>JANDEH010000009.1:53382649-54652192 GCA_024610705.1 Tetragnatha versicolor
GGCCAGAGTATAATGTCACAGAAATGACGTGCTGTAGGATTGGATTGGATTTTGGAGACATACATTTTCAGGTCTGTGTGTGCTTGATCTCAAGGATCCGCTTATAAATAAACCTTCGTCAAGTAAAACAGACACAAAATAGAATATTTACTGACACAGAGAAAGAGAAAATACACCCAGGGCAAGGCCGGAATCGAACCCACCGACGACGGTACAGCGCGCAGGCTGCTAGTGTGGTGGGCAGAGAGTAAACCCACCAGGTTGAGGATTCCGAGCATGGTCATTTTTGCTTGAAAGTTTCAGCGCATGCTTGAAAGCGTATTCTCACATTGGTTTCGCTTCATTCAGTTGATTGGCTTCAATGTTTCCACTTGAAAGTACTTATTAGTACTTCATTATCGCACCAGAAAGCTTTTCGCAATGAATATATAAGTGATACCGCGTCGAAACTGTCGGCAAAATTCATTACCTGCACTTCAGCACTCGGTTTAAAGAGGCTACTTTGCTATATGTAAGAAATCTACAAGGAAGAAGGGGAAGTTTGCAGGGTGTTTCTTTTGAAAGATTGCTTGAGCTTACAATCTGGTAGAATCACACTGATGCTGAAAGCTTGTCCTGACGTGTTTTGCGGTATACTTGGGAAATAGATTAGTTCACCAAAATGGCGGTGAATCGCAATTTTTTTATACAATGGAGAATTGATAACTTTTGCTGCTGGAACAAGAAAGTCCACTCGCCAGCCATATCTACTAATGGTTTGCGTATCGGTGAATTCGTTTTTGATCTGGCTCTCTACCCTAGAGGTTTTTCTGGCAACGAAATAAACATGGTTTTGCAGATAAACGATGATACTGCATCGTACGGCGAAGTGTATTTCATGCCTGCTGATCTATCTCAAATATACCGCAGAGTAAGTATCCCTGCAATGAGGGTAGGTGGTGTTATGATTGTGAATACTGAAATTAAATTTAAAGAATTTCTTAAATATCTTATACGAGAAGCCTGGCATGAGGATGCTATAGTCCTTGTGTATCATGCCATTAGCAGGAGACCTTATTGTCGTATTTCATCCGTTTGCCTGAAAAGTACTATAAATGTTTTTGATTCAAGCTGCATAATACCCTGTGAAAAAATTGTTGCATCTCTTTCAACAGTTAATAAGTTGGCTGACATCTCTTCACTACAGCATGGAGAAATCGGTAATTTTAAAATGCGTGCATATTGTGTACGATATTTGCGTAGGTTTGTGATTGCTCAATTCTCTTTAAAACCTCCGCAGAGTGTTGATGATACTTTAGTTCACAGTTACGTGTACATATTTAGAGATGGACATCCCCACAGTCCACGGAGACATTCACTTCGTCTTGCTACAAAAACTTGCATCTTTACCACCCATACAAGGTCTTATTTCCGCGTGTCACTTCTGTTAGCCAAACTAATTAAGGGATCTTATGTGACAGTTCGCTTGAAAATAGTTTCAGATAATAAAATACTCACAGAGGGTTTCGTAGTAACTTAATCTGAAAAAAATGTAAGAGTATAAGGAATGTAATATGAAATCAGTTATGATTACTCAAGACTGCTTTGGAAATTACCAAGGACAAATTTTTTATACCTGCTGCAGTAAATTCATTTTTAGACACCAAAAGGTTTCTAAAACACCCAATATCTGCCGTGTTGCAGAAAAAAGAGGAACGTCTATAGCGGACCTAGATTTTAAAATTTTAGACTTTTTATTGACGTGTTAAAAAATATGAACACTAAGAATGTCGGGCATTTTAATCTATCTTTTCAAATCAATTGCCATGAGATTTACAAACTTTTACATTGTTATGTTGAAAGTATTTACTCAAAATAAAATGTTTGGGACATGTTGATTTTTCATTTTTTATATTTTTGTAATTTTATAGGGTTCTTACGTATTATACCGTCGACCGTGCCGCTAATTCAAAAACATTATCAAATCCCATTGACTTTTTTATTGATGTACGGCTGAATTAGACGGCCACTGAACGGTCGACGAGATAATACGTTAGTACCTTTTATAATAGTATTCAATCCTTTATTGATGCATGTTAACGAGTATTGTTAGATGCTTGTTTGAATAATTAGTAATACTTATCATATCATACTGGGTGTTCTAAAATGAGTTTCTAAATTTTAAGGTGTAGACTACCTTGTTTAGAGTTCCTACCTGCTTGGCATAGAATGGCCTGTTCTGACCCTTGTGCCATAAAAATCTAACCAACCAACCATCAGAATCCCTTGCGAATAGAAGCCGTAGAAGCTTTTACTATGGTACAGCTTTAGAAACAGTCCCCCAGCTGTCATGTTTACCCACAGCTCAAATGACTGAAAACCATAAACATAAAATTGCTAATATTATTATTAGGTCCTAAAATAATAATATAATTATTATTACGGCACAGCTTCGATAAGAGGCGAACAGCCACCATGTTTACCCACAGCTTAAATTAGATCTATATATGGTTGTGTGCGTCATCATTTGAGCTGTGGGTAAACATGGCGGCTGGTCAACTCTTATCGAAGCTGTGCCATTATGGCATTAGGATCTAATAAAAATAATACTTGGGTCTCTATGGTAGTCGGTCATTATTTGAGCTTTGGGTAAACATAGCGACTGGAGGACTCTTTCTAAAGCTGATGCCATGGTTACCCACAGCTTAAACTATGACAACCATAGAGATCTAAGTATTAGTATTATTTTTATTAGATCCTAAAGTAATAATAAATGGCACAGATTATTATTCTAGGATATATTATTGATAATAATAATTAAATCTCTATGGTTGAGTCAGTCATCTTTTAAACATGGGGACTGGAAGACTCTTTTTAAAGCCGATTCGTTAACTAATATAAGGTTCTTAAGTTAAGGGATCTTCTTGTAGACTACCCGAAGAGAAATTCATGTTTGGCAACGACTGTTTGAAACACACCCTGATGAAATATTGTTTCTTTTAATTCAAACTTTTAACTAAACGCAGTTTATTAATGCACAGCATAAGAATAATTTTAAATCATGGTTATGTACGGTTACTTGATTGAAGCGAACGTTTGTAAGGGTTTACGTTATTTTGTATTACTCAGAACTGGTAACTTTTATGCAACAAAAACTTTTTTACTCAGAAAGATAAGTCTTGGATACAATTCATGCTTCATATAATTCATAGTCTAGTAAAGATTTTAAGATAATTGTCCCAAATATCAAAAATTAACCTTAAAGTTGAAATTAATGATTTTGCAATATTTGAAGACATGGTATTCTCAAGAAAACGGAATTTTCAATTAGTTTTGAGGGATAAATGTGTAGCTATCTTACTGGGCTGTATTCTAAAAAAAAATCCCCTGTTTACTTTTTGTGGATATTGATATCCAAACTTTGACCGTCCTTATTTCTGTTTAGAGTTCAAAAATCTGACATTTTTAGATTAAACTATTCTCGCTTGTTATTCTACTGTAAAAATTTCATCTTTGATATTTACCTCCTAGCCGAGTTACAAACCTTGAAAATTATAAAAACCCAATTCTATACAGGGTGTATCAAATAGTGTAACACCCAAGAAACTATTTCCTAAAACATTTCCCTCTCACACATACTGTCAACTGCAAATTTCAATTTTAGAGGTAAAAGTTTCAACTCCATGGGGATCTACTTATAAGAAAACGCAGAAAATAAATTTTACACGGGCCGCGTAGTTTAAAATTTTCCAATTAGCTAAATGTTCCTTTTTATTTTCTAAATAAGACGCTAAAAATTCTGTCCCATTATCTTCAAATTTCACTGAGATATGCGTGTTGAAAGCATATTCACAATACCTGCAAGGTTTTTATACTTTGATAACAATGCGCATGCGTGTGGACTCGATTTTCGCTGTTTTTTTGAAAATTTTAATAAAATAATAACTGGAGTTAGAGCACATGTTATTGCCGCATGTTACGCAAGCATACTAAGGTAAATGTGGGTATAGTGGACACTGTACCAATAGTGGCCACATAGCTGATTAATTTTAAATAGAACGAGTTAGAGGCATCGAACAGCGTCAAAATTCATAGGCATAGTAGATTGTGCAATCAGGTTAGCTGATAAATTACCACCGATACCACAGATCAGCATGGGAAGGATATTTAAATATTTGAAAATAACAACATCGGCCGAGTGACTGAAATTTGATTTTGCTTATTGAATCGCGTAAGGAAACGGATAAGTCAGAACTGATTTTTTCGTATTTATTACCGCTTGATTGACTTTTAAATTTATATCAAGATAAATAAGAGTGTATAAAATAATACTTAATAAAATTAATGTTGACTTTACAAGGATTTATGGGGGTGTCCACTTTACCAACACAAAATCTTAGATTTTCCAATAGTGGCCACCGCAATGGCTTCTAATAGAAACATATAATACTTAATTCGAATCAGTTTTTCTCCATAATCTGTTGACTGTGCTTTAAAATGAGTGTTAAATAAATTTGGTTTCATTCTGGCTTCGGGAACCAATGTTTCTAAAGCATTGTATTACATGCTACATTCCTCTCAAATCAGCTACCGTGTAGACTTAGGGCCGAAAACTATCAATTTTTTTTAAATAAAGCTAATTTGATTGAATCTAAAATATATTTCGTTGGGAAAGAAGATTTAATTAGAACTAGACGACTTTACCAAGAAAATCCCCTCAATTTCATGCATAAACCCCTCATATAGGCAGAAAAAGACAGGTGTCCACTATTGATGCAAGAGGTGTCCACCATAGAAGCAACAGCTTCATCTATGTGGCCACTATAGATGCAATTTGGAGTACTTTTAAAAAATTAATTAAAAATACTTTGCCCTATCTAATTAAAGTTTTTAATGGTAAAATCGAAAGAAGAAGATCCAATTAACCTAAAAATAGGATGATAACCGTTTCGAAGCAAATAGATTGGTATTTATTAAGAATTTAAGCAAAAATTTTTCTTAAAGTGTCCACTATACCCACATTTACCTTACCACTGCTCCAGAAGAGATTCAGAAAAACCATTAAAACTTACAACATATTCTTTCTTTGTGACGCATGCGCATTGTTATCAAAGTATAAAAACCTTGCATGTATTGTGGAAATGCTTACTTGCATGGTCTAGTTCTAGACCAGGGGTTCCCATTCCCACACTTTTTTTACCCGTGGACCCCCAGATGACATTTTTCATACCCCGTGGAACCATTATCTTAGGGACCGCTCAAAAAGTAGCTAAAAATCTTATGATCATGATATTTCAAAACCACGCTTAAATTTTGTAATTTTTTTCAAGGTTTTTTTCGTGCATTGATAACCTTTTGATTTCACACCTTTTCAAGTTTTTTAAAAATCTTTTTTTATTTTTACCATTCAAATGGTTACACGATATTTTTAAGGAAATTATAACAATCAAACATTTAAGAAGTTTGAAATATGTAAAAGCAAATCTAAACTTTTTAATAACTACATTTCAAGACTGGCACTGTATATTTGGACGGCTTTTTTTCAACTAAACTCTACTCTAACTTCCACGGCTAGGCGTTCCATTGGTTCCATCACTAAGCGCCGAGACTGCTACGTCATCACGAGACCTACAGCGCATGCGCCACTGGCCGTTTTAGCCGTCCAAATATACACTTCCTTCAAGACTTAAAACTTTTAATTTTAACAATAAGTTTTGGTCGCAAGCTTATCAAAGTTAATGGTTTATGAGTGAGTTATTCATTCACCAAATCATAAAATTTCTGATAGGTATAATTACAATTAATGCATGACATGTTAACAAACAATATTTACTTAAGTTCAACTATGAAAAGAAATATAATTAGACATTACGGAAATTGAGTTTTAATTTATGAAATTGAAAAAAAATGTGATCTGAATGTAAATGTTTAGTGTGATTCTGTTAGAATTGAAAAAAAGGGTTCTCTCCACCACGAAAGATTCCATTGCAGAGAGAAAGATTTCATCGCCCCTGCTCGCGTTGCCAGGACTCGATGATAACCAACTTTTCATGTTACTAAAATTTGATTATAAAAAAGACAAGATTTTTGAAACGCATCAAAATTAAATTTTTCCATGGAACTCTGAAAGTCGCTATGGACCCCCTAGAAGTCTCTGTTGGCCCCCAATTTACATTTTCATGCCCGTGGGTTGTTGGAAGTCGCTGTGGACCCCTAGGGGTCCATATGGACCACTTTGAGAACCGCTGGTCTAGACTCTAGATCAATGGAATGTTAACCTTTATAATTTTTGTCGATCGATTTGTAATTCTTCATGATTACCTGGGCCCCCATTACGCTCCTACCGGTGACGTCACTGGTAGCGACTGTGGTTGTCTCTATCACAGAGTACTAGAACAGAGAGTCCGTGGCCATAGGCGCTAATCGAAATCGGAAAGTTGGATGGATGTGGGGCTTTTTTTGGCGCTGTGATCGCATCTACGTGACGGGAGGCGGGGGAAAAACCTGATTGGTTGAGAATACTTTTTCCTTCTCCTTCGAAAATAGGAAAATAGAAGATTGAGTGACAGCCAATCACAGGGTTAAGTCACCAAAATGTACTGCCTCTCTGTCAATCATTTATAGTTCTTCGTGGCGCCCTCATATCCATCCAACTTTTGAATATATCGTTTTGGACACTCTGTTAGGATTTTTCTCTGTGGTCTCTATGACATGCCTAAGCTTCCATTAGCCAATCAGGTGTTTTGGGGGAAAATTAAGTAAAAAGGAAAATGTAGATTGGATAGACATCCTTTTCTCTGTCTTTTCGGTGGAAAATAATATTTACAAAGGTTAAGAGCTCTTTAACAAAATAAAGAAGCCAATATCGAAGTCAAAATCCACGAAAGGTGACCCATGCTACAGTGGCTAGAAGGGGATAGTGTGTCGTTCGAAGATGAAAACTGAAAAAAAAATTACTCCTCCGCTTGGTGTCGCTGCTGTTAAACGTGCATATAGGCGCCTGCGCATTGCGACTCTCATTCTCAGCGGCTATGTTATTGTTTACGCCGTGTAAACGATAATGTTTACGTTTGGCCGGCTTGGTGCTGAAAGTCGCAATGCGCAGGCGCCTATATGCACGTCTAACAGCAGCGACACCAAGCGGAGGAGTGAAACGAGGAGAAAAATTTTAGCATTGCTGGTATTGGCGAACGACACACTATCCCCTTCTAGCCACTGTACCCATGCTAAAGTATTTAGCGAAATTCGTTAGAGTTGAGTTGTTGCTTTCGAGGAGCTAGACAGTGCCATAGGTTTTAATAGCGATTCGTTAGAGTTGAGCTGTTACTTTCGTGGATTTAGACAGTGCCTTAAAATATTAAAATTACGCATTTTGTCGAAACAACAAAAACAATCATCATTTTGAAAAAATTTGTTTTTATTTCCGAAGATCTAATATTTGAGAATCTCGGTTTGAAATTAATGGTGTTTTTTTAAAAAAATAAGGTTTAGTAAAAGGGCCGCAGAGAAAACCACATACGTGATCACTAACATGCTAGCCACCCTTGTAGCACAGCTAGCTCATACCAAATATGTCAAGTTTACGTAATTGCAACTAAAAGTAAACGAAATACGGCCGTGCATAACAAAAATAAGACTATTCTTGAGCATTTGTCCTGGTTGGGTACTGGTATCGTGTAAATCCGCCCAAAGTGGCCCAAGGTGTCACCACTGAGCTGGTGTCACTCAAATGACGTGTTGTAAGCTTCAAAGCATGCTCGTTTTCGTTTGAAAGTTTCGGCCCTTACTTGAAAGCACATTATCACATTGGTTGAGCTTCAACTGACCAGCCTTCATACTTTCACGTTAAGGCATTTATTCCTACTTCCCCCGTAAAGCAACGAAAAGCTTTTCAGATTGGAATCATAAGTGATACCGAGTTGAAACTTTGTCTGCAAGCACTAGAACTCTGATCGTATTTTGAAGGAGCCTTCTGCTTTGTTATCTATAGAAATATACAAGAAAGTAGGGGGATTTTTGCATGGTGTACTTGTTCCTTTTGAAAGATTTCCTGAGAAAAAGATTGTGGTGAAATCGTACTGATACTGAAAGCTGGTTCTGGGGTGCTTTGTAATACTTGAGAAACCAATAAGTTCACAAAAATGGAAATTGTAAGTAGAGAAGGAGAACTTTCCTTTGAAATTATATGGAGAATTGAGAACT
This sequence comes from Tetragnatha versicolor, assembly GCA_024610705.1. NCBI lineage: Eukaryota > Metazoa > Arthropoda > Arachnida > Araneae > Tetragnathidae > Tetragnatha > Tetragnatha versicolor. The sequence continues at coordinate 53,390,831 of JANDEH010000009.1, forward strand.
TTGAGTGTTGGGACAGAGAAGTCCACTCGCCAGAAATATCTACGAACGATTTGCGAATTGGCACTCTGTTTTTTCAGCTGTCACTCTTCCCAATGGGTATTCCTGGCGAAGATGGAGAAAATATCGTTCTAAAAGTATACGAGGATAGTGCATCACACGGCGAAGTGCGTTTCATGCTTTCGGACGAATCCGAAACGTACAGTGTGCAAACAGTGAATCGGAATCCGGCGGGAGGTGGTTTTTTCATTTTGCGATCTAACATGACATTTAATGACTTTTATCGTAGTCTTAAAAGAAACCACAATCATAAAGAGAGTTTTACCATTCAGTATCGTGGTGAATGCAAACGAACTGATAAACGCTTTGAATCGGTTTACCTGAAAAGTACAATAAATGTGTTTGATACAAGGTGCTTAGTACTAGGTGAAAAAATTAGTAGGGGTATTCCTACACAAGTTGACATATCTTCGCGACAAGGCGGAGGAATTGGTCGGTTTAAGATGTCTGTAATAGGTGAAAAAGGTACTGGCAATGATATTATATGTAACGGTGAGTTGAGGTCTGGGCCTGAGCCGATTGTTGATCGAGCTTTTGCTAACTTAATCATATACTTAGTTAAGAAGGATTTTTCTTCCATTCTAAAAGTTTATTCATGCAAAGTTATGTTAACCAATAATCAAAATTTCGTGTTTTACCTTAAACTGGGAAGTACCGAACTAATTGACACTGTCCTGAAATTTCATTTGAAAATGGTTTCGGATAATAGAATACACACCGAAGGTATCGTAAGGTATTAATAATTAGTATGAAAATCACATAAGTTGTAAGGGCATCAAAAACAAATTTAAGCATACTTAGCATCTATCTAGTCAAAAACTTCCATAGGCGTCCTAAAAGATAACAAGGACAGCTTCTATAGATTCTTATGTCTGGTGCAGTAACGTCCTTTTTGAGACTGAAAAAGGTATCTTAAACACCCGATCTCTGCCACATTGCAGAACTAGAAACGTCGATTCTAGCGGACCTTGGTTTTAAAATTTTAGTGATGTGAACAGTGATCATTGAAAACTGAGATTTCATCTTTTTTAATCCCTGACCGATCACCTGCTGTGACACGTGAAACTTTTTTATTGCTGTGTTGAAAGTGTTTACTTGAAATAAATATTTGTGAACAGTTATAGTTTTTTTTATAAGTCCCATTTTGTAATATTTTTGGCACAGCTGCGATAAGGGTCTACCAGCCGTCATGTTTACTCACAACTCAAATGATGACACACAACCATATAGAGCTAACTCTTAATATCGATATTGGATCCTAAAAAATAATGTGCCACTATTTAAAAATAGATAGTCAATTAATTACAAATGAGCAATTGCTCATTAAATTACATTGGGCCAATAAAAAAATAATTTCTTCATGCATGTCCTTGGGTATAACTGGGTAAGTCCACGGGTACAATAGTTGATCTGGAAAAGAGATCACAACACATTTGACTTTTATGTTAACAACACTAAGTGTGTTTTAACTAGAAAACATAAGATTTTATTATTGTGTATTGATTGTGTTCTAAAAATGTTTAAAAAGTGTAACTATCCCTAGATGTGTTAAAAAAATAGTATTTTTAAGTGTTGGTAAAATTTAGAGAAGCAAAAATGTGTTCTAATTGTGTTTTCGAATTAAATTTTGGAACGCATTCATATGATAAGCATAATTTATAACAATAAATTTTTAGAATGCATTCTGGATAGCAAATTTTTAAAAACTGATCCAAAACACAATCACAACACAATGGTGATAAAGTGTTCTAGCTTACAACACAATTGTTGATTTGAGGACATAAAAGTGTTTTAAAATGTGTTTTGTTTCTGAGAATATTCTGTGTTGTACCGGAGGACATGATAATTAAATATATTTAAATATTATTAAAAAACTTCGTTAAAAATTAAAGCTTATAAAATATATAATGACATTTTCAGATTATAACTGAAGGTTGGGTACTAAAAATGGTCTAAATGTAAATCATAATCTTAAAAATTCTTAGAAAAATTAAATATAAATTATGTCCATAGGTATGGCAGTCTCCCCTTCCATAAAATACGTATCAGTGACACCATAAAGTGAAATCTTTTTGCTGATCTCTACTGAACAACCAAGGTATTGTGAACCCTTAGTTATTAACTACTTTTTTTATTTGATGGTTCTATCTCTCGACTCGACAGCATAAAAAATTGTGATTGTGCAATACTTTAACATGTTTAACAGGACTTCCCGGTTACTTTAAGCTCATTCACGGCCGTATTCGGTGCCACTTGATCAGCAGTTAACCACCAATCAATGTAGGAATCGCCGACTCTGATTGATGGAATCCTATTTTGATTGCTGTTTAACCGCTGGCTGGTCATAAAGCACAGAATATGGACATCAGAATTATCACTTTTGATATTCATTTTGGAGGAATCATCCAAAGTGAAAAGTGAGAATTGGCGTTTCATTCTTCACTCCTTCACTTTTCTATGAAAACTAGCGATTTACAGGAGTGAATAGTGAAAGTGAATCAGTGTGAATGAGCCTTAATTGCCTATTGCCTATGGTTGATTCTTATTTCAGATTTAAAATCCGGTGATAGAAAATCTAAACTCTCATAAATAATATCCCATCCACGTATGAAAGTTTTTATTTGCCAAGGGAATAAAGGATACACGTACAACTTTAAAAGGGTTTTAAATTAGCCAATTACGTTATGAACTTGTCTTTCGGAATTACTGGTAGGGGGGGTTTATACTGAGTTCCTTGATGGTTAAAAGGAAGGAGCTTTTCAAATAATTTTGTGAGATGAAAGCTATTGTTGTCAAAAGTTAAAAACTATTTTCCCACCACAAGTTTTAAATATGAAAAAAAAAATCCAGCTCTACTGGGTCTCTGGGGTCATTACGAAACGAAAGTAGGACTGTAAGAGTTTTAAGGGAAAATCAGGTAGCTAGTTAACTTCTAGTATAGAAGTTGGCATGATATTTAGGGTGGGAAGAGGTAAAAGGAAGGCAAAGCATTCCTTCGAAATTTTTTTCAAAATTTCCAAAACTAAGAATTTTAATAATTTTATGCGTCGTTTGTATAGAGCTTGAATTATAGGTTTAATTTTAACCAACGGAAATTAAGATCCAGATAATATTCAAAGAGGAATCGTTATAGTTGAGATAAATGTTATGTGACGTCGGGGACGTAAGGACATAAGTTCATAACGCAAAAGATGTCTCGATAAGATCCAAGAAATAATTTATCGAATATTTTGCTGTGAAATAAAAAAGTGACTTGTATAGTAAATCCAGAAGAAAATTTCTTGAAAAATATAAAAAATATGTATAAATCACGGAAACAACCTCATTTAAATTACATGATTTCAAATCTTAAAAATACCCATTTTTGTCTTTCTAGGGTGGATTATGTAAAAAAATATTTTTGATGCATTATTTTTTTTTACAAAAATAAATACTTGCGAATAGGTTCTGTATTCCCCCTCCCAAAAAAAAGTTTAAACTTTTGCCCCAAAATGTATTTCTCTAATATGAGTCTTGAAACTTATTGAGCAATTGAAACTGGAGTTTCTTGCATGGAAATTTTAAGTTTGGATCATAGTTAATTATGAAAAGTATAAATCGAGATATCCTTTTTTCCATAATGTCGAGTCAAAGTTGAAAAAATATTATGCCTCATCATCTATAAAATTACTTTAATTTTTTTTCTCATATGAAAATCGAGGTATCACTGAAATTTCGTGTAGGGTTATGATCATGAATTTATTCTACTTATATTAAAATACCGATCCTTTAACCTTAGTGCTTGTTGTAATATCACTAGGCATTTCTCCAAAGTGTTGCCCCCGTGTATCCTGCAATTTAAGCAAATGCATGCTAAAAAGTAAAACTGCTTCTTTGAGAGATTTCTTTGATCCCCCACCCATGGATCGGATTCGGGGGAATCTAGCCCCATCTTCTAATTTCCATGGAGTTAGCGGGGTTTCCATTCTATTTCGTGGCTTACCGGTTCCAACGGCGACGAATGTCTTATTAGCGACTAATCTACCCAACCCTCCTTTTAATAAGCGATTGGACGAGGGGAAGAGTTTTTCAATTCGACAGGTAACAATATCCCTTCCAAAATCGCAATTATCCCCTGGAAGCCAAGATGTGGAATCCATAAGCATCTTAGCGGCAATAAAATGTCCGCAGCAGCACTAAGGCGATTACGCTGCAAGAAGCAATCGCTGTTGCCAATAGGAGGAGGAGAAATAACAGCGCAAAATGGGGTGGGTGGATTAAGAAGTGGCTGCGGAAGAAGTTTCCTTCCTCTCCGCTGCCCCCGAAGAAAAAGGAGCGAATCAAGTGAAAATGAAACAGGTGTAGAGTATTGCCTGATGCCGAACAGGCCGCCCCAGAGATTGCCTGCCTGCTTTCTAAGAAATGGAAAAGGACTGCCGAAAGGCTTCTTTTAATATTCCGGCCATTGTCACGAAAGACCATTATTGAAAGGGACTTTAATACCATTAAGGTTCTCTTATGAGTACGGGGACCATATTTTTGGTGATGGAAGTAGGGTCAGTTTTTAAGTTTCTTTTGGACGCATTGGTGTATGTGTTGTTATGAACAGTGGAATAAATCCGGGCATTATTAATAATGCCCGTGTATTTCGGGCATCGTTGTAAATGCGAATGGATTAATGCTATTGAATTTATCACATTGCCAGCCTCAATTCGGGCATTATTAATAATGACCGCTTTATGTTTAATAGTAAGTATAGTGTCGGATTTTGTAGTCTAATAAAGTGTGGTACAACCTGCGGGCCGCATGTAGCTTTTGATGAGCTTTTCTTAGCTTAAGGTAAAGAAGTACGTTTCTTAAAATCTAATCCAATTTTCGGATTTTTTTTTACAGAAATGTGTTGAAAACTTGGGCTAAAAAGATTGAATTTTCCACCAAAACATTTCCAGGAAGGACGCCTGAAGTATTTAAGCTTGATTATTGTAATCTTTTTAAGATATTGTGGATTGAAAAGTGTCAACACACTAAAATGCTATCAATTGAAACTCGTATCTGCAATAGATAGTAAAGTTATGTGGGATGGTAGCAGTTTTTCAAATTGGGTAAGGGGAAATAGTTTAAAAATTTAAAACCATTATTGATTTTTGCTGTTTCAAAAGCGTTTAGCTTATAAAAAATTACGAATCGAAAAGAGCAATATCAAATTAATAGGTGTGTGTATGGGTTGTAATTAAAATTATTTCTCTACCTTTATAATTTAAGAAATGATCACTATAGGGCTACAGTTGTCTGTGTATTAAAACTCAATTTTGAAAGCAATGTTTCATAAACTACTTGGGAAAAGAAACCCCTACCCTCTTATTTTGAAGTGAACATATTTAGTTGCTGCATTTAAAAAGCTGAAACATTTTATGAACTTCTTGGGGCTAATCTTAAAAATATTACTTTTTGAAATTGTTCTTTAAGTTCTGAGAGGTTTTTATCTCACTTATATCTTACATTTTTCTAAGTCGCATTAGAAATAAGATGAACTTACAGTGAATATAACTAAAATCTTTTATTACATTTAAAAACAAAGAGTTAAAAGTACAAACTTTGCTAATATTTAAAATTACATAAATAAGTTCATAAATAGGTTACATTTTTGAAGTGCTAATTTTCAGGGAAACCCTAATAACTATCGACATAATCAGTTCCGAGAAGCTAAAAACATAGCCAAAAATATTAAATCTCATAAGATTTAGCTCATCACGAGAAATTGAGAAACCTTTATCAAGTTTAAAGCCTTTACCTCCAAAATCTATTTGCTTATCAATTAAATTAAACTAAAATTAGTCCTCTAAGGGCCAATTAATTTTCCGGCAAAATCCTCTTTTAATGGCTTTGTAATTGCACAAGTATTTAAATAAAACGAGCTTAGTTAAAGAATTTGAAAATATATTGCTTAATCTTCTTAACAATGAAATCCCAATTCTTTCCATCTTATGAAAACAAATTGGTCATGATGTCGTGTAATATGCCCATAAAATTGCGTTTTGGTTTCATCCTGCTTAATCCTTTTTGAATTTCTTCCGGAAGGCTTGTTATAAATTTTAGGAAATGCTCCAACCATGGAAATACAAAATACCATTACTAGAAAAATTATGGATTAGGTTATAAAAGTATTAAAAAGAACGGGCTCGATTATTGAGATTTGTATTTTGTATATAATGGATATTTTAGTCTTATTACGAAATTATAACTGATCTCAAGATTACTGCTGGTATACATAATAATTCGAAATTCGAATTCAAGGAACAATGACCAGAAGTTCCCGGATATTTATTTGAAAAATGAATAGTTTCTTTCATGGAGCTAAAACAGCCTGGTGAAAACTTTATTTTCTTTTACGCTTTAGTGATTTATTTTCGATGTTATGACGTGAAACATTTATTTAGACATGTAAACGTTAAAATTTCAGTAATGAACGGAATTTTAGTTCAATGAAAGTAATAAATAATAGCATAGTATTTTAAAATAACATTTGTAAATAATAGCATAGTAATAGCATTGTAGCAAAAGTAATAGCATTGGACAGTATCGGTAAATATTAGACCTATATTGACCCCATTCCCTGTGCTACTGTGGGTGCTTAAGTTGGAGTGGGATCTTGGAATGTAAAATATGCATGTAACCTTTGTAGACATCTTTAAAATTGTACTATCGAAGTAGGGTAGGTGGGGGTAAAAACCCGCACGAGGCAAAACCACGCACCGCCATTTTTAATCGTTAATGATTGATTAAAAAGTTGAAAACCAGGTGGTTGGTTTGTCTTATTGTGACCTATTGTTCTACGAAAGTTCGTTCCCCTAAGTCACTCATGAGTTTAAAAAATGCTGTAAGTTTGTTTTTCATCATTTTGATGTAATTTTTCTGGTCTTTTACTTAAACATTACAAAAAATAGAGCCTGAGGAGAAATACAAACAAATATCCCAATGATAAGATAGCTATTCAACTTCAGTTTCGTTTTGAAAGAATTGCCTCAACATGTCTCTTAAAATAATAAGGCTTGTTTTTCAAAATAAAGTAAAACGGGGCAAATCCACGCAGCTTAAAAAGCTCAGGAATTCGTCCCAAAAGGAAAATGGGACTACTTGATCTCTAAAGAGGTTAATAAAGGGGTCCGTGATGCCAACCCTCTACCTGAAGCTATCCTTTCTCCCTTTTGAAAGATATCTGGGCAATCTGAATTGAATTGCTTCAACAGGTTGACAATTTTCATTAACATTGATCATATTTATATTTAATATTGTTGGTTGGCTTAGAAATATTAAAACAGCATTACGAGGATTATTTCTAGTGTTTTTATAATGAAATATTCTGTTTATCCATGTTTATTTCACTTGGGCACCAAGATTTGCAAGTGCGGGTCTTTGCCCCATTTTGCGAGGCAAAGCCCCGCGATTTTTTTTTCTACTAAATTGTAAATTTCTCCTAAAATAAAATCGATAAGAGTTTAAACTTGGATTGGTTTTGTAGGTAGGATCTCAATCTAACATCTCCAATTGAAATTTCGGGATTATCTATCCCCTTTCGACGACAATGTTAAAAATACTGAAAATTGCGTGGCTTTGCCCCACCTACCCTACATCTTTCTATGCAACAAACACAGAAGTAATGCAGAAATCTAAAAAAGACGTTTTGATAGGAGAGCGAGTAATAAAAAGTTTAAATAATTTTTTATTTAAGAAAACCTAGGAATATGTGAAATATAATATGTGAAAGAATAAGATAGAATGATAAAAGTTAAAATGGCTATAATAAAAAGTTAAAATATTTAAAAGAAGAGAATTTAAGAATTGAAAGGAGAAACCGAGAGAGACAAAATTAATAAAAGGGATAGTAATATGGTAAATTTGTGTGAAAAGAGGAAAAGTGAATGCTTGAATAATGAAGTAAAAAAAGGTAACAAAAAGATCAACCTGGAAAGAAAAGTATATAGGATAATAGAAAAAGGGAGAAGATAATTCGGTCTTTAAATAAATGGGAGTTAGTGCTTGAAAAACACATGAGAAAATCTCTTCTGTAATGACTTTTATACACTGAAAATAACAACTATTTCCTCATTATTTATAACTTTATAGAAAAAATTAATTCCAATGTTTTTTTTTCACCACTTTTGAACTAATCCTAAAGTTTACAGAGACAATAAATCCTATATATGGAATGAAAATTATCTGGGAAATATATCAGAGCTCTGGTTCACATATTATAAAGTGGATTTTGGAAATATACACTTACCTTCATGGTTTTAGTTTTAAAAGTAGTAATAAACTTTATCATGGTATTTAAAACTTCAAAAACTAGAGATAGAAGATGGTTATAAAGTAAGAAAATGTTTTTTTTTCATCACATACATCATAAAAATTAAGACGTTGATATTCTCCATGAAACGTAACCATAAATTCAATTTCTAGCTGATTTGTGGCAACTTTCAAAGGACTCATTGAAAGAGACCAAAGGCTGCTTTAATACGATCCAGGCTTCCCCTAATCTCATTTACAACTCTACAATAAGTTGAAGAACAACGATCGGAAAGAAACTTCTTGATTGAGGACTACATTCGCGTAAAATAGCAGAAACCCCACAAGACGCTTTAAAGTTTCGAACTTACGAGACCTAAAACGGCGATGTCTGTGATTTAACTACCAAAGCGTTTAAAAATAGAGTCACGGAAGCAGTTAATTAGTTTCCTGACAAACCCAAACCCACTAACTTAATTTTATTCATGAACTACCCATAAGATTTAAAATTAGCTTGGGGTGAAATCACGGAACGCCATGATTCTTGATCCTTTAAAACTATTGTTGGTTAAGCAGCTGGAAACCTTCCCCATACCTTAGTCATATATTTTTCCAAGAGCTTTGAACTACGACGTTTTTTTTAAGAGTTTGGTGTTCGTTAAAGTTTTACTAAATTGTCAAGTTTTTATGCTGTTCATTGCGACCGTAGCTTCACTCTAGGTTCTACTTTTTCATCTTAACAACAATAAGTAATGACTATGAACCACTTGGTTTGTTTTAATAGGAATAAGGTTTTAGCAACAGTTAGACACAGAAACTATAGTGAAGTGAAAACTAATCTTAACATTTGACTTCTTTATTAATACTCGTTATTATTAATATGAGTAAATAATTTGCGTACCATCTGAACAAAAAAGGTTCTTTTAGTATTAAAAACTGTCATTTTTTAGTTTATTCCTGATAAAGAAATATATTATAAGCTCTCTTTGATGTAATTAGAAAAAAAGTAACGCTGCTTGTTTGCACAAACAGGGTATTAACTAAATCAACTGCAAGAAAGCTGGACAAAATAAACCAATTTTAAATTAGTGAATAATAATTTTAAGTTTATCGACAGCTTACTTATTTTAATACTTATATTATTACTTACACTATTTTAAACCGAACGAATTAAAATAGCTTTCCTTACACATTTTTATAAAAGTGATCTTTCTCACAGGCATAAAAGCACCACAGAAATGACGCCATTTTTAGTTCAGAGACCTCGATACAGATGGCCTTACTCATATCAGTAACATCACTTCCAGACAATCTGGCAACAGAATTAAAAGTACTTTTTCAAAAAATTTTGGGCACAAGTATACGGTAATTTTCCAAACATCAAGTTCAACCTATAAACTAACGAGCAGTCTAAGGAAGATTAAGTATTACTCCTCGTGGAAGGGCTGAAACTGGAATCTGAGGATAATTGATTGAGTAGTCTTAGAAGGTCACTAATTTATATTCTTAATGCCTTGTATTGGCCTCTTTACTCTCCCTCATTTTTAAGGTTCGATGATTAAAGTTTAGTCTTTTACATTTTTCCTTTCTGAGGAGAATACACGGCCATTCCTAGTTAAAAATTTTAAAGACATTTTCAGGAGGGAATTTAAGACCATTTGACGCGTGCTTTTGTCGTTTATGGGAGTATTTTGTTTTACTTGATTGAGTTATGTCAAGGTTAAGAATCTACTTAAGCTTGGTTTTAAATACACTTGGAGCAATTTGTTGAATTAATTAGCTATGTATTCGTGAGGTTAAGGTGCTTTCAGCTGAATATGTCACATCACTCTTGGTGTCATTATTATAAACAATTTATTAAAATATAGAATTAACTTTTTGTAAGATTCATTGAGCTTTATAAATGTTTTGTGACATGAAAGAGAAAGATTGTTAAGTCAGTGATAGAAAAAATAATTCAATATTTTTTTCAATATTTCCATTTCAAACCTTGATATAACTAAATCTTTTAAATTATCAAAATTTAAACTCATCAAGGGTTCCATGAATATTATTTAAAAATTAGCATTATTTCTATACCAGCAAGTAGAACTGAGAAAGGCTTTTAAGTTACTAACGTTCTGATTGAGTTTTGTCTCATGAAATGCGTGTTGTATTGTTTTTTTTTAATATTTATCTATAGTATGGATTAAAAAGTTCCTAAAAGAAAGAAAGTAACTTAAAAAAGCTTTTTTCCAGTTCCTTATACTGGCATGGAAGTAATGCTAATTTTAAATTTATATTCAAGAATGATGATTCCCTTGATGGGTGCTTGGTTTAAATTTTGTTAATTTAAAAAATTTGGTTAAAACTAGGTTTGAATTGTGAATGTTTTCTTTTTTTTTCTATCACTCACACTTAGACAATCGTTCTGTTTTTTGTTCTATGGATGAAGGAATGAGTAACATGCAAATAACTGTTTTACCCGAATACATTATGCTTAGTTGAAAGATATTTCAATCTTTGAAATTATTTATTCGTATCACTTTTAAAAAGTGTAATTTTAACGCATTTTTATTCATTTACTTAGAAAAGTTTTCATATTTTTATTAATTTAAAACCAATTTTTGAATTAGTAGAGTAAAACTGCTCTGACATTTGATAAACGATATTGGGTTATCAGGGTTTATTGTAAAGTACGGGCTTTTTAAGTGTGCGTATTAGGGTACACTTTACCTGCAAGAGAATGTTGTTACTAGTGAACTAGTGTAATGAAGTACTTTTAGGAATCAATAAATCAATTAAATAATATTTATTAGTAATGGTAATGAATTCATTAATGTATTTAGTTAGGTAATTGAATTTTCCTGAAAATCTAGTCTAAAAAGTTTGCTTATAGTATAACATTTAGTATAAAGTGGTTAATTAATTTGTGAGGAAAGAATACATCCACACTTCTTCCTTTTTGGATGTATTTATATTCCCTCGTCATGAATGCACAAATATCCCTTGTCTCAATACGCTCTGCTTCAGTACAGAATGCTGCTGTTTGAACATTAAGTTAAGGAACTGATTATGAACATTCAGCAAGGAATCAAGATCTTAACAGCAATTCCTCTGTTTCTCCAACTTCTCCATTAAGGAGAACCCTGTTTACTTTCAACCGACAAGGCTATGCAAAATAGTTTCGCACATACTTTATTAGTGATCGGATCCCCTTCCCATTTTTCATTCTCATCTATCTCACCAAATTAAAAATTCGATAACACAAGCTTCTCTGATTTCTGTTTGCTTCATTCATTGTAGCTAGCTCTCCAAGAACTTGCTGAAAGAAGGAAAACTCGCGCGAAATCAATAAAAATATTCGGATTATGGCGCTTAAGTCAGGGGCTAAAAACTTTCATTTAAATTCTGAATTTAATTATACGTCAGTGCCTTCTAACGCGATTTACATATATGCCAAAGGAATATAAATATGTATAAGGCTCGTTAGGGCTTTCTACCAGTATGGAAAATAATAACAATTATGGAGTGAGGTATGGAAAAAACGCGGCACTTTCCATTCGTTGTTAAATTGGTGGGAATTTATTAAATTTGCATTTTCACCAGGGAGTCGATAATTTATTACATAGGTGTTAATGTGTTAGAAGAAAGATAGGAGTAAAAAGCGTGACGCGGACGACGTGGAGATTCATTGATGGCATTATTTGGAAATAAAAAGCTCGCCGTGTATTATTATGGATGGTTGGGGGTATTGGAATAAGGTTACCATTAAAATACGTTGGGGGGGAATTTTATTTGCTTTTAATAATGCTTAAGGATTTAGTTTTAATGCATTTTGCGCTTTCAGGTATGCTAATGTTTGCAAATCGTCTGTAGGGAGCGGGGTTTGGAAGTTTATATTTTAGTTTATTGCTCAAGATTGATTAAAGGCTTAAATTAAAAACTTTGGTAATAGTTAGGGATATTAATATTCATGACATTTCTTTGTTAACTCGAAAAAGCTGATTTGGGGGATTTTCTGTCATTTATATATTTAGTATCAATATAAATAAGGAGACATGAACTAGCATAGTTCTTATTTTATTGTAAAAAAATAAACCTGAAAAATGCTAACGTAATATTTATTGATTGATTATTTGATGTTTTGACTGACTTGTGAGGAATTAACACCCCTATTTTGTGTTACTGTATTTTGTATAGGATCAGGGGATTTTAAAAGTTCAGCGACTCGAAATGCTATAATATTTATTGTTAAGCAAACCGAAACATATAAATACTGTAATGTATATTACTTCATAGAAACAAGAAGTTTTTACATATTATCGCAGAATTTTTCTGCCTGTATTAATTTTATGGGGTAAAAACTAAAAAAAACAGATACATAAATAACTATCATTTAAATATTATCTTACTTTAAGTATTGACATTATCATCATTATCATCTTAAATTTCTATGCTTTTCTAAAATTTATGAACTTATACGAATATATACTACGAATATATATTTTAGTATATGATTTTGTTATTCTTTTTACGACTTTTTAAATTTATTATTGTATTAAAATAGCTTACTTATAGCTAAAATAATGAAAACAACTTCCAGAAAATTTTGATGTAAGTTTACATGAATGTTCTATTAAACATTAGTCGGAGAAATATTAAAGCTAGTTTTAGGTAGAAAAAATATATTCGGAGAAAATATACCATCCTTTAAAGTAAGGACTCGGAGAACATTTCTTTTGATCTGAATATAAATTATCCCGTTTTTGCAACAGAATAACGAATATTTTTTTGCTTTTTCTTACAGACCCAATGAACAGTAAAAATCCCCTAATGCGTGGATGTAAAAACCAGCATTAAATTCCTGTCGGAAAGGGCACACAAAACAGTAATAGTCGTTTTTCTCCCTCCTGGGAACCCCGTTCGGAAGATATTCATCTGTACAACCGTAAGCACATTAGAAACGAAGCATTTAATGTTTGCGCTGTGAATTTCCAATGGACGCAGAGACACCCCCAAAAAAGCCGAATAATCTCCTCGAATAAAAAGCTCACCGTTGTATCTAATAACGGCAAAAAAGGTAAAAATACAGACCGTTCGCATCCTTTCCTTATCTTAATTAAAAAAGATCCTCAACCTTTTCTTAATTCCCCCAAAGTAAGGCTAATTACTGATTTTTTCTGGTTCGCTAATTACAGCGACAACGAGGGAATTAATTCAATTAAGTCGAGCGTAGTTCGTTAAATTAGCGGGCCCTCGAACTGACGCTTCAAAACGCTACACGCCGAATAGATCCCCTTTTGTTACATTTCCCTTCTTCTTCTTATAACAGACCCAGCCAACCCAGATGATGCATAAAAACATTATACAGGATGCATAGAAAGATATCTTACTTGGAGTACAACTGTACTTCTATACTTTTATTTGTAAATGTCTGTCGTCTTATGTTATACATCACTCCACAGCACGCGCATGCATGTACAGTGCACAGTGGATATTTTTCATATCTTGGTCAGCAAACAGATGCATAAAACTGTTCTAGTTGTGTGTTATTTTTTTCACTCAAACAAAATAAGACGCCATACACTTCCCTTTCGCAATTTTCACAAAAGCAATTGTACAGTTCTTTGGTACAGGTTGCAGGTTGTGAAGGTACAGTTCTTTGGAAACTGTATCGCAAGGAATCTGGCACTGCGCAGTTTGAGCGGAGTTGTTGAAACTCCTCGCATATTGTAGTAGTAAACTTTTAAATTTACTTCAGAAATTAGGAGTCAGAACTTGATTTTTTGAGCAGTTGTTTGAATTGATATCTTGTTAAAATCTTTACCCACTCCCACACAAATTATACAGGGTGTCCCACGAGAAGTGGCCCAACCCTTTAACTTTTGAACCCCTACAGATATAGTCATGAAAGTGGGGTCTAGATATAGTAAAGTGACCATGCCCTATCCGATGAGATAACTTTCAACGCCCTCTAGCGGAAAATTTAGGAGTTATAATTTTTATTTTAAAAACTGTGTGAGGTATGTGAAAAAAGTCAATGACAAAGTTGTAGAGCATCATCGATTTAGTAGGAAAAGACACCTTAAGCAGAAAAATATCTTGAATAAAATCCCTAAAACGCACGCTCAAATAGGTTGAATTTACGTAGATTTTACATCTTAAAACGCTCCTCATGAGGCGAAAATGAGAAATTTTCAATTTAATGAACTAAGAATGCTTTTAGTCATTTACTTAAATCATAAAAATAAAAATTTCTCATTTTCACCTCGTGAGGAGCGTCTTAAGACGTAAAAACTACGTGAATTCAACCTAATTGAGCTTGCGTTTTAGGGGTTTTATTCAAGATATTTTTCTGCTTAAGGTGTCTTTTCCTACTAAATCAATGATGCTCTACAACTTAGTCATTGACTTTTTTCACATACCTCTCACAGTTTTTAAAATAAAAATTATAACTCCTAAATTTTCCGCTAGAGGGCGTTGAAAGTTATCTCATCGGATAGGGCATGGTCACTTTACTATACCTAGACCCCCCTTTCATGACTATATCTGTAGGGGTTCAAAAGTTAAAGGGTTGGGCCACTTCTCGTGGGACACCCTGTATATTTTAGCTATAAGATAATAATGATATCATAAATGATTATGATTAATTTATCCTACTATTGTGATATTTTAGCTCAACCTTTTCACTCTTTTTGGAAAGTCTATCTCAGTAAAATTGTATTTATTTATCGTAATTAGGTAAATTTTATTTTAGAGAAAAAAAGATTTGTTAGTGTAATATGACTCCAAAGCGTTCAAAATTGGGTGCTAGATATTTTTCATTCCAAAAATTCAGAAATATGTTATATTTCATCCCTAATTATTTTATTCTTTCGTAAGTCAAACAATTTAGGAAAAATTTTTGATTAGAGTGAACACGCCAAATATTGAACAAAATATTTTTTTTAAATTCGAAATTTAAGATTTAGAAAAGGATGATTTACAGAAGCTGTTTTATTCCTTTATTAAAAGATTTCTCCCCTATGTTAAAGATTGACATTTTAGTACACTTAAACGAACTTTATAGTTAAGACTAGAAAGTTATTTAAATTTTTATGGCTTTGACAACGTCTTATTGAAGCGCGAAATTTTATAAGCATTAACTAGAAAATAATAATCTATCTTTTAATACTTCAATCCCATTATTAGATTAAATTTTTTATAATTCATTTGATTAATTACTCTCATATAAAAATGGCTTACAGACATTTCATGCTAGAGAACAAAGCAAAATAAATTACGCAACGTTAAAATATTTAATATTCCCGAAATGGATAATGGATTTGTGTTAAGGGTGTATAATCAGCTTTAAAAGTCAGCTAAAAAATCCCCCAATCTCTTTATTGTCAACTTTCCCCTTTCATATTAAAAACCTCGGCCACTTCAAACACTTTTCAAGATTATAATTTGAGTTAATTATAACAATTTGATGGTTTCAGCTACACATTTGTTGTTTTCTTTCTGGGAAAGAAAATTTTTATCGGAAACAAAGATCGGCCGGCGTCAGGGAATATTAATATTCTCCCCCTGAAAAAAGTGCCAACTGTCACTGGGCAAAGAAAGATGGAAACTTGCTCACCCATTCAAACTGATTAATTTATTCTCAGTGTAGGAGCAGTCAAATTTTTTGAGCGATTCATAAATTCATTACATAGCTCTGTCATCGCGAGCACGATTGATTATGAGGATTTTCTTGCTTACGTTCATTGATCGGATTTGTATGACTGAGGTTTCTGAAGAGCTGGAGATTAACCAGAATGATACTCGTTTTGGATGACAAAGACGGGATGAATTTGCGTTTTTTCACACAAACCAAAGTAGGTTGGGTATTAATAGCGCCTTTTTTTAATTGTATATCATTTTGAGTGATTGAGAATTCGCATATGGCATTAAAACGATACTTGGAAACTCTACTTCTGGTGGCGTGATTTGAACATTAAGTTCTTTTTGTCAAGTTTTTTCTATTGAAGTAGTTTTGTCGGTCTTGCAATTTTTTTGGAATTTCAAAAAAAAGTGTTTTAACTTTTTTGATTTTTAGGACTTTAAAAACGATCGTAGAATGCCCCCCTTTGTTATACGAAGAATTTTTAAGGAATAACCCACAACATTAATAGCCATAAAAATTTCTGGGTGGGGGAGTCGGGCGCTATAGCCTTTGGATGCGGTATGCGCATTCACAAAGACTCAAGACTGGGGAATCATTGGTGAGTTTTTCAATTTTTATTTTATTTTATTAAAGACGTTATGAATGAAAAAAAATTAATAAGTTTCTCCCCAGTCTTGAGCCTTTGTAAATATGCATACGGTATTGGTATCAATAAAAAGCAAAATTGCGCTTCTTCAAATATCTTACTGCTGTCTTGTGAAAAACCTAAGCAATACAGCATACGGTATGCTATTTATAATTAATAGTGAGTTCAATAAAGCGATGCACTGGGACGATACATTGTCCGGAATTTTAAAACTGAGATTTTGAAGCAGTCGTGCGCGTCTCTTCCCTTTTCGAGTGTTTTATTAATTTTTGAGAAATGCAGATCAAACATCAAATTTTATTACTTTGAATAAAATTAGGAAAAACTGCAAATGAAGGAAATAACGAAGAAAGTTAATACAAAATTATAGATCCTTCAATGGGATATGTTTTACCATAGCTTTATTTCCAAACAAAACTTTTAAAAGTGTAAATGTTTCTAAATTTCACTACTCCTCCCAGAAACTTTTCTCGCAATGAGGCGTGCCTTACAGTTTGGGAAAAAAAGCTGAAATAACAGTCCTTTAGCACTTATCCCAGCTTATGTTTAGGCCATTAAGGCTCACACTAAAACAAGAAAACCAATGATGATTTAGTCAATATAATATACCGTCCGATTCTTTCCCCAATACACTCATCTCTATTTAGCAGCCATTCCGATGGGTGAAGTCGAAACTCATCCCAGGGATAAAATTATCTTTTTTCCCCTAGAAACGACAACGTGGGGAAGAGGCGGGGAAAAATTAATTATCTTTAATGCTATGCTCATTAGATGGACATTTAGAACCATTGATCTTGGGTGTTTCAGGCCAAAATTAGAGACGTTTTTGTGAACTCAATCTGAGATAGATTTCCGGAGAAGAAGTGGAAAATTAAGTTAGTGGGAATCGACCGCAATCGGGTTTATAGGAAAAGCTTTTAGTTTCAATCGAGATCTACCTTTTAATTAGCAATAAACAGAAGGACTTTTTTTCCGGGAGTCTTTTGAATGTGCCTCGATAAAGTCCTTTTCTCTTTGCGCTCTGAAAGAGATTTATGCGTGGAGTGTCGCATTATGGTTTTCCGACTCGTTTAAATTCTAGTAGCCTCTTTGTTTGGGCACTTCAGACTTTTTTCTGGATTTTTTATGGTACTGACACTTGTGGACTGTTGATTTTGAGCTTTGGGAAGAAAATAAATGCTTGGATCCTAATTTTTGGATGTTATTCTAAAGGGAATGTAGAATAGACATGGAGGATATATTTAAGTTACGCCAAAATTTTCATTGTGTATTTAGATTTGTTTTAATAACTATTATAATTGCAGTTTTTAAAAATACTTTCTGCAATTGATTCTTGAATAGATTATAAAATTTCGCAGAAATTTCAATAATACTTAAGTAGATGTTTTTAATTTTGTAAATTTTCATTGTATGAAAATTTACATAACTTAGATAGAATATTGATGCTCTCAAACTGCAATTTTCGGCTATGGACATGAAGGGAATGAAGAAGATGGAACTAAGAATGAATATTAACTCCACCATTCAAATCTTATGAGTGAACTGATTTTGCTCTTTACTTTTTGTCTTACATGTAAAACGTTTAACCAAAAAAAACACAAATATTTTAGCTTAAATTTAAATATGAAAAGCGTTGAAAGTGCTCTTTTCAGTTGTTTAGAGATAAGTAGAATACTAAATTCGTTGTTACATATTCTTTAAGCAAATACTATAGCTGTAGTTGAGAAAATGTAATACTTAATGTTACTTAAGTATTTAATTTTTCTGGGAAATTTAGTAATCAATACAGAAATATGTAATTCCAGGAAAACTTAAGACAATATTGTGGGATGTATGGACCTTATGGTTCTAGTCTATGTTAGGCACAAATTAAATGCCAAACAACATCTCTAGACATAAACGTAAAACTCAATTTATCTTCCTTTTTATTTCGACGCTTCGTACAGGCAGATTTTAAATTCAATGTTACAGAATTTAGATCTTTAGGAAAGCCAGTGAAAATAACTTTTTTCCTAAGAAATCCAGTTAAATTCACGATAAGTGATTTTAAATTACTAAGAACTTATACACATTCCATTTATTTTATTATTTTCCTAGTATCGAATTAAAAGATTAAGCCATTCTTTGATTGATTACTAAGTACAATTCCTTTATTTAAAAAATATTTCTCATAACTGAAATGGTTTAGGTGAACCTATTTATTGAATTTTAGTTTCTAGAAATAAATATGCTTATGCATAAAGCAAATCTCAAGTTACAATTCGTAAGCTTAAGTTTCTAATAGATATAAAACTATTCCTTTTGGTAGTCAGAAATGTAGATAACTGAAAACTAGTAGAAAATATTAATTTATATTCGTAAGTATTCAAAGAAGCATTAAAGACCGGTGGTTGAAGTTGGCGAAACAACTTCTAACCGCAAAAAAAATATATGAATAAGAAAATTCAAGACCCCTTGTCAGGTCACTTTTCCGAGAAATTGGCTCTTGTTCCTACAAAATCTCAACAAAAACAGAACACGGCTTTCAACTTTGTAGAAAACGTTTTCAGTCATTTTGTTTAAGCTTTTACTTCCGTTGAATTTAAGAAGAACGCGAAAATCTTGTGTTCCATTAAAAGCCTCAAGGAAATGGGAATTTTTCGAATATATTTCTTTTAGGTTATTTAAACGCATAGAGCGCATATTTTATTATGCACAATATTAAAAAAAGTTATAAATTATTAACTTCAAAATTTACAATTTTGGAATAGTTTATGCACGAAAACTATGTTACTTTCTAAAAATCATTTTTAAAATCAAAATAATGATGTATGACTTTTAAAATCTGTTTTTCAACAGTTTAAAATAAAAACTATTAACAGCAAACAATATAAACTCCGGCATATTACCTATTTTCAGCATTAGATTCGATTTATCTACTGTTGAAAATCATTTTATTATTTAATAACCTATTCGGGACAAGAAATATAGTATACAAATCTCCAATTTACATCCATCATACTTTATCATCCTCTCTTATATTTAATGTATTATTATGTTTGTGTATGTTAGGAAACTAAAATCCCGAGTGTTTTATAACTAGATATCTCAAACCTATCTGGACACATACCTGAAAATATAAAAAGTTTTATTATCAAAATTCCTTTACATTAATATGAGGAGAATTTATCATCATTATTATCACTGCTTTCGCTAAATGTCATAACTTCATTCTAGAGCATTATAATATTCTCCAGAAGAACTTTCTAGATTCTTTTATAGAAAAGCGAAGAAAATGTATTAAATTAAAAATTATCCTTTTACTCATATTAAAATTTTTCTCCTTTAACCAAGGCGGTTAGTGTATTTTAGAACAAGTTCTTCCATGACTTGTTTCAACGAAACAAAACTAAACAACTCATTCCGTTACGCTTAGTTGTAATACATTTGAAAATGTCTCGGTTAAAAAACTAACTCATGCATCGAAAAAAAAGAAACTTGCTTTTTTAAACCAGACTTTTATTTGATTTATCCAACCATGAAATCTACTCAGAGATTAAACCGAAAGCTAACCCACACCTTTTGAGTTGCTCAGACATTCACTCGCGACATTAAAATCTACTTCCAAATTGATTTCCCGTCCAAAGTAAAATATTGGCTGCTCCCCCGCCAAGACTGCAAACGACCCGACCCTCTTTGCGCGGAAAAGCGCGGGATCACTTAAAAATATTGCAAGAAATCATTCCGCCATATACGGCCTTGTTTTTCTGGCCGAACGCAGCTGCTATGAACGGCATTTCTTTTGTTCTTCGGGATAGAGTTAGGCCTAGCAGGAGGTAAAAATGGATATTAGGCCGGCAAAGGAGGTTATTTACCCAGCAGCGGAGGGAATGGCAGGCAATATCAAGTGGAACATTATGTTGGACTTCTTTGGCTCGGGCTTTCGGGGCAGATCCCGAGAATTTGTAGCTTCTAAATATGAGGGTATAAATTAGTCTATGGCGAGTCTAATGTGATCATTTTCTCTCCCCAACTTTTGTTCGCGGTCCAATCGCAAGCTGTTTACAAGAGGAATTGCTGTTGCTTGCTGGGCCACGGCTTCTATAAACCGAGCCATTTCAACCTAATTACTGCTCTAGAGGAAGAAAAAGACGATTGCTTACTTACAAGTACCGCCCTCCTCTGTGGGGATTTATTTAATAACACGTATTTCTCCTAGTTTGTGGATTTTGGGAGAAGTTTGCAAGCTTGATTTGGTTGTTTTCTTTGAATTCGTATTGTCAGAACCTTCATTTGCGTATATTCTTTAAATTTTCTACTTTTTTATAATGGAAGTATTTAAAAACCTTTTTTGAATGTTTTATACGAAATAAACATTCTTAGAAGATACACAACAATAGTAATTTAAGGTTGTAGCCAGTTTTTAGTTATTATCTGCAAATTAAGTTGAATATTTAAAGTTACTATTTTTAGATAAACAAATTTCTGAAAGTAAGCAACAGCCTAATGAAGTGCCAAAGTAATTATTACTTTATTATACTATTATACTTATTATACTACTTTATTATACTTATTATACTACTTTATTATACTATTATACTTATTATACTACTTTATTATACTATTATACTTATTATACTACTTTATTATACTATTATACTTATTATACTATTATACTACTTTATTATACTATTATACTTATTATACTATTATACTACTTTATTATACTATTATACTTATTATACTACTTTATTATACTATTATACTATTTTATCTAAGTATTCTGAAACAAAAAAAACATACATTACACTACTTTCCCTCTTTACTATCTCAGTAAAATCACTGTAAACGACATAAATATTTAAAACGAAATTTTGAATTCATTCAGATACAGAAGATACAGATGTACGTTTTTAAGAATCTATGAATGAAATTTTAATAAAGATTTAACTAATAAGCAGTGCACCAGAGGAAATGAACATCTTAGTTACGAAATGATTTAACCCATCGAAGAGTTTTTGCTACGTTGAGCGTGAAATGATACTTTTAACTTCAACTAGTTCCCTCATTCCTATTTCCACTGATTAGAATTACTGCTTGAGAAAATCCGTGATCAGAATTCGTATAAATTAAATATGATTAAGAATCTACTTTCGTCTTTGATTAAGTACTTTGAATCGTAGTATTATGTCTTCATATGCTGTGTGATAGGTTTAAATGAAGTTTATGATTAACAAATTTGCTATAATAGTTAATTAGTTAGTAAAATATGTTTAACTGTCAAAGCAAGTGTTCACACTTTATTCGGTGTATTATAAATGCTTAACTTGCTAGCAACATGTGAAATCATTTTGTTCAGTTAAGAAAATTTATTAAATTTTACTAATGTAAAATAGACTTGTTGTCAAAAAGGTATCTCCAATTGCAGTGTTTAAAATGTACTTGCAATTATTGAGTTAATTATTGTTAACGATTAGTTTATTCAAAGAAACATTTATAGGGATTTATCTTGGGTTTTGAAGAAGAAAAACTATTTATAAACTTGCTGTTTTATTATGAAAATAGAGTGGAATACAGATTTAGATGCACTAAAAAGATGCGAAAAGAAAGAAACACGCCTACATATATCCCTTTTAAATTAAAACTAATATTTTGATTCTCCTGAACGCTACAAGCATACTATAAATGGTAATATGTAAATCTCACTAACGAAACAAAACTGACAGTCTCTATGGCTTTTACCCTCCAGAGTTCGAGAAAGAAAGAGTAGCGTGGAAAAAGTAATAAAGTAACTTCCAGAATGATAGACATCTTTTGTGTAGGATGTGATATTTCCCCTTCCTTTTATTAAGCTTAGATGGAATGGTTAAGCGAGGCTTTTTATGAAGAATAATGCTGATGGGGCTGTCTAGGTGACGAAACTGTTGCTTATCATTTAGTGAAACACCTGACTGCATCGCCTCCATCAGGCTTTATCCCTAACCCTTGCTTTAATAGCTCACCATTGCTTTATTCTGGGTGCCATTCAAACAAAAAAAACTACGCTGTTCTTCTAATGTAGACTGGAATATGTATGCCTTTGAGAATGATAATAATAAGGGATTTTGGAAATTTTTTGGGCGACTGTTGAATGGGACAATGGTTAGACGTTTTTATGTTTTTTATTGAATCTTGTATAATTTATTTGTTGTATTATGTTATACATATCGTGCTTTTTCTAATTCAACCTTTTTATTTCTGATTTACTATTTACTTAATTTATTCACTTATATACTTCACAGCAATTTTTCCTGAACCCAGTACGTCACTACGCGGAAGAAGAAACTGAGTAAACACAAAGCCTGTTGGGTTGATAGGAGAATTTCGATACGCGAATCGTGATAAAAATACACTATTTGTACATGGGTCTAACGAAATAATCATATTTTAAAATTGACGTTATTTGTTTCACTCGAAATTCAGACACTGCGATGGGAACTACTTTGTTAGTGACGTAGTAAGTTAAACTTAAGTTGCTATCTAGTATAGGAGTTATGTAAACAGTTACAATGAATTCAGCTTTGTCTTTTAACTTTAATAGCATAATACTTCCTTGACTGTGGTACAAAAAACGATATTTCAGATCTAAAAGTATAAAACAGACCTTTTCGAAACAGCTATTCGATAAGTTGTTAAGTATCATAATAAAAATGAGTATAGTATTCATAGTAGATATTTTAATAGATTCTGGATATGTTTGTTTAAAATGAACTGTTTCTTTAAGTCTGGGTAAAAATGATTCCAGAAAAGGGTTAAAATATTTTCAAAAAGTGTCAGATATTAAATGGCTGCCAACCAGATTAAACGCATTTTGTTTTTTAATTAGTTTTACCCCGAGCCTAACAGAGATTTTTTCTCATAAAGAAAAGACTGTGCACCTCTTTTCAATTACCTGCCTCAAATTGATTGCAGTCATAAAAACCGGAATTTTGATATTTTCCGTCCCATTGAGAGGCCACCAAATCAATCAGTCCCTCCACATACAGAGAATGGATTAACATTCATCACTAAAATATCGGATTAGGGGATCTAAATTAGCTGTCAATAAGCCATGGACCCACAGGCTCTGTTCCCTCGATTTTTATCAACACATTTCAAAAATTTTTGATTCAGCTAATGAGGAAGAGGCTCAACAACAAGGTGTCTTAAAAAACGAGGTGTTCCAAACGCCTCAAGGATCTCTGAGATGGTCGATTAGGCAGTTTTCTGTTACACGCAGATTGGGATGTTAAGGGAGGGCAAGTCTTTAGTTTCACTGAAAATAAATGGACCATTGGATGCCGTTTACAGGTGTTTAGCCGCTTGTCACATAAATAATGAGGCAGATAGCATCGCGGTGGTTTGTTTTCGGAGAAGGTAGCGTGTGGTAATGGATAGCTGCTTCTTTTTAATTTATCAGTGGATGATGAGTGTACTTAATGTTATTAATGCATCAAATCACGCAAATTTAATATGATAAAGGTTGGAGTTGTCTGTGGGGAGGGAGGTTGTTTATCATATTGGTTGTTTATTTAAGCGTTTGTTTTTTGTTTGTTGGGTGTGGCAGTAGACGTTTCATTGTGTATCTCCTTTATCTTTATCTCTCGGTGGCAACACAGCCATTTGGGATGCAACCACCACCACGTCACATTTATATCATATCGTTACCACCACGCCAAAAACACGAATCTTCTATTAATTACGGGCTCAAGTTTAGAAATGGGTTCAGTTGCCAAGCGAAGTAGCAGCGCCAATTTGCGCCTAAGTATCAAAGTGAAGTTGGCGACAAAAATTCGCCAAGCGGCGCCAACCCGAACCCAATTCTAGGATTTTACCTTATTACAAATGCAGATTCGCGTTTTTGGCGTGGTTGGTAACGATATACTAGAACTGTTTAGCTATTCAGAGCTAAGCAGTTCTATATATAAATGTGATGTATTCTATATTAAATGTGACGTATGTGATATATTCGTAGCTGTTAGTAGCTTCTGTTCCTTTCGGCTATTGCTCTTTAGTATTTTGGCTAGCTTCTTTTGCTGTGTTTGAATATTTATATTTACAAAGTCTTTTAAATAAATTCTTGTTGTTAGTTTTAAGACCCTGAATTGTGCTTTGTCTCTTGCCTACGTAGGATCCCAATCGCCACACTCTCTATTCTAAAAAAAAGTTTTGATGAACGGTTTCTAGAAAAAACTTTTTAATTGCTGATCCGTTATAAGATGGCATAAGTCATAAGATTTTGTGGTTTAAAATTCAAAATCGTCAGTGCTAAAGATGAGGAAAAAATTTCTCAATTACAAACGTTCCTTCTTACGAATGTTTTACAGTCAGTGCAGTGAGCTGGTTTTTTAGGATTGCTAAGCGATCTGAAAGGTTCTGCGTAAGCAGTTTACTGTGGTTGGTGATCGATGGCAAGCACGGGGTGGTAGCTCCCTAGTGTTTTAAAAAATAGTAATGCTAAAATGATTTAACCAGGAATTGAAGGAAACTCCTTATTGTCCAAATTGTTGGAAAACAAAAGCAGAATTCAATCCGTTATTTTATGCATAAACCGATCAAATAGTTCCAAAAAGTATCAAACATTGCAAAAAAAAGCCCAGAAACAAATTTTATAAATCTGTGAAATATTCTGCATTTATGTTTGAAGATAAAGTTACTGATATGTATAACAATAAACTGACTAATTCTTAAAATCAATTAAATTTAAATTAACTATCCTCTCTTTAATA
The DNA here is from genome assembly GCA_024610705.1 of Tetragnatha versicolor. Taxonomy (NCBI): domain Eukaryota; kingdom Metazoa; phylum Arthropoda; class Arachnida; order Araneae; family Tetragnathidae; genus Tetragnatha; species Tetragnatha versicolor. The sequence continues at coordinate 53,416,152 of JANDEH010000009.1, forward strand.
AAGATAAAAGCAAAATTATTATTTTTAATCAAGTGAAGCATAAATAAGAGCATGCATTTTTGTCATATCTATCATTGTTTTTATGCATCTATAATACTGTTTTTATGCATCTATAATACTGTTTTTATGCATCTATAATACTGTTTTTATGCATTTATAATACTGTTTTTATGCATCTATAATACTGTTTTCAATAATAATATAGCGCATTATTTGAAATCAACATCCTTCAATTTCCAAAATTTCAATCCGAACAAAATTGAATAAAGATTTCGAAATTTCTTCTTCCAAAGAGCGTTATAACTTCCATTGCCTTAAAATAAACCTACCTTGAAAAATGCAGAACCAGTCTTAAAAAAATTCAAACAATAATGTAAAAAAATAACTGCTTGAGAGCTTTTACTGTGGATTTAAATAGCGAAAGTATCGTCCTGTTTCCACCCTTTTCCAAACAAAGCTTAGATATCATCCCGTGCTCTTTCATCTCTAAAGTGGGCTTCTTTATGCTGAAGTGCTTTATATCTTCTATGTTAAAGCATTTTATTTCTCTTTTAGAGCTCTGGCACCTAACTGACACTGAGCAGGTGAGAAAATGCTACCTTGACAGTTCCAGCGCTAGATACGAATTCCAGCGAAAGATGCTTCTAAATCGCGCTTGCAAATATAAAATTCCACGCTACTCCAGCCAGATGTAATTTGCAGAGGCCTACAGTGTCAAGACACAGGATATTGCTGCAGTAACGTAGGTAGATTTTGAATTATAAATCGTAATTCTCTGTATTTTTTGAGAAAATTTTCAAAAAGTACAGCCTTGGTGAGAGAAGAAGTGAAAAGGGATTTTTTATTGCGAATCTTGGGTAGGATGTATTTTTGCCCAGGAATATTCGGGAATAAAATATTGTACATTTGGCACTTGCTCTGCTTATGAAGGAAGTTTTAACAGGATTATCTTCGTGTATTCAATGCACTCATTTGTTAATGGTAATTTTATTAAGAGTTCATTATGGATTCTGTCGGTCCAAATTTTTTATGTCTGATAAGAAATGGAATTAGTGTTCTAGACGTAAATGGATTCACATATTGTGACTGTTGGTTATCTATGAACAGTTTTTTTCCAGCTATTCTATTTTAACTAAGTGCGCGAATGTTGATTTAAATCTACTGGTTCATCGAGAGAATTTTAAATTTTTTTCAGTACTAGTTAAAATTTTGAACAAAAATGCTTTATTCCAATGAAAGATATTTTAATAGTTAGATTTTTTCAAGGTAAAACAGAAAATAAACACTACATGTGTTTTAATTACTTCAAGTCTAAGTAACTTGTTATAAAGAACATTTTTTCTGTAAAAAACCTTCCAAGGAAGAATTAAAATCATTTATAAAAAATTCGAATTAATGTAGTAACACTTGATTAGTTTATGTGTAAAGATATGCTAGTCATAAAATAATCAACTTTCTCAAACTTCTTTAAAACTTTGACGTAATGAGTTAGTTGTATTTTTTCCTGGAGAGAAAAAAAGGAAATACAACATGCCATAGAGGCCTACAGTGTCAAGACACAGGATATTGCTGCAGTAACGTAGGTAGATTTTGAATTATAAATCGTAATTCTCTGTATTTTTTGAGAAAATTTTCAAAAAGTACAGCCTTGGTGAGAGAAGAAGTGAAAAGGGATTTTTTATTGCGAATCTTGGGTAGGATGTATTTTTGCCCAGGAATATTCGGGAATAAAATATTGTACATTTGGCACTTGCTCTGCTTATGAAGGAAGTTTTAACAGGATTATCTTCGTGTATTCAATGCACTCATTTGTTAATGGTAATTTTATTAAGAGTTCATTATGGATTCTGTCGGTCCAAATTTTTTATGTCTGATAAGAAATGGAATTAGTGTTCTAGACGTAAATGGATTCACATATTGTGACTGTTGGTTATCTATGAACAGTTTTTTTCCAGCTATTCTATTTTAACTAAGTGCGCGAATGTTGATTTAAATCTACTGGTTCATCGAGAGAATTTTAAATTTTTTTCAGTACTAGTTAAAATTTTGAACAAAAATGCTTTATTCCAATGAAAGATATTTTAATAGTTAGATTTTTTCAAGGTAAAACAGAAAATAAACACTACATGTGTTTTAATTACTTCAAGTCTAAGTAACTTGTTATAAAGAACATTTTTTCTGTAAAAAACCTTCCAAGGAAGAATTAAAATCATTTATAAAAAATTCGAATTAATGTAGTAACACTTGATTAGTTTATGTGTAAAGATATGCTAGTCATAAAATAATCAACTTTCTCAAACTTCTTTAAAACTTTGACGTAATGAGTTAGTTGTATTTTTTCCTGGAGAGAAAAAAAGGAAATACAACATGCCATAGCATTTTCGATGCAGTCTGAAAACAGCAATTTCAAAGATCAACAAGGCAAAAAACCCAAGTCATTTCCGAAACAGCATCAAACTTATTAAAAGAAACAACAGCGAAAATATTTTTTCACGAGCCTGGAACGTAATTACAAACAAAATTTTTAGTCCAAATTATGCGTGAGGATAATGAGCAAGTTAATTTATGCCAGGAAAAAAGCTACAAAAAGGTGACAAAGCGTTAAAAAAACCCACCGCTCTCAAAAACATGTTCGCCTAATATGATGCGTTATTAAAAATCTTAGGCATTTTCCAGCTTTACTTTGATATGACCCGAAGACACAGAGTGTAACATCCAAAGCAAGGAATAAATGCGTTGTCTGACAGCGCCTTCTACTGAGCAGGGTTTGAACTGTTTGAACTTGGGTTTATCAATCATGGTGTAAATGATAAATCTCCAGCCTCTGACATCTGCCATTTTAGTCATTAGGGTCCGCCGCGGCATCTAGGAAGTCGGTCCTGAAGTAAAGGCGGAAACACACTGCGCCCTGTGGCAGCAGTCTTACGTTAGGAGTATGGTTCGGGGAGTGTCCAGTTAGCGAATTCGGTGTGTTTTACGATCGTGGTCGTTCCCGAAATGGGATCGGTTTACAGTTTTACAGGCCCCGGTTTTATGACGCTATAGACTGCTTAAGAACACTGGTGGTAAATTAGAGCACAAAGGGAAGGATCTCCTCGCACAAGAGTGCGGGGAAAAAACCCCAAAACGCACAAATAGCTACTCACAATTTACTTTGGGTTCTACCGTCTTCTCTTACGGGCCATAAAACAGAGGGTTGTAAAACTTTAGCCTCACCCATAGTAGCTTGCACAAAGCCACCAAATGGGCCCTTCCAGCATAAGCGTGCATCTAGAGTTTTATGAAACCAACGACGACGATCCTTCGGCCATTCGGGGGAGATTAGGGGCATTGATAATATCCCCCATCTCTTTGTGTGGTTAGGTGAGGTCAATTAATGAACAAAAGAGGTTCCCCTCCTCTGAGGAAAACCCACTAACCACACAAAGAGATGGTGGAGATTATCAATGTCCCTGATCTCCCCCGAATGGCCGAAGGATCGTTGTCGTTGGTATCATAAAACTTAAGATGAACGCTAAACCCCACTAACTTGATTGTCAAAAGGGGAAGATTTATGAGCAGGGGAGCATCTTTTGTCCGCTAATTGACCTCAGCTAACCACACAAAACTACCAGGCTCCTTCGGGCATTCGGGGGAGATTATAGGAGCATTGATAATATCCCCTTCCTTCTGTGTGGTTAGGTGAGGTCAATTAGCGGACAAAAGATGCTCCCCTGCTCATAAATCTTTCCCTTTTGACAATCAACGGGGAAAAGATCTCTAGATGCACCCTATGGCTGCAGCTAGAGATCGTTTTTTCGCTGATTGTCAAAACGAAAGATTTATGTGCAGGAGGCCCACTAATAGACCTCAGCTAACCACACAAAAGGAAGGTGATATTATCAATGCTCCAAATCTCCCCCCGAATGCCCGAAGGAGCCTGGTCCTTTTGTGTGGTTAGCTTTAGCGGACCAAAGATGTTCCCCTGCCCATAAATCTTTCGTTTTGACAATCAGCGAGAAAACGATCTCTAGCTGCAGCCTATAGCCGTATACGGCCCCTCAAGGCCGGCTTTGGAAAGAGCTGATCTTACCAGGAAATTCAACTGCCGTCTTCCCGAGTCCCGCGTAGTGTTTTCCCGGCTTAACAGCAGGCCGTCTTGAAACGCTATTATCTCGTTCTATGGGGGCACTTTATTAAGCCAGAACGAGTTGATAACCCCGCGTATTGAGTTTTCGAGGTCTTCATTTAACCTTGAGCAGATTCACAAAATGACAGTATTTGAGTAAAGCCGCAAGATTAAGTGCGGCTGTTTGTTTCACAGGACAGAACCGTTTATCCTGATTGATCGAGGGTGATTAGTGTTTGGCAGTTTTTTATAGGTTCGGATGGATCGGAATCGGCACTTGATTGGGGGGCTAATCTGCAGTGTCAATCAGTTTCTTGTTTATCACATTTAGCCATCTAAGATGTTTTACAACACACAAAACAAAACGTGCGTATTTCCACAGAGAACAACCCTAACAGCGGGTCCAAAACGCTATTTCAAATGTCATCATATGATAGAGGGCAGCACCGTAAATGCCTGTGATTGACAGCATGCTCTGTATACGCTTAGGGGGAATTTCAGGGAATAACCCTTCCAAATCTCAGAAATTTTCCCCATAAACTTAGTCCTAGATAAAGGGAGTTCAGAGTTCTTCCTCTGATAAAAATTGTGAGTTTTACATGCCAAAAAGTACATAAAATATACTTTTGGGGGTTTTCTATTGGGATGGGCTATAACCCTCATGTTCCCTCCGTTTCTTCTGCACTGCCTAAAATTACCCCCTATTAAGAGTTTATATAAATAAACCATGAAGTATATTGATTTAGTTATAAAATGAAATTTAAGACTTGAGAACTAAAATTTTCCTCAATTTCTTTCTTTCAACTCCATTTGGACAGAAACGTGGCCATGCATAAATGGGAGAATCTTTGATTTCAAGCCAAAGAGAAGGAGAAGGCAAAAACTCAAAATGAACTATTGAAGCACAGGGGGCACGTTCGAAAACTACATTCAATTCGAACGTGAGTCCGCACTAATATATTTCAATGAATCGAAAACATTCGCTTCATAAGTGCTGGGAACTTAAAAACGCGCGCGTTTCTTAGGAAGCTTTTTATAAATGAAATTACGTTTGGTTAATGGGAAAAGTTTAACGCGCTCGAAATATTCCAACTAGTTGATTTTGACCGTTTGAAAGAAAAAGGCTTAATAGTTAGTATAATTTTATTTGAATTTTTCCCTAAGAGATGAAAAGTTAATTAGTTAATAGGGTGGGTCATTTTCCTATGGCGAAAAAAAAATTTTACAAATTCTATCGGGCACAGCAAGAAAAGGGTGCTAAATGGTCTCAAACTAACATGTGTAAAATATTATTCCATTATAATAACTCTTTTTGCCTCCGGATAGGCCTCAAATAGAACAAAAATATGTAATTTTTCATATTTTTAAAAAATTTTATTAATTAATTTTTTTGTCAATAACTCTTTAAAGTTCACAAATAAGGGCATTTAAAAGCAATTTTTATCACATTAGTCACCTTCATGCATTTTTAATACAAAAACAACTGCCAAAGTGGCAATATAATATGCTATCATATTAACAAGATCCGTAGAATATGAATCTCTTTTTTGCCAACAAACAGTGGATTGTCTGTGGTACAAATTTTAAATATTGGTAGTTCATATACATTCTCCCTCAAGTTTTTTCAGTATGAAACGGTGTTTTTAATTTTTCAAAATAGAAACGGTTTTATTTTTCATAAATATGCCGCGCTCTCGAAATTCAGCGGACAGTTATTTCACTGGCTAGTCTTGGGATCCAAATATGATCGCAAAAATATGTTGAAACAATTGTAGAATGGATAGTTCGTTCATAGGCAATATCAGTTATGATTCACTCAGTCATGATTTACCTAATTTTTTTGCTATAGCAATAGACTGAAACCCAGGCCCATGAAATTACACTTCTTTGAGGATTGACTCAATATAGCTTCTTAGCATTCCCTTATGCGTTCATAAAAGTTAAAATATCGCAAATTTAACTGTTAAGGATAATTGCAAGTAAGTTTTGATAAGTAATGTAACTTATTTAAAAACTTAGGGGATAATACTGAGCTTTAAGCTAAAAACTGGGATCTACCGCTCTTCTTAAGAAAATATTTCAAAATTTGACTCATAAAATGTGGTTTTAATTTATTTTTGGACATTAAGGAATCATATGGGGACACTTGGGATGGACTATTCCTAATATGCCAAGAAATTTCAAGGAAATCCCAATTTTTAAACTATTCAAATGTTTTCCTTGGGGTTGAAACCTATAACCCAATAAAAGGTACCCACCTTCTGACGTATCCATTTTTATTAAAAATTTAATGTTTTTACCATCCTACTCAAACGACAATAAAGGTTTCGCACATTTTAATGATTCCAGCAAGAAATTTTTGATTGCCAATTCTAACCATTGAGATATTTCAAAATATGTTGTATTACAACTCAAGTATTTCAACTCTGGTTTCATTTATAATTGTTTTATAATCTTCAATGATGGTTTTTATACCATTGTGCACATTTATATTCATGACGGATTTGTGCAATCGAGGTAAAAGCATGATTTTCGTTCGTCCATTTTTAAATGAAATTACTATATTAATCGAAACTTTGAGGCCAATCCGGAGGCAAAAAGAGTTATTATAATCGAATAATATTTTACACATGTTAGTTTGAGACCATTTGGCACCCTTTTGTCGCTGTGCCCCTGACAAAATGTGAAAAAAAAGTTTTTGACCCACCCTATTAGTTAATAGAATTTTCCATTGTCATTTATTTTGTGAATCTGGAGCTTTGGGCATCGCGTAATGACAGGTAGGAAGTCGTACTTTAAACGTGAGATAGGAAACTTTTTTTAAATAAATTAAATATAATAAAATATAGTATTTAATATATATATATATATAAAGTGTTGAAATTATAATATTTCATTAAATTTTAAAATTACTGCTTTGTCTCCAGAACAATACTTCTCAATAAAAAATTTGGCGCGCATGAAATTTATCGGGTGTCTTATAACACACGTTGTGTGGGATACACCGCCAGTAATAAGTGATTAAAATATATAAAACATTCTACTTATGCATTCGGTTCTTGTTCCATGATCCTCACTATCTGACAAAGTGGATACGTGTTTTTCCCTTGTTTTTGTTGACTTATTTTTCGATCTCATTTACCCTGAGATAATTTCACGCTTATATAGAACAGAAGCCATATAATTATACTTTCCAAGAAACATCTAACGTCTGTGTGATGATGATGATTAACACTAAATAATATCAGAAACGCAAAATGCTTTTTGTGTCAGGCTATTTTACACCTAGGTAGTTTTGGTTTACCTCACTTGAAGTTATTTTAATATTTTTAAGTTTTAGCATTTAACTTACAGTAAAAAAAGATCAAAGGGGAGCGAAATTGTTTGATTTTCGATAAGATTAGTGTTGAATTTTTTATCTTTCTTGAGACTTCGTGATGCCTGTTGTATCTAAAAAAAACAGGCAATTCACCAAGCTATCTGGAGGCTAAGTATTAATTACTAACTATAAGGAGGCTAAGTATTATTGTTATGGTGTAGGGTGTCTCATTTTTCCCGGTTTCAGAGGTTTTATTGGGGTGTTCTAATTGTTTGAATAAACTTCTCCGAAATATTGATGATATTGGTAAACCTTATTTTTTAAAATTTGGGTGGTTTAGTTCTATCTAAATATATTTTTTTCTGAAAATCAATAAGATATTTCTGGAAAAATATGCTATATATGAGAAGAGAGAGTTTTCAAAATCGATTAATGACTTACAGATTTCGAAAGATTTTTGACTTTTTTAATAAAAAAACTATTGATTTCTACAAAATTTCTTTAAATTCAAAATATTTTTGCTAAATTTAAAGCAATTAAATCACAAAAAATCAGTTTTGAATAAAACTAACTAATCCATGGCTCATTCCACGCCAACTCGACCAATGGCATGTGCTCTTAGGTCATGGATTTTTTTCAAAATTTTTCTATAGATAGATACTCATAAGCAATACCACCACAAATTTTTTCAGAATTTTTACTCAAAAGGGGACCCGAGGAAAAATTTCTGAAAATTTGACATTTTCCGCCATATTTTGACTTATAAGTTACAAAAAGTGATGTTTCTCAACTTATTTTCAAGCAAATGAGCTGATTCTAGTGCTAAATTAAAGCTTACACTCTACTATTTCTAGTAAAATATAAAAATCTACAATTATTTAATTATATTATTATTATTTTTCGAAAAATCCGTATTTTCGAAAAAATTGATTAACTCCGAGTTATCTTAAAACATACACTTCAAAATTATACCCAAGAATCATCTTGACATATACTTTCCATAGTATAAAAATTGGGATGGTGTTTTGGGTTAATGAAAAATAAATAATTTTTTTCTAAAATTCGTTAATTGGTCAATGCAGCTTTGAAAAAGTCTACAGAATTTCCTTATAACACGAAACTTAAACTTCAGCACTCATATATAAATAATAAATACATATTTAATGAACTTTATATTTTTTGTATACTTAATTATGTTCTTTTGGTACAAATTTAGTGTTTACTTTACTCCATCTTTATAGCTAAAAATATTTCCATCCAAACACATATAAATCCTCACGGCTAAGTCTAAAGGGCTAAATTCTTATTTTAAAAGTTATTAATAAAAAGGAAGTTAATTTTTTAAATGATATTATATTGCAGAAACTTCAAATTATTTTATTTCATCTAAAACTTCCCTTATATACTGTTCAAAATAAAAACTGAATTGAGGCAACTTACTTGTGTTTTAAATATATAAGTTTCACATTATAATGGTGTCCTTTAGTTACTGTCACAAAGATACATAGACAACTTATTGAATGTTGAAAGAAATTATTTTTCAACACCCAAAACACTTTTTTCATATTTTTACTGTTGAAAATACATACTGAGGTAAGTTCTTCTTGTGATAAAATTAAGTCTTGCATTTTAATGGCATTGGGAAGAAAGTTACTAAGCTGCATTGACCACTTAACGAATTTTAGGAAAAAATTATTTATTTTTCATTAACCCAAAACACCATCCCAATTTTTATGCTATGGAAAGTATGTGTCAAGATTATTCTTGGGTAAAATTTTGAAGTATATGTTTTAAGATATCTCGGAGTTATTCAATTTTTTCGAAAATAGCGATTTTCTGAAAAAAAGTAATAATATAATTAAATAATTACGGATTTTTATATTTTACTAGAAAGAGTAGAGTGTAAGCTTTCATTTGGCACCAGAATCAGTTCATTTGCTTGAAAATACGTTGAGAAACATCACTTGTAACTCATCAATAAAAAAATGGAGGAAAATGTCCAATTTTCAGAAATTTTTCCTGGGGTCCCTTTTTGAGTAATAATTCTGAAAAAACTTGTGGTGATATCTCTTATAGAAATCTATCTATAGAAAAATTTTGAAAAAAATCCACGACCTAAAGGCCCGGTGATTATTTTTATTTGGTCGATTTGGCATGGAATGAGCCCCATTTAAAATTATGTGTACAGAGGGTTTAAAAATAATAGCATCGACAAATATATTTATATATTATCAAATTTTTAAATTTTTAATATCAGGGTTATGGCCTTATTTAATAAATTAATTTTAGAGTGTGGTGGTGTAGTCGTATCCCCTATGAATTCATATCTGATGGTGTGCCTGTATCATCTTTGCTATTTCTATCGAGTTAGCAGAATATAAATCATAATTTTAGAGTGTAAAACTCTATTTAAAATTTAGTTTTAAAAAATTTCATACGTATAAATTATTGCCAATCACATCATCGCATGTAAATAATTAATATTTTACAAAGCTTGATAAAATTGATACTAGTAGTATTTATAACTTAGGTATGTATCGTGTAAGAGAAAACTTTTACTCGGGAACTGGTCTTTATACAGCATCCAACCACTAAGTACTAAAGCTCGATCTTATCTTTATGTTTTGACAAGCCATTAGTTACGTATTTAATTAGAGGTACCAGGACCAGATCCAGGGCCGTTTCTTATTTCCAGAGATGACATTTTTAGAGGTTATATATAAAAGATGATATTTTTCCTCCAATAGATTTGTGAGAAAAAGACACGTGGTAATTTCGTGTCTTGTTCTTATCAAGACTTAAATTAAGGTTTTTTTCGAAACCTTACACTTAAATGGCAAGCGAGATTAGCTCGTCGAGAAGATTTAGTAAATTAGTACCTTTCAATGATCTTTTGTGATTTATGGGCGAAGTTTTTTTTAGAATTAGTCGAGACAAGAATAGGTGTTAGTTGACCGAACGACAAATTGGTGATATCTGATGAAAGACAATACTTGTTGGATTTAAGTTTGCTTTGTCTCTTAACAAGGCCGGATTTTACCTATAAATCTACAACATTTAAAAATGGACAAATAAACTTTTTTTGGATTATCCGTCTAGACTTCGAAATAATTTCTTTTTCTTAAATATTGGCTTATTGGTGGAATACTTAATTTGTTGTGTCTTTTTAAAAAAGAATAATCTTAAAAGGATAAGGTAGTACTGGGTTTAAAGAATCCAATGCATACGAACATTTTTTTAAAAGTTTTAAAATACTTGATACACATGAGCCACAAAATTTTTTATTAGACTATTTAAGATAGAGATTCCCATCGTTTTTATTTAAGACTTTCTGTCTTGTTTATCTTAACACCTGTTGCAAATTTATTTTACTTAAAACGATTAGCAATGAAGGAAAATACTTGAATGTGTGATAATTTAAAAAAGAACTGGTTCTGATAGCAAGGATTCAAGATACTTTAAAAGGAAGATTGAATGACAAGTGATAAAAAAACTTTTTCAATCCGTATTCTTAAATATATTTTAACGGTTTTTTTATAAAACGAAATATTTAAAAATAATTCTACTTCAGTTTTGGATTGAAATGATTGAAAGATAAACATTTTAGACTAAGTTTTTGCGCGCATCTGAATCTGAATATAGTTCTGGTAAAATCAACGAATTTGTTGAGTTAAGTAAAGTGGTCCCCAATCCCCTTAACTTACTTTTGAATTTGCAAAATTAAATTATTATAATTATTTTACCAATTAATCGTAGAGCTTTCAAATGAATTAAAAAACTAATTAGTTTTTGTTTTTATGTGTGTTTTATACATAAGTTAAAAAAGGATTAATTAAACTTATAAACAAGTCAAGGAAACATTTTTTACAAGATGTCGGAAGTATAAAAAAGCATCTAAACGAAAATGGAATCAAACATGTATAGAAAAACATTCAAAATCCGAGTTTGAATAGAGTTGGGTTTATAATATTTGATCTCTAAAGTAATTTTGAAGGATATCATTTTTAAAAACACTTTTCTGTTTTTTTAGTATTGTTCACACAGGAACAAACAAGTATAATTTAACAAGAGAGATCCTATAATTCCGAATTTATAATCAGTTTCATATTTTAAATCAAACTTTTTTTTTTAATTATCATTTTATTGAAATACAAAAGAACAAGAAAATTTACAAATTCACATAGTCACCTGGGATCTCATGGTCCATGTAGGTGACCGTAATTATAAGTAACAAAAATTTAAAGTAAAAACTAGGAGAAGAGAAAAAAAAACAGGAAATACATACATCAGGTGGATATAGTGGCAAACAGGGCGCCAATAAATTATTTTTTTGCCATAATCATGAGTTAAAGTGCTTAAAACTATTTTAAATCATATATTAAACAGAACAAAATAAATCATCAATATCCTCAATAGTAAACAGATATTCTTTTAATTGTTTTTTGAATGAATGTTTTGAAGGGCTATTTTGAATATGTATAGGTAACTTATTAAAACACTTAGGGGCTATGTAAAAAAAATTTTTACAGAATATGGACTTATTAGGTTTAGGAACAAAGTATAATATGTTAGGTCTTCGTAGGTTTACGACATTGCGTTTTTGACAAATATTGGGGTTTAGATAGAGATGGAGGCAAATTTTAAAATAAAAAAGATGGCGAATTGGAAGTATATTTAAGGAATTGAAGTAGTTAATATTATTTGTGTGTAAGTGCGCTTCATTATTTAAAAACCTCAGGAATCTCTTTTGCAGCCTCTCAATAACTTAAAAGTCTTTTTTCCCAAAGCTATATAATGTATTAGAAAAATACTGTAATTGCCACATAAACATTCCCAGCTCGCTTGAATAATCTCCCTGCCTGTCATTCATCATAAAAATTCTGACGAATCTAATAAAAAGAGCGCTGAGCATTCTCAGAAACAGAGCTCCCCTCAAAACTTTGCCGAGTTTCAGTTAAAAGTTCCCGGTCAAATCCTCTTTCAGAAGCTTATTTTGGAAGGAGTTTTTTTGGGGAAGAAAAACACCAAATGCGCCCCCTTCACCAGTTTTCCCAAAAAGGGGAAGAAGTTGATACATCGGAAAGTATGTCTGGAATCGATGACGCCCAAACCCAGAAAATTGACGATTCGGAAACTTAAGAAGGAAACGATGGCTACATTTTCCGAGGTCTCCTTAAGAGGAGGCTACTTCCCTAAAAACCTTTTTTAAAATATTTTCGTCATCTGATAACGTCATGTCCTAAAGACCTAAAACCGCTGGAAAAAGGAAGGCGGACATTTTTCACGATTTCGCCCACTTAAAAAATATCACGAGGGTAAAAAGTAAACAAAGAAAATTGAAGGTTTTTCCCTCGAATTCGTAACTGGAGTATAAAAAAGATATTCGAAGAGAGGAGGAGGAAGAGAGAATGAAGAGTAAAGCATGGGAGCGCGTTAAGGGAAGTTTAAACTGGGAAAAACTGTCATCTAGCTCTCTTTTGCGAAAAACAACATGAATCAGACAAAGACCATCTGCGCGGCTACTTACAGTTCTGACGGATACTACAGTTTCTGTTTTTAATGGCCGAGCTTCTGCACTCCAAATCCAAAAATATATGGCGAGAGTGTGTTGTTTCAAAAAAGAAATCCATTCGATGGAATGTTAACATTTGTATAGCTTTGTCTCGGTTAATATGAGTTTTATCGTTATTGTGACCTATCCTGCCATGAATGGTCTAATTTTATATTGAACTCGATGAAAACGGATTGAAGTTTAATTTCGCAGTCTTGAAATGGTCAAGGCAGTTCAATTCAAAGTTTATTTTTACACTGAAAACTAAAATGGGTAGAATATAACTTTGTATTAGACAACAGACTTTTTCCTTGGAAAAATATCTTATTTGTGGTTTCTTATTAATGGCCTTATTCACTGCGCCACTTAACCAGCTGTTAACGAGTAGCTAAAGAGGAAAAAAGTTGCTTTTCGCTGAGGTGGAATCTCTCTTTAACCGAGGGTTAACCACTGGTCAGGTAACAGTGAAATCTGCCAGAAGAATGACAACTTTAATTGCTGCCTTTAATGTGAACAATCACAACCAAATACTTCTCGCAAAAAATTAACACACTTTATATGAAATTAAGAACATATATCATAAATGATCTTTCTATAATGGAATAATTTAAAATTGGGATTTAAAGGGAGTAATTGGATGGAATGGAATAATATAAATAGTTTTAAAGGAATTTGGTTATTTCTGAAATCTACAAAGGAAATCAGTTTCCGTGTCTTTCAGTGTTTGAAATTATTTCGATTTTGTTCAAGGTATTTTTTAAAGATTTTTAACCTAACACAAATTATTTGCTTTTAGAATTATAAATCCTATTTTTGAAGGACTAGAAAATTTTTTCATTTTGACGTTGTATAAATTGTAGCGGTTTTTGAGGGGACGGATTTTTTTACTGAATAAAAAACGTTTTATTCTAAATCTGTGGCAAACATTTAGCTTTACTTTCTTTTTCCAAAGTTTTTTTTGGCGGTTGGTTATACTATACGTCCAATAATTTAATATCAATCAACAATCATAAACCAATAATATCGATCAAAAATCAATATTATAAACTCAATTTTCTATTTAAATCTTAAAGATTTTAAATGAAATCATAAATTAACAACGAATTTATGAGTTTAAAACGCTTCTCTAAAGCCTCCTCTTTAACACCTAAACCACTAGAGCCTAAACCAATGCAAACAATAATCCACAGCAAGGCTAAAACTTTTTTACACCTATGAAGCGATAGAAAGACGCTTTATAGTCCCATTGAAAGCCACAAGAACAAAACCAAATAAGTGAAATTTATCTTCATTATTCGTATCTGTGATGATTTCTCCATTCTTCTTTTATCACCGATCCTCGCAGCAAGAAGGCTACATGAAAAATCCCTCCGATTCTTCCCCACGGCTGGCTGCCTTCCGACCAGACGTATACCCTCAGCACCATCACTGGAAACAAAACAGAAAATCAGACACTGCACAACCAAGCAACTACAGACAAATCACAGCGGTCTATGTGCTGTCAGGATTTCACTTAAGTTTAGTCATTAATCACGCGAAGGAAGGATAAGTTGGGATACTAATGACAAAATCGAACCGCATCGGAGCAAGCGCGAGTGAGCTTTATTGTTTTAACTAATAAGCCTCACTTTCATCTACACTGCTAAAAAAACAGTTCATCCTTTAACCGATTTGTGGTGAAATATTGGGCTGTTTCACCACAAATTTGTGGTGAAACAGCATCAAGTTTTCGGTGCAACTTGGTTCAAGTTTAACTGCAACCTAAGGTTCGGTAACAGGTTTCACCAAGATTTTGCTGCTTTCGCTAGTGAAAGCACCGAAAACTTGATGAAACCTGTTACCGAACTATAGGTTACAGATAAATTTGAAACAGTTTGTGGTGAAAGGTTGAACTTTTTTTTAACAGTGTATAGGGGAGACCTTCCTGTTGTAACCTTCGGATAAAAATCGCGTGCTAATTTTTCGAAGACAGATAATATTCCTTTTCGACTATTTCAAGTATACCCAACCTGTAGTCACAACCTTTGTAAGTAGGGTTATATTTTTTGTTAACTGAAATCTTAAAAATTGGATTTTTAATCATTTTAAATTACTCGATGAAATTTGAGTCCATAGGTACAACAATCTGTTCTCCCTGTGGACAGACCCAGTTGTACCTGGGAACACTCATAAGAAGGGAGGTTTTTGTTGAAAAAAGCTAAAAAAAGATTTAGCGACTTCTAATATCAAAACTAGATAGTTAAAATCTTGGGGATTCATCACGTATATTCCATTCAATTTATAATAAGTTAATCTTCATTATTAAATGGGAAGAAAAATATTAACGTAGTGACGCATTAAAAGTAACTTTGAGCATCTAAAAACAGTGAATTTTTTATATTTAATTCAAAGGGCCGATTTCACGTTAGCAACTTCGTAGATAGCATCGGTTTACATTCAATATCGACCATAAATTCAAATTTCCGTTTATTTCCTAATTTTAAAATACGGTGTCCGAAGGTACAACTGTCTCCCCTACGCTGATTATATGAGGGATGGGCTCGATAAAACTTTGTATTTCTTATTTCACAACACTTTTGAATGAGTTTCAAGTGTAAATGGCAGAGTTAACGCGCGAGCTAATAATATCATTATTTTCTCGTTACCCTAATAAACTAGTGAAAAAGCGTGGTCCTTCGTGTGAAGTAATCGACAACGGGGTGGTGAAATCCTTTTATCAAATGAAAGGAATCTAGATTGATGGGATCCTTCTCGCTTTTCAGGAGGCGCTGGAAGTAACGAGATCCAAAACTCGCGCGAAATTTGTCCCGGATTTTTGGAAGATAGTATCTAGACCCCTATCTTCGAGGATGAATGTGTCCTAGTTTTCTGATGAGGTTATGTGGAATGCTTTAGGATTTAGGAACTTGAGAGAAGTGAGATATTTATTTATAGAAGTTAATTTCGTAAACACTCAAACTACAAAATACAAAAAATATTTAGAAATCAGTTAATTATGAAAAAAATTATGGTAAAACAAGAATTTTGAATGTAGTTGCACCGTTAGGGTAGAACTTGTGTATTTTGAGTAGCTATTTTTTTAAAAGTAAAACCCGAATTGTTTGATAATTTTAATATATTAGGAGAATATGTTAGACCCTCTCAAAAGTATTGTCTTAAGTTTTTATAAATTATTCTTAAAAATGCTTAAGAACCATTTCATTTATCCAATTAGTACGTTTATTCAATTGATTTAACTATCATATAAATTATACCACACTCTCCCATCACGATTTTTTTAAACGCTGTATTTTGTTACCCACCTTTTAATGCGTCTTCTGTGGTTTGTAGTGTAAAATTTTTTTATAAATTTTGTAAATGCCTGAACATGTGCAGTAAATTAGGTAAATTAAATGTATTTTTGTTTTATTGTATTAATTCCAAAAAGTAAATGCTTTACAAATATTTTATTAATTGAAAATATTCTTTTAGTGATAATCTACAAAACAAAAATTTAAAATTTGTTTCTACAAAAAAATGCACCGTTAGAACTTCTTAATTTTCAAAACTATATACAAAGAATTGGCTTCTTTCTAAGTTTAATAACATTGGAGATGCATATTATGCTGCTTGCGAACGTAGAAAAAATTTTAAGGAAAAAAAAGGTGAAAATAAAGTTTTTATTATTGCGCTAATTCCATTTAGTCTGATAAACTTTGTTAAATAAAACTGGCTTTAATGCTTTATTTAATAATTTGAAGCACTCTTTCATTAATAAGATAAGACCTCTGACTAAAAAAACATTGGTTTTATGATTCTTGTGAAATTAAAAAAAAACCCGCGTCGTTTAAAATTGAAATTTTTCTTTACCCCAGATCCATAGGAAATATTTTGCTCATAATTAATTGTTGAAGAGCTCAACTACTGCAGGATGTATCAATTGAAGCCCACCTATTTTTTTAGGGTGTTGATGATGCTTATTGTTTCAGTTAGCGTTTGTGTTGGCAGAGGGGAATTCTCAGAAAGCAATTTCCTGAAAATCTAAGACCGCCAGAATAACCCCGCTCGCAAATATTATTTTTCGATGATATAGCCACCGATTAATGAACCTTGTCACTTTCTAAAAATGATGGTATGATGTAATTTGCAAAAGAAATTGATGATAGGTTTAAGAAATAGGAAAAAAATAATAACATAATAACAAAAGCTGGAGTGTATTCATATAAAATCTTGAGTCCTTCGAGTATTTGGGTGAGTGAGTTATAAGCAACCTTATTCTGAATATTTTAATCGTCATTTCAATGAACATGAAAAGTGGTGGCAGAAAAAAAGAATTTGGAGAAAAGTTTTTACATTTTTAATAAATTTGGTTTTTTTTTCTATTAATTGCCCCGAACATTATTATTCGATAATACTCATTATCTTATGCATCAATAATTTTTTTATTCTTTTAAATTATTCGTGTTTATGTTTTTTAATATTTAAGTAAGTATGGATTTTGCCTAGAATAGATTATTTAAAGATATATTTCTTAGAAGTAAAATCTATAAAGAGAATAATAATAGCATAAATATTTTCTGTTTCTTTTCATTCATTCCAATTCATTCTTCCTCTATTCATTCAATATACTATTTTTTTAGTCTGCATTTTATAGTAAAAATTCATTTTTGGTGTAATTTTTGCTTCATTAATTTCAAATTTTCAAGGTTTAACGATATGATTGTTACATTTACGCTATTTTCTCTTAAATGTTTAATTCATAAACATATCGGGTATTTTAAATAGATTGGATTTCCATCATAGAGAAGAGCGATAAAGGTTTTTACTTGGCTAAATACTTATCTTTTATTATTATTTAATATTAAATTATTATTAATTATTCTTAAATTATTATTTTTATATTTATCTTTAAAAATCTTAATGCTTTTATTTACAATAAATTTATTTTTAGTATCGTAATTTAATCTTGCTGCCATATGGTTTGATTTTTTGCACCTTAAAGGACACTTAAAAGTATTATGCTTTTAAAAAGTTTCGCAAAAATTAGTTTTAATATTATAAAAGCAACATTAATTTTTCTTGCCGAACAATCTTGTATGACTGCGCAGTGTGTTTATCTCCGAACTGTTAGAGCCAAATATAAATATCTAAAAATACTACATTCATAGACACGAACATAATCATACCAGACAGTAAACATTTCATTTTTACAGACAGTCATTTTCATTAAGAAATATTGTCCAACAAATATAGTTAAGGATTACGATATTTTCATACCACTTTCAACGTTATTCAACATTCATTCCTTTTTTTAACATGTTAAACATTAGTTTTTTTAAGGTTGATGAAAATTTAATTTTAGTTCTATTGAATGTTTCATAAACGAGTTGCCATAAAGTTTTCAGTGAATCAGCATATGTGTTACCCTTTGTTTAATTGTAAACCTAACTATATGTTTATTTCAAAAAATATATTAATAATTAAATTTGAACTTGAAAATCTTAACACTTTTTTGCATCACAGTAAGATATTTATAACACGCATGTAAGCAGTGAAGATATTTCACATTTCTATTATTTATAATCTTTAGTACTTATTCTACAACATTAAATTATTGTAGAGGATAACTTGTAGAACAAAAGTTCAATACTATGTTAAACTTGCCCTAATAAGCGTTTTTTCCCAAGAGTTCATTCGTTTTTCATATATAGAGTAAACCTTTGCACAGAATTACCTTCACTATATCAGAGGTTTGTTCGCTATTAAAAATCTTCATGACTACATTACATAGACAGATTTAACCGCACGTCTGTTAGTAGAATATTTCAACAAAAATAACTTCATGGCTATATTATACCTAAGGCTGACACATGTTCTAAATTCAAGGCGTTAAAAATATCTTCAACTTTCATCAGCACGCTTCAAGAAAAAATGTTAACAAAATAAATGCATTAGACATCTATATAAAGAAGGTAAAATTTGTGAAATAGCTTGAAGTCACGATCCTTATATCTACTTCTCTTTGAAAGCCATAAAAGTCTGGAAAGAAATCAGATTTGAGGTGCAGATGGGACGATTATTATATTCCATATTCTATCCAATTTATTTGGGAAAATGGGAAAGGCCTTTGCAGCCTATTTCCAAAGCTTTTCTTAACTTCCGATAGAAAGATATAGAGGCTCATAAAAGAGGGTTTCCTTGAGTTTTCAATCTTTTTAAAATTTCGCACCTGAATTTTTGAATTTATTTTTAATGATTTTTTTCGCTTTATAATATGGCTTCATGGCTATTGTACTCAATTTAAAGCGTGTGTATAACATTAATAGTTCTTTATAGTGAGACTTTTTGTTATATTGCTAAAATTTTAGGGTAAAAATAGGTTGTTTATATCAGTTTCTTCTGGGGATGGCACGTGTTAACTGCAGTCCCTGAAACAGTCAGTGGCAGAATAGTAGCCTCCAGAAGATAATTATTAATGGTTATTTTCAATAACTCTTAACTATTATACTCCTTAAATGATGAAGAATAGTTGAGAAAGTGTGATTATGTTTTCTTAGAAGTTTTAAAAATCATACTTAGCAAAACAATCTTATGACTTCAGATGTCCATTTAGTTTATTACCAATTAGTGTTACGTTCAGTAATAACTCATGTAATGCTTGGAATGATCGAATGTGATGTGTTTTTTAAGTGGAATTTTATGTATTCTATAGTAAGTGGAAAAAAATATATGTATTTTAACTCGTATATTTATACAATAACTATAAATTTTGAAGTTTACCAAGAAAACCGACGATTCACCAACGTATTAGTATTGAACAACCTTATTACACATACTAAGCACTTAGGTGGGTTGAGTATCCAATCCAGAGTATTGAAAAATCATCATACAGATTGAATATATTAAATTATAAGAAAATACCATATCTTATTGTCTTTTTTAAGAAATGCAAATAATAATTTTTTAAAGAGATAATTGATGTGTTTGCTGAAACAAGGAGTTATTTCTGAAATCAGAATTCACATCAAAAGGCGTCACCATAACGTCAGCCAGCAGTAGTCACCTAAGTAGTACTGTTTGGGCCTTGTATAACAGGGTTGGCGACTAATATTTACATTTTCACCCCAAAACAAACTTCTAGGATATGAATGTTTTAGAAAGATGTGTGTTTCTAAATGTGGAGATAACTCATTGCTACAGTCAACACCTCAATTGTTGTTTAGAATTGTCGATCCTATTTGGGTAAAATAAAATGAATAAATGCCGAAGTACTTTGAAGGTGATAGATCTATTTGATTTTTTATTAGTTTTCTAAAACGAAATTTGTACAATTCATAAACTTTTTCAAAAGAGATAAGAAAATCTAAGGTTTTTTAAACATCACATGTATGTGTCTGAAAAATATTATACTTCCAAATTTAAAAATTCTTTTTTAAAAATATATACTTCAAATTTATTCAAAATTATTATTTCAAAATTAAAATTATTATAAATTCAAATTTAAAAATATATACTTCCAAATTTAAAAATTCGTTAAGATTTGAGTTGAGCAAAAATTATAATTAAAGAGAATTCCCTCTAAGGTTCCGTAAAGGTTTCTATAACGGTTTTCGATTGTTTTGCAGCTGGAAAATCTCCAGAACCCTCTGAAGATGTCCGCTGTCACTAAACAACGACTCGAGGCGAAAAAAGCGCGCGAAACCATGTCAAGCATGAGGGAAGGAGCTTATTTGTCGTTTGCTAAACCAACACAACCCCAACTCCCGTGTTTTAAACAGTGTCCGCCTCTATTTGCCCTCGCATCGCCATATAGACATATTTCTCCAACCCTAATGCAGTCATAAACTCTAAATTAACTTTCTCACAAAATTGCAAATTTAGCTTATGAATAATTTATGCGTTCGACGAGCAAAGTAAGAAAGGATGTAGAAAGGAAAGCGCCTCTTCCCCAGAAACTTTGTTAAGCATAATCAGCGGGCTAGAATTAATCAACTCCATGCAGGCTGCATTAACCTCTTTTGTAGCCGAAAGAATTCCACCTAGAATAGTTTGCTCAGCTCTTGGGGAATCGGGAGGAGCAAAAGATTAGGGCGAGGGTAAGGGAGCCGATAATTATCTAAAATGTGTCACAATCTGCGAGAAGGAGTTAATATAGTTACCCAAGGCTTTAATCAGATGAGACCAGGAGCATGACACAGTCTTGTTGATAAGGGAATTTGCCCAACAACAAGCATCCGTCACTGCGGTGTCTTCATGGAAATGAGATGCCACAATGCTCGGGGAAGGGTTAATCACCGTCTTTTTCGCTGCTTAATCGATGGTTTTTCTCCAAGGACGTTTGTGCAAAACCGGCGATTATGGATTGCAGGTTTAAAACCATTAACTGGTATCCCCGATTAATTTTTGTTGGTCTCATAATTTTTCTTAAGGAGATAAACAGATTAGTAACTTAGTGAAGATTAGAATTAGGACAACCTCGTGATCGTATCGTTTTAATTGGCAACAAAGTGTTAAGTTCAGAAAAAGAAACATTCCATAGTTAGGGGAACATGCATCAGGGTGTCCCAAAAATGGCTGGCACATTTAAAAAAGTCAGTAACTAAAATAACTCGAAAACTAAAAAAGGTAAAAATATACGGTTTGTTACATCTTTCTCCTGGGAGTCTTAGGTGTAGAGTATGTAACAAACCGCGTGTTTTTATCTTTTTTATTTTTCGAGTTATTAGTTGTTGATTTTTAAAATGTGTCAGTCTTTCTTGGGACACCCTGTAGTTGCGTTTTATTTACCCACGTTCTCAAGTAAAATAGTCAAAATGTATCAATAACTAGTACTTCTGTTGAGACACTCTAAAATGGGAAAATGTGATTTAAATATTTTTTGTCTTACACCAGAGTTATAATTCTAACTTATAAGTTTTCAATTCAATACATTATCTTTTAGTGTTTTTTATTAAGTGTGAACACAAAAAGTAACCAAAGTAACCCTAGTTATTTCTTACAGATGCAGCATCATTTATAATTTTTATAACAAAAATATCTAAAACAAAGGATAAATAAATTTTTTTCATGAAAAATTTTAGGTGTGCAATATACATTAATTTTTAAGGCATTAAAATACGATTAAGCTTCTTATCATAGAATAAATTTAATTTTAATTATTAATTAAAAATGAATACTAAAAACTTATCAGGAATTTATCTTGTAAGCTTATCTTCCATAGTTTTAGACCAGAATTAAAAAGATGTTATAAATAAACCTACCTCATAGCTGTAATCAAAAGATGCAAAATCTAATACCTACAAATTGCATAATATTTTGATATTATTATATGAAAAACCTTTCTTACGTACTTTTAACTGTTTACGTAACTGTTATGTTTCCTTTTAAATTTTCTTAGATTATATTCCCTTTCTTCGCTTAAACATTTCTCTAATCTGTCGAAAAACCTGCCTCCAGCTCCGCAAAGTGCAAAATTCAAATTTTTATCACATCTCTAGATTTATTTTCCTGTTTTCGTATTCAAACCGTTGACTGCGGACTTTCAAGAGAGCGTCGAACAGTCGCACTTTCCCCCACACAGAGAGCGAGGAATGACAAAGTGACACGATTCACGCGTTTCTCACCTTTTGCACGTCTTTCAAACAAGCTCCGGATAAAACTGGGAGACAAGTTTTCCTTTGAAGAGGAATCGCCTCTGAAAAGGTGATCCTGTCATGGGGCATGTCTGAAGGAAGAACTCTGTATCTTGTAAAATACTCTTTGTTGTACCCTTTAAAGTAAAGCTAAATATCTAAATTACCAACTAAAATTATCTTTGGTTAAAGACTACAACGTTAAATAAAAGATAATGTCCATCTAAAAGAGTAAATACTATTTCTCCTTGATATTTTTTTTTCAATTGATTCAATTGTAGTTTTTTTTATTTGACACCTTCAGGGATTATTGCAAATGTGTCATAATTGAGACAGTGGGGCAAGAACTTTCATATAGAGACTGGTCTGAGTGAAGACAAGTGTTGTAAGTAATATATCGTTAAGATGGAGGGTATTCAATGAGTACGTAAGTACCAACTATATTTTTCAAAATAATCTAAGGAGGTCGATATCGTCCCTAGAAATTTTAAAAACGCTGTAAAAAAACTTTAACTCTCTTATACACAGAGGGATCTTATTAGTACAAATACACGGATTGCTGATTTAACTCCCAGATTATCTCTCTTCCTATCTTACGCAAAGTTTAACCCTAAAGCACGCCAAAAACATATAAAGTAAATTTGATTTGGCAGTGGATATACCCATTATATACCTGGTCTCTTTTACATCAAGTGTTTAATGTGATAATAAATCACGTTTAGAAGGATTATAAAATGCCTAAGTAATAATGAGAATTTTGCACGAGAAAAGAATTCCCAAAGGTAGTTGGTTAAATTAACAAAATATAATTTCCCATTTCAATTATCCTACATTTCAACCTCACAAAATAAGATTTAATTAACTAAAACAAAAAATAATGACTATTTAAATATTGATGGGGAATCCTTTTTTTAACGAAATAATGAATTAAAACTGAATAATCAATTAGACCGATGCCGAAACACTAGTACATAAAAGAAACATTGCATTCCCGATTTTCACTTTTTAATAAAGTTTTTAATTCGGGTTTTTTTACGAACCGCCCCACGGAATTGTTCTTGATTTCGAATTAATTAAATGTGGTTTCACTCAAGCACAATCCATAATAATTAATTAAATACAAATATTCCTGACGCAAGGGATTCCCAGTGCTGCCTGATGCGGGGCATTAGGCCTAAATCCTTTTTAATGCCACGAGCCATGTTCGTTTTTAAATTTTTCTAATTAAGATAAGGTATGTTAATATTTTAATTCTCTGAATGGACAGCATTGAGCTTTGCCCCTGAAGCTTTCTTTCCTAATTACGCTCTCCCTGTAGAGAAAAATGGATGTTTTTGGAGCAGCAAAACAGCGACGTCGCTAATTGGTTGCAGCACAGTTTGGAAGGGAATCCCTGGCTTAATTTGCCAAACAAATAATTTAAATGTAAGTTAATATTTAAAGGAGATTACAAGTGTTAATGCGTCAGAAAAGAAGGCTTTTAATTATATGTAATTAGATACATGTGTTTGTTGCCCCGTGGTCTGGAATTTTCGAAGGATTGGAATAGTAACGGTTTAAAGCTGGCTCTAAGCATGGTGTTTCCTTCAGGCCAGGATTTGAGATCAATTGTTATAAAAGTAACACTTCAACCAACACCGTTTTAACATACTTCATTTCATTTATTATGCAAGATTTTGGTCAAAATTTATTAACTCATAACAATCGATGTGAACCAAATCTATAATGCTTTTGTAGTAATGCGGTTTGGCATTGGACTCATGAAACATAATAAAAAGCAATTGCTTAAGGTGCAGTGATCGTAAGAAAAACTCAAGTATTAATCATATCAAGTTTTGAGCATTTGTTTTTTGAGATTCCCGATTGGAAAATATAATACGTATAAAAAGATCAATTTAATGAACTAAAAATAGTGCAATAAATATTATTTTTCCTATTGTGAATAAAAACATTTAACTTTAGTTAAAAGTAAACGCTAAAATACCTTGTGAATGTATTGAGCATGAACATGATTATATGTACAATACCTGAGTTAAGTAAGTGTTCATATCTTGATATTAATTGTTTATTATATTTTAGTGCAGCGCAGGCTCAAAAATGAACAACATGATTATATGCTTTATAATAAGGTTTCTCCGACACACGGATCATTGACTTTAAACAACCCGCTGAAATTCAAACCAAAATCACAAAGCATATATCCTGGAAACCCCGCAGATTCTCCCCTCCTACGACTCCAACTTCCTCCATAACCCATACACAAATAGAAATCATAAAAAGCTTCGTTGTCTTAGACCTCACAATGCCTTCTTTAAAGAACAACGTATATACCTCAAACAAAAATCCATAAAGAAAATAAAATAAAATACACCAAATTATTCATCTGTGAGAAACATTCATTTTCACTCCCTCCTTCTAAAAACAAAAAGACTTTTTCCTTGCTTTTGTAACAATCCATTGAAGCAAAGTCCGGACTTGCATAATCAAGTCGAAGCGCGCGGTGAGGGGTCTTATGCCCCCTGCGAAGAAGACGGAAGAAAGAAGAAAGTCCTTGTAAATAGTGCAGAACCAATAGTTCCCCCATAAAGCAATGCGGTGCTTTAATAAGCACCACAAGAGTATAGGCACTATACCTCTGTCAATTACACAGGCCGCGGTTGGGGGGACACTTGCGCAGGGTCATTTCTTTGATTTATGATGCAAATTTGGGTTTTGTTTTGTTTCAAGTGGAAACCGCCCGCTAGTTAGGATTGACTAATACTTTTAAATGCGTTTTTTCTTTTGAAAGAAAAGCACCTCTCGAACTGAATAAATGACGCTGCATGACCTGCCAGTCAATCAGCTTTGATTCCTTTATCTCGCAGCCTACTGAATCATTTATAAATGTTTCATTCATCAATGATGATTTTTAAGTTAACTGTTTATTTCCACACTATAGGAATTAATATAGAAATTTAGAAAGTGGGCTTTTTTAGTAGTTGACCATAACTTACCTATACAAATACAAATACAAATTAAGTCGACCAACTACAGGCGTAAGCTCATCAAGGTTGGTCATAACCCAGGATTCATAATGAATCATGACTATAAGTGACATAATGAACCATGACTATAGGTGACATAATGAACCATGACTATAACCAATGACTATAATGACCTATGATGCATAATGAACATTTTTAACAGGCAGATTTTCAAAAACGAAAAACTAAAGGGGCCTAAAAACCGTATAAAGCTACTACAAAAAGTATAAAAATATTTTTGACCACTCCTTGTCAATAAAGGAAATAAATTCATAAATAATGTAGACTGAAAATATCCGTTACTTCAGGGAGCAACTGTATACAATGTATTTTTTCCATTACGAATAATCAGTCAGATAATTCTACTTCTATCTAAAGCAAATTTGGCGAATTTTGGTTCTTTTTTAGTTGGCTCACTTTTCAAGGTTTTTTTCAATTTTTTCGATTCAACTATTAATAAGAATCTGTTTACTTCAAGTTGAGTAAGAAAACTTTTATAATTAAAATTCAAATGAATTTAACTTTTAATTTAACTAATGTTTAGATTGTATGGAAAATATGGTTACATGAACTAAAAGCCACTGAGCTATAAAACAAACTGGAGTGACTAGTTAGCGTGCCGAAACCGCATCACACCGCGGAAAGGATTTCCATCTTCTTTTAAATTTCTCCATCTGTTAGCACAGTTGTATGCACAGAATAAAACGACCATTCTAAATTTTGCTCATAATATTTTGAAAAACAGGCATGGGTAGATTCACAGAGAAAAGATTAATCAGAGAGTCCATTTTCATAGACGCTAATGGCAACTTTTTTAACATGGGTTTTCCCATAGACGGTGGCGTTTCTATGTGATAATGGTGGAACTAACCAGAAAATATTACGTAACGTTGTTGACTCTCTACAATCGAGCTACAGCCGCATACATTCTCTCAATTAACCCCGCCCACTTTCAAATCGCTTAAGAGGGGAAAATATTTTATATATTTTCCCGGTTATTAAAACAGTTGCGTGTATTTTTCTTTCGAGCATGCGCTGGGGATAATTTCTTAGACATCACAAGTTTCTCTGATGTCATGCTCTCCCAGGGACTCACCTAATGTTCTGGCCAGCGCAGATTTCTCGCTGGCTTATATATTCTTGATCTGCCCGTGACGTCACTATCTCGCGTTCTCGCATCTTCTTTAAAGTGACGATGGGTCGTGAGCTCCTCTGGAATCGAACTCACAACTCCAAGTCCACATTTAATACAATTTAAACATATAACTACACATTTAATGATCCTTTCTGCGCCTACAATCACTGATAAGAGATATTAAACGCCAGAACAAACTATATCAATGTTTATAATAGGGAAAGTTTAGTTACTGTCAGGGAAAGTTTGCAACCATAGGGGAGAAGTTTCATTGATCAGGGGAAAAATAGAAGTGATTGAGAAATTCAAATGCAGCCTCCATACAAAGTTGTAAGTCCAATGAGAATCACTCGTTTCCTTTAGTCCCCGCCCACACCAATGATTGACAGCTGGAGGGTCGAAACGCCACTATGCGATAACTGTAGAACTATTTTAGTAAAATCGCGTTTTGGACTCTCTGAATAATCTTTACTCTGTGGGTAGATTAAAGGGGGAAATGCTCTTCCAACTTTGCTTCCAGCTTGCCCCGATTGCTTAAGTAATCGGGGCCATTTAACCTTCCACGCTGGCACGACCAATCGCTTGTTATAGTATCGGAGGTTGTCACTCCAGATTGTTTTATAGCTCAGTGCTAAATGCTAAGCACAATTTTAGTTCAGGTTCCGTAGGTCGAGGGCGTTAGTGTATGGGACACGTACGGTTACACTGAAAAAATGTCTCGGATCCTATAGCTCCGCCCCTTAACCTCTGTAGCCAATGAAAGAGACCTTGTCTGATCTTTTGAGAAATCGTTTGAAAATTTTACAATATTTTATTGTAGAATTTAGTTTTTATTTTAATTAATGTTATAATTTTTATTTAATTAATGTTACACGTTTGTTTAATGTTAAATTAAAGAAACTCGAAAGTGTTTTTCATTGGCTACAGAGGTTAAGGGGCGGAGGTATAGGATCTGAGACTTTACAGTGTAACCGTACGTGTATGGGACCGCCCAGTGCTCGTTCTGCCATCATCTTTTCTGTGGTTTTAGTACTTACGCGTGAGTATTTTGAAATCTCGTTGTGGCATCATTCATTGTCAATCTAAACCCAAAGTCCCACCAAAATTATCAGATCGTGCTTCCCTTTCAGGCTTACACACCTGCTCATACTGCAAAAATGGAAATTAAAAACTTGCCAGTTTGTTTTGAAAAAGAGATTTTTTTCATT
This sequence comes from Tetragnatha versicolor, assembly GCA_024610705.1. Classification (NCBI taxonomy): domain Eukaryota; kingdom Metazoa; phylum Arthropoda; class Arachnida; order Araneae; family Tetragnathidae; genus Tetragnatha; species Tetragnatha versicolor. The sequence goes on from JANDEH010000009.1 coordinate 53,444,107, forward strand.
TCACTAGTGAAACAAGTGTTTAGAAATCAGCCTGCAGTTGCAACTGAATTTGAAAACACGATAAACGAACTTGTATCGAGAAAGATCGACCGGAAAGAAGTTAAAAAGCGAGTGTCAAATCTCTTTCGTGGTCATCGTGAGCTAATTGTTTCCTGGAATGAACATCTTCCACCTTTAGAGAGAATCGATCCTGATCACCCCGAGCATGATAGTAATCCTGGTTCATCTTTGGAGTCGACTGGCACATCTCTCAAACCTCTGGTATCAACACTACAAACAACGGCAAAGTCTCCACCCCTGAGGACAGCCCAAGAAACAACTGCAAATCCTCCAACTGCATCTTCAACCTCTGCTGCAGTTCATGATGGTACATCTTTGTGTTTTTTGTGTTCGGCTGCAGCATATCTTACACTAAATGACTACTTATCTGCATCTTACCGAGAACAACTGGACAACGCTCTATCCTATATCGCTCAAGTGAAAGACAAGTTAATAAATCAGCCTAAAGTTCGTAAAGAATTTTTAGACGCAACTAGAAAGTTGTACCCGCCAAGTGAAAAAACTCCCAAAATCCTTCATCGAGTGGCAGATCTCCTTCGTGGTTATCCTGAACTGATTGTTGGCTACAATGAGTTCCTTCCTCCTTGTTTCAAAATCAAAGTCGAAGAGAAAATGCAGGGTGATGATGGTTCATCTTTGGTTGAGTCGACTGGAACATCTCCTACACCCCTGACGATGGCCCAAGAAATCCTCCCACGGAAAATCCTGAAGACGGCAAATCCTCCAACTGCATCTTCAACCTCTGCTGCAGAATCAGATCCTGCAAAAAACAGACAATCCTCCCAACTCTCAAAGTCCAACTCTGGCAAATCCCTCGAAAAAAATGGACACTTTAGATTATAGTTGGCCATGGCTAGCAGTTTTTATGAGAACTAGAAATAATCAGTATTTCTTCTGGTTTAGGATTTAACTATTTGACAAATTCAGGGATTAAATTAATCGGTATTCCTGATAATTAGATAATACTAGATGATTTTTAATGATAACTTTTAATTTTTTAACGAAATAAAGTTGTGTAAGCGATTTCTTTTATTTTAAAGTAGCAGTTTGATGAAGGTATAAAATAAGTTGTTTGTAAAGTTTCAAGCAATTGAATAAGGTTATTTTAAAGTGGCATAAACGAGTGAAAATGAAACATGTATTTTCATGATAAGTATCGTTTGTTTATAACTTTAAGTTCTCTTGTTTGATGTGATTTTTAAAATATGCCCGATAAATTCATCTGTATTTTTAGCTAAATAATAAACGTTCTAATGTATGTCTATTTTAACTTTTTTAGATACTCTTACACTTAAATGCTTTTATATTTTTGAAGGATAGTCAGTATTGTTCTGTCCTTTAAAAAAACTCAACAAAATGTAACCTTAATATAACCAATTGAGATTTTTAAATTTAAAACTCAAATAAGTTTCTTTTCATATACCTTGTCTTTGTATGCTATTTAAAGTGGCAGGGATGTAAAAACAAGTCAAACTGTTTACTTATATTTTTTAAATAAATAGATAATGCAGATTATCAGCAAAAAATGGGTTTTGATGTAAAAATGTACAGTTGGAGATAAAAAAAAACGTTACAGTGACGGGATTGCAGGATTTGAAATTTCAATAAATTCGCAGAATGGTTTCTCTGACAGGAAAAGAGTGGCGAGACCATTATAACATCTAATTTAAGGAAACCTATTAGACTGGTTATTGATGATTTGGCGCAGTTTCTTTCAAATAAAAATGCCTCAAAATAGTAGTGTAGTGGTTAGAGTAACGTCTTGGTTATCGGATGATTGCGGGTTCTATCCTCAATGCTGATCGTTCTTATTGTCACTACGATTGATGTTTAAATTCATTTAAGGATGATTCAATTTTTGTGGAGGAGTATTCTTGCATGATTTTTATTCAAAGCACTCAATCGTATTCCTTATCAGCTGTTAACGTTTCTTCCTAAATCTTAACATTTTTTTATAAAATTCACTTGGAACTCTGGATCTTCTACTATGATTATTACAAAAAAATAATCAGCTTTGATAAGTATTTTTTAGGATATTTTAAGCTTCACACTAGAAAAAATATTTTAAGCTTCACACTAGAAAAAATATTTTATTTAAAGAAATTTTATAATCAGAGAAATTCTTAAGAATTTTTTTAAGTTCTTTTAAATGAATAATAATTATTAATTCATTCAAATCGTGAGGTAATGGAATTTTAGATAGACTGATTAATGTGAGCTCTACAGACATAGCAAAAGTTAGTAGTAGTTATTGTTACGAAATTAAAAATTGATTAGGTCATCCCGAAAATTTTGTCGCTTCAGGGACAGTCTGTATACTAGGGTGTATCGAAAAAAACTTTTTTTTGATTTTGATAATGCCTTAGTGCGGAAAAGTTGTCTAAGGTGTCAGAGAGTACCTGTGAATTTTTTCAGAATTTTCGGATAATATCTTGAGGTGCCGCCAAGGCCCTGAAGGTCCCCATGTTAATCCAATGGAGCGCGCAAGCCAAGTAGGCCGAAAATTGTTTTTTCGCCCCTCATTTCTACCCTAATCACACGACGAACGTCTTCACTCGAGTTATGGACCCTCTATGATCTAGGCTATCCGATAAAACTCGAATAATAGCCTAAATCTCTATATTACGTTTTTTTGTATGCTCCAATTTCGTCGAAAATCGCGTATTTCCTCGTTCAAATCAGAGCCTACAATCAACATAATATAGAGATTTAGGCTATTATTCAAGTTTTGCCGGAAAGCCTAGATCATATAGGGTCCATAACTCGAGTGAAGACATTCGTCGTGTGATTAGGGTAGAAATGAGGGGCGAAAAACCAATTTTCGGCCTTCTTGGCTTGCGCGCTCCATTGGATTAACATGGGGACCTTCAGGGCCTTGGCGGCACCTCAAGATATTATCCGAAAATTCTGAAAAAATTCACAGGTACTCTCTGACACCTTAGACAACTTTTCCGCACTAAGGCATCATCAAAATCAAAAAAAAGTTTTTTCGAAGTGTATATTTGGACGGCCAAAACGGCCAGTGGCGCATGCGCTGTAGGTCTCGTGATGACGTAGCAGTCTCGGGGAACCAATGGTACGCCTAGCCGTGGAAGTTATAGTAGAGTTTAGTTGAAAAATAGCCGTGCAAATATACAGTGCCAAGTTTTTTTCGATACACCCTACTGTATACAATGTATTTTTTTGTACTTTTCCATTACGGTAAACCAGTAAAGTACTTCTACTATCTAAAGCCAATTTGGCAAATTTTCGCTCTTTTTTTGTTGAATCACTTTTCGAGCTTTCCTAGTTTCTACGATTAACAAGATTTTGTTTACTTCAAGTTGCCATTATTTGAAAACTTTCAAAATTAAAATTCAAAGGACTTGAACTTTAATTTGAAGTCATATTAAGATTGTACGGAAGATCTTTTATATTTCATAAATTGAAACTCATTTTATACTACTATTGATGAGCGGAGGTGGAATTCTCAAGGATCTGGATTCCAGCAAAAAATGTTTCGAATTTTCCCAACGAAGGGTTAAGGCTAGTAATCGGTCAATTTGATATGAATGGTTGTGATCCAACTATCCGGATGCCCCAGAAAAAAATTATATCTAAATTAAATTTTCCGCATAATATGTTCACAATAACTTTAAAATTTAATTGGTTTACGAAACTAACCAATTAATTGTAATTTAAAAATCAATCTTAATTTTAAGAATACAAAATTTGAGGTGAATAGAAAGAAAATAACAAGTTATCAGACCAAATAACGACCTATTGTACTTTATTAATTTGTTTTGTTTGTATTAATATCAAACTAACATTTATGATTTACTATCATAGTAAATTTAAACTGTAATTTTTAAAAATAAGAATTGACTCAAACAAAAATTTATAATCATGGCTGTTTTAATCCTTTATGTCCCAAATTATGTTTTTAGAAAAATTGTGCTGTATATTTTTTATACGTTATCCCTATAAGTATATTAAGTAGATGAGCTTCATATTAACCCTAGTAGCACAGCTCGTCCCAAATATGTCAAGTTTACGTAACTGCAACTAGAAGTAAACGAAATTTGGCCTTACATGACCAAAATTGGACGAATTTGGAATATTTGAAAGGGGGACTACAAGTCCCGTCGGCGCATAAAGGGTTAAAAAAACATACATAATTACTTTTGCGTTTTCCTCTGCACGATTCTGAATTGCCATCTTCTATATACAAGTTTGTGTGATATTATTGACTATTCTAAGAATCAACCACACCTCTCTATTTCAATATCGGAAACATGGTGAATGAAATTTATAAACCTGTCTTCAAATTTAGGATTAAATGAACAGATGACGGACTTTCAACCCCAAAGAGGTATACCTTTACGCATTTCAGATTCCAAATAGCCAAGTCACGAGTTCCAAAATTGAAGGTGGAGTTAACATTTTTTTACACAGTTAAAAGATCTGCCAGGTTTGAGAGTAGGAAATTTATTTCGAGCGATCTGACATCTCAACTCATTATCACTCTTCTAAATGATTTGCAGTTGTTGATGGCCTGATTCTGAATACGTGTAAATTTAGTAATGAGCCGAAGTGCTCTACGTTATTTGATTCGAAGGCGGCCGAATGTATTTGAGTCTACAACTCCAGTAGTCTGGATTCATGTGTGACCGTGAGGGAGTAAGTACTCGCATAATTAATGTAATATACTGGAGTTTTTAATAAAACTTTGGTTTTTATTTTGCACAGAAGCTTGACACTGGTTCTAATTGTTTTTGTGTAAATATTTGAGTTTAGTTCGTAATTCACTGAAGTTCATAAATATTGCACTCCACAATCTTGGAATGCTAGTTTTGTGGTAAATAGTAACTTTAACTCTCATTAAAAAAATTTAAATCGTAATATTTTGTAAAAGTGATTAATCACAATGTTTATTATACTCAAATATGTTACAGCTCCGGTGCTCCTATTAACCCTATCAGTCCTAGTAACTCCAAATTTTTCAAAGGATTCAATGACAATTCCGGGCCGTCGACTGAAAGGTTTAAGCCTTGATTTCTCTATCACCCGACATTTTTTAGAGTGAAACTGTTAAATAAAGTAATATTGATTGAATGTGGCTATTCTGAATTTCCTGGCTGATAATTTCAACCAGTGGTTGTTACAAAAATATAATCGTTCATTCAAAAAATAAACTTGATGGTTACACAATGGTATTGTCTTTCTTAGTTAAACAATTCTTGGTGAAAGGTGGGAAACAATAGTTTAAAATCGCATTTAATACTTTAAGTGTTGTGATAAATAAACTTGTACATTAAGAAAATGTAATTATTTAAAATAAAAACCGGGTACTTCAATAACTTGTAAAATATTCAACGATTTGGCTTGTAATTTTATTTAAACCTTTGTTTGATGAGAAATTTTTCTAGGGTATTTAAGGTATGTGCCTACCTTAAAATCCTCAATTCGGTGGAAATTTTCACTCTTTTTTATTGGTTTATTTTGTAACCCATTTATCTTAAAATAAAGCTAAAAGGATATGACTTATAAAGTTTTAATACTAAATTTTGCACAGCTTCGATAAGAGTCGACCAGTCACCATGTTTACCCACAGCTCAAATTATATCTACAGGGTGTCCCATAAATAGTGGGCCACACTTCTAGAGGGGATAGTAAACACCTAGACGAGTCAAAATCACATAGGAATCGGGGGTCCCAGACCAAATCCCAGGGAGTTAAAAATGGAGCGACACCCCAAAAAAATTATTGAAAAATTCAATCTGTAGAAGAACTACTATTGGTAAAAACTCAATCATGGTCTCAAATTTTGTGGTTTAACATGATCTTTAAAATCATTGTAAAAGTTTTCATTTTAAAAATTTTTTACTACGAAATAAAGTCAAAAACCACAAAAATATGTGAAAAATCTGCCAAAACTTTATTTCGTATTTAGAAATCCTTTCTTTTGATTTGATAATCTGAAAGATCATAGTTGAAAACCCTTAAGTCCAAAGTTTCACGTAAATACCATCAATATTAAACGCTTGAGATCTAATTAAAGTTTGATTTTTGCTTGCGAAAACAGATACAGAAAAGAAACGTTGAGGGAAAATCTACGAATTACGGATTGATGCTCGCTGAATTTCTCGCCATTATTTGCGATACGAGATTCCTCGCCAACTTTCGCCAACAACAAATTGCCCAAGCTGTCTTGGCGATCTGTAGGAGCTTGGTATGTTTCGCCAAACTGGGAGAGAAAAGAAAGTTAGCGATTATCTATCCGTAACTCGTAGATTCTCCCTGAACGTTCGTTTTCTGGAGCTGTTTTCGCACTCAAAATACAAACTTTAACAGGATCTCAAGCGTTTAATATTGATGGTATTTGCGTGAAACTTTGGACTTAAAGGTTTTAAAATATGATCTTTCAGATAATCAAATCAAAAGAAAGGATTTCCAAATACAAAATAAAGTTTTGGCATATTTTTCACATTTTTTTGTGGTTTTTTGACTTTTTTTCGTAGAAAAAATTTTTTAAGTGAAAACTTTCAGCATAATTTTAAAAATCATATTAAACCACAAAATTTGAGACCACGATTAAATTTTTACCAAAAGTAGTTCTTCTACAAATTGAATTTTTCAATAATTGTTTTAGGGTGTCGCTCCATTTTTAACTCTTTGGGATTTGGTCTGGGACCCCCGATTCCTATGTGATTCTGACTCGTCTAGGTGTCTACTATCCCCTCTAGAAGTGTGGCCCACTATTTATGGGACACCCTGTATATGGTTGTGTGTCATCATTTGAGCTGTAGGTAAACATGGCGGCCGGTCGACTCGCATCGAAGCTGTGCCCTAAATCTTATTTCTATAAATTATTTTATTTTAAGTTGAAATAATCAAATACCTTTCTAACTGAATCCGTGTTTTTTGTCATTTAGCTGTCTGATTTTCTAAATTGTTTTAAGGTATTTTAATGATCCTTTACAAACATCTTATATACTTATGTAACTATATTATTAACTAGGATCTAAGCTCTATTTGTGTAAATATGTGTTTTATAAGGGTTTGTTTAGTAAAATATAGAGGAAATTTGTTTGATCAACGAATAATCAATTTGAATTGATCAACGAAATATGGTTATTTCGTATTCCGAAGGACTAACTATATCCTAGTTCACAACTCTGGCAATATTGTAAAATCTATGTAAATCCCAATTATTTTTGAAATAAAGCATTAACATTTTTTAAAGTATATTTATCGTTAACGCAATAATTAACCAAGTATGCTAAAATTTGGCCGTATTTTCAAAGTTATATTTTTCTAAAAAATCAATTAAATTCATTTTTTTGTATCCCATAGCTATAATTAACTCGTGGTTTATTACAATTTCGGGTGCCGACGTACTATCCGGTCGACCGTGCCGCTGAATTCGAAAACGTTATCGAAGTCTATTGACTGTTGTATAGCTGTGACGCTGAATTTAACGGCGGCTGAACGGTCGACGGTATAATACGTAAGTACCAAATTTTGAATATTCAATAAAAGGTCCCCAAAGTTAGGCATACCTTAAGTTAAGTAGTATCTAGTCGATCGTTAAGAGGCCTTAAAATTAAGCGGCACGGTAATGGAATGGTCACGGTCGACGGTAAAATAAGTATGAACCTTTTCCAATTCTCGTTTCATTGTTAGAATTGGATCAAGAATTATTTTTACTAAGGATTGACATTTTTTAGAGCGTATGCAGAGTAAGGGTGATAAAAATGACTAATCTTAATCAAAAACATCTGAGAAATAGTTCTGCACAAACTTAGTGCATATTATATCACAACTGTATTTTCAGATATTTCCCTAGTCCGAACAAAAGCCGTGACGTTTTTGTCGTTGAATAATCTTTAGAAAAAGCCAAATCCTCACATTGATCATTATTTTTGTGATTTCTGTGATTTTTGATTTTTTATAACAGCAAATCTAAAACTAAATTTAACAGAAAAACGGTCATTTTGTTGGTAACTTCGTTGAAAGAATATCCAATGTATGCTGTTTTAATTATGTAGTATCCCTCAATTCATAAAACTATTATTTATTAATATATGAATTGAATGGTTCAATTGCGAAATATATTTTACAATCGAGAATTTCTGAGCAGCATCTCGTCATCTAATTTGAAGTTTCTTTTTAATTGATTTCATTTCAAACAGTGTATAAAATAACTCGGTAATTTTTATAATTTACTTAGTTGTAAAAAATTAGTTTTTGATTAAAATCAAACCGATTTTTCAAATAAAAAATATAATTCAGATATAAATGAAAAGTTTCTACTTTTAATACACATGGATTTAAAAACAATCGCAACATTTGTTTGTAAAAATGATTTAAGTTATATATTTTTAATCCTTAGTATATTAATATAATTTTGACTATGTATGAAATTAATTTTTTCACTGTATAACTTGTTAATAGCAATTATAAATTTCAAGTTATAATTTTTAATGTTTTAAAAAATCCCGATCATATTGAGAAATGCATAAATAATACTTTAATCTTCATATCTATGTTAGTACTTTAATGATACGATTCAGTAAAATAGGGTGGGAAAACACTTTTTTTGGAATACGCGCGGATTTTACAAATTTTTTTCAAAAATGTTTTCTTATTTATTTCCAAATATTAAGGCACAAGTATCTTGCAGAAGAAATTGTTGTTCTGAGCTGATATTTTTTCACGTTTTAATGAAACTATTTGCTAAAAAAACGGTAGAAATCTGGTTTCAAAAAATAAAATAGTCTTACAAATTTAGGGGCGCAATGCGGCAGTGTAAGGCATTTTCATATCGAGCTGAAAATGTTTTATACATGATTTTGAAGCCAATTGGGCCAAAAATCCGTCCTACCTGTTAGCGTATTTCGACCCACCCTATTCACGGTGCACTGTAAAAAATCTTTCTTCAATAAACGTAAATTTCCCGGCAGCACAGCTGCCGGATTATTTTCAACATTTGAGAAGGTATCCGTATTTTCTTTTTCCGTCATTTGAGGGAATGTCCGTTTTGTATTTTTCTGTGAAAGGAGGGAAACCTTCCGTTATTTTAGAGAACGTTCGTTTAATATCTTTTCGTCATTGGAGTGGAACTTTCCGTTATTTTAGGGATTGTTCGTATTATTACTAATATTATTGTGCTTCAGTATATTCCTGATTATAATTTTGATAAAAAAAATGACAAACAATCCGTAAAATCCAAATAGACGATTCTTTTAAATAATTTACACTACCGATCACAGTAATACAAGTCTAATCAAAAGTTACAAGTTATCACAACTATTTAGATCACATTTTTGCGATCTAATAAGACTAGTTAGGTATGCAATATTTTAAGACTTCAGCTACGTGGTGAAGAAAGCGATCGTACGATGTTTAAATATCTGTTTAAAAATAAGTATTTCTATTTTAAAGCATGGTAACGTTTACTACGGCCGTTGCTAGGCTGCCGACGTACTGTTTTGTACTGTATTTCACAATCCCTGCAAGATTTTTATACTTTATTAGCAATGCGCATCCTTGTGGACTTGATTCTTGATGTTTCTATAAAATATTTTAGCGAAATAATTTTATTTTCAATTAATTAATAATTAAAAATATTTTTAAAAAAAATTAGATAAAGTAAAACATTTAAAAATACACAATGAATTTAATTAAATAAGGAATGACTGTTAAACAAGATAAATTAATTCTTGCAATTTTTAATGGAATAATAAAAATTTAAAATTAAATTTACTGAAAAATAATTATTGGGGTTCGAACCTACGACCTTGTGCACTCTAGACTGACGCGCTACCACAACCCCATTCGAGCTCCGCTATGTTCCATCCTAAATACTTTAAAACCACGCCTTTAACCCGATCAAGCGCACAACGGTTACCCGTCGAACGGCCTTATTCACTGCACACTTCATGCGATCGCATGAGACAATCATGCGATCGTATGGCCTAAAACCCATAATAAATTTGCTGAAGGTTCGTTTCGCCTGAAGACGCTTGCACAAACTTCCATTACTTATTTACAACTATATTTGAGTCTCACCAGAACTAGTGGAGAAATCGTACAATACGCATGCGTGAGGAGAGGAAAATTAAAAAAACGGAAACTTCACGATGAAAATTCCGTTTTGTAGTTTACGGAATTAATCCATGAAAAATTCACGGAAAATAATACGTCAAAAGACGTTCTTTTTTTACAGTGTGGGCAGTGATCACTTGCATGGTTTTTAATTTTTAATTGCTTAAAACATATTTAATATTCAATTTTGTTGGTGTGAGAATGGTTTTTATTTACCCTGATTTTCTTGCAGATATTAAAGAAAATTTTAATTATGAAGTTGCTTTTCCTGAGGGCGGATTTGACTGCCATTTGTTTGAATTGGCTTGTCATGGTCAGCTGAGCGCGCTATGATGCTAACACCCTCTACAAATTGGCTTGTACTTGCGGTATAATTTTAAGTTTCTTATTCATAGAAATTTTTCCTTAAAATAATTTTTTTATATAGAAAAATATCGAACTGTTTTAATTTTAAAATATTCGATCAGTTATTTTAAGTTTATTGTAATAGTGACTCTAGCATATGTTCCATATCCTTTAATATCTCTCATTAGAATTTCTTTAAATAAAAAAGTTCAGATATTTTCTGAAATCTTGAATAAAGTTTGGAAATCAACTTGAATGATTTTAGCAATAAAAAGCATAGTCTGGAACACTTTCTTGTGCTATAAAAATGCAATCAACCTGAAACACATTAAGATTTATAAGTTTTCCTTTTCTGTTGTAACTATATAAAAAAGGGGGTTGGTCTGCTTTTAAAACGTTGATTTATAGTATATTATAAAGTATTTCATGTAAGTTCTTTTCTAAAATTTTCCTTTACTAGAGTTTCGTATATTTATGGTTTGAAAAATGTAAGTCTTCACAAATCTGGCAAGAAACAAAATTAATTTTTAAAAATAAGTTTCGGATTACTTTTTAAAATTTAAAATGAAATATATTCGGACATATTATTTCATATAAACAGGTATATACACAATTTCTATAAAAACTACAAATTTCTTTTTAACTTTTAGAAAAGTTTGATTTGTATTGTTTATTCTGTAAAACTGAAGATTTCCTTAGTAAAAAAAATTTAGATTAATCCATTAATAATAACAGTTCATATACGACTTTTTTTGTTACACTCATTTTTATAAACAGAAATTGGAATATTTTTATTTAAAATTTTAGTCTTCTGAGTTACACAACCTTTAATATATATAATAGTATAGGGACACCGGATCTTTAAAAATGAACTTAACTAAATTAGATGTCAATTTCTATTTTTTTATTATAAAAATGTAAATTAAACAGCTCTTGACTGTTTTTTCTTAACTAGTATATTAGCTCCTACAACTCTTCCATTTCAACTTAAAACTTACCAAATTGTGATTTTTCAAAGCTCAAGCCAGCTCAAGTCGGCAGGATTCTTATGTTTTATTGTAAGTTTTTTATTACAAGGGAACTTGCATTAATAGACTTACATTGATTTCTTAATCTAAAAAAGAGCAATGAGGGAATCCACAAAATCTCGTCACAACCCACATACTTGGAGGATACATATTAATATTATGCACATTTGATGATAAAGTGAAGAATTGAAAAGTCTTAATATTTTGTCATTCGTAATTTCATTTTAATTTTGAACTACTGGTAACAGTTGAAAATATCAAGGAAATTTGAGTGTTTTTATTGTAAGTTATGAAGTAAATATCATCGGGAGAGAAGGCAGTAGCATCCAAATTTTTGAAATAACACCTTGTAATAATGGCAGTTTATAGCTTAAATTTAGCTCCTTTTTATGGGATGTTTTATTGTTTATTACCAACTTTGCTTTTTGTTTTCAGGTTTCTAAACCATTCAAGTTAAACCGTTCACGCAAATGGCAGGACGGAGGTGGTTTAGAATGTTGCAACCCAACCAAGAAGGTACAATGAGATTACGTCAAGTTTGAAATCGTGTGACTTCATAGAATAACGTAAAATGAATGGTAAGTCATACCCTAATTCAATAATTCTCAATGGGGCACTATCGCCCCCTGAGTGATGAAAGGATCCTTAGGGGGTGGTGAACTTTTATTGGGCAAGGGTTACTAGTAGGGGGACGGTGAGTCTGTTTTGGGTGGAAAGGGGGCGATTTTCGGTTCTCATTATTTGTCCATAGTGTTCCTTAAAACCACTTCTCTAGCATCTACTATAAACGCCATGGTCATTGACGACATCTTGGTCACAACCCCCGGCTGGGACTGGATTGGGTGCCCTTAAGGGGACTCTACCAAAATTTTGTCAAAATATCGATTTTGAGATTTTGCAATAAAAATAAAGATAATACAATTATAATTATTTCTACCAAGTTTCATAATGATACGGGGATTTTAAGTGTGAAAATTTTGAGATTTATGAAGCCCTGATAGTGTTAAGAAGCCTAGTTTTCTATCTTTAAACGGCTTTTTCTCAAAACAAGGTTTTTAATGTTTAACCCATTAATGCCCAACTTTTTATTTTTCTTAAATATTTGGTGAAAACACAGTAAATAGCCCCAAAACAACTGGAAAAATAGTGAAAAAAATTCCAGGTTAAAATTTTAATTTCTACACCAAAATTAAAAAACGTCCCTAAAAAGGGACGTCAGGCACGAATGCCCCCGTGTTTTTTCCCTATGGTAAACGCATAGTAGAAAACTGTTTTAAAGCCTCAAAAACTTCTACCTCTTAAAGTGCAGCCAAAAGTGGTCGAAACCATACTTTAACATGAATATGAACAAAAAATATTAATTATTTATCCAATTAACCGTAAAATTAACCTTAATTTACGTAATTTTAGCATTTTTTATGCTCTAAAACACGTTTTTCCCCCCAAATCTATGTTAATTGCAAATTAATTAAGATTTTTAATTGAGAAAGGCATTCTTTGTTTATATGTTACCTAATATTAAGTAATAATTACTTTTACACACCTCAAATCCATCAGAATATCTCAATTTGTGAAGTGTAAGTCTTTCAAATGCCCATATTTTTTTAATTTTATTGTGCGGAACACAAATTTCTCCCCAAAAATCAAGCATTAGTGAGATGTGCATCAGCAATCCAGATAATATAGATTGATCTGCAGTATAGAACACGATGATTAGCGACATCTAATTAGAAAAAAAGCCGAAAATTAATGACAAAAAATACTTTTTTTGGCAATTTTAATGACAAAGTCATAATAACTAATAATTATTAAACTTTTAATTAAAATATAACCGGAATATATATGCACAAGTAATAAATATAGTAAAATAATTAATTTATTCCTTTTAATTAATACAAATTAATTAATTCCTTATAATTTAAGACTTTTTATTCCATTAATTTAGCAGAAATAATAGTATTTTCCAAAAAAAATTAAAAAAATAATAAATTTATTAGCTAAAATTAAAGTAATTTTATAAATATCAGTTATTTAATTAATTTCATAAGAATCGAACGTATTTTTAGGAAAAAAAATAAGGAAACACTAGCATTTCACTATGGGGAAAACCACGAGGGCATTCGTGCCTGATGTCCCTTTTTAGGGACGCTTTTCGAGGGTTCAAAATAAGGTCAAGATAAAATATTTTGGAAAAATAAAAAAACACCCCAACTGATTTAATGTATAAACAGTAATATATATCGGCATTGAATTTTTTTTAAAATAACAACTAGGATTTTTAAGCTTTTTCTTTTAAAATTTAAAAAAAGCACTTTTCTGAAAAATTCTATCTTCCAACTTTAAAAAAAGTGAAAAAAATTTTAAATTCTGCTTTCTTGTTGTGTTCTTTATGTTCTATGAGGATCAGAGATACATCAGTGCAAATTTTGATTCAAATGAGCAATTTTTGTAGAAATAGGAGGATTTTTAAAAAACGTCCCTAAAAAGGGACGTCAGGCAGTAATGGGTTAAATCACAAGTCTTTTTTTCTAATCATCCAAACCACTTCAAACTTTGTAGTCATTATCAGCAATACCTGTTTAACATCTTCAGGCATGGATTTTATAATATATTTATTAGAATTTTTTTTATGGAGCAGTAAAGTGGAAACTTAGGATATTTTTCGGAAAAAACTGCCAAATTTCAGTTTTTTTAATTTTTCAGAAACTTTTATAGATAATCAAATTTCCATGCCTACAAGTGACTATGTATGTTTGATCTATGTTAAAACAAAAAATCAAAACAAAAGAACTTATATTAAGGGAGGAGTATCAATTTAAATTTAGGGTAATTTTGGGCATTGTTGTGAGGTTTTTTGTAATTTTTTTAAAAAATAAATTTTTGAACTCTCTTTTTGGGCTAAATATGAATTAGTATGAAGTAAATACATAATTTAACACCTTAAAAGATGATAAAATACTGTTATTAGAGAAAAAAATATTTTTGGTACTGAGTCCCCTTAAGGGTGTAGAGTTGACAATAGTTAGGGTGCCAAGTCAAAGTTATTCTTGGGTGAACTTAAAAAAATTAAATTGTTTTTGCTAAAGAAAATAGTGTAGATTTCAAAACGGGCTAATTCCACTGTGTAAAACAAAGATATTTTTTACAAATAGAGCAATGGCGGAAATAGGGACTATACTAGCTTAAATTCCCTTATATTGCTAAAGATCTAATTTTATGGGGGGAGTTTCCCCAGACCCTCTTGTGTCACAGGGTCTGAGGACCGCAGGTGATCCCCGTAAGACTATTGAAGTTGTCTGGGGGAAAACATTCACAAAGAAAAATTTATACCCTTAAACTGTCTATTATCAGTTTTAAGTATTAGGGAATAAGAACACAAAACAAGAAATCGCATGTTTTCTCCTGGCATATTAATGTGTAAAAATAAAGGCTTTTACTTGTAACAGTATCAGTGGGTTGTAAACATCCCTCAACGATATTGAGTCAACTTTCTTTCCACCAATGTTTTGTGTAAAGTGCCGTATTTTTTACGGTGATTACAGAATTTTCTTAGTGGGATTGCTGAAAAATTTTACAAACCTTAGGAGGAGCGGTAGTTTTCAAAATGTTAAGAATCACTAACCTAATTAATTTACAAAAAAATTATAGTGCATCTTAGTGTACTTTACTGCATCAAAATCTATACTTCACAGCAACATTTCCTGAACCCAGTACGTCACTACGCGGAAGGAGAAAGTTAGTATACACAAAGCCTGTTGGATTGATAGGAGGAATTTCGATAGTCGAATTGTGATAAAGACACTATACATGGGTTATATTTTAAAATTGACGTTCTTTGTTTCACTCAAAATTCTGACACCGCGGTGGGAACTACTTTGTTAGTGAAGTAGTAGATTCGACTTAAGTTGTTGAGTATAGCCAACTTTAACTTCAGGGAATAAATTTAAATTTTAATTCTTTTATTAAGTAAAAGAAAATAATTGATCTGTCAGTGATTATTTTCGTTCTAACTTTTAGTTTTATAGTTATACAACATTCCAAAATAAATTTAATACTTTTCAGTTATACAATAAGAGTGGGAGGGAGCACATCCCGTTTCTCATCTCCTTAAGGGGGATGATAGATCCAAATTTATAATCAAAAACTCCTCACACAATCAATAATTTCTTCCAACTTAAAAATTGTGCTTGGTTTTACATGATTATTTTCATAGCAACTGTTCTTATTATTTTTAGATTTTGATACCACCCAAGGAAAAAATATCTACGCACACGATATGCTTAAATGAGATCTCGTTTTGAAAAGTTCAAATTCAACCAAGAGGATTCAGTGAAAGGACCTCCCAATGCATCGCTTTTCCTTGGAGAAATGAACTAGGCGAACTGAAATGTAAGGGTTAATATCTAATTCTTCTCAAATAAATAATTAAGGTCCATCCTAGTGTATTTTATTCCAAACTTTTGAGGATATTTTAATTAAAAATATCTGTATTTGGGGTGAAAAGGGGTTTCTTAAGGGGTCGTTCAAATATTACGTAAGCATGATTTTGGTCATTCCTCTCCATTGTCAGAAAAGATAAGCAAACCATGACCCCCTCATAATTACGTTTAAATACAACCCGACCAACCCTTTTTTGTAAAAACAAAAATTAAAATTATTTTGGTTTGATTTTGTAATTAATTTGGCAAAACAAAGATTTCCTAAAATGCAGTGCTTGTAACAGTGCAAACCAAGTAAGCATCAATCAAACGGCCACTGTCAAGAAAACTAAGCAAATAGTAAACCCCCCCCTTATGAGCGTACGTAATATTTAAACGTCCCCGAAACAATAGAAATAGTTAATCACACCAAAGCATTTCTTTGAAGTAGGTTCCTAAAGGTTTTTTATTACTTACCATTGAAGAAAAAATGTTTTACCACTTTTTACAAGAATTTGTAATGCGCCCCTTATGCGAATTTCTCCCAAATATACTAAGCCAACTATCATGAGGATTGATGTAAGTTGACTGACTGATTTAGGATTTTTGCTTCCCTTCCCTTTAACTTTAAAAACTAATTTCAACTATAATAATAATTAAAACTTTGAAATGAACTCGAGGTTTTGCATGAAAAATACTAATGTGTAGGAAATACTAAAAATATTTGAGTTACCAAAATGCGTTTTGTTTAAATTGTCCGAATAAACATTAATTCATACTTTTAACAAACTTACAAGAAGCAGAGATTGTTGTAAAAAATATTAACTATAGCACATCATATATAGGTTAACTTATTTGTACCATAGACGTAATTTTTGTTATTTCAATTGCATAAGTAAGGTAAATTGAACGTTTTAAGAAATCTTGCAAGCTTTACGAAGGTGCAAAATCTTGAAATGTACTGTTCAATAACATTTAATTTATGTCAATATGATAAATTATTAAATGGATCCACTGCTGAAAGATTCATTGTAAATCATAAAGTGAATGCATTTAGTATTAATGTTGCAAGAAATCAAAAGAATTATTTATAAAATGTCAACTCAAATTTTAATTTAGATATTTCCCCCTTAAATTGGAGTTTTATTCCATTACTTTTAATTCTATTAAGATATTGAATATTTTAAAATTTTTGAAGTTATTGAAATTTAGTAAATTCATTAAAACGCTCCACCTGATGTTTATTGGTTACATTAAGCTGAACTTTCGAAAAATAATCAATATTTATCAAAATAAACGTCGTTATTTTGAGGTTTAATTGTCAAACTGTTTATTTTCATAAATTAAATTATTTACGTTTTTTTGCATAAATAGTTGTTTTAAGCAATTACCTTCAACCAAGCAATTACAATCAACGCTTGAGGTGAAAAAGATAAGAGAAGACAAGAAAGTATTAAAAAATAAAATCCATAGCTGCTATTTCTTCCAATTTAGACGGGAGATTTTCATTTTAATGAATTTTCCCAATTAGTGACAGGGTTAAAAAGTCTAAAACTGTAAAAGACGGAATTGGACAATAATCAGAAAATAAAAATGAAACACGAAAGATAAACTATTTTTATTAGTTATAAACTTAAATATCCCGGCTAAATCGTAAGAACTGACTGTTGAAAATACCAACATCCGGAAACCCTCCGGGTATAGAAATGTAAAAATAACACAAATGTATGCGATTTTAGAACTTTGTAGCTGTCGAGTTTTATCAACAAAATTGGCGTTTTTATAAAAAAATCTAAAATAATTTAATATTTGAATCTTATTTTTTTAAATCGTAAATTTAATTTTTTCAAGAAACTAAGACCCAATATGGTGAAGAGTTTGACAAAATTTCTTCCAAATTCTGATTGATTTCTTAATATGAATTTTAAATATACAAAATGATAAATTTTTACTTTATTTAGCTGGAAGATTATGAAATAGGAAGACCACCGATTTCACAAAGAAATCAAAAAGAAAATGCAGATAATGTGCTAAACGAACTATTTTTTGACCAAACTGGCTACTATATGTTCCTTGCGAAAATTCTAGCACCCTGTGTGTGCATTGACACATGTGCACACGGCCCTTTGGCTCTTGTAACAACTATCGATTAGGGTGAACCGACCAGTAGTTGACCACCTACCAGTAGTTGACCAATTGAGCATAATTTTGCAAAAAACAAGAACTGTTGTGTGTTTATTTCGAATCTGTTGCGTTGAAAACATAGCTGACATTTTATTAAAAGCTCATGCATAGTCTAAAGTTCTAGTATTGTTCTTAAAAGACACAATAAATAGTTAAAAAAAAGTTATCAACAAAGCTTCAAAGCATGCGCTCTCACTACTAGCAATAATGGTATGGAGTATTTAGTTCAATCGCAAATCATCCAGCTAGTTTTTATTCCAATATTTTATTGATTGATGTATTTAGGTCCTATATGTTTAGTTGAATTAAATAAAACTATCATTATTTGTATATTAACCATTTAATATGATATTTGAGGGGTGGTCAACCACTGGCTGTCTAGAATAGAAAAAGTGCTAGTATTTGACCAAAGTGGTCAACTACTGGATTTTATTTGCTTTTAAGATTTCTTTTTAAACTAAGAGCGATCTTAAAGATTTTTACCTGCAGTACAATTTTTGCTTAGATTTACTGTAAAAAAAGTTACATTTCCAGTAATTAACCAGTATTGTTAATAGGGACTCTTTATTCAATATACCTCTTTCATTGGTTCTTCAAATTTCCAACACCTGCGCTTTTAAAATATGTCGCTCCTCTCGCTAAGCCCTAAAATACGTACCTACGGGTAGTTGGTTGGTTGGTTGTCAGACATATACGCATTTTTAGTTTTTTAGATAGCCTTCTGTAGTAAACGGTGGAATCGAACGGTTCGCGGTGCAAGCGCTCGCTAGGTGGTCTAGGTGGCAAATCGTGCTGGTTTACAGTCTGGTTTTAAAAGGTTAAACAATAAAAAAATTGTTCTACTTCTTGCTTAAAATATATAAGATTTTGCAATACAACTTAAAAATCATTATAATTACTAATAAAGTAGATATATTTTTTCCAACAAAATATATTTTAAATTGACAGTGATTTAATATTAATAAAGTATGAGAATTAATCAATAGGATCAATTTTCCGTGTTCTCTTCCAGAGTTTAATTTATTGATTGCTGATTGAATAAAGCTTTTAAGAATTTTCTAAGACGTATTCAACAAATGGAAGACATTTTAGTAGGATTGGAACAGTTGGTTTTCAGATCATAGGATTTTCTGCCAAAAGACACGGGTGTTAATAAGAATGGAATATTAAGTTCAAAATTTTTATACCATTCAATAAAACAATTGATTTTTTCGCTTAAAACTGTCAAGAAAAACTATAAACTTAAAAATTTACTAAAATTTGCCAATTCTTAATTTTTGTGAGAGAATTTTATAATCATCAGATTGAATGAAAGTTTGTGTAAGTGTTTCTGAAACGTTTTCTTCAAACGTCTCCGTTGCGTATTTTTTTCAGCCAACTTACCCTTAGCCCTGTTTTAAAGAGGTGGGACTCGAATAAATAGCTCTTTTGCAAATGATAGGTTGCGTTGTGGATCAGTTGGTTGATTTGTGCTTGAGCTGTATATTTGATTTTTATTCTGGAAATGGTGAATATGGCAATGGTCAATTACTGGAATAATGGTGTTCAAATACTGGATGTAGGTGGTCAACTACTGGCAAAATCTCAATTAATTGCTTTTAAAATAAATAAAAAAAATTCTATAAAAATGAAAGGAAAAATGATTATTAGTTATTATTCCTCATACTTTCATTGATATTAAACCAGTGTCAATTTTTTTAGAAAAATTTTTTTCTAAGAAAGAAAAATAAAACTTGGAGGAATTTCCACTAACTGGTCAATTACTGGTCGATTCACCCTATATAATCGCAAAGTACTCAAAGTGACTCTGGAAAAAGTGATTAATTAGTAGAAGCTAGTGCTAAATAATCTGGGATTATTTCTTACATCTAAAAAAGTTTAAGATTTGAAGAGTAGCCAACTCGCCGTTAGCTTTCCAAAACTCCTCCGCTCCTAAAATTTTCTTTAAGGTACCACGCTTGGGGGCAATATCTCCAACCTCTGAAATCGTTGAGTTAACCTTAAAATTTAACAATGGGTAGCCAGAAGTAATGATAATCCACTTTTTGCTCATCAACTTATAAATTTAAGATCAGAAATGCAATAAGTTACATGATTTCTTTTATTGCTTTTCTTAATAGTTAAGTTCCTACGTGGTAGAGTCAGTACGAACAAATTTATGTAAAATGTGAGCGATTACTTATTACCTAGCCTTATGAGCAATGACATCCAAAACCTGGTTTTTCTGCATTAATTCTCAATTGTGAAACTGATGCCTACACTTTATCTTTAGTTATTTTCAAACTCATAGATTTTTGAAAGATTTTATGGTTAATCTGATTTTTAACATACTTACCTGGTACAAATTGCATAGACTAAGTGCCTAGCTAAACTTTTACAACTGACAAACAGCTTTGCTTTGAGCAGTACGGGGAGATAAGTTTCCCCGATCACTATTTGGTTACGGGGTTCCCTAGCACCCCCTTCAGAGGAGGGGAATTCTTTTGTTTGCTAATTGACCCCACCAAGTAAGCTGGGCCATAAAACAGGACATCGTAAAAGTTTAGACCAGCTCTAACACTGGAGAAATTCGTTGGGTGTATACAAGTTAGCTTCTCAAACAAAATTATTTATTCAGGTTCATCTCAATATCTTATCCAGTAATATTCCAGCAATACCATTTGATGTAACAACATTCTTGTAACGCCTCCATAGTTTTTCCAATTAATAAATTGGTAGAGCTCGATACTAAAACTGTCGACCCATTGAATATTTGAAGTAATTATAACGTGTGATCTCAGTTAATCTGTTTTTTAAAATGCTCCTTTTTGTTCCAGAAGTACGGTGGATATCTTCATGGTATTCTTGGTAGAACCTAGAGTTAACTAGATAAGTTAGCTTGATGAATATTAGTTTCTGGAGGAACAAGAAATTGTTTAAGTTGAGCTCAAGGTCTTGTCCACTGATGGTATGTTCAATTTGACGTAACACTGAAAATATTGTAACCCAACCTAGGTTTCTCAATAAAGTAATATTTTTCCAGTTACTTGTGTACTTTATTTCAACTGCCAATCACTTGCTACTTGGTCCACGCTGCTCAGAATGAGTATGCGCGTGGACTTAGTATATATAGGGCGCGCAGGTAGGCTTAGAGCGCATGCGCGAACCAGGGAAAGGATAGGAGTTTGCAGCCAACAAGTATACAACAGCCAGCAAGCTAAGTTGAAAAGGCTAGACAAGTAGTAAGGGTTACTAGGGGAAAGGTAGAAGTAGCAACCAAGGCAGGAAAGCAAAGCCAAAAGCTAAGTTAGAACTTGGTTGAAAAGGTCAAGTTTGAAGTTGAGCTGGGTTGACAAGTCGAAGTAGGCTTTGAATTTTCCAAGTCCAAGAATGGAATAGGAACTTGGAAATTTTTTTAGCTTAAGAATTTGAGTCTCAAGATATATTTTGCTGAAGTGTAAATTAGAACTTAAGCAAAATATTTCTCAAGACTCAAAAATTCTTAAGCTTCTAAGTTCCTATTCCATTCTTGGATTTGGAAAATTCAAAGTCTACTTTGACTTGTCAACCAAGCTCAACTTCAAACTTGATCTTTTCAACCAAGTTCCAACTTAGCTTTTGGACTTTGCTTTCCTGTCTTGGTTGCTACTTCTACCTTTCTCCTAGTAACCCTTACTACTTGTCTAGCCTTTTCAACTTGGCTACCTTGTTGGCTGCAAACTCCTATCCTGGTTCGCGCATGCGCTCTAAGCCTACCTGCGCGCCCTATATATACTAAGTCCACGCGCATGCTCATTCTGAGCGGCGTGGACCAAGTAGCAAAATTTAAATGGACATGTGAAGACAATAAATACAACGTATTAAGAGACATCGATCTTTATTACCTACTAAAAATTTTACATTCCTTTACAAAATGGACAGTGTAATAAGCTTACTCACAAGAATCTTCAACAGGACATATAGACAGGGAATTGATTTTTTGCAAGACTAGATCTTAAAATCTCGGGCAAACAAGGAGCTTTCTGGCAACAAGACAATATTTCAGAACAAAGCCCGAGACGTACAGCAAAGAAGCGACCTAGAAAAGAAATTGACTTAGTAACTCATGGGTAATTAGATACTTTCGCTATAACTGAGGTTTCAGATTTCATCGCAATGGTGGGAATATTGTACTTACCAGTTTCTTCAGTAGGTCATGGTGACTTGAGTCAAACCGAGAACTTTATCTTGGAATTCTTAGCACTTTGGTGTTACTCAGCCTTCTAGTAGCTTATCAGGATTCTGAGACTAATCGAATCAATCTTGGACATTCGAATCTCGGTGTCAACAGTAACCTCCTGGTAGTAGGGTTTCCGAATGAAATCAGACTCCTCACTGCATGCTCAAGAGTCATCTAAAATTGAATAAATTTTGTAGAGGTCACATTGGCAAACAGATACTTTGGTCGTTCGTTAGGTTTTACAATTAATTGCATTGGGAAAAGTAAGAGTATTACACTTACTAGTTTCTGGCAGTAGATATGCCTGATCTTTTTAGCCTTCTTCGGAACCGTACTAGAATGCTTCTTGTAGCCTCTCCTCTCCTGATTCACAGGGACTTTCCAAATTTGGACTTCATTGAAACTTGGTGAAACTAGAAGATTTCAAATGGACTGTCTTGATTCAGAAATTATTCTTCTTAGAGTACTTCGAATCATTGAGTCAGCATGAGCTTTTTTAATTCAGGAACTGTAACTTCTGGCTTTATCTTTTTGAAAGAATATTTCCACTACAGCGCAATCACTGAGAACTCGACCATTTATCTTCGGATGGATTGCACAGTAGGACGCAAATCAGGTATCTTAGGAGAAGAAATCTTCAGTATTCAGCTGCAGTTCTTGGTGAATTGGCTTGTTCCTCTGGTTTGGAATAGGTGGAACTCCAATCATCATTTTCAGCGTCTAAAAGAGATATTAAAAATAAGAATTACCTTCCGCTATTATACGAAAGAAAAAAAACTATGTGGTCACGCTATATTTACCTGTATTGGAAATATTTCTATTTGCTCGGTAGTTACACCAGACGATCACGTTAACATCAGTCAAATCATTGGCAGCTGAAGCCAAGTCCATTGCTTTCAAGGATACTTCCGAAAAAAAACTTCAGCTTAGAATGAAGGTTCAGCACAGACGGCAGTTTCTTTTGCTCTGCTGCATCCCTTTTAATTACCTAAAAAAAGTACAAATGATATAAAATGCCTTTGGTTCAATTCTGATTTCTACTGAGCACTCTTGGGAAAACTTAGAGGTAGATGACGCAGAGTTACTATTTTGTAATTGTCTCTGAGGTACTTGGGACTTTCTTACCCTGGGTAAAATTATTTCTTGTAGAAGTATGGGATAAATTTTGGCCAAAAGAGGATTTTGGAGGGTCCTGGGGTGGAATTGTTTTTAAGGATATATATTTTTCAGTAAAGGTTTTTAATGTTTTCAGTGTACCAATCTTTCTTTTTAATGCAATCTGTGGGGCCGAACAGTACGATACTTTTTTTTTCAAAATTGCACACTGAACCCCTTGAATTACACTGTTCAACACTGAAAAAATTTCCTTGATGAAAATAGTCATCTCTAATAGATTTTGGGTCGCTGAATACGAAAATCACCATTAAAATTCTCAATTGACTCAGGATTTTCGGGGAACAGCCCCTCCCCCTTTTTACGTTTTTTAACGACTTTATAACTTTAAACTTGATTTTCAAGATTGCTTGATTGCTTAAATCTTCAAATTGCCCCTCAGGGGACAAGAAAGGATCAAATTAATAAAATATGATAAATTTATAACAAATGGATAGGTTTAAGGGGTAGTTACCCCCCTAAAAATGCAAAAAATTAGCTAAAAATTATATAGGTTTTTATACGCTATTTTTCCTCTTATTTTATACGCAATTCACGTTTGAAGGGTCCTGACCCTTCCCCAAGGACCCAAATTTGATGGCAATATGCAGCAATGATTTTTACTAAAAGCGGGTGAGGTGAGAGCGCCCCCAAAGCACCCACGGAAGGGTTCAATGCCGCACTTAGAGTTAAACTGTGCTGTACAAAAAAATTTGAAGCCACAAATTGAATTTCAGCTGATTCTTGTGTAAAATGATCTGTTGAAGTCAAATATGACACCCATTTTCCTCCATCACCCTCAGTTTTTAAGGGGATGCCCCCTAATTGTTATCCACAGCCGTGCATCTATTAAATTCTTGAAACATGGAATCCTCACTCCCTAAAACCGGCTAGTTTTTAAAGAACTGAAGAGTTTCTACTTAGGATAGACCCAAAATATTAGAAAAACGTCATTTGTAATCTTTTCAAAATCATCAATATTAATTCCTGAGCTCGCGAGCGCCTTCGCGATTCTGGAAGTCTTCCGAACTCTTCCGCGGTGGCTTCTGGGAGGCTAACACCTCAACCGCTTTTAGTAAAAATTATTTCTGCACATTGTCATCAAATTTGGGTCCTTGGGGAAGGGTTAGGACCCTTCAAACGGGAATTGCGTAAAAATAAGAGGAAAAAATAGCGCATAGAAACCTCTATAATTTTTAGCTATTTTTTTTGTATTTTTAGGGGGTAATTACCCCTTAAACCTATCCATTTGTTATACATTTATCATATTTTATTAATTTGAACATTTCTTGTTACCTGGGGGGCAATTTGAAAATTAAACAATGCTTTTCGACCCTGAAAATCGAGTTTAAAGTCATAAAGTCGTCGCAAATCGTAAAAAGGGGGAGGGGCTGTTCCCCGAAAATCCTGAGTCAATTGAAAATTTTAATGGTGATTTTCGTATTCAGCGACCCAAAATCTATAAGAAATGACTATTTTCATCAAGGAAAAAATTTTGAAGGTCAAATTTGTTGAACAGTGTTATGCTACCGCTATCTTAATAGCGTCGTTTTAGAATTCAACTTTTTTTATTGTATCAAAAATATCCCTCAACATATCAATGCCAAACTGAAGATCGTTTTTAATTTGCTTTTTTTCCTCTAGATTTTATTAACTTTTAAAATACCTTCGGACTTTTCGTTCACCCCTGTATGTTCAACCTTTAAAGACTCTTTTCTCTAAAAAGTGTAAAGAGAGTAAATGCAAAACACATACTTGAAAACAATTCACTTTAATTTCAATTAAGCAAGTTTGAAAATTTTGCTTACTTTTCAAAGGAATGATTTAAAAAAGTAATAACATTTAATTTTTACCAAATGGTTTATATTTAATTTATAATTCCGAAAGTGCTGAATTAAAATTATATAGGGGGAAGGAGGGCACATTTGCAAAAAAAGTACATTTTTGACTATTTCTCCATATATTTATGATATTGAAACAAAACTCATTATTCATAAGTTTACAGCATTCTTGTACGAATTTCTGTGCAAATGTTTCCCAGAGGACATTCGCAGATTGCATAAATAATGCAGAATCAATTTTTTGAAGCTACCAAATTCATTGCACATTAAAGTTTACACTTACCAGCAGCCAATTAAGCTGTATTTTTGGTGCTTTTACGGTTTTTGTTTTTCAATTTTAGATTTTTCACACTTAAAAAAGTAAATGAAGAATTTAACTTTATTTTTACAGTAGTTTTGATAGCCTAGATAAGTTGTTTATAGCAGTGGTTCTTAAACGTTTTATCGTCAGTTTATGAACAAGATAATATCCAGGGGAATTTTTTACTTTTTCCTAAATCATTAATGTATGATAACGGACACGGGGTGGGACACCTTCAACAGATCTTAAAATTAAAATTAGTTTTTGAGTGTTCTACCAGGAAAAGCCACCATGGCTTCATACTTGTTGCTGTTTACTATTTTAGTTGCAAGCTCCTACAAGTTTCTGAATGAAAAATATGGTTTCACTATAGCAAAAGTAACTAAGTAGTACACTTTTCAAAGTGAATTTTCAATCTGATTCTTGGTTGATTTCTTAATGGTTTATATTGTTTTCTAAACGGAACAATGTATTCTTTATGAATAACTAGATGAGTTAAACCTAAAAGCCACAGTTCTTTTGTAAGAACCTATTTTTTAAAACTGTTGCTACCGGGGTATGATGGGACACCATGCAAAATTCCTCTCAATACCTAAATACAAGCTATTGCATACAAGTCTTTAGAATACCTTTATTTTGGAACTGTTTAGTATTGCAGCTGAAAACATATTTTTTTTAGATTAAAGAAGAATTTTAACTATTTTGTATTTTTCACTTAAGTTAGATTTTTTGAAGTTAAAATAACTGATGTTTTTGTAATAAATATCTAAAATTTGTAAAATACTTCCATCTTTGTGGTCTTTTATCATTAATTTAAAAATTAATCATACATTTTTATTTTAAAAAAGTGTCCCATCCCACCTCGGGGCGGGGTGGGATGGGACAGTTTTAGACTTACTTTAATTCGTTTATAAATCTTAAGTTTTATTTGCTATCACATTGGTTATATTCTTTAAACATGTTAAAATGTTTCAAGATGTTATTTTGAAAGTTTCAAATTTATACAAGGAAAACTGAATTTTTAAAAAATATTTTTGTAAAAAGTGTCCCATCCCTCCCCGGTCTCCCCTACTTGTCTTTACGTGAGTATAATTACGTTTCTATTCAAGGGATTATTACGAATTCAAAATTAAAACTATTGAGGATTTTCGAATACTTCAACATTATAATTCAGAAGGGGTTGGCAAATTCTCAAGTTCAAGAGGGTAGCAGTGTTTAAAAGATCCTTTGCTTTGAAAGATGTTGAGATCATTTGCTTTAGTAAGTATATTTGAGAACCTAGAACCCTAATCGCTCATTATATCAATAGGAAATTTCAGGGAAAGTTATACGTTATTTCTCAAGTTATAATCTCGGGATTGTGGTGATTTTGACTCGTTCTGTTCGATCGAGACTGTTTGGTAAATAATCGAATACTAAATATATTAAATATTGTTGAATAATCTTTGGAATATTTTCATAGTGATGAAGTACTTCAACATAAGTACAGATAAAATATTTTAACCCATTAATGCCCAACTTTTTATTTTTCTTAAATATTTGGTAAAAACATAGTAAATAGCCCCAAAACAACTGGAAAAATAGTGAAAAAAATTCCAGGTTAAAATTTTAATTTCTACACCAAAATTAAAAAACGTCCCTAAAAAGGGACGTCAGGCACGAATGCCCCCGTTGTTTTTCTCTATAGTAAGCACATGGTAGGAAACTTTTTTAAAGCCTGAAAAACATTTTCTACCTTATTAAGTGCAGCAAAAGTGATCGGAACGATACTGTAACATCAAAAGGAACAAAAAACATTAATTATTTTAACCAATTAACCGTAAAATTAACCTTAATTACCGTAATTTGAGCATTTTTATGCTCTAAAACACGTTTTTTCCTCCCAAATCAATGTTAATTGCAAATTAATTAATATTTTTAATTGAAAAAGGCATTCTTTGTTTATATGTTACGTATTATTAAGTAATAATTACTTTTACACACCTCAAATCCATCAGAATATCCCAATTTGTGAAGTTTAAGTCTTTCAAAGGCCCATACTTTTTTCATTTTATTTAGTTTTATTGTGCGGAACACAAATTTCTCCCCAAAAATCAAGCCTTAGTGGGATGTGCATTAGCAAGCCAGATGATACAGATTGTTCTGCAGTATAGTACACAATGATTAGCCACATCTAATTAGAAAAAAAGCCGAAAATTTATCACAAAAGCGACTTTTTTGGCAATTTTAATGACAAAAAGTCATTATAACTAATAATTATTAAACTTTTAATTAAAATATAACCGGAATATATTTGCATAAGTAATAAATATATTAAAATATTTAATTTATTCCCTTTAATTAATACAAATTAATTAATTCCTTATAATTTAAAACTTTTTATTCCATTGATTTATCAGAAATAACAGTATTTTCCAAAAAAAATAAACAAAAATAATAAATTTATTAGCTAAAATTAAAGTAATTTGATAAATACCAGTTACTTAATTCATATCATAATAATCGAACTCGTTTTGATGAAAAAAATAAGGAAACACTAGCATTTCACTATGGAGAAAACCACGGGGGCATTCGTGCCTGACGTCCCTTTTTAGGGACGCTTTTCGATGGTCCAAAATAGGGTCAAGATAAAATATTTTGGAAAAATAAAAAAACACCCCAAATGATTTAATGTATAAACAGTAATATATATCGGCATTGAAATTTTTTTTAAATAACAACTAGGATTTTTAAATTTTTTCTTTTAAAATTTTTAAAAAAGCACTTTTCTGAAAAAATTCTATCTTCCAACTTTAAAAAAAGTGAAATTTTTTAAAAATTCTGCTTTCTTCTTGTGTTCTTTATGTTCTATGAAGATCAGAGATACATCGGTGCAAATTTTGATTCAAAGGCACAATTTTTGTAGAAAAAGGAGGATTTTTAAAAAAACGTCCCTATAAAGGGACGTCAGGCAGTAATGGGTTAATCAGGGTAAAACAAATATTGTAAGAGACACCTCAGGGAGGAAGTTAGAAGCCGGATAAAAGCCCTTTAGAGACCAAATGTAACCCCCGGGTCGTAGTTTGGGAAACCATATGCATACACGTTGGTTGGTTGATTGTTTTGTGTTTTATGGCGCAAGGTCCCTATATAGTACATTCCGCGCAAAAAATCAGATTAATAGTTAAAAATCATATGCATACACGACAGAACAAAGGTCAAACTGGGACATGCTGCACTGACATAGAATTTTAATCCTTTCTACACTACAAAGTAGAATTTTTGTTAAGTAATAACTTGTTGAAACACAAATTGTATCACTTAAAAATGAACGAAATAAAAGCATAATAAACCATGCGGCATACCACAGTACACATTAAACATTTTTAACGGTAAGTTTTAATGAATTTTTTACTACAGTATTAAAAATTATGCTCAATTCAATTTTCATCTTGAGAAATTAAATGAAAGTCTAACCTACCCGTTTAACAGTACTACGATAGTCTCTAAACAAAAAAAAACAAAAGTTTCATAACTGGATCTTACCGAAAACTGAAATCTTTCACGTTTGGTCCGAATGAGATGGTGAAAGCTGTGCTGAGGGTCGAGCAGCCAGAGACATAATCTACAGATCCTGGATTCTATGCAAAGATAAAGATCTGGATCATCTCTTGGATTTTATGAAAACTACCATGAATACTCTTCTAGAAGACCACTTTGGAAATCTCATCTCATGGGCTGAGGGTCAGAAATCCTGAACGTCTGGAATACTAAAATTTCATATAAAATGCAATCATACAATACTACCATTATTACAATCCTTTATCAAATTTACTCTTTCTGGTACTAAGCTCATTTTTGATGCCCTATTTTTACTTTACTGCCAACCACTTTCGGTCGCAACTATTTTTGCATAGCAAAATGTTGAACACATACAGAAAACAATTCCAAATAATAATGGTTTCATGGATTAGTAATTGTAAATTATGTTTAAACGTATTAAAGTTTCTTGCAATAAAAATTTGCGGCGAAAATATTGCGAAATTGCAATTAAAGTCCTTAAATAGGTAAAATCAAATGAGCATTTATGATTTATATTGTGAAGTATTTTCATTCTCTTAAAATTCGATTAGAAATTACAACAATGTTACTTTCTGACAAAGCTCGAAAATTTCGATTATATTTTTGACTGGGCCAGACTTTGAAAAGCAGAAGCTTCTTAAACCCACTAGGGTTGAGGAAAATATTAAAGAAAAACTGGTAATAACACCACATAGTCATAAAGATGTGAATAATGAGTTCAAAATTTCAAGCCTCCAACTAGCTCAACGAAAAGTTAAAAATCTGATTTAAGATTCTACCTTAATGGACAAACAGGAAAACAAACTAATAAAAACCTAATTGATAAAACTTTCGACAATTTCCAAATTGAACTTCACCAAGACATGATCATTCTTGATAACGGTAGGAACAATACTTATCTTAGCAAGAATCCTAACATTTATAATTCAATCATTTCCATCAATAATTTCCCAATTTCAATGACAAATACAAATACAAATTAAGTCAACCAACTACAGGCGTAAGCCCAGCAAGGTTGGTCCAGCCTTTTTAACCCAAACTACCGGAATCCCAGTATCTGTCAATTTTCCTCTTGAACTCGTTTACCCCACTTGAATTTACAATAGTTAACAAGTAACTACTTTTTACTATAAAAGCTGAAGATGATGGTAGATGGGGCACTTTCGAACACAAAAAATTGGGACACAATCGAACAGTTCAAAAATCCTTTCTAATTCATTTTCTTGATTTCGATCTCATTTTTAGATTTTAAATATAGTATTTAAGGTACTTTAATAATAAAAATTTTTGAACTAATTAAATTCAAACTTAAAACTATAATTATTTATGTACAATATACCTACTCGTTAAGATTTTTATCACGAAGTTTTTATCTTCTTATAAAAAACAATCTAGACTGAAATTTCGTTGAAATTTTTAGAAGTGTAAAAAACTTTAAAATTGAAGAAAAAAATGTAAAAGTGCTAAATATCCAGCTTAATTGGTTGCTGTAAATGAAAACTTCAATGTATAATGAATTTGGTACCTTCTAAAAATTAATTCTGTATTATTTATGTATTCGCACAAAATTTCTCGAACGATGGTTTAAGGAAGAATTTTTGATAAATGCAACTAAAAAGGGTACTAAAATTTCAGTAATGCTGTGAACTGATGAATAAATCCTTTTAATTCATTATCTTATAAATATATGAACCTATCGATAATAAAATCTGTAGACACGATTTTTGGTTCTAGCTTCTGACTAAAATTTTTGTTCCTACTACGTTACTAATAAAAGGAAAAAAGTGTTTGGATCAAAATTTGCTTTTGTAGAATTTTAGGAGCTTAGAACAGTTTTAGGAGTTTTTCAGAATTTTAGAGAAACAGGCAAAGTTAAATGCCAAATTTTTATCTTAAATCCGGATTTCCTGGTTTAAATAGGCTTCACGGTTGACGGTATAATATGTAAGTACCAAAAATATTTGGCAACCTGTGTAATAAGCGATTTGGTTCTAGAAAGTTTCAAGCAGCATTAATTTAAGTGTTTGATTTAAAATCACAACTATGTAGTCCTAATTAAAGACTTAAATTTGAATTATTTAAAACGACTAGTTGACAACTTTTGGCATAGCTTTGATAAGAGTCTACCAGCCGCCATGTTTACCCACAGTTCAAATGATCACTGAACACCATAGAGATTTAACAATTAATGTCATTATTCGATCCTAAAATAATAATCTACTAAATATTATCGTTAGGATCCAATAATAATGATATTAATAGTTAGATCTATATGGTTGTGTATCATCATTTGAGCTGTGGGTAATAGTGTGCATCAAACGCTTGTACGCATTGGGATAGATACCAAACTTTCCAAAACTTTTAGCAAACACTTAAAAGCAAAGAATTCTTAGCAATGCCCTCGAGTAAGATCAAAAGTAGGGGTCAATATGTAGTAATTTCTGCATTAATTTACAATAATCTAACTTCATGGCAATGTTAACAAACTGTTGTTGATATGACAATAATTAAATAAAAATAAATTTCTGGGATCCTTGCGTAGAGCTATAGGATAACTAAACTTTACTTATGCTATCGAAATTTACCTTAACCAATTGTAAAAATAACAGCGTTTTTGACAAAAGTTCCGTAATTGCATAGTTTTGTGGAAATTTTAAAAAACCTTGGGGTATTAAAGGAACATTTGTGGAGTTATTAGAAAACCACCTTAAATTTCCATAAAAATAGTTTTTGTTGTAGGATAAAATTGAAATTCAAACAGGGTTTTTGGTTAAAATGTTTGTATAAAAACATAAAATGTAGGAAATATAAATTTTTAAAAATTCTCAAAAAATTATATATTTAAAAAATTAATTTTTACTAATTAATCCTTTTAAAATTTTTAGTTAAAAATTTTGAAATAAAATGGGACGGGTCACATGTCTACTCAAATCTCATAAAATTGTGAACGAAATTAATCAATTTTGGTGATTCTAAATTAAAAAGTTCTAGAGTTGCAACATTGAGTATTGTGTGAAAAACAACTTTACACGAACTTCTTTTACCATAAGAAAAATTATAACTCATAACAGAACTATCACAGATTAATGAAATTTGAATCATTATATGCAGTATTAAAGTATTTCTTCAGAGAAAAAATTAAGAACAAAGTGTGAGGATTTTATCTTTGGATTTATTGCATTATTCTTACAAAATGAGCAAAATTTCGAAACTTAGAGCTCGTTGTGGACCCATTTAAAGTCTAAGGAATACAAAAATATTTAGCAGGATAACTTTTTAGGAGTAAAGGAACATTTTTAGATTGGGTACAAAGTGATTTGTATCTAGAGGGGCGTTTGATGCACCCTAGTGGGTAATCATGGCAGCTGGTAGACTTATCGAAGCTGTCCCCCAAATTTTTATAACATTAAGCAATATATTGATAACATAAAACGACATATTTTACGTTAAGTTAAATGTGAGTGATCAGGACCGGTGAATTTTGATAACATTAACCTTGATCACAATAAGCAGGATCGACTGTGCCAGGGTACAATTCCGTTATCTGTCCCGCTAAATATCCCAAAGCTGTTTCAGACACAAAATAGAAATATTATCAAAAGTTGTAAACTTTTGTTTTAAACTATAGGTACAGTCGTATCAATGATAATCAAAAACATTAGTGATATTTAAATAATTTGTGTTTAAATCAGCTTGGCGATATTTCACGGGACAATTAATGGAATAGAATCCAAGCTTTTTTAAAGATTTAAAAAGAGCTTGGATTCTATGTTTTTAAAACGAACTGGAACAGCTTTAGAAAGATTCCTCCAGCCGCCATGTTTACTCATAGATGAATTGATGACTGAAAACCATAAAGATATAACTATATGGCTATAACTATGGCTTTCAGTCATTTGGGCTGTGGGCGGCTGGAGAGAGGAGGACTTTTTCTAAAGCTGTACCAACGAACTTTTTTTTAAAATTTTATTTAATAGATTTCCCTACATGTTTAGTACCTTAGTTTTGGATTTAAATTAGTGTGTACCTTTAAAAATGTAATCACGATACAAAAATTTAGTTTTTATGGTATCTGATTAAAAATAAATTTTTTCACTTAGAGATCTAAAATAACTACAAAAAATATGAAGTAAATTTAGGAAATATATAGTTTTTAAAATACTTAAATTACTAAAATAATCTACCTACAAATTTCATCGTGATTGACTACCGTGGCATTTTACACAAAACTGAAATCATTATCAATTACAGATCAATCATTATCAATCAATTTACTGATATCATTAAACTTAAATCGTTAACATAGTTGCTAATCTTCCTGTTTTTGACGAGCTTTTCTCACGCTTTTATAGTTAAAATGAGAAGCAAAATCATCCAATTCTTTTACACAAATTGCATTTTGAATAAAATGTTACATTAAAACAGTTGTATAGTTTGCAGCTTATTTTAGATAAGTTGAGTAAAAGGTCTATAAAAACCAGAAATTAATTAGAGTAGAAAGATATAACTTACATTTTTCAGACGATGAAAAAACCTTATTCTAGCGGAATCCATAGAAGCACTTTAATATCCGTATTCAAAGATTAAATCTTGATGACTTACTGGATGGCATCGCATTACGCGGCACTTTCAACAGTTTATAGATAACAATATATCCTTTAGCAAGAAAACATATTGGAATGTCTCAAGCTACATTTCATATTAATATTTACATAGTGATGGTTAATCAAATGCAGACATAATCAGTCAATTCTATGCCTTTCGGAATCTATTCCAATTCAAGTATCAATCTCCATGTGATTTGGTAGTTAATTGAATTACAATTTTCAGGAAGTTACTCTGAAGCTACTGGTGGTGCAAGGAACACTACAAATCCAGTTTTATACCAAGCAGCACAAACCTTTAGAACTTGTCCAATTTTTGCCATGTATGGCCAATTTTCGTTTATTTCTAGTGGTAGCTATACGCAAAATTGAGATATTTGGTAGGAGTTATGCTACTAAGTATTCTTCACAAGCTAAGTTCGAGGGTAATCTTAGTGCTCCACGAAGAGATGCTTGCTTTTCTAAATTTCAGTACTCAGAAGTGCTGCGTGGCAGTTTTCTGTTATTAAAATTTTTTCTGGAAGCTCGTTTCTTATTGAAGCTCTAAGTTCCAAGGTAGCCTCCAATATATTCCCAATACGACAACCTGGCAATCCGTTATGTCGTAGGTTCCGTCGTGAACTAACATGGAAATAAATTTGCACTTTTAGGAGTGGCGGTCTTCTTAAGGCTGACATGTTAAACAAGTCGTTGAGCAAATTCAAGTTGCCAAAATACTTCTACGATGACCCAAATGGATTTCTCCATCAGTTTAACAGAAGATATCACTTTCACTCGTCCTTAATAGTTTCAGTTTCCCTAAACTTCTATACACGCATACCATTTTCGCAAGAAATGAAACTGTTGAAAATATTACAAAATACCCTCAGTATTCTTAAGTCAAAACTACATCTAACATGGCGGAATCTCAAATCGATTGCCCTAAAAGGTTCACGAAACAAAAAAAAGGCAGTTTCGATTGATTTTTTGATTGCTTGCTTTAAAATACGTGGTAAAAATTTCATAAATTGTCGAGGGCACTGTCTATTTGGACGGCCTTTTTTCAACTAAACTCTACTCTAATTTCCACGGCCCGGCGTTCCATTGGTTCTATCACTAAGCGCCAAGACTGCTACGTAACCACGATACCTACAGCGCATGCGCCACGGGCCGTTTGGGCCGTCCAAATAGACACTTCGATTGTTCGAGGCACAGAGTACTAGAACAGAGAGTCCGTTGCCATAGGAGCTATTGGAAATCGAAAAGTTGGATGAGTTTGGGGCTATTTTGGCGCTGCGATCGCATCAACGTCACGAGAGGCGGGACGGAAAAGCCTGATTGGTTGAGAAAAACTTTTTCCTTCTCCTTCGAAAGAGAAGGTTGCGTGACAGCCAATCACAGGTTTGATCTCTCTGTAAATCATTTAGTTGATCGTGGCGCCCTCAAACCCATCCAACTTTTGAATATATCGTTTTGGACCATCTGTTAGGATTTTTCTCTGTGGTTCGAGGGTTCGAAACTCTTACAAAAATGAGTGTAGTATTAGGTCATCCCGAAAGTTTTGTCGCCCTTGGGAGCATCTGTATATAAGACATTTTTTAAAACTTTTCCATTATGTGATACCAATATAAACTGTAACTTTATCTACCGTCAACTTACGTTTCTTGAGAAGCGTTTCACGATCGTAACGAGCCTGCTAAATGCGCATGCTCGGGTTAAAGGCGTGGTTTTAAAGTATTTAGGATTGTGGTAAGCGTGGCCCGGATGGGGAGAAGGTAGAGTGCCTGCCTGGCGTGCGGAAGGTCGTAGGTTCGAGCCCGGTTATTATTTTTCAGTAAATTTAATTTTAATTTTTATTATTCCATTAAAAATTGCAAGAATTAATTGCTCTTGTTTAACAGTAATTCCTTGTTTAATTAAATTCATTGTGGTTTTTTAAATGTTTTACTTTGTCTAATTTTTTTTAAAAAATTTTAAATTATTAATTTATTGAAAATAAAATTATTTCGCTAAAATATTTTATAGAAACAGCAAGAATCAAGTCCACATGGATGCGCATTGCTAATAAAGTATAAAAATCTTGCAGGGATTGTGAAATACAGTACACATAAAGTCCAAACGCATGCGCATTTAGCACGGCTCGTTACGCTCCTGAAACGTACGTGGCATCTTGGCTTGATTTTGAGGACTGGTTGCCAACACATACGCCTAAATCATGGTTTTCCCCACTTTCGAGTTTGGCGAAATCACGGCATCAACGTGTTGGCAACCATAGATTTGGCGGAAGATTTTGGCTTCTTTGGAGGCAGTCGACTTTAAATTATAAAATTGCATCAGTATTTTTGAGTCCCAATGGAGCAATTAGTTAAGTATGCGATTGCCAAGCAGAAGGTCGGGGGTTCGAATCCCAGGAACATTCGTGTTGACTTTTTATGATTTTATACTTATAAAATTAAAGATATTTATTTTAAATTTAAATATATGTTATAATTATTTTTATTACATTTTTATAGTTTAATTTAAATTACTGTTATAATTATTTTTATTAGATTTTTATAGTTTAATTTAGATTAGTGTTTTATTATTTTTTCATTTTTATTAGATTTTTATAGTTTAATTTAAATTATGTTATAATAATTTTTATTAGATTTTTTATAGATTT
The DNA here is from genome assembly GCA_024610705.1 of Tetragnatha versicolor. Taxonomy (NCBI): domain Eukaryota; kingdom Metazoa; phylum Arthropoda; class Arachnida; order Araneae; family Tetragnathidae; genus Tetragnatha; species Tetragnatha versicolor. The sequence goes on from JANDEH010000009.1 coordinate 53,480,529, forward strand.
TGAGAAAAGTTATGTAGTTATGATTTGAATAAATAAAATTTTGATAGCTTGGTGTTCTTATTTTTAGTTATTTATTTTATAATATTACTTAATTTAATTAACGAATTTATATTCTATTTCAATGCTCATTTTATTGAATTTTCCTGAAAAAGAGCATTGAAAGAGTGTTATTTAAATCCTACGGTAAAACATGAAACATACGGACACTATTACATTTAGAAATGGAAAATATATTTAGAAAACCTACGATCCAAACCAAAAATATACTGTATAATTTAAAACTTGAAACTGGGATAAGAGCTTCGCCAAGTAGCGATTCCTTCGCCAAATATGTGTAGCTACATTCCTACTTAGGGCATGCGCACAAACTTATTTAGAATCGGCAAAACCACTTTTTAGGCTTACGTGTTGACAACTGGGCTTACCTTAAATCCATGATAACTTGTTACTTCATTTCTTTTCAGGTCAAAATTTTGCATTTTTCCCACAGAGTAAAGATAATTCAGAGAGTCCAAAATGCGATTTTACTAAAATAGTTCTACAGTTATCGCATAGTGGCGTTCCGACCCTCCAGCTGTCAATCATTAGTGTGGGCGGAGACTAAAGGAAACGAGTGATTCTCATTGGACTTAGAACTTTTTATGGAGGCTGCATTTGAATTTCTCAATCTCTGCTATTTTTCCCCTGATCAATGAAACTTTTCCCTTATCGTTGAAAACTTTCCCTGACAATTACTAAAATTTCCCTATTATAAACATTGATGTCGTTTGTTCTGGCGTTTAATATCTCTTATTCTTATCAGTGATTGTGGTCGCAGAAATGATCATTAAATGTGTAGTTATATGTTTAAATTGAATTAAATGTGGAGTTGGAGTTGTGAGTTCGATTCCAGAGGAACTCACGGTCCATCGTCACTTTAAAGAAGATGCGAGATAGTGACGTCACGGGCAGATCAGTATAAAAGCCGGCGAGAGATCTGAACCTGGGCAGAACATTGGGTGAGTCCCTGGAGAGCGTGACATCAGAGAGACTTGTAATGTCTAAGAAATTATCCCCAGCGCATGCTCGAAAGAAAGATACACGCAACTGTTTTAATAACCGGGAAAATATATAAATTTTTTTCCCTCTTTAGCGATTTGAAAGTGGGCGGGGTTAATTGAGAGAGTGTATGCGGCGGTAGCTCGATTGTAGAGAGTCAACAACGTTACGTCATATTATCTGGTTAGTTCCACCGTTATCACATAGAAACGCCACCGTCTATGGGAAAACCCATGTTAAAAAAGTTGCCATTAGCGTCTATGGAAATGGACTCTCTGAAGTATCTTTACTCTGTGATTTTTCCTAAATTTAAGATTTTTAAATTAAAATTAACTGGCTACTTCCATAAAACAATTAAAGTTTTAAGTATTTTTTACAAGTGGGGAAAATTTAACTAGGATTTAAATTTTTTCTGAGGCATCCGGAGAGTTTGATCACAATCTTCCATATTAAAATGCTGGATTGATACCCCTAACCCTCTATAAGGAAAGATCCGGATGATCATATACATCAGGAATATAGATCGCTGGAAATTCTACCACCGCTCTTCAAAAGTAGTATAAAATGAGTTTCAATTTATGAAATAAATAAAATCTTCTGTACAATCTTAATAAGGCTTAAAATTAAAGTTAAATTCCTTTGAATTTTAATTTTGAAAGTTTTCAATTAATGGCAACTTTAAGTAAACAAAATCTTATTAATCGTAGAAATTAGCAAAGCTCGAAAAGTGTACCAACGATAAAATTCGCCAAAATGACTTTAGATGGAAGTACATATACTTTACTGGTTTACTGTAATGGGAAAAGTACCAAAAAATACCTTGTATACCGACTTTCCCCGAAGCAACAAAACTTTCGGGATGACCCAATACTCCTATTCGCCTAAATTGAGAAACATTATTTTTGATAATTAATAAAGGAAGATAAGGTTTTTAGCAGATTGAAATCTCGTTTTTTACTTTGAATTCTCGTTTTTGATCCTTACAACCATCAACCCAGCAGGATCAAAATCGAGATTTCAGCGTAAATTCAACGAACTTCAACTCCCACTCCTGGCTTTATTTGTGGACCAAATGACATGAAAATTAGTTTTGGGGGGTTTTAGGGGGTGCTCTTTCAGAATAAGGAATAATCTTTTATGTCGCCCATAGGAAAAACGAAAGTTGGTGCTTCGTTTCATATGAAGACAACCCCCTAACAACTTGAAAAATTTTCTGTATATAGAATAATTTAAATCATGAAAAATGATACCTTATTTGTCTTTATATCACAAGCCTTTCCGGAGATATAGGGTCTGAGTAGTTTTTTTCCAGTATTGTACCTTAAAGGACTCCTAAAAACTATAATTTATAGAATAGCTGAAATTCAAGTACAATTACTTGAATGAGTTTTGTACCATTTCCTTAAGGTTGATATGAACGTATGAACGCATCCACTTGTCTTTTTATGCGTATCTATTTTGTGTTTTTAATTACTACACGGGAATCCAACAATTATTTATCATATAAACTCAGTCAAGTTGTATAAAGAATGCCTCTTGCATAAAATCGTTCTAAGCCGTGAATATTTTAAAATAAACACGAAAACTGTCCAATAAACGTCGCATATCAGTTCTTAATCAGTGTCTTAAAATCTCTTTACTAAAAAGCTTCAAACGCTTAAACTTAACATTGGGGACTACTACGATTTTCAAATTAAACTTATTTCGATAGAAATTTAAAAAAAAATATTTTTTCGAAATCTAATCAATAGTTAATTTTTTAAAAAACTTAAAAACTACAACGCGCCAAAAGTTTTGCGAAAAAAGCGGGATTTGGCGCATGTTATTCCACCGGCGCATGGGCATTGGTTAAATCGCCTTTTCTATTGGTTGAAGATTCGGAAGAAAGAAGAAGCAACGTCACGTAAGCCACTCCCCCAATTCTAGCGATCGTAATTTTTGAAAATTTTAAAAAATTTAATGATAAAATTTAAAAATTTGGAGAAATTCGTTTTATAACCCCATCAATGATTTCCAATAGTAAAAATCTTGAATTTCCACAAGTGTATGTATTCCCTATTTCTTTAATTTAAACTTTATACAGGGTGTTTCAAAATTGCGTTACACGGCTTTTGTTTGGAACCAACGCCTCCTAGGGTCACAGAAGTAAGGTCTACCCCTGGGTAAGTGAGCCTGGAAAATCCACTGAAAGGACTTACATCGCCCCTAGTGGCAAAATTAAAAAGTTAAAAAAATTAATTTAAAAACTAAAAGAGATAGAGCAAAAACCTCACTAAGAGTATTGTTGGCAACGTCATGAAAAACTCACTGAAAAAAAATTTATGAAAATATCTTGAATATTCGCCGAGATATTACCATGCGAATATTTTTCGACCCCTGAAAAACACACTAATATCTATATATAATTTCACATGCTAATATCTCGGCGAATATTCAAGATATTTTCATGAATTTTTTTCAGTGAGTTCTTCATGACGTTGGCAACAATACTTTCATTGAGGTTTTTGATATTTGATATTTGTTTATTTTAGATGTACACAACAGAAATGAATCCAATAACAGTGTTACATCGAGAGAAAAAGTAAATACAAATACATTAAATGGAAACTAACACATCAATGAATTAAAAGAGAACATTTGGATTTGAATTCATTAAAAGACATATTAAAAATATCCAATTGATCAGACATATCAAATATCAAATTTTGCTCTATCTCTTTTATTTTTAAATTAATTTTTTTAACTTTTCAATTTCGCCGCTAGGGGTGCTGTAAGTCATTTCAGTGTATTCTCCAGGCTCATTTACCTAGGGGTAGACCTTACTTCCATGACCCTAGGAGGCGTTAGTTCCAAATAAAAGCCGTGCAACGCAATTTTGAAACACCCTGTATTTTTAAAAGCTAAAGGCATGAAGTTTTTCCCATTGAATTCTCAAAGCTTTGCGACGCCTCTAGTAAACGAGATGGTTGGTTGTCGCCTAGCTGTTTCTTTGAACAATTTAATAAAAATACACAACTTCACCATGTTTACTGAATAAGTGGTTACAAGTTAGATAGTTGAAAGAGACATTAAAAATCAATCGATCATATTCACAGTTAAAAGAAGAGGATAGAAAGTAAAGTAAATGAAAAGTTATACGTCAAACAAAAAACATAAACCTCAACTATTTTACCCTTTAGAATACATTACACTCACGAGCTAATACACTTTTCAGCAACTTAAATAACCCATGGAATGTTTTGTACAAGTTATCCGCCCAATTAAGTCATCGTATATAATAAGAATTAATCCAGTGATCAAACACAAGTCTACAAGGTACAAGAAAGTAACTTTCAAGAGTTCAACCCCACCTTTATAACACATGATCTCGCGAGTATCCGCCAGTTTGAAAGAGGCGTATAAAACGTTATACGCTATCTAAAGTTCAATACAAGTGAAGACAGATGAATTTTACCATTAATCAATTTTCCCTCTTTATTTTTTGCTCCTCTGCTCCGAAAAACCCGTTTTTCTCCATGCAGCTGGTCAGACGAAAGCTCTCTGGGAGATTATATAATTTTGAAACCATTAATTTAATTCAAATGATTACAGGGAAAGCAATTTCGCGCGGAATGAAAGGTCCGCGCGGATGTGTCAAGATGGAAAACACCCAAGCTCTCTCTCTCTCTGTCGGATAACATCTTTCTTTCAACATCTTTTTGTAATCCCATTAATGAAATTAGATCTGAGGAAGGCCAGGGTTCAGGTAAGAGTATTAAAGCACTAGCAAGAGGAATTAAGACTTCGAAAAAGATGTAGACTTGAAAAAGCTTCGTAACTATAGCGATTGTAATATTTTAATTCTTAATAAGCTGAGGTTTTAGCAGTTTTATTACTGTTTATAATTTTTTAAATGAAGATGCATTTAAGGGATCTTAACCGATGAAACCAGATAAAAAGATGATTTGAGACTTGGTGAAAGGTTTCTTTATATTATCAATTGAAATGGATAACTAAACTGAATATGGATGACTTTATATCAATGACTACTCAATAAATTTTAATATTTTTTACATTTTTTCAAAATATTTCAATTATTTTATTTAAAGTTAATTATCTTTGGCAAATTCTGAGAATGCGTTTGAAAAGTTCATATCAGGCGCACTTATTGTTCCTTGTTTATTGATAAATAATGTTAAAAAATAAAAGTATAAATCCAGACGATGGATAACTGATGGCCTTAGACTACTCACTGGTATTAGACAACTACTCTAGTATGGTTGGTAGGGTTTTATGGCGCAAGATCCATATTTGGCCATTCCGCGCCCTACTCTAGTATGTCTTTTACTTAAAAAACATAATCCCTAAAAACAAAAACGCTTGTTTCCCAAACAATAGGATAAAAAATTAGTTCTCAGCTAAAATCTTCAAATTTTTCACGAAAACATTTTCTTCCCTATGAGTATTTCTCTCCTGCACTAAATCTAATTTTTTCAGCGCTATGTGTTCTTAGTCTTTTGATTTATCCCCTTAAATAGCGATTTGAAAAAGGTAGAGAACTACTCGTCTGATAAAATTCAGATTTTACACATATTTTGAACCAAATTAAAAACCTAGAATCACTTCGGTAATGGTAGTTAAGAAAATAAAAACGTGCTTTGCATCTCTTAAAAGGTTTACTGCTCTAAACCCTAGTATCCTCTACGATCTCCCCAAACGTAGAAGGCGGGCGAGCGTATTCCGCGTATCCCTCCGCTTTTCCGTTACGCTACCGGAAAATTCCGTGAATTGTGACATGGGAATAAATCCCCGTTTCAATCACGCAGGACGCACTTCTAATGGCGGTCCCTTTTCGAAAACGACCCAACTTTGTGCACTCGGCTGCCAATGAGCGCTTTCAAGAGTTATGCTAATAATTGGGAGCGAGTGCAACGGGTCGGGAAAGGAGCCTGATATTGGAACTTGCTGTTTGTATGCTCAAAATACAATACAGAGAGTCAGCGTTCGGGAAATATGTTTGAGATTTTTGGGGATGGTGTCACAATTTGGTTTAGGGACCGTATGAAACAGATGAGAAATGCGTTAGGAGTTCAAAGCGCTATGCTTTGTGCCTACCAAACACAGTATTTTTTTTAAAAAAGGTTATTTTTCCATTTAAAAATGTAAATTTGGGCGTATTTCATTGCTCTGAAGCAGTGATAGTTTTGCATAATTTAAAACTTTGCATAAATTTAAAACTTTGAATGAAAATTGCACTTATTCTATTAAAATAATTAATAAAGGCATGATGCCAACATTGATAAAAAATTTGAATATTTGCCATAACAAAGTTAATATTATGGAAAATTTCTATTGTATTTTTGGTGTGTAAAATTATTACTTATAGATTTAGTAGTATAAAAAATAATCATTCCGCATATGAATAAAAAATATGAACGAGTTTTTGATTTAACATGAACTTAAATAAAACTCCCCCATAAATCAAGAACCAAATAAAATTGTATACTCGTTATAATGCAGTTAATATCTTGTGTAATTACTTCAGTATTTAAGACTCGTGGGAACAAAACAAATATATTTAAGTGCAGTGATGAACTCCTATAAAAAATAAAAGAAAAAATTTTTTGAAGTATGGCAACTTCAATTGTATATTTCGGGCTTGTGTAAACAATTTATAAGCATGATATGAAATTTGGCTATTTCTCTGATGTGTAAAGTGAAATTGTCATTAAAATTTTTAAAAGTATGAAATTTTATACAAAATTACTGCTTGAACCGAAACATAAATTACATTTAAGGTTAAATTTGTTAAGTTAACCCATATAATTTGGGTTATTATTCGATAGATTTATCACTAGTCTATTCGCTCTTTCCCAGGAGAAGTATAGTCGAAAGTGGCCAATGGACAATTGGGAACATCGTGAAAATCGCATATAAAATTTTTTTAGCACTTTGATATTTATAAAATCTCTTAATTGAAGCATTAGAAGGTAAATTATGCAAAAAAATTAATTAGAATATACCTGGATCTGAATTCGGCCTGTAAAAGGTTAAATGTTACTGAATTGTTAATAAATTTTACAAAACTATTTTAGAGCAATAGATATGAGACGCGACTGTACCCCCAAATATAATTACTACATAACAGAGGAATAAGTTCTTCCAAAACTTTAATAGGAACCCAAAATTTGCAAAAGCCTTATAGTTAATTTAATTATAATTTGTCAACTAATTTTATTTATTAATTGATTATTATAACATTTCGTTTACTTTTAATTAAACTTAATGGTTATTTCTAAATGGCGTTATTTATAAACGTTTTAAGTTGTTTCAGGCTAAAGAAGAATCACTGCATCGCTACCACGATAATAACTTTATTGTAAAGATACAGCAATAATACATTTTTAAAGTTTATAATTCTTGCCATTTTTACAGTTTGTGAGTAGTAGTCGTTTGGTCAAAGACCATTTTATCTTTGCGTTATAAAAATATTTTTTAGTAAAGGAGTGGCAGATAAGAGCCTATTTTAGAAGATACCCAAAAAATCTTTGTTGTGAAGGTATTAGAAAAACGTATAGATCATTTAATAACTTTCGGTTTATAATAGACTTACTACCTCGACATATTATACACCTCATTGCAGATGAACTCATCTAGGCAAAAACTGAAAAACAGGTTTTGTAAAGCAAACATTCGGGGGGCGCAGTTTTTAATATAATCAGGAAAAATCTTGTGGCAGAAATGTTTGCTTAAAGGATGAGGGTTTTGAGTAAAAATACAGTTTTATTTTGCTGGGCATATAAAAACGATCTAATAGATAATTTCGTTTCAGTTTTTCGAGGATTATGTATGAAAATGTGAGCTTTAATTTTATCATCCGAAAACTTCTTATAATTTTGTCTAAGAAAACAAAATATAAAAGAACTTTATATGACTTTTTTGAAGAATAACCATGTACTTATTATTCAAGAAATTAAAACGCACGTCAACGAAAAATTAGCTAACAAAAATAAATCTACTTTAAGTAATTATAAATTAATTTTTTTTCTTAAAATAAAAAACCTTGTTACCACATTTTTAATTAATATTTCCCAATTAACCTCTCTCTCTGATTATAATTTTTCCATAAAAATCTACTAGAAGTTTTGAGCTAGAGAATCTTTAGACTACTTCCTCACTTAAAATAAACAGAAATATACTAAGATGTTAAGATTGCATTTGAAGGTTCATTCACACTGTTTATACTCTGTTCATTTTGAACTGGCACCTGACAATATTTCCTTCCCCCACCACCGATCCGTAACTATAGCAACTATCCTCGTCAAAGTGACGAGAAGGCTTACTATTGGCTGCGCGAAGAGCGAAACTATGGTTACGCTTCTTCTAGCGGGGGGAAGCACTATTTCTCAGTCGCCAAGTCTATATGAACAGAGTATATTATACTCTTGTTGATAGTGATAATTAAAACATGTTCAACCCTTTATGTCCCGACGGGACTTGTAAGTCCCACTTCCCTATGTTCCAAATTCGTCCAATTTTCGAAAATAGAAGGCCAAATTTAGTTAACTTATAGTTGCAGTTACGGAAACTTGACATATTTCGGATAAGGATGAAGAAAATAATTTGGGGCATAAAGGGTTAACTATCACTACTTATCCTCAGATCCCATTCTTCCCAATATAAATATCAAAAGGGATAAGTCCTTAACATAGCCTTAAAGATCCTTTTGATTTAATATCACTATTTGTGTTCCTTTTGAAGGGATCATCCAAAGTAAAAAGTGTGAATTGGCGTTTCACTCTTTACTCCTTCACTTTTCAATGCAAACTAGAGATTCACAGGAGTGAATCACTCAGGCTGAAGAGTGAAAATTAAACAGTGTGAATGAGTCTTCAGGAAACTTTTCACAATCACATTTTTCTCAAAATTACCTACTGTTAACTTCACCCTTCATGTCTAAAAGGGGCCAATACATTAAAAAATACTTTCCACCCATTAAACAAATTCCATTCATCATAATCATCGGTCGAATCAATTAATCGAGTTAATGACATCGAGTATACGTAGATACTCATAATCAATCCCAACCTTCAAAAGTAATAGGGGGATATAAAATCGTCTCCTAATGACCCTAGGTCGATTTCAGCCGACGGATTGCGGTGGACGATCCGAAGCGACACGATCCCAAAAGAATCGATCATTTTCAAAGATGCGAGGCGCGGCTCGTGACAGTTGAAGTACGGAAAGTGGTCATCAGTGCACAGTCGATCATAAACTAATAATTTGATAAGATGTGATGAAGTATCGCTCCAAACCGAGTCACCAAGTCCCTGGAAAGGAAGCCCCCCTAAGCGATTCGTGGACCACTGATTCGGAAATACTAATGGACAAAGTTGTCGGTCGAAGTTTTGTTTTGAGGCAACTCTCTTCTACTGTTGGGCTTTAACCTTAATCTGCTTTATGTACAGTTGGATTTACTTCCACTTCATTATGTAGTTTAAGAGCCTCCTTATCCACTCCTTTGGGATATGCTGTACGATGTATCCAAAATCCGGTGGGCTAAGAAATTTTTACGTTGGTAGGGTTCACATTCCGTATTTTGTAACATAACCTTCTGAGTAGTTTTAACTCAGATTTAAATTGTACTATACCTAAAGGTTGAATTGGATTTCAGCTAATATTTCTTACAAAACAAATAGGTAACATTTTTATGACACTAGCACATGTTCATGACTTTCTTCAGCTAGTTATTGAAAATTTTTGTTTAGACGAGGAAAGAATTTTTTACATCTTTAAAGTGCAATTTAATGTATATTTACCCTCTCTTTTATTTTTAAAATCAAAAATGCATTCTCCTATCACATCCTTTTGACACGTCTATTCCAAATACAATACTAAATTACTTATTGCTTAATTCCCTCGAATGAAAAATTATAGAAAAATATCAATTGCAAAGTTGAAAAGGATATTCTATTCTATTCCGTAATGAAAACCTGCCTTTGTTAAAATTCTTAGAAAATTTAACTTTTTACATATATTTTTCATGTTTTAATTCTAATAAAAATGTCCCGTTACATTTTACTTTATAATTTTAGTTGGTAGTATATGTACTTTAAAGGAACCTACAATAACATTTGAAAACTTATTGCTATTTATAAAAAAACATTAAATATATTTTAGTATTACAAAATTTAAGGCTTAATACTTTAACTACATGTGTATGAACATGTATTTCAAATATATCATGTTTATGGCTCTTTTAAATGATATAAAACCCATTCATCTTACTTTTTCAGGAAACTTTATAAAGAATTATTTAGAAGACTAGCATACATTGAATGAACAAAATGCTCAATAATCCCTGGAGCAATACATCGACTATCGAAAAAATACGACTCTTTTCACTAGAAGTTTCCATTCATGTGTCTCAATATAGGACTCAATAAAGTATTTCTTTTAATGCGTATACTTCTTTATCTCTCTTATAGACGTTCTGCACATGTTTTTTCCACTTGTTCAAGATCTATTGCAGAGAAAGTCGATGCCCTTAAACAACTTTATATTGAAAGAGAAATAAAACTTTTTTGAGTGGAGGGACTTTTCGTATATACACTGAAAAATATAAAACCATTTCCTACTAAAACTAAAAGTTGTCCACAAGCTACAAATTCAGGTAGATTTTATGTACAGGTAAGGGGGCAGTATTATTATTAGAAAAATATGCTTGGATATGCTGTAAAAATACCCAGCAAAAAATCAGCAAAATTTCTTCAAAAAAAAAAAGAGGAGAATTTGGATACTTTGTCTGCAGTTTTCTTTAGAAACTTTGCAGTTTAGTCCACTGAAAATAGAGTTGAACCTCGAACAAATTGCAATAAAAGGTTTCTCAACGGTTTTCACTTAGGAATGACCTCAATAATAACATACTAAAAATTGGCCAAAATCGGAAGGGCGGAAATTAAATTTTTTTTAATTTTTAAAAAATGGCCGAAAAAATTTCAAAAAATCAACTTATAAAAATAGAGACTTATGATACATGTTTATAGGCTATTTTTCAGTGCTGAATACGAATATACCATTTAAATTTTAAAAATTTAAAAAATCGAAAAATTAAATTAAAAAATTGAAGCATAAAAAACAAAATTATTGAGAAAAATGCTTCAATTTTTCCACACTTATACTAAATGTTGTTGAAAAGTTGGCGTGATATACCCCCCTAAACAGCACTAAAATATAGCCCAGAGACATGTATCACATGCATATACTACAAAATTTAAAAATTTTAAAAAATTTAAATTTTTTAAATTAATTTAAAATTTAAATTTTTTGAAAGATACTTTGTCTTTTTTCAATTTAATTATTTTTAAAATGATTTATTATTTGTCTAAATATTTTCCGTATTACTTGATTGAAAGATTTTACCAGTATTTTAATGATTTAATCACTTATTGTAGATTTTTTAGGTTATAGAGGTGTATACCTACAACATCCATGGAAAAATGACCTTGGTAAATGCCTCAAATGTTTTTGACAAGAATTTTTAAAAAGGTCGATTTTTGAGGCCAAAAAAATTGAAAATTTGAAAAAAAAATAAACTTTTTATTGTCCGATTTTCTTCCATTTTTAGTATGTTATTATTTAAGTCATTTCTAATTGAAAACCGTTTAAATTATTTCTTTTGCAATTATTTTGTGGTTTTGAGTGATGTTTTAATTTTTTCGACTTTGCAAATTTTGAATTAATTTTTAAAAATTAAAATTTAAAATTTTTAAAAATTTAAATGGTATATTCGTATTCAGCACTGAAAAATAGCCAATAAACATGTATCATAAGTCTCTATTTTTAAAAAAAATAAATTTCCGCGACTCCAATTTTGGCCGATTTTTAGTATGTTATTATTGAGGTCATTCCGAATTAAAAACCGTTGAGAAACCTTTAATTGCAATTTGTTTGAGGTTCGGCCCTATTTTTCGCTGTTTTCAGTGTGGACTAGTTTTATATAAGACTACTGAAATGCCTTTAGAATGTATTCAAAACTGCTGTAAAAAAACTGCAGACTTAGGTGCTAAAGTCCTATTGTTACAAAATAACTAGACTTCTTTGAGAAAACTGCACTTTTTTGACGCTTTTTGAAGGAATTTCGGACATGCTTTTTTTTGCTGGGTACCATAATAAAGTTAAAAAATATCAAGTTATTGGTCATAGCAGTCATGGCCAATCTGGTGTGGTAGTCCTGCTCTATAACCGGGTTTGAAGCCTACGTGAGAAAGTACAGCTTTAAATAATTAACATCTAAAATGACGTCATACCAGAATTCTAAAATCAAAATTTTATTTACTAGTTTTGTGATCAGCAGAGCTGTACCATTTTTTTGCATGGAAATAACAGAAAAATTAAGAAACAACTTTATCAGTTAAAATTCTTTGCTTGATTTATACCATAATAAAACTAAGAAATAAAAACAGTAATTTTATTAAGTTGGTTGTCTTTAAAAGTAACTGCATTGCTACAGTAATCCTATAGTAAATCCTACATGTAATTTTCCACTAGAATTTGAAATATAGCCTCATCTTAAGGTTTTTAATCTTAATATTCCCACTTTACACAATTATTATTATTAAAAGCAAGCACATTAATGGCCTTATTCACTGGCACTAAACCATTGGTTAACCAGCAGCTTAAGAGAGAAAGTGAGCTTTTCGCCAAATTTGATTGGTGTAATTCTTCTTTAAACGATGGTTAACCGCTGGTTAATAGGTTAAGAATAATGCCATTAGACCTTCATTTAAGAAAAATTTGGTTTTTTTTCATACACACAGTCAGAATTTCATTATACGCACGAGAACAAGACTTCCGGCATTATTCACTGCTACCTGACCTGAGTTTAACCATGGGTTAAAGAAGAAATCCACCAATCAGGGTCAGCAAAAAAACAACTGTGTTTAATCTCATTTTTGAAGTAAGTACAATATTTCAATTCACACAAACAACTAAGATTAAAACCTTTAGTACTTGATAATTAAAATAAATCCCAATCGAGTGATGGTATGGAATTAAATTTAAATTGGTAAATAAATCAAAATTAATCTTGAGGAAAATATTTTCATTTGGAAAATAATCCCTTATGAAATTAGAAACAAATCAGCCTTTTGGAAAACATAAAACAAGTAAAATTTAGGAAAATAAATCAACAATAAAAAAATCGAAAATTTTTAATCTTTTAAATGCAAATTATGAAAAAGTAATTGTCGTGAGTAAGAAATTAGTATAAAATACAGTAGACTACAAATTCCTGATTCCTTGATTTTAAGGGATTTCAATCCCTCTCTCTAACCCCTTTTCTATTTCCATTGAATCAAAATGATGTTTTGAGTTTCTCGATTACAACAGTTTTACAGTAATAAATGCATTGAAAGCAACAAATTTACAGCCCATCCCTTTATATCGTCAGAAAATGGTAACCCGAAGACTTTAATGCTCTTCTAAGGAAGGAGACCTACATTGAAGGGGGGATCTGCGTGCAACTCAACTTTGCCATCGCAGAGTGATGGGTGGTGGCGAGACTCCAGCAGCCTTTGATTCGACAAATGTTGGGATGCTGTTGAGTTCGAAAATGTTCAGGGGAAGTTTAATGGCCCACGAAAAATGTGGAAAAGGGTGGAGGATGAAAGAAATCCAAAAACCCATGATTTAGATGCACTGAAAACCGGAGGAAAAAAGAAGGGGAAAGAAATATCATTTTATGAGTCCCACATCCATTTTAGCTACCAGCATATATATAGAATAAATAAAAAAGTTGGATATTGTTTCCATCTGGGCGACAATTTCTAGTTCATAAAATACTTTCACTTCACGGCTCTCAGAGTCGGAAACATATTTCTTCGTCTTTTCCGAAATAGGTCCCAATTTCGGGCTGTTCGCCGCGACACAGAGAGCCATTTGACGACGGCGCGGGTGCTTTCCGACTCGACTTTCGTGTAATAGACGAGGAGTCGGAATGTCATAAAGTGATAAAGTCCCGATCACAGCCAGCCAGTCAATCTTCCGCTGCAGGAAACGGCGGCGAATTAATTTAAAATTCTATTATGGGAAGTCCCCTATAGCGCGATTATTAGGGATGTGCCTGTTTCGCCGAGTATTGCGGTTGGGGAGGCAGCCGAGAGGATTCGGCTTTTTTTCGGGGAAGAAGCGGTTGCTTCTATGGAAACAACCTTTTGACAACCTTCTTGTTGCACTGTGGAAAATAAATTTAATTTTGTTTTGAGAAAATGAGGAATATAATCGACAGAAATAATGATGACAGAGGGGTTCAAAACTTACAAATAAAAGGTCGGAAATATATTTCTTCGTCTACGTAAACTACACAAAGGCAATTCAGAATTACCCTGAAAAGAAGGGCCTCGAAGACAAATTAAGCAATAAAGTATCTAAAACTATTTTTGAAATAAAAAACCAATGCAATTCGTAGTGTTTTGGAAATAGTCCTAGTAAACTAGTATTTCAAACAAAAATAGTTGAACTATAATTCAATCTTTAGTTTACTCAAGTTGCGACTAGTTAACAAGAATGTTGAAAACTACTAGTACTAATTATACAGGGTGTATCTGAAATGGTGCAACAAACTTTCAGGGATGATAATACTCATCAAGACGAACAAGAATCAGTATAGAAAGGGGATCCCAGACCAAATCCCAGGGAGTTAAAAATGGAGCGACACCCCAAAAAATCATTGAAAAATTCAATTTGTAGAAAAACTACTATTGGTAAAAACTTAATTATGGTCTCAAAAATTGTGGTTTAATATGATCTTTAAAATAACCTCAAAAGTCTTCACTTTAAAATTTGTTTTATTATGAAAAAAGTTAAAAACACAAAAAATGTGAAAACTCAGCCAAAACCTTATTTTGTATTTCGAAATCCTTTCTTTTGATTTGATAATCTGAAAGATCATAGTTGAAAACCCTTAAGTCCAAAGTTTCACTTATATGCAATCAATATTAAACGCTTGAGATCCTTTTAAAGTTTGTTTTTTGGGTGCGCAAGCAGTTTTTTAGAGCTGTTTCCAGAACAGCTGTTAGCGCACGCAAAAAACAAACTTTAACAGGATCTCAAGCGTTTAATATTGATTGTATTTACGTGAAACTTTGGACTTAAGGGTTTTCAACTATGATCTTTCAGATTATCAAATCAAAAGAAATGATTTCGAAATACAAAATAAGGTTTTGGCAGAGTTTTTACTTTTTTTGTGTTTTTTAACTTTTTTCATAATAAAACAAATTTTAAAGTGAAGACTTTTGAGGTAATTTTAAAGATCATATTAAACCACAATTTTGGAGACCATAATTAAGTTTTTACCAATAGTAGTTCTTCTACAAATTGAATTCTTCAATGATTTTTTTGGGGTGTCGCTCCATTTTTAACTCCCTGGGATTTGGTCTGGGACCCCCTTTCTATACCGATTCTTGTTCGTCTTGATCAGTACTATCATCCTTGAAAGTTTGTTGCACCATTTCAGATACACCCTGTATATTAAGAACTTTTTATTATTGAACATGGAAATAGTTTTAAATTAAAACATAAAAGGAAAGTAATTTGACACGTTTACCTTTATATAACGAATTAAATGTTTTGATAATATTGATTAGGATTATTAAGTTACTTACTCGCATACCCCAAAAAACGCATTAACCTTACCTGGGATTTTCTATCCATCTCTAATATCGTGGAGAAATAGTTACTTATGCTTATTACTCACAACTCCTAATTTTATAAAAAGGACGGAATTCATAAAATTACCAAAACTGCGAAAAACTGGAAAGTTTCAAAGTAAATTTGCAATTGAAGATAATTACGTTAGGATTATCTTAAATAAGTTTAAGATATTAAATCTAGCTTTAAGAAATCAAATTTATTTCAATAAAATGTTTTCCAGTTTGAGTTTTCGTCGGATCTTGATCCGATCTTGTCCGATCCGAAAAAAACTGAAGATTATTAACTTAATGATAATCTGAAATAGATTCTTTAGGGTACTGAATCTAGCTTTGAGGAATCAAATTAACTTGCATAACAAGTTTTCTATTTTGAGTGTTCGTCCGATCCCGATAAGGACCACAACAGAAAATTATCTTTCTCAAAGCCAAGCATAAAAAATAATGCATGAGAAACTAATACACATCAGGTGAATGAATAGAATTTTGAAAACATTTATGATCACCTAAGGAATTCTAAACATAAACTGTCTCCCCGTATCTTTACTAATCTAGGAAAATAACCACGATCACCACGAAATAGAAAATTGTACCACGATCACCATCTGAGCCGTGGTTAAACATGGATGAAATTCTTTGACTTAGATATATAATTCTATACAGCATAAAACAGCACCACATTGGTAACTACGCGCCACTTTGGGACGATCTCACTCATTTTTCCGAAACTAGAGATAACTCCTTGTAGCAGCAAACACCTCAAGGTACAGCTGGGATAAGCGTCGACCAGCCGCCATGTTTACTCACAGATCAAATTAGATCTATATTGTTGTGTGTCATCATTTTAGCTGTGGGTAAACATGGCGGCTGGTCGACGCTTATCCCAGCTGTACCCACCTCAATTTGTGAAAAATCCGGGCGTGTAGGAAATTTTTTAACGTCTTTTCATTATCAGCACATCAAAATACACTTACATTTATTAAAAACTTTTACAGTAATTTCGTCTTTTTTAACCTGTGTTGTAAATCTCATTATTTTCACTAGAGGCATTCATTCTGGTATAAAAATGTAAATTTGTAGGACGTAAACATCTATTTTTACTTACCAGTACACTGTTAAAAAAAGAGCAACTCTTCACCAGTTTAGTGGTGAATGGTTGGCCAGTTTCACCACAAACGTGGTTCAAATAAGTTGCAACCGAAATGTAGCGAAAATAATTTGAACCATGTTTTCGGTGCATGAAAGCACCGAAAACTTGATAAAAAGCACCAAAACCAAGTTTTTGTTGTTTGAAAACACCGAAAATGTTCTTTAAATTTCTGTTACAACTAATTTGAACCACGTTTGTGGTGAAAGGATGAAATTTTTTTAACTGTGTAGTTAAAGTACCGAACTTTAAAACCATTAAAATTTTAAAATATTCAATGACACGTACCGATTTAAGATTTAAAAAAAATTTACATCTTCCTTAAAATATTTTATTTTATAATGAAATGAAGATGCTTAAATTTGTTACATAAAATAGCTACTACAAAAAGGTAAAACATGTACTTGTGAGCTTTTGTATGCGTTCATTGGTTTGTAAGTCATTCATGATCAAACAATTTTCCCATGACCCAATGATCATGGCATCGTGTAAACTAATCCATCGGTAAAAAAGAAAGTATTCATACTAATTAGGTGGTTGATAAAAATATTGTATAACTGATTTTGCTTCAAAATTGTTTAGAAGGTTATTCGCTTGAACTGCTTTCATACTCGTTTCAGTTACATTCATACGTTTCTAAAGATTCTAGGGCAGTTGCATCAGAATTCTACGCCAATATTCAGATTCCGGAACTGATTCAGAAACTCCGAATTATTCAAGATATATTTATGAGCTACTGACCTCATGTTCTCATCCTGGTAATCGTCAGCTAAAGTCAGGATATCGTTAACGTTCCTTGACGTAGCATTTCCGCTGAAGAAATCCAGGCATTTCTTCTGTAGAGAGGCGATCTTGTACTGGTGTGCCGCGCGGTACAGCATCAAAGCATCCGCCCACTGTAAATCTGGAACCGTGCCGGTGTGCGTATTTCCAAACCCGCACGTGTAGGAATCCCACCAGAGGCAGCACTAGCGCGGAAGTGTGACGTTTGGTGGAGAAGCCAATAAGAATTGAAGACTGTAGGTTTGCATTGTTTATGTTCCTAGCCGATTTGGCGCTCAATACGAATTTGCGTTCTTACGAATCTTACGTTTTCATGACTAGAAAAAAGGGTCGGATTAAAAAAAAAAGTTTTCATTTAAATTTAATAAAATATTATAAAAGCTCCTTTTGAATGAAAATTTGTTTTTGGTCGGAAATTAAATTATGAGATAATTTATTATATTGGACCCTGACAAAAAAAAACTGTTAGGAAATATATTTCTTTTTGAGGTTTTGGAATATTTAAAAAAGGAGGTTTTCTTAAATTGTAATAGGAATTTGAAGTATTGAAGGAAGTTGTTATTATGAATAAGAAAAGTAACATTCTATAATAATAGAAGTTTCTTTAGAGATAAATTTTTTTTATAATTTACATATTTCATGTTATTTTTTGTAGATTTATGAGAGGTAACAAATTTCGCATATAATTTCCATCCAAAAAATTTATTCCTTATTGTAAAATAGATTGTATCGTTGAGTAATGTAAGATTTTGTATGGTAAATTTTTTTTGCATAAATCATTATAGTCTAAAAGTTATTTCATATTTAAATGCTCAGCGATCTTAGTTTATATGATATATTTTTTTCACATCACTTTGTATATTGATTTGATACAGTGGTGAAAATTCTTTTTCATCATTTCAAATAAATTGACAGTCGGTGATATAAAATTTTCATTCATTCAAACAAAAAGTATGTAAAAAAATTAAAACTTTCAGAGCTGAGTACACATTTAATTTTATTGTTTTATTCCATTTAGGCACCAAAATAGCTTTACGCAATTTTGATAGCTTTTAAGCATGTGGTGTTAAAAGAAGTTTTGAAGAATAAAGCCTGTTCAAGCAGGCCGTTTTTTGAGCCGCTGCGCCGACAGCTAAAACAGTTTTTCAAGACCAACAAATTTTAGAAAACTATTCTCCCCTCTCGAGCCTAGGAAAATCATTCCTACATGATCCCCATCATAAAAAATTAAGTACTTTTCCATCTGAGACTTAAAATGCCTGGGCATGGACCAAAATTTCTTCCCAGCCTACTATAGAAGAACGCGTGAAAGGGAAAATAAACAAAATGATGCTCAGAACAAATGAAATAGAACAGGAAGCCACTTTTTTTATTCTCAGTTCCAACTGCATACATTAATTCCTTGAAAATGTTTCGTCTTCATAGAATTTAACTTAAAGAGGCATATAATTTATTAAAACGTTTAAATAATGGGGATTTATCAAATCTCAAAATATTTTTCAGCTCTTTGAGCTAGAAGGTAAATTTTTACAAATGTTATTACATCTTTACCTGAATTTTAAAATACTATAAACTGTAAAATTTAATATATATTTAAAAGGTTGTTACATTTTAAAATAAGTATTATACATAAAATATTATTATAGATAAATCGTGCTATAAATTTTCACAAGTTTTTATTACTCGGAAACTATACTTAAAAAAAAAAGATTTTAAAAATTGACGCTTGAAAGACAATTAACATCCAGCTAAAATGTATTACTTGAAAGTTCAAGACAATTAAAGACATATTAGATTAGGAAGGCAATTAGATTAATTACAGCAAAATATAACACACAAACTGAATGTTACAAATTTTCTTATTTAAATAATTACAGCTTCAGATGAAAATTGAACGTATATTACTATTTATTACTTAAGTTAACAAATAACAATTGCATTTAATCGCCTTTATTACCCTTTTCAATCCTTGTTTAATATTTTTTGTTCGCCCTCTTACAAAAAGAATACCGTAAAACCTCTTTCCAAGACTTATCGCCAAAACCGCAAAAAGAGCGATAAAGAGCCTAAAGCATCAAATCGTATTTGCGCCAAATACTCCAGATCCTCTTTGAGCGCTAGTGCTGCCTCTGGTGGGATTCCTACACGTGCGGGTTTGGAAATACGCTGCCGGTGTACACAAAGTTCAGCAGGTGGCTTAGTGTTTGAGCGTCCACGTCCGTGATTTCGTGGTCTTTCATTCCTTCGCTGAGAAGTGACTTAAAGATGGGCGATCGGGCGCTCAAGATACTTCTGTGCGTACGAAAAGTTCTCTGTCCACAGCGGAGTTGGAAGTCAGAAAATGCGGGGTCTATGCAAAGAGACTCGAGGTTTTCCGATAAAACAGTCACGTTATGAGTCGATTCTAGTTTAGTATCAAAAAATGCGCTAATATCATTTCCTTTTATAGTGACTATCTCTCTATAGTCATCGGAAGTGAAAGTAAAACTAAACTCTATAACACCACCTTCTTCCATGACATCTACGAGTTTCAGCTTATCAGAGAATACCCATGGCGTATTGTAATATAAGTACCCCTTATTCGAAAATGATTTAAGAACAGCATCATTGTTGTCAAGCACCGCTATACAAGTGCAAACCTCAAAACATCCACTACTTTCATCGGATTTTAGACTAAACAGTACTTCAGCGTTCTGTGGTTCTCCGTTACTTAATGATGCGAGTAATTTAAATTTCTTCTTTTTGTCATCTAAAGGGATTAACATAGAAGATATTGTCTTGAAAGATTGGAAAGGAACATTATTGAACATTTGAGATGGCATTCTCAAGCAGAAATCTGAAACACAGATCCTTGTATGTGTAAAGATGTATGTAGAACGTTCATATCTTTTTATGCGGCATCTGATAGTAAGAATATCCTTAAACTTGTCCTTTTTACTATTTTTAGCAACTACTTCATGAAGTTTAGGGCCATTTCGTATTAAAGCTTTATTTCTCTCGTCCCATTCTAGATCTTTTTCTTCTTGGTGGCATAGAACAGATCCATCAGAACTTATATAGGATACCTCAATATATGAGGGACGTAAATCATCTATGACACCCACAGCTAATTCTGGACAATTCTCATTTTCTAAGTAAAGACGCAATCGGCAACCCTCATTTCCGATCTGTGGAAGAATACTCCGAGAGAATACTCCAAGATAGGAAGCGTTTTCGATACACCACTCTCTAATTTCGAAATGGTCGCCTTTATTTGAATTCATCAGTTCCATCATGAGCCTTTTGAATCGTCTTTTACTCGAAGAGAATCCACAGCTGTGTGAGGACAAACTTTCTTCCCAAGATTTGTTAGAAGGTAAAGGAAGCAAGCTGACGTAAAATTTCAAATCTGTGAGATGGCTATCAAAAGACCATGCTGTGTACGGGCACGGGTTACTAGAGTGGATTAGCTGTTGCCAATATTTTTGACGAAATGTCTGCATTCACGGAAGTAACGCGAGCCTGGTATTGATTTGAGTTGAGTTGTTACTTTCGGGTATAAAGTCATTGATATTTTTCGACGATCTAAATACATTTCAAGGTCATATAAGCACACAAGCCGGAGAATATACAGGGTGTATCTGAAATGGTGCAACAAACTTTCAGGGATGAAAGTAATCATCAAGCCGAACAAGAATCGGTATAGAAAAAGGGGTCCCAGACCAAATCCCAGGGAGTTAAAAATGGAGCGACACTCCAAAAAAATCATTGAAAAATTCAATTTGTAGAAGAACTACTATTGTTAAAAACTTAATTATGGTCTCAAAAATTGTGGTTTAATGTGATCTTTAAAATTACCTCAAAAGTCTTCGCTTAAAAATTTGTTTTATTATGAAAAAAGTTAAAAAACACAAAAAATGTGAAAAATCTGCCAAAACCTTATTTTATACTTCGAAATCCTTTCTTTTGATTTGATAATCTGAAAGATCATAGTTGAAAACCCTTAAGTCCAAAGTTTCACGTAAATACAATCAATATTAAACGCTTGAGATCCTGTTAAAGTTCGTTTTTTGCGTGCGCTAACAGCTGTTTTGGAAACAGCTCTAGAAAACAGCTTGCGCACCCAAAAAACAAACTTTAACAGAATCTCAAGCGTTTAATATTGATTGTATTTACGTGAAACTTTGGACTTAAGGGTTTTCAACTATGATCTTTCAGATTATCAAATCAAAAGAAAGGATTTCGAAATACAAAATAAGGTTTTGGCAGAGTTTTCACATTTTTTGTGTTTTTTAACTTTTTTCATAATAAAACAAATTTTAAAGTGAAGACTTTTGAGGTAATTTTAAAGATCCTATTAAACTACAATTTTTGAGACCATAATTAAGTTTTTACCAATAGTAGTTCTTCTACAAATTGAATTTTTCAATGATTTTTTGGGGTGTCGCTCCATTTTTAACTCCCTGGGATTTGGTCTGGGACCCCCTTTCTATACCGATTCTTGTTCGTCTTGATGAGTACTATCATCCCTGAAAGTTTGTTGCACCATTTCAGATACACCCTGTATGTGACGAATATCCACCCATCCATCCAATACATTTTGGCAGAAAAACCAACAAACCAGTCATGCCTTAGAATTTTTAAGAAAAGGATTATTTTTCTTTGGAGTAAATCCACATCTTTTTTATTGTATTTTTGAATTCATTGTATTTTCGAATCATTATTCGATTGGGAAGAACATATACTCCTTCCTGATGCTCTTAGCAAGAAAAACCAAGCCTTTGGATTGTCCTTTAACCCTTTATGTCCCGACGGGACTAGTAAGTCCCACTTCCCAAAGTTCCAAATTCGTCCAGTTTTCGTCATGTGAGGCCAAATTTAGTTAGTTTACTTATAGTTGCAGTTACGTAAACTTGACATATTTTGGATGAGGATGAGGAAAATAATTTGGGGCATAAAGGGTTAATATAAATTTAAAAGTCAAAGAAACGGTAATAAATACAAAAAAAATCAGTTCCTTTCCGACGTACCCGTTTCCTTATACGATTCAATAAGCAAAATCAAATTTCAGTCACTCGGCAGATGTTGCATTGAATTAGCAAGGTTTAGCATTGAATTTTTTATGGCACTGTATATTTGCACGGCCATTTTTCAACTAAACTCTACTCTAACTTCCACGGCTAGGCGTACCATTGGTTCCATCACTAAGCGCCGAGACTGCTGCGTCATCACGAGACCTACAGCGCATGCGCCACTGGCCGTTTTGGCCGTCCAAATATACACTTCGATTTTTATGTTCTCATGAGAACTTAAAACTAGGAACTTATGGGTGGGCACTACTGGCCTTTAATCCTTGATCACAGACAATAAGAGACAGACCGGTCAATGGGCGGCCTACGACACGAACGCCCTCAACCCGCGGTACCTGTACTAAAACTGTGGTTACAGTTAAGCTTTTAGGTCTGGCAACCATGGGGACGTTTTGCGAAGACGTAATCCATCGACCATATGATCACCAGGATCGCGATCCTTGGCGATCACATAAGCCCATTAAATGGTTTTTAAAATTAAAAAATACCTTTTTTTTCAAAATTTTTTTAAAATTTGCTATTATAATAGAAAATTTAAATTAAATCATTAAGGTTTGTTCATCAACAAAATTTCGTGATCGCATATGATGAAAAACTCGATTGTAAAAATACAAGCTTAAATATAAAGTAATCAAGAATCACACAAGTAAATAATGAATCTAAATGATTTTATTAAATCTCATATTTCAATAACTACAAATATTTGTTATAATCCCTGGGCCTTTTAAGACAAACATGATGTGTAAATGAAGTTGCAATCCTCGTGAATCTAAACGAACACATCTTTTGCAAATACGAATCCCAGATCCCAGGCACATTCGAAATGAATTCTGGACAATAAAAATATATAATACTAGTATACATTTTCATCTGAATTAATTACGGTTAATGAAGCGAATCCGGCCCGTAGATTTTCAGCGCCAAATTTGGCGATAACAATTCAATGCTCGGATGCCATCAGTTTTCCACTTGGCGACAAAAAAATAGCCAAATTCAGCTTCCGGGCCGGATTCGCTTCATTTACCTTAAATACATACGCCTATAATTAACGCGAATTATACTGAATTCTATCAGGCTTAGAAATCAAGTTCAAGAATGCAACAGATTTTCCAATACATTGCAAAATAGAGAAGAAACAAGATAAAATGTGCCTTAATGCAATAAGACACTGTTAAAATGATTTATAAATCTTGAAAACAATTAAAAGAGTACGATTAAACGATTTGCACAAACTTCCTGTTTACTTTCGAAATCGATTATTGCAAGTTTCGTCAACAAAAAAATTTATAAGGATTTCGATTAAAAAATATTAAATTAATCGATTAATGGCGGTACCGCTTGTCGCAGGCGCCACTTGAGCTCTCTGGATAAGCCCCGCCTATTGACCGGTCTGTCTCTTATTGTCTGTGTCCTTGATCACTAAATTGCCCTAAGAAGTACCTACTCAGCGTTACCCATCGGGCACCTGTGGACTAGAAGAACCACGGAGTTGAGGTACTGCTACCCGCACCACACACACATTCGCTCGCACAACCAATTTTTACAGGGAGGGACACATTCATACATCACAATAGGACAAACTAACACCATGCCAGACGGGGATTCGAACCCCAGACGTACGGCTTCGCAGTCAGACTAGGCCAACCACTAGGCCAGTTTGTCGGCATAACTGGAACTAAGAACTTGCATCTATCTAAAATAAAATTGGCATCTAATAAAGTTTTATACCTAGAGGGTTATTTAACACATTATTTTTTATATTGAATACTTAGATTTTTAAAAAATACGAAACTGTTTAGATTTAGAACAACTTTTTGTTAGCTTTCAAAGATTGTTTAGTCTTAGTGATAAACAAAGTGCAGAATATTTTATCAAGGAATTTTGTTAAATTTTATTTTTCAATATTTTTTATTCTTTTCACCACATAAAGCAAACTTTTAATCCTGTGTCATTTTACCCTTTGGGCTTTTCACCCTCTCTAATAAGAGTCCCGAAGTTAATTGCCAATTAATATAATTTTAAATTGCACTTAAAAATACCAAGCTGAGTGTAAAATTTAACAGTTTAGTTGAAATTCATAGAGATTGATTTTGTATTATTAGGAAGTCATAGTTTACTTTCAAACAAAAATCACCGAAAAATATGCTTGTAAACGCAAATAGAAAATACAAACACGTTTATTGCAAAATTATTAAAAAATATCAGTTGCTTGTAAATTTAAATACAATCAACAAATTTTCACATTTCAAGAAAGATATGACGTCACATAAAACCAATAGTTTCTTATTCGAAGTTCAATTTAATTTACTCCAGCTGTTGCCTTCATGCAGTTTGTACCAAAGCAAATTTACATTCATTAAAAGAATAAAATCATAAAACTGAGACAACCATTGATATCGAGTTATTACTCGTCGTCATGATTAGTGTCTGTTTCTTTCAATCGTCTTATTCTTCCTATCAGACCCTTCACAGAAAAACAAGTAAGAGTTCTTGCAAGTAATTTAGGATTATTGTCCATAAAAAAATTCCATTCTCCGGATCTGATCACTTCATCATAGTTCTTCAGGATAAAAGCCTGAGCCACAGACTTAAGTTCGTCATCCTGATGCTCATCAGCCCACGATAAAATTTCACAAACGTTCCATGTTGCAACTCTGGCAGTGAAGTACTCCACGCAGGTCTTTTTCAGAGAATCAATCTGGTACTTGTTCGCCGCGCGGTACACTTCCATGGCGTTTTTCCACTGCAGGTCTATCGTGCCACAATACAGAAACCTCAACATCTGGTCCACCGTGGGATGGTCCAGGTGCTTTATGTCCAGGCGGCCGGTCACCGCCTCTTCCCCGCCGCTGCTGAAGAGGGACTTAAAGAAGGACGATCGGGCGCTCAAGATGCTCTTGTGCGTCGCGAAGCTTTTGTCCCAAGAGAGGACTTGGAAATCCGAAAAATCTGGATTTTTGTAAAGAACCTCAAGGTCTTCTGAAAGAGAAATGAAGGAACTATTCGTTGATTTGTTCGCGATTTTCGTTGAAATGCCTTCACCTTCTGACACTAGTGAAAAGTTGTCGTCTATAGTTCCGTAAATTACGACGAAACGTAGTGCTAAAGTCTGAGATTTTTCAATTATTTCTTTTCGCTTTAGCATGTCTGAGAACACCCATTCTTCCTTGTCCTTTAACACACGCGCATTGTTGTCCGTTTGGATCACGGTTTCATCACTATTCAGTCGACATATGCAAGTGCGTATCGCAATTGTATGTTTACTGCAAAGTTTCAGTTTAAAAATTATTTCAGCATCCTCCAGGTTATGACTATCTAAACAGGCTAATAAACGTTTTTTAGTTAAATGTTCACCAACATACCCTTCAATAGAAGCAATGTGTTCAAATGATTTGCATGAAATAGTTTTGAGAAAATCGGGGAAAAGTTTGAAGCAGGCAACTGAAATAGAGATTATTGAATGGGTACTAATGTACTCTAGATCAGAGTTCTTCATGCTACATCTGATGGTTAGAATGTCTTTAAAGAAGTGCTTATTCATTCTAGTTTTATTAGCCACATCCTTAAATTTCAAACCAGTGAAGAATTTGGTTGTATTAATGAATTCATTCCATATTGTCCATATTGGATTACTTACTTCTTGATCATAAAGGATGGATCCATCAGATCCTATAATAGATAGTTTAAGATAAGAGGGACGAGTATTATTGTGAACCAACACGCTCAGCTGTTCACTGCCACTTTGCGAATCTTTTGGGTACAACTGTAAATAAGTATCACAACTAATGATACATTCTCCGTGAACTTCTTCTGTATAGAAGGTGAAGTTTTCAATAAACCACTCTACAATTGAAAAACGGTCGTTTCTAGCATCCATCTGTCAAACTTTTAAAATGTTTTTACTTCTGAATTTATAAACGTTTGAGGAGAATTTGATCATATAATAGCAGAAAGAAAAAAATCCGCTGATGATTTTCACAGAATACTTAATCAACTTTAAAAATTCTACTACAATTACAAATTAACTCGCTTATGTTGAGTTGACAGTCCTTTGCTACAGGTCGTAAAAACTAGCTAAAAATGTTTTTCTCATAGTTTTACCTAAAGGATAAGATGTTGCCAATTTATTTGACACTCGTTATCATCATATCACAGAGTACCAGAACAGAGAGTCCAAAATGTCTTGTGAAAGGGGCCATGGTGGCGCTGGGATCGCATCTACTGGGTCAACCGGAAAGTTTTGTCGCTTTAGAAAGACAAAATCGTTTAGAGAGACAAGATCGCGTTTTGGACTCTGAATTATCTTTACTCTGTGGGGAAAAATAGCAGAGATTGAGAAATTCAAATGCAGCCTCCATACAAAGTTCTAAGTCCAATGAGAATCACTCGTTTCCTTTAGTTCCCGCCCACCTTGTTGATTGACAGCTGGAGGTACCGCAACGCCACTATGGGATAACTGTGGAGCTATTTTAGTAAAATCGCGTTTTGGGCTCTGAATTACATTTACTCTGTGGGGAAAAATACAAAATTTTGAGTAGAATAGAAATGAAGTAACAAGTTATCATAGATTTAACCCTTTATGACCCAAATTATTTTCCTCATCCTCATCCAAAATATGTCAAGTTTACGTAACTGCAACTATAAGTAAACTAAATTTGACCCTACATGACGAAAATTGGAAGAATTTGGAACATTGGGGAGTGGGACCTACAAGTCCCGTCGGGACATAAAAAGGTTAAGGAAAGCCCAGATGTCTATCAATCCCCGAATCAAGCCAAGATGCCAAGTTGCCAAGTTGACTGCAGATAAAGTTACAGTTTATATTGGTCTCACATAATGGAAGAGTAGGAAAAATTTTAACACATACAGACCATCCCAAATGCCTATTTTTTTTCAGGGTTTACCAAATACGTATTTTCTCTCTCTGTGTCACTATCCCCAGTTATTACTATTAAAATTTCCAAAAACAGCAAAAATCAAGTCCACAAGTATTCGCATTGTTATCAAAGTATAAAAACCTTGCAGGTACTGTGAAAATGCATGCAGCACTGCTCTTACATTTAATAGGATTTACAGCTTGATGGCGATGTAGAGAGAAGCCCCCTTGAAACGAGAAGATAAATGACAGTTTATGCAGCACAAAATAATTTAAGATTGATTACAACATGAGATTGACTAATTAGAACAGAGTGTATCCTTTGAAGCTCGAAATGCTGCCATGGAAATATTTAATAATTAATTTGTAAACTTGACGCAATAATCGAACGGAAAGAGGCAGACTGTGGTGTTTATCTCAAAATAGGGGAGTAATTTTATCTCGGTTTAATGCCTTTGAAAGGAGATGAATTTTAATTACTTATACGCATTAAACTTAGTCTTAGTTTTTATGAAATGGTGCTTACGAAGGGATTTTTTAGAACATAAAAGAAATAAAGAGCTTGAATTGTCATAGTAAACCGTTCTTTAAGTTTAATACAAAATGTATTCTGTATTGTATTTAATACAAATATATTTTTTAAAATTTATACATAATGTATTTATTAAAATATCCCCTTTGATAAATCACCCGATGTTGACAGTAAAAACCATTTCTTAATTCTACGCTCTTGCGTTCACTCTCAACAAACAATAAAACTGGGGAAACACTCGATTTTCTACTTCTATCTGTTATAAAATGTTGTGCACAACTTAATAACAAGAGACTGACTACTGTTTACTGTCATCTCTCTATCACTTGATGGACAACTGGCGAAATTTGATAAAAAAAGTGTATAGTATGTAGTAAAAGTTATATTAAATTTTAAGGTAAACACAAAGTTGTCCCTTACTATATTTCTTTGAGTTATTTCCAAAGTGTAGTAATATTGATGCACTATCACCTGAATCTTGATACACAATCACAAAAATATATAACTAATAATTTTCCAACCATTTTTTTAAATACCCAAAGATTAAGTCCTGTTACACTATGTATTACACGTATACCTATAGAGTCAAGAAAATACCCTGTTTTTATTATGGCGAGAGCTTTTTTCTGAAAAAAGCCGTGGGTTCTATGCCCCAAGGACAAGCGTTACCATCTTACCAATTAACAAGGCACATCTAAGGACCTATTCCACTATTTATATTGTAGCCAGAAAAAGTCCGGACTCCCATAACAGCATAAAGCTTACTTTCCGGCCTTTATTCTAAAAACCACTATCTTTTGTATCCCCTTGCGTTCATTCTAAGTTTTTTCGTCTTCGTGAGTTCCAACAATGCTGCAGGTTTTTTTCCTTGTCAACATTGGACCGAATACGTGACTTTTCCCTTATAATGCCAATATAGTACGGAGGGGGAACGAGGACTTTCTTTGATTTGTACGTAATTATGCTCCTGATGTTCGGGGAAGAAAAAGAAGCCAAGACTTCGGTGGTTAAAACTGTTTTTCCTACCAAAAAACTACCAGTGAATTGCGTTAGGGTGTTTAGTTATAGAGTAATTCGGTTATTTCAAACTTTCGTTCTGTCCCAATTTTCTGAATAGATGGCCGATCACCAATTTTTTGTAAGTAATACATAAATATGCAGGAAATCCAATTTTGTATTTGAAATCTGAGATACTGTGGACTCTAGGTAAAGTCTTAGGGATCTTAGTAATATAGGTGTCCTTAAGTTAAGATTATTCATTCAATATCTTGACTCCCGAGATAGCAACAGTGTGATTGGCGCAGCACTGTCACTTTTAGAGGAAAATTGAACCGAAATTACCTTTTAAAAGCCAGTAGGAATAAAGAAATAGGTTTTGTTATAGTAAATTTAACCATTAATATTCCTCAAAAAATAAATTAAAATTTGATTTTGTATTTATTATTTATCCTAGAGAACAGTTTCTAAAAGCACTTCGAAGCAATATAAAAATTTGAATGAGGTCACTTTTAGACCTCATGTGAGGGATTTGCTTGATTTCATACTTTTTTGATACTATGGTTTAAAACTCCCATATTTCTGATTTTTAAGTTCAAAAATGTGTTTTAAATAATTTAAAATTCAATTTTATTTTTGCCAAAACGTCAGAAAAGTCACGTTATCAGAAAACGGGCTTCTATTGGATGTGACCTCACAGCGCATGATTTGTGATTCGAAAGTGTTTTCGTGCCCAAACAAAAAACAAAATTTCAAAAATTTATACCTAAGAAACTGGGCTACGAAAACACTTGATGTAAACGTCATTCTTCATGGTTTTTTATCTACTATTTTAATAAAATTTAATCTCAAAACGCGAGAATACCTCATTGTGCATAATCTGAGGGTGATGGAAAAAATTCTGATTGCAGATTGGAAATAAGCGTACAAAATTACCCTAGAAACACTATAAAAATATCTTGTTTTAGAAACCTTGTTTACCAGTGTAATCGAGTCTTCAAATTATCTCTTCTTGTGAATATATTTTTTAAATTTATATTTTTTAATTGTTATATTTCGTGATATAGGGGAGAGTGCTGTACCTAAGGACAGTTGTACCTTCAGCCACCGTGTTTTAAAATTCGGGAAAAAAATTTAAATTTGAATTTGTGGTTGAATTTGAATGTTAACAGATGCTATCTAGTTGCTAACGTGAAATCAGCTCTTTAAAATAATATTTAAATTTAATATAATAAATTTGTGTTTTAAGGTGCTCAAAGTTTTTTTTTAGTGCATCACTACATTAATATTTTTCTTCTCCTTTAATTATAATACGTTAAAATGAAATATAAGGGGCGAATCCCCAAGAATTTGACTTTTAATTTTGATATTAGAAATTGTCAGATCTCAATTATTTTATTTTTTATAGAATTTTAAATGCAAAAACATATGGTGTTGTACTTTCGGACACCATAAGTGTTGTACCTACGGACACGTTCTTGTGGGTGTCTGTAGCTAATCGGCTTTTTTGAATTTGGTTTCAGTAAAGTGAATACATTTTAATGCTTATTAAATTAATTATAAATGATTATCTGATCGTCGCCGATTTTTCAAGTGATTTTTAGATGAAAAATCAAATATTTTGTGATCTAAACTACTTTTCAAAATTTTTTATTTTACTTTGAATTTAATGTAAAATATGGTATAAAATCTTAAGGAGACTATCGCATTTGAGTGTGATGATTACAAAAAACTTAACATTTCCACCGAAGAAGATTTGCGAAATTTATTACTACCAAATGCTTGCACAACTAAGTCGGTCGAATTGTTTTTTTTTTGGATCAGTGAAGTGATCAGATCAATCAGCATGATTGATGAAACTATCACCTCAAATTTCAATCTGAAAATCCCATGTGATTTATGTATTTTTATTAAAAAATCAAGACTTTTATCAACTAACTTACTTCGTTTTAATGATCATTTACGATCTAAAACTACATTACTTTAAAAAATCTATTTCCTATTTTGAAAATTCTTGAAATAGTTTATAAAAAGGTAATACACCAATAAAAATTTTCATTTTCAGCTTTTTTCAATTAAAACTTTCCTTTTTAAGGGTGTCCACATGTACAACTGGGTCTGTCCATAGGGAGGGCACATTGCTGTACCTATGGACACAAATTTCGTCAAGTTATTAAAATGAATTAAAAATCCAGTTTTGAAGATTTTAGCTAATAAAAAATATGACCTTCTTTGCTAAGGTTAGGACTATAGGTTGGGCACTTTAAATGGTAAAAATGTGATTTTACCTGTCTTAGAAAAATCAAAACGTGATTTTTGTCCAGAGGTACAACACTCTCCCCTATCATTAAATCAAATTTAATCTACCTAAACTACACTTTAAGATTTCAGATAGTATGTAATCCACATTTTAAAGTAATTATTACTAAAATTATTCCTAACACCTATCAAAATAACAACTTGCTCTCTTCACAATCTCTCTTCTTTTTTTTCTCTTGCAAATATCACTCAATCATAAAAATCTTAAATAAATATTTTTATGAAGTTGTAACACTGCAAATTTTGGAAAGTATATCGAGAAAAAAAGATAATCTAAAAGTGTACTAAGTTGCGTAAAGACGGTTATTTTCTCAGCAACATAAAAGAGAGCGCATTCATTCAAATTTGCCAGTGTCACTATCAGCACTTCAATAAAGATTTCTCTTTAAAAGATCCAGATCTACGCATTAAAATTCAAATAAAGTCATAATAATAAAAGATCCAACAGGAAAAATACGCACTTTTTTCTCTCTCATAAGGTTTCGGAAATAAACCAAATATTTACTTTGCCCCACCCGTCAAAGAGCGTCGATATATGTATGTATGTACACATGTGTAGGAGCAAAACCACTGCGGAGGGAGGAGCAGCAGAGTTTATCTTGACTCTAAAGAGGAGGAACCGAATTATATAATACATACATTCAGGCTCCTATTTGTGCTTCGGATTTTTCAGCTCACACATAGCCTTATCTTTCCAGCACAGGAGGCTGGCTTTTGTTTATAGATACGTTATTTTGTTTAGGGAACTTTAAACAAGTTGTACAAAAGTCTCAAAAACAAAAAAGAGATAAGATTGTCCGTATTTCACGTAAAGGTTTACCATCCCCCCTTTCAAATAATCAGCCTGTCCCCGTGACGAAAGAAAGGTAATCTTACGTGCGGTGCTCAAACTAAGAAAAAACTAAGTCTTTCCATTGCAGGCAGGGACTGGTTATTACGGGTTTGGATATCCTTGCATTTTAAAGCCGGGCTCTGTAGAGGAGGTATGAAAGGAGATTAAGGCACTGGGGGGGTGATGTTTGCGAAGACGGTTTAGTGGGTAAAATACCCGCTACTGTAGTAATGAAAAGGATTATAGATGCATTGTGTGTTTTTGGGAGTTGGGCAAAGTTTTAATTAGTGCTTCTTGAGAACTTTAGGATATTACACGTTTTAGGTATTGGGTTTGTACGCACATTTCCATCCCAGCCTCCCAATTTTCAATGAAATTATTCATGTCAATCAGATCCTAATAACGTTTTTGAAAACGTCGTTTTAAATAAAAAAGCAGAAAGGCCTTTTACATTTACACTATGATGAAAGAAATAATGGTTCACGTTACATTGTTACAAATTCAAGTTACTATACTTAGAAATTTATAGGTACATGTATCAAATTTTTTATCATTAAAATAATGTTTTCAGACTTCAGCTACAGCTTACATATTCATACTCGTGATAAATGTATACCATTCAAAATTAACACTTTTTTACTGTTAGCCTGTGTTTTACTGTAAAAACGAAGAGTGCGAAATTAATGGCATTGCGCTATTCAACAGAAGAGTAATATCTGTTTTTTAAATATTCAAAACAATAATTGCTGTTATTTTCTATATTAAAAGTATTTTCTTAATTGTCTCAAAAAATTGTGGACTGCAGGTTGTCATGTTGTGGTCTGTTATTCTCAGCAAAAAAACCTAAGTAAACGAATAATTAACATATTAAATAGTAGATAATCATTCATTACGCTTAGTACATAATATGTAATCAGACATTACAATTGTTTATTAGCAACAAAAGTGTTAGATCATCACTAAACACCCCAAATACGCATCTTTAAATTATTTCACCAAGGCAGAATGCAGTAAAGAAATAATATATCTACAATGTATCAAATATAAAATCATTACCAACGGCTATAAAAGTTCAGAGTCTATCCACTTAAGCTAAATATATTTTCATATTAGTCGGGGCTTAGCATCCCAAGAAGTAATAAGGGCTTTACCAAGCCCCAGCGGATTCAACTTCCA
This sequence comes from Tetragnatha versicolor, assembly GCA_024610705.1. Lineage (NCBI taxonomy): Eukaryota > Metazoa > Arthropoda > Arachnida > Araneae > Tetragnathidae > Tetragnatha > Tetragnatha versicolor. The sequence goes on from JANDEH010000009.1 coordinate 53,513,984, forward strand.
GCTGCAAACCCTAATAAACTCGCTCGACATTGCTCACGCTTTATTTAACCCAGCACAGCGCGATTAAGCTAGAAACGCCTTCGCTTAAGTACGGCCATGTCTGTCCATAGAGTCCTTCTTAAAGCCCGTGTCTCCCCCTAACTAGTACTACCCTCTCCCTCTAAAACCCTTAAAGGACTTCCAGAGAGTGGAATATTTTCAAAATAATAACTCTCCAGTTTTTCCTTTTCCGTGTCCCCGGGGTCCCTGGCCTCATCCGAATATCCCGGAATTCAATTCTCACCCTAATCCCTTGTCAGGGCGGACTCGGAATGACACCGATCTGAATAAGATATTCAAATGCGGCCCACTGGATGGAAAAACGGGCTAAAAATTCATTGATAACGATCAAAATCATAAATAAACATTGCCTGGGACCGCAATTTGTCACAGGGAAAGGATTTGGCAGCTAAATGATCTCCAATCCAATAGTGGGGCAGAGTTTATACACACTACATTGCTGGGGTGTAACACGGAATGATAAGATGGATTTTTTTTGAAGCTGTCGTATATTATAAGTAATTTGTTTTACACATTTTTCTTTTATTCCTAGATTACCTTTTTTATCACTGTTTCTATATCATTGCTCCTAACTCTTTTTATATCCAGTCGTTGTTGAAAGAACTAAAGATCATTATTATTTGTATTAAGACCACACAAATTAAGACCACACATTTCGAGCTATGTCTCATCTATGTGATTATGAATGAACTTAGTTTTTAATCATCGTTTCACTACTTCAAGTTAACGAAAGGAGAAGAAGTGAAATATATTGGATTCCACGTATCTATAAGGAGATATTTCGAAAACACTTTTTTTAATCTTGTGCATCCAAGTTGTTTAATGATTTACCTGCAGAATTACAAAATTTTTCTTCTTATCCCTCTTTTTCACACGGTCTTTGTACAATCATATTTTTTTAAATGGTATTGAGGACTTTTTTAACTTAATGGAAGCAAAATATCTATATATTTTGCATTTGCTGTACATCAACACTATAATATAATCATTTATTTCATCCTATATTCTAATTTTATATTGTATGTTTTCCTTTAATTTTTTGTATTAATTATATTTTAGTTCTGTTAAGTGCTGTGTTTATTGCATTCACTGTCACATATGTTTATTGCATTCTCCTATTCTGTATCAATTCATTAATTTTTTAGTTACTTGGACGGGGTTTCCTTTGGTAACACTGACTTAATCAGCCTTTTAAGTCAAAACTTATTTCTTTCATGTTGATATCCTATTTTTATTATTCTGACGTACTTTGTTTTTATGTACAAATTTAGAAAGTTTTTTTTCTAAAGATTTATACATTTATATCAGACAACTCATTTGTTCACAAACGTTATAGCATTTCTGGTATTATTAAATAAGAATAACCCAGCATTTCAAAGAAAACTTGTAAAAATTAAAATAAAGACATTAGACACAGTTGTTTTACTCTTTTTTTTTATCTGTGTTCCTTTCATAAGATATTCTATTTTTAAAGGTTAATTATTTTATATTTCAGTATTTTCAATTTAAAATATCATTACATTGACTTTAAATAAGTGTCAAAAATAATCATACACTTTAAAAACTTTATCAAATATGAGAAACTTTCATAGTTTCTTACACCAAATGAAAATGTTTGAACATTTCTTCTAATTACTAGAAGTATAAAGAGAATTTTAAAATTTATTGGTTCAATATGCCGTCAAAGAATTCATTAAAATTTAAGAGCAATGTTTTGATAAATAATAAAACATTTTAATAAGAAACTACTCAGGCAGATTAAATTTTATAACATAGCAATCCTAGTAACTTTTAAGCGGTATTTTTTTTGCAAAGCGCATATATTTTGATTTTATGGAGAACAAGTGAAAAAATGTTTAATAAAGGGACATTCTTGGTAAATATACAATCAGGTAATCTTTTGGAAAATAGCTTTGTTTTTTGGTAATGGGTTAAAAATGAATGCAGTTCAATTTTATCCACCAAATGTTTCTACAGGGCGTAAATATTTTCATTTTAAATATTGCGTTTTTGTTATCCAGTATCAAACAAATCAAATAAGCTCAGTTGAAAAATAAAAGAGAAAAATCCGTTTTAGTTGAAATCACACACATTATTTTAAAGTTCTAACCTTTGAGTTTTAGTATAGAAAATTAAGTATTTATTTTGTTGTAGAAACGAATTTATTAAAAAAAAGAATTCATTATTTGCTTGGGGAAATATTTCCCTTTAATGGAGATGAGATATCTTTAAGCTACTTATGTAAGTAATGAAAACATTGGTAATGTTTTTATGATAGGAAATTAAAGATTATACCTATTTTTGAGAGGTTGACATAAACATATAAAATAAACTTAAAAATTCTAAAAAAATAATAATATTTAATTAAAAAAACATAATACTTATTTTCTAAAGAACAAGTTATAGTATTTTGCAATTTCATTATTAAAATTTATATTTTCTGTATTTTTCAAACAATTTTTATTGTAACCAAATCAAAATCTAGGATTTTGAAACCAAATCTCTAAATGGTTTTAAATATTAATTAATTAACGTGAAAAATAATTTTTTGTAGAGGTTTTAGTTAATGGAGACCAATATTTAAAAGCGGCAGGGTCTAGAATAGATGGAGCAGACAAGATAGACGTTTTAATAAATTAATTCCATTATTTATTCTACCTACAATTTCATTACTATGAGTTTTAATATACTCAAACTATGTATATTACTTGTTGATAAAATACTAAAAATAAAACTTAAAACATTAAAACCGGAGGTGAGTTCGTTTTGAGGTAAATGGAGAAATTTTATAACATAACATAAAGTAATAGTAAATTGTAATTGTAGTAATAGTAAATTGTAATTGTAGTAATAGTAAATTGTAATTGTAGTAATAGTAAATTGTAGTAATAATCAAAAATCAAATAGTTTGAGTGCCAAGACTTTTACATTCGGAGCACTAAGGTTTAAAACATTCTCGTAAGAATGTGCCCATGAAATTTGTATACTTTGTGGTTAAAAAAATTAGTTTAAATTTTATTACTATTTCTTATAGATATCTGTGCCTATAAGGGCTTCTCGAAATTATCTTTTGCTTAAAGGTATACTTATTATAGTTAATTATTTTACTAAAAACTTTTGTCTATACAAATTTTAGAAAAAAATTTTATAATGTATCTGATTAATTGGATATTTTTAATATGTCGTTCAAGGAACTTAAATCCAGATGTTCTCTTCTTTACATTAATGTGTTAGCTTATATTTATGTTGAATGTATTTGTATTTTACTTTTTAATCGATGTAACACTATAAGTTGTTTTTTCTCTCTCTCTCTGTTTTGTACATCTAAATAAATAAATAAAAACCTTTTTTAAATGGATAAAATTTCCAAAATTTTTCTGGGGGTGACCTTCAGTCCCTTTTCCTGCTTGTACCCCTCCAAAAAAATTCTATATCTGTTAATGATATTCGCTGCTGCATTTTTGTAAGGCTACATTTAACCGAAAAGAAGAGTTCTTCACCAGTAACCTCTGGTTAGAGGAATGTGTGAGAAAACTCCAGCTCTCAAGCGTCGCCTCCAACCATGGACCGGTTTCGCCCTTGTTAGGGCTCATCAGCACGCTCTCTTGCGTTACCTTGCTATACCGTGCTGATGAGCCCTAACAAGGGCGAAACCGGTCCACGGTTGGAGGCGACGCTTGAGAGCTGGAGTTTTCCCCCTACATTTAACCCTTTATCTACTGACGGTACTTACAATTCACACCAACTTTAAAATTACATAGAATACGATACTTTGCAGGAACACTCTCACTCTTCCAGGATAAAAAGTAGCAAAGGTTCTATGATGAGTATTTTAACGGGAAATGCGAATAGATTTAACTGAAGTTGTGCTTTCAGCTCCCATTTTGATCGGATTCCCATGATTGTCCTTTTTGTTACCTCAAAACAGTTGTCAACGTCAAAAGGAAAGTGCATTATTTTTTAAGACTTAAATAACTGCGATAAAATGCCATGTTTTTTTTTGTATTGTGAGAATATTTCAGCCCTCAGTGTACTGGTGGTACTCAAAAGTATAAATTTAATTAATTAGCTCTAGCGGATTAAATTTCCCAAAGATGATTGTTTTATTTATGTATAGGGGAGAGTGGGGCACATTCGCACAAAAAGTGCATTTCGGCATATTTCTCCGGATCTAGATGAGATATTGAAACAAACTCGGATTCAAATGAAAGTTAAGACATTTCCCGATATTTTAGAACGATAATTGGTCTCATCATCTAGAATTTCTGACCTATATAATCAATCTAAAAAACTAGAAATTTCGTGCGAATGTGCCCCATGGGTGGGATAGTTTCGCACACGTGTGGGGCACTTTCGTACACATGCAAAAAATTATACAATAATTATTTTTACAAACTAAAAAGTTTATTGCACTTTAAAGTAAGGATAATTAAAGGAAATATTTGGCACTTTAACATATTTTTCCTCTAAATTAAAGATTTTTTTACAAAAAGAAAACAGCTTCAGAAAATATTGAACATCTAAGTTTTTGATCAGGAAAAAAATTAAAGTAGTGAAGAGTATATTGCACATTGACATACTTCACATAATATAATTAGTTAGAAAAAGTTCAGCCAATATTTTAACTGTCAGGTTTTATTCGAAAAGAAAAGTGAACCAACAGCTCTCTTATTAACACCTGAAACTGACGGTTGGGGAATTTTTAATATGATTGTAATATCTTTTTGTATGAATGTCGAATCATTACTTACTGGGAAAATAAAAGTTTCGTCATTAATTTTAAAGTTTTTCATCATTAATTTTAAATAAGCACCATTCAATTCAAAATTTTCTATTTGACCAACATAACAAAATTTTCTTTTTAGTAGCAAATTCTACTAGAATAAAATCACGTAAGTCCAAGTCAATTGGTATTAAACAATTATCAGGGACATTTATTTCTTCAATGCTTAAATCTGGGTCTAAATTCCTTAAAACTGAAGCTTTCTTTAAGATGTTATTTTCTATTATCCCCAAATGTTGAAACAAGTACAATAAAAAACAATTGAACTTCAAGTAATGAAATATACTGCACTTATAAACATATAAATCACTTTCATAATCAAAAATGGGAAAGATAAGGCACATTCGCACTGTCCGAATCTGCCCCATCTTTTGGTGTACGAATGTGTCCAATCTACCAGTTCAAGCTTACCATGTCCCAACAAGATATTTATAATCAAAGCAGGGAAATAAAACCTTCTTTGAAACTTACTTTAGTAGTGCCTGTACTGAATAAAATGCTGAATGTCACTGGAGAGTTATTTTTGATTGATATTTTACGTCAACAAAATGACAAGAAAATTTACTTTGCTGCTTCTAACGCTAGCAAATTTCTAGTACGTATACATAAAATGGCTCAGGGCTTTGAAAATTCATGCAGGAGGTGGTAGTTATACTTCCATCTACTGGTATTTTTTTTTAAATTTTTAAATTAATTATTACTAGGGGAAATGCCGTCTGTCTGAATGTGCCCCATGTGCGAAATAGCCCCACTCTCCCCTATCCCATAATTTTCAATTTAGTGACTCAAAAACCATTAGAGCGAAAAAAAATTGCAGAAAATCATAATACAGAAGATAAAGGGTTAAATTGCTATGAAAGCTTTAGGGCGCTATGAAATTATTTTGGGAGTTAACCCCCAAAAAATCTAGCTACCAGAGTGAAACAATCCCGAATCGAGGCTCAGATTCACTCATAAACCAAACTCTGGCCCCTCGCATTCCCAACAAAAAGCGACGCTCATTTATGTAATAAAATATTATTCATTTTCTTTTTTGGGCCCACAAATTGCTCGATGCCCGGCTCCCAATTACAAGGCCCCCGATAAGGATCTGCTAAGCGTGAAATATCACGGCTTATTTGAACCTGCCCAGGGAAGATCTAATCGGTGAGCGCTCGCTGGGTCCCTCCTAGATTTCGTATTATTTTTAAGAGCTGCTTTATCACAAATCTGGTTTGGACGGTAATGCATCATCTAAAGACAAGGAAATGAGAATGGTGCTTGTAATGGTGTGGAGATCAAGTTTATTTTAAAAGGCGGTTGGTTTTAGAGTTGGGGCTATTTTTTTTCATGCTGTTTTCAAGTTATTTTCAAATTTTAGATTGCGTTGTTTTTTTATTGTATTATGACTCGTTATTATAACGGTAATTAAAGGAAATAAATATATGTTGATTAAACTCGTGTGTATAAAATTGAAATTAATAAGTAACTTAACTATGAAATACATCAGGTGTTATATTGTTACACTTCATCCTTAAACAATAAAGACTTGGGGAACATTTTTTAAGGAATATCATTTATTGCGGCAATTAAATATTAGAACATACACTATCCTTTTTTTAGCTTAACGTTGATCTTTGATTATTTTAATAAAGATTGTATGTTCGAAATATGAATTTAATACGTTTACGATCAATAAGTTTATACATGGTACAATTTTATACGTTTCGAAAAAAATTTTTCAATATTTCCGGAATAGTGCTTTATCAATTAGCTACTATAAGGCAAGGCCAGAGCTAGAATAAATAATCATGTCATGACTAACAAGATCAAAACTCCAATTGTACCAATGAGATACGACAAAGATTATTTCAACTCGAATCGCATCTGTTTACCAGATGTTATGGTCCATCTGGACATAATCATAGATACCATCTATGATAGATACAGATTACACAAGGAATATTTGGTACATTTAATTAAGGTGGGTTTTCAATAGATTCAAGGAGTGATATTTCTAACCACATATTGATTTAACCAGGTGTCTCTGACAGGCTATCACTAGAAAGTAAATATTTTTATTTATAATCTTAACCTATCTTAATATGATCTCTAACGGTTTTTGATATTAGTTACAGCATTTTTTATGAACTGTAAGTAAAAGGAGGAAACTTTTACTGATTTTCTAGTTAAAGCATTGTACTAGAGTGCATATATAAAGCTAATATTTGTTCTTTTTAAGAAAATATGCTTAGATATAGCTTTGAAATATTCATTGAAAACTTAATATTCCGTTAATCTATGGGATTTTAAATACTATGATTCATTGCATTAGCTTTTTAAAAATTCTAGTGAATTCTGTAGCATTGTTTAAAAAATTCTATATTTTTATACCCATCAATAAACCGTAAAATACCCTTAAACATATCAACCAATGCATAATTTTATTTCTAGGTACTACGTACCCAATTAAGAAACAAAAGTTGGTAAAAAATTACCCATCATTTATATGCATTTCGTTACGATAAAATTATAAATTGCAGCATTTTAAAAGTGGATTTCTTATTGTATTTTTAACTATCGACAATTACATCTTTTTCTCAGAGATTGTAATTTAAAACCATACCTTTTCCAACAGTCAACAACACAAGTACGTGGTGCTGTTTGTTAATAATGTTTTGTTAAGTTGTCAGGTACTATAACTTTTTTACTTCCCACCAGACGTTGTACTTTTTAAGATAATTGAATTCTAAAACGATTGAACGGAACAATGGAAAAGGTCACATTTTCATTGCAGTAAAAGAAAGTGTTTATTCTACAATTATAAATAATGTCAACTAATATTATTCTTATTCCTTCCTGCAATTAAATTTTTGAAAATATGAAACGACAATGAAAGTTGACATGTTAAGTAGCGATCGTATTTTTGCTCAATTTTTTTACCAATAATTTGAATTTATTCAGATAATTCTTCTAAATAAGGCCGTAAAACAATGTCATTAAAGTAACATTCTTATTCTCTCTTAAATACTTCTGAAATAGTACAGAGTAATTAGAAATAACTTAAGTTCCACTTTGCCATACCAAAACCTTTTTTCGGAAAGTTGCACCTTTAATTGAATTCAAAATTCATTATTAAGTTTCAAGCAAATTCCAAGCATACCTCGTTTGTTTTTGGATAATCAGAACTGAAAGAGCCAGCCCGCTTTGCGTATACGCTCACAGAATCTGGAATCTCTGTTATTTTTCTTGAGAAACAATCACGAGGAATAAGTTAGTAGTACCAGACATTGCTTCAACTTCAAACGAAGATTCGCGAAAAGTTTTAATGAGCACTTAGGACGCAAATTCAGAAGTAATCCTTGCTTCGAGTAATCCTTCAGAGCACTATCTTCAAGTGCTCTTTTCTAGTAAGTAGTCTGCCGATTGTGTCTGTTACATTAGAAATAATTGAAAATGATAAAGAAGAAATACGGACTGTATTTGATAAAACTAGGCACTATAATAGTTAAGCTAGTTTTATAACTTAATAAACATTTGGAGGCATGGGAATGTAAAATAATCGTGTAAAATTTATTACTTGTTTAGAGGGAGTGTTAGTACTTTTAACGCATAGTTCTTTATAAGTTTTTAAAAATAATGTGTTGTTAGTACCACTTAGTTAGAACCTAGCTATACTATCGCTCAAACTATTGGATAACTAGCTCTTAAGAGGAAAATATTATTCAATGCTCATGTTTATTCTGGACTTAGGAGAAAGTTCGTGTGATAATTGCAAAGGTTTTGTATGTGTTTGCAGTAAAATACATTCCATTACATTAGAAATATTAGTATTGAAAATTTTCAAGTAGTAGTTACTGTTAATCTTTTAAAATGGTTCAAATGATTTTAGTGAATAAAAAAGAGTTAAATGAATATGCACACATTGAAATTCAAATTCCCTATTAGTTGCAATGATATGGATTAAAAAATGTTACAAATATACAGGGTGTTTCATAAGTCCGCTTCGCGGCTTTTATTTGGAACCAACGTGTCCTAGGGTCATGGAAGTAAGGTCTACCCCTAGGTAAGTGACCATGGAGAATCCATTCAGATGATTTACAGCGCCCCTAGCAGTGAAATAAAAAAAGTTAAAAAAAAAATTTAAGAACTAAAGGAGATAGAGCAAAAACCTCAGGGAGAGTATTGTTGCCAACGTTATAAAAAACCTCACTGAAAAACGTTTCATGAAAATATCGTTAATATTCGCGGAGATATTAGCAGTTGAAAATAGCACTTTTTCATAACTTTTATTATAACTTTTTTATTTCACCGCTAGAGGCGCTGTAAGTAATCTCAATGGATTCTCCAGGGTTACTTACCTAGGGATAGACCTTACTTTCGTGACCCTAGGACACCCTCTAGGAAACACCCTGTATATAAACGTGCATATATTTCTTTAAAGATAATTATTTTGGATTAAGAAAGTATAAATATTTGTAAATGAATGAAGTTTATATGGAATATGACCTATGTGTAAGATGATAATCCTTATAATAAATTGCTTTAATAAATAAAATCATATTGAAAGCATACCTTTCTCTCCAGAAGTTGACAATTAAAAGTACTTTAATCATCCCCGATATAAAACATCTATTTTCAAACATTCCATGTTTCATTTTCAATCATTAAGCTCACGAACCTTTACAAAAGAAAAACTTGATTAACTACAAATATTTACAAAGGAAGTTTAAAATTAATCACTACAATTTCTTAAAATTAAATAAGATCAGCATGATTTTTTTTAACTCACAAAAATTGTATTTTGCAGAGAAATTAAATTTTTATGATCATTCCTAAATTTTTTTAAAATATATGCTTGAAAATTTGGCTCAATAGAAAAAAATTTCCTTTTAAAACTTCTGCCCACTTTTTTATCTATTTAAAGGTAAATTTTACCGCCACCTACTGGATACACAGACTGAATTCATGAAACAGAGAGCAATAGAATTTATACTCTGTTTATTTAGAATAGGCGCCTGAGGTGTATTAGAAGGTGTATTAGAGGTGTATTAGAAGCAGTTACTATTGTAATGATCATCGACAAATTTTTCTTGTGCAATGTCAAGGCAGCCTAAAAAGAAGTATTCAAAAAATAATGCAAAAGAATCGGTCACTGAAGTTGCGTGATGAGCGTTATTTGGCGTTTTTTATCCTGTTTCAGGTGCCTATGCTAAATGAACAGACTATAACTATGTAATATACAGTAGGACCTCTTTATAACGACACCTTCTTAACAACGATTGGTAGTTGAATTACCGATGATTTTATCATAGGAATCATGTTATTTCTTTATTTCCTTACAACGACCCCAAACACAGATTGTTTTATAAAAAGGATAGAACTGAAGTGAAGGTTTCTGGAATATTTCTGATAGCCAAGTTAATTCAAATGAACACGTTCTTAATTTTTAGGAATGTTCGGATGCTTTACATTTTGCCCCTGTTGAGAATGTATTATTCGAAGTAGTATTAGTACGTCAAACTGCAATTATTTCAGTGAATCAAATCGTAATATAGTGCGGAAAACTTGCCTACCCATAACAGTAAATATTTAGCCCTATCAAATAATATCTTCTGTTTTGTTTTTTTTCCTAAAGTTTTGACTTTTTAAAAAAAATGTGATATTTTGTAGTATTTCTTACTGTTCTGGGGCCTTCTGATGCTTAAATTTTTTCAGAAGCTGTTGTAGGAGTCTGGAGGGATTATACCGTGCAACCCATCCTTATACCCCCTTTCTCCCTACGGGAGACGGTGTTTTGTGGGTGGACGTGCTGCTGGTATTGCTGGTTTTCCCTCAAATACAAATACAAATACAAATTAAGTCGACAAACTACAGGCGTAAGCCCAGCAAGGTTGGTCCAGTCTTTTTAACCCAAACTACCGGAATCCCAGTAACTGTCAATTTTCCTCTTGAACTCGTTTACCCCACTTGAATTTACAATTGTTTCAGGCAACGCATTCCATATATCCACTACCCTATTAAAAATAATCCCTATGTGTCCCCTTGCTTTACCATTTTAAAAAGTTGAATCAAATCCCCTCTAATCCTTCTTTTCTCTAGAGTGAACATATTTAGCTTCTTTAATCTCCCCTTTAATCTTCCCTCAAAGCACCAACCATTTTGTTTAAGAACATCAGAATACCGCGTAAACCAATTATTTACATAAAAGTGACCCAGAACCCACCATTGAGAGGTATATTTCCATAAGGTTCCGTAAATCTATTATTTTTAAAATTTTTATTCATAAAATTAATTTATTCTTTCAATCAAGTATTTTTTTGCAATCTACATTTTTACAAACAGGATTCGCTATTAGAAAGTCGTAAATCCAATGCTTTTTTGTTCTGACTATTTTTTTTAAAATTCGTTATAACGTCCTTTCGATGTAATGACCCTATCTTATAGACCAGTAAGAGTTCGCTATATCGAGGTTCTTGTACTAATAAAGCAAATTTATGTCATAAAAATTACCAATTAAAACTTTATGTACGAGTTTTGCTAAGTTTAGTAGAATAAATATTTATACGTATAACAGTTTAATGCAGTTACAGATCACTAAATCCCTAACACCCACACTATAAAATCTGGAACACCACCAATGGATTAACCGTTCGAAAGGGTCTCAACACCAACCACCATCCCGTCCACTTGGAAACCGCCAGACTGCCCTTCTCGTCACCGCCAATTAAACACAAAAGCCAGCCATGCAAGTATTTCGGCCAAGATTAATGGTCATTTTTTGTCGGATACTCTCTACCTAGCAAATTGATCTCCTGAAAAACCAATTATTCCCCAGCCTTCATCTCGGGTAAGTAAATAAAATGAGCAGATATACAATGGCTTGAAAAAGATCCCCTGCTTTATGTTTACTGAGCTGTCTGCCTTAATTAAAGGGATGGCGATAGACTTTGCCACCAGTTAAAGGGGGTATAATTTAGGCTTGGGAAACTGCCTTTTGTCCATTGAATTCCCCCTCAAGCGACTCATAAAAAGGGCCCCGCGCTGTGTGTGTGTTAACATTAGGTGTTTTGCGTTATCAGAGTAATTTTATTAAATGATCACCGATTTTTCTTCGGCTCTATCGGCGAGCTTAATAAGTTGAGTAAATTATTCCGGTCAGGAATCAAAGTCGGGCAAATACTATCATCAGCGTTTCTCTTTTGAAGGAAAATTTTGTTTTAGTTTTATGATTTTTAAAGGAAGGCTTTGTAAGTCTTTCAAAAAAGGAAATAGAGATAATTTGATTACTAACTCGGTTGATAAAAATGGACTTAATAAAACTATTATAAGGTAAATGGGGAGAAGCTTTATCTTTTGTTATGTCTTTATTATAACTGTGTATTAATTAAATTACACCAGAGAGAAAAATTATCTCAAACACTTCTTTCATTTAAACCAAGATGAAAAATTTATTTAAAATAATACAATTTATTAAATAATTATCTTCCAGTGTTCAAATAGAGCATTCACTTTAAATGTCTAATACACTTTCTATAATACATTCATTTTTCTTATGTTCGATACGTATTCTGAAGCGAAAATTTTCTAACAACTTGCCAGGCGCGACATGAACTTTAACAAGCGTCTACGAACGGTACATTTTTCTGTAGCAATAAATCAAAATCTGACACAATTCTGACTATCAATACTTGATATCTGACTTTTATCACTCCTTCAACATACGTCTGTCAGTTATTTTTCACATTTGAGATATATTTGAAAATATTCCTAGCGATATGAATATTCCACTACCGTCGCTTGCTTCGTCTACCTTTTACTTCTTTTGAGTTTAAGGTAAATATTACACATATATATCCTTACATTTTAGTTTTCTTCCAAAAGTATACAGTGAATGCTACAGCCTTTGTCAAATCATTTTCGAAATATACTCAGATACTTTACCGGGTATAAATATTACATGAAGAAAAAGAAGATCCCAAATATGAAGGATTTGAACATTTCTCAAGGGCGCTTTTCAAAAATATTAATGAAATATTATTCAATTACTAAGTTCATAGGAATTGCACGTGTTTCACTAAAAAAGTTGTAAATATTTTGTTTCCTAATCGTAAAAAAGTTAACAACTTTAGTAAGTATGTCACATAATAAACCAAAAAACATTAAGTTGTTTAACCTAGTTTTTATATTTTTTATAAGTTACTTAATTGTTTTTAAGTTCATTTTATATATTGTATAAAAGCAATTTATAAAATAAAGTTACAATAAATTTTATTTTTCAATTAACACTATTTTTGTTGCAACGAATGGGCCTATTTCACTATTTTTATCAGTAAATGAAATTTGAAGTGCTTCCTTATATTGTTTGAAGGTTATGAGATGTACGTAATCTATATTTTATGATCGCAAAAAAGAAACACATTAATATCAGCACATTCCACAATACTATAAAGTAATAATAATCCTGAAATCTTAATATATTATAATTACATCATATCTTAAAAATGAAAAAGTATCCATACCTTGAATTTTAAATTGTTAACAGAAATGAATGTAGAAAGCATAAATTTTAGAACCCTAACGAGCTATACGATACTCTCTCAAAACTTCCTTCATCAGTTGACACAGTCATACAAACCTAAGTCACACATTTCATTGAGGAAAGAGAAAACAAGGATCTTAAAGCCGCAGCTTACGTTTTCATAGCTTAACTCGTCAAATTACAGCCTCAAGAGAGATACCGTTCACCGTAGGGATTTCTTCAGGGGAAAACGGACCACTCGAAAAGTCTTCACACTCCAGCTGGATAATTATAGGGTTTCGAATAGCTCTCCAGCACAACCAGTGAGAATATTCCTATGGAACGCGAGAAATGCGAAGATTAACCCTATGATTATCGAGTTAAACTAACCGATAATTCTTTATACAACGAAGGTGGTGCCACGTTCAATTGCTATCGCACACAAAAGAAGGCTATTTTTCTTTAATAATATCTCTCATTGTCATGTTTTCAACGCGCTTTTGGGTATTGTTGGAGTAATATGAGGGTTGTGTGTGTTTCTAGTTACTGGACTACCAAAAGGGATGATTTTGAATGGCCGTATGATTAAGGATGGTGGCGTGATGAATTAGGAAATTAATGAAAAAGGAGCTAATTGTTTAGGGCGAGTTGTTAACAGAGGTAGTTAGGGGTGTTGAAAAGCTATTGATGTGTTGTCAGATTTTTAATTAATGTTCTTTACCCGAATGGATGTAGGATTAATGATCTTTATTAGAAATTCCGTTTTTAACTGTGTATGAAATACTATCATGATTTTTATTACATTCATGATTATTATTTATTGACTTTTTATAGTGATAAAAACGAACAATAAAAAATAAAAAGCGCTTTTTTATAAGTTGCTTTAATAACTGTTAAAACAATAAGAGGTAAAGAATGTGTAATGAATTTGAGGATGAGAGAAATTACTTTTACTTTTTTGTATTCTTATTCTAAAATGTAACAGGATATACATTATTCCACCCAGACGCATGAAAATTTTTCATCTAAAAACTTATTAATTGCGTTTTAAATTTTAATATCTTACTATTTCGTTCATGAAACTGTATTAAGGTATATTTTTCATTTAAAGGAACATGAAAACTATGATACAACATCTTTTGAGTTATTTTTTTAATAAAATTATTACTTTTAAGGACATGATTTGAGAAAGATTTTTTTTAAAGACATGGACTTTTGTAAACTTCTTTAATGACGTCCAGTGATACGGATTAAGAAATTAACCACTGGTATAGTTTACAAAATTATGTGAAAGAAGCTTCTTGTTACATTAAATAAAACGGTAAATTGTATGTTTTATTTGACCCTATAAAGCACAGAGCTTTAAAACACGATTTCTTACAGTTTTGAAAAACGTTATTTATATTTGAATGCTTATTTTCTAAGAAAATCATGCTGGTTTCCTAAAATGCATTTAAATACTTTTTCATTACGTTTCAAATACTTTTACCGAGTGAAATTTCTATGAATAGGACAAACAAATGAAAAAAGAGATTCAAGTTTCCCCCAAAGAAATATAAAATTGCATGGAAAATATATTAAATATTCTCTGTAATTTCATCGACACAAAGAACGCTTGATAAAGAACTGAAATGTTCCCCATTTATCAATTTCTATTTGAAAAATTGCCTTCACATCGTTATATGAAATAAAGGAAAATTCTGAGTTTCAAACTAAAAAGAGTTGATAGATGAGTTTCATATCAATGAAGACAAGGAGAAAATCTAAACCTAAAGCTTTGGACACGTCTAGACACGAATTTGCTTCTTCCTTTAATTTAATGAACCAAGCTTTACATTTTATTTTTTGTTTTACATGCTTCTTCGAAGCTTGTGTAGATTTGAAGGGGAAACATGTACACATTTTAGTAGAAGTGTAGTATATTGAAAATATCAATATTTTACGCGCTTGTCATATTCAATATTTTAATTTAATAAGCACATAAGCCAATGTATTGCTGTAGAAATAACCGTTGTTTTAAAGTGTTAACAATATATTCAAAAATATATGATATGTCGGAAGAAGTCTTATCCGATTTAAAGATGCAATGTCGATTGTAATGTAGGAATCACTTTTTTCCCAGAGTAAACTATAACACTGGTCAACACTCATTTTGATGGCGGGAATATTAAAGCTGTTTTTGTATATATTTAACCACCTGATTCCGAATATGACATCCTTTTTTACTCATCAGCTCTAGTTTTTAAGATATTCGAAAATTAAATTTTTTCACTTTTGACTTACCTTTTATTCAATATGGTGCTATAAAAATGACTTTAAAATAAAAAAACCTAACCACCGAAGGCTTTTCCTATTCCTTAGGCTCCCAATAGATAGTGTATAAAGTTTCAGCCCCCCAAGTTAATTTTAAGGGGTACCTATAGGGCCCTAAAGTTGAAAAAAAGTCGAAAAATTGGTCTTTTTTTCAGAATTTAAAAAAAAATATTTTTGAGTTTTCTAATTTGATAAAACTGGCTAATATATGTTTTTTAGAACTTATTCAGACCGCTAAAAATATTTTTACTTTAAAACTGCACCTCTTTAGAGCGATTTTTTAGTTTTTAGGCGAGAATAAGGGTCATTTCGCTCAAAAACGCTTGGTACCAATAATGGTGGTTGAAACGAATAAATTTCGAATTTTTCTGAAGTAAGTCATCAAAAAAGATGTCCTTTGATATAAAACTGAAATTTCATATGATACAGATCAGTGAAAAAAGCATTTTTTCCAATTTTTTCAAATTTTAGGGCTTGAAAGCTCGAGAGGAGCTTCTACTGTTTTACAGATCTTTATCATGTGAAATTCAGTTTTACATCAAAGGACATCTTTTTTGATGACTTACTTCTGAAAAATTCGAAATTTATTCGTTTCAGCCACCATTATTGGTACCAAGCGTTTTTGAGGGAAATGACTCCAATTCTCGCATTAAAACTAAAACATCGCTCTAAAGAGGTGCAGTTTTAAAGTAAAAATATTTTTAGCGGTCTAAATAAGTTCTAAAAAACATTTATTAGCCAGTTTTATCAAATAAAAAAACTCAAAAATATTTTTTTAAAAATTCTGGAAAAAATACCAATTTTTCGACTTTTTTTAACTTTAGGGCCCTATAGGTACCCCTTAAAATTAACTTGGGGGGCTGAATCTTTATACACTATTTATTGAGACCCTAAGGAACAGGAAAAGTCTTGGGTGGTTAGGTTTTTTATTTTTAAATCATTTTTATAGCACCATATTGTATAAAAGGTAGGTCAAAAGTGAAAAAAACTTAATTTTCGAATATCTTAAAAACTAGAGCTGATGAGCAAAAACGGATGCCATATTCGGAATCAGGAGGTCAAATATATACAAAAACAGCTTAAATATTCCAGCCATCAGGAAAAATTGTAGACCAGTGTAATCGTAACCCGGGAAGGACTAGCGGAACCGTATGGTACCGGCGAACAGCACTACGAAAAAAACTATGGACGCAATATACAAAATATGGTTTATGAAATTTTTAAAGCCTAAAACTTATGTTTTTAACAAAATTCCTAATTTTAACACTCATTATGAGGGGGAAATTGGAAAAACTATCAATTCCGTATCAAATCAGCTTACCTCGCGGTATAAAAAGTTTGTTTATCACCTTTGGACTAGTGTGTAAAAATTTTTTTTTCAAGAAATAAATTTGATAATAGGATTTTAAGAGCAAAATATAACTACTAATTGGTATAATATTGTTAATATCAACTATTTAATAATTAATTTGTCAATCATCATTGCCTAAATTGTAATTTTACTTGTTTTTTAGTTAAAAATGGTAAATAAAGTGATAAAAGTGTGATAAATTTATTATTTTGACTTTGAAATCTCAAACCTATAAGAATATGTACGGTGTACAAAATGGTAGTGTAAGAGCTTAGCGGTACCATATGGTACCACCCTATTCTGACTAAAATAATAAATTTTTTTTTGAAAAAATGGTTTTAGGCTACTTCAAGACATGTCATAAGCATACAGTAAGGAGGAAAATTTAATTTGAGAAAAATAATTAATTCAGTCTTTCCCGGGTTTTAAACAAGAATTTAACTAATTGCATTTTAAATATTTTAATGCTTTAGCCATTTTTAAAATTGGTAACAAAGAATAGCAACAATTTATTTTACATATGAAGAAAACTTAAGCAAGTATAGGGGAGACTGTTGTACCTTCGATCACGGCGTTTTAAAATTCGGAAAAAATGGAAACCTGAATTGGTGGTTGATATTGAATGTAAACAGATGCTAACTAGATGTTAAATCTGAAATCAGCTCTTTTAAAATAATGTTTAAAGTAAATATAATAAAATTACATTTTTTAGATGCTCAAAGTTACTTTTAGTGCATCACTACATTAATATTTTTCTCCCCCTTCAATGATGATAGTATCATTAAATGCGATATACGGGGTAAATACCGAGATTTTGACTTTTTAGTTTTGATATTAGAAGTCGTTAGATCTCATTTATTTTAGTATTTTTTATAGAATTTTGAATGCAAAAATACCTTATGCTGTAGTACCTTCGGACACATTTCTTGTCGTGTCTGTAGCTAATCGGCGTTTATGAATCGGGTCTCGTTAAAGGGAATACATTTTACTGTATGTTAAATTACTTCTAAATGGCTATGTATTGGTAGGCGATTTTAATACTGAAATTTTTAAATGAAACAAAACATTTTGTAATCTGATTTCTTTTAATTCTTTCTATTTTTGATTCTATTTTGCATTTAATATAATTTTTTTAAATAAATAAATTAATGATAAATTTATTTACAGAAAAAAAACAAATACATATGTTGTATAAGGTAATTATTTCCAAAAGTTAATACCATCAAATACCGGACAACCTAAATGACGATCGAATTTTTCTTGGAATCAGTGAAATGATCAGACCAATCAGAATAATCGATGACACTATTAGTCTTCAATTTCGATCTGAAAATTCCATGTGATTGGGTAAGAAGAAAGAAAGATTGGGTAACTGTGTTTTTGATAAGAAATCAAGACTTGCCAATCAACTTCTTTTAAATGGTAATTTAAGCTCCAAATCTACTTAACTTTAAAAAATTGATTTCCAATTAACAAAATGCTTGAAAATGTTCATTAAAAGGTAATGCATCAATAAAAAATGTTACTTTTTAGCTTTTTTCAACCATCCTTAATGTAGAAAAGTGTAATTATTGTTATTAAAAGTTTTTATGTAAATTATCCTTAAAGTAACAAACTTTAAAACTAGAATATTCTAATACAACGTAATTGTTTGAAAATGAATACAACTATGCTTATGCTTAACACAATATTTAACTATTTAGTTTTTAATAGAAATATTTAACCGAAAAAATTTGAATCACGTCTCCTACATTTTTCTTAACTTTCGAATCCCAAAATTTTTTCATGTTGTAGCAATTTTATTACTAATTATTAAAGAATTATATAGTTTATTTTATTCCAGTTTAGAGCTTTCAAAATAAAGAAACACTCTTATGGATTAAAACAACAACATTATATGAAGTACTTTCTTGTTAAGGTATCCGCCTTCCTTTGAGACCATTTTTTTGAAATACTTGATTTACAAAAATTATTTTTTAATTTTTAGTTTAAGTGTATACATCAAAACATTGATCAATGCTAAAAAAACAAAATTAATTATATTATTTTCTAAAATATGGGGTAATTAGAGTAAAATTTAAGTGAATTTTTATAAAACCCCTCTCACTCTTGCCCAAAAACTATTACCCCTATATAAATTTCCTTTCAACACAAGTATCATATAACACTTATCTTCAGATTGGGCCATTTTCTAAGACATATTTTGAAAAGTAATTGTTTTACAGCATAAAATGTAAAGGTAAGTGAAAAATTTCAAAATTTCTACAACCCTTTAACAAAAAAACATCAACAAAAACAAAAATAATAAACTTACATAAAAATCTGTGGTCCATCTGGTTAATAACAGTATGATTAATATACTGTTAAAATTTGGAGTGAATATCTTGGATAGTTTTAAGTAATCATGTAAATAGTGGAGGGTTTTTATGCAAAACTTAGTTCTGAGAAATTCAGCTTTAAAGTTTATATTTGTATACGATCACGCACGACTATCTGTTTTAAAATAATGCTGTAATTTCTTTTCTAATTCACCTACAAGTAAAATGAAAACAGTTTAGGAAAGATAAAATTATAAACTACTTGAAAGTGTAAGAACCAAATTTTCAACGAAAAAATCGAAACTCGTCTTGGGGTAGGTGGATACCTTAAATTAATTATAAAATTACAGTTAAAAAGTGAATCAAAAACAAATTAACATGAATTGAAGAATAAGAAATAATATAGAAAAAACGAAAATCGTGCGGAATAATAAATAAAGGATGAATTTTTACGCACACAAAATTCTTTAATATCATAAAAAAATCAAATTATTGCTCTATTCATCAGAAACGCGCATCAGTAAATATTTTACAGCTCCTTTTTAGTAAGAAATATATATTCTAAATGAAAATTTACAGATATGAAAAATTAAAACCATTTTCTAAATATTCCATAGAAAGCATTTCAATGTCTTAAAAATGTCTTAAAAAACTAACTTCTGATTTATTTTAGACTTAAGAAATATTAACGACAAACATGTTATAATTTTTTTTGTTTTAATCTAACTTTGCTACGATATAAAAACTTAAGTAAATGTATATTTCTTCACTTCACAGCCATTGCTTCTTTTACAGTCTTAACTTCAAAAGGAGTTATGCAAGTTTCAAAAGGGACAAAAATACATCTATTTGAAGTCTCCAAAATAAAGTCCAAGATAAAAAAAATTTAAAACTTAAAAATGATAACAATTTGTTTTTTACAAGTTTTAAGGCTGAATGGCAATACAGAGAGCTTAACAGTTATTTAAAAGAATAATAACTTATTGATAAAAGTTTTCAAAATGTTTATTTATAGTACTTTCCAAATAAAGAGTATAAACATGTTTAATTTTTTGAATGAAATGAGGTGTTTTTTTAAGCTTATTGCTTGTTCATGTTGGAGAATGTTTTTCTAAATAAAATTTTTTCTTTCCACCCACATTTAGTTAAGTTTGTCAAAAACAAGTACTCAGAAAAATTTGCATTCTTGCGTACTTTAAAAGTTTGAACTTTATTTTATTAATGCATCGCAATAGCAATTTTTTTAACTTTGAAAATGTAAAAGATGGTTGTTTGTTCTGCGTAATAAGAAAAATACCTTTCAATAACATAACTGTATATTCTAAAGGAAAAAACTTGGTGAAAGAAATTTCTCACATAAAATCTTGTTTCAATATAGGGGAGAGTGTTGTACCTATGGACAAAAATCAGGTTTGGATTTTTCTAAGACAGGTAAAATCACATTTTGACCATTTAAAGTGCCCAACTTATAGTCCTAACCTTTGTGAGTAGAGATATATTTTTTATTAGTCAAAATCTTGAAAATTGGATTTTTAATCATTTATAATAACTTGGAAAAATTTGTGTCCAAAGGTACAACAACCTGTTGTACCTATGGACAGACCCAGTTGTACCTGTGGACACCCTTAAAAATGGAAGTTTTAGATGAAAAAGGCTAAGAATGAACATTTTTATTGATGAATTACCTTTTAATAACCTATTTCAAGCCTTTTTAAAATTAAAAATAGATTTTTTAAAGTAATGTAGTTTTAGATGGTAATTGATCATTAAAACGAAGTTGAATGATAAAAGTCTTGATTTTTTACCAAAAATCACATGGTATTTTCAGATCAGAATTTAAGGTAATAGTTTCATCAATCATGCTGATTGATCTGACAACTTCACTGATCCAAAAAACAATTCGATCGACACTTAGTTGTGCAAGCATTTGGTGGTAATAACAATAATAATTTGGTGGTAAATCTTCTTCAATGGAAATTTTAAGTTTTTTTAATCATCATACTTAAATGCGATAGGGTGCTTAGGGTTTTACACCATATTTTACATTAAATTCCAAGTAGACTCATAAATTTAAAAAAGTAGTTTATATCACAAAATATTTGATTTTTCATCTAAAATTCACTTGAAAATAATCGCTGACAAATAGATTACCATTTAGAATTAATTTAACATTTATTAAAATGTATTCAGTTAAATAAAACCTGATTCTAAAACGCCGATTAGCTACAGACACCCACAAGAACGTGTCCGTAGGTACAACACTCATGGTGTCCGAAGGTACAGCATCAGGTGTTTTTACATTCAAAGTTCTATACAAGATAAAAGAATTGAGATCTGACGATTTCTAATATCAAAACTAAAAAGTCAAAATCTCGGGGATTCCCCCATATATCCCATTTTATCATATCATAATCATAGAGGAAGAAAATAATTAATGTAGTGATGCACTAAACAAAACTTTGAGCACCTAAAAACAGTATTTTTATTATAGAAAATTTAAATAATATTTTAAACAGCTGATTTCACGTTAGCAACTAGATAGCATCTGTTTACATTCAAAATCAACCACAAATTCAAATTTACATTTTTTCCCGAATTTTAAAATGAGGTGGCTGAAGGTACAACCGTCCGTAGGTACAACACTCTCCCCTATTTATTTCACCATTCTTTATAAAAAACATTTAATTGCTATTTAAGAGCAAAATAAAATTCTTAACCATTAAAATGAGAATTGATGCTAGCGAAAGATTGACTTACATGTAGGTACTTTTAAAAGCCTATGTATTTTGAGGTCGGAATGCAGTCTCATATTAAAAGCATGTATAACTGTGGATAAAATTTTCTCCATTCATTCCTTAATCAGATACAAAAAGTTTCCTCTCGATATCTTCAAAATTCACCTAGATATTAAAAGCTAAAATTCGTGACTTACACCACTTTATCATACCTATGAGTGACTTACTTTTACTTCAAAATAGGGGCCATCCACAAACTGCAGTTGAAAATTTTAGAAACCAAACTACCGTAAAACTTTGATTTTTTGAGGTGACAAGGACTACATGAAAGACTCCTCCAATCAGCCATGGTGTTGAGCTCGCTCAACTACGCTAATCCAGATACCTGTCATTGGTACTCATATCAGCGATGCCCAGGGGGGGCATCAGCTCTCATTTTGCGTTCAGATTTGTGACGTCACTGGTTTGAAAGTAACCCTCCTACCAAACTGAATGGCCAGTCAGGAATGTAGAGGAAAATCTCGGAGATTTTTCTAATGTAGAAATCAGGTACTCCTTCATACCTATTAACTACGTAAAAAATAATCGTATCACGAGTGTTCGACTCCCAGAAACACTTGATACCCAGGAATCAATACCTATAAGTTCCGATTTAGCCAAACATTGCTTTATTGTTTAATAGAATGACGCGCTTTTTAACTTGCGGACGGTCCCTTAAAAATATAAACCCGCATATCTCAGTGAATTTTGAAGATATCGAGACAGAATTTTTTCTATCTTATTAAGGAGTGAATGTAGAAAATTTTTTCTACTGGGGGTTTCAATCTACAGGGGCCGTATAAAAACTTATTTTCTGCATCTTCTAAAATAGACTCCCCATGGAGTTGAAACTGGTCTCATATAATTCTTCACCTCATGAAAATTTGCCATTGAAAGTATGGATCTAGGGGAAATATTTTAGGAAATAGCCTATCGTTACAGGTTTTTTGAAACACCCTGTATATTAAAAAATATATTCATATTACTAAATATTAAATATTAAAAGAAGAGTGATAAAAAGAGGGAATACTTTAAATGAACAGAGGAATAAGAAAGAGAGAAAAACATTTATAAAAAAAGCAAATTATACTAATATTGGTCCCTGACGGTGACTGTGTATCATTTTATCAAAATAGTTGGTGAATATTTTCTTCTAAATCCCCAATAACTGCTGAACAATACAATTTCACTTTTTAAACACGAATTTAAATACATTTCAAATTATGATGACACGATTAAAATTTTCTAAGAAAAGCCCGAAAGAAAATGCTGAATATGACAGTTTTCAAATAAAAATACTTTTTTTAGTATTTTACGTGAATCTACAATTAATAGGAGAATGCCGAACATAATTTTCAAGAAACCTCATGATTGAAGTATCCTCACATGCATAGGCGAGTGAAGAAAAAAAAAACAAATTTTCCTCATTTTAATATTTCAGCAAGCTGCAGAAAACAGCGAAGAAGAAAATAATTAAGTCGGAATATAAATAAGGTCCCAAATGACTTAATTAAAAACTGGCTATTCTTCTGATATGTGACAAAGTTACAACCCGAAATTTGTATAAAATATTTGCATTGTCGTGTTCTGGGCAAAAATACTAACTTTTATTTTGGAAAGTTGGGTTGGGAAAAGACTTGGCTAAAACAATATTCATTACTACCTCATTAATTTCTCAGGTAATATTAAGACGAATAGGGAGGGGGGAAACTAGTTTAATCACCTATAACAAGCGAAGGTAGTGGATAGAATTTTTTCAAGTGACGGGGTTTTCAATAAAGGTAAGACTTTGTTAATGATTAAGAAAATGAAAAAGCTCGCATGATGTAACGAAACTCATCGAAACTAGAAGAAAACTTCTTTGTTTGAAAAGAAAAGCATGCAGCTATTTTCTTTCACTGTCACGGATATTGGATATTTCTTAACAGTTTATGATTAGCTGAGTTAATTGAAAATTACGGATGTATACATTTTCGTATGTGATAATGGTATACAAAAAAATATAATTCTACATGAAATTCCTTTTTTAGTTCATAACAATTGTTTTTAAAGAATCGAGAACAGTTCTAATTTATTGCATCAAACTAGTACACATTTAGAGGCATTTCAACATTAAAAAATGTTTTTTAAAGTTTTTCTTCTTTTAGAAAATATAAATTTGTTGTTTTTTCTCATACCAATTCTATTAAAACTTATCCCAAACTTATAACATGCTATTTAAGGCAAATGAGCATTCGAAATAGAACCATGAGGAACGTAAATGTTCTCTTGTGAAAAATATATTTCTTCAAGATCGTAATATGATATAACTTATATTACCTTGAAATAGTACTATACAATCTTTAAGTTTATCGAATTACTATTTTCATAACTTGCATAATATATTTTGATACAAAATAGATTTATAATATAATATTGGTACAAAAATTACTCCTTTAAAGCAAAAATATTTCTTTCAACCATTTAAAATCAAAGCAAATATTTTAATAGTCGAAATCAGACTCACAATGTCCTCATTGAGGTTTCTTCCTTTAACTAACTACTTCCTAGAAAATTTCAGTAATCCCATTCAATTGCTCACCGAGATAAAGTTTATGGCTACAAATGAAGTAAGCTTTGAACTTTTATCTAGGCCGTCTCATTTGTATTAAATTTATAAATGAGTGGAAACGCTGAAGCTACTAAGGAGAATCATGGTTACAAACTGAATATCAGAATTGTTTTTCTTCTTCGTGTCTAGACAGTGATTCAAAATGATCACTTCGACCCCTTTTAACGACTCGGCCATAAAAGTGCTCGTTATCCAAGAAATCAATAACTGAAAATGCATAGATTAGCTATACTTGTAGAATTTCATCAGAATGAGTAGTAGTTACCAGATAGGAAGAGTCTAATAATGTCATGGCGATATTTTAATTAAACCCGATGACTTGATTTAAAAAAAAAGGTTTGATTCAAATGTGCTTGATTTCCTAAAGGGTGGTTATTGCGTTAGAGATAAGTTTTACTCGTTTAAACACAATAAGAAGATAAAAATAAATTACTCTAACTGGAAGAGGAAAGTTAATCTGACTTTTAGTTAAGTGATTTAAACTAATTCAAAATTGAATAAAATTATTGCATTGTGAATTACTTTTATGAACATATATTTCATGACCTTATTTTAGTATTATGTTTGTTAACAGATTAAAAAAGTTAAAATTAATTATAATTTTTACCATTGCTTTAAACCGTGGAAGATTTGAGTTATCAAATACAAATGCCACTTGCATACTTGATACTAATTATTTGAATACCCTAGAGACGAAAAATTAAATGCCAGTAAAATAAATGGAAGTAATAAAAGTAATATATATAAGTATAACATAACTTAAGTATATTCTTAAGTTTCATTTTTTAAATTTAGGAAATTTTCTTTCCCTTTCTGACAGATAAAAATTAGTTTAACACAATGAAATTTAACACAAGAGAATAAATAAATTATTATAATATACAAAATCAGAGTTGACCAATGATATTGCTTAATAAATTATGCTGCAATTCCGTTTAAAAAAGGGAAATTTCATTAGCGTTAAAAGCATCATTTCCCTTATTAAATAAAAATATTTTCCTCTGGGGCTTAAAGTATTACAATAATAAGTCATAAAAATATAGAAATCTCACCCCAACTATTTTGGTCTTCTTATATAAAAGACAGATCAATACTTCACGAAGTTTCCACCCAGAAAAAGTTACGGCAACTGCTTCTCTCTCTCTCTCTCTCTCTCTCTCTCTCTCTCTCTCTCTCTCTCTCTCTCTCTCTCTCTCTCTCTCTCTCTCTCTCTCTCTCTCTCTCTCTCTCAATTTTGTATTCTACTTACGCAATAGGCCCAAATAATTTAAAGGGCAGTTTAGGACGGTCAAAAGTTGGTAAAGACCCAAAACTTTCCAAAGTCCCTTCCTTCTTTCCAAAGTTTCTTAAGGGAGCCATCAAAATAGGTGCTAACATATCATCCCAGCTGTTCTAACCCTTAATCCTCGTCCATTTCCTGGTGGACCATCTGATACACCGTCAAAAATAAATAACCAAAAGTTGACTCAAGTCCGGGATTTGGAGAGAGGTGGTCTGGAGGCATTTGCTATAAGCGAAGCAGCCACTAAATGAAAAAGTTTAGATCAACTTTTATTACCCAGTTTCATGCCTGAACTTGGCTTTTATGCCTGCAAAAAGTGGTGTTCGCTTGTATCCCACCGGCTGGGGTTCCATCAATGATCCCTAGCCCCCGAGGGACTGAAGCTTTTTATGGTATAATAATATTTAAAAATGGAAGGATGTTTTAACTAGTTATGGAAAATACACTAAAAAGAGTCCAATTTTTTTGTCAAGCGTGTAGAAATAGATTTTACATTTATGTCTAAATAATTTTTTGAGCTATTCTAACAGTAGTCAAAAATATTAACAATTTTTGTTTCCATGTGTTAGAACACCAATTATTCATAAACATATTCTTTGGTTTTTTTAGTTGTCTGTCATAAATATCAAATTCTTAATGTTTGACTTCAAAGAATGAAGATCAGCTATGTACCAGATGCAGGCAAGACGTTTAAAAACATGAAATATATTTTTACTTTTGAGAAATACATTACATAATTTTTAAATGAGTTGAATACATTGTTGATTGATTTAATTGCGCAAATACATGCAGTGCTTTCCGAATAAGTGCCTAAATACAATATTAAAAATAAAATAACGAATTTCTTATTTACGCAATTATAAACGTTACACAAACATTCAAATAGTAAGTGAATATTTGAATAACTAACTATAAAACGTTATAACCGTTGTGTAACCTATAAACGTTACACAAACATTCAAATTATAAGAGCATATATTTTAATAAATAACTATATATTTCTCGTTTTTATTAACTTTATTTTGACTTCAACAATGTAAAATTAAGCTCTCCTTGCAAAAGTTTATCAGACAAGCTAACTGTATTATTTCTATACTGTCTTTTCTTCTCTATTTTGATATTTTATCCCTGGCATAAACTACAACCCTTTATTGTACCATTCCTTCAGTTTTTAAAAATAATACTCACAATACAAACCCAACTATTTCCTTTAAAGTGCAAAAGGAGTATTTCCCCCCTTAAAAAATCCTACAAAAATTTCTAAATCTTCTATATCGCACAACTAAACTATCACTTTTATCAGCGCACCATCAAATAAACTAGGAGCAAAACCTCTCTAACACTCCTCTCTCAAAGGAGATCTAAGATTAAATGTTCAAATCGAATCTTGATTCCCAAGTTTACAGCTTAAGACCAACTGTACGGAATCGCCTTATGATACAACAGGGAAAAAAATTAAAACCACCTTTATCTCCAATTCGATCTGGAGAGAAATGCAACTCCCTATCAATGGACTTTATTGATCCTTATCATTTCTGTCTCGAAGTTTTGCTAGCTCAAGGCCCTCACGGAGGTTTCAAAAAGTGCATCTTCAGTTGTTTTCAGCGCTTTAATGAAAAACGATGCCTGCTGGACTCTTCTTTTCCCTCCCTTTCTATAAGGTTCATATCGCTTAGTTTACGGTTACTTTTCCATTACCAACCCGCGCATTCCTCATAGGACACGTACCTGTTTAATTAAAAGGGGAATGCCTCGCAGTTGATTAGATTGATAAATATCTTCAATCGTGGCAAGGGGCACTGAGCTGCTCAAAAGAACTCATTATGAAAGGATGCGGTCACAAAAAGTGGAAGGCGTGAGGTAAATCAATGTCAATTAAATGGTCCATTGTACTTTCCATGACTCGCTTCTCAGTTTATATTTTTTCTTTTGGTTTCATACATAGGATAGAGCGATGACACTATAGAATGGGTATAGTGTCAAAGAAAAACCTTAAGGTCATGTGAAGCCGTAATTCTATGATGGTTGTTTTAGAAATTCGATTATTTAATAATTTTTTATGCGTTGCCACCCATATTTACGAGAGAGGAAATTGCTTTATTTTAATATTTTGTCCCGAATGTAATTTAATGGAATTAAGCAAACAATCCAGTAAATCTACTGAAAAAATAGATTTAAACCGGTAAAACACACATGACCCCCATACAAACATACTCAAAATTTTTCAATAAAATATAAGCATTCTACTTATTACTTTTGTTTTTACCGTCTTTAAAAAGGAGGAGGTTATTATG
Organism: Tetragnatha versicolor; assembly: GCA_024610705.1. Taxonomy (NCBI): domain Eukaryota; kingdom Metazoa; phylum Arthropoda; class Arachnida; order Araneae; family Tetragnathidae; genus Tetragnatha; species Tetragnatha versicolor. The sequence continues at coordinate 53,542,270 of JANDEH010000009.1, forward strand.
GATGAATCTCGGGATGAACCTCGTGAAATACTCTTTAAAACGAGGAGTGACACTGGCATTTTACCCATAAAAAACCATTTTTTATGAAAACATCAAAATGAATATTTTTTCGAAAACTTAGTCAAAATTTATACAGAAATGAACCTCGTGAAATTCAAACTTTATATATAGAAATGAGCTTCGTGAAATTATCTTTAAAACGAGCGGTGACACTGGCATTTTATTCATAAAACTCAACTTAGAAGTAAATTGACCCGAATACTATTTATGTGGTGAAAGGGCGAAACAGAACAGCAGGGTTAAGAAAAAAACCTTTATTTATCTTATCCCAAAACTTAAATAAGGTTATTATTTGAATTTATTCGTTTCATCTTTAGTCACGGTATCTCATGTTTATTCCTAACTTTAGTTTTATTGTTATATCAAAATTTTGTTATAATAAGAAATACTCATATTCACCAACCATTACCGAGTTTATAATTCTTAAGCAAATGAAGAAGATAAGCGTTATTAGCATTTCTTCATCATGCACAATCCAAGAAATGGAGATGGCAGAGGTGAATCGTGAAGCTGTACTTAAAAGAGGTGAGAGGGAATCATGACATTTTTCCAACGCTAAGTGAGACATGACATCGCATTGGGGCAGGGAAAATCAAAAGTTTTTAGTGGAAGAGTGGCAGAGAGGAATTAGCTGGGGTCGTTACCACTGCTTCGTGAGGGTTGTCAATGGAGGACTAAGGTTAACATTTTAATACTTTTTATAAGAAGATAAAGGGAATTGTAATTTTGTTTGACTTTCTCCCAGGAAATATATGTAAACATTTGGAAATTAGAGTTAGCTCTGTATGAAAACATAGACCCCTTTTTACGAACTTGTGTAGACTGTTTCTAATGGAGTTTTAAAATTTACGGAGTGTATTTTTCTAAACTGATATTGCTTAATGTGTTTTTCCTTAAGAATTCTTGAAACTGTAACATTGGTGGCAGCGTCGGGTTGAAAAAATTGGAGTTTGAAAAAAATTTTTTAAAGAAAAAACTATATGTGTAAAAAGTATTTCAAATTCAAGGTTGACCTTAAAACTCAATTATTTTGAATACCTTGACCGGTTTCAATCAGTTATCGGTTTAACTCATTTCGTCAAGAGGATGGTTAAAGGCGGGTGGTATAAGACGGACATTAAAACCTCAGATCTATCAAATTCCATAAATTAAGGTTACACTTAATAACTAGGGATTAGAATAATTCCAGTCCACCTTTTCAGTGTGGGATTCCAATGCTCACGCAGCTCTTCCAGGTTAATCAAATATACATTCAGCTGAGCGTTTTCATCATACCGGTGATGAATTTACAGTCGAAACTCCCATTTTAAAACGGCATGAATATTAATCTGATGGGGGAAATACCAGGCTAGAGCTCGCATAGAGCTTCCATTCCTATGAAAGAGACTTTGACATCGTTTTCTGCAACACCAATAAAATAGCTTCAATGAATTTATAGAAAAGTTCATATTAATTATTAAAATAGACAAATTTTATTTATATAAATATATAAAATATATTTTGTGATGATAACGTTTCCTTTGATTTTCTTGCATCTTGCTAATTTTGTTTCCTATTTAAAATATGAATGCAATTATTTTTTCTTTCACAAACACTTATCACGAATTGGAAATTTTTCAAGTTTAACTAGAAGGGTTCCACATTTTTTGTAGTATTTTCGCTGAAATTTTCACTTGACAACCGATAAATATTTATTAGAGGGTATTCTTTAAAAAACGCGTTTGTGTAAAGGAAATAAAAAAACCTGCAGGTAGATTTTCTTTTAGCTGTAAAGGAACGATCTATTTACATTGTGTTTTTTCTGGCAGAATGAGGAGCAGACATACAGAAAATGACAGACATGGCAGTGAGGGATAAACACAGGCAAACAGAAATAGAGATGGAAAGAAAGAGAGAGAAACATACATAGAAACATAGATTCAATAATTCCGCTAATTTCTGCAAAGCCAGATTCCATGCATGGATTAAATAAAAGATGCTCCAAAACTATATCTCTGCTGTCCACATAGTTAACGAGAAAGTTGCAATAGAGAAGAAGGTATGCCGTCACATCCATTTACACTGAAAAAAGAAATCGTGAACATGTTTTTTTAGACATAATTGCACAACAAAACGCTAAAAATATTCATTGAAAATGCATGCGCGCACCGTGGACTGAAATATAATTAAGTCTTAATCGGATATTACGTCACATTTTTCAAAAAATAAAGGGGTTATAGAGATATAGTTCTGTGGGTAAATTTTATCTACTCCACCCAAGGAATCTTTCTGTACAGAGTATTTCTATTTTAAAATCCATTAGGTAAATGGAACTTTTTTGAGAAATTTCTTTTCGGCTCATACGGCTGCAGCTCTGCGCTCTCTATCCAATATTGCCCCTATGATAACAACTTCCGCTGCACAGCGCTCGGTACGGTGAGGTTTTGCAATGGAGTGTCGCCACACCGCATTTCGTTCACGTTTAATACAGATCGAATAATAATGCTCGGCTTGCTCCGGTTCTGTTGGATTCCTAAATAATTTAGAGGGAAGACTTATTAGCTGACAGAGAATTTCACTAATTAGCTGTTATGCACTGTGGAAGATTGCTATTCAAATGTGGATGAATTTGCACATGAATGTCAAGTTTTCCTGACTGTGCGCAGATGCCACATATTTCCATTTGTGATAAACAAGTGTACTTGGTGCCCGTGTGTAATTACTTCGATATGCTCGTCACTCAGAATCGTGTTTGCTGAGAATTAATTTTGGAGAATATGCGAGTCAATATAGTGTATATCCAATTATTAACCCTATGGTTTTTACTTATGCATGTACCAGTCAGTAGACATGATTGGAGAATATTAGCACTCGAGTCCTTAGTGAAAAAGGAAATTAATTTCAATGTAATTAATAAAACACATTTCCGATTTTACTTTATTTTCGTAGTTTTCAAATGAAAATTACTTATCACCACATTAATAACCAACCTGCCACCCCACCAAAGCATGATACTTAAAAGACACAAATACCTGAAAAGTAAAAATTATTAAAATAATATTTCATTGGATGATCAATGGATAGTATAATAAAATTTTCAGTTTTGTAAGTTTAAGTTCTATTGGATATGGAGTATGAGATATTTCCCCAAATAAATCTTTTTTAAAGTGTTTTAAATTTTTAAAGAAGCAGTAAAACGATTCGATTTATCAGCATTTTATGGTTAATATAACTTATAAATTATTTTATTACGAAGTTATACTTTTTATGTGCGCGCACATTTTGAAATGCATATTTAGTTCTAATGTTTAATTTGTTAGTCATTTTGTTACTCTCATTATCTTTATCTGTAGCAAAATTTTAGAAATAAGCTCATTTTTAAGGGATTTTGTCTAATGAATTACTATGGTACTCGGGCTAAAACTATGAATTCATAATATTAAAAACATAAGTTTATAATAAGTAAAAAGACATTAACAAAATTAGCCTGATTATATTTGCTATAAAACACAATAAAGCTTCCAGGCATATTTAATTAAAATAAATTAAGCATGCCATCATAAATATTTACTTTTCTTAGAGAATCGGAATAATCTTGCATCATATAAAATTCACTTATGAATAATAATAAGCATAAAACGTCTCGAATTCTAACAGAACACTTTCCACGACTATTGTCCATTAATAAATTCACTGTATTCATTTGAATGAATGACAATTGATTTTAATATTTAAAAGGGTTACTTTTCTTTTGTATAACAACGGCAGTTGTTACCATTTATCTAGTCTAGTGCATAATTTATGATAACTGCTTTATAGTTCATAGTAATTAGGGATTATGCATCTCTTAATAATCTCAGTCAATATTTTGAGAGTATTAAATTTGAATATATGAAATACACTATACTGTTAGTTAGATTACACAAAGCAGGCCTACTTGTTATGTGGATAGATATAGATAGGATACGCATTTAAGTAATTTAATTCTGTACAGAGACTTATGAAAATCCTTGAAGCAAATTAAAGATAACTTTGTGAATCGGTTTTAAATACCTTTTCATTTTTAGATTAATAGGAGAACACAGATATAATAGGTACAAAAATGTATCAAAGTAGCTGAAATTAAAGCAATTCTTAGTTAAAGGAGTAAAAACAGTAGTAATAAAAGAGTAATAATAGAAACAACTCTGGAGTAATAATAAAGTAATACAGTGGTTCAGTCATAAAGCAATAACATGCGATGAAAATTACCAATTAATTTATTAACTTCAAATTGTACCCCGTAATTCAAAAACATTTATTGTTTAGTTGAACAAAGATCACAAGAATTACAAAGGTTAGGTGACAGTAAAAGTTTTAATTGGGTAATAAAACTCACAAGTCCCAAGGAAAGTCACGTTGAGTTTTAGAAAAGAGAAACACAGCTCGTATCTCCATTATACCCAATAAAACTCATTCGTGAAGCAAGCATTCATCTCACCTTCTTTTAATGTAAACTGACATAGGCGTCTGATCCCTTCATACAGCTCGTGATACACTACATCGTGACCGCAGAACCACCATAAAGCTCGTTACCGGTCCATTACCATAGAAAGTTAAACCAAGAGAAGAAGAAATACAAGCAGAGAAGGGGAAAAAGAGCGGGAATTATGTGGATTTCTGCTTCCTCAACCCAGACATGTGTCGACTCGTAGGACGGGGATCCGCGATGTTCAGCTTTTAGGGATTTTCAGCAATTAAAGACCACGGCGGAAAGGTAATGCGTTCCTGGAAAAATTCGGGGTAGATCCTGACACTAAGTATCTGTGGGAAGAAATGCAGCTCATTTGGTTGGTTGGTGCAATAAGAGTGGTCTCGGTTGGTTCTTCTGTGAGGGTGGATTGCTTTTAGATTGCTAGAAGCGTGTGGGGGAAATCAAATAAGAGGATAAAAATAATTTGAAAAGTACGTGAAGGTATTGATTTTTATTTCATATATGCTTATTAAATTTGAAAGCCTGAATAGTAAAATATAATTTTTCATCAATTATCTAACGTTTTAAATACATTTAAAAATTGTGTTCTTATTAAATAAGATTATACCTATATTATTCCAGAATAAACTTATGTAAGCGCATTTTTTTCAACACATTACTCAATTTTTTTATTTTAAGTAACGTTAACATCTTTCTAAGTAGCATCAGAGAAGTTTATTTTTGAGCATAGGTCGGAATTTAAAAAAAGATTAAAGTTAAAAAGTTAAAAATTGTTCAATCGCATTCCATCTGTAAATTACGGCTTCTCTAGAAGGCTCAATTCATCAATAATTAGTAAAAAAAATAATTTTCGACATTAGTGATATTAAGCAAAGTTTTGCCCTAAAGGAATTTATGCTATCCAATTTGATTTCACAAAACGTTTTCAAAGCTGATTGTATTAAAGTTACGTAAGGTGAAAGAAATTTCTAAATGCAAGTAATTAACTTTAAACGTTTTTAAATAGTCTTTTGAAAACAAAAAAGGGACCTTTTTATTAAGAGAAAAAAGTCTATTATTTCTTATTTGTTTCTCTATAACCAATTTAAGTCTTCAATGGGTCTAAAGAAATCCCCCTCGACACAATAGTTTTGCTGCTCTATCCCAATTGGGCTCCCCCCCCCTATTCAATTATCTGAATTATTTCCATTAAATCGCGGTCCTTCCAAACGAGCTCAAAAACACAAAACAGCCCTCCCAGTTGAATACCCCGTGAATTAGAACGAATCAACAGCTCGTGGGACGATAATTAGAAAATGCAAATCACTCGTCAATTGTTTTTCATTCAGGCTAAGTAAGTGCTTCTCCGCAGTTTATTTCCACAAAGCTCTGCTAGTAAATCACTCATGAGTTGAATCAGTTGAGTCCCTCATCCTGTCACCTCAAATGGAAACGTTAGTGCCTCTTTAACATTAAAAGTCAACATTTAGGATTCATACGACGGTATTTAAGATACTTTAGAAGCCCTTTTAATGAACGAATACGCTTAGTATTTACCGACATTAGCTCTGCACATTAAAAGGTATTTTCAGTTTACTCAAATTTTGACCTTAGGATAAGAGATATTTCTGGGGGATATGCTTTGTATTATTTTAAACAACATTTTTAATTACAATTAAATTTAGTCCTTGTAGAAACCAGTTCATTATACTCTTTACAGAAATTTTTTGATAATATGGATACTTTGTTTGAAAAGATATATGGCTTTTTTAATATTGTATTTAGATGCTAGGAATGATTATTACACTGTGGCGTCGCACTCTGTGTCTCTGTGACTGGTTTATTTACGTTCTAGCTGTAACTGTAAAGGCAGGCGAACTGCCATCATATAAAGGCAAGCTTGTAGCTTGTTATGATCACACCTGTATTATAATGCTGTGGAGCCGCGGCCCACTTTCTGTAATATTTCCTTTTTATTCTTGTTGATGTTTTGTTTGTGTTATGTTTAATAAATATGCTGTTAATCGTTAGCATTAGAATTTATTTCTCAGGTGTCCCACAACACTACTATTCAAAGCAAAGCTACAACAATAAAAAAGTTAAGAAAAAGACATCAAGTTGAAAATACAAAAGGATGCTAAAGAGCAGCTAGTAAGCAAGCACAGAGAGATGCTGTAGAGCAGTAACCAAGCAACTGTATCAATCCTTACTTCACGATTCGATCTGTTCTATAGAATCTACAGAAAAATTACTAATTGAAGACTTCATAGGGTAATAAGTAATAACCCACACAATTTTTTAGTTTTGAGGTCAATAGAATTATATTTTTGTAAAATCTATGGACTGGTACGGCATTCGACTCGAAAAATATCTTGCCAAATCTTTATTTTACATGACTCCCTCCCCCAAATAGAGTAGGAGGAAACATTTCTGGATATATATATATTTTTTCAAAGTAGGAAATTCCTTTTTTATGATATGTGGGTTATATATAGTTTCGTTCACCACTGACGTCTCTGGTTTAAGTAAAATATCATAAGATTTCGTGAAATATACTTAAATGGTAAATACACCATCACCTTCGAATTTTGTCACGGTGAACGGCCCTAAGTAAGTCATACAGGGAAAGGGTGATTCGTGTAATGACGATACTGAATTCCTGCGCCTATTCTTAGAGTTGGGAACATCTGCCTTCTTAAGAAATATAACTCGTCCTAATAAAAGAGCTACTCAACTCACTCAAACTCGCCAGCAAAGAGTGAGTTACAGCACACCACTTATCCTTCCCCTTCATGGCTAAAAAAAGAGCCATTATCCTCCAGAATCAGCCAAATGCAAAACACTCGGCTGCTTTTCGGCTAATTTGCGTTTTTGTTCCACAGGTTCTTTCGGAGGTTCTTTCCGAAAAGGTACAAGGGGGGGAGCCCCGCCTTTATTCAGTCTGTCCGCTTTTTGCTGCTGGAGCATTGATGAATGACAAAAATAGGAAGATGTTCTCCTGTGCCGCTAGTCAAAGTAAAGTCGACCCATTTTAATGAAAGTGGACTGCGATATCCAGCCTTAGAATACGTTAAGCTATTTGAGAATGTCTTGTTTGACAAAACAGCGCTGTTCCTGATATTGATCAGTCTTGGATAAAATCAGGTTGAATGAGGTTTGTGATGGCTGAGCGAGTGCATGGACAAATTAAAGTAATCCATCAATTCCTGATATTAGGTTCAAAGTATTTTATTTTTTTATTACAACTGAGCAAAAATTTGGAGTAAAAATACGGCTTTGTTCATTTAAGGTTCATAAAGTAAAAATAAGATCATTCATTGCCTTTTCTCTTTAAAAGTAGATATGAAATAAATGTTTAATAGAGAGTTATGTAAAAAATCTGTAAAATCCGAGCTTGGGCTCCTTGTTACACTTCGGGTTCCCCTGTACGTACAGTGAAACCTGGATAAGGGGAATTGGCTCGGGACCGACGTTTGCGTTCCACTTATTAAGGATTAGACTCCACCTGGAGAGGTTTGATTTTACTTCCTTCCACGTATACAGGTAATCTCTTGCATTTTCATCATCTCAAATATTCTCATACGCAATGTTATTGCAGATGATGGATGGAATCCATCCATCCAACTATTACTTCATCAATGTCTGTCTTGTCTATATCTAACAAATATGCAAAATCTAGAGTTGATCAAATCACTTAATCTAGAGTTAACTCTGGGTTGAATCCAGGCTAAATAATTTGCTTATCTTATGAACTTTTTATAGATGTTTTTATACAGGGTGTCCCACGAGAAGTGGCCCAACCCCTTTAACTTTTTTAAACCCCTACAGATATAGTCATGAAAGTGGGGTCTAGGTATAGTAAAATGACCATGCTCTATCCGATGAGATAAATTTCAACGCCCTCTAGCGGAAACTTTAGGAGTTATAATTTTTATTTTGAAAACTATGTGAGGTATGTGAAAAAAGTCACAGACTAAGTTGTAGAGCAGCATCGGTTTAGTAGGAAAAGACACCTTAAGTAGAAAAATATCTTGAATAAAACCCCTAAAATGCACGCTCAATTAGGTTGAATTTTCGTAGATTTTACGTCTCAAAACACTCCTCACAAGGCGAAAATGAGAAATTTTTATTTTTATATGACAAGTAAATGACTAAAAGTATTCTTAGTTCATTAAGTTGAAAATTTCACATTTTTGCCTCGTGAGGAGTGTTTTGAGACGTAAAATCTACGTAAATTCAACCTAATTGAGCGTGCATTTTAGGGGTTTTATTCAAGATATTTTTCTACTCTAGGTGTATTTTCCTACTAAATCGATGCTACTCTACAACTTAGTCTTGACTTTTTTCACATACCTCACATAGTTTTCAAAATAAAAATTATAACTCCTAAAGTTTCCGCTAGAGGGCGTTGAAAGTTATCTCATCGGATAGAGCATGGTCACTTAACTATACCTAGACCCCACTTTCATGACTATATCTGTAGGGGTTCAAAAGTTAAAGGGGTTGGGCCACTTCTCGTGGGACACCCTGTATAAGGTGGGATTTGAGAGAAGAAGAAAATAAGTTTGTCAAATAAACTATTTATTTTAGAATTTTTAAATTTATTCTTGAACAAAAAATATATATGAACGATTTTATAATCTTAAGCGTTAGTTAAAATCATAAATTTCATTTGTGATTTGATATAAATATTTCACATACAAAGTTAAGGGGAAAAGGAACTAAAGGAATAGTTAGATGTGCATTTTTAATTAAGTTCTAGTCATAGAATTCCCGTTGATTTGGATTAATATTCATTGATATAAAGATTATTTTATTCAATGGTTTACAAATAGTTTAGATTTCTTAGGCCGCAATAAAGTAAAATAAAAGCTATTATATCCTCATTAGGTGGAAACTGACTCTATTGGATATCCCAAACAGGAAATTTAATTTATTACCATACATTGTGAACCCTTATTTAAAAAACAAGTTAGTTTCATAGAAATAATTTTTATCAGGCAAAATTGTTTATTTCTAGGACGGATTTTCTTATAACATTTTTAGTGTGGATGCATAATCATTAACTAATTTATGCAACCGGAATAAGAAAAAATTCTACAAACTGGGATTTTTCACAGTGATTTTCATAATTTATTCCAAAATTTTGATATTTCAATGATATAATTTTAGTAATGGGGAAACCAGATATTTTTAAAAATTAAGCTCTAAACTTTCAAGACACTTTAATTTTAGATCACCAGTGTATTAATTAAATTTTTCAAGTAATAGTATCTGAAAAAGGCTTGCATATTAAATTTTTTTTCAAACTTAGATTAACAAACCGATATCTCTTTCCACTGAGAGAATATCGGAAGTATTTTCTTAAAGAATAGAAAAGGGTGCACTCGTATACAAAGTAGCTAGATGTGTAAACTCAATGAATGACTATATCGAACACATATAAAACGTACTGCAGTGATCAACTTCCACAACTTCTTTTCTTTGGAATACTCATTAGCCATGATCTAAAGCTAGTGGTACAGTAGCCAGTTTCAATAATTACCCCTATCCACTTCAACCCCTGCTTAGAAACTCATATTAAAAGCGAGGTTTCTACCTATTCAAGGCCGTCTTAAGCATGATTTCTGCCTCAATGGCAGGGTAATCCGACCCCCTACAGAAAGGAATGACCCAAATCAATTTTAATGCCCTTTCTACACAGATAAGACGACGGAATTTAGAAGCGCAATCAATTGCAATCGAATCCCGTAAACTTAGCTTTCAAAGGCGCCATTGGAATTAGTTTTCTATTTTTTATTTTGATGAGAACATGAAGTGTGTGTGTGTGTGTGTGTGTGTGTGTGTGTGTGTGTGTGTGTGTGTGTGTGTGTGTGTGTGTGTGTGTGTGTGTGTGTGTGTGTGTGTGTGTGTGTGTGTGTGTGTGTGTGTGTGTGTGTGTGTGTGTGTGTGTGTGTGTGTGTGTGTGTGTGTGTGTGTGTGTGTGTGTGTGTGTGTGTGTGTGTGTGTGTGTGTGTGTGTGTGTGTGTGTGTGTGTGTGTGTGTGTGTGTGTGTGTGTGTGTGTGTGTGTGTGTGTGTGTGTGTGTGTGTGTGTGTGTGTGTGTGTTTGTTTTAATTTACTTAACCTTCCTACCCCTTTGGGGTCTTTTTCGACCCCAGACGCACTTTGGCGCTTGATATCTCCCATGCATTTTTGTTTTGACAATTTCCGATGCTACTATTCCTTAATTACGCAAAGTTTTACAATGGGTAAAAATTTTGGAGTTATTATTCCATTTTTAAGTGTCTTGGGAGAAATAGTCACATATTCCCCCTCTGGGGTCTTCTGAGACCCCAGCCATGAATGGCGGTAAAACAGTATCAAATAAAGTTTAGTATTTTATTTTTTGTTGTATTATAGATAAAAAAAGGTTTGCATGTTTGTTTAGAACGTTTGGAGAAATTTTAGAAAGATATTTTCGTAGAAATTGTCATTTTTTTACAAAAAGAAGATTGCGGCTAAATACATTGAATCACTCGCTATTTCTTAAATTTTTTATTCACATTCTAAGAAAAATATGCTATTTATAGAAATCTTTTGAGTATCTAACAGTTGCAGCAAAAAAAACTCAGACAACTGTCGCCATTACTTCCTGTTGAACACATTCTTTACAAAAACAATATAAATTCATGGTTGATTGTAAATAGGTTTTTATATTCAGTCTTCTTTGAAAAATAAGAATGCTTTCAAATATTTATGAGTGTTTACGGAAGTCCAGAATGTGATTTCGAAGAATTATCAAGAAAAAAAACAATTTTATGTTAAAACTTACATAAGCAAGCGAGATACTGATTTCACTAAGAAATCTGAACCGATCATTTTCTTTTGTATTATTTCAATTTTAAAAAGAAGAATCCAAATTTTACATGTTTCATAATACTAAATAAATTAATCTGGGGTGACAGGTAGCTGATAATGCAGAATAGAGAATATATGCAGCTTCATAAATCGTTTAAAATTAACTACTAAATTCTTCCCGTGCAAGACCGGGTATATCAACTAGTATGCTTTAAACAGTGTGATTATAAATATTTTAAGTAAAACAACTTCAATGTAGTTCATTTCTGTAATTTAATTCTTGTTTGAAGGTCCAGATGTTATAAAAAACGTGTATCAAAAGAAACCCAATTAAGCCGTAATAAGACGAAAAAAATGAGAAAAATACCAAAAAAATTGGATAAATTATTCTGAAGCATCTTTCTAGAAATAAAAAATGACAATTCTTCTCCATTTAAGGAATTTTTAACCTTTATTAGAGTCATAGGCATGTTTTACGCATGGGTTTTACGTGGGGTCCTCAGAGACCCCACGAGGGGAATATGTGACTATTTTTTCAAGAGGGTAGGAAGGTTAATGGTGTTTTGAAGGCATTTATTTTGCGGTAAAATCTTACTACTAAGAAACTTGTAAAAGTTTTAAATTTCGGTTATTTACAATATATTTTGAACATTATAATAGAAAAATAAGCACCTGTTTACTATTTTCATTATTTTTACACTTTCAACGTGAAATATAGGTAGTATTTCGTTTTATTTTAACTGCTACTCTATGGAATTAAATATATTTTGGTAGAAAAAACTCAAAATGTTTTAAATGATTTCTTAAGTAGTAGCTTATAACTCGTGATTCTCCGCATAAAAAGTCTATAAACAAAATATTTTCACATATTTGTGTTATGTTGTGTGAAAATATAATTTTTTTAAATGCTTAACATAAAGTCCCCCCTCAGTAACAACTTTAGAATGTGGAAGGTGCTATACGTTACTGAAGACTCCAAGTAATGAAACAACTTAAAATTCATATACTGAATTTCCTTCCTTTCATCAAAATATATGTCAGTGGATATTTTGAAATAAGATCAAAAAACACTTTTTAAACTTAGTAAAGATTATGCTATTAATACGATGATGATTATCATGAAAGATTATGATGAACCCATTCTCTCAGAAGTTGCAACTTGTAAGCTCTTGAAAGTCGGTTAAATTCCTTCCCATTCTGCCATTCCTTGGAGATTCGACATCTTAACTAAAAAATTCCAAGTGCCAATACTTTAAAAAACTGCTTTCGACCACCAGGACCATGGGCGTTTCCTCAAAATCACAAATTTGTTGGAGAACCCCAATCCAACAAATCGGGCAAGGCCCCTATTTCGAGAGCACTAGAGAATAATGATATGTATTATAAAAATGTGCTTCGATTTTACAAAACGTCTGCTAACGTTAGTTTCTCAAAGACGAATTGTTTTTTCCATACGCTCTCTAAAGGGCGCGCGTTTTTGCTTGGGCAGAAAATGGAGGATTGCGAATTTATGCACAGGGTTATTTGAGAAAATCGTTTTGAGCTGCACTGCTGAAAACTCATGAATAACGTATTACTTCCCGGCACTTTGTGCTTGCTTACGGCTCCGGCAGTGGAAAAAGTGTATACAAAATATTCAAACATTTTCGTGCAGCATTTCCGGAACCGAAGATTTTTACAGATCGCGCGGTTCGGTCCCTGGACGAAACAAGGGGATGTCGATTGCTGGTAAACAGATTGGAATGTGTAATCGGTGGGTGGAGGGCCATGGATCCCAAACGGAGGAATGGAACGCCCTAGAGGAGTGAAAATGAACTGCACATGCTTTGTGAAACGAAAATTTCGCTACGTTAGAAGAAAACTGACGCAACTCAAAAACTCTGGTTTGGAGGGATTCCCTTTTAAAGGATTGAATTCTACCCTGCAAACTCTCGCAAAAAATTTAAGAACACTTTTTTTACTCAAATTAACAATACTTTGGTTGTTTTGTTATCTGGAATACCCTTATAGTATTGTCATTTAGAAACAGGATCAAAAACGCTCAATAACGCCTAATAACGCTCACCACACAACTTCAGTGACCGATTTTTTTACAGTATTTTAACTACTTCTCTGTTTAGGCTGCATTGTCATTGCACAAGAAAATTTTCTCGATGAAAATTACAACAGTAATTGCTTCTATTACATTACGTTTCAGGCGCCAATTCTAAATAAACAGAGTATAATTGCTTAGTTATAGTGTTCTGAAACCTCTTTAAAAAGTGTCTTGCTACCCAGAAATGTGATCTAAAAATAGTGCTGCTAAAATGTAGCTAAAATTACAGAGACAGAACATGCCCCTTTTATAATATTTCGATCTGTATTTAAGAACCCATTCACATTCTGGGGATTTTAAAAATATATTTTCTTCCCAACAAATGCACAACGCTATTTTTAAAACACATTTTTTTGATACTCTCTAAAACACTTCAAAAATTTTCAGAACTCTATCAATAAACAATTAAGTGTTAAAGTGTTCTAGCAAACGACGCAAATAAAGTGTTTTTTGTTAGTGGAAAAAAAGTGTTCTTTCATACTGTGTGTTGGTAGAATTTCGTTCATATCACACGTGCCAAAACTAAAAAACTAAAACCCTCGCGTAGAATTACTCTGTTTTCGTTTTGATATCGGCAAAAACATAGTGTTATTTTAGTATTGTCAGAGAACAATGGGGGAAGAAACCCATGGTTACATGAACTTTCCACTAAAATCTAAAATAGGAAAAGATGAACAAATTACTTTTTGTGTTTCTTTAGGAACTTCTAAACATGCGATTTTATTGGAATATGTTTTTATCAATTGAAACATCACAGAGTATAGGTAGCGATTTCATCTGCTCAAAAATATATCCTAGAAAACAAAAGAAATCACAAATTTTATCTATGGGGGTTGTTAGATTTACAACTCTAGACAACAGAAGTATACAAGAACTGAAAAACGAGCACCAGAAAATTAAAACTTTAAAATTTAACCTTTAAAACAGGCCCTTCCAAAATGATAAAAAAACTCATTTCTTTTAATTCAACACACAAGGCGAAAAATGTTTCCATGAAAAATTTACTTATTTTTCAATAAATATCTCCTTTCTAATTAACAGTTTCGCACTCCATGGAACTCCCCCTCAAAAAATCATCTTAATAAGCTGGAGGCAAAAAAGTAGAGCTTTAATTGAAATTCTTGAAAAGATCGTAATTTTAAGTGTGTTTCATTTCTGTTCATAAAAAGTAATTATTTTACTTTTATAACACCCTCTTCCCTCCTTCTTTGATTCATCAGTCTTAATGGATATAAGGAACTAAAAAAGTTGAAGTAAATTTTTTATTTCTCTCGAGTTCACGTTTTCTGAATAGCGATATTTACGAAAAATATCTGACTTTCAGAGAAAATGTTTTTATTTTTCTGATCAATGATCTATACTTGGGGAAGTTTTTAGAAGGTAGACGTACTCATTTCATTTTTTCTTAATGCCATCTTCTTAGATGCGGTATAATAAAACCAAAAATTAATCAATGAATAAATATTGTTTCTATTATACCGCAGAAACTAATTTTGTGAAAATAAATAAAATGTAAAGTATTTTTTTTATTTCCATGTGTTTTTGTCAGTGCTCAAAATCAGCATTATTCAAAAAAATACATGAATTAAAATCCATTTAAAATTTTTATCTAGTAATTCAAAAATATATTCATAACTTCCATCGAGAGCTATTCATGAGCAAAATAATTATCTGGTTTCATTTTCAAATAATTTCTTAACTTTAATTAATAACTATTATCATTTCAAAGAAACGTATTCCTATATTAATAATAATTCAATATGAGTTATTTAAAAACAAATTTAATTTTATGATTTTAAAGTAAATAATTTTATTTTGGAAATATGATTTCGCCTGATCTTTTTGAAAATTAATTGTCAGTTTCAAGTCCTTACAGCTTGTACAAATTGGTCCTCATCACGTGCTTTTGAAGGAATCATTTCGCCTATGAGTTCTCACGAATGCAAATGCTCATCGGACGTTTGAAATTTATCAAATAACTTCGGTCCCGATGTTGGAGCAAGCGTTGATGGAAATCAATCATTCGTGTGTACATTTATGACACCTACAACGAAATATGCTTTGAACCATTTGCTTAATGGAAAATATCAGTTATACTGTCAAGCCATAACCCTTGGATATTAAACCCAAACGAGTGAGATACGCAATCAGAGAACTTCAAACGCCACTCCCTATATCTCATTCTATGAACAAACCTTTTACTATTTCCACCTTTCTAACTTAACGTCTAACTTAATAAATAAAAAAGAATAATTAAAGGATCAAACAATAATAAAAACAACAATATATACTACGCGATACGCTAAAAATATTTAAAAATTTTGTCTAAAATAATATCACTTGACTCGTGTCCAAAAAAAATTAATATTACTTATTCTCGTATATAATATTAATTTCTTATATTATGTCAAAGACTTCGCAAAATCTATAATACAGCACCAAAGTTTTTTTTCCCGAAAGTCAACATGATTTCTTTTTATAAAATCACTGTTTCGGCCCCGTGGTAATGTAGCTGTTTCGGTTTCAAAGCACATTTAAAGAAAGTATTGTGCACGCTAAATGAGGAGCAAACAATCAAACCATGCTTTCTCCTTCAAATACAGATTTTCAGGAAACACAAAAAACTAATAACTTAAAAAATAACTAACTTAAAAACCTAATTATCGTTTGTTTAGTTCTATAACGAGTAACTGAGAAGATTTGTAGTCATAATTTACCTAAAAACTTAAAATTAATTATTAAAAAATGCATTTCAAATTTGGAGAAATCACGTTTTGATCGAACACATAGGAGGAAACATGGTTTGAATGTTTCCATGGACAAAACACTTTTTATTGAAGAAAATTAATCCTACTCTTCTCAAAAACTATTCTTTTTATTTCTGATATACAATGTAAATTTTAAAATAAACATTAGGTGATTTCGTATCAAAAAGTCCCCACCAATATTTTTACATCAACAACTTTACGCTTACAAATGAGTGGGTCACGTGACGAATAAGAACAGCTATGATTGGCTGTGACTGGAGGAATCACTGACTGAAAACAGGCTCTGGAGGAAACACTTTTTGATTGAAACATCAATTTTCTAAGTAGTTTTAAAATAGGTTAAAGCTTGTTTTAGTTGAAGATAATAGCATTATTTTGTGCAGTTTAATGTGAAGATCATGAAAATAGCAGTAACTCATTTTTTTTTTTTGGAGAAAACACGGTTTGAATGTTTGCTCCTCAAATATACAAAATTTTTAAGTAACGTAAAACGGGGTGAATTGGATCACTTTTGAAAAAAGTTTTTTAAACCATCATAGCTCCGGTTGTGTTAGAGTTATAAAATCAGGATAAATTCTGACTTATTCTACACATTGTTCAGAAGTTTTTTCAGTCATCAAAAATTTTTTTGCGATAATTTCTTAGGTCTACCACGGCTTTGAAGTTGAATACAAAAAAGGTCACAAACACGTGGCTGTCAAAACTTTGCTTATTGAACCAAACAAATAACTTTCTTATCTCAATTTTCGGTATCCCCCGTGTGGTCCCGATTCTTCAAAAGATTTCTTTTCGTTCAAATTTTAAATAAATGGTAATTCCGATTTTTGCTGAATTTTTTAACAAAACAAGTCCATTCCGGCTACTGATGCGGGGTGAATCGGATCAGTCATAAAAATGTGTGTTTGAAATTTTTTTTGAAAAACTGGTAATAAGTGGAGATTCCAAACAAAGGGGATTTTGGTTTACGTATATTTAAGAATATAATATATGGTGGTTTTGGTAGTTCTGGTGATATTATTTCTTTTCAAAATGGCGATTAGTAAAGAAGACCGCAAATGACGAGTTTCGTTAAATTTTTTCGACCGCTTCAAAAACTGCAAAGAATGCATGATTCATGGATGATAAAAGTTTTGCTGTATGTTTGCATTAATGTGTCAAAGTTTTAAGGTTAACCGATATTTTTTAGATGGGAAATTTTGATCTCAAACATAAAATCTATTGCGAAAAACCTCTCTCAGTATTTGTTGGTCATTAAAATGACATCAAAATCAACAAGAAAACTTACATATAGACCCAGCTGTTTAGTAATATGCCGTATATTAAATTATCTTTGAATATAGGTGCACAAATCAGTGCTATATTTAAGAGCGCGTTATTTTTTAGCTTCTGAGAATTGCACTTGCTAAACGTACGGTAAAGCTAACGAAGCGATTCTTTTTTTCACATGAAAACACATAAAAAGCAACACTTATTATTCCAAACTGGAAACAGTTAAAACAATAATGTTATGGAAAGACATTTAATGCTTTAACAATTAATTTATTTCAGAAAAACATCTGCAAAACATCTGTCTAGATCAGGCTTGTCTAAAGTGCGGCCCACGGGCCGCATGCGGCCCAAAAGCCTTTAAAATGCGGCCCAAACGCAAATTATGAAAATATGTTTTTTTTTTTAAATACATGTTTGCCACATTTTTCATATTAATCGATTTGAACTGAAATAAAAATATTTATGGAAACAAAAGGGGAACCCCCTGTGACTGAATTTAAAGGCGAAGATTGGGTTTTAGATTCAGCTTTTTTAGTAGACTTAACAGAGCATTTGAATGGTTTAAATTTGAGACTTCAAAGGAAAAAGATCAATTAATTATTTATTTGTTCCGGAATCCAGACAATAACAGCGTTTCAAAGAAAGTTGACATTTTGGGCACAGTCAAATAAATTAAAATACACTGCTGGCCATTAAAATTGCAACACCATGAAAGAAAGCAAATAGAAAAAAGATATTTATTGTATGGAAACAATATGGTATGAAGACAAAATGATGAAATTTGTACAGAGTTTGGGGGTTTTTAAGGGGGTGAAATCAGAAGGGACAGCTATCGCCCCTGGCTGCTAAAACGGCCCTTATCCGATTAGGCATTGAGTGAAATTCGGCTTCAATGACTGAAATGGGTATCTCATTCCATGCTGCTTCAATTCTATGCCACACTTTATCAACCGTATTAGCTGGAGACGGATGCGGGCCAGTCTTTCAGCAACCCAAGACCAGACGTTTTGTATGGGTGAAAGGTCTGGAGACCGTGCAGGCCAGGGCAATAATTGAATGCCCTGTGTGCCGAGGAAGGTCAGAACACGACTTGCAACATATGGTCTAGCATTACCTTGCTGGAAAATGGCGTTTGGTAAGCCTTGAAGATAGGGTATAACCACTGGACGTAAGACGTCAGAAATGTATCGATCTGCGTTTAAATTACCGTCAATACGAACTAGAGGTGTCCGGGTCGTATACCCAATGGCTGCCCAAACCATCACACCAGGTGAAGGGCCCCTATTCCGGTATCGAATGCAAGCAGGTAATGTGCGGTCTCCTCGTAACCTCCAGACACGTACACAGCCATCAGAATGCTGCACGCAAAACCGGGATTCGTCTGAAAAGACGACATTATGCCACTCCTGTGTCCATCTTTGTCGTTCGGTGCGCCAGAGTCGCCGCCTTCTTCTATGCTCCATTGTCAATGGAATCCGAAGTAATGGACACCGAGCTGAGAATCCCCGCTTCTGCAAACGTCGTCGTACCGTACGAGAGGACACTGGACGTGCTGCAAACATGCCAGTTTCCTGACTAATGGTCCGTGATGTGGTTGAACGGTCTTGCAGGACCGACCTCACGATATGCCTGTCCTCTCGTTCGTTAGTCATGCGAGGGCGTTGAGATCTTGCATGTCGTCTACAATGACCCTCAGCAACCCATTGATTCCATATCCTCATGACAGTGGTCGGATTTCGACCAAAGCGACGGCCGATATCACGGAACGATAATCCACACTCTCGATAGGCTACGACCCTGCCTTTATCGAATACCGAAACATGCTGGTAAGCATGTCTTCTTCTTGTTGGAGTCATTACACGATATTTTGAGCAAAATTCAACGTTATAAAGCGCTTTCCGAAGGAGAAATCCCCCTCACAATTTTCCTTTTATGCAGTGCTTCAGATATCGTATCTCCCTCCTGCGTTGCCAAAATGCTCTGAAATTCTCATCATTTGCATATTTTAACCTCTTCTTCCTTTCATGTAAATTTGACGTTCGTCAGAAAATTCCTTCTTGGTGTTGCAATTTTAATGGCCAGCAGTGTATTTGACACATTTCAGTACTTTGGCTGCACATAAGCCTGTGAATTGCACAAAATATATGCTGCATTAATTTGTGATTTAATTCAAGAGTTTGAAAGTAGATTTCAAGATTTTTGAAAAAATAAAGATCATTTCAACACATTTTTACCCCATTTTCTCTAAAAGTAAATAAATTACCTTCAAATACTCATTCAAATTTCATTGAACTGCAAAGCGACATTCAACTGAAAGAAAATTTTGTGAATATTTCTTAACTGGAGTCTTACAAAGGTTACCTACCCCGCGATAAATATCCTAATTTTCACCATCATGCTTTATTAAAGTCTTCAGCTTTTGGCAGTATAGTACCTATATTAGTGAACAAGCATCTTGAAAATGCATTAAGAATTGCAACCTAGTCCATTAAACCCTATATCAATTTGCTTGTTCAACAAAAGCAAATTTATCCATCTCATTAATTTGAATTATTTCTTTATGGAATCCAAACTCAATGAAACGAAACTTTTACGAATTTAAATTGAATTTGTACCTATACATATCTAATTAAATTTTTCAAAAAATATAATAAAAAGAAGTTAATTTATTTTAATAAAACTACATAGAGTAAATTTTTATTTCAATTTGTTGAAAAAATATTATTGTATGTGCGGCCCAGCAAATTTTTTTTCGTTGCAATGTGGCCCTCAAACGGTCATAGTTTAGACACCTTTGGTCTAGATCTTATTTCATACACCAGCTGCTCAACGGAGCGAGTGAAGTGCTTTATGGAAAATTACCAGTTAAATGCAGTTTTAAAGTCTAAATTTACATTCTTAAACTTATGAAATCATCTCGAAACTTTGACTTTTTAATGTAAACATTGCAAATATACAGCAAAACTTTTATTAGCTATGAATAATGCATTATTCACAGATTTTTAAGCGGCCGAAAAAATTTACGAAAATCGTCGTTTGCGGTCTTCTTTTCCAACCGCCATTTTGAAAAGAAATAATACCACCAGAACTTCCAAATCCCTACATCATATTCTTAAATAAACATAAACCAAAATACCCTTCGTTTGAAATATCCACCTATTACCAGTTTTTCAAAAAAAATTTCAAATATGAAACTTTGGTAAAAAGTATCAGAACTTTTCTGAAAACTTTATATTTTATTTTTAAAAATGTTCATTATTTTAGTAAAATGAATTAATTTTACCTTAATAGACTATTTTAAGGCTAATTTCAGGATCCTGTATCACTTTAAGACGTAAAAATTGCGTTTTTTTTTCTGCAAAAACTGGCAGTGATCCGATTCTCCCCGCATTGAGGGTGAATCGGATCACGGCACTTCAAAATTTATATAAAATAAACCGTTCAAGATAATTGAATTTTTTCAAAGAGTTCTTAAAGTATTAATTGGGACTCAAAATATTCTTTGCAAAGTATTCCAAAATCTTTATTATTAAACCTTTGGCAGCAGTTCAAATTTCAAAAGTGATCCGATTCACCCCGTTTTACGGTATCTATACGTTTCTGATATCTACAGCACCTATCGTTTTCATTAAGCTGTGACATCTTCTACTTACGCTTATTGCATATATACTTATTATGATTAGTTTACACAGTGAAGTTCTGTCAACTAGAAATAAAGAGTGTAAGAAATAATTTTTTTAGAGGCGATCGGTAATAAAGGGAAAATAACATCTATAGTGTTTCAATATTACTGTCTTAACTTTATAAGTTCAAGAATTTCAAAAGAAAAATAAAATTAATTCAACAATTTGAGCATGAATGATATGCATAAAAGATTAGATGGGCTAGGTAAGGTATCCTAATTTAGAAGAATGACTCTAAACGTTCTAACTTCTTTTCTGATTTTAAACGATTTTTATAGGTTTCCTTGTTACTTTTTAAGATTTCTTCGTGTCCTTTCGACTTCTGGATATATGGAGAGCATTCAATATTTTTATAACTTATTAACTTATATTAATTTTTATAACTTATTTTAATGACGAATAGAAGAAAAACCCACAGTTTGTTTAAAATTCATAATAAGGAACATAAAATGTAACACACTCACGATTCCCCTCATAATCTTAATCTACCTTACATATCCAAAACCTTAGTTTTATTTTAGTTACGTAATTACTTATCTTAAAATTATAACAATTTTGAACTCCGTTACTTACACTACAATAAAGAAAATTATGACCCGCTTTATAAATTCAAACATAAATCAAGATAATTCCATTCACACAATTCACATATATAATATAGGTGCGGTATTACAACGCATATAAATCAGACGCTACCGCAACTTTCGCCATTTTCTGGGCGACACAAAAAGAGCGACAGTCGCTTCTAATCCCAAACTGCTTTCAACTGTTCCATCGCTCCTCACTTTTTCAGTAAGCAAAAGCGAAAGCCGCCTGACATTTCCTTGTCGCAGCCAACAATAATCAGAACAAACGGCCTCTGAAAAATGCTCACCGCCGCGACATATTTCAAAATTAGTTTGCAAAGAAAAGCAATCGAGCTTAACTTTTTTAACGGATTGCTGGATCACGGGAGTCACCTTGGGGAGCCATATTTCTGCGGAGAAGCCCCGACCTGTGAAGTTTGCTTCCGGCCGCCATAAAGTATCAAATCACTCGGGAAGTCTCGAGAATTTCATTCGGGAACCTTTTGTAATAAAAGAATAATTAATAATTCTCGGCTTTTTAAAGCGTTTCATTTTGACTTAAAGAGACGAAATAAAAATAATTGAGCGTTCGAGCTAGACCGCGATGGAATTCTTTGAAAAATCCTTTGTTTTAGTTTAATTAAGTTGGAAACTAGATAGGTTATGATTATTGGCTGGATAGAAAAATAAATTATATACTGAGTAAAATCTGTTCTTTATGAAATTTATCAACTGACTGATAAAATTTTAATAATAGTTTAAATTACGGATGCGCTAACTTTTAATAGTCATGGGTAACACTGTCATATTAGGTATGTTATCTTATTGAACCTATTATCATTAGTTCCGCTGCGATATTAAATGAGGAATTAATCATACATTGTGTAAACAAAGTTCCCTACTTCAATTATTGTATTGAAGGAAATCTAATTATCACAAGGTCTAAAGCTTATACTATTGTAGCAATAGTTATTGTCATAAATTAAAACGTTTCCAACTGTGCCATCTAATGAAAAAATGACTAAAATATTTTAACTTGTGACGTTGTTACAAAAAAAAGTTGAAATATTTTATCAAAATTTTCCCCCAAACTAATGTTAAAGATTTTATTTCTTCAATTACTGAATAAAGCATGAATGATAAATATAAAAATATTAAAATCAACTTTTGGGTTTTAGTTCTTTGATAAATATACGTTATTCGTAGAAGGATACCTTTATTTCCTTAAATTAATAAATGATTCATTTTCGTTGAAAATATGAAAGTAAAATAATCTAGCAGTTTATTGAACGTTTTAGATTATTTAGGTTTATTGAAATACATTAAATTTGCGATGCCATTATATCGATAGTCTCTGTTCTATTACATTAAGATTGAGTTCTTGTATTGAAAGATATTTCCATAGGTAAACTTTAAATTTTTCCGAGCACTACATGTTGTTAGAAAACAATCATTATTGTTGATCGGAAAAAAGATTTAGCTATAAGTGTTGACAAAAATGGGATTTTTTCGCTTTTGATTAAGATCCTTAACTAGATTAAGATTAAAAACATAAATAATAGAAACACTTTCTAATTTTGCTTGTTTATCATATAATACATCATTGATTTCAAATCTTACGACGAAATTATTTTAAATAATATGAAATGACCATTAGTGCTATTTAACTGAAGAAACGCTTCCTTTAAAATAAAGACCCATAAAATCCCATCTGCTTGAAAACCCAAGCGCCAGTTCACGGGATCAAGTAGTAGAGGCGAAATTCAACTAATTAGATCCCTTCCTCAAGCGGGAACTGTGGCTTTTATGAACTCATCCTTTTTACCATCCTGCGTCTCGCTCGGGGTTAATATTCACACCAGCGTCGTTTCAGGCACTTCCTATGCAGATGACATGTATTCCGTGTCTAGGAAGATTCCACTCGAGCTGCGGCAAAGAGAGCTAGCTCTGCCTTGTCTTTTATGCAAACGGGACAATGGAGTCAGCTTGGACAACTTGGACGGACGTTCTGGCTGGTCTTGATTAAATTTTACGCGAGCGTACACGTGCGAGACCATCTCGGCCGTAACTTACACGAACTGGACCGGCCGTCTCGTTAAATTATTGCGGGATGAGGGTTGAATTTATATACTGGGCCATTAAATTTAAGGGGACTATTTCTTGTTCCTTGTGTGGAAACAATTCTAACTCTTCAAAGGAGAAAAAGATAAAAGCTATTGTGTGTAAGGGGAGTTTCAAAAATACTTGTTAATACCTTAATTGAATCCATAAAGATGAATGAAGCTACTAATTGGTAAATGCAACAATTTTTTTGGTTTGTAAATAATAGTAATGATTTCATGATAAGATAGCTTGAGTAGTTATTAATCCCTTCTGTCAACACATTCGGATGTTTAATAATGGGAACAATTCTTGTTTTGAATCATTGGTATTGAAAAGTTAACAATTTCATGTCCTTAGGCTAGTAGTAAATAAAAATATTATTATCTTCGTTTGATTAATGTCTCAGTTTTTAATAGTTAAGGGACTTGAACGAATAAAAAAGTAAGGGGTGGTCATTACCATATTTTTCATACTACCACAATAAAACAACAATGCCGAAGTGAGTTGATTTTGAATGCCAAATTTCCTCAAGATTTTAAAGATATCTTTTTCAAATAATTAATCAAATCTTCTAATAAACTCAGAGAGGAATCCAGGAGAGTTGAATAGAATAGAAATGCATCTTCTTGAAGCAAAACCGAAACCTTTAAATATTGTCCTTAATTCTCATGACAAAAACTTGAAAATGGGAATTTTATGATAATAAATTGAGAAAACACCTTCCACATACATTAGAAAAATTTGTTGCTCGCCAGAGAAACATTTTATAGCATCATCCACCTGAATAGACCAAACTCCTGTATTAGCCTGTGGATCATTATCATAGCCTTTACTACCCAAATTGAATATTTCTATATAAATTCTCTAGTTGTTGAATAGTAATTAGATTGGAATATTAAACTTAACTTTCCCATTTTAAATTAAAAAATGAAAATAGTATCCAACTAGTGTATAATCATGCATCTTCATTGAATTGGGCAACGTCTTAAATAAAAGTCAAAGACATTACTTCATCTGGGAAAACTAAATATTTAATGACCTATTGTTTACTTTGCTAGTACACAAGGATTTGTCTTTTAGGATGCTGGAGCTAAATTATTTACCTACCGAATGTCTAGTCGTAATTAAATTTCTAGCGAGAAAACTCTTATGTATTTCGTGGACATGGAGAATTGAAAATTCAATTCAAAATGCATGAATCTTTTTTCTAGACTCCCAAAATATATTTTCAGTTAAATTAATTTATTTTATTTGAGGAAATCTTATCACAAATATTTTTTGTCCAGAATGTGCTTTCTTTAACTTTCGGATATACCAATTTTAATTATGCATGAATGAGGGTGCAAATAAGTTTTTATTACTTCCGTACTTCATAAAATCTTCTTAAAACTATATAAGATTGTCTAAGTAATTTTTTTAAATAACAAAAAATCACTTAATCCGAAATCTACAAAATTAAAATTTTAAAAACAAAACATCTCCATTTAGTATTACACTAGCACTCTTAGTAATTTGAAACAACTAGTCTTAAAATTGTATTTTTTTAAATTCTATATAATATTTTATAGAGAAATATAAGGAATAGAAATATAAAATCAAACTATTCAACTCTTAAAAAATCACGATGTTATTTGTATTATACAATATAATGTGTGTCAATAAAAATTACTAAAACCATATCAAATAAAATATTACATTACACTAGAATTTTACTTAGAGTAAGAGTTCAAATATCTTGTAAGAAAAATAGATAAAGCACATGCAACAATCTTTCGAATTCTGTATATTTTTGAAAGTAAGTATCTAAAAATTACACAATTTCCTTTTCTTATCTCATTTTTTATTATTGGAAACAAAAGAGTATTTATACATAGAAATTATAACTCCAAAACAAATATGAATTCGAATTGTATAAAAACCTACATTTCAGTATCTTTCCTGGTAAGAAGCAAAGTTATGCAAATACAGTACAAATATTTTCATCGAAATCTTATCGATTTATAGTTCCACTGTTGGAGTTTTCTCCCCCATTTTATTTACTCCGTGGATTCAAATAAATACATTTTATTTGATATGAATCTTGGTAGAAAATACTTTGAGAGTAGATCCATTAAATCTTTTGTTACTTTGAAAACATTTTCATCTAAAGGTAACACGTGCTCCACTGAAAATGGTTTCTTTGATCTTGTGCATAGTTTAACTATTAATCACCTGAATACACCTTTTTCGGTATCAATATCTTTGAATATAGCACAAAATATTTTAAATTAAGGAATTGTTTTAAAAGCATTGGTGCATATTTATAGTACATAATTTTTATAATTTTGATAAATTCATATCTAAAAGTTCCTGAAGAATGTATAAATATCAATTGAAGGGTTTGGTGGAGGAAGGGGTTATGTGACATTTTTTGAAAATACAATCTAATTCAATGGATGAAATAGGCGCAGAAGTGTTACGTAGCAAAATCTGAATATTTCAAAACAGCTAGAAACAAAAATATGAAGAAGATGAAGGGGCTATGTAACATTTTCATGCCAAAGCCATAGAGGATGAAGGGGCTATGTAACATTTTTATACTAAATCCATAGAGGATGAAGGGGCTATGTAACATTTTCATGCTAAAGCCCTAGAGGATGAAAGGGCTATATGTCCTTAACTCCTATAAATCATAACTTAACTACATGGTCACAACAGGAGGTGTCCGAACTAGAGTTGCTTTGGTAAACTTATGTCTGAAAAAATTGAAATCATACAAAATAAAATGAAATCTGGTAAAAATGCTCCTCAACCTGATAAAAGGGGTAGACATAATGTGAGACCCAACAAAACTTGTGAAGATGTCAAGGTTTCTGTTATAGATATAGAACATGTTTCGAATGTTTTTATTTACATCTTGCTTCATTCATTCGTTAGATAATAAGTTTTTTACAGATTTAAAAAATTTTTTTGTGGATGAAGTGGTTATGTACACAAAATATATAAAAATACATATTATGGATACAGGTAAGTAAATAAAACTTGGTACACTAAAAAATAGATGTCATTAGACTAATTTCAAACGCTCACTTTACGACAAAACCAGAAAACAAAAAAGTTGCAACATGAAAACTTTGAACCTAAATTACTCGAAACTAGGATTTTGTAACATAACCCCTTCATCTCCCAAGCCCTTCAATTGAGATTCATTAAAAATAAGGTGGATTATCTAAAGAAATATACAATATATTACTTTATCAGATCATATCAATTAAAACTTAGGACTCCTTTATGTTTTATGAAATACAAAACTAAAATTCATCAATAAATTTTAAATTTCCTTTTTAATATCTACTGAAACACAGTTGTAGTATATAAGGTCAAAGAGAGTAGTAAAATTTCAAATCTGAATTTTATTGGTGACGGTATTTAGAAACAAAATATTACAATAAAAGTGAACGCTGTCAATTTTTTAACATGTAGAGTTGTAATTTTAAGTATACTGCATCTTGTTTCCAACAGTTTTTTAGGTTTTTATCGGCGGAAAGTGCGTTGAGAAATTTACGGAACCTTTGCTATAAATAAAGTTAGATTTTCTTCAGTAAAATGGTAGATGGTTGTAAAACATTGAAACAGCAGACAAATTTTGACATTCGAAAAAGTAATGATGAAATGTATGTTTCCAAGGTGACATTTATTTTCGAAAACAAATGGGGACGTTTCTTATGGAATATTTAAGCACCAATTACACGATTTTAGTGTATTTTGTTCCTGGGTAAATTTATCTTACGACTTCAAAAGCGAGACGTTTTTTGAGAGCCATGCACATATCCGAAATTTTCCCCGTGCCCCCAATAATTTATCGCCGTAGTTTTAATTTGCGAAACACTCCCCTAATGGGGCCATATTACTTTTGGGGCGCCCCCACTCAAACTCGCGAATGCAGTTTTTCTCGAGTCGAAAAGGACAACTTAACTGGAAGAACCGTTCCTTCCTTCCTAAGAGCCCCCTCTACGTGACATGGGTGGGAATAGCAGCGGCTCAAGACTGAGTGAAGAGTGGTCACTTGGGGAGTTAGGGTTATTTACACCCTCCGAAAATTAATCATGCATGGCGGGCAATTCCGAATTTCTAAACAAAGGTTATTTTTCCGCCAGAAAATAAACAATTTAAAAAAAACTCGAGCGAGAGTGGCTTCCGAACCAGTGGGACAGCTGGGGGAGCGTTTGATCTAATAATGGCCCGGGCAATTTTCCTAGTCGGCGAAATTGCTGCTGTGGTAATAACGGTCGGATTTGACTGGTTTTTTGTGCGCTCGAAATTGTTTTCTGTCCGAGAGGGTATAAAAGAGGCTAATTTGAATATAATGAAAGCGAAAAGGAGTGAAATGGTGTTTTATAAGAGGGCGGGTTTTTTCTCCAGGTGAAGTATCCAGGGGTTCTAATTGGGAGTTAAGTTGTAGTAGAAAACAGTGTAAGTGTGCCTGAAGTCGATATCTTTACAACTAGGCGAAATACGTTGAATGATGGAATTCTTTTGACACATTATGGTTATTGTATTTGAAAATATTTGGGGTGGGGTAGTTTATTGATGGTAAAATATTTTGATGGATTATCTCTCAACATTTTAGTAATAAAATAGAGGGATAATAGTTTAATTTAGAATAGTTATAGTAATTTGAGGCGCAGCTTGACATAGCTCAATTTTTCCAACTTTTCAAGGCAGAGCGAAAAACTTACCCCTCTTTAACGAGCTGCTTTCTGCACAGAACGATAACAAATTAAACAACTGCAGATATTATAATGGGTTTTCACAAAACCGTTAATTTTAGGTGATCAGGGTGTCAAAATCTGAATTTAGAATGATAGATAACCCAAAATGGTCTCACTACTGCATGACGTTATAGTTTTCTCTAAACTCACAATATAATTTCATTTACAATGTAATTAATCAGAAGTAATTTTCATACCCAGTAAGTGTTTAGTACACTATTTACATTAACTTTGTTGGTATCTTACACCCCCCACAAATAATAAGAATTTAGTGACTTAGAACTCCAATTAATTCCTTTGGTTTTAAAAATGTTCTAAATTCATCTGACCCGCACATAATTTTAATGGCCACTTTACACGCATCTACTTGTTTTTCATTAAAACAGTTTGATGACCCCTTTCATGGAACAGAATAATTCATTAAGACTTAAAACACAAGTCCTCGTGATTTCAATGCCA
Organism: Tetragnatha versicolor; assembly: GCA_024610705.1. NCBI lineage: Eukaryota > Metazoa > Arthropoda > Arachnida > Araneae > Tetragnathidae > Tetragnatha > Tetragnatha versicolor. Next base: position 53,571,295 of record JANDEH010000009.1, read on the forward strand.
TGTTTAATAAAAAATATCGAGTCAACGTCGCCCTTGGTGAGAAAAAATCCAACCGAAAAACAAGCAGAAAAACAAAAATAAGACGGCACGAGGAAACCCTCAGCACGTAGAGACACTTTGTCCAATGATGTTCGTCAATGAAATATGATCTGGGGGAGCTCCTCTTTCTTGGACATGATAGGAGCAAGAAGAAAAGTGACAACGGTACTTAAGCAACAAATACCAAAGTGACTCATGGCGGGTATTGGAAATAATAATTCTACTTGAAATTTTGTTTATCATATTGCTTAACATTCGTCCTATAATATTGCTAAGATAGTCATTAATGCTCTTGGGAAATATATTTTAATTACTAAAGTCAACCCTTTTATTATGAATCGTGTTGGGACCAGTGTTCACAATAACTAACGGTTCAATAACAAATAAATTATTAAAATTATGTGGTACGCTAAAAGGCAGTAGTGAGAAAAGGTCCTCATAACTGAGAGTTCATTTTTTAAAGTTTTTACTTTAGAAAACATTCATTTACAGAAGCAGGAAATAGAAAGCAAAAAAGAATAGTGCTGTAAGTCACATCTAAATAAATTTGAACTGTATATATTAGAGGTTTAAATTAGGATCAATCTCTTTTAAATTAGTAAACCGTTTTTAATACACCCGAAACATTAAACTTTGGTAGTAAAAGTGTTAAATGTAATGAAATGAGTATATGTTACGAATTGTGTGTATGAATGAGAAAATTGTTTATTTTTAAGTTATATTGCAGTTATTTTTAGTTTTAATAAAAACTCAATTATTTGTTGGAAACTATTGAAAACAGAATGGCGATAACCTGATAAATACATCACAAGACTAACTTAACTGAAACTGAACGTCAGTAACCCAAGCATAAAAATATTATCACTTGAAGGGATGATACGTTTTCCTAAGGTATTGCAACATTTTCAGTAAAAAAATCGAGAAAAAGAATAAACCAAAAAAATAAATAGGAACAACGCATCGGAAAATAATCACTAATAAAAAAGGACTTCCAGATATGAGGAATACCCTATTCAAAGCCTTTTCTTACGCCTAGATAAACATACTAGGTCAAGTCTTATTATTACTCGGCTACACATAAAAGCCAGTCACTGGAAAAATTATTGAATTCTGTTTTCTTGGTTTCAGAAAGATTGCGCTCCTTCCTTTTTATTGTTTCCTCTCCTCCGATGCAATCTGTTAAGCGGCGGAAACATCACTAGAATTTCGATTTGAAATGAAAAACTTCCCGAATATTCCAGGATCAAATTTAATATTAAGATTTCCGGCGCACGCATATTTCTTTCCCTGGCCGCAGATTTGTCGTTTCGGTTTAGAATGGCGGTGTTGTTTTAGCGTTACGTTTTACGAATTGCCGGTCGGCTCATATTTATGCGCGCTCTGCTAACCCTATTTCCAGCTGTCAGTGCTATGAGCTAAAAGCTGTTGGATGAAATTTGAGCGCGGGGCAGCTGGATCGATACATTGTATCTATTTTAATGACCAAATGCTTGGAGAAATGCTAAAATTTTATTCAGTTTTGAAAAAGAAATACCCTTTTTTATCCAGTATAGAAAGCATTTTTCTTATCAAGACATCACATTCATTCACTTATTCAATTTCATTCAAAATAATTAGTGACTAATTAGCTTCAAAAATAACTGCGCTATAAAGAGGGGTTCGTTAATAAATAAAAAATGTTAAACTTACCATAACAACTGAAAATAGGTGAAATCATATCTCTCATCAATGTTAGAATAAAAGGACATTGAAGTTGGAGGGTTTTGAAGGAATTGAAACTGAAATGAAAAATAAATAATTTATTTTTTGGGTAAATCATTTTTATAAAATAAAAGATGGTTCCAAAAGAAGCTGTTACAGGATTTCATTTTCTAAATTATCCTTTTAAATTTACTTTCAGGAGTACCATGAGGATTAAAATTAGGAAGTAGGTAGGTAAGAAAAGTCCCCTTAATGGGCTTAAACTGAACAGCAATGTACTTATCAAATTTCCACTCAACATAAAGTATTTTATTTCCAATGTTATCTATTTTCCCTTTTTTATTCGCAATATTATTTGCTTTTATTTTATTTACTATAAACTTAAATAAAAAATTAGATTGAATGTCCTACTGAGACACTAATCTAAATAGCAATATATTAGTTGAAAAATGAGGTATTGAGATATATTTGTATGTTATTCAATCACAAAATAACAGCATTTTTAACATGAAACAAATTATCGGTCTTTAGTATAAGAGCTTTAATGAGCACATCTGGCCATGAGATCTCAGTATGGCATCCCTTGATTCGTAGAATGATTTTCAAAGTAGAGAATAAAACACAAAAGCACTGTTAGGTGATGGATATAAATCCAAAGAGAAATAAAAGCTTTTACCCATCCACTGCTCGGCGTTGTTTTGTTTGTCCTCTGACGAGCTTGGCGTTTTTCAAGTGAGACTTTTTGATGATCTGATAATAGAGGGGCATGCCCCATCTATCATTTTGTGAGTCAATGATTGATCGGCTTCCTTGCGTTTAGTAGAGAAAACAATCCAGTTAAATTGTCAGGGAACTTGTTGACTTTCGGGAATTGTTTGGGCGATAGGATCTATCATGTCTTTGCATTGGGAATTTTAAATTCGGATGTAGTCTAAAAGCAATCGGAACTTGCTGAATAAATGCATCCAGCAAATGTTTGTTCGGGACTTGTAAAAAAAGATTAGGGAATTCGGATCGGGAAGCAAACGGTGTGCCCATTTCTTGTATTCTGAATATTTTCTGTAACCAGTTTATTTGGTTGGTTTTCAAGCCTTATAAATAAATTGTCCCTCAAAACAAACCCAAGATTAGCACTGCTTCGCTCAATTCGCTTTGTGTTATTCTAATTATTCATATCATTTTGTTGCCAACAGTTTTGTGCTATTCGAAAAAAAATATTTCCTATCGTTTAGTTTCTCCAGGAGAGATGAAAAACTAAATTTTACAAATTAATTCAAATATTAAAAGTAAAAAATCAATTCAATTTAATTGAAAGAAAATTAGATAAAGTAGTTTCAAACTTTTAGAACTTCAAAAATTAGAATATAAATCTAAAATTTTAGTTTTTCTTCTTTCCTGGAGAAACTAAGCGATATGATTCGGCTCTTGAGTGATTGCGCAATATTTTCACGAGCTATATATGGCGCTTGAAAGTAAATACCTCGGAGCCAATGAAAATTGAATACGATATTATCAATTAGTTTCTAACGAGTTTTCGCACGAAGATTACGTTCAGACAGAACACAGAATGTTTGAATTTACCTATTTTAGCAATGATGTATTCAAGACTTCCTCTTATTTTAACCACTATAGAGTTGTTCCAATTTTAGTCGAGCTTGTCAGAATTTCTTGAAGTCAAGTGTCTAATTAATACATAGATGCCTGCATCATAATGTAAGTTGAATACATATTATTTTACAAAAACAATAAGTTATAAATAGTGCTCCTTTAATTCTTAGAAATCGAAAAACAATTGAATACCTTTAGTGAAATTTAAATAACCTTATTTATCTTACCTTTGAGTAAGATACAAAATTACTGACCGTTTCGAAAATTAAGCTGCTTTTACTTTGAAAACATCCAGTGTTCTACCAAGACCCTCTATATAAAGGCCTCCCAACTCGGCCGTGCAACGTCATAACTTTCACTCATCTTTGACGTCACTCCATAGACTTAACATGGCAATTTTCACACACGTTTGACGTCATCGTCCGGAGTTGGGTGGCCATGTATATAGAGGGTCTTGGTTCTACGCGCCTTAAAAACAGAATCGAAATGCCAATCAAAGTAAACCAAACGATTTTAAACAAAGAAGTCCGAATTCACAATCGTTGCTGTGTACTAACAGTGGTATAAAAATAACAACTTTTTCTCGAAGATAATAACTTTTTCGCGTTTTAAAACGTAAGAAAAATTTAATTAAATTAATTTGGTTGATTAGTTTAAGAACAACTTAAATATGAGTTAAATTGAAACTGCTTAAAGAAGTAAAAACAAATTTACACACTTTATGTTTATTAATTTTTTACTTGCGTTTTTTTCATTATATTCGTCAAAACACATTTATTAACTTTATATTTCATTACTTAGTGAATAAAAAGTAGTTTGCCTGTTATAGCCTATTATTTGAAAAATTCAAACATAACTTTATGAATAAATCAGTAAACTATTTTGAAATTTTTATAATAATGATATTTTTATTATAATGGTTTGAAAGATATACAAACGACAATGATAGGTTTGGTGATTTTTCTTTTTTTACGACAAAGGTAGACAACATAAGTTAAAATAACAGCTAAAAGATCAGAATAATTTTCTTCGACACAAAGTGACTTGTAGTAAAATGCTTTGATTTTTTGTTTTTATACCCACCAAAAATTTAACTTAACCCATTACTGCCTGACGTCCCTTTTTAGGGACGTTTTTTAAAAATCATTCTATTTCTACAAAAATTGTTCCTTTGAATCAAAATTTGCACTGATGTATCTCTGATCTTCATAGAACATAAATAACACAAGAAGAAAGCAGAATTTTAAAATTTTTTCACTTTTTTTAAAGTTGGAAGATAGAATTTTTCAGAAAAGTGCTTTTTTAAAAGTTTTAAAAGAAAAAGCTTAAAAATCCTAGTTGTTATTTTAAAAAATGTTCAATGCCGATATATATTACTGTTTATACATTAAATCAGTTGGGGTGTTTTTTTATTTTTCCAAAATACTTTATCTTGACCTTGTTTGGGACCCTCGAAAAGCGTCCCTAAAAAGGGACGTCAGGCACGAATGCCCCCGTGGTTTTCCCCATAGTGAAATGCTAGGGTTTCCTTATTTTTTCATAAAAACGCGTTCGATTATTATGAAATGAATTAAATAACTGATATTTATGAAATTACTTTAATATTAGCTAATAAATTTATTATTTTTGTTTATTTTTTTGGAAAATACTGTTATTTTTGTTAAATTAATGGTATAAAAAGTCTTAAATTATGAGAAATTAATTAATTTGTATTAATTAAAAGGAACAAATTGATTATTTTACTATATTTATTACTTATGCAAATAAATTCCGGTTATATTTTAATTGAAAGTTTAATAATTATTAGTTTTAATGACTTTTTGTCATTAAAACTGCCAAAAAAGTCGCTTTTGTGATACATTTTCGGCTTTTTTTCTAATTAGATGTCTCTAATCATTGTGTTCTATACTGCAGATCAATCTATATCATCTGGCTTGCTAATGCACATCCCACTAATGCTTTATTTTCGGGGAGAAATTTGTGTTCCGCACATAAAAATTAAGTAAAATGAAAAAAGTATGGGTATTTCAAAGAATTAAACTTCACAAATTGAGATATTCTGATGGAATTGAGATGTGTAAGAGTAATTATTACTTAATATTAGGTAACATATAAACAAAGAATGCCTTTCTCAATTAAAAATCTTAATTAATTTGCAATTATTATAGATTTGGGAGAAAACACGAGTTTTAGAGCATAAAAAATGCTCAAATTACGTTAATTAAGGTAAATTTTACAGTTAATTGGATAAATAATTAATAATTTTTGTTCATATTCATGTTACAGTATGGTTCCGATCACTTTTGCTGCACTTAAAAAGGTAGGAGATGTTTTTGAGGCTTTAAAACAGTTTTCTACCATGCATTTACTATAAGGAAAAACCACGGGGGCATTCGTGCCTGACGTCCCTTTTTAGGGACGTTTTTTAATTTTGGTGTAGAAATTAAAATTTTAACCTGGAATTTTTTTCACTATTTTTCCAGTTGTTTTGGTACTATTTACTATGTTTTTACCAAATATTTAAAAAAAATAAAAAGTTGGGAATTAATGGGTTAATGTAAGTAGAATGGTATAGAAAAGAGGAAGGATTATTTAAAAATGTTTACTTTGAACCGTCATTTAGTAAATTGAAAAATGCTGTCTCTTGTATTTTGAATATATCGTTGCTACCTTCTCAAAACTGACTATATATCCTCAAATTGTAATCTGCTTTAACTCTTAAAATATTGATAAATTTAAAAAATTCTTTAATTTATGATAAATTTTAAAGAAAAAGCCATAATTACATGGATAAATTCTTAGAATTTTAGCAAGTTCAAGTTATTAAATAGGTTTGAGTAGAATTAATTCTATACTCCTGTTCATAAAAAATGCAACACCAAGAAGGAATTTTCCGATCAATTTGAAATTTTCAGGATATGTTCATTATGGTTTGATTAGCGAATGATATCAAATTCAGAGCTATAGCGCATGCGCGAGCTGAGCAGTGTCTTCTCAACCACTGATTTATTCGTGTATTTGGGGGGCTGTAACGGGACGTTAAGGGCTTGTAAGAAGGCTGTCTGCCGTTGATTACACAGTTCAACAATGAAAAAATTTCCTTGATGAAAATAGTCATTTCTTATAGATTTTGGGTCGCTGAATACGAAAATCACCATTAAAATTCTCAATTGACTCAGGATTTTCGGGGAACAGCCCCTCCCCCTTTTTACGTTTTTCGACGACTTTATAACTTCAAACTCGATTTTATGGGTCAAAAAGCATTGCTTTAGTCTTAAAATTGCCCCCCCGGGGACAAAAAAGGTTCAAATTAATAAAATATGATAAATTTATAACAAATAGTTTTTCCTCTTATTTTTTACGCAATTCACGTTTGAAGGGTTTAACCCTTCTCCAAGGACCCAAATTTGATGGCAATATGCAGCAATGATTTTTACTAAAAGTGGTTGAGGTGAGAGCGCCCCCAAAGCACCCACGGAAGGGTTCAATGCCTCACTTAGAAGTAAACTGTTCTGTACAAAAAAATTTGAAGCCACTAACTGAATTTCAGCTGATTCTTGTGTAAAATGATCTGCTGAATTCAAATATGACACCCATTTTCCTCCATCACCCTCAGTTTTTAGGGGAAGCCCCCTAATTGTTATTCACAGCCGTGCATCTATTAACATCTTGAAACATGGAATCCTCACTCTCTAAAACCGGTCAGTTTTTAAAGAACTGAAGAGTTTCTACTTAGGATAGACCCAAAATATAAGAAAAACGTCATTTGTAATCTTTTCAAAATCATCACTATTAATTCCTGAGCTCGCGAGCGCCTTCGCGATTCTGGAAGTCTTCTGAACTATTCCGAGTAGGCTTCTGGGAAGCTAACACCTCAGCCGCTTTTAGTAAAAAATATTGCTGCATATTGTCATCAAATTTGGGTCTTTGGGGAAGGGTTAGGACCCTTCAAACGGGAATTGCGTAAAAAATAAGAGGAAAAAATAGCGTTTAGAAACCTCTATAATTTTTAGCTATTTTTTGTAATTTTAGGGGGGTAGTTACCCCTTAAACATATCCATTTGTTATAAATTTATCCTATTTTATTTTAACATTTCTTGTCCCCTGGGGTGCAATTTGAAGATAAAGCAATGCTTTTTGACCCTGAAAATCGATTTTAAAGTTATAAAGTCGTCGAAAAACGTAAAAAGAGGGAGGGGCTGTTCCCCGAAAATCCTGAGTCAATTGAGAATTTTAATGGTGATTTTCGTATTCAGTGACCCAAAATCTATAAGAAATTACTATTTTCATCAAGGAAAAAATTTTGAAGGTCAAATTTGTTGATATCTTGTCATTGGATATTATTATACCCCCTCAGACCTTAACGGATGTCATATGAATATTTAACAGAGTTTGGAAGAGGATTAATGTTAGGCCTCCCGGAGGGGTGTTTTTACACTGTTTTACCACTGGTCAGATGAAGGGAAATCGGACAATAGTGATATGGGTTTGAAAACAGAGGTCCAAAAAGGGTAAGGCGAGTTGAAAATTGGGGTCTGGACCCTTATAGTCAAGTCAGCACGGGATGAAAGAGGCTTCATTCGCATGGCAATGCTGGATCATCGAGCGACTTTTCGACATGTTTCAAATTGTTAGAATACTGCTATCATTACTGCTAGAATACTGCTATCATTGTCTGCTCCATCAGTTAATCGGTCGACATTGCAACAAAATTCATCAAGTATCGTTTTTTTTACAGGGCTCCATCGATGGAATTCCATCGGTGCATAAAGCTACCATGGGATCCACAAAAATATTTTCGCATGATTACTGATAACAAATGGTTCTTTTAAAGAAATCCCCCTTCAATTTTGGTTAACATGACACCTAAATTGGATTTGGACGCTATGCCGAAAATCGCAGTTTTTGGAGTGTTTTATCTTGAGTCTGTGTTGAAGAAGAGAAGTGTTTTGACCTGGAGCACTATTTTTTGGAATGTTCCAAACTTACATTACATCCAATAAAGACAGTTTCTTTCTCCACAAACTTCTTCATAATCTTCATCCATAATTTCACCTATGGAGCTCGAATAAAATTTCGTTGGTTTGTCCTCATGCTTAAAATGCTTGTTATGTTGCCAATATTGGCAAACTTTGTGTTTGGGATGAATCTTAGATGAAAATCACCTCCTCAGTCAAAATTTCAATCTGTTTAATTCGATGACCTGTCGTGTAGAGGCTCTCATTGCATCGCGTATGGAAGACATTAAACACTGATTTTCGATATTAAATTTCATTCCTTTGTTCTGAAAATTATATTATTTATTTGTATCCACGAAGATCACTTGTTGTGTAAATTTCATCAAAAATCTAACAAGTCCTTCATGGTGTTGCATTTTTATGAACAGGAGTGTAATAATTAAATATACGTATACTATAATAATTAGGGCTCGACCGATAGCACTTTTTTCACCGATGGGCCGATGCTGATTGTTCAAAAATTTCCATTGGCAAGCCGATTGCCGATGGGTGTTTACGAGGCCGATTGCCGATGCCAATGACCGATAGTAAAAATTGTATTAAACCAATTTAGTCGAGTGACTCTAACGAAAAAGGGGGGTAAGGAGTAAAACCAGTCAATATTGCAATATTTCGTTTTCAACGGCTTTCACTTGAAAATGACCTAGATCATAATATATTAAAAGCATTTTCCCAAATGCCCGTATGGCCAGTCCGATCCTATCCATGAGGAGAAATTTCAACTTAAAACTAAATGTGGAGTTGATGAAGGAAAATCTAGCTTATTTTCGTCTTTGCGTAATTTGTTTGATTTGTGATTTGTTTGGTGTGTCCCCCACCGGTTAAAGCTCACCAGTCGAAGAATAAGAGTAAACTATAGATATGGTTCACACAGTATGGAAATGTTAACGTGATGATTTTGTTCTTTTTATTTAAATAAGTATCTTTCCTAGTAGGACTGGTGCGAAATGCTATAATTGTGAGTATACAATTGAATCACTTAATTCTGAAACATGTCAAACGCCACTTTTTTCAAAAATTAGTTATTCGTGTCATGGGATTCTGTAGGGGTAAATGAACATTTTCAAGTAAGAATTAAAAAAATAACGTGATTTAAAATAGTTTTCCAGCATGTTAAATTTCAACTTTAGTGTAGAAACATGTCAAATGACGTCGTTTGACTGGTTTCTGCTCTTAAACTGCGGGGAATTTTGTTTATACCGTCTCATCTGCAGCTTTTTTAGGACTGCTTTTTTTATTTAATCGCATATACAAACACTATATGCCATTGGAAAAGTCATTCTTTAGAGATTAGATCTATCAAGCTATAGTAAAAACCACATTTTTTTAAGTTTTTGTACGAATCTCAAGACTAAGGACGTTTTAGTAGCTATACTATATTTAAAATTTCCATGCTTGTGGCCCTTTCTTACATCCATATGAATAAGATTTTGTATCTATGAATCACTTTATTAAAAGGGTACATAAAATCTATAAACCAGATCATAATATTGAACTATTTAACTGATTTTGTATTATTTTAAAGCAGGGGTTCTCAAACTTTTTATGTCGCGGAGCCCTTTTCAAGAGACAAATTCTTCGCGGAGCCCTTTTCCGAAATAAATTTTTCAAGGTATAAAAGCAAATTACATAAAACCCATTGCCTCTAGAAATAAAAGCATAATAGAAATTTATTTCGGGAGGGGTCCAAAATTATATCTCAGTCCCTCCCATGCATATTTAACAGTTTAATGTAGCTTTTAAAAACATTTTTAGGTATAATTTGCATCTAAGATAATTTATTTGTAAGAAAAATTGTGACAAATTAAGATACAAGTAAAATAGAAGGGTCTGGGGTTCCTTCCTCCCCAGAAGATATTTTGAAATGTGATCCTTAAAAACAGTTTTTTAACTCGTTTTAGGTATATCATTGTCCAAATTTTGGACATTCATTTTTAGGTAAGATTTTAATTTTAACGAACTTACTATAAAAATTGACAATAATAAAGTTTCAAGTACAATAGGGGGTTTTGGGGGTCCTCCCCCAAAAGAATTTCGGAAATTTGACCCTAAATAACATGGTTTTAACTTGTTTTGTTATACGTAGTCCGGTTTTCCGGGGGAGAGGCTGGGCCCCCCTCGGCCCTTTAATATACACCCCGGGATATATGGAATATTTTGTTTACCAATTATATTTTATCATTGGATACAATGTAAATCTTCATTTTATATTTCTGAATAATATAGGTATCACTTTTTAATCATTATGCCGAAGATGCATGGACATAGGATTCCATACAGAAATCTATACATCTGTAAATTTTGTTTTCCTAGAAGTTACTTCTTTTGAAATCGAGATCTGTTTTGGGGGGCTGATAGACCATACGTCAGGGGTACTTATCGAAATTTATTTACACATGGGCCCAAAATCATTCCTTATCCCATCCCATGCCATAGAATCAATGTTATCTTCTCTTTTTATACATTTTTTTGGCAGAATTTGCATCTTAAAGAATTTAATATAAGAAACGTTTTGTGTAATTAAATTCCAAATGCTATAAAGGGAGGGGGTTGGAAATTTGACTATACTATAAACAGGTTTTCCCTTGGTTTTGGTACATCTACTCCAAATTTTGGACATACATTTTTAAGTAAGATTATGATTTTGCTGAACTTTATAAAAAAAGGTGCTGAGTAATCAATTTGAGAGATGGGGGAATGGGGTTCCTTGGTGTGCTACTATTCGGAGCGGCCGTTTCAGCGGCAGAAATAAAATGAAAGTAAATAGAACTCTCATAATTCTTCTAAAAATTAGTAGAAGAAAAATTTGGTGCCGAAACAGGCCGGCCCCCAAACGGCCAGCGCCAAACCGTCCCATCCTGGGGGTTCCTCCCCCAGAAAAGTTTTGGAAATTTGACCCTAAAAACAGGGTTTTAACTTGTTTTGGTAAACCAAAAAAGACCTGAAAAAGGCAAAAACCAGCAGACCTTACCAACACCTTACAGAAAGTTATTTATATAACATTTCAGAGAAAAGCAAATTAGAATTTATAAAAAAATGTATTTATTTCAAATTTCTTCGCGGAGCCCCTGGAAATGCTTGGCGGAGCCCTAAGGGCTCCGCGGAGCACAGTTTGAGAACCTCTGTTTTAAAGGAAAATCGTTTTACTGTCCTCAAAGTTACATCTAAACAACTATCTAACTGACTTTGAAGATGTCTCTATTAACATTTTGAATTGGCTGACCACTATTTTTGCGTGTAGAGTTGAAGTCACTTATAAAAAATGGTATTTTTACATCTACTAACCAAAATATATAAAAGATTTCTATAATAACTTTATGGGTTAGTATTTAATAAGGCAGAGTTTCTCAAACTGTGGGTCGCAACCCGCTGGTGGGTCGCCAGTCAGTTTTTGGTGGGTCGTGAGAAGATTTTTAATTTTTCTGAATATGAAGTATCTTTTTATAACTTTTACAAACGTGTTATTGACTTTTGAACTATCAAACCATTATTTCAACTTTTGAAATTTATCAAATTACCATATAGTAAAAAGAATAAAAATTTCAGGAAAAACTACACTACCGGAAAAGGCAATTAATGTAAATACGTACTATGTGTGTCCCTTTAATGCCCCGATAATGCAAATCTAGTCGGTTATAAAAATAAGATTTGAAAAAATATTCAGTGTTTCTCCCCATCCACACCGGAGGAAGCAATGCAAATTTTAAGAATTTTCTTCGGAAATGATGCAACTGCAATTTATTCCATATTGCTAAAAAACAAGTAAAAACCCTATTTTTAAGGGTCAAATTTCAAAATTTTCTCTGATGGAGGACCCCCAGATCCCCCTTTTTATTGTGGGGATCATTGTTAGCCCACAATTAAACTACTATTTCATACGCTAAAATTCAAATATTTACTTTTAATTTTCTAAAAAGTTAATTTCTCTTCTTATACGTGCATTTAATAATTTATTGTTGTAACAAAATAGCTGGTGAACACCCCCCAGTCAGAGGAGTTAAAATTTTGTAGGGGGTCATGATATAATTATCTCAGTTCAGTTAATTATAATTAACTGAAGTCAGTGGGTCGCGTTAGATTTTGTTTCTCAAAAGTGGGTCGCGATGCTAAAAAGTTTGAGAACCCCTGTAATAAGGAAATGTTATTTTCAACTAATAGTACTCCTACTTTTATTAACAAATCCTTAAGGTACGTGCCTACGTTGAAAACGTCAATTTCGTGATTCTATAATTTAGTACAGCTTTTTAGTGTTCCAAAACTATCTTACTTTTGATTCTATAGCCACTAGAAAAAAGTTATAGCTAGTTAAAGAAAGAATGTCACATGCCAGTCATATGCAAAATGTCATTTCAAATGCGTTTTTCTCAGAACAGTTTTTTTTAAAAATTTAGTTACGGTGATTAACATGATTTCTCAAAATCTATTGCTTGTATTGTTATGAAATTTGGCATGAATGGTTTTGATAGTATTATCTAGGGAATGAACTATGGAAATTTCGTTAAGTTGATTCTCAGTGAGTGTAAGAGCTTGTTTATATAGGAAAGAAAGGAAAAAAAAACTGAAAATTTAATGTATTCCTAATTAAAAGGCTGTAACTTCTATAAAAATTTTTATGTCTATAACTTCTTAGTTCATTCCCTAGGTAAATGTCCTAAAATTATGTTACAGGTTAAAAAATCACTTTATGTTAGCTAGATTTTTAATTATGATATTTATCATAAACTTAAAAAATGATCAAATTTAAGCTATTTTTATTTAATTTTATGAATTACATGAATATTTTTTTAACTTTTATATTTAAGTAACTGTTTTCTAATATAAATGCATCTAAAAAACTAGAAATATCAGTATATTTTACATTTTTAAAGAAAAAGTTCTCCAACGTATAGGCACGTAACTTAATTAAATTAGAGTTAAACTATAAAAATAGGCTTGAATACTGTTTTTATTGCAGAAACCTGTCAAATGCAAATATTTCAATATTTTTTAAAGAAAAGAATAAAAACATAAAAAAATTATTTTTGCCTGTAAAATATCTAAATAAGGTCTCCTTTGAGAAAAAAAAATTACCACTTAAAAATCTTCATAAAAATGTAGTGAGCTTCTTTACAGTGTTTCTCGTTTATCTCAAAACAAGAAAAGTGGAGTTTGACATGTTATAGAAATAAGCGATTCATTTCTATAAAATGAAACGATAATGTGCTAGCTTTTTACTGTCTTAGGATGCCCATCTAGCCAAATGCCTAGGCACTCCTCTAAATACTATGTGGAACGGAATATCATCACAACAGTCTCACGGCAAACAATACATATGTTGAATAAAATTATATTAAAACACTGGTAAGCGTTCAGAATCGAAAAACGATAACTTTTGCTATTCCCATCTGTATAATGGGTTTCAGTGCCTAGTTAATAGTTCAGGATCCACGGTACATTTTTTGCACTTGATTACTATCAAGCTAATTTTCCGTGAGTAGCTTCATTTTGATGAGACGCCCAACAACTTCCATTACGAAACTCTGGATTTTGGTAGCTAACAGAGGTAGCAAGGATACAATATGTCGATTTGATTATTCTCAAATATTTATTACTAACTGGATTCTTTTTTATTAAATCTCAAGATAATTATCTAAATTATTCGAAAATATATTTGTCCTACAAAATGTAGGGTTTGATCAAAGAGTCCCCTCCTTTCAACATGTATCGATAACAAGGACATCATAAATTATTACTAACCAGCTGATTTTTTTTTGTTTTACTTAGGTAAAATTTATATAATTTAACAGTTATATTGTCCTAAAAATTGCGTGGTACGTTATCCCGGTCCTACGCTCAGAAATTGTTAATACCTCAAGACCATTTTTCTCATTACTAACTGTAGGACAAAAATATTACATAATAGGTTAGAGTGTTCTCTCCCAAATGAAACTATGTCCTACAAGAAAACAGGTATTTTATCACTAGTCCGACAAGAATTGTCATTTTTTTTCGTTTTCCTATTTGCAACATAAGATGCAGTTCAATTATTACGGAATTTTATTAGTGAACTTTTAAGGAGGTTAACGGGCTATATAATTCACCTTTTGTTCTTCGATTTAGGGTTGTGGATCATTCTTAAAAGTGCCCTGTTTCTTATTTCCTCATTTAATCAAAATTATGGGGTAATAAAGGAACTCTAGCATTTTATGCATGAAAATTAATTTATCGAAATCTTCTCTTTATTATATTAATATTTTATTATTCTTATTTCATTTATAAAGTTAAAAGTTTAAATTCAATTAATGTTATTTCTACTTAAATTTCCTGAAATAGGTGGGTTGAAAGAAAACTTTTACTCACCACTTTAAAGTTGGTTAAAAAATTATTAAGTAATTTGATCGACAGTGTATATAAATTTTACGATTTAATTTAAGTAAATTAAGTAAAATGGTGAGTATATTAAAATATTAAGTTGGGGTTTTTTATATTTAGTTTTCGTGAAATTAATTAAAAACAATATTGAAACGCAGGGGGTGGGGGAATAGGTTCAAGGGTCTTCGTAAACTTCCTGAACCAATCAAACTTGAAGAAATGGGGTAGCGCTGAGCTTATACAGAGGAAGTGGAACCAACCTTAAAAAACTGAGCTTGGAAAAAATTGAGTTGATTTTGGGGGATGATAACCAATCAGTATCACAAAATGAATGAAAAAAGAGAAATACCATTTGATTAATTTTGTCATGATTTTCAAATATTTTGTATAAAAAATATAGCGTTCCTTATAACTTTCAACTTGTACTTTACTTAAGACTAATTTTTAACTAGGCATATATCGAAAGGTTTTAATGAAAATTTCTGGAGTTATAAAATACTCTTCATAGATTATATTAATACCTTCTCTTGATTTTTAATTGTTTTAGTTAACAAAATAACTGGCTTGTTTCCTATTACCCCAAACGGGGTAATGAGATACAGTCGCTTGGGGTAATAAGAAACAAGTAAAAACTCCCCTTACCCTTTACTTAAGAAGTTCATTATTTTTTCAAAGAAAGCTACAAATGGTGCAAAAAATTCTGTAAAAAATTAGCTTCATTAACTTAAAGGATAAACTTGTGGAATTTTTAATGTTTCTGATTACCCCATTTGAATCTTATTACCCCACTCTCCCCTAACGAAGTAAAAAAATCAGATGGTTAGTAACTATTTTAATGACTTCATTATCGATACATATTGGAAGGGGGGACTCTGATCAAACCATACATTTTGTAGGACAAATATTTTTTCGAATAGTTTATATATTTATCTTGAGATCTAACAAAAAAAAATCCAGTTAGTAATAAATATTTGAGAATCATCAAATCGACATATTGTATCCTTGCTACCTCTGTTAGCTACCACAATCGAGAATTTCGTAAAGGAAATTGTTGGGCGTCTCATCAAAATGAAGCCCTTCACTTCACGAAGATTCAGCTTGATAGTAATTATTTTTACATCAAGGATCTGTACTACTACTTTTGAGCGTAGGACCAGGATAACGTACCACGCAATTTGTAGGACAATATGACTGTTAAATTATATAAATTTTACCTAAGTAAAACAAAAAAAATCAGCTGGTTAGTAATAATTTATGATGTCCTTGTTATCGATACATGTTGAAAGGAGGGGACTCTTTGATCAAACCCTACATTTTGTAGGACAAATATATTTTCGAATAATTTAGAGAATTATCTTGAGATTTAATAAAAAAGAATCCAGTTAGTAATAAATATTTAAGAATTATCAAATCGACATATTGTATCCTTGCTACCTCTGTGAGCTACCAAAATCCAGAGTTTCGTAATGGAAGTTGTTGGGCGTCTCATCAAAATGAAGCTACTCACGGAAAATTAGCTTGATAGTAATCAAGTGCAAAAAATGTACCGTGGATCCTGGACTATAATATGTAATAGTGATTCAAAGAGTGTGCTGTTATACAAAAATTGGATTGGAAGTTTTTGAAACTCTTTTTTGATTTAACAATATTTCGCTCCACTGGAATTGAAGTTTCGCATTACTTACTATCTCCTAAGACTGAGAGGAGGTGACAAACTATGCTAATCCATTCTCCTGAAAAACAGAAGGTATTGAAAATAATAACCTTGTAAAGGACTTAGCCTCTTCAGTCCCAGGTATAAAAAGTTTAGGATGTAGAGATTGAGAGATAATTTATTGATTTACTTCGTTTATGAAGGGAATAAATTTAATAAAATCAAGTTTTTGAGAGGAATCCAAAAAAAAACTGCCTGGTAATTGAAAAAATATGCTTGCGATTAAAATAATTCTTCAGTTGAATAAAGGTTGGATTTCAAAATGCTGTGTAAGGTAACTGCATAGATTTTATTCAAACTCTGATTCTTTTTACTAGAACTATATCACCTTCAATAATCTTTTAATCAATGCTTAATGTTCCTTCTAATGAATGTTCCACATGACAGCTGTAAATAAAAAAACATAAAAATATTGGAAGGGATTTTTGAAACAATAAATGCGTTTTATTCAATCGTTTTAAATATATGTTTGGAAAGCTGGAAATATGCTTCCAAACACCTATAATACTTAAATTACAATAATAAAATGAATCATGTACTAAAACTAAACTAAACTCATTGGCGCAACAGCCCTAGTGGGCCAAGGCCTACGATGCCCATCTTCGTTTTCGTGACCGTGGGGCCCTGGGGTGCAAGGTGTCAGGCATGTGTCCCGGTTAGGTGGTCATTCTAACGCGAGACCCCCAGTGTTTAGTTCCCAAGCACGCTTGGTCCTCATTTTATCGACCCACTGAAGGGATGAAAGGCTGAATCATGTACCTATATACTAATTTTTATCTTACAGAAGTGTTTTCTATCAATTTGTTGAAAATTTTTTTTGGTAGGAAGTATGCCGTTAAAAACACGCTCCCCATTCGTACTCAACTTCCCTTTTCAAGAACATTTAGGTTTTGATAGGTGAAATGCGGAGGTTATGCTACAATTCGAAGTCATAAACAAGAATAAATTTCACTTTGAATAACAGTCACACATAGCCATTTTCTTACAACTGAATCTTTCAAGGAGCCTGAAAAAATAACTTCTTTGAACAGCATTCAGGTTCTTTCATCTTTCAAAGGGAAGTTTGTTTTTGAGCACCATGGCTTCCCATCCATAATTTGAATTTCTTCGGATATTTTGCTTTTCCTACTGGCTGTCCATTCATTCTTCTTACGACCACCACCGTTTCCCCACCTTAGGAGTCCACCTGCATACATCTCGAGTTGGAAATATAGTCAGATTATGCAGAGCAATATTATCCTGACCTCGGCGGGTCGTGCGCACTATGTACCCACACTGCGGGAATCGCCCTAGGAGGTTCTCTGAATTTACGACTTGAAACACGGCAAAGGTCATCCATGTCAGATACCTAGGACTTGGGCACTCTTTGCCCCTCTCGGCATTGAAACAATGTTTCAGGGTGTCGGTGGCTGTTCACAGGGTCAGGGTGGCAGGGGAGCCAACGAACGTGACGGTCCTGGTGCCAAGGTAAGGGTGGATCAGGATCTCCTGGCAGCCGAAACCATTATTTTTGAGCCTTTGGAAGTGATTCTGTGGGGGATGAGGCAATTATGATGGCCCTAATTGGTTTTGACGGTTTCAACACGTCGCGCCCATCTTTTAGGTAATAGAAATTGTGATATTGAAGTAAATTCTTGGAGGTGTATCTTTTTTGGTGAGGAAATATAGTGGCTTCCACGCGTTGAGGTAGAACGTGTGCGGGAAATATTTGAGTTAGGAGTCGAGTGGATTCTGGGTGCTGTTCTTGAATGTGCAATCTTGCCATTCTAGTAGATATATTTAATAAACTCTGCAGGATGTCAGCTGCTTTTTTATTAAAAAAGCGTCACGATTATGATTCTGCACAGAATGCGTGTTTTTTATGTAATATTTGAACCCCGCATTTTCGTTTATATAAGTAGTAGGTATATTGTGTTAGAAATATAAAATATTAAACATTTATCGATTAATGCTTGTAAAATCATTGACTCAATTCAAGGGAATACAAAGAGGGGATTATATTCGGAAATACAAATTGTTTACTCGATTTCAAAACTTTCTAAACTATGAAGTTTATATTCGGATTCTAATAGCTACTAGGGCTAGTCAGAATTATACCATTGGTACATTCCCCCCTATTGTATGTTACATCATTTGCTAAACGATAGTTACAATACATGAAAAATGTTCACTGTTTGTTTAGGTGCATAGGAGTTTTATATTCATTCACTATTATATGCAAAAAAAACTACTTTCACCATTACAAAAATAGCTTTGTCTAATTTATAAAGCAAGTTTTACTATTCTTAAGCAAGGATCGCCATCATGTTCTTTTCAAATCAAAAAGTACTAAAAATCCCTTATAAGTTAGAAGCTGCGTTATATTTAATAAGGGTGAAATATAATGTATCGTCTCTCGGAAAAATTGCCAATTTATTAAGCGTTAAATCCCTACCCCCGAAGAGAGAAAGATACCCATTAAACTCACTTCAACACAAGCATTTTCAAAAGATAGCGTCATTTAAAGAGCTTTAGATCCTCATCGGTATTTGCGGAATCATCTCGAGTGAGGATCAAAACAAAAAGCAAACGAAGCTCCATCTCCTGTGAAGAGCCAATATCTCATAGCATAACGTGAAAGACTGAAAGGAAAAAATTAGTTACACTGAAAAGAAAACATTGTCTGAACTAGCTGACCCGATCCCAGCGGGCCTTGCATTCAAACTTTCCTACCGTTCGCTTGGAGGCATCAAACCAAATCCAGCCTGATCACATTGTTGATTCTAGTATCATACCTGCCACGCTGATTCCTTTTTACTACGTTCAGCATTATCCGCAAAAAAAAGAAAGACGAAAATATATCTGTAAAATTATAGCTCGTGTTTGATGGACAGTTTATTGGGCCCTCCCCCTCCCCTCCTGTCCACACCTTTTGACGAGGGGGGTTCCCCCCGAGGCTGAACATGGCGCTTTCTTTTTTGTTTCTTCCGAGTTTTTCTACTGATGGAAAGACTAGAGCGGGCATGGGAAGAGATCCTGCGTGGCTAAGGTGGAGAGACACGAAATGTAATCCTTTTTATTTGATTGAACTCCATAGACTATGGGATTTCGAACTTTTTTTCTAAGAAAATTATTTAATAAGACAACGTGCTATATCCTACATGAGAGAAAGTAACCGTAAATCGTTTTAGGCATTTGTTTTATTTTTTCAATCGAAATTTGATTTATATTTGAGATGATGTACAGTACTGGAAAAAAAAATCGACTCAGACCCTATATCTCCGGAACGGCTTGTGATATAAAGACAAATAAGGTATCATTTTTCATTATTTGAAGTATTCTATATACAGAAAATTTTTCAAGTTCTTAGGGGGTCGTCTTCATATTAAACGAAGCACCAACTTTCGTTTTTCCTATGGGCGACATCAAAGATTAATCCAGATTCTGAAAGAGCACCCTCTAAAACCCCCCAAAACCAGTTTTCATGTCATTTGGTCCCCAAATGAAGCCAGGAGTGGGGGTTGAAGTTCGTTGAATTTACGTTGAAATCTCGTTTTTCATAGATTTTGATCCTTACAACCATTAACCCCACGCACACTGTAGGAAATTTCAATTAGAAAATTTTGCGCCAATCTCATATCGCCAAAGACATACAACTTATGAAAATTACAGTAACCTTACGGTAACCATAATTTACTAACTGAAATCAACACATTTATTGTTTAAACCTTGATGTTGAACGTAGCCGTGTGGCCTAACGGCTAGTGTGCCTGGTCGCAAATCTCTAGAGCCAAGTTCGAACCGCATAGCTTCCGTGTTCTTGTTTTGCTTTTGGAAGTTTGTGTATGCCTCGAACTTAAACTACCGATAGAGTTAATAAGTTCTTATTTTTTACTCTATTAATTTCAGTAAAAGTAAAATTAACCTATTTTTTTTGTGCATGTAATATTTTTTATTTGTTTTTAAATTTTGATGATATTTTTAAATAAAAGTTTACAAAATAAAAATCTTTAAAATTACAATTTTTTCAGATGAAAAAATTTTGAAACAATACTTAACACTTACTTTTGAAACAATAGTTAATTATTCGGCTAAAAATTTCACCTGCATTAAATTTGAAATGTTTTTGAATTACGCGAATAAAGTTTCAAAAAAGAGTATTCGATATAAAGATTCGAATTCATGACAGATTTCATGCAGATATTTGTGGTTTTAAATATAAATCTAAGGTCAAGAAAAGTCGTTGCTAAATAAGGACGGTCTCTTCTTACATGCATTGTTTATTAAAAGAAATTCATCGTTTTATCTTTGATATTAAATGTTATCAAGACATGAATTAATTTAACCATGACACAAATATTATCGTGGTGCTGAATTTTGGATCACACATCTTTCCCATATGATGCACCCCAGGGTTAACACCATCTCTTTGCCTATAAGGGGACATCCATAAATTACGTGAGGTCAAAAAGGGGGGGAGGGGTTTGGAAAAATCTCACCAAGGGGGATGGGGGGTCGATCAAAATCTCACGTTAACTTTTTAAGTTAGAAATTATACGATTTTCTTGTTTTTAAGTATGAGAAAGGAATACACACAGATAAGATACTGCAAATTATTTTTAAAAAGTTGTAGGTAAATCTCACTTGGGGGAGGGGGTCCAGCAAAATCTCACAAAGGGGGGCCCAGATTTTGGATAAAACGCCTCAAGTAATTTATGGATGTCCCCTAACTGGGTCATCCAAGGGTTGCACCAGCCGCCTACCCCTACAGTAGTTTTTAAGAGTAAGGCAAGCAGCGTGTTAAATCTGCCCTACGCAGCCAGAGAGCTCAATGCTTGGAATAAAAGTTGACTTACATAATTAACTAATAATAAATAAAATAGTGGTGACTACAAAATAAAAGATTAACACTATAATAACAATTTAGCTACCACTTTTTAATTTAATGTTATTTTTTATAGGTATAGTCAAAGTCAATCGTTTCTTGCATTCAACCTGGTATTGGGAAAACAGTAGATCCATCCGCTATTGTCACCAAACATATGGATGATATCGTTGGTTCTTACCGGTATCGGATTTAGAAACTAGTTTAAGTGCGATAGATGAGGTTAAATGGAAATAGGGACTGAACAGGTTGAGTTTGAAAATTTAACATTAATTAATATGCTGATTTTTATTGAGGCTTAAGAAAAAGCAGCATGCCAATTAACGTTAAAATTAAAAAACACAAACAGAAAAAAAATATCCAACCCCTAAAATAAAACTCCAATATCCCTTTCCAACTCCCCCCCCCTCTCTCTTTTTTTCCTTAACACCCCAATTGTTTAAAATATCAAGAAGCTTCAAATCGTCGATATGATTAAAGTTAATTAATTTTAATTCATCAAGTTTATTAACTTTGAAATTTAATGATTGGCTAGTCAACATGTTTCATATTTATATTTTGTTATCTTATTCATCAAGCACATAGGTTCAGAAACTTCAATGTTTATCCTTAAAAATTAATAAACTATTTATCCAACCTAATGAATCATAACTCGTAATTAGATATTAATAAAATGACTGCAGAATCATTAAAATCAGTATTTGAAAATTTTTCTACTCCTATATGTATAAGCAAATTTTAAATTTTGTAATTGCTTTAATTTTTCAAGATAAGTTAATTTTCGTAAGTGGAAATTGAAAATTATTAGAAACATCGATTAAATATTAATGCTAAAAATACCTCAAAAAATCAATCAATATCTGTATTTAAGTATTTTTATAGGAATTTTTGAGCCGCAAAAGCCTGATTTATTATTTCATTAATTAGTTAAATTTCTAGCTCTTATCAACAAAACTAATTTCATAATTTAGCGTGATTATTTAATACCTTTATTTAAATTTTTATTTGCATTTTTCCAGAATTAAAAAAATGTAATTTTTTAATAACTCTCAATTAATTATTGGGTTGTCCCATAAGTTCTGTTACTTTTTACAAAGTTTCGTGTTTGAAAATTTTTTATGAAAAACTGGTAATAGGTAGAGGTTTCAAACAAAAGGGATTTTGATATATGTATATTTATGAACATAATGTGTGATTTTGGTAGTTCTCGTGATATTATTTCTTTTCAAAATGGTGGTTTGAAAAAAAGACCACAGACGACGATTTTTGCGTAATTTTTTTCTTTTGTTTAAAAAACTAGGAAGAACGCATAATTCATAGCTAAAAAAAGTTTTACTATATATTTGAAATGTTTAGTTTAAGATGTCATAGTTTCAAGATAATTCGATAAGTTTAACTAAGGAAATTTTGGTCCCAAACATAACATATATTGCAAAAACTTACCTCAATAATGTTAGTCATTTCAAAGAAATTTTTACGAAAAAAAGCATCAAAATCAATAAAAAAGCTTAGGAAAGACCCAAGTATTCAAAATATGCAGTATATTAAATTATATCTGAACTTAAGCTCAGAAAATAGTGCGCACAATGCAAGCGCGTAACGTTTTAGCTTATCACAATTACACTCGCTGAACTTACGTTCAGCGAACAAAACAATTTTCTTCGCTTCATACGAAAACATTACAATAAAAACAACTCCTTGGCAATTAGAAATAAATCAATTGAATGATATTATGAAAAGGTACTTTCAATGCATTAATGGCATCAATTCAATGCATTAACAAGCATTATGGTCAAAAAACACCTGCCTTTAATTACTTCATACCAGCTGCTTAGAAAAACAATAGGCGTGCTTTAAAAAACAAGTGAAATTGCCAATATATGAAGTTTTAAAGCCAAAATTTCCAACCATAAACTTATCGAATCATCTTGAAACTATGACATCGTAATCTAAACATTTCAAATATACAGTAAAACTTTTTTTAGCCATGAATTATGCGTTCTTCCTAGTTTTTTAAACAAAAGAAAAAAATTACGCGAAAATCGTCGTTTTTGGTCTTTTTTTCAAACCGCCATTTTGAAAACAAATAATATCCCGAGAACTACCAAAATCACACATTATGTTCATAAATATACATATATCAAAATCCCTTTTATTTGAAATCTCCACCTATTACCAGTTTTTCATAAAAAATTTTCAAAGACAAAACTTCGTAAAAAGTAACAGAACTTATGGGACAACCCAATATTATTATTTGTAAACAAACGGCAATAAAAATTGTATAAATTTGTTTTAAAGGCTTTAGATTTGAAAAAAAAGTATTCAACATCTATTCATCTTTGTGTTTGCCTGTATCCCGAAAGGTTAACTTTGAACAATGAGACATGCGGATTTGCGGGGCAGAACCTGCAACCTAGCGATCACGAGCTTGTTACTCTACCAAGTGGGCTACCACTTTAGGGTATTCTAATTGGAAGACGAAATTGCGCCAAAATATAGATAAATAGCCAAATCTGCTTTAACTTCTGTAGGAATTGTGCCAAAACACAGATAAGTAGCCAAATCTGTTCTAACTTTACTAGAGAATTTTAAACAATTGTCGCCAATCTTTCCTCATTGAAGTTAACTTACCAAAGTTTTCAAACCCCCTTCCTGGCTTTGTTTGACCCCCAAACAACACGAAACTTGGTTTATGGGGGTTTTAGAGGGTGCTCTTTCAGAATCTGGAAAAATCTTTGATGTCGCCCATAGGAAAAACGAAAGTTGGTGCTTCGTTTTATATGAAGACGACCCCCTAAGAACTTGAAAAATTTTCTGTATATAGAATACTTCAAGTCATGAAAAATGATACCTTATTTGTCTTTGTATCACAAGCCGTTCCGGAGATATAGGGTCTGAGTCGATTTTTTTTTCCAGTATTGTACAAACACCATAGATTCTAAAAGAGACCATTTAGAGGGTTTTTATATTGTTGGTTTATAATAATTCTTTTAATGGTATAAGTAATTTATCTAGGAAAGTCTTCTTGTTCTATTGACAATTTGTTAACACTAGTGATTATGAAAGGAAAACGTTTATAATTTTAAATATGGACCAAGGAATTGAAAATAGAAAGTCTTGACAACTTACAGCCCAAGCCCATGTGAACTTAGTCATAACTTTTTTGTGATTGATTGGGAATAGGTTCTTTATAAAGAATTTTAGGTACTACTTTGGTTAGTTTCCAAATCAACAGAGGACTTTTTAATGAAATAGATAAGGAAGAAGTGTGTAGTTGTACTCGTGAAAGAAAAATATAAAATTTAATGATCGAATCTTGGAAGGGGAGTTGATTGGTACACTCTTTAAACCCTATTGATTTAACAAAGAAATTCTGTAAGTTATTCCACCAGACAACACCTGGAACTTGTGCACGGAAATGATACTGATCTTCCATGTACCAATGCAACAGATTCTCTTTGTAGGAATCCTGTTAACTGATACGGGGTTGTCTTTGTAGTCTGAATACGGAGTCTATATCAATGTAACAAGATTTCTCATCTACATAGGATATCTGGTAGCATATAAGACGGAATTTCTTTGGGAAATCAACATGTTTTTTCGAGCGTTGGGTATGTTAGGGCATGGATTTTTAACAAGGATAGGAACTCGACGTACAGTCTGCACCTTCTGCCTCTTTTTTTCAGCTGTCTGCTGGGAATGGCTCGAACGTGCATCAGGGGCAAAGGCGCAGATGGTGTAATGCTGATTAACGTGTATGCAGT
Organism: Tetragnatha versicolor; assembly: GCA_024610705.1. Lineage (NCBI taxonomy): Eukaryota > Metazoa > Arthropoda > Arachnida > Araneae > Tetragnathidae > Tetragnatha > Tetragnatha versicolor. The sequence goes on from JANDEH010000009.1 coordinate 53,596,354, forward strand.
CAGACCTGTTTTCTACCCACCGAGAAGACGTATTCCCCGGCGCCTTTGCCTTAAAACAAATGTTGGAATTATTTTAAGGCAATCGCTTGTCTGTCACGATTATTAACGGCGCACGTGATGCGCCGAGGTGAGAAGAAAGATTGAAATTTTGTTAAACAGCAACGTCAGGTGATGCCCGGGCTCTCGTTAGTGCTTGTCGCTCATCAATAAAGCGATTGATTTATTGTCGCGTCTTTTTGCTCTTGTCTGGCTTCTGCGGCCGTTTGCATGGAACTTCGGAGGGAGATCTCGGGAGGGAAGGGGGGTTTTGTTTTTGGTAGGTTTTGTGCTTCTCTTACGCGTTTCTTTTAGATTGTGCGACCACGACTCTTTTTAAAATGGTTTCCAGTTTCTTCCCTTTTGCCTTAAAATTTTACGCTTGTGTTTTTTTATTTGTTGAAAACTGAGGAAAAGTCCAAGAAAGGATCTGGTATTTCTGGAGACGTCAAATTTCAGCTACTAGAGATTTTCATGTTGAACTATATTCAGTAGATATGTGTTCCCAACATATAGTTTTGCTATTAATAAATGTAAGTTTTTGTATTGGTATAGGTTTTTTAAATAAAAAAACTGTTAATGTATCAACTCCTTTTTATCAAGTGCTGCTTGACTCATGGCCCCAGAGTTGCATGAGGACCTCCAGACTTCAGATTATGATAAGAGTTTAAGGTGATATTAATTAAATTTCGTATGATTAAAGCAGTTAAAAATCTTACCATCTCTTTTTGGGGATTTAAAAAAATATTTTTTTATTTGAAATTTTAAAACATTTCAACGTAGCTATAATTCATTTAATAAGCTTAAAGTTTTTAATTTGTTTATTATTTACTTCAAAAAATATAATTCCAATAAACCTAAACCTAGAAAGTTCATAGATTTCCTTTATTTCTACCTGAAAAATCAAAGTGAACTTCCTTACGAGTTAAACTTCCCCCTTTATCATTTAATTCGTTTAAAGTATATTAGGGATATTTCTATTCAACACAAAATGTGTAGCAGCTTCCATTCTCATATTTATTCACATCCTCAATCCCATCTTCATTTTCTTCATCATTTGTTCCATATTATCATTCATTCATTTTTTTTTCTTTATTCATTATCATCCTTATTCCTTTATGTTTCTCATCCTCATTCATCATTCCTTCTCTCATCTTCATCCATTATTCTTTATCCTACTTCATTCTCCTTACTACATTTATCACACAATACAATATTCAAACTACACATAAACAAAATGCTCCCCCATCAAACACTCTGTGAAAATCCCCTCCCGAAATTGCAGCCCACAAATCTCCCCAACTCACTGCAATGGCTTATCCCATATAAGCTTCGAGCGAATCGCAGTTGCCAATTTGGCACGAAAGAACCGTGTACCTCTTCTGCTGGCGGTCACTCACTATAAATAGTGGAATAGATCGCCGTATGCCCCTTGTTAATTGCTTGGGTACTGGCACTTCTCCTCTGGGTATAAGAGCACCCACTAATAGAGAGCCCACTCCTTCCCTGGCAGAAAGAAAACATCCTTCTCCAGCGATGTCCAATGATTAGACCTGAGATAGGACTCGGATGTTCTTTTTCGCTTCCCAGTCCCAGGTGAGGATGCCGATTGAGATTCGGCACAATTCATTACACAGATGGAAGACAAATGAATTTTGGATTCGGGTTCATTTATAAACTGCCCATTGATTACCTTCGAAGACACCTTGTTGTCTTTTGAGATATCTTTCCTGATCTTTGACTGCGTTTGTTTTGCTTAATTTGAGATGGCTTTTTAAGGTGCTCCCAGGGTATAACAACAGTCACGTTATGAAATGCTTTCCTTATTGCAGGAAGCAGTTCTTCCCAGTGCAGTGTGTGTGTGTGTGTGTGTGTGTGTGTGTGTGTGTGTGTGTGTGTGTGTGTGTGTGTGTGTGTGTGTGTGTGTGTGTGTGTGTGTGTGTGTGTGTGTGTGTGTGTGTGTGTGTGTGTGTGTGTGTGTGTGTGTGTGTGTGTGTGTGTGTGTGTGTGTGTGTGTTGTATATTATTACGAAAGGATATAACTCACATTTATGCTCTCCAATTTTGAAATTATTTCTTGATAAAACTGGATTTAAAATGCTTGATATTTTGCCCAGAATACCTTTTGAAAGACAGAAACCGGTTTTGAGTTTATTTTAATGCGTAAAAAATATATTCATTTGTTTATGTTTTTATTTGGAGAGAGAAAGCGGATTTTTTGTCTTCAAGTAGAAAACGTATCAAAACCTAACTCTACACAGAGAGAAATTACAGTTTCAAATTTGAGTAAATCGATGTTCTCATTTTGGTATGAAACTTTTTGGTTCAAATATGACGACTCAATGCTTTCAATTTTGAAGCACCAGACATTTGGGTGTCCCTTTTATATGACTGAAAAAAAAATGAATTATATGACTGAAAAAAACCTCATATACTCATTTTTTAATTCGTCTAAAAAGGTAGCAATGTATTACAGTTATGATGACCATATTGCCACTTTCCTATGACGTGGGAAGTAGACCAGTAAGTTGAGTGGGGACGTCCCAAAGTTGCGCTACACGATATCACACCAATTTAATGTTATTTTCAATATATTGCCAATACAATAAGTAAAAAGCAACGTTGGTAATAATTGCCACACGAACTTTGATATCGCCAATATTTCATTTTTCATATATAAACCAAAAATAATCATAATTTGAGTGGTGACTATTAAATTGTTTGAAACTGAGTATGTCTATTTAGGGCAGGGGTCCCCAACCCTATGCCCGCGGGCACCATGGCGCCCGTCAATCGGTCTAGGTGCGCCCGCTGCTTCTGCCCAAGGATAAAATATTTTAGTTTTCCACTATCCCATAAAATTCTAGAAATTAAATCGCAACATACATTTCAGAATTTCTTCAAATAAGGCGAGACTAGAAATTTTTGATATTCAGAATGACATCATCCTCAAAACTATTATCAGATGAAATGAGAAATTCTGGAATATAGTTGATAGAAATAAATTTCCATTCTTAAAAAGAGCAGCATTTAAAATAAAGTAGTTCTTTGGTTCTACATAAAATAAAAAAAAATATAGATCACGACGTACAGATGAACACCTTGACGATAGCTTGCGGGCAAGAATTTCATCATAATATCCTAAATATGAAGCTCTGGCCAGTAAAATGCAATGTATTTTATATATTTTATAAATAATTTTATACTTCGTATGTTTTGCAAGTAATTTAGTAGTAACTTATTTTACAACAGAATATTAATATTAATTATACCTATTCATTATGTTAAATTAATTTTTAAAATTAACTTTTTTGTGCATTATATGTAATGTGTATTATTAACTATGTCCACCAACTATAAATTTATCTTGAAAAATAAATGGTGCCCGCCATTCGACCGATATTCTGGTATGTGCTCTTAGGTATAAAAAGGTTGGGGACCCCTGATTTAGGGTGTGCCTTATATGACAGAAAAATTTTTTCTTGTGAATTTGAAAACGGTTACCCTCTACTTTTTTTATAAATGCCTTGACCTATTCAGTGATATTAACCTGTGCAAAATCTTAATTAAAGATGGTCAATGTGGTTTTTTGTTGTCTCTTTTACGACAGAATTTTTTCTCCTTGCGAAATTGAAAAGAGATACCCTCTAATTTTTTTTAAATGCCTTGACCTATTCAGATATAAAACTTCATCCCTCTACGATAATGTTAACCCGTGCCGAATCTCAATTGAAGATGGTCAAGCAAGCTAAATTACCAGCACGCGCCCGCTAATACTCACCACTTTTTTTCTTTCTCCCTACTATTTTCAGACATTTTTTATATTTTATTATAAGTTTGGTCATATAAATGCAATATATAACACTGATCAACACTCATTTTGATGGCGGGAATATTAAAGCTGTTTTTGTATATATTTGATCTCCTGATTCCGAATATGACATCCGTTTTTGCTCATCAGCTCTAGTTTTTAAGATATTCGAAAATTAATTTTTTTTCACTTTTGACCTACCTTTTATACAATATGGTGCTATAAAAATGACTTAAAAGTAAAAAATCTAACCACCCAAGGCTTTTCCTATTCCTTAGGGTCCCAATAGATAGTGTATAAAGTTTCAGCCCCCCAGTTTTATTTTAAGGGGTACCTATAGGGCCCTAAAGTTGAAAAAAAGTCGAAAAATTGGTCTTTTTTTCAGAATTTTTAAAAAAATATTTTTGAGTTTTCTAATTTGATAAAACTGGCTAATATATGTTTTTTAGAATTTATTTAGACCGCTAAAAATATTTTTACTTGAAAACTGTACCTCTTTAGAGCGATTTTTTAGTTTTAAGGCGAGAATTAGGGTCATTTCGCTCAAAAACGCTTGGTACCAATAATGGTGGTTGAAACGAATAAATTTCGAATGTTTCAGAAGTAAGTCATCAAAAAAGATGTCCTTTGATATAAAACTGAAATTTCATATGATACAGATCAGTGAAAAAAAGCATTTTTTCCAATTTTAGGGCTTGAAAGCTCGAGAGGAGCTTCTACTGTTTAACTGATCTTTATCATGTGAAATTCAGTTTTACATCAAAGGACATCTTTTTTGATGACTTACTTCTGAAAAATTCGATATTTATTCGTTTTAACCACCATTATTGGTACCAAGAGTTTTTGAGCGAAATGACCCTAATTCTCGCCTTAAAACTAAAAAATCGCTCTAAAGAGGTGCAGTTTTCAAGTAAAAATATTTTTAGCGGTCTAAATAAGTTCTAAAAATCATATATTTGCCAGTTTTATCAAATTAGAAAACTCAAAAATATTTTTTAAAAAATTCTGAAAAAAGACCAATTTTTCGACTTTTTTTCAACTTTAGGGCCCTATAGGTACCCCTTAAAATTAAATTGGGGGGCTGAAACTTTATACACTATCTATTGGGACCCTAAGGAATAGGAAAAGCCTTGGGTGGTTAGGTTTTTTATTTTTAAGTCATTTTTATAGCACCATATTGTATAAAAGGTAGGTCAAAAGTGAAAAAAACTTAATTTTCGAATATCTTAAAAACTAGAGCTGATGAGCAAAAACGGATGCCATATTCGGAATCAGGAGGTCAAATATATACAAAAACAGCTTTAATATTCCCGCCATCAGAAAAAAAGTTTTTTTTTGTAGACCAGTGTAATCGGTCTAAAATGTCGTCTACCGTTTTTAAAAGAAGTTAGCAAAGTGAAGGTAAACCAATTTACTTAGTTGGCGATTCCAGTCACCAGATTACTGGATCTAAGTTACCCAGTAATCGACAAATTTTTGCGGTGCTGTTTTTTAACAATCGTGAAATTAAACTTAAGCGGTAGACGACAATTCAGACCGATTAATATTACATTTCAATGGTCAAAAATATAAATATTTATAAAAAAGCCTGAAAAAAGTAGGAAAAAAGAAAAAAAAGTGTTGAGTGTTAGCGGGCGCGTGCTGGTAATTTAGTTTGTTTGACCATCTTCAATTGAGATTCGGCACGGGTTAACATTATCGTAGAGGGATGAAATTTTATATCTGAATAGGTCAAGGCATTTATAAAAAAAAGTAGAGGGTATCTCTTTTCAATTTCGCAAAGAGAAAAAACTCTGTCGTAAAAGAGACAAAAAGAGACACATTCACCATCTTTAATTAAGATTTTGCACAGGTTAATATCACTGAATAGGTCAAGGCATTTGCAAAAAAAGTAGAGGGTAACTGTTTTAAATTCACAAGAAAAAAATTTTATGTCATATAAGGGACACCCTAAATAGACATACTCAGTTTCTAACAATTTAATAATCACCACTCAAATTATGCTTATTTTTAGTTTATATTTGAAAATTGAAATATTGGCAATGTTCCAAAGTTTATGGTAGCTTCTTATTATTAACGTTGCTTTTTACTTATTGTATTGGCAATATATTGAAAACAACATTGAGTTGGTTTGATAACGTGTAACGCAGCGTTGGGACGTCCCCACTGAACTTACTGGTCTACTTCCCACGTCATAGGAACGTGGCAATATGGTCATCATAACTGTAATACATTGCACCCTTTTTAGACGAATTAAAAAATGAGTATTTGATGCTTTACTTTTGAGCATCTGCACATTTTCAAAAATGAGTACATGCATGTATTCAAATTTCAGTAAATTTGGATCGGAGCCTGTTTGAGCCTGTTGCGTGACATACTCAGATTTGAGTACTTTTTACTCATTTCTGAGACTGTCGTTTTCAGAGTGTATCTTTTGTAAAGAAGAAATTTATCATAGAAATTTGCATATTCTCCTTGGCGTACATGCTAGTCAAGGGCTTATGTAAGGGGGGCCGAGATGGCCCTGACTAGGTATACCCCTCGAAATTCTGACTAGGACTGTAGGACTAGGTATACAAAACCAAGTTAAAACACTGCGTTTCTATTATTCACAATTTTTTGCATTATATTCATCAAAATGCCAAATCCTACCGATAAGTCCGAAATTCGGGATAAAGCAGTGTTTCCCAACCTTTTTAGGCCCATTCCCCATCAGAGCCATTTTAATTTTTCCTTGCTCCCCTGTTCCTTGCCCCCCTAGAAAATCGTATTGCCTCCCGGTGTGGCGCGTGCCCCAAGTTGGGAAACACTGGGCTAAAGGTACAGTCAATTTTTTAGAGTAATTTTTTTCCAAATTTTTGGGAGGAAGACCCAGACCCTCATTTGGTTTTTAGAACTAAATTATTCACTACTTTTCTTATATTACGTTCTTTAAGACGTAAATTTTACCTAAAATGTATATTTAAAAGTTGCATGAAATCTCTTAAGAACGTATGAGAGGGGATAAGGAATAATTTTGGGCACCTCCCGATGTAAATTTCTATACATACGCCCCTGATTTCTATATATATATGCCACCGATATTTACAAATCGGAACTCTTTACAAGTACTTGCACACTTAATTACTTCTTTGGCGAAGAGTGTGGAAAACCTCCCAAACTATCTCTGCAACCCATGAGTGAGGCAGAGAGAGGAGCATCATTCACAGGGTCCTGAACACGAGTTTCATTTCGCTCTGGTAGTCTGCTCCCGCTAATAAAAGGGTGCTCCCGCCATAAAGGTGGTGGCCAGTGCATAGCCTCCCCCATTGTCATCACATAAAACAGAGATCCATGGTCAGTAAAACTCCAGAATCGTCCGAAATACAAGTTCCGCCACGCCGGGCTTTTACGAGAGACGCCGATTTCCAGTCTTTATTACTGGACCCCTCTCCACTCGAAGTCTCGCTTGATTTGAATTTCGGAGATGGGGAAGTTTTATCTGTGCGTAAGTTTTTCCATTTCGTGAATGAGATTTGTTGGAGAGGGGTGGTGGTGGCCGGGAAGTTCTTGGGTAGAGGGGGGTTGAGGTTAATTGTTCTTATGAGAGTTTCGGGCGGGTTCCTTTGGGCTTAAAACTTGTCATAAATTAGCTATGAAAATTATTCCAAATGCTGTATTAGATTTGTTTCGTTTCAATGTTTTAGTGCTATCTCGGGGATAATTGTGTTTTATAGTCTTTGATATTATATGAATGTAATAATGATGATGATGAAAACCTAAAATTTAAAACCATTTGTGTCAAATATGTATTTTTCGTAACACCTGAATCTTTTTGCCCAAAAAGCTCATCTAATTCATGTTTCATATTATACAGGATGTTTCAAAAGTCTATTTCGCGGCTTTTATTTGACACCAACGTGTCCTAGGGTCACGGAAGTAGGGTCTACCCTAGGTAAGTGACCATGGAGAATCCATTGAGATGACTTACAGCGCCCCTAGCGATAAAATAAAAAGTTAGAAAAATGTATTTAAAAACTAAAGGAGATAGAGAAAAAACCTCAGGGAGAGTATAGTTGCCAACGTTACGAAGAACTCACAGAAAAAAATCATGAAAATATCGTGAGTATTGAATGAATTAAGTATTTTAATTCAAAAGTATTGAATATTAAATTTACTTTTTAAAAAGTGGGGAATTCATTATAAAAAATATCACTTTATTTCATTAAGATTTCAATATTTTTTTGTAATGTTCATTTCCTATACTTTATAAAGCCGACTTACTATTATTAATGAGGTGAAATTACTATTACACAAGAGTCGAGCATGAAATTCTTGTCCAATTTAATACACGTATACCTCAGATTTCAGTCTTAAAGTATTTAGGACATCTTATATGGGACGTTCCCCATTGAAAGAGAATTTCACAGTAAATCTAGGAGCACTTTTCACTATCCAAAGAATTGATAGTTCAACACTTGGAGAAGTATTCTCCCAAAGCGAAGGCAATTCAAGAGTAAATTACGCAAGTCATAAATCTCTACCCCAATAAATATAAATTCAAAGATTTTAAGGGAAGAATTTCACTATGGTCAATTCGTATAACTGTAAATTGTACCGAAAAACGTGAGAGAAACTGAAAATATCCTACTAGTTTAGAATTTTTTGTTTTGAAGTTTCAGTTCAGACTGCAATCTCTAGATAGAGTGGTTTAACCATTTATCTACTGACTGTACTTACAAGTCCCACGAACTTTAAAATGACATATAATAGCCATCCTTATGAATATATTGACGATACTTTGTAGGACACTCTCTTTCAGTTTTCCTCTTCCAGGATAAATGTAGCAAAGGTTGTATCATAAGTATTTTAGTGGAAAATGAGAATAGATTAAACTGAAGTTGTGCTTTTAGCTGCCCTTTTGATCATATTCCCATGATTGTCAGTTTTGTACCCTCAAAAATGTAGTTCAAGTCAAAAGTAAAGTGCATTATTTTTTAAGACTTAAAACTGGGATAAAAAAGGTATAATTTTTTGTATTGTGAGAATATTTTAGCCATCCGTGTACTGACAGTACTCAAGAGTATCAATTTGCTGATTGAATTTTCCAAAGATGATTATTTCATTTATGTATATCCCTTAATTTTTAATTTAGTGACTAAAAAATATTTGCACGAAAAAAATTGCAGCGAATCATAATGCCGTAGATAAAAGGGTTAAGGAATGTCAGTAGTTTTAAATTAAGGTGTCGAAAGGAATAAACACATTTTAACATTTTTATATTCATTAAATTTTTAAATGTATTAAAATAAAATGTTGCTGAATTCAAATTATCTACTAAATTTCATTGGTTTACATCTCTTTTTACGCGAAAAAAATTTCATCCTACTTTATCTTTAGAAATTAAATATTTGCATAAATATTAGTGATGGGCAAAATCGATAATTTTAGGTATCGAATACTTATAGGTATCGAATACTTTGGTATCGAATACTTATAGGTATCGAGTACTTTTAGGTGTCGAGTACTTTTTTTCAATGTCGGGAAATGAACCTGAAGGGACAATTTTTTAGGGCCTATCCATAATCAGACTAATATTCAAAAAACTGAAAGTGATCCATCAAAAAGCCCCGTAGCTACGGGCCTGGAGGTGGATAGAGGCGAAGGATTTGGCGGGGGAAAAACCTAGCCGCGTCAAATTTCTCTCGCGGATGATAACGACTTGGGTTTGAGCGTTGCAAAATGAAAACGGAAACATGCTGCGTTTGATCTACAGTAGGTATTATAAAGATTACTTCATTGAAAATTTAAAACGAAATATGTCAATAAAGTGTCGATACTTTTGTGGGTATCGAATACACTCGATACCTATAGGTATCGAGTACTTAAGTATTTGGTATCGATACCTGCCCATCACTAATAAATATAAAGGAAAAGCATATGCGAAATCTAATGATGTTTTGGATCTTAATTTTATTGATGGGTGAGGTAATATAAAAATAAAATATAGATATTTTTGGGTTGAATCTTATGGAATTTCATAGGAGCTCATAAAGGTATGTTGTGAATTCACTTACGTTTTTTAACTACTTGCTTCTTTTTAACCCTTTCAATCCTAGACCGTTCGATATTGTCATTGAATCCTAAGGAAAATTCGGAGCGGGAAAGGGTTAACACAACCATTTGCGTAACCATAACTATTTGAGATTCAATAATATAGAAGAAAAATATTATTTTTTGCAAATACCTTACTGTAGAAATTTTAAACTTTTCAAAACTGAGCGTTTTTCAGTAGAGTATGTCATGAATAATTTTAAATAATATTTTCAATTAACTAAAAAATAAAGAGGTTTGCATTCTTAAACAATGCGATAGTAACTCAATTAAGAGTGTAGTTAGTTACTATCCACCGGTTTAACAAAATAAGTAGTCTTCTTCAGCAGGAGTTTTATGTCTACATATTGAAAGCGAACTATAATAAACTGTAAAGTGAAAAATAGTAATTACAGAACCCGTCATAAATCACTATGTAGTAGGGCGCAAACAAATTTAATGGAGTGTTTTAAAAAGTGTTATGCAACTTGAGAAAACAAAGTTTATCCTCGCATAACATTGAAACTGACTGATCGATTTCCGTTTGCCGATGAGATAAGACAGGGAAGAATGCTTTTTGTTTACTGTAGCATTCAGGTAATCCATTTGCTTAATAATGTTAAAGTTTCTGATAATCTAAACATGCTGAAAGAAATCTGAATCAGGCTGTTTTATGTGTGCCTTATAAGATAAAGATTTTATTTACTTTCTGATCAGAGCACGATCCATCATATAAATACTTCCGTGCGTATGTCAGTCTTCACTTCAACTAGATTATTCCATTAAAATGTATTAGAGAGGGGTTGCATTTTTAAAGAAATATAATTCGATATGTTTTAAAAAATGAAGAATATTTTTTACTTCATGCAATACATTAAATATGGGTTAAAATTAAATAACTCATTTTTTAACATTTTTAGTGAGTCCCCTGCAACAGTATATTGTTGATCCCGTGTGGGGTCACTCTGACTTGGTTTCTTCTGTAGCATTTTTGATATTTTACTATCTTGTTTTTATATTTGGCAGGGACATTTATATTTAAGATGCTGTGTAAGTTACTAAATATCCATGCAATGCCCTGTTCTTAAATTTAACAGCATTCGGGATTTTTAATTTCAGTTCGAAATGCCAAATGGCATTTTTAAATTTATTTCTTTATGAAAAAAAATTGTATTCCTTTACAGGGCGCCAAAAATGTCTTGGTCCTTTACATAACAAATAAATCGTGAAGCGTTAATAAAAAGATTTAAAGTTACAGAACATTTTTAATTTAATAAAGTGTTTACATTATTAAAGTTTTTCGTCGCAATGTTATTTTTATCAAAGTTATTTATAACTTTTATGATTTTTTTAATAATTTTATAGACCTAATGTATTTACTCTATCAGTTCATACAATAATCTCTCCAGGTTAAAGATATCAAAGGTTAAGGCAACCTTAATGTTCCGAATCGCACTCTCTAGCAACCCTTATCTGAACATCTCACAAACGTAACCAAATAGAGAGCACTCGACACTGGAGGTTCCTCGAGTCAAACACGCTTCAAATTAATACGTCCGATTCTGTCGGCCGAACTAATAAACGTAATAAAAGTCCTCATCACCATAAGCCGCGCATTTATCTTCCATCTCGCTCGGTACCGCACACTTATCAACGCGCATCTCCCCCAGTTTATCAACCTCTGGGTTGATCATCGCTTCTCATCTTGTTACTTTTCCGATGAAGAGGCCGCTCTCTCGTGATGCGAAGGTGTTAGCCGAGGTTGCACGAAGTGGCCGCGGAAGGAGTGTCCGGCCCTAAGATAAATACTTGACCAAGCCGATGAAACCCGCGGGAAAAATGAGTCTTGGCCGCAGATCGGAGATTTTGAGCAGATTCGGCGATCCGCGATTAATCATGTCGAAGCATCACGATGTGCCAGGAGCTATGATTAAGCAAGCTTTTATTTCCTATTCACCGGGTTTTGCATGCCTAATGCACGATAGGAAGTTTTTTTTCTGTTCGGCCGAGGGTTATCGGAGGCTGTTTGAGATGCGAAATTCCTAATCTCTTCATCGGCATTCTAAATAAAGCTCTCGAATAATTTTTCTCAACACTTATAAAATTTATGCGACGTTTATAAGCTCGTAAATGATTATTATCTTAAAGTTCAAAGCTATTGGGCATTAGAATGATGCTTTCAGAGCGAAAAAATTCCTTTATTTTGTGTTTCCTGAAAAATAATTGGGAAAGTATTGGGTTTAGGTTTTGAGAATGGTACGCATCCATCTTGATTTCCTTTTCTTATTACTCTACTATATTTGGTAAATACATTAGAGAGATTTCTGTTGGTTACTGAGAACCTTTCATCGTCTTACATAAAAAATGTTATGAAAGAATGCTCCAGACAATAATTTCACTACGGGGGAGCTTTTTATATCATGGTGTCGAAAGGGATAGGCTGTGTTTTGTAACATGTTTTTTCACGTCTCAGAAAACCTTGTATTGTAACTTTATTTGACAGTTTAATGTTTTAAGGGGAAATAGCATGTTTGTTCATATAATTTTACAACTTAACTCATGCCAATTAAAAGTAATGTAATAAAAACATCTTTAATTATTAGCAGATAAGATTACACTATTTTAATGTAAGAATTTAAATCACACGTATGGCGAACTATATATCACGGCTTAAAGACGTGGTTAGTGAAAAGGGATATACATTATTTTTAAAATCTTGTAAGGATGTATGGCATATAAAGGTTTAAATACCAAAAATCATTCTTAGCATTTAGGTATTAGATAAAGTAGAATATTGCACTGCTTTGGCTTGAAAGGATTAATGTTACAAATTGATAATATGGATTTAAATTAAACATAATTTTTTAGAATTAAAATATTTTTTTACAAATGGGAGAATCGAGGGGGCTTCTTTTTTAAAATATTGTTTTTTATACGATTAAAAAAGTTTTGTAGCTATTTGATTTAACCTTCCTACCCTCTTGAAAAAATAGTCACATATTCCCCTCGTGGGGTCTCTGAGGACCCCATGCGTAAAACATGCCTATGACTCTAATAAAGGTTAAAAATTCCTTAAATGGAGAAGAATTGTCATTTTTTATTTCTAGAAAGATGCTTCAGAATAATTTATCCAATTTTTTTGGTATTTTTCTCATTTTTTTCGTCTTATTACGGCTTAATTGGGTTTCTTTTGATACACGTTTTTTATAACATCTGGACCTTCAAACAAGAATTAAATTACAGAAATGAACTACATTGAAGTTGTTTTACTTAAAATATTTATAATCACACTGTTTAAAGCATACTAGTTGATATACCCGGTCTTGCACGGGTAGAATTTAGTAGTTTATTTTAAACGATTTATGAAGCTGCATATATTCTCTATTCTGCATTATCAGCTACCTGTCACCCCAGATTAATTTATTTAGTATTATGAAACATGTAAAGTTTGGATTCTTCTTTTTAAAATTGAAATAATACAAAAAAAATGATCGGTTCAGATTTCTTAGTGAAATCAGTATCTCGCTTGCTTATGTAAGTTTTAACATAAAATTGTTTTTTTTCTTGATAATTCTTCGAAATCACATTCTGGACTTCCGTAAACACTCATAAATATTTGAAAGCATTCTTATTTTTCAAAGAAGACTGAATATAAAAACCTATTTACAATCAACCATGAATTTATATTGTTTTCGTAAAGAATGTGTTCAACAGGAAGTAATGGCGACAGTTGTCTGAGTTTTTTTTTGCTGCAACTGTTAGATACTCAAAAGATTTCTATAAATAGCATATTTTTCTTAGAATGTTAATAAAAAATTTAAGAAATAGCGAGTGATTCAATGTATTTAGCCGCAATCTTCTTTTTGTAAAAAAAATGACAATTTCTACGAAAATATCTTTCTAATATTTCTCCAAACGTTCTAAACAAACATGCAAACCTTTTTTTATCTATAATACAACAAAAAATAAAATACTAAACTTTATTTGATACTGTTTTACCGCCATTTATGGCTGGGGTCTCAGAAGACCCCAGAGGGGGAATATGTGACTATTTCTCCCAAGACACTTAAAAATGGAATAATAACTCCAAAATTTTTACCCATTGTAAAACTTTGCGTAATTAAGGAATAGTAGCATCGGAAATTGTCAAAACAAAAATGCATGGGAGATATCAAGCGTCAAAGTGCGTCTGGGGTCGAAAAAGACCCCAAAGGGGTAGGAAGGTTAAAAGATTTATAGCTGCTTTTATTTTTATCCTGCAATGAATTCGTGTAATGAAGCACATAAGGATTCTAGTAAAATTTTAAGTAATTTATAAGCAAACAAAATGTATTAGTTGCATAGACACCTTTTAAATACGAGAATGATCTTGATCATGTTTTCTCAAGGTAAAAATTTTGAAATAGAATACAAAATTAAGAAATAATTTTAATTAAAAATTTTACAGAAATTTCAAGCATTTTTATCTTTTCAATTTTATGCGATTTAATTTAACTTTTAAATATCAATTAGGATGAATGGAATGTTATGGATTTTTGTGACATTCCCTTATCTTACCATAGCACCACGAGATTTCCAGTTCTTTTTTGAATGTAATCTTTTGAAAAAAAAGGCTCACGGTGTCCCTCTTTAATATAGTTTAATTTTTTCTGAATATATAAATATTTCCGGATCTAGACAAGTGATTTATATTTTCTTTTCAGTTTAAATTTTTTGGATTTTTTCTTAAACCAGAATCAAAATGAATTTAGTCTTTACGACGGGCTTGTTAAAAATTTCATTCTTAGAGGGAAAACTGCTCCTTGTTTCACTTCGGGATGAGACTGAAATTCTTACTTTTCTTCCAAAAATAAGCGATGGCGTTTATCCAATAAAAACTATTGTTTACCAGGCACGTGCCTCTATGGCGTTTTATAACAGAATACCAAAGCATTCGCCAGGCGAAAGTTTTTATTGACAAAAAGAATGCGCCAAGTGCTTTCCGACGTGCCACGCCATTCAGTAGGCCTCCCTCTGCGTGAGAATACTTGATCCTAATATATGTCTGGCATTACACCATTTTCCTTGATAAGAAATGGTAATTCTGTATGTAAGTACTTATACATTGAACCTGGGCTTCAAAATGAGCTTTCATGGCTATGTCAAGAATTCGATGCCATAAAAGTGAAATATGGAAGGCATGATATTGTTATAGTCCCGTTAAGACGCTATATTTTTGCTTTTTAGTAGCGTTTTACGTATTTCCAATGCCCCTTAATCCAGATACGGAAAACAGGAGTTTTGATATGTGGGGGGCTATTTCTTTCGGGAAAGCGGGAGATGAACGCTTTTTTTTTCATTTTCTCCCGAAATAAGTCGGGGGGAGGGTTTGTTCTTAAGCGCATTCTTTGTGCTTTCTTCGGTTGCTTTTGTCAAAGGGAGTGATGGATCAGAATGCGTTGGAATGATGTAGCTTTATGATGTGGAGGGGAGCTACGGTTAATCGAAAAGAGCCTCCTCCTTCCCCCAGTGTTTATGATGTATTAAGAGTGAGGGAGGGGGCTGGCGGAACAGGTGAGTTGTTTAGGGCTCTTTTTATCTTCTCTCGTGAGTTTTGTGCTTATTTTTGATTTTGGAAAGTGGGTCGATTTATCCCTGTTGAGCAAAAGAAACTTTGGATGCGCTATGTTTGGGCGTTTGGGAGATGGGAGAAAGGAAGGGCTTTGGTTAACAGACACAGTAGTATGCAAAATTGGAGGGTAGCTTAAAGCGGGTATGCTGACTTTGAAAGCTCAAAAATCAAAGCTGTTGTTTGATTGTAATTACAAATTTGATTTTAAATGATAGGTGAGTTATCAAACTATAAAATGAAAATGCACGATGGCGTCGGATCGGACCAAATAAAGATGTATTACCGAAAATCGAAAATCCGTCAAAAAGCCGCTTTTCCGGTGGCCTAAGCGGGTAATATGTCAGGGGTAAAGCGGGTGAGCACTACAACGAGATAAATCTTATCACAAACAAATCTTCTGGTCAAGCTAGATACTTTTGAGGGCCATTCTGTCCTTGGTTGAACTGAAAAAATTGTTTTCAATGAAAAAAGTAGAATAATTTTATTAAGTTAAGGGGAGGCATTTACTCCCGTGATCCCACGTAAATCGTCCAATGTTTCATGGCGACCAATGGCGACATACCCCCTTTGAGCGACTCCCACCTATATCCAATGCTATTAAGGTGATCAGCGAGTTACCAAATGAATGTAGACACGTACCTTAATTATTATAGTATACAGGATGTTTCAAAAGTCCGTTATGTTACATTATGTAAATAATTCAAATTCTATCAAAATGTCCTTATCTTCTGTTTAATAAATATTTTTTAGGTGTAAAATGTAGAATATACAGAGCAATTCAAGAGCATGTATAAATAATGTTTAAGAAAGAGGATTGATCGAAAATAGAAGACTGGCAATGTTTAATTTTTAATTGAAAACAGACAAGGCTAATATAAACTAAATCGCAACAAATTAAATTTGGGAAAAATCCACCCTTGTTATATTGATTACCGGGATAAATTGAAATGTATTCAAGGAATTAAAGTCTTTATATAACTGCGTACAAAAAACCCTCCCTAAATGTGTGTACACAGTAAATAATTAGTATTGAAAATTGCTGCGTGCTAATTCCATTAAAAATAAAGATAAGCGATAAAGCGAATTATCATCGACTTTTTATCCACATCTGTCCCGCAAATTGAAAAACTCGAGTGAAACAAATCCAATATTTTCAACTGTAATTAACGAAACTGCCGAATGATGCGAATTGCCTTCGCACCCCGCTGAATCTGAATACGAATCCAGCTAATTGAGTTGAGGATTAACTCTATTAAAATGACATAAATGATCGGATCACTTCTGAGCCACGGGTCGTGTCGATAATTTTTTTGTCGACAAAAAATGACTATTTCCCGTTTTTTGCGCAGCACGAAAAACGAAATACACTCGATAAGGATGTAGCTTTTTTGAGTGCGGGGGCGAAATTTTTTTTACAAAAAAAGGAGCTTGGTCATCGATTATGGAAAGGAGAAATGACATTCCAGACATTTTTCTAGTGAGAAATTATTTTTCTTCGTTTTTTTTGGAAGTGTAATCTTTTTAGACTTTTTTTGTGTCGAAATTACTCATATCGTTATCCGGAGATATGAAATCGAAGGCGGCAAAGTTGAAGCGGGAAATGCTGTGGTTTTATTTGGCGTGTAAATCTGAGTGATTGCCGCGAAAGGATGCACGAAACGCTAAAAGGCGGAAAGGTGGAGAGATTCTCCTTGCTTTGGTTTTTATTAAGAATGACATCCCATAGATATCAGTTTATGAGCATTACAAGCGGCAATAAGTCAAGAATGTTGTATGAAAAAATGTCGGAAGAAACTGTCATTCGTTTCGATTATTAAATGAAGTAAATCTTTCTTCACATGAAATTCATTTCTTCTATCCTTATTCATTCATAATTCGGTCATTAAAAGAATTAGATAATTTTTCTTCTTTCAATTTTATTTATCTTGTGTTCAATATATATAGGCATAAATTCATCAATAAATAACATGGTTTTATAATTAATAAGGAGGTTATATTTCATATCTTTTGTTGTAAAAAATGAAAATACTATATGATATACTTCCCCTTATGCTCCCATCCCTGATAACCATAACCAGTAATAAGTATATTTTTAAAAAATTTTCTTGAAAATATAGCTTTTGAGTTTTAAATTTGAACTTAAATAAAATAATTAAAAATGCAACTACAATGGCTTAATGGTAATCTCCTTTAAGCTATTTGTTAGATAATCACTATAGCTTTACTATGGGGTCTAATTTTGATGGTTTAACTTAACAGAAGCTTTTTTAAAGAAGAATTCATGCAAAAATGCTCTTTATTAAACTACAGTTATTACTCATTGTATAATTTTTATTACTTATTTTTTTATTTTCTACTCTGAATTATTGTGTACATAAACTTTTTATAATTAGGAAAATCTTAAAAATATCTCGTAATAATTCATCAACTTATAAATTCTTACTAGACTCCTCATAATAGGTAAACCTATCAACATACACACTCTTACATCAAACTATTCAACTATATCTTACACTATAAAATATTTTTTAAAATATGTAAACTTTATTGTAAATTACATTTATAATCAATTTGTGTGATTACTAATTGAGTCATCTATTTGTTAAAATAACTGGTTTGTGATATTCTACTAAAGAGTTATTAAATGTGGTAATATCAAGTGGGGTAAACGAGTTCAAGGGGAAAATTGACAGATACTGGGATTCTGGTAGTTTGGGTTAAAAAGACTGGACCAACCTTGCTGGGCTTACGCCTGTAGTTGGTCGACTTAATTTGTATTTGTATTTGTATTTGTAAATTAATTCATTTTGTGTAAGTACATTAAATGAAATTATTTGACGTCTACTTATTTTATAAATAAAAACAGTATTCAATCTTCAACACAGTTAGTTATTGCATTATAATTACAAAATTCCTTCATAGCAAAAGTTATTAAAATTTTTAATTTGCAGTTCGTCTCGCTTGTACTTCTTACATAGACTTACAAGACTTCTATGTTTATTAAACTAAATTAAAATCACTTTCTTTCATACGCTATAAACATGAATATTTTAATTACAGGGCTAGCAAGAAGTTTAAAAATATCTTATTTCTCTTAAAATTCCAACCAAAGCATGTTAGAATTTTTCGGTTACTTAATTGCAAATTTCCGAAGTTATCTAATAAATGCCAAAATCCAATTTCTTTTGACTCTGAGGTCCGTTAATAATATTTACTCTAAGCTAAAATACTGCTGTGTTTACATTAACGATAAGATTTATTTTAAAAATAAGGAGGTTGAAGGACTTGCGAATATGGGTGTAATTTGTTAGAATAATTTAATGCATCTTGATAACTAATTAACCTGCATGTACGTTTTTTTTATTTCGTGTATTCTTTTCATTATGTAAGGTTCTTATTAGATTATAATTTATTAAGGAATATAAGGATATGTTTTTTTATTCGGTAAACTAAAATATAACTATACTTTGAAGAAAAGTAAAGGTGATTTTAATTATAAAGGCATCCAAACACGCTCAATATTATTTTTAAGCTGAATTTGAATATATAACATTAGAGTAACCTGGTAAACTAATAATTTCATAAAAATCACTTTAAAAATGTGTGTTAAGTTAGGATTGTTTTGCTCATAAGGACAATTGTTTTTTTAATCATTAATCGTCAAATTAAATGTGAGTTAAAAATTTTATTTAAATGCTACAAATTTATATCATTTTTCATATAAAGAGCACACATTATTTTCATAATTCAGATATCATTTTCTAAGAAAAGTATTTTTAAAACTTTCGTTTTAATGCATATTCTATGAACCCATGATGTGGATTCATAAAAAGTAACCAAAAAAATTTTATATAGGAGAAATAAATTTTGGAAAGGTACTATGTAGATACTATTGTAATGTATCTTTTTTCTTACTCTTACAATTTATATAAGACACTATATCCGCATATAGGACGGGCATAGTAATTAAAATTTTTTAAGAGTTAACCATATTTTTTATGGAATAAGAATAATTTTTATTTTCCACGTTATTAACTTTCTGATGACTATTTTTTTAGGAATATTACAGTTAATTTTATGAATACACCATCTTCATAGAAATCATAATTAATAGATTTATAAAAATAGTAATATCTAATCTATTGTAGAAAAATAATTATTGTTATTTATTAGATTATAAATTATTAATGTATAATTATTGCTTAAGTCCTTTATTTTATAACTATTTCCTGATTTAAAAGGTATCCCAACCCTTTGTTTTTCACTTCTTCATATACAAAATAATTTCTGCTCCCTAAATTGCTCAAGAGTATCTTGAAATCAATAGTTTTTTATAGCTAAAAACTTGTATTTTTAAATAAAACTTTAAAAACAATACCAAACATTAAAGCAAATCTCAAAATTTTCTCACGAGACAACCAAATACTTTCCTAATGAGTGTTAATTGCTCTCGTACTTAAAGAAAACAACTGTAACTAAACAACTTTTTACTACGATCAAACATAAATCAAGCGAATCAAACCAGAGAGATAACAACGGTCACTCCCACATACGACGCGAAGTACCCACCACAGTATCTCCCCTCATCTTTTCCTGGGGGGTATCCGGATCGAAAAGTATCCCCGACCCCTCGGTTTTATTGATGCGCGAGAACAGGGCGATTGTAAGAGACGGTCGCCATGGAAACCATTCTTCGCGAAGGAAAGGGACCGGAGGGAAGTCAGGATAACCATTACCGTTTCATTCTTCCTTGAGCACAGAAAAAAAATGAGGAGAGAGGCAGAGAAAACGTAAATAAGTGGAGAGGTGTCGCCAAGTGTTCCGCGGGACCGCTGTCTAATTAAGTAATGGACCCCGGGAAGGAAGCAACAATGCGGCGGCTGAAGGGACCAACGCGCTAATTTGGTTAGGGTCCGTGCACACGTGCGCGGACGTTGCGGTCGTGTGTAAACGCTTCGAGCAAGGCGATGTTTTTTTTCTTACCGTGGAGAAGTAAGTGTATTTGCTAATGGAGGAAGTCTCGAGATTTTTGAAGGCGTGTGTAAGGACAAAAAGTGGTGTTGTTGGGATAATGCTCCAGTTATGTGGTTGGGGTAATGTTTCAGTTATGTTGTTACAACTATGATTGACTAAAATTGAAGTTCTCGTTTTTTATGATGACTAAAACAGGGGTCTGAAGGTGTTAATATTTTCCAACTATAATTAACTATGAATGAGGTTTCCTTTTTCCAATGATCAAGTGTTGACAAAACAATTGCTTCAAAATGTTCTCTTTTTCTAGCTTTAATTTACAAAAACGGAGGTTACCAAGTGATAGGGTAAGTGGGGGTAAAAACCCGCACGAGGCAAAACCACGCACCGCGATTTTTTACTGTTAATGATCGATTCAAAAGTTGAAAACCAGGAGGTTGGTTTGTCTTATTGTGACCTATTGTTCTGTGAAAGTTCGTACCCCTAAGTCACTCAGGAGTTTAAAAATGCTGTAAGTTTGTTTTTCATCATTTTGATGTAATTTTTCTGATCTTTTACTTAAAAATTACATAAAATAGGGCTTGAGGAGAAATACAAACGAATAGCCCAATGATAAGATAGCAATTCAACTTCAGTTTCATTTTAAAAGAATTGCCTCAACATGTCTCTAAAAATAATAAGGCTTGTTTTTCAAAATAAAGTAAAATGGGGCAAATCCACGCAGGTGTTTTGGGGCAAATCTACGCAGCTTAAAAAGCTCAGGAATTCGTCCCAAAAGGAAAATGGGACTACTTGTTCTCTAAAGAGGTTAATAAAGGTGTCCGAGATGCCAACCCTCTTCCTGAAACCATCCTTTCTCCTGTGGCAACCGAGTTTCAGCAAAAGAACTGAACGGAGCAGAGAGAACTGGAACTGATAAAAAGGCAACTCACGCTGTGTGTTGCCTATTTACTTTATTTTTACTTGCACCTAACATATTTACTTTTAAAGTTTTATGGTTATTGAAAATAAATTACTTGATTTTAAAACACTCGTTTATTGGAGTTTATGCCAGCTACACTAAATAGCCATAGTGGTGACTTGGCAATCGATTTACGCAACCAAGATTACCTAATTTTGCTGTCTTCGATGCGATCGTGGAGATCGTTCTTCGATGGATTTCTTCTACTAATTGAACTTTTTTTCTGCAAGTTTGCGATCACTAATCCCGCTCTGTGCTTTAGCCGTTCTTCAAGATTTTTCGATTGGAGTTGAGTGTTTTCCTTGAGATACCCCTTGCCAGCAATCGAGAAATGTCTGATGATGAGAAGACTCAGCCAATTAAACAACCAGCTGCAACGCCTCATCCGGTTTCATCGCAACCGGAATTAGCTCGAGTTGCATTCAGAGCGCCTCCATTTTGGGAGTCGGATCCTGAGACCTGGTTTTTGCAACTTGAAAGTCAATTTTTTCTCGCTGGTATAACGGATAAAGTCACAAAATTTCACTGCCTTTCACTCTTTTCACTCTTTCACTGCTTTTCAACCTTTGGTTTGACCATGGTTTCCGGTCACACCCCTTTCTCTCAGCTAATTTCCAAGTACCCTCAGCTTACCAACCCTGTCTTAAATCAGAGCCCTAAACCCCATTCTGTTACTCACTGGATTGAGACTACAGGACCCCCGGTTTATTCTCCAGCGCGACGCTTGTCGCCCGAGAAGTTAATGGCAGTGAAGAAGGAATTTGGAGAACTCCTTCGACAGGGCATAATACGTCCTTCAAAAAGCCAATGGGCTAGCCCTATCCATCTAGTTCCTAAAAAACCAGTGGGATATCGTATCTGCGGGGACTTTAGAAGGATTAACCATGTAACTATTCCTGACCGTTACCCTGTACCACATATTCAGGATTTTACCCACACCTTAAATGGCAAAATCATTTTCTCAAAAATAGACCTTGTAAAGGCATATCACCAGATCCCTGTTGAACCTCAAGACATACCCAAAACCGCTGTCATTACACCCATAGGATTATATGAATACACATGCATGACCTTTGGGCTACGGAATGCAGCGCAGACGTTTCAGAGATTCATAGACGAAGTTCTTCGCGGTTTGGACTGCTGCGTTTCCTATATTGATGACATCATTGTAGCTTCCAACAGCGGGGAAAATCATAGAGCTGATTTGGAGAAAGTTTTTCAGCGTCTGGTTGATTACGGTCTCGTGATCAATCTTGACAAGTGCGTCTTTGGAAAAGCCAAGATAAATTTTTTAGGTTTCCTAGTTTCTAAAGATGGTATTGAGCCCCTTCCTGAGAAAATAAAAGCTTTACAGGAATTCCCCCTACCTAAAACAATAGAGGAATTGCGTCGATTTCTTGCGATGACAAACTTTTACCACCGGTTTATTAAAGATGCAGCTAAAATGCAGGCTTCTTTGCATTCTCTGGCAAAGGGTGATGGAAAGCGTAAGAAGAAAGATAAAAGTGTGCTAAATTGGACGGAAGAAGCAAAATCAGCGTTTCAGGCTTGCAAGGATGCAATTTCCAATGCCACACTCTTAGCACATCCTGCTCCAGAAGCTCCTTTAAACCTTGTCGTTGATGCATCTGATTTTGCAGTAGGTGGAGTCTTGCAGCAAGTGGTAAACGGACGGGTACAGCCGTTAGGTTTCTTCTCTCGGAAGCTCATTAATGCCGAAATGCGTTACAGCTGTTATGATAGAGAGCTGCTCGCTATATATTCGGCAATCAAATACTTCCGTCACATGATAGAAGGCCGTGAGTGCGTGGTCTATACTGACCATAAACCCCTTACGTTTTTATTTCAGCAGAAAGGCAATAAGCAATCACCGAGACAAATCCGGCACCTAGAGTTTATCAGTCAGTTTACCACATCCATAAAGTTCGTTCCAGGGGTTCAAAATACAGTTGCAGACAGTTTTTCCCGAATTTGCGAGCTTGATTTGGCGAATTCGGGAGGGTTGGATTATGACCTTCTTGCGGCGGCACAGAGCGGGGATGGGGCATTGCGAGCATTTTTGGAAACAAATTCCAGCCTCGAGTTGAGGCTTGTGAGTTTAGGTTCTGCGAAAGTTTATTGTGACATTTCAACTGGACATCTTCGTCCATATGTCCCTAATAATTTTCAAAAAAGTGTTTTTCAGACTCTACATGGACTCTCTCATCCAGGGGCACGAGCGACTCTAGATCTTATTAGAAAGCGGTTCTTCTGGCCTTCCATGTCCAAGGATGTGAAGCTTTGGTGCAAAGCCTGCGTCGCATGCCAAAAGTCAAAGGTTCAGCGCCACACCGTCACGCCAACTGGTTCCTTTGGTGTACCATCAGCACGGTTCGCCCATATTCATCTGGACATTGTTGGACCTCTACCACCGTCCAAAGGGTTTATCTACGCCCTGACCTGCGTAGACCGTTTCACAAGATGGCCGGAGGTTTTCCCTATGCAGGACCAGACGGCAGATTCGGTAGCTGAGACTTTCTACTCTGGATGGGTCGCCAGGTTTGGAGTGCCGGAGACAATACTCACAGACCAAGGTCGTCAGTTCGAGTCTGACCTCTTCACGTCCTTGGTAAAATTCCTGGGCGTCACCAAGACACGAACCACCGCCTATAACCCTAAGTGCAACGGAGCAGTGGAGCGCTTCCATCGCCATCTGAAGAGTTCCATTATGTGCCATGCCACGGAGCGGTGGGTGCAGGTGTTGCCTACGGTACTGTTGGGCATCAGGTCAAGCTTGAAGCAAGACATCGGAGCCACTACAGCAGATCTCGTGTACGGCTGCTCAATTATACTGCCCGGAGAATTCCTGCAAGCATCTTCAAGCCCTGCTGCACAGCTATCCCGCAAAGATTTTCTAGGAGAACTGTGGCGTAAGATGCGGGAGTTGAGACCGGTGCCGGCTACTCATCACAGCGCCAAATCTTCCGTGTTCGTGAGCAAGGATTTGGCTCACGTAACTCATGTATTTGTGCGTGTTGATGCCGTGCGGCGACCACTCCAGCAGCCGTTCAACGGTCCCTACCCAGTGATCAAGAGAGCTCCAAAATTCTATACCATCCTTATCAATAACAAGAGAGTGTGTGTTTCTTTAGACCGGCTTAAGCCAGCTTTCCTTTTTTCCGAAGAGTACAGTTCCAATTTTTCACCTTCCCCTGAAACCATTCCAGGTTCCAGTGCTCCTCTACAGTCTGCCCTCCGGAAGGAAACCACAACTCGTTCTGGTCGTCGGGTCAGGTTTGTCGTCCCCTTTCAGGCCTGATTCGGTGACTAGGAGGGGGCTACTGTGGCAACCGAGTTTCAGCAAAAGAACTGAACGGAGCAGAGAGAACTGGAACTGATAAAAAGGCAACTCACGCTGTGTGTTGCCTATTTACTTTATTTTTACTTGCACCTAACATTAGGGTGGTCACAAGTTACATGGGGAAAATTTTTTTTCAACTTTTTTTAGGTCTTACCCCCCTTAAATGTGCCAATAGGCTAAAAAATGAGATTGGCCAAGTTTCAGCTCAATCCGATAATATTAACCCGTGCCTCATCGAGGTCAAAGTTCAGAAAAACAGCGATTTTTAACAAAAAATCGTAGTTTTCGCCCCATAAAACTGGAACCGTTTGTCCCAGAAATCTGCTTAGGGTGTCATTTGATAGGAAATTTCATACACTTTAACTCTGAAGTTACGGAATTTTATTTGCTAAAACGGATGGGAAGCTATTTAGCATTTTCATAGTAAAGGTCCGTGAATAAGCGACTTCATTGCTAGAAAACTAGAACATTGCATTGTCACAAAAAACTTTATCCTCTGGGCTTTTTCTATTACTTTTGGTCCCAATAGATAGTAAATGAGTTTTTAAACCCCCCTAAGGGAATTCTAGGGTATAATTTCAAACCCCCTAGTGTTTGAAAAAAAGGAAAATATATATAATTTTTTTTAATTTTTAAACACGCATTTTGGGACTGATAATGTGATAAAGTTGGTCCCAATGCATTATTTAGAGCTTAATTAAATAGAATACCAATGGTATAGGGCCTTAACCTTTCCCTATAACCCCTATAATCTAAGCGAAAGAAGCGCGACTGCGAGGTTTTGCTAAACAAAGGGTTTAATGCCCATTAAAGTGATAAACAAAGCTAAATTACAAAATTTTCACAAAAACCTCTGGAGATATGTCATTTGGTGTCAGAAATGACGTTTGAGGTAATATATGTGGGTAAAATTATAATAAAAGCGTCCTTCCGACTCAAAATGTTAAAAAATCCTATTTCTACCAAAGTTACATGTTTTCAGCTAAAGTGATCTTAGAAAAATGTATAAATTTATTTATTTCCTATCATTCAAGGAAAATAACCTTTTTGAAAGGTATTCTATAGTAAATTATTTCAAAAAATTTCTTTCTGTGTACTATACACATGGTGAGAAGGAAGAAAATTTTACCAAGTAATTTTTTAAAAACTAGGGAGCTACCGCCCCCTGCTTGCTATCGCTCGCCAACCCCCGTTGACTGCTGACGCAGGACCTTTTAGATTGCTTCGAAATTATTACAATACCAAGATCACTGAACTTAATTCACTTTTTAAAACATAAATAAAAACAATAATTAGCAGAAGAAACATCAAATAACTTTTCAAATATACGTCATAGGTAATTTCCATGAATAACACTCTCTTAAAAGTTAAAATATTTATCAACTCTTGATTATTATTCATAATTTAATCAAAATGTTTTTCTAACAATTAATAACAATTGTTATTTAATATTCTGAAAAAAAAACTTACACTAATTAATCTTTTAAATTCTATCTTGTACCTAGTAACTCGTCAGTACACCTAGTGTTAAATAAGTATTATTTTGCTTCAACCCAGACTTTTTAAACAATACCTTTTAAACCATTGGAAATAAGTAGAGAAAAAACCTACATGACACTTAATGTTTACAAACAATTTCATTTATCAGAACAAAAATTGTTACAATTAAGACAAAATGTGTGATATTCTACTATGAAAAAGCATGTATGAAAGTTTTTATAATACTTTTATCTGTTTTTGAAATATATTTAATTTGGAAAGAACTTTAAAGTACATTTTTAAAACGTGAAAGGAATTCGTTTCATCATAAAATATGGCGTCAGTTGGTTGTTGTGATTGGATGATAATAAGTTGTTTGCTTAGTAACTGCGACCTTATCCGTAATCTAAAAAAATGGAAATATTTTAAAATCGAGAATTTTTTTAGAAAATCTAAAGGCACTTTGCACATCCTCAAAAGAATCCGGACAGTTTGATACCAAATATGTATTATACGGATCAGTAATTAAAAAGCATTTCTCTGGAAACCGTTCACCAAAAACTTTTTTTTAGAATAGAGAGATAGTTTTAAAATTTTTTGGATAATTATAATGATTTTCTATAAATTGGGTTTATTGAACTTTATGTTCAGGACAGTAACTTGGTTGCCCTTAAAAAAATCCAGTGAAAACTACAGAGAATACACTGTTGGAGTGTCTTTAAGTATATTTTTCCGAGAAATCTTGTTTATGTTTTTTTACAAAAATTAATTATGAGAAGCATAGAAACATTTACTGTAAAATCAAAAATATTTTTTAATATTTCATTAACTTACATGATATTTTGTCTTCTTTCACACAGGTGTAAACACAATTGACGAATAAAGAACAAAATATTAAGTAATTAGATTATAGATCAAACATATAATGAAACATTATTATACTTTTCTTCAAGAAAATAGTTTTCCTTGAACGATAGGCAAATGAATTTCGAGGTAGATTAAAATCAATTTATACATTACATTTTTCTAAGATCACTTTTAGCTGAAAACATGTAACTTTGGTAGAAATAGGATTTTTTAACATTTTGAGTCGGAAGGACCCTTTTATTATAATTTTACCCACATATATAATCTCAAACGTCATTTCTGACACCAAATGACATATCTCCAGAGGTTTTTGTGAAAATTTTGTAATTTAGCTTTGTTTATCACTTTAATGGGCATTAAACCTTTTGTTTAGCAAAACCTCGCAGTCGCGCTTCTTTCGCTTAGATTATAGGGGTTACAGGGAAAGGTTAAGGCCCTATACCATTGGTATTCTATTTAATTAAGCTCTTAATAATGCATTGGGACCAACTTTATCACATTATCAGTCCCAAAATGGGTGTTTAAAAATTTTAAAAAAATTATATATTTTCCTTTTTTTCAAACACTAGGGGGTTTGAAATTATACCCTAGAATTCCCTTAGGGGGTTTAAAAACTCATTTACTATCTATTGGGACAAAAATTAATAGAAAAGCCCAGAGGATAAAGTTTTTTGTGGCATTGCAATGTTCTAGTTTTCTAGCAATGAAGTCGCTTATTCACGGACCTTTACTATGAAAATACTAAATAGCTTCCCATCCGTTTTAGCAAATAAAATTCCGTAACTTCAGAGTTAAAGTGTATGAAATTTCCTATCAAATGACACCCTAAGCAGATTTCTGGAACAAACGGTTCCAGTTTTATGGGGCGAAAACTACGATTTTTTGTTAAAAATCGCTGTTTTTCTGAACTTTGACCTCGATGAGGCACGGGTTAATATTATCGGATTGAGCTGAAACTTGGCCAATCTCATTTTTTAGCCTATTGGCACATTTTAGCGGGGTAAGACCTAAGAATTTCGAAAGTTGATTTTTTGTAACCACCCTAACCTAACATATTTACTTTTAAAGTTTTATGGTTATTGAAAATAAATTACTTGATTTTAAAACACTCGTTTATTGGAGTTTATGCCAGCTACACTAAATAGCCATACTCCCTTTTGAAAGATATTTGGTCAATCTGAAATGAATTGCTACCACAGATTGACAATTTTCATTAAAACTGATCATATTTATATTTAATATTGTTGGTTGGCTTTGAAATATTAAAACAATATTAAGAGCATTATTTTTAGTGTTTTTATAATGAAAAATTCTTTCTATCCATGTTTATTTCACCTTGGCACCAAGATTTGCAAGTGCGGGTCTTTGCCCCATTTTGCGAGGCAAAGCCCCGCGAATTTTTTTCTACTAAATTGTAAATTACCATCGATAAGAGTTTAACCTTGGATTGGTTTTGTAGGTAGGATCTCAATCTAACATCTCCAATTGAAATTTCGGGATTATCTACCCCCTTTCGACGACAATGTTACAAATACTGAAAACTGCGTGGCTTTGCCCCCACCTACCCTATTATTATTTTATCTTAATTAATTATTTTAAATTCTAAAATTATATAAAAAATCTATTAAAATTAGTTAATTATTTTAAATTCTGATGTAAATATGCCAAAGTATTACCTTTTTTCACATTTGTACTACATTTTACCAATTTCAAAATTTTAAATAAAATAATTAACTAATTCATTGAGGGACAAATCCACCGGTTTTCCATTATAATCTGTGGACAATATCCACCGAAAAATGACCTTTTCAAAAGCCTCTAAAGTTTTTGGCACGAATTTGGAAAAAATGCATTTTTCGCAAAAAAAAATGGAAATTAGAAAAAAAAATTTACTTCTTTAACTCGTAAAATTTTTAAATTTTAGTATGTTAATATTTAGGTCATTTCTTAATGAAAACCGTTGGATTTATCTCTTTTGATGTTTTTGTTAGGTTTTTAAAGGAGGTTTTAATTTTTTTTATATAGCTAATTATTCAAATTAATTTAAAAAATTGAAATTTCAATTTTTTCTCCAAACTAAATGCAATATTCGGTTTCAGCACTCAAAAATAACCTATAAACATGTATCACATGTCTATATTATTGTTTTGGTTTTTTTTTAATTTTTTTCGGCCATTTTTAAAAAACTTCAAAAAAAATTAAACTTCCTCCCGGCCGATTTTGGCCGATTTTTATTATGTTATTATTGAGGTCATTTCTAAGTGAAAACCGTTGAGAAACCTTCTATTGCAATTTGTTTGAGGTTCGGCCCTATTTTTCTCTATTTTCAGTGGACTACTAATGGTCAACACCAGGCAATGTCCACTAATAGTTGGATAATGTCTTTGGCTTGCTGTTCGAATTCACTAAGAAAAAATATATTGAAACGACCCTAAAAATCTGTTGATCCAAAATATTACTTTCATAAAATATGTTAAACCGATTTACAATATATTTACTTTTATTTAAACTTTTTCATTTATTTCGTATTTATATAACTGTTACTTATTCGTCTTTAGAATATATTTATTGCTACAAGTTTAGCTATTGTGAAGTACCTACTAAATGTATTGAAAATTTATTTAAGAATGTTGCATTGTAGAAGAGATAAATCAAAGTATTTTAAGAGGTCATTTTATTTGACTTAATTTTAATAAAGTTTCTTGAAGAAATTTCTTTAAGTACTAGCTAGTATTTATATGTTAATTAATTTTTGATAAAGTTACTTGTATTTTAAAGTCATTTGTTTTATTGTAGTCGTTACAGTAGTTATTAGGTTTTAAATGACATAGTAAAATCTAAATAATAAATTAATAAACCTTTGGCAATACAAGACACCTTTAATAACGAGTAAAAAACATACTGTTCATTACCAAGTTAGATGTATTAATTTTTGAATATTATTTACTAAGTAAGTAATGTAGTATCAAAATTTTGCAAAATTCACATTGTGTAATGAGACTACCAAAACTAATAAGAATACTACAGTAATTAGGATTCTATGCCATTCTTTTTTATTTATGTGTTTAAGGCTTCCCTCATTTAAATTCATTTTCAAACTCTAGTAAAGATTACATCACATTGAATGAGCTAACTTGATTTATAAATTTAAAACATCAAAAACATCAGTTCTAGCAGCTTACTTTTAAAACTTAATTAATGTAATAGAGCAAACCACAAATACGAAGCTCAGGTAAAATGTAAATTAATGAGATTCCTAATTTTAATAATTAACAAATGTTTACGTAAAATTCATTTATAGACATTTGTTGCACAAATTGTATTACCTAAGTTATAAACCATTCCCTTCCGTTTGAAACTATAGTTAGTTACTCTTTAGTGGTTACTTACAACTTAGTGACACTATCTACATGTGCTTTCAATTGTTAACTATTCTTTAAACACAAATTGAATAACTCATTCTGACTTATTGAATTACTTATCCTTCACTACTCCATCCATAGTAATTAGCTTATAAGCCTGGAGTATACTAGTTTAAATGGAACGCATTGATTAGTAATGAAGCACTACGAGGGTATTATTCCGGTTACATAATAGTTACGCAGTACCGAGGGGAAACTGAGGTTATAGCATAGTCAATCTTTCAAAATATTAAAAGTTCACTGTTAAAAGAAGATAGTTTTGAACTTTAAGTCTTGGTGGGAGTATTGAAAATTTTTCTATCATATTTAGGTTTAAAGATGGTGTGATTTTAAGATTTTTTTGTATGAAGCATCTAGAGTGATGATGGATTGGATTTACAAGAAAACTGACCATAGTCTGTGAAATAGGTAACGAACATTTCTATTTCTACCACACACACAACTTTCATATCCATTAAATTAATACTTACAATCTTTTTTTTGCCTTAAAAATGTTAATAAATGTTTGTTTTTGTGATTAAAATTTTGTTTATTGCCTGTTAAGGGAGAAATAATAACTATATATGCTTTTATATAAATAATGTGTATTCTAAGTCCCAAAAATGTTTTTCCAAAAACGAATGTTTCATAGTGTTCGATGTTTTAAAAATATGACCGTGAAATTATTTAGAAACTAACCTCATCATCTTTATGATATTTTTGTTACTTCAAACAAAATATCTATAAATTATCGGGAACCCTATTACATTAACTGCGACAAAATTTTTGATACATTAAATGTGATGAAGATAATTATTAGAAGTTTCTTCTAATTTGTGGGGTTGTTTTATTTATAATAGCGAAAATTGGTTTTACTGATAACGTCTAACCATGACTTTTGCATACATTTAGGTTCAACTTTTCCTAAAAATGAATTTATTTAACAAATATTGTATTAACCTTCTTATTTGGTTGTTTCTAATATAAATCCGAAAAGAACTCAGTTGACCTTTATCGTAATAACCATACAAAATTGTACTTGTTTACTTTCTTGCCGTAAAA
The DNA here is from genome assembly GCA_024610705.1 of Tetragnatha versicolor. Classification (NCBI taxonomy): domain Eukaryota; kingdom Metazoa; phylum Arthropoda; class Arachnida; order Araneae; family Tetragnathidae; genus Tetragnatha; species Tetragnatha versicolor. The sequence continues at coordinate 53,627,965 of JANDEH010000009.1, forward strand.
AAAACGACAATACACCGATCTCTAAACCAAACTAGACTTAGCACTAGTTTCATCCCCAGCTTTCTTCCCTAGTTCGTTTATGTACTTTAGGTTAAGGATATATCCCAGTATCAATCAACTCGGTCCGCAAATATATCCACTCTTCTTCCGAATTGATCAACGTATTACTGCGGAACGGAACCTCAACTGGGATTTGGCCCTCCTGCAATCCTAGCCCAGCCATAAATTCTAATTCCCCCGCACGTGATGCTTCGGTCTTAATTTTAGCGGATTTTTGCGACTCTTTCGCTCAGATGTTTGGATTTGTGTTTATTGCCGTAATAACCGAGGCTTTTACGAGAGGCCTGGAGTATTAGCAGGATCCACCTATTGTTAATGCCGTAAAAAAGGAGGCGGCCTTTATGGACGGATCTATCTGTTGAGGGAACGGACGTTATTGCGCTTCATTTTAATTACTTCGATTATGTAAATAAAGCACGTGTCCGACGTGTCTATAAATGTGGCTTGCTTTTGGTGTCCGATAAAATGGGTGTCATAAAGCCACGGATAAAGCCATAAACAACCTGTGGCCATATGGATAATATTACTTAGGTGTTTCTTCAGGGATTACAAGGTTTGAGGAGGTTCCTCTTTTGTGCGAAAACATATTACAGTTTTATTCATTGATATCTCCTCTCTTATTAGAATTATGAGAGGAAATTCAAATCACTTATATAACGGTGTGCTTCAAAACATATTTAAGAGGTACATTTATGGTTTCTTTCATTCACTTATGGGATAGTCAGAAGGTTTTTGAAAGATGTGGGGATGGAGTAATCGAAGTTAAACTTTAATTTTTTTTATTGGAACTACTATATAAGTTACTGTCAATGTGACAAATCCGGGCATTATTAATAATACCCGCGTATTTTGGGCAAAGTTATAAACACGCATTGATAAATTCCATTGAATTTATCACATTGCCCGCTTCACTTCGGGCATTATCAATAATTCCCGGTTATTACTTGGCCCGTAACATCTATACTATTTTACTTAACTATTATTTTACTTTAATTACGTGCAGTGCTTTTTAGGAATTTTTAAAAAGATCGACAATTTTTCCTTAAAAAATGTGTTAAAAAATTCATGCCTGCAAATTAGAATAGTCTTTGTAAGCCTTTATAAGCTCAACTACAAATCCGAAGATGATGATAATCCTCAAGATTTTTTTAATAGAAAAACAAAATATGTTTCTATAGATTAGACTTAGGGTCTTATTTTCTTCATTTAATCTAAAGTTATTCCTTAAAAAATATTAATACACGTTTATTATAATCCCAAAACCTAAATAAAAAATGAAAAATTAATTCCTTAATGAGTTTAGAATTCTTTTGTTACTCCGTCATAGGAAGAAATACTCTAAAGAATAAGATATTAGACAATCTTCAATTTATTCCTTAATGATAAAATGTAATTTATACTGAAAATGAAATTCAATGTAGAAAATTAAATAACTTTTATAATCCAAATGCACAATAAATTACTTTCATGGAGTTCTAATCAATTTTGAACCAATTTTTACATAAACTGACTGCTATAATTATATAAATACATTATGGAGGTTTTCATGTTTACTCTGTGTATATAAATGTTTCAATGTAATAAATATTTTTAGCAAAACAAGGAAAAACAAAATATGATAGCGTAAAGTGTCCTATTTCCCTTTTAAATGATACGCAAAATTATACTAAAGTTTTGAATTATAATTTTTTAGCTGCACGGTTTTCCGTAACGACATCTGTGTTGTTTTTCTTAGACAACTACAACACGAATTTAAAGATAAAAAATATGATTACCTTCAGTTCCGTATTCTCAAATTTAGGTGACTGTCTACTGAGTAGCTCAGTTATCCAGTCATGCTTTTGCACAATACCTAATACTTTTACAACTATCTAGTACAGGGACTCTCAAACTTTTAAACCTCGCTTACCACTTTTTATGTACAAAATCTAACGCGACTCACCTCATGTTCAGTGAATTTTCCCATGGCCGCCTACAAGACAATTAGCTTTTTGGAATATTAAAAGGAAGTGGTTTTTGAACCCGCGCGTATCAAAGTGTTTAATTGTAAGAACGTCGATGAGCTCCCCAATAAAAAGATGGGTCTTGAGTTCCTCCCAAGATTTTTGAAAATTGTGATTCTTAAAAACATGGTTTAACTTGAAATGGTTTTTTAGTAATCTTTAATAAATTGCAGTCCCAACATCATTTATTTCCTAAGAAAATTCTTAAAATTTGTATTGGTTCCCCCAGTGAGGATCCCACGTTTAAAAACACAGATTTAAAAGAATTTTATTTGAATAATAACTGATTAATTTTGCATTATCAGCACATTAACTATTTTACTTTAACTGTCCTTTATGTGTGACAAGGGTATTTCTTCTTATTCCTCGTTTCTTTCCTTTTACTACGAATATAAAAATTTAATATTTTTTCAAAAGTAAAAAACACATTCATAAAATTAAAAAAAAGATTCTACATATTCAGACAAATTCAAAATCTTGTCGTTACCCACCAAAAATTTAAACCCACAGTTTTAGACCCTGTGATCTATATAGTAATTGGGAGCAGTCTTGGGTCATTTTGATGGGAGTCACAGAGATATTCCATTGTCATTCTTGTGACGTTTCCCCACTCGAACCTTCCAGTCCCCGAGAGCACAACCCCCAAAAAAGAATCCGGTGGACCCTTCTGAAACACAATAACCAAATAACGCGGTTTGAGATGTGGCTTTTATTGGATCTCCAGTAATGGAATCCGGGACCCCAAATTGAAAAGAGGAGGGCGGAGTGGTTATCTATTACGAGGGGCGGTGGAACCGGATTAATTAATCCGGATATTTCTTCCGGTGCCTGATCCCACAAAAACGGTTTTAGGGCCTTTCTCAGGTTTCCTTCTTTTCTTGTGGTTGGGTGCCAATCAATGGAATATCTCTGTAGGTTGCGTTTCATCTGACATCTCTCCTGTCCGCGTACTGCGAAATCTATTTTTAGTTATTAATTCTTTTTATTAGTCTTGCGAGATGAAATGCGTGTAATTGAAACCCTCTTCTGCAAAGAAGAAACATATTTTTAAGAACTTATTACTTTTGTTATAAAAGTTTATAGGAATTTTCCAGAATGCGGACTGTCTTTTAGAAACCTATTCTTCAACTCTATAGGTCAAAAATAGATCCCTCAAAAATAGATATAATTGCGAAACATTGCTTCGCACTATGTTATCTTTACAAAGAAGTAGATGTCTTATTAAAAAATGATTAGATAATTTTAAACGCTAGATTCTTGTAGATAGAAAATCGTTTATTTTAATAATTCATATGATAAAAAGCGAAGTACTGTGGATCCTTTGAGAATCAATGAGTTGTGCGTGTCAAATGAAGCAAAGAGGAATTTTAATGCTCATCAAAAACAAGTTAAAACAATAAATTCATCATTCGCATTTAATCAGCAAATTTGCTAAAAATAATTTCAAAAAAAAAGGAAACTCGGTTTAGTTTTTGAATGAAAAATACAAGCTGAACAAGTAGTGCACAACCCTATCCTGTTTAATATATTAATTCAGTGAAAGCTTTGATGAATAAGTAAAAATTAACTCCAGGTATATACCTCAGGATTTGATGAATATTAAATTTACATTTGATTTCGTTTTAATCATTGTTTACTCCCGGCTTTTCGAATAAAAGGGTGGATCCGCGGCCAGATATTGCATTCTAAAATTAAATTCCCCCAGAAGGAAGAGGAGAAAGAAACGAAAATGCGCGTGTCCTGAAATTGTTGAACAAAATTAATCAGGAATAGGAGAGGAAGTCTTGGAAAAGAACTCGATGCTTGATGGAAACAAGGATGCTGCAAGAGTTGTTCCGGAGGAACTAATTACTCTCACTATCTGTCAAGGCATTTTTAATAAATTCAGATGCGGCGGCAAAAAGGAGACTGTCCTCATATTGATTGGGACAGGTTTCTATTTTTGCGAGTTTCTGTTCCTGTGAGAAAGAGTTTCCCTCGTCTGAAGTTCTCTGTGCTGACGTGATCTTGATGATCTTATCAAAGGGTGGTTTCCCATTTTGGATCTTTTTTTGTTCGGTGCAGTTTTCTGTCAAGCGTTTTTGGTAGTTATGATTCGTTTTGGCTGAAAGAAATGGGGAGGAATGTGTTTGTGTTTTATTGCTGATGGTAGTCGAGGGAAATGTCGGAGTGACGTTGATTGCAGAATGTAAATCATTGGAGTAAGCGTCAGTTTTAAGGGAAATAGGGAAAAATTATTTTTGAATTATATTTTGCTTAGCAAAAAACTCTGAACTCAAAAAATTCGTTATTAAATTTATTTTCATCTAATAAATCTTCATTGATGTTCTAAAATAGGAGTTTTTTCAGTAAAAAATTGAATTAATTTTACAGTTTTACACTTTTGCGTTTTCAGTTGAGGGGTTTATAATGCCTACTTTGATTTATTATCAACTAATTAAGTCTAGCATTTTTCTTAAAATTTTAAACTTACCAGTTTTAGGCTGGAAATCTCATAAAGATTTTTTTTCCTAATAATAATAATAATAATAATAATAATAATAATAATAATAATAATAATAATAATAATAATAATAATAATAATAATAATGAAAAACGGTATTTTTATCGATTTGTGTTGACGTTTCTATAAAAAATGAAAATATATTTTAGTCAAACTAATTTTATTAAAAATTTTTGTTTAGTTAAGTATTTATTGTTCCAAGTATTTATCTCTTATAAATATATTAATCTATATATATTTTATCTCTATTGTGCTATGTTTTAGTTAATAACTGCATTAATAATTACTTTACGTTTTAAATGTATGTATGAACTGTGTGGTAAAGGTCATTTTTAGATTTCACCTTATTAGGCCAAAATTTAATTATAAGTCTAAAATATTCAAAAATGTTTTGATTACTTTTTAAATTGATGAAATACCACTTGTATTAGTAATTTCTAATTCATGCAAGTACATTTTTAACTAAACACGTAGTTTTTCTTTAAAGAACATTCGTAACTACACTATTTCGGAAAGGATAACTGTCTTAAAATATTTAATCACCTAATCTTAAAAGTTTTCAAACACATAAAATGATGTATTTTTATTATTAAACTATCCATTATTCTTGAAGCTTTTTAATCATAGTTTTACAGTTATTTAGTTTTCAATAGAAATAAAAAAATTTTTAAATATAAATTTATAGCATATTTTTTTCCAAAGTAATCCTTAAATATATATATATATATATATATATATATATATATATATATATATATATATATATATATATATATATATATATATATATATATATATATATATATCCAAAATGTATATTTTGGTAGTAATTTAACCAATAATCCATAACTCATTATTTACTTTAAAAACCATTTCTTAAAGGTGTTCAAAACGGAGTACAAATAAGTTAAGGAAAATTAAAATTTCACTTTCATCAAGCAATTTCACTTTAAAAAGAGAGTAAATAGCTCATGCATATACGCCGGCAATTAAGAGTGGAGAAAATTATAATTTTAACACCTTGCCTAATAACTTTTGACTGCATTAAACTAATGATAGTTGTTATATTTCTAACTAACTTTCGTACACCAAATTAGTTACCTAATGAGGCTCTTAACTCTTCCCTAATAACTATCTGAATATGTTCCTTGCAATTTGGAGACTTTTTTTTAGAAAACATTTCCCATTAATGTAGTTGGTCTGGAAGTGAGTTTAAACTTATATTTACTGTTACATACAAACCGCGAAATTGTCTCCTTGGGTCATTTGAAGTTTTCAAATTAGTCTGAAATAGTCTTCTAAACGTGATTTTTGCAGCACTGTTTGAGTAGGATTTTAAATTATTTAAAATACAACAAGTATAAAAGTGAAATTGTTGGCTAACAAACTAGATATAGTTGTATAGATATTTGGAGAAAAGATAATTTTTCTTTTTAGAAAAGTATCCGTTTAATGGATACTTTTGGCTAGACACTTTATACATTTATGCTATAACTGTATCTTTTAAAACTAATCATTTGAATGGTTTTATAGGCTTTTATTTGTCAAGTTGATAAACTTTAATTTCAATCTATTTCATGCCATTTATTTATTGCTCATATAATTTAGTTTAATTTTTTTTTTTGTATAAATATGCAGTTTTTTTTACCCATTTCATTGAATGATCAGTTTATTTTTTAAGCCAAATAAAGCATAAAAATACTGTAAATGGGGTTAGTTTCGGAAAAAGATTCTACATGCTGTATCTATTTAAAGGAATGGGATTATCGCTTATTTAATGCTTGGGCGAATGGGTAGAATTGTTGTCATGACATCTACAAAGTAGTGTCTTGACGATGATACTAAAATACGATCACAAAGATTCTTCCAACTAGAGTTGTATCAAAATGTTAATTTTTGTTCACTTTACAAGTTTTCTTTGAAAAGGCAAAAATGAATATGATTCAAAACTACTAGGTCATATTTTTCCATCAATTATAAAGTCGTCTAACTATTTTGAATGTCGATATTTTTTTCGCTTGATGGTTTACCCATTAATGAGTTTTTATTTCGCTGGGGTAACTTTGGGCCACGATTTTGGTGTAACTTGGTCCCAATGGTATCTGCTGAAATAAGTGAAATAATCATTGAGTTTAAAGAAGTAGTGACCAAATATGGGTGAAAAAATTCCTCTCAGCCTATAATACATTCAAATTATAACTAAACAAACCTTAAATATAATATGGTGACCATTTTTTTTCAAAAGTGGAATTTTCTCCATAATTAAATCAACCGATTCATCGAAATATAAACCAAGGATGTTGAAATGCTGTTTACTGCTCATCTATGTCTTTTCTTTAAAAACTTATTTTGATAACTTTAAAATGGAATCTATTTAGTGTAAGGAAACAAGTTTTATTGCTTGATTTTCTTATAATTAAACTTGAAATAAACTTGCAATAGCTTATTATTATTATTGATAGGTAACTTTAAGCAACAATAACTCAATGCCTTAACTTTCTGGTTTTTGAGGTCTGGGCAAAATTTACCCCGATTCAGCGAGTCTTTGGCCCAAAATTTCAAAGAATTTTAAAAAATATTCAAAAAACACTTTGAAAGCAGTTTTCGTTACAGTTGAACATGTTAAAAGTTTAAAAATTACTAACTTTGTAATTTTTTTATATACTACTTTTATTTGCTTTTAATGTGAAAAAACACTCCATTTGGGCCTAAGTTACCCGATTTTACAAATAAAACCTTAAAACTTTATTCATAGACATAGACAAAACTTTATTGTATTGGGGCATAAGCCCATTTACAAAAAAAACCCTTTATTCAATAAATTTATTTGCAGTTACTGGGCTATAAATTATATATGAATTTGCTATAATTATTTTGCTATAAAAAGCGTGATTCACAGTCGAGATGAAAAAAAATATAAGTTGAGGGTTTGAAAATTTACTTTGACACAGTCGATATTTTACTATATCATTTTCGCCTTACAAAAAAACTGCTATAAATAAATATATACAACTACTGCAACAATTAGAAAACAATTGAGTTCTGTAACTGATACTGATTGTAACTGTAACTGAAACACTGAGCACAAATGGCAATACCTTTTTAAAGAACACGCGTTTCACGTGAAGAAAAACCAGGCAACATTTTGACTCGATGCTTATAAAAACCCCTTAAAAAAGATACCATTTATCTCAACAAATAACAAACAAATGCACGGGCACAACTTAAGTGATAAGAACAAAATTAGCATCTCATTCTCATGCTTTGCTTTGTTATCCCTCTTCAATCTGATTTCAACGATAGTTAGTGACTCGAGATAAGGGTATTTCTTTGAGTGTTTCAGTTATGCTAAAGGAGAATAAACTCTTTAAGTGCTCTCAACATATGTAGCTAGATTTATAAGTCTTTAGTTTACGGTTATCTTTGAATCGGCTGAAGCATTTTCCAGCCAAGATGTGAATGGGATACTTATTTTGGGGTGCGCTCTCTTTGTTTAAATTTTAGAAAAGGATTGGAAAACTTTTTTAGAGTATCTCTCTGCGTTCATCATAACTTACGCTAGAAATTAGTATAGCTGTAGAATTTAGTTCCATTAATAAAATTGAATAAAATAAACTTTTTAAAATTATACAACTTTATAAGTTGCTACCTATAGGTACCAATAATTACGTATTTCATAGACATTTCAAAAAATTAAACATTGTTTTACCGTTTTTAAAATGCAAATGATGACTTAAATAATCAAAATTTAGTATTATAATTAATATAATTTTATGTACTCAATCTTTTTCATATAAACTTTCTTTCATCTTTTTTGGAAGATGTAAGTTGAATGTCTTCCTACTGTAAGGTGTCTACTTTTTCTCAACTATGATTTCATAATAGTATCATAATTCTATGACTTTTCTAAACAGTTCATTATCATCATTAACATTTTTTGCAGTGTTATCTTATCTCAAGTGCCAGTATGTAAAATATTTCAATCAAATTAAAAATTTATTTTATTTATGAAAATAGTTTTGAAATGTTCAATATTCTTACCCCAAATATGCCAGAATAAATTCCAATCTTAGTAATTGGTTTAAATTAGGAAACAATTTGAACTATCAATTCATAATATTCAGCAAAATTCAATATTTCGATTAATTGTTAAACTAAAAACAGAAAAATGAATTGAGAAAAATACTTGACTTCTACTTGAAACATGACGACTATTTCGAGAACTATAAAGACCGGATCAAGCAAAAGCCAAAAGACCATACAAAAACACAAATACACAAGCCGAACAATCAAACCCAGAAGAGATTAGACAGCAATTCTGCCTTCCTCGGATCAATACTGATGAATTATTTTCTTCACTCGGTATCCTGTTCCCAAAAACTTCTTAAATGATCCTCCAGATAAAGATTGAATAAAATATTAAAAATTCATACTCCATTTGGAATAAATTAGTTTCTTAAGAACTTAATTAAAATTTAAAGTTCCCTATTAGAAAATCTTCAAAAACGAGGAAAATCGGGACTGAAATCTTTCTTACTCCCATTCTTCGCTCGAGATCTTAAATGTATTTACTTTCTCTTCAAATTAGAAACATTAATGATTTTCGGCTCGCACCATCAAAAGATGATTACTCTGCGCGAAAAGTGGATTAATACTTCGTTTCCTTATTAACGCCAAAAATAAAGCATTTATTGCTTCAATATCGGCAAAATGTTTTAGTACTGATAGGTAATTATTAAAGGTTGTGAAGGAAAGTTCTTGATGTGGGTATTAACGTTGCTATTAGGTGTTTAGAAGAGGTTTGATTACAAACTCTTAATATGCACGCAATAAAAGATGCATGGAAATCGATGGCTCCAAATACCGTGGATTGGACGTCATTTGGAGGGAGTCTTAGTTACAGAACTCTCACATCGGGGTAAGAGATTACTATTTCCATTCAGGTCGTTAGATTAGTGCTTTTCGATTCCATTAAGTGTGGATTACTGACCGTTCATAATTTGTGGTGAAATAACTGTTTACATAATCGGTAAAATTGTATATCAATCTCGATGGTAGTTATTAAAGCCAGCAGAGCGTTTGTTTATTTCACGTAAGAAATGTTATTTCACTGCTTATGAAGATAATAGTTGTAACTTAATTTAGTATCTTGTGTATGCTCTAATGGCATTTTTACTCATTCGTTTAGTAAAAAGGCCATTATTGTTAATTTGAATAAGACAATTTATAGCTTATCCACATAGATATATTTTTTTGAACATTCTGTCCATCAACTAACAATTTCCTTTCAATGCAAATTATAAATGATTATCTGGTAAATATTTTTTTCTAACATTAGACTCGTCTTTTATCGTTATTTTTTATGATGCTTTAACTTTATATTATTTTACTTAATCAATCATACTCTTCAGCTTTATTAAAATTGTGTAATTATGTTTTCAATTTTGCATACATTTTTTTAATTATAAATTAGTTCATGCGTTTGCAGAACACGAACTAATTTAATGATTCCGCAATTCTCAAATTTTCAAATAAAAACATGTGATTTGTGTTTTTATTTGAACCATATATCAAAACCTTTAAGTAGCACCAACGAACTGAACAATGTTATTTCGTCATATAAATGGTAAATTTCAGGATGCTTTTGGTAATTGGCACTAAACCAAAACGTTGTGTCAGTTTAAAGGTCGTCCATTAAAGATATGTAGTATTAAATTTAAAAAATATTCATAGTTTTAAATTAAGAAATTATATTTAGAAAAGCTGATGGGGGTATTAATGTTTTGATAAGAGATTTAGTTTTGATTGAAATCTATCAGTATTTGGATTCATTGATTTGTGAATAAAATTAATTCGGGTTAATTCGGGCTCGATTTATCCAATACAAAGGAATTAATTGGATAAATCCAGCTGATAAATGGTAAATTAAATTTTTGAAAGTGTAGGGATTAAATCAAACTTACCATGGAACCTTAACATTATAAATTTTAGTAATAAACTTTAATAGTATTTATTCTATAGCGAGAATCTACAGTTTACATTCATTTTATGTTTCAAAGATCTATCTTTGCGTAGGGTATTATGTAAACCCTATGACCAACATTTGAAGACTTTTAATTCGTGAGAAAGTATGAATCTTCGGGAAAACGATTCCCCCTTAAAGGTAGGTCGAAATCGCGCTTTTAAAAAGAACAAAATCGGGAATCGGAACTCAGATTGCGGATCCCCTCTGAAAAGAGAGGGAGATTTTAATATCTTTTCCCGTAATGAAGTTTCTTCGGAGAAAGCGAGTTTCTGGCACATTCAGAAGCGTTGGAGGGGGATCCATGTTCTTTAATAGCGTATGCGAAAAATGCAGGTGTATTTAATGTGAACTTCTTCCGAAGCTGATTTCCTGGGGTTAAATTATTGCTCCATTTAGCACTTCGTTTTGCAGTTCGTTTTGCAAACGGGGAGAATAGGAAGAGGGGAAAGTGAAAAGACAGAAACATCCGATTTCTAGAATTTTCTAGAATAAAAAAGTTCGCTTTTGACGTATTGTATTGAAGTTCAGGGGTTTTTTCAACCCTTGTTCAATGCTACTGCTAGATTTATCACGAAATTTTAAAGTTACCGCTTCTACATTTCACATTACATTTTAAAATTTATAGTCTGTAAGTACAGACGTTTTGCTTTGAATATAGTGTATATATATCGTTTTTATTTAGGCTTTTTATTTTAATTATCGAATCTAAAATAATTGAACAGTTTGAACTAGAAATTAACATACTATAAATTTCTCCCAAAATTTTCTAGTTCCCAAGTACAACCACGCATTGTAACAGAGCAAATGCATTACTATCATTACTTTTATGTATGCGTCGTTGAATTTTTAAAAGCAACAATTAATGTTTTGCTGCAACAAGAAGTTATCTACAAAATCCGAATTCACATCAAAAGGCGTCACCAAAGTGGTACTGTTAGGGCCTTGTATAACAGGGTTGGCGACTAATGTTGCCATTTTTTACCCCAAAACAAACTTCTAGGATATGAATGTTTTAGGAAGATGTGTGTCTGAATGTGGAGATAACTCATTGCTGCAGCAAACACCTCAATCATTCATTTACTGTAGCATTTTACTACTTGGGAGGATTTTTAAATTTGCATCATGCTGTAATTTTAAAGAGGATAATTTGTTTAGGAATGATATTAATGGTAAACAAAGTAGAGTGGTGCGTTGCATCTCGTAAATTTTATAATAAATAATATGCCTTAAAATCAAACTTTTAAAATAAATTAAACTTTAATTACGAGTGGAAATTACCTGATGGGAATTCATCTAGAAACAAAAAAATCTAGTCATAGTATTAGGACTAAAAAATACAATTTGTAATAAAAGGAATATATGTTACATAAATAGACAATCTTGAATGTTTTCACAAAAAGAGATTCACGTATATTTACAATACTTTGAAAAAGTAGATTATATATAATTTTTTTTAAAAATTAAGAAATAGAACATGGGTATAAAAATGACACCTCTCTAATAAGGCAGTAAAAAGGCATGAAAAAGGAAGACTGTTATTATACACATAGTATTAACTCTAAAATAAAGTTACGAAGCAGCTAACACTGAAATACCCACCACACACGCCACTAAAGATTTTGATGTGATTTTTTTACAAGCAACAAATACTTAATATCTGTTGCAAGTTGAGTTAAATTATTTTCAGCTTTGTTGCGCCACAACAATACTGGAACCTCCTAAAAAGCTTCCATTATCTCGAACAAATGCCCTTTGTTAAAACCAGCAGCTATCAAACAGGGTTACCGTAATCATGTACATGCAAGGGTGTTGGTTATCGAATTGTATTTTTATGGCCCCCTTCAAACCATAGATGGATAATAGTGGATTTTCAAAGTTTGGAAATTTATGGCCGAGCTTTTATGAATATTCATTGGAGTCGTTAGAGCAGGTTGCGGGCTAGGTGTTTCATTTGCCTCTTGAATGTTTTAAGGGCTTGCTTTATCATTTTTATTCCGCCCCCGTGATAAGGTGTTTTTGCTGCGTAAAAATACTCGAGGGGGTGATAAAAGTAAATCAGTTGTTTCCCTTTTGACTTATGTCGCGGAATCTTGAGGCAGGCGCTCCGAACCTTTTCATTTATCTGCCGTAATTTATAATACTTTCTGCAGATCTTCGTCATTTCATTGTCTTAGTTTGCCTTTTATCACCCCTATTATCTGGAGATTTATTTTCAAAGGAAATGGGTCCCGGCTTCACACACTTCCGGGTGCCAAAACATCATGACGTGTATTAATTCACACTGATATTATGCGTTTTTTGTTCGCTCTGCATTGTTTTATTGTTGCAATGATCGCTTTGGTATTTATGGGCACCTATAGTGAAAATAATTTATTCTTGAAAATGTTTGTAATATTTTGAATTTATGTTTTCAAATGTTGAATCTTGAATAATAATTATAAGGTAATAAATAATAAAATGCATACAGTTAGTAGACATTTAATTCATTTAATAAAATCAATGATATAGTACAAGTACAATGCCCTATATCTAATTAAATGAAAAACCAATAACAGACAGATTGGCTTACCCAACATTTTTAGTTTAATTAATTAATTAAAATAGAAATAAGAAACGATAAAAGGAAGATTTCAAAAGTTCTTTTAGAACATTTAATCACAAAACTCCAAACGAAATAAAACCAATAGAGGCAAAATTTTCAACTTTTTTCTTATTTTTATCTGTTTTACAGTTTGAAATACGTAGTTTTACTCTTAGGGTCTACGTAGACAATTTAATATAATTTTGTTTTGGATTTAAGATGTTAAGTAATTGTTTAATATTTTATACTTTTTTGAAATCCTATTCTAATTTTCTACAACTTCTATTACCAATTGCTAATTCTATTTTATGAATACTGATTGGATGGATTTGAGATAACTGTATCATTTTGATATATAGATATTTTCAAGTTTTTTTTTCTTAAAATAGGTTTGCTTTTTTGCAAGCCTACATAATTTTCGTACGTTTTATATTGATGTCAGGCATTTGAACAGAAGTAACTAAGATTTAAAATGCTTCTGGGAAAACATGTTTCTTTATAACTTCATTTTAATGGTAATTGTCATTTTTCTATATTTCATAAAACATCTGTGATCAAGATATCTAGTAATATAACTCATTAAATAACTATTAATATCTCATTAAACTTTATAACGCGTTTTCATTATAACGGTGCAAACTTCCTCATCAGTTTCGCCAACTAGGTTAATTCCGGCAATGTTATATCAGAGCGACGTTTCCTCCACGTTTCGAGGTTTCTTAACTATAACAATGATCCTATTTCTCAACCTGTAACTAACGCGAGAAGTCATTTCGGCTTCGGAATCTGAAGCTAGCCGTAAAATGGCCGCAATAAAACATTCCTCACTTTCTTGCAGCAGCAGCCCACTTTGCTAAATGACAAAGGAGGAGCCACGGAATCGCGCTTATTGGATTATGTGATACTTTTTTATGAGATACATTTTATCGCTAACAACGGTATCCAATAAGTGGGGTGTTGAAGTCATTGAGAGCGAAATTGGCTGCGAATTTATCAGTTATTAACCCATCAGGAGTTGGACTAGGAGGGTTAGGAAATATGAGGGTGCCAAGCTGAGGTACTTCTTTGGTGATTTCCGAACTACTTTTTTATGAGATTTGGGATTGGTTAGTTTGAAAGTAGATTCTCGAGACCATAATCATGAACTACTATAGTTTTATTAAGGCCCTGCAATTGTTTGATAGAGGACATGTTTTTAAATGGACGCCTGTTTTGAGTTTAGTATGAGGCAACGATTTCGTGAAATGTTATTTAGCTAATTCATATCTTGGAATGTGGGGAAATATTAAACCAGTTGCTCTCTGAGCCAATCTGTGTTTGCCAATCAGTGTTTTTGGTGATATGCGTCTTAGAGCAGTTTTACTATTTTTATTTGTTGTTGGGCATACCATACCATAACCGATCATGGTAGTTGCAAATTGATTTGACGCTTTTGGCTTTGATATCTTTATGATGTTGATGATATGTTTTATGTTCATCTTCCTAGAGAAAATATATTTATAGTAAAGGTGATTTTACTCTTTTATATTGTTTTCATTACACAACATGTTTTCTTTTTTTTCAATTTGTTTTCGTGTTTTCTTTTTTCCATAATGCATAAAGGACTTTCTTTCCCTTCGAAACAAGTTTAACAATTAACTTCAAAACATATTAAGTGAATGAACTCAAAGTGAAACTTTACGCTGCTTACTTTACAAAATAAATTTATTTCGTAATTAAAAGCCATCATTACACTATTTACACCTATTTTCCCCTAAAATTCAATTTCACCATACATTTTTCCCAACATAAACTATCATTTAAATGCCCCAATGTTAAATCTTATCGTATCGAGCATCCAATGAAACTCCCAAAGAATCCTTCCACCTTTTTCGCGCTAAAAACAAAATTGAGTTCTAGCTGCGACTTAAAAACCTGGTCTTTCATTTCCCCTTCCACCATCGCTGTATCCATTCTTGTCAGCGGCTCCCTTCGCAAAAGTGAAAAAGTCCGCTCCCCACTTGTTTAAAGCGGTCATTCCGTGGAAGTATGCCACCCTCAATAGAAGCGATAACGGGCCTACAATTCCAGCCGAGAATTCGAAGCCTATAAAATTCCAGTTCGAGAGAGGCTAACCAGAAAAATATACGCAATATAGGGCGGGCATAATGTGTTATGGAAATATTCGAACTATTCCAAAGCGTTTGGAAGTAGAGCGAAATGTTTATTCCCGCGGAATTCATACTCTGCGGGATAGGCTAGATTTGCAATGAGTTGCAATGTAGGAAGTTCTCTCATCAAACGCTACATTTCATGAATTTTTTTTGCAGAGTTTCGGATTGTCCCTGACAAAAACTTCCCTTTTTGTGGAGCTGAAAACAGTCACAAATCAGTGTTTTGCTTTTGGGTTGGGGTCGCGTTTGATATGCGGTGGCACGGTTGCTGTTTTCGGAGGAATTTTAATCTGGATATCCAGTGATTTGTGTTTGAGAATTTCTGAAAGTGTGAGGGAAAATATTTATTTCTGGCATTGAGCTGTTTTTAAATTGTGCTATTTCCAAAATTTTGTAGGGTGTTTATTTTAAGGCGAATATCTATATTTTCATAATGTTACCGATGAAGCGAGATAATAGGATTTTTACCGTAAAATATTGTATAGGCTTTACGAAAAATAATTCCAAAGCTTTAATGCCTCTCTTCCATTCCAGTACTTGTGTTTATGGTTGTATATTTTATCTCTGTTTCTAAGATATTTCTAATAAATTCGAATAACTATAAAACTTTATTTGCATTAAATATGAAAGCTAAAATTAAAACTAGTTATCTTTCCTTTAGGACAAAAAAATTTCTCAAAAATAATTTAAAACTTTTTAGATTAAAAATAGAATAAAAAATAAAAAATGTGCACACACAAAGTAAAACTTTTTCAATGAAATTTCTTGGATTTGAAATAATTAAACCTAAATCCTTTTTACTATCAGTTTTAGAAGTAGATATTGGGGCCATTGCTCTGTTACCCTATATCTGTTATGCAAACTATACACTATAGATAAATTGCACCACTAACATCCTTACCGATACTCTCAATTTATAATCCATCATATCCGGGGCAGGTAAAGTTTAAAAACGACTCAACTTTATCCTTTTAAAACAGCAGTTCTCAAACTGTGGACGGGTAACAATTTTAACAGTAATAACAACAGTAATTGTGTGAGTAATCCCTGACATCACCGTGAGTCGTGACTCCTCGACGGAATTTGTCACACCGTGATGGCTCAAGGATTTTTCTCAGAGAATGAACATTGAAAGTAGTCACCAGTTTTAGTATTTCTATAAACTCCTTAAGATTAATCTGGTTTCTTCATCCAGTGTACTGGAAACTGAGTTGGTTAACGTCAAGTTAAGCTCCCGTCAAGGCGTCTAGTTTATGGCGGGTGCTATAGCAACAAGATCAATCCATTTTTAAAAGGGATTAACCATAACCTTACTACGAATCGGCAGGATTTAAGCGGAGAGCGTATTATTGGCTGAATTTTTGGCGATAGATTGTTGAGTGAATCTGGTTTACTTTTTTTTGCAAGATTTGAATTTGATGATCGATCACCTTTAATAGCAAAAATACGGTTTATCGATTTAATTTAATCGAGTTATATTTTAAGCGTCTGGTTCAAAATCCCGACAAAATCAAATGCCCGACATAACTCATTTAGTCCCTAATTTTACATCTGGGAATTCAATTTTAGTTTCAAGTTGTTAGACCACTGGTCACTTAATTTGAATTCCCAGATTTAAAATTAGAGACCAAAATGAGTTTCTGGGGAAACGACATACCTGTCGGGCAAAAGTCCACGTCGGGCAATAACGTTGAAAATGTTTTCGCCAAAACCCAGCGCTCAGTATGCCAAAGTTGTTGCGCCTTTCTTCTGGTTTCACCCTTCAAAAATGAGGCAAGTCCTGTTTCTATGGCACCCCCTCCATAGCTAGACAACTCGGCGGGAGCTCAACTTGAGAGGTAGACAAACAGTACTCATATGTTCACCCAATAAGGATGTCTCCATTGATGCTACATAATATACAAGTCACAGCATGTTTTGTCACACCGTGAGGACGATGCGATGTTACATGCGTATCACTTTGTCACAAATTAGCTGCGCTGAGACTTCACAATGATGTCGCAAGTTATCGCAAACATTTATCCCGAATTTCGGGCATGGGAGAATCACAACGATATCCCAGTGACATCACGATCACATGTGAATTCAATGGGATTGCCACAAAATGATCACGTTTCCATCACATAGTTGTTAGGATACGCCAATTTTTACGATCAGTGGAGTACCCAGAAAAAAAATTTGGAAGGAGATATTTGAATTCAGGTGAATACATCTTTTTCTATATTCAAAAATTGAAAATTTCTAACTTTCTTGGAGGGAGGTTATATCCCCAAATATCCCCCCTTGACTACACCCCTGAAGTAGATGTCGATGACGCAATTGTCCATATATAGAAACCCCAAATGCCATGACACGTGTTACTCACATCGAGCCATTCCTCAAAAGCTAAAAGTAATTCCCCATCGCATGAATACTCTAATGAAGGGCCATACATCACTCCGAGCGAGCCTATAAAGCTGATGACACCATCCTTTTCCCGATCGTTCTCTTTTTGTGCAACACGTGGTTGCCGGCAGAAGCCACGCATCTGGGTTAATTCATTTAAGCATAAGAATGCTCAGCGCGTTCATCTGATAGTAAAACGGAGAATGCCTTATCGGTCTTCTATCTGGTCGCAGCCCCACCAAAAGCTATAAAGGCTCCATCTGCCCGGGCGAGACCCAGAATTAAAGCAGGAACGCCCCCTACAAAAAACATAAAAAGCAAAAATAAAACACCCACGAGTGGCATGTTGTGAAGGTGGCACTTTCTAGCGCGAGCGTCGGCCGTAAGCCAACATGTCCAGAGTTTCTGGTAACACCCCGTTAAAGTTGCTAATGTTTTATGACCGTATTCACTGCTACCTGACCAGTGGTTAACCACTGGTTTAAGAAGGATTCCACCGATCAGAGTCAAGCTCATTTTCTTTCTTTTTCTGCTGGTTAACCATCTAGTCAAGTGGATGTGAATAAGGCCGTTAGACGCCAAATATTCAATTATAGACTAATCTTGTTGTTGTCATCAATTTGAATGCATAATTTATTCGGTTGTTTTGTAATTTTTTCATTCCTAATCTTTGGTATCCAAAACAAAATTTTGATTTTTAGTGGGTCTGTTAGTGGAAAAGTACCTTAAATCCAAAGCGTGGGACCTATCGACGAGAAAATTGTGGAGTAGAAAATTACTTTCGGTAAAAGGGAGAAGATATATTTTCTACTAAAAACAATTACATAAAGAAATGACTATGTTTTTGTAGTGTTAAAATTACAATGTTTTAACAAAACATCTTGGTCGAAGGTTGGTTGCCGAAGAAAGTACTTATAAAATCGGTGTTTAATTTATAAGTTTCAGAGAGGATTGAGTCTATACAATGGCATCAAATGAAGTTGATCCCTTCTTATATTTTATAGTATAAATGAAAATAATGTCTTAATCTTATGCGTTAAAGATAAATTTGAAAAACTCAAACGGTTTAATTTATAATGTAGTCATAAGCTTTTATAAATTTTAAGAAAAATGAAACGTTTTTGGATCAGGAGAACGTAAATAGTAGTAGCCTCGAGTAGGAGTATCATGTTTTTTAATTATCAATATTTAATTTTTTATACTTGTGTACACCAAGCCTATCTGATTTTTTACACTAGTAACCGCCTTTGTCGTTCAAGGGTATTTTGGGGGCGTTTTTTCGTACAATGTTGCTGAGAGAGAAAATAGTTCGCATATTTTTTTTGTAAAACGTAACATCGTTATTCGGTTTAGGCTTTTCCCCATTCGTTCATAAATGTACTTTTGGAAGAAAACCTTTGGTTTCCGGAGTAACTAAGAAAATATATGATGAAACCTCTCGGATAGAATCTTTGCAAATGTTTTTCTTAATTTTTGATCGAAGCAAACACCAAATGATTTAGCTATTAAGGGGCTTTCAGCTACAACGAGCTAATTCCAACGAAAAGCTGTAAGCGTAAGCTCGCTCTATTGCTACAAGCATTTCAATACTGCGATCACAGAGTATAGAGCTTAACAGAGTATTCATCTCCATAGACGCTAATGGCAACTTTTTTAACCGGGCTTTTTCCATAGACAAACGTCGAGCCAAACGATCCGCCTCCTTTAATACCACATCATTCCTGCTAATTCTGTCATTCGTCCACTGAAGCTGTCACTCAAATCCAATTTGGAACTGGAGTGAAAAAAAACAACACAGATGAAATTTAAATGCCGCTTGATAGAAGTTCCATATCCAATCAGGAATTACTTTCGCATGTCGCCTTCTCGGATTGGCTGCTAGTGAAATTAATTATAATCTGGGAGCAGGAATTAAATTAAGAACCTAAAGAGGAAAACTGCCGTTTGGAGTCTCTGTAAGCTCTATACTATACTCTGTGACTGCGATCAACTATCGGATGACGACAGGTGAGAATGCGTGTGGCTCTTTGAATGAGTACTCTGTTCCTTCGGACTCTACGGGCATGTCCCACCCTGAGCGGGAGTGCTAAAAAGAAGACTGAGGAAGATAAATTGCAGGCCGCAAAAAATCCAGTCAGGCTTGTATTTGTTTGTCTCCGTTCCGCTGCAAAGCAATTAGAAATCACAGTGGGATGCTTGTATAAGGTGGGACGTGGGCCCCGCATTAGAACACCTTAATCTTCCCCGCTGGACCACCAATCAAGTTGCGAGGTGATACATTGGTCGCGCGAATTGGTATGCAAAGCGTTAGCATTCGACTCAATGCAGTCGAACTAACTTTAACCGCTAACGGCTGAATTTACCCCTAACTTGACCTAGGGTTAACCTGGAATCAGGACTATTCTGCAACTCTGATTGGCTTAAAACTCGTTTTCCCTTTTCAACTGCCAATTATAGAAGTTTTGATTCCAGGTTAACCTTAGATTAGGTAAGTGGTGAATACGGCTGCCGACCCTAGAATAAACTATTACAGGAACACTCTTTTTCGAAATAAACGGACGGATGCAATCATGCGTGTAACTTCTCTTAAGTTCTTCTTAAGAGAAGTATCTTCAAGGAGTACCTGAAATTTATACAAGATAGTCATATTTATTCCGAGATGTGTTATTTTCTTTTGAATTTTTTGAACTAAAAAACTTGGTGCATGAGACTGTTTAGCCGCATTCTGGGCTTACTAGCCGTATAGGTTTGGCCGCACACACAATTCTTTATACAATAACAAAAAATAATATGATAAGACCAATTTTGAGTGCTAAAGAAAAAAATTGAGTAAAAAGAACCACCATAGTGGACCTTATAACCCATTTAACAGATGTGAATAGCAAAAGTTAGTCGTTTTTCGATTCTGAACGCTCACCAGTGTTTTAATATAATTTCATTCAACATATGCATTTTTTGCATTCATTAGTTTGTATTCGTTAGTTATCATGAATTAATATTTAAAGGGTGCCTATGCAACTGGCTAGATGGGCATCCTAGGACACTAAAAAGCTAGCACACTATTGTTTCTTCTTTAATCAAAATGAATTGAATCGCTTATTTCTGAAACATGGTAAACGCCACTTTTTTTTAGAAAAACTGTATAGAAGCTCACTTCATTTTTATAAAGATGTTTAGTCATTTTTTTCTTAAAGTAAGCCTCATTAGGATATTTTACAGACAAAATAAATTTTTTAAATGTTTTTATTCTTTAAAAAAAATATTGAAATATTTGCATTTGACAGGTTTCTGAAATAAACATAATATTCCGCCCCAAATAATAGCTGAACTAAAATTTATTTAAGGATTTGGTTACAAAAGTGGGAGTATTAATTGAAAATAACATATCCTTATTAAGTACTAACCCATAAAATTATTATACAATTCTTTTTTTCTCTTTTGGTAGTAGATGTAAAAATACCTTTTTTATAAATGATTTCAAGTCTAGACTAAAAATAGTGGTCAGGCGATTCAAAATGTTAATATAGGCATCTTCGATGTCAATTATATAGTTGTTTAGATGTAACTTTGTGGACAGTAAAACGATTTTGCTTTAAAAGCAAATTTTTTGGTAAATTTTTGATTTTGCGTTTTAGGTCCTCTTTTAATAAAGTGATACATAGATCCAAAATCTCAATCAAATGAATCTAATAAATGGCCACAAGCTTGAAAATTTTAAATATATATAGCCAGGGCTTGATTTCTAAAAAAAGAGGTACCGGAACGGTAAAATTTTTTCGAGAGGGGCCCAAATATCCTCTAAGAAAATTAAATCATTACCAGACCCAAAGTTAGATTTTGTACAGGGGGAGGCGACTTTAAATTCCCTTTAAGCCCCTTTTATGCATGTTTACAGGTTTAATGTTTCCTTTTTATATTTTTTGGTTAGGATTCTCACTTTTATGAACTTAATCGGAAAATAAATGTGATTATTTGATTTCTTTAGTACATAAAGGGGTTCTGAGGGTGTTCGCGCCCAAAACAATTTTGGAAATTTGATCCTAAAAACAGGGATTTTAATTCAGTTTAGAACTTTTTTGTTTATGAAAAGATATCCACGGGTTAGAAGATCCCTAAAATAGTATATTAATTTTTTTTCGAAAAAGAGGTTTCGGAACGGCGTTCCGGACCGTTCCGGCCCAAATCGAGCCCTGTATATAGCTACCAAAACGTCCTTAGTCTTGAGATTCGTGCAAAAACTAAAAATATTATTTTTACTATGACTTGATGGACCTAACTTCTACAGAAGGACTTTTCCAATCGCAAATAGTGTGTGTATGCAATTAAATAACAAACACCCGTCCAAAAAGAGCTGCAGATGAGACGGCATGAACAAAATTCTACACAGTTTAAGTACAAAAACCAGTCAAGCGTTTTACCCTTACCATGACACCAATAACTCTTTTTGAAAAAAGTGGCGTTTGACACGTTTCAAAAATAAGTGATTCAATTACCTACATATGTATTACTAGCCCCACATATACCCAAAATTACCCATTATAGATGTGAATAGCAAAAGTTAATCGTTTTTCGATTCTGAACGCTCACCAGTGGTTTAATATAATTTCATTCAACATATGCACTCTATACCAATAGGTATTGTTTAATTTTTTTTTTCAATATTTAAAGGGGTGCCTAGGCATTTGGCCAGATGAGCATCCTAATACAGTAAAAAGCTAGCACGTAATTGTTTCATTTTATGGAGAGGAATTAAAGAATTTTACTTTAATAATTGACCAGGTGATTGTGAATAAGGAAACAACTTTTCAGTCAACCTGCGGATCAAAGCGAGTTTTTTTATTTTAAATTATTTTTGAACTGTTTTTACATTCAATAGTGATCTCCTTTAGACTTCGTTCCATATTTCATTAAATTTTATTTTTCTACTTAATAATTACAAAAATTTCTAAAAATTACAATTTGAAAACTAGGATTAACTAGAGAAAACTAGTCACAAATTTAAAATAAAATTCTACTCTAATATGAATGAGATATTGTTATCATAAAAATGTTAGACTGTTGTAGAAAGAATAAAATAGATTATATAAATTATGCTAAGCATCGGCCATAAAGGAAACAATAGCCCCTATTCATACCCTGCAAAGCCCCTCGTAGTTAACCCTCTACTGACCATGGAAGCAAATATGTTACCAAAACTTAAGCTTCAATTGTCAGTATGTATTCAGCAATAATTGCACTTTGAGGTGGTATAACTTGCAAAGTTCTTTTTATTTTGGTATTTTTACTTTATTTGGCCCCAAACTACTTGAATAAAGCAAAAAAAATTTTTTCCACACTTATTTCTGGTAGTGGGAATTAGGGTGTGAAATCCTAACTTGACCTAAGGTTATCCTGGAATTACGCTTTTTCGACAACTCTGATTGGCTTAATACTCCTCTTCCCTTTTAAAATCAACTACCAATTATAGAAGTTTTCATTCCAGGTTAACCTTAGGATAGATAAGTGGTGAATACGACCGCCGACACTAGAATAAGCAATTACAGGAACACTTTTTTTCGAATTAAACGGATGAAATCCCGCGTGTAACGTCCCTTAATGTTACCTTCAAGGAGTACCCGAAAAGTAAACATGAAGGTCTCCTTTCTTTTGAATTTAAACTAAAAAAAACTTGGTGCTAAAAAACCTTTAGCCACGTTATGACTTACCAGGCATATAGGTTTGGGCGTATTCCACAATTCTTAATACAATAAAAAAAACTTAATACTGTGAGAATAATAATTTTGTGTGACGAGAGTATAAAAATTGAGTAAAAAGGACCACCAGATTGGACCTTAAATTGCAATCCCTATGAAAAACATTTTCCTGAATTAAAGTTCTATATGAAACTATTTGAAGATTTTATCACTATTGTAAGCAAAAAATTAGAGTTGAAAGAACTTTTTTTCTTAGGACTGAAGAGGCTAAGTTCTGTTTACAGGGTTATTTTCAATACCTTCAGTTTTTCGGAAGAAGGGGTCAGCTTAGTGTGTTACCTCCTCTCAGTCTTTACAGAACAGTAATGCGAAATTTCAATTCCAGAGTGAAGCGAAATATTGTTGAACCTAAAAACGAGTTTCAAAATTTCCAATCTAATTTTATATAAAAGCATCTTTTTTTAATCTCAATTACATTAATTAGATAGCCAAACCAATCATAGATGTGAATAGCAAAAGTTAATCGTTTTTCCGATTCTGATCGCTCACCAGTGTTTTAATATAATTTCATTCAACATATGCATTCTTTGCCGAGATGAATTGCGCCTTTCATTTTCTTGTTTCAATATTTAAAGGGGTGCCTAGGCATTTGGCCAGATGGGCATCCTAATGGAGTTAAAAGCTGGCACATTTTACTGTTTCATGTTATGGAGATGAGTTAAAGAATTTTACTTTAATAGTTGACCAGGTGAGTAGGTATAAGGCAACAACTTTTTGGTCAACCTGTGGATTAATTCGAGTTTTTTAATTTTAAAATCATTCTTGAACTGTGTTTTTATATGCAATAGAGATCTTGTTTAGACTGTGTTCCGTATTTCATTAAATTTTATTTTTTTAACTCAAGAAAATTTACCAAATTTTTAAAAGGTTACAATTTGAAAACTAGGATTCTGTATAAACAGTCGTAATTTTAAAATCAAATTCTACTGTAATATTAAAGATATTTTTATATTTAAAAAAGTGAGACTGCAGTAGAAAGAATTCAATAAAGAGAAAAATTAGTAATTACCCTAATTCCTTGTAATTACCTAACAGAAATTATGCTAAGCATTGGCCATAAAGGAAAAGTAGCCCAGATTTATTCCCTGCAAAGCCCCTCGTAGTTAACCCTCTACTCTCCATGGAAGCAAATATGTGACCAAAATATAAGCTTCAATTGTCAGCATGAATTCAGCAATAATTGCACCTTCATGTGGTATAATTTGTAAAGTTTCGGTTCAGCCCTCAGTTTCAAAAATTTAATTTCTATTTTTTTTGGTATTTTTACTTTATTTGGCCCCAAACTTCTTGAATAAAGCAAAAAATAATTTTTCAACAGTTATTTCTGGTAGTGGGCATTAGAGAGTTAATGTGCATGAAAACGAAAACGTTTAACGACGTTAAGGTCTTACCAGGCATATAGGTTTGCCCGTACCACACAATTCTTTACACAACAAAAACTTTATAATATGAGAATAACAATTTTGTATGATGAGAGTATAAAAATTGAATAAAATGGATCACAAGAGTGGACTTTAAATTGTAATCCTTATGAAAAACCTTTTCCTGAATTAAAACTTCATATGAAACTATTTGAAGTATTTTATCAATATTGTAAGCAAAAAATTTGAATTGAAAAACTTTTTATTCCTGGGACTGAGGATGCAAAGTACTATTTACAGGGTTATTTTCAATACCTTCAGTTTTTCAGAAGAATTGGTCATCATAGTGGGTTATCTCCTCTCATTCTTAAGAGAAAAGTAATGCGAAATTTCAATTCAAGAATTAAGCGAAATATTATTAAATCTAAAAACGAGTTTCAAAAATTTCCAATCCAATTTTATATAAAAGCATCTTTTTTGAATCTTAATTACAATAACTAGCCACTCAAACCCATCATAGATGTAAATAGCAAAAGTTAATTGTTGGATTATGTAAATCAATACATGAAAGAAACTGAACTGCATTGAATTTGTTACTACGTAGAAGGTCTCTACGTTACATCTCTGTCAGTATATATGTTGGACTGTTTGTAATGTTGATCATGCTACTTTTGCTTAGATCCTATTTATGTCAGTCGCTGTATTCATCTCTCTTTTAGTTAATAGTATTCTAATAAAATACTAGGTTATTATTTTACCCACTGACTCTGCTGCTTACTCGATTAGATTTTTCTACATTAATCGATTTCGATTCTGAAGGATCACCAGTGTTTTAATATAATTTCATTCAACATATGCATTCTTTGCCATGAGGCATTGGTCTATTTAACTGTTAGTAATAATATTAAAAGGGTTGCCTAGGTATTTTGCTAGATGGGCATCCTTAGAGAGGAAAAAAGCTAGAGTATTTTGCTGTTTCATTTTATGGAGATGAATTTTACTTTGATAGTTGACCAAGTGAGTGTGTATAAAGCAACAACTTCTGGGTCAACCTGTGGATCAAAGCGAGTGTTAATTTTAAAATTATTATTGAACTGTGTTCTCTTACATTCAATAGAGATCTCATTTAGACTTTGTTCCGTATTTCATTAGATTTTATTTTCTACTTAAGAATAATTACCAAAATTTCAAAACGTTACAATATGAGAACTAGGATTCTATATAAAAAGTCATCAATTTGAAATAAAATTCTATTCTAATAGGAATGAGATATATGTTATCATAAAAAAGTTAGACTGTTGTATAAAGAATAAATTAGAGGAAAATTAGAAGTTCCTTGTAAATTACTGACATAAATTATGCTAAGCATCGGCCATAAAAGAAACAATAGACCCTATTTACTCCCTGCAAAGTCCCTTGTAGTTAACCCTCTACTGCCCATGGAAGCAAATATGTTACCAAAATTTAAGCTTCAATTGTCAGCATGTATTCAACAATAATTGCACCTTCAGGTGGCATAATTTGTAAATTTTCGTTTCAGCCTTCAATTTCAGTTTTTCTTCTTCTTTTTTTTTGTATTTTTACTTTATTTGGCCTCTAACTACTTGAATAAAGCAAAAAATTATTTTTCCCACAGTTATTTCTGGCAGTGGGCATTAGAGAGTTAAATCCTAACTTGACCAAAGGTTAACCTGGAATTCTGTTTGCTTAAAACTCGTTTTCCCTTTTCAAGTCAACTACCGATTACAAAAGTTTAGATTTCAGGTTAACCTTAGGATAGGTAAGTGGTGAATACGACCGCCGACACTAGAATAAGCAATTACAGGAACACTCTTTTTCGATATAAACGGATGAAATCCCGCGTGTAGTTTCTCTTAAGGTTACCTTCAAGGATTACTAGAATTGTAAACATGAAGGTCTCCTTTTTTCGGAGATATTTTACTGTTCTTTTGAATTTGAACTCAAAAAATATGGTGCATGAAAATGAAAACGTTTAGCCACGGCTCATTTTAAGGGCTTATCAGCCATCAGAGTGGACCTTAAATTGCAATCCTTATGAAAAAGATTTTCCTGAATTAAAGTTTCATATGAAACTAATTGAAGCATTTATCACTATTTTAAGCAAAAAATTGGAATTGAAAAAAACTTTTTATTCCTGTGACTGAAGAGGCTAAGTACTATTTACAGGGTTATTTTCCATACCTTCAGTTCTTCAGAAGAACGGGTCATCATAGTGGGTTATCTCCTCTCAGTCTTAAGAGAAAAGTAATGCGAAATTTCAATTCCAGAGTGAAGCGAAATATTGTTAAATCTAAAATCGAGTTTCAAAAATTTCCATTCCAATTTTATATAAAAGCATCTTTTTTTATATCAATTACATTAACTAGCCACTCAAACCCATCATAAATGTGAATAGCAAAAGTTAATCGTTTTTCCGATTCTGAACGCTCACCAGTGTTTTAATATAATTTCATTCAACATATGCATTCTTTGCCGTGATGCGTTAAGTTCCGGCACAAAGTATTCATCCTATACATAAAGGGTGCCTAGCTAGGCATTTGGCCAGATGGGCATCCTAAGACAGTAAAAAGCAAGTCCCTTTATTGTTTCATTTTAAGGAGATGAATTAATGAATATTATTTTAATAGTTGACCAGGTGAGTGAGTATAAGGCAACAACTTTTCGGTCAACCTGTGGATTAATGCGAATTTTTAATTTTAAAATCATTATCTGATTGGCTTAAAACTCGTTTTACTTTTTCTAGTCAACTACCAATTATAGAAGTTTTGATTCCAGGTTAACCTAAGATTAGGTAAGTGGTGAATACTACCGCCGACACTAGAATAAACAATTAAAGGAACACTCTTTTTCGAATTAAATGGATGAAATCCCGCGTGTAGCATCCCTTAAAGTTACCTTCAAGGAGTACCCGAAATGTAAACATGAAGGTCTCCTTTCTTTTGAATTTAAACTAAAAAAAACTTGGTGCTAAAAAACCTTTAGCCACGTTATGACTTACCAGGCATATAGGTTTGGGCGTATTCCACAATTCTTAATACAATAAAAAAAACTTAATACTGTGAGAATAACAATTTTGTTTGACGAGAGTATAAAAATTGAGTAAAAAGGACCACCAGAGTGGACCTTAAATTGCAATCCCTATGAAAAACATTTTCCTGGATCAAAGCTTTATATGAAACTATTTGAAGCATTTTATCACTATTTTAAGCAAAAAATTAGAGTTGAAAGAACTTTTTTTCTTGGGACTGAAGAGGCTAAGTTCTGTTTACAGGGTTATTTTCAATACCTTCAGTTTTTCGGAAGAAGGGGTCAGCTTAGTGTTTTACCTCCTCTCAGTCTTAAGAGAAAAGTAATGCGAAATTTCAATTCCAGAGTGAAGCGAAATATTGTTGAACCTAAAAACGAGTTTCAAAAATTTCCAATCTAATTTTATATAAAAGCATCTTTTTTTAATCTCAATTACATTAATTAGCCAGCCAAACCAATCATAGATGTGAATAGCAAAAGTTAATCGTTTTTCCGATTCTGATCGCTCACCAGTGTTTTAATATAATTTCATTCAACATATGCATTCTTTGCCGTAAGGTATTATTTCTTTCCCTGTTATCGAAATATTTAAAGGGGTGCCTAGGCATCTGGCCAGATGGGCATCCTAATACAGTTAAGAGCTGCACATTTTACCGTTTCATGTTATGGAGATGAGTTAAAGAATTTTACTTTAATAGGTGACCAGGAGAGTATGTAAAAGGCAACAACTTTTCGGTCATCCTGTGGATTAATGCGAGTTTTTTAATTTTAAAATCATTATTGAACTGTGTTTTTACATTCAATAGAGTTCTTGTTTAGACTGTGTTCCGTATTTCATTAAATTTTATTTTTTTAACGCAAGAATAATTACCAAAATTTCAAAAGGGTTCAATTTGAAAACTATTATTCTGTATAAACAGTCGTAATTTTAAAATTAAATTCTACTGTAATATTAAAGATATTTATATATTTAAAAAAGTTAGACTGCAGAAGAAAGAATTCATTAAATAGAAAAATTAGAAGTTCCTTGTAATTACTTGACATAAATTATGCTAAGCATTGGCCATAAAGGAAACAATAGCCCAGATTTATTCCCTGCAAAGCCCCTCGTAGTTAACCCTTTACTGCCCATTGCCCATGGAAGCAATATGTGACCAAAATACAGGGTGATTCTGAAATGGACCGCCAAACTTTGAGGTGTGATAGTACTCATCAAGACGAACAAGAATTGATGCGGAAAGGGGGGTCGCAGTTACACCGTTAAAGAGCTAGGTCCTAATGTAGTGCGAGAGCGTTACAAAAAGACGTTTTGCCAAGGCCCGTGTAACTAAAAAAACATAATGAAATGAAAAAATTTATTGCATGAGGTATAGCAGTATCCGTACTACTTACATCATAAATTTGATAGAAATTGAACCACTTTCTAAACCGCGGAGTTAGTTTCAAAAGTGCAATATTAATATTTTAGTCAAAGAATCACATTCCTTAATGGTATTTAGAAAAATGGTGATCGGGGAAGGAATTTTCAATGATCGTAACATGGATCATTGAAACTGTTTGATCATTGAAAATTCCTTCCCCGATCATCATTTTTCTAAATACCATTAATGGAACTCCATTGTTTGACTAAGAGCACGTTTTAAAACTCACCCCACGGTTTAGAAAGTGGTCCAATTTCTATCAAATTTATGATATAAGTAATACGGATACTGCTGTACCTCATGCAATAAATTTTTTCATTTCATTATGTTTTTTTAGTTAAACGGGCCTTGGCAAAACGTCTTTTCGTAACGCTCTCGCACTACATTAGGACCTAGCTCTTTAACGGTGTAACTGCGACCCCCCTTTCTATACCAATTCTTGTTCGTCTTGATGAGTACTATCACCCCTCAAAGTTTGGCGGTCCATTTCAGAATCACCCTGTATAAGCTTCAATTGTCAGCATGTATTCAGCAATAATTGCACCTTCAGGTGGTATAATTTGTAAAGTTTCGGTTCAGCCCTCAGTTTCAAAAATTTAATTTATTCTTTTTTTTTGGTATTTTTACTTTATTTGGCCCCAAAACTTCTTCAATAAAGCAAAAAATTATTTTTTCCACAGTTATTTCTGGTAGTGATAATTAGGGAGTTAAATCCTAAGTTGACATAAGGTTAACCCTCCGTCGGTTGCAACTGAACTTTTTCGCACACCTCATACATTTTCGTTCGCCTTTTCGTTATTTTGGGGGTTGGAAATCTGAAATTCCTGGTAGTCTCCTATCTTTACCGGATGTATGGCGCTAACCAATTCATTAAATTCGCGCGCTTCGTTTAGTTTGGTTTTCACCATAATTTCACTATTTGACACATTGCGACCGATCATGTTTCAGTTCCTTTGGGTACGTAATATTAATTTTTGGAATCCCTGATGCTTATTTCTTTCTTTTATGAGTGTTTACACGTCAATATTGTTAAATTTTCCTAAATATGTATGTAATTTTTCTAATTATTTTTGATTTATTGCGGTTGAACATACACCTACAAAATCGTACCTTATACCCTTACCTCACCAAAAACAATCTTGTGCAATATGCAAATCTATGTTTACTACCTGTAAATTCACAGTTTATAGCTAAAATAATGTATTTTGGAGTTATTTTACAATACCTACATTGACTGTCAGCGGTCAATTTGCCCAGTCTAGGACCTGCAAGTATTACCTGTAAAATTTTTGTTCGTGAATGGTTGTTATCTGGACATGAGTTCAAAAACAATAATTTAGTATTAATTATCCCTCAGGTTTCTCACCATTAAGTATATTTTTTGACTAAGATATTGAATTATTTATCCCTATGATGTAAGTTGGATTTTATGCTATTTTTAATTTTTTTCTTAATTATTTAAAACAAATATCAATTTTTTTATGTCTGAATAATACTATGAATATATTTTCTTGTTTTTAAGACTCTATCATTGAAATTAAAAGGTAGAAAATTGCGATTCTTTCGATTGTGCGTTTTGGCACATTGCGACCGAACAAGTCAGTTTAATATTGCGACCGACGGAGGGTTAACTGGAATCAAGCTTTTTCGACAACTCTGATTGGCTTAAAAATCGTTTTTCCTTTTCAAGTCAACTACCAATTATAGAAGTTTTGATTCCAGGTTAACCTTAGAATAGGTAAATGGTGAATACGACCGCCGACACTAGAATAAGCAATTACAGGAACACACTTTTTCGAATTAAACGGTAGAAATCCCGCATGTAGCTTGTCTTAAGGTACTTTCAAGGAGTACCCGAAACATAAACATAGTCATCTTTTTTAGGAGATATGTTACTTTTCTTTTAAATTTGAACTCAAAAAACTTGGTGCATGAAAACGTTTAGCCACGTTAAGGGCTTACCAGGCATATAGGTTTGGCCGTATTCCACAATTATTTTTGCTATAACAAAAACTTAATAATATGAGAATAACAATTTTGTGTGACGAGAGTATAAAAATTGGGCATCCCAATTCCCAAGACAGTTAAAAGCTAGCACATTTTACCGTTTTATTTTATAGAGATGAATTAAATTATTTTACTTTAATACTTGACCAGGTGTGTATGTATAAGGCACCAACTTTTCGGTCATCCTGTGGATTGATGTGAGTTTTTTAATTTTAAAATCATTATTGAACTGTGTTTTTATATTCAATAGAGGTCTTGTTTAGATTGTGTTCCGTATTTCATTAAATTTTATTTTTTTAACTCAAGAATAAATACCAAAATTTCAAAAGGTTGCAATTTGAAAACTAGGATTCTGTATAAACAGTCGTAATTTTAAAATCAAATTCTACTGTAATATTAAAGATATTTTTATATTTAAAAAAACTAGACTGCAGTAGAAAGAATTCAATGAATAGAAAAATTAGAAGTTCCTTGTAATTACCTGACATAAATTATGCTAAGCATGGGCCATAAAGGAAACAATAGCCCAGATTTATTCCCTGCAAATCCCCTCGTAGTTAACCCTCTACTCTCCATGGAAGCAAATATGTGACCAAAATATAAGCTTCAATTGTCAGCATGAATTCAGCAATAATTGCACCTTCATGTGGTATAATTTGTAAAGTTTCGGTTCAGCCCTCAGTTTCAAAAATTTAATTTCTATTTTTTTTGGTATTTTTACTTTATTTGGCCCCAAACTTCTTGAATAAAGCAAAAATAATTTTTCAACAGTTATTTCTGGTAGTGGGCATTAGAGAGTTAATGTGCATGAAAACGAAAGCGTTTAACGACGTTAAGGTCTTACCAGGCATATAGGTTTGCCCGTACCACACAATTCTTTACACAACAAAAACTTTATAATATGAGAATAACAATTTTGTGTGATGAGAGTATAAGAATTGAATAAAATGGACCACAAGAGTGGACTTTAAATTGTAATCCTTATGAAAAACCTTTTCCTGAATTAAAACTTCATATGAAACTATTTGAAGTATTTTATCAATATTGTAAGCAAAAAATTTGAATTGAAAAACTTTTTATTCCTGGGACTGAGGATGCGAAGTACTATTTACAGGGTTATTTTCAATACCTTCAGTTTTTCAGAAGAATTGGTCATCATAGTGGGTTATCTCCTCTCATTCTTAAGAGAAAAGTAATGCGCAATTTCAATTCCAGAGTGAAGCGAAATATTGTTGAATCTAAAAACAAGTTTCAAAAATTTCCATTAAAATTTTATATAAAGCATCTTTTTTGAATCTTAATTACAATAACTAGCCACTCAAACCCATCATAGATGTAAATAGCAAAAGTTAATTGTTGGATTATGTAAATCAATACATGAAAGAAACTGAACTGCATTGAGTTTGTTACTACGTAGAAGGTCTTTACGTTACATCTCTGTCAGTATATATGTTGGACTATTTGTAATGTTGATCAAGCTACTTTTGCTTATATCCTATTTATGTCAGTCGCTGTATTCATCTCTCTTTTAGTTAATAGTATTCTAATAAAATACTAGGTTATTATTTTACCCACTGACTCTGCTGCTTACTCGATTAGATTTTTCTACATTAATCGATTTCGATTCTGAAGGATCACCAGTGTTTTAATATAATTTCATTCAACATATGCATTCTTTGCCATGAGGCATTGGTCTATTTAACTGTTGGTAATAATATTAAAAGGGTTGCCTAGGTATTTTGCTAGCTGGGCATCCTAAGAGAGGAAAATAGCTAGAGTATTTTGCTGTTTCATTTTATGGAGATGAATTTTACTGTGATAGTTGACCAAGTGAGTGTGTATAAAGCAACAACTTCTGGGTCAACCTGTGGATCAAAGCGAGTGTTAATTTTAAAATTATTATTGAACTGTGTTCTCTTACATTCAATAGAGATCTCATTTAGACTTTGTTCCGTATTTCATTAGATTTTATTATCTACTTAAGAATAATTACCAAAATTTCAAAACGTTACAATATGAGAACTAGGATTCTGTATAAAAAGTCATCAATTTGAAATAAAATTCTATTCTAATAGGAATGAGATATATGTTATCATAAAAAAGTTAGACTGTTGTAGAAAGAATAAATTGGAGGAAAATTAGAAGTTCCTTGTAAATTACTGACATAAATTATGCTAAGCATCGGCCATAAAAGAAACAATAGACCCTATTTACTCCCTGCAAAGTCCCTTGTAGTTAACCCTCTACTGCCCATGGAAGCAAATAAAAACTAAACTCATTGGCGCAACAGCCCTAGTGGGCCAAGGCCTACGATGCCCATATTCGTTTTCGTGACCGTGGGGCCCTGGGGTGCAAGTTGTTAAGCATGTGTCCCGGTTAGGTGGTCAATCTAACGCGATACCCCCAGTGTTTAGTTCCCATGTAAGCTTGGTCCTCATTTTATCGACCCACTGAAGGGATGAAAGGCTGAGTGGACCTTGCCCAGCCCGGGATTTGAACCCCGGACCTGTGGTGTGGAAGCGCGAAGCACTACTATAATTAGTAATTACCCAAATTCCTTGTAATTACCTAACATAAATTATGCTAAGTATTGGCCATAAAGGAAAAATAGCCCAGATTTATTCCCTGCAAAGCCCCTTGTAGTTAACCCTCTACTGCCCATGGAAGCAAATATGTTACCAAAATTTAAGCTTCAATTGTCAGCATGTATTCAACAATAATTGCACCTTCAGGTGGTATAATTTGTAAATTTTCGTTTCAGCCTTCAGTTTCAGTTTTTCTTCTTCTTTTTTTTGTATTTTTACTTTATTTGGCCTCTAACTACTTGAATAAAGCAAAAAATTATTTTTCCCACAGTTATTTCTGGCAGTGGGCATTAGAGAGTTAAATCCTAACTTGACCAAAGGTTAACCTGGAATTCTGATTGGCTTAAAACTCGTTTTCCCTTTTCAAGTCAACTACCGATTACAAAAGTTTAGATTTCAGGTTAACCTTAGGATAGGTAAGTGGTGAATACGACCGCCGACACTAGAATAAGCAATTACAGGAACACTCTTTTTCGATCTAAACGGATGAAATCCCGCGTGTAGTTTCTCTTAAGGTTACCTTCAAGGATTACTCGAATTGTAAACATGAAGGTCTCCTTTTTTCGGAGATATTTTACTGTTCTTTTGAATTTGAACTCAAAAAATTTGGTGCATGAAAATGAAAACGTTTAGCCACGGCCCATGTTAAGGGCTTACCAGCCATCAGAGTGGACCTTAAATTGCAATCCTTATGAAAAAGATTTTCCTGAATTAAAGTTTCATATGAAACTAATTGAAGCATTTATCACTATTTTAAGCAAAAAATTGGAATTGAAAAAAACTTTTTATTCCTGTGACTGAAGAGGCTAAGTACTATTTACACGGTTATTTTCCATACCTTCAGTTCTTCAGAAGAATGGGTCATCATAGTGGGTTATCTCCTCTCAGTCTTAAGAGAAAAGTAATGCGAAATTTCAATTCCAGAGTGAAGCGAAATATTGTTAAATCTAAAAACGAGTTTCATAAATTTCCATTCAAATTTTATATAAAAGCATCTTTTTTTAATCTCAATTACATTAACTAGCCACTCAAACCCATCATAAATGTGAATAGCAAAAGTTAATCGTTTTTCCGATTCTGAACGCTCACCAGTGTTTTAATATAATTTCATTCAACATATGCATTCTTTGCCATGAGGTATTATGTTCCAATGTTATTTGTTCCTATATATAAAGGGTGCCTAGGCATTTGGCCAGATGGGTATCCCAAGACAGTAAAAGGCTAGCCCCTTTATTGTTTCATCTTAAGGAGATGAATTAATGAATTTTATTTTAATAGTTGACCAGGTGAGTGAGTATAAGGCAACAACTTTTTGGCCAACCTGTGGATTTATGCGAATTTTTAATTTTAAAATCATTATTGAACTGTGTTTTTATATTCAACAGATACCATGTTTAGACTGTGTTCCGTATTTCATTAATTTTTTTTCCTAATTAAGAATTTCAAAAAGTTGCAATTTGAAAACCAGGATTCTGTATATAAACAGTCCTATATAATTTTTAAATCAAATTCTACTGTAATATGAAAGATATTGTTATCATAAAAAAGAATAAAAATAAGTAAAGAGGAGAATTGTAATTTCCTGACATAAATTATGCATCGGCCATAAAGGAAATAATAGCCCCTATTTATTCTCTGCAAAGCCCCTCGTAGTTAAACCTCAACTGCCCATGGTAGCAAATATGTGACCAAAACTTAAGCTTCAATTGTCAGAATGTATTCAGCAATAATTGCACCTTCAGGTGGTATAATTTGCAAAGTTTCGGTTTAGGCCTCAGTTTCAAAAATTTAAGTTTTTTCTTCTCTTTTTTTTTGGCATTTTTACTTTATTTGCCTCCAAACTACATGAATAAAGCAAAAAATAATAATTTTTCCAGTTTTTTATGGCTGTGGGCAATAGAGGCAAGAAAGTATTCGCCACAGTGTTTTCTCTGAATGACCAATTCAGCGATTTCTACAGTGAAACGAACTTTAACGCTCTGAAATTTTTTCCAGATAAACCCCGTCGTCCCGAAAAAAAAATCACCGCTGTGTATTACAAATCGGGAATTCGTCGCTGGAACTTGCTCCACCACCATGTGTTGGTAAGTATCTCCCTCCGTATAAAAATATTGTTGCGGGAAGAATGGAAATGATATTCTTGAGATAGCAGTGGGTATTTGATTGGTTTTATCTGCCACGCATCTGCCGCTCTGCATTACCTGATATGGAATTCGAAACACACCGAATGGAGTCAAAATGTGGTACGGAATTGCTAAGTCCTTCTGAAAAAGTGGCACTCCTGATGGAAAGTATTGATTTCAATGACAAAGCGTATGCCACAGGTGCCTGAAGATGCCGTAGGGGTTCATGCTTCCCGTATTTCTGCGCGCTTTGACTTAGAATCGGGAATTGTTCGATGGGGGTTGGCTTAAGACTAGCATTTGTCTTATTCTTACGCCTTGTAATACCCTACTTTGAGAGGATTGGAGTACTATTATATATGTCTTACTTATTTTATAGCATTGCTTATGATAAAAATTAATTCATTTTAATTTTATATTTTCGAATGTGAACTTAGAAACTCTAAACTTTTTAAAGCAAACGAATTTTTTGACCAACATCTAAAGAAACTTCGCTATATTTCAAAATTAGAGTGTTTCAAAATTAGAGAAATTTTGTTTTTCCTATCCATATGTATATTTAAATATTTTTTCACTTTAATGGGATTTTTAATCCCCAAAGTGTAATAGCTTCAATTGTTAACAATGTATGTGTGCAAATAAAAAATTTAATTGAATTGACAAAAAAAATCCTAATTAGTAAATTTAACCTGCTAAGCTATTCATTGACCATGTGACCAAGGTAGAGGCATCATAGTCTTTTTTTATATTGCGCATGTTAAAATACTAGTTTCCAATTTTCGAACAAAGATCAAGTTTAACGATTTTTCTATATTTTGAATTCTTAAAATACCGACCAAGACTGTTAACCTAGTAAAAATATAACTATGAGAAATTTTTACATAGAGTTTTATTTTAAAAAGTTTACTCGTAGTTTTTTAGTTGAGTTAAAGTTACTTAGTTTTGTCCTTTGGTTTTGATGAAAATTTGGCTTCAACCACTATTTCTTCACCATTATTTCCCCCACATAAATCTTTTTATGTTTTAATTGAGTTAAAGATGATCAGAAATTTTTTAATTTCATTCAATCGTTCTTGCCAATTTGATTTGAAATCTAAAATTAGTTTTTCAGTTAGCGATTAGATGCGATGGACGTCGAACAGGGCAATGACACAAAATGTCTTTCCTGACCTTTCCACAAACTCTGTTAGGAGAGTCGATAATGTTAAAGTGAAAAGAAGGCTGTTTGAAACTTAAAGCGTGTCGACGTGACCTTTGTTTTCCTGTTTGATAAATACTTCCCTACTTTCTTCATTGATCTCATAGATACGTGGAAGAATATTAGATTATTTAAATAAAGAACACATTGTGTTAAATAACTACTATTACGCAGCCTTCTTGACACATACTTCGGTTTAAGGAAAGATCTTAAGCCCAAACCTTTGAGAAGCCCACAAAGATCTCTTTCTTGGGAAGACTGCTCCGCAATAAAACTAAGGGTGGGCCGCAAAGACTCGGCACCCTGAGAGCAAATGTGACATTCGAGACTTGAAAGAAAACGCCGTATAGGGCTCGAATGCGAGAAAAAAGTGGAAACATGCTATAAACCTTCCCGCAACGTGGGCGACTCCCTTATTACCCTTTGTCCTACTGAGAACCGCCCAGGAGTCAGCATTCGATGGCTCAAATGAACCTTGCTATGCTTGTTTGCACGCTGTTTAAGTTCAAAGCGATATTAGCCTTCCTACCCTCTTGAAAAAATAGTCACATATTCCCCTCGTGGGGTCTCTGAGGACCCCATGCGTAAAACATGCCTATGACTCTAATAAAGGTTAAAAATTCCTTAAATGGAGAAGAATTGTCATTTTTTATTTCTAGAAAGATGCTTCAGAATAATTTATCCAATTTTTTTGGTATTTTTCTCATTTTTTTCGTCTTATTACGGCTTAATTGGGTTTCTTTTGATACACGTTTTTTATAACATCTGGACCTTCAAACAAGAATTAAATTACAGAAATGAACTACATTGAAGTTGTTTTACTTAAAATATTTATAATCACACTGTTTAAAGCATACTAGTTGATATACCCGGTCTTGCACGGGTAGAATTTAGTAGTTTATTTTAAACGATTTATGAAGCTGCATAGATTCTCTATTCTGCATTATCAGCTACCTGTCACCCCAGATTAATTTATTTAGTATTATGAAACATGTAAAGTTTGGATTCTTCTTTTTAAAATTGAAATAATACAAAAAAAATGATCAGTTCAGATTTCTTAGTGAAATTAGTATCTCGCTTGCTTATGTAAATTTTAACATAAAATTGGTTTTTTTCTTGATAATTCTTCGAAATCACATTCTGGACTTCCGTAAACACTCATAAATATTTGAAAGCATTCTTATTTTTCAAAGAAGACTGAATATAAAAACCTATTTACAATCAACCATGAATTTATATTGTTTTTGTAAAGAATGTGTTCAACAGGAAGTAATGGCGACAGTTGTCTGAGTTTTTTTTGCTGCAACTGTTAGATACTCAAAAGATTTCTATAAATAGCATATTTTTCTTAGAATGTGAATAAAAAATTTAAGAAATAGCGAGTGATTCAATGTATTTAGCCGCAATCTTCTTTTTGTAAAAAAATGACAATTTCTACGAAAATATCTTTCTAATATTTCTCCAAACGTTCTAAACAAACATGCAAACCTTTTTTTATCTATAATACAACAAAAAATAAAATACTAAACTTTATTTGATACTGTTTTACCGCCATTCATGGCTGGGGTCTCAGAAGACCCCAGAGGGGGAATATGTGACTATTTCTCCCAAGACACTTAAAAATGGAATAATAACTCCAAAATTTTTACCCATTGTAAAACTTTGCGTAAGTAAGGAATAGTAGCATCGGAAATTGTCAAAACAAAAATGCATGGGAGATATCAAGCGTCAAAGTGCGTCTGGGGTCGAAAAAGACCCCAAAGGGGTAGGAAGGTTAATCTTTGCTTCAGTAGCATTTCGGTGAAATTTACTTTTTGGATGGCAAATTTTAATTTTTTCAGATTTTCGTAAGTTGGTGTTATTTTTTTTATTCATCTGTTTTTAACTAAGCTGGTTTTTTGCCTTTCGGTTGATTTATTGGATTTTATCGCTTGATTTGATAGTTCATTTTGAAAAATCAGGTTAATAAGAATTAAGCAAAATCCAGTATAATTCAATTACATTTTTTTGTGGAAATAATTATATAAATGGCAGTTGAATTTATTTATTTTAACGTAGCATGAGTTGAATAATCCTATTGAAATACAAAAAGCAAGATAAACCCTGCAGTATCGGTAAACATTTTTTTAGTTGTTAAACTACACTCACTGGTAAAATAAATAAATTTACAAAAACACCCAAAGTTTTCATAAAAAATTTTGGAGAATCTTGAAATGAATGCGTTTATTGTTGCTTGGTGTTTTTAGACATTTTTATGATTTACTTAAAAATGTGGGTTTTTTTTCAATCTTATGGAGACAATTGCAGCAATAACGAGCTTAATTCTTCTAAAAGCTGTATTATAAGTTAGCTTTGAGCACTAAAATTGACATGACATTAAACTATTAGGTGATGTAGTTCCACCCGAGAAAGAGTTTTTGATTAAAGAAAAGATATACGTTTAAGGGACAATTACCACCTTTTTTTAATCAATGGAGGTATCCAAGTGAGAAAATACAGGCTAAAAATGTTTTAACTGCGATAATTATTTATTTTTTTATGTAAATTCAAAGTTTGAGTATTTAAAAGAGCGCGAAATCAGCATTTGGCTTCATTGAACCAGAAACATTGTTTTTAAGCAACGCTTTTGTATTCAAAGCGATTGTTGATTTTTTACTTAAAAGTATTGGGAAAAGGGGCGCGAAAGCAGAACTGACGTCATTTAATCCGGCAGTTTTCCTCTTTAGGTACTTAATTTAATTCATGCTCGCAGATTATAATTAATTTCACTAGCATCCCATCAGAAAAGGCGAAATGCGAAAGTGATTCCTGATTGGATATGGAACTTCTACCAAGTGGCATTTTAATTTCGTCGGTGCTGCTCTTTTCCCTCCACTTCCGATTTGGATTTGAGTGACAGCTTCAGTGGGCGAATGACAGAGATCAGGAGTGACGTGGAACTATAGGAGGCGGTCCGATGTACCAGAAGTTGTCTATGGGAAAATCCTTGTTAAAAAATTGCCATTAGCGTCTATGGAGATGAATTCTCTCTTGAGCTCAAAACTCTGTGGCGATTCAAAGCGATTCTGGTTCTTTATTTTAAAATAATGAATTAACTATTTTTTTTAAACTTTTCGTGTGAATTTTTGAATTTGGAAAAAAATTTTCACTTAAAAATTCTTTTTTTTAATACGGGACTTGTCCATTGGTATGAAGAAGGACAAGATTATTTAGGAATCTCTCGATTGATTCGACTGATATTGAATCTCATTCCATCCTCAATGGCAATGAGGGTGGGGCTTCCGAACCAAACGAAAGAGAGAGAGAGAGAGAGACATTCTCTGCTAAAAGAATCCCAGTCATTATTCGGCGTTTCTTTCTCATCCCACAATATTTCACAACCGTCAAAACGCTCTATTCGAATAAAGCACGTAGTCAAACATGGAAGAAGGATGTTGATGGATTTCTTTTCAGCTCCAGAACGTGTTCTT
This sequence comes from Tetragnatha versicolor, assembly GCA_024610705.1. NCBI lineage: Eukaryota > Metazoa > Arthropoda > Arachnida > Araneae > Tetragnathidae > Tetragnatha > Tetragnatha versicolor. The sequence continues at coordinate 53,668,641 of JANDEH010000009.1, forward strand.
GACACTCTTATTAAGCCACACCGCCCCGAGGCTTAATCGCGGCTTTTGGGAACTGGTTACATTTTATGATGAATACGGATCGATTCTCCTCAGAGACTAATAGTCGGCAAGGGTATGGCAACAGTGTTGGTGGAGTGGAGTTGAGAGTTTTGTTTCGACCATCATTTCCCCCTTATGCAAATGGTGGTTGCTGCGGAAGATAAAAAGTTCAATTTATAACTAATGATGGATGGGGTATCCCTCTTTTGTTCCAACTTTTTATCCATTCGTTTTCCATTATGTGAAAGTTATGACTATTAGTTCAAAGTTAAAAGGTAATTTATTACTAGTAATGAGGGTTGAAGGGGAGTTATCTGCGGGGGAAAGGCCAATTAATTGTTTATTTTCGGGGCTAACGATTAGTCAGCGGACCCAACAAGGTTTTTGCTGTTGTTTGTTTGGGGGAGATCTTCATTGACGTCTATTTGGTTTTGAATTTTGAATAGAGAATTCTGCATTAAAGGAATGAGTTGAAAATTGTTCAGCGGGTAAAAGATGGTCTGATTTCAAAGTGGATCATTAGACCAACATAACACAATTATTTCATTGATAACCTAATTTTTAAGTATATTTTGTATGAAAAATCAATTAACTTATAAAAGATCCATGTTTCGAACCTCGCTGCTTTAAAACAAGCTTTTGCTGCTTTAAAACAAGTTCTAGAGATATCCAAGACTAACGATGTAAATAGTCTGTCGTGAACCGCTTGTGTCTTATTTTGGAATACAGGGCATCTTAGTTCGGTATATGAATCTTGATGGAATTTATGTCTGTTGTTATTTTAACGGTTTGATTGTTTTGGGAAGTTTGTTGAAAAGAAAAATGTTAGTATGAGAGTGGTTATGAGAACGAAAGAGTGGAAGATAATGAGAGAGAGTGTAAGAGAGAGAATATTAGGGAGAAAATTATCAGAACACACTATTCCGATGCAGTTTGTCCCACTTAAATATATGCTAATGTCAGGCCCATAACTAGACTAATTTGGAGGGAATATTTGAAAAAAAAATTCAAGACACCAATTCCCCAACCCTTTATATGAATGTATTTTTCTAATGTAAAATTATAGGATTCGTACTAAATTGTAAAATTTTGGAGATAACAATAGGTTGTTCGCCCAAACATGTTTTTGAAATTTGACCCTTTTAAGAATAGTCTTTCACTCTCTTTTGGACATCTGGGTACCAAAGTCAAAAATATCCTTATGGTGCAAATAATTTTCTAGGATGCAGCCCGTTACATAAATAGGTACTTAAAATTTCTGTTATATTTGAACCTTATATAGGTCACCCTTTGATGTGGCCCTGGCCCATGGTTTTGCAAAACCCGACGATATGAAGTTCAAAAGTAAATAGTTAGCCTCCCAAAAGTGGAACGAGAAAAACGAATATAATAACGCTTGACAGGGAGCGAGCAAAAGAAAAAATGGATGGAGTGAATAGTACAATCGATTCCAGAAAAAGCTGTTGGTGGAATTCACAATGAGGCATTGCTTCCATGCTAACCTGTGAGCGGAATAATACATGGCAAAGAAGCCCCCTCCAGTGTGCTTAGAGCCGGACCGGGGGCTCGACAAGGATTAATCAAGTATTCTCCTTGCAAGGAAAGAGCTGCACTTCAACTGAAATTAAAGCGGCAGGTTTCAGCGACGCGGCCTTTAATTACTTATTCAAACACAAAATCACTCGAAGATAAGTTTGCTTTGGGGCATTCCGTGAGATTGGGGTGCCTCCTCGGTTTTTGCAGGTTCGAAATGAAATATGGACATTTTTTTGGAGCTTTAGGCCGGGGAATTGATGCTTGAGCAGTCTCTTTTGTTTGAATAGGTGGCTTTGAGAAGTGGCTTGGGATTAATTTATTTCCGGGATATGCGGCGGGAAGCTATGGGAAGGTGATATTCGGTATTTTCTAAACGTGGTGTTTTAAAATTATTTGGAAGGTGGTTATAAAATACGGACGGTTTTGTGCTTTCAGAAGGGGCGATTCTATTTATTGGAACCATAAACTTTAATATCAAAAGATAAAATTTTGTTTTACACACTTTTTGGTTTTGACAAAATTAATTAAGTTAATTGTTTTTGTTTATTCAACTGATGTGGGGTCATTTTGTTTTTGAACAAATTATCTAGTATTTTTCATCCATATTTTCAAATTTCAAAAAAAAAATCAGCACATTTACCAATTGTTAATGAGCGAGGCAGATAAAAAATATGAAATTTAGTAAAATGACGTTTTTAGTATGAATTGAACTTGTTCAATTTTAAAAGTTACATTTTAGATAGTAATTTTAAGGTAAAGCCTTATCAAAAACACGGTTAAGATGGATAATCTTATATTTTTAACTAGTTTTAAGTTATTTTTTTATTTTTAAACCGTATAAAAATGAACAAAATACAAATGAATGAAGCATACTAAAATTTTATAAGAAAACAACATTATCACCTTAATTTTTTAACTAATATACAAAAAAATCGGTCATGTGTTAAATAAAGTTCTCAACAAAAACATCCTTCTTGAAAATTGGTTCGTTAAAAGAAATAAGGGAGTAAGTGTTTTTAAAGGCTCAGTTTATAAAAAAAGATACGTAGAAAGGTTAAAGCATCAAAAATAATATACTTCTGTGGAGAAAAAAGCGACATAAGAAATAAAATTTGTCAAAAATGCTTTTCAAACATACAGAAACATTTTTAAGAATACTTTTACATGAGATGCTCTAACTTTGCTTTGAAGTTCTAAGATTGCCTTTAAAGTAAAGGAAGTGGTTTTATTCAGAAATATACTCGTAGGCTCAAGTATAAAGTATATTATTCTTGGAGATAACTATGTGCTAAATTTTTACAAAAGAAACAAAATTTTTAATATCCATAAGTAGTTTCAAGTATCTTTCGACATATTTTAGAATATTTGCATTTAACTCAGATTTTTATGAATGAGGTAAAATTTAACAAATGCTAATAGTAGAGACTCGGTGTATATTCTACTTAAGAGGGGTATTTCCTTCTCACACATGAATAAAATATGTGTTGGATAGAGTTGAATGGTATATGATATCCAGAAACGTATAACTGTGTTTAACTGTAATGTTTTTTGAGTTTATCCCTCATTTCTCCAAATAGTATTCGTACTAACACATTAAACTTATATTTTCGTAATTAGTACCTATTAACATAATTAAATTATTTATTCACAACGAACATATAACATTTGTATTATTTTTTAGTATTAACTTAATAAATCTTGACATTATTTCAAAGAGATAATAGGTATATTCTCTCAGTTCTATCTATAATTTAAAGGGTGATGTGTGTATATTTTTAGAATATTCAATTAACTATTTGAAAAAATAAGAAGGGAAAGTTTCAGTTTCACGTAAGGAATTTAATACGCAAATTATGGGGAGATTTTCTTTGTTATTCGCAGATAATTTTGAGATGAGTTATTTATAACAAATTATTTAAGCAGTACAATTAAGAAATACTTGGCATTTATTAGAACCATTTTCACACATACTTATAAGAAAATGGAACTAAGGTAGAAACTTTCACTAGGTAATTAAAAATAATGATGTATTTATACTGTGAAACTTTCAGATAAGAGTCTATTTTAAAAAAAACAGAAAATTTCTAATGCATATTCAAAAGGCATTTTTAAGTTTAATAATTTACTATCATTTAAAAAAACATAATTTTTTCAGAAAACACTTTTTTATAATATGTTCTGATAAAAACTACATTTAAAAAAACTCCACTGTTAAACTTTAAAATTGCTAATATGGTATTAGAGAAGGGCAATTTATTATTTAAAAGGGTATTATAGTTAAGAAACTGTATAAGAGCATTGTGGAAATTTGCTAAATTAGTTGAAGATAACCCCAAAGAAAACAATCGCTTTCTAAATTTTTATGGTCATTTGTGGCGGCTAAAGTTCGACTACGGTTCGAGTCCCACTGCTATTGTTCTATAATCTCCAGTGTGGTTCGAGTCCCACTTCTAATGTTCTGTAAATTCCAGTGTAATTTATGCAAATGAACTGTTATGAAATTTAGTACATGGGTGTGGCAACAAATCCCCTATCTTATAAAAGGCGATCACTGGTTGTTAATCGTTCTTATCTTATCTTCTTGTTGCCGTGCCGGCACAGCTATAACCTTGATTTTAATGTTCAAATAAAATTGTTGAGTTTTATCCAATCTGCCTTCTTATTTAAGCCACCTTCTGAACATGAGCATGTGAACCTGATGAACTGCTTAAGCGGTTGGCACAGTGTTGACTGGACGTGAGTTGAACTGAGGATGAGTTTGTTTAAAACCAGGTAACCCTTCTGATTTTCGCACCGCGTGACACCTCTGGTTCTGATAGGGTTTATTAGTATTAATATTTATTTAGTATGAAATATTGTGCCTTTTTTGAATTTTTTTGGAGCCGTCGTCTGTGAGGTGGTATGTCTCATTCTCCCGAAAAAACCAATGCCCCCGTTCCCAACCCCAGTGTCACGATTGATCAAAAAGAAGTAAACGCAGTCGGCTTTAAGCCACCCCCTTTTTGGAAATCAAATGAAAAAACCTAGTACCTTATTAAGGGAAATGATTGAATTAGGAAAGGGATTTTCGGATGAGTCTGTGAAAACGCTTTGGTTACAGCGCTTACCGGTGTCAGCACAGCAGATCCTCAGCGCTTCAAGGGAAGACGTGTTAGCGCAGGCCCAGGCTGACATAGCGGACAAAATTTTGGAGGTTTCTAGAGGTGCAGGGGCTTTTGCGATAGATAGAAAGCCAGATAGTGAGGTTTCCGAGCTAGCTCTATTGCGGAAGGAAATTTCGGCGCTGCGCGAGCAGGTCTCGAGAATAGGTAGATCTCGCAATCGCTCGAAATCACGCGGTAGATTTCGCTCGAAGAGCCCGAGGCCAAAGGATGAAGGGGATAGTGAGTTGCGCTGGTATCATGCTCGATACGGCGAGAAGGCTCGTAAATGCAACCCGCCATGTACCTGGAGGGGTTCGGAAAACTAGCCAACCCGACCCTCGCGACGACGGAGGAGGTCGAGTTTAGCGGCAGTCGTCTCTTTGTTTTTGATAAAGTCACCAAGTTACGCTATCTTGTCGACACTGGGGCGGGTGTTTCCGTAATTCCGAAGGATAAATCAAAAAATTTGAAGCCAAATCAAAACGTTAACCTGTATGCTGCAAATGGCTCGCGCATACGAACTTTCGGCATGCAATTCGTAAACGTTGACATTGGATTGCGGCGTAAGTTTCCTTTTAACTTTCTGATTGCGGAAGTCACCCGGCCCATTCTCGGCGCGGATTTCTTACATAAGTTTGGTCTTATTGTAGATGTTAAAAACAAAAGATTAATCGATAAGGAGACAACTCTCAGCATTAAATCAAAAGTTTTCCAGGGTCCTTCTCTTGGGTTGAGTTTGGTGTCTAACGATTCCCCTTACCATGACCTGTTGCAAGAATTTCCCGAGATTCTAAACGCAAACCTATCAACTACCAACGTATTACATACCACTACCCACTGTATCCAGACGACGGGCCCACCCGTTTTTTCTAAGCCTCGTAGATTGTCGCCAGAAAAACTGAAGATCGTTCGACAGGAGTTTGAAAGGTTGCTCGCGGAAGGCATTGTTGTTCCGGCCAACAGCCCTTGGGCCAGCCCAATACATTTGGTTCCCAAAAAAGATAAGTCTTGGCGCGTTTGTGGGGATTTCAGGCGGGTAAACTCTGTCACCGTTCCTGACCGTTACCCGATCCCCCACATCCACGATTTTTCCCACTGCCTTTCGGGGAAAACAGTCTTTTCAAAAATTGACTTAGTTAGGGCGTATTACCAGATTCCTGTCGAGCCATCCGATGTTTCAAAAACAACAGTAACAACCCCTTTCGGTTCTTTTTCGTTCGTTAAAATGCCTTTTGGATTAAGAAATGCAGGGAATACCTTCCAAAGGTTTATGCACGAAGTGCTTAGAGGGCTGGATTTCTGCTTTTCCTACTTGGATGACATATTGATAGTCTCAGAGGACAAGGGATCTCATAAAGATCACTTAAAGCAAATATTTAGCAGGCTGAAGCAGTACGGGTTGGTTATTAACCCTGATAAATGCATCTTTGGTGCTAGTGAGTTAGTGTTCTTGGGTTATCTCATTTCCCCTGCTGGTATAGCACCCGTACCCGAAAAGGTATCAGCCATAGCTAATTTTCCTCGTCCTGAGACTGTGAAGGATCTGAGACGTTTCCTTGCGATGCTTAATTATTACCATCGTTTCATCCCAAGGGCAGCAGAGATCCAGTCCACATTATACGCGTTCATTAACAGCAAAAAAAAGAACGATCAGTCAAAAATTCAATGGCACGAAGAAGCCATTAATGCTTTTGAGGCATGTAGGGAATGTCTGGCGACATCTACTTTGTTAGCTCATCCAGTAATGGATGCAGAAATTTCTCTCATGGTTGACGCTTCTTCGGTCTCTGTTGGAGCTGTGTTGAACCAAGTGGTTGGTGGGAAAGTTCAACCTCTTCAGTATTTCTCCCGGAAACTAAATTCTGCTGAAATTAAATACAGCGCTTATGACCGAGAGTTATTGGCTGCATACTCGGCAGTCAAGCATTTTCGGCATTTTTTAGAAGGTAGAGAATTTGTAATTTTTTCCGACCACAAACCACTTTCGTTCGCATTCCGGCAGAGATCGGACAAGTGCTCACCAAGACAACAGAGACATTTAGAGTACATAGGTCAGTTTACCACCAATATCCAGTATCTACCTGGTGATGAAAATGTGGTTGCTGATGCTCTGTCACGAATTTTCAGTTTAGATTTTCCTAATCAAGTAGATTATAAATTATTAGCTAATAGTCAACTTAATGACCCAGAATTAGAGGTGTTGCGTGGTCCGGGATCAAACCTGGTCATGAAAGATGTTTCGATTCCCGGAACAAATTTAAAAGTTTTTTGTGACGTTTCAACTGGTGTAGATCGGCCGTATATACCAAGAGAGTTTCGTCGTCAAGTATTTGACAGTGTGCACAATCTGGCTCACCCAGGTGTTCGCTCGTCCATCAGAATGGTGAGGTCAAGATTCGTCTGGAAAAATTTACGAGCAGACTGCGCCAAGTGGGCCCGGTCATGTGTGCCGTGCCAAAAGTCAAAAGTTACTAGACATACTAGGTCACCTCTTGGAACTTTCCCCGAGCCGGACGATCGTTTTCGAGTTATTCACATGGACATTGTGGGTCCTCTTCCTCCATCGCGTGGCAATCGTTATTGTCTCACGTGTGTGGACAGATGGACTCGTTGGCCCGAGGCGATCCCGATACCGGATCAGACGGCTGAGACAGTTGCCGAAGCTTTCCTTTCAGTCTGGATCGCCAGGTTTGGATGTCCGCAGACCATCATCACAGACCAGGGAGCACAATTCGAGTCTCAACTTCTCAAGCAGTTTTCGGACCTTTTGGGAGCTGAGAAGTCTCGGACTACCGCTTACCACCCCGCAGCTAACGGCATGGTTGAGCGGTTTCACAGAGGTCTTAAGGCTGCGATTCGCTGTCAAGCCTCCGAGGACTGGGTTGCGAAACTCCCCTTGATCTTGCTTGGTCTGCGCTCCGCCATCCGCGAAGACTTGGACGCCTCGATCACTCAGTTCGTATTCGGCTCGACACCACGCCTGCCCGGTGAGTTCTTCGCAGAGGCTACGGTCACGCCAACACCTCGCCAGCTTCATGACTGCGTCAAGCGGTTCCGGACAGGCATGAACCTCTTGAAGCCTGTTCCTGTGACACGTCACTCCAGACCAGATGTATTCGTCCACAAGGAACTCGGTACATGCTCTCACGTGTTTGTTCGGGTCGACTCAGTGCGCCGCCCTCTTCAGCCTCCTTACGAGGGTCCATTCAAGATTCTCCGTAGGAATAGGAAGAACCTTCAAATACAGCGTGGTAACCACAAGGTAACAGTTTCGATTGATCGAGTTAAGCCAGCATTCCTCCTTCAGCCACAGCTTGAGACGGGAAGCTCTCAACATCCCCGGACTGTTCCTGTTCAACCCGCAGAGACTGTTAGTCGTTCCGGAAGGCGAATCCGTTTCAGGATACCCCTTGATCACTGAGGGGGGGTACTGTGGCGGCTAAAGTTCGACTACGGTTCGAGTCCCACTGCTATTGTTCTATAATCTCCAGTGTGGTTCGAGTCCCACTTCTAATGTTCTGTAAATTCCAGTGTAATTTATGCAAATGAACTGTTATGAAATTTAGTACATGGGTGTGGCAACAAATCCCCTATCTTATAAAAGGCGATCACTGGTTGTTAATCGTTCTTATCTTATCTTCTTGTTGCCGTGCCGGCACAGCTATAACCTTGATTTTAATGTTCAAATAAAATTGTTGAGTTTTATCCAATCTGCCTTCTTATTTAAGCCACCTTCTGAACATGAGCATGTGAACCTGATGAACTGCTTAAGCGGTTGACACACATTGTTATTCCAAATAATACCAATTCGAAACCCCATAAAGGATTAATAAATGCTTTGTAAAATCCCGAACGCAAGCAATTGCAATCCCGCATCCAAGATTTTAATCCAAAATATAGCTTTATCAACCTTTAATATAATTCCCTCATATGTAAATATTCCCAATTTAAAAATCCAGTCTCCCGCTAATAGCAGCATTAGAGATACAAAATCCTTTTTACCCTCATTCAATTTTCTTTCTTTCCTCATTTGTCAGACTTTGGGAATATGACAGATTATGGCGTTCATTCGAGGAGGTAGGAATACGGAAAAATCCCCACGATAAGCTTCGAGAAGGGAAAATAATGGAATTCTAAAGGACTTACTGTGATTCGATGAATGATTCCATATTGAAACGAGAGAAATAGATTGTATTTATTCTCCTGCCGGGGATACATAAATCCGAGAAGCAAAGGCTATTTTGTTACTCGAAACTATTTTCCGAATGGCGATGGCGTAGCTTTTGCAAATGGGGACATTTTTATTTGAGTTTTCGCCATTTTTCTGCCGGTTTATGTTTCCTTTTTTGTCCGTGCGTGAAGGTATACAAAAATGATTACGGGCGTTTGGGTTTTGTTGTATCCGAGCCACGTATTAAACGGCAAGGCAGAATATCATTCAGCGAATATGCTTCAGCAGTAACTTTGAATGGGAAATTCCTTAATGCCAGTTTCCCTTTAGGTTAGCTTCTAATTATCAGAATAAATCTGGCTTTGAAAAACATATATCTCTTACCCTTTAAAACAGGCATGGCCAACCTTTTTAAACCTGCGGGCCGGACTCAAAGATTAAAATAAGGGCCATAGAGTAGATAATAGGTATAATTTTGAAAAAAAAAATGAGTTTTTATCAAAAAAAAGTTATTGTACTAAATTTAAACATTAATCTGGACTAGAATATTATTATTTTTAGTATAATGCATAAGTTTGATTAATCTGAGGGTTGTAAATAAAAATTCAATTTCGTGAGGGGCCCCAGATAATTCCTCAGCCCCTCCCATCTATATTTAATAAATCTAATGTAGCACTACAGTACATTTTTGGGTAGAATTTGCGTCTTAAAGAATGTAGTAATTAGATTCCAATTACCAAAGGGGGGTCTGAGGGTCCTTCCCCGAAAATTTTTGGAGATTTGATTCCAAGAAACAGGTTTTTAACTAGATTTGGAACACCTAGTTCAAATGTTTTAGATTTGTATTTTTGGGTAGGATTTGTATTAACTTATTGTAAAATGGTTTTAAATTCTTAAATTCCAAGTCCTAAGGGGGGCTGGGGGATCCCCCCAGACAATTTGAAAATTATACCTTAAAAACAGGGTTTTAACTTGTTCTGGTACTAAAATCTAAAATGTTACGAGGGCCGGAGGTTGCCCATAAGTGCTTTAAAATGATATTTCAAACGTATTAGATTATTAGAATGATTTACTTATTGCTATAGTTAAAATAAGATATACATGGTATAAAAGTGAAGTATTATTAAATTATAATTTAAGAAAGGGGAACGGAGACAAGAGCAAATTCTTTTCTTTTTCGAAAAATTTTATGTAAGGGGATCATTTTAGTACACTTTTAAAATAATGAAAGGGTAACTAAAAATTTTACCACAAACTACACCAGTTTGAAAAAGGGAATAAGTCCAAAAAAATGACAAATTTACTATTTTTACTTCATAAAAACATCTCCAAGCTTTGCTTTACACATGAGTAGAAAGAGGGGTTAAATATTTACCCCAATCGGCATACAGGATGTTTCAAAATTGCGTTGCACGGCTTTTATTCGGAACCAACGCCTCATATTTGCAAATTGTTTTGATTAAATTTTGTGTTCATTCAACTAAAAAAACACAAAACTACACAATAACACTGAAATTTTTGCAAATATGTGAACTTTTTCTTTTTTGACCCTTAAAAAAGTGTTATTTTCACATGCTAATATCTCAGCGAATATTCAAGATATTTTAATGAATTTTTTTTCAGTGAGTGCTTCATGACGTTGACAACAATACTCTCACTGAGGTTTTTGCTCTATCTCCTTTAGTTTTTAAATTAATTTTTTTAACTTTTTAATTTTACCGCTAGGGGTGCTGTAAGTCATCTCAATGAATTCTCCAGGCTCACTTACCTAGGAGTAGACCTTACTTCCAAGACCCTAAAAGGCGTTGGTTCCGAATAAGAGACGTGCAACGCAATTTTGAAACACCCTGTATAGCGCCTTCAATTTGGGAAATCAATGTCCATTCATTGTATTTTTTTAAATTTGGAATTGAAGCTAATTTGTCTTTGTTTTCCAATTCTTTGTGCTGTAAACTAAGCCAAAATAAAATTTTCTTTTAATTTAAAAGTTTTTTCAAAAATTTTTCATGCTGGGAATGGAAATTTTTGACTCCACTCATATTCCCTTACTTGATTGATACTGCTTTAATAATAGTTTCATTATAATGTTGAATTTTATTAGTCTTATTCTTATTATTTCTCCCTTTTGTGGTGTAAACTAAGAAGAAATATAATTTAAATGTCAATTAACGGTTTTTTTAATATTTTTCTTCAAATAAAATTTCCATAAGGTTGAAAAAGGGGCCCATCAATTTTTCACACTGTAAAATATTTTTGAATGTACTTATATTTGTTTTGATGGTTTCTCTCTTTTATAAATAGGGTCCTGAATTTACTGTAAACATCTGGGGGTTATATAATGATAATTCTATTACTTATACAGTTTTTTTTCGATTTCCTCAAAACTTGGTTCTTGTACTTATTCCTTTTTTAAAACTGAAGATTAAATTAAAACAGTAAAAAATAAAAAAAAAGTTTTTTAAAATTAAAATGTTTCAACATTAAATTAAATAAATTTTCTTAAGTAAGTACATACTATTTTGTAGTTAGACATAAAATATTACGAGTTTTAGAAGAGGCATTTGTTGATTATTTTAAATAATTTATTACGTTTTCGTTTTTCGTGTTTTTAAAAGCCTCAAATTGAAACAAAATCAGGTTATAAAAGTAATTTGGATTTGGAAAATCATAAAAAAATAAACTTTGTACATTTTAAGTACTTTCATTTCAGTAAAATAAATTAAATAAATACACATTGTAAATTAAAATAAAATAATTACCTTATTTTACAAATTTGTGAGTATGAATCAAATTTACAATTAATGCAAAGCATTTTAATTGTATGTTTCTAAAGAAATATCAAACCTCTAGAGGTTTACACATTATGATACAAGATTTATCTACGTAGTTTGAAGGAAATGTGTTTTATTTTTAAATTATATTTTTCAGACTAGAATCAATTTGGAAATTGTCTAATCTAATATATTCATCTGTTTTGATCATAAAACAAAATCCAAACAGTTTGTTACCCGTTATTCAAATAAATATCTTTATAAATAATACAAAGCCCCTTAAAGTCTGAAAAACATTTTTTTAAAATTGTTTTTACAACAATACACAACACCGTTATGTGATAAACCTTAAATCTGAAATCAAACCACCCTCTCGTCTTTAAAAAAATTCACATCTTTTCAAAAGTGTTTTGAAGACGGATCGCTAAAGAATGGGAAATTCCCAAACCGGTCTTCTTTCCACAGCTCATAAAATCACTTTCAAGATTTCTAGTCTTACTTTTCTTTGTGCACCCTCCAAAATTCAGAGAAAGATCCTTTGATTTTATTATAGTTAAAACTTCTCCCAACAATAGATTGAGGAGAATATTTCGCGAGCGACAAACCTCGGGGATGAAAAGAAGAGCTAAAAATTAAAAACGTCTGTTTGACACCTTTTCAATCACTCTCGCCGGAAAAAAGGCAGAACAAGTCCTTTTATGCCAAGAGATGACGCTTTTTACCCAGGGAAGAGATGCGGGTGTAATCTTTTTACAAAATGGCATCAATCAAAGTTTAAGGAAAATAACCATGAGAACAAATTGTAAAGTTAATCTTCCTATAATGGAAAGACAATGCGGTTTGATGGAGCATTGAGATGACTCTCGGATAAGAGTTGTTTCGGGAAACCCAATGTAATTTGACTCAGTTGTTATCTTTTATTTTCCTGCCACAAGAGGCTGGATGCAGAGAAGTAAACTACCCTGTAATTTCAGAACTTATAAATTGTTTTCGAGGAGTAGTGAAATAATAGTTTATTGGGCTGTTTTGGAGTGACACTGGAGCTAAGTTTCTCGGCTAAAGTTTTAGGTTACGGGTTTAGGAAAAGTGGTGTTAGACTTTCAACAAGTAGGAAAAGTGGTTGAATGAAAGTACGATCTAGTAGATTATCCAAGTTTTGCACGGTGAATAAAAAGTGAGATTTTAAGTGAAAATTAATTTTTAACTGAACTCTTTTATTCTCATTACGTGTTTTGTTTAAGTAAGATATTTAAAATTTTGAATAAAACGTATTTTACATTAATTAATATTTTTGATGGTGATATTTCATTTCCTGTCATGGAAAAGTTACTCTTAACAACTTCCTTAGATTATTATAGAAATTTAATATTTATTAAACACCAGTAACTCTACTAATCTTTCATCATCTAGTTAGATTGTCCATGTATTGATATTGGAAAATATACATTTTAGGGTTCAAATATGTTAACCTTTATAATAACTCAGTTTGTTAAAAAATGTATTATGGAATACGTGAAAGCCCAGTTCAGTAAATTATCCAATACAGTTCTTTTACCCTCCAAGTCGGGTAAGAGTAATCATTCAGTATTTTTATTTCAATTGGGATCTGTTGTAAATTTTATTTATCAAATTTTGTAGGTGTTGGTTTGTGAATCAAAAAGCTTACTATCAGTAAACTTTTGAAGCTCTGATAGTTTTTAAATTCTCGATTTGATACCCCAAAATCAATTTTGGGCGTACTCTTACCCCCTTTCCCCCTATATTTCTTGATATCAAATGAGACCTTTGGAGTACATTCAACCTTCACGTGAAAAGGGAATTATCACTTCGCTCCCATAGATCGAACTTTTGGAGTAAAATTGTCCTTTTGCGTAAAAATGAATAGCATTCAGTTAGAAGAAACGGCATGGAGTGAAATTGTCGTCGTGGCAAGCGGAAACGGGTGGGTCGAAGGAACACACTCAAACACACATCTTCATTTCATTATGTCTTCACTCCCTCACAGTTATGGCTGTTGACCCTATCTGCCCAATCCGCTCGCCTAATCCAATCGGAGGTGGAGTTTCACTTTCGGACCGGTCTCAGCCGCATCGAGTCGAAACGAAGTAGCAAGAACATCGGTAGCATTGACGCCCCTAACTAGCAGTATTTCAGATGTTTGGAATTGTTAATCATATTAATATGATACCAAATCACAAAATTCAACAAACAAAATTCAAATTTATTACAATAAACAAATACAAAACATTATGCCGAAAATGTATACAAAAAAGAGAGGGAAAATAAGGGAAAAAATACATTGAGCCACAAATTTTTATCCCAAAGGAGCAACTTGTTCATCTATGGATTGCAGGAATTTAAAAAATAAATGTCTGATCAAAACAGCGGATGAATAATACATACAATAACGTCCTAATATAAACGTCCTATACATTCTATACATAAATCCTAATGAACATAATCCCTAAACCATCTTCTTTTCTTTCTAGTAATTTCTTAATTCACCTTAGTTTAGTTAATCTAATATCAGTTCTATTTTTTTAAATAGTCTAAACCAAAGATTGTTGGCAACGCCACTTCCGCGTTGGGAAGTGAAGTGAACTGATCACCGCGAACTGTCATTGATTGTCCAAAATATCCATTACTTGATCTGTGTTGTTTTGTGATTGAATAAACTTGTCTGTTGTCCACGGAGTAGTTTTTGAAGTGCCATCTCAAAACAAAGATCTATTTTTAAACCCTTATTAACCAGTATCTCATGTAAACGACGGCTTCTTTAATTTTATCTCTGATAACATCTTATCCCATGCCATAATGTCAAGATTTACCATTTTTCTCTGAATGACGAGATCTATTGAAAAAAAATAGTATCTACTTTACATTTAAATGAAAGGAGTATTTCACCATTATCGCTGGTTAGCGGACAATAAGTGTTACCTCACAACTCTCAAGCATCGCCTCCAGCCGTGGACCTGTTTCGTCATTGTTAGGACTCATCAGCACGGCATAGGAAGGCAACGCAAGTTTACACTTATTGTCCGCTAACCAGCGATAATGGGGAAATACTCCTTTCATGTACCTTGCCTTTCTGAAATTAAATCTGTTCTAGGAATGCCAAGTCATTCCAGCAGATGAGTGGAGGACTAATCAATGGTCATTACTTTTTCAGTTATAGCCGGCTAGACTAGTACTTGCCCTCCGCTTTCTTGCGTTGCCTTCCTATGCTGTGCCGATGAGTCCTAACAAGGACAAAACCGGTCCACGGCCACATTCACACTTACTTTACATTTATTAGAATATCCTACAATCTCTTCAATCCGGAAGTTTTGTCTAACATCTGGTTTAATAGGATAACCTTAACCAGAACACAATATGGGCCGGATGCAACTCCGTTTTACGACGATTTGGTTGACGGTTGAAGCTGGTCGAATCCTACTTCCAAACAACTCAACTATCGTTTTCTTTAGTCATTTGCCCAGCTTACCGCTGATTGGTTGGAATAAATAAATGGAGCTACGTCATAGGGCATTTCATCCAATCAGAGGAAAACGGCAGCGGATGAAACGGCCGACGCCTGCTCCTGACCTGACGTTACCGTTGTACGGTGGATGACGGTGAAATACGGTTCCTTAGAACGTAACGAAACGGAGTTGGCCCTATGTGAAATATGAATATGTGAATTATTAAACCGTTCGGAGAAGTCAGGATTTCTTTTTGCCACCCAAGTTCCTGACGGTTGCTTCAGGTTAGCAAGTGTGCTCCCTCTATACGCCTTCTTCGTCTTCGGTCTGAGCCGCAGCCACAGGCTATCGAGTTATTAACCTTCACCGCGTGCTCCATTGTTCTAAGGCAAGCCAAATAAAAGCGGGCTACTCCGTGCGGATTTCGAAGATGAATGTGGTCGGTGAGTTAATAACCTTTAATGTGAGATCGAGGCGCGCATTGTTCGCGGTCAATTAAAGGCAAGTGTCGGATCAATCTGCGGAAATCTGCCTAACCTTCGGATCACGTTTCAGGGGAAAAGGTATCGCCTTGGAAAACCTCAGGGAACTGACTCAAAGCTTGAAATTGCTGGGTGTTAAAAGTAGACTCGCACATTGTTCATTGTGAAGTTTCGAAGGGGAGTTATACAGATTAAATAGAAGAAAAGGGCTGCTTGGGAGGGGTGGTTTCTCCCCTTATTATCTTACTATCTCAAGTAGTACAGACCTTAAGATTCGTCTTAAGTTTTGTCATGTATGGCCAAATTTCGTTTAGTTCTAGCTGTAGTTACGTAAACGTGACATATTTTGTATGCGCTGTGCTACTTGAGAAAATAAATTTGTAATCTGATACCCCCAAAACTACCGGATCACACAATTTTTATTCCAGTTGCCAATTATTACATGCGTTAGAGATATACTAATAATATGTCTGTAAAAATGATCGTTTATTAAACTTTAGTTATCAGAAACTATTTTTAAGAACATAATTTTCATTCGATAATCTAATTTGTAAATTTATGGTGATTTGCAAAACAGTGAAGGTCTAAGTTGGTTTGTTATGTTTTGAAACATTTTCTAGCTTTAAAAGTAACTGAGCTTAGTCTTTTTCTTGAAGTTACTTGAAGTTAATAACTCAATTAAACATGTATGATGATCTAATACTATTTAAAATTAAATAAATATTTATCCCATTTTTGTATCCTTACAAGGAATAAAGGCAAAGGTAAACAATATTTATTTCTGTTATTTATGTTTAAAAGTGGGGCGTAATATCTTACGCAAAGGTATTTTAAGTAGCATAAAAAATAATTCTATCAACAGTTCAAAACCCTTACCATTATTTTTGCACACTGATTTTAAAAGTAATTTTAATCAGATGAAGCATATAACAATTTAAAATTTGTAAGTTTTTGACGTCACTAAAAAGTAAAACGCATAATCTTTTACGTAAATTAAGTTTCAATAAAGTCAACATCTCATAAAATATATAGATTAAGTTAAAGCATCAAAGCATTCTATCCAGTCTTGCTTTTAAAAATTATGTAACAATTTTTTTCTTTAAAACTATAATTTACTTTGTTAAGCAGGACAATAGCTCTGAATTACGAAACATTAGTTATAATTTACGATCACAAAACTTATATTCCGTGCCTAAATCAAAAAAAGAATTATTTCATAAAAATTTTGTTTATTTTTCACCTAAATTCTTTAATGCTTTACCTGAAGACCTAAAATCAGAAAGATCTCCTTTTAAATTTAAGAAACAACTAAAACTATTTGTTATGACAATAGATAAAATTGAGGATTTTTTTTTATTTTTTCCCCACAAACGCTCTTTTTATTCAAAATTATAATACTGAAGCTCACCTTGCGATAGTTTTCACTTGTATTTAATTATATATAATTTTTAAAAAAATATCTTAAATTGTATTTATAATTTAAAAATAATTTTAATTTTTAATTAAATTGTTTTAGTTACTCGTATGGGTTACTGCGCTGACCCCTGAGTAATACAAACAACTCTATTAATATTTTTTTCTCTATTGTTTATAGTAGATATATATTCTTATGTACATTTTTAGTTTCTGTGTTTTGTTCGTTCCTATTATGTGTTCAATGTAAAATTGCTATATAAAATAATAAACGTTATGTGTTTAATGCATTAAAAGAGTGGGTGGTAAAATATAATATTTCTTATATTTTTTTTTACAATTTCGTCAGTCCAGGTATATTACTCAGTAGATAGACAGGGAAGACAAATAAATTTAATATAGTTATAAAAAATCAATAGCAAATTTTGCGCTTGTGTTCTTTATCAGTAATATTTCTTAGATAGACGGAAAATGTGCGTGGGTCGTCAATAAGAAATATATTTAATAAGAGTGATTTTCTTTTGGCTAATGGGTTCTTAAACATTTTCTTGAAAGGAAAAAAAACGTTATCTATTTATATTTAAGTTCAGTCTCCTCTCTGAAGTTTCCTTCAAAGGGGACAAACGGAATTCTTCAGAAAATATTTTTAAGCGTTCGTTTATGCCTTTAAAATTAAAAAAAAACTGCCGTTACCCTCTCACACGAGGAATTTTTCGAGTAATCTTTAATAATATAATATAATTTCCACGGAAAAAAGTGCTCGAAGAAAAAAAAGTTCACTCAGCAGTTGAAAAAATACGTCAAACCTTTCTAAAGGTAATGACATTATCCGAAGAGCATCTTGATTCATTTCTAAGGTTAGTTTGAAACCCAAAAGAGTAAATTACTAATCGATTTTTGCTCATCCCAAGTTCTTTGTTTTGCATTTATACCTCACCGTGAATAAATAAGTCCAGCTGTTTTAAACGAGACGACAACGAAAAAAACTGTCACAATAAATTACCTAGACTTGCCTTTAATAAGTTTCTAGCATTGCCTTTTTCAGAGAGCAGATTTGAAATAAGATATATTCGAGGTTTGTTTGAGAGATGACTGAAGTAAATGGTAATTATAATGGTGGTTTCTGTGCTGAGTGAAATGGGTTCGGATAGATCGAAAGATTTCAAGAACAACCGAGTGGGTTTCCTTCAATTTATTTCGCTGAATATGCAAATGGGCGAGGAATGTTAGTATAGAAATAATAATTGGGAAACTTAGTATATTGGCTTGGTTT
Source organism: Tetragnatha versicolor (assembly GCA_024610705.1). Taxonomy (NCBI): domain Eukaryota; kingdom Metazoa; phylum Arthropoda; class Arachnida; order Araneae; family Tetragnathidae; genus Tetragnatha; species Tetragnatha versicolor. The sequence continues at coordinate 53,686,930 of JANDEH010000009.1, forward strand.
CGTCTCTTTGAGTATATTTTATGACACTAATGTTCTTTGCTTTCCATATTTATGAGACAAAAATCCTTCATAGACAGTAAAATTTCATAAGAGTGTTAATACAAAGATGTAAGTAAACTATAAAAATTTAAGCTTCATGTCGGATTTAAATACTTGATATTTTTTATTATTATAAGGATATTTATCAATTTTTACTTTGCATAAATACAAAAAGAGAACTAACTAGTGTAGTTTTAAGGAGGAAAAGATTAAAGAGTTTCTCATCAGTGCAGATCTGAATAGCACATGAATAGAATCATTTGCAATAAATTTTAAAATGGAACATTAGTGGAATACAGGGTGTCCCAAAAAAGACTGACACATTATAAAAATCAATAACTCAAAAACTAAAAAAGATAAAAATGTGCGGTTTCTTGCCCCATTCTTCTCAGACCAAAGAATTTTCATCCCAGAATTTTTGATTTTAGTTCTAAATTTTTCACTAGATGGCAGCACGAGAATTTTTGAGGGACTAAAGGGAAAAAGTATTGGAATAATCCCTGTTAGTTAACTTGTGATAGGAAAACCTAAGTTAGGGTAAAAGATCGATTCATTGAATCGAATGTGTTCGAATCTGAAAGAATCTTTTTCGATTCTGGGAAGATTTAAGAATTGATCGAAGGAAAGCAGCAAGATTTGGATTACGCTTTGAATTAGTTTGACAACTAAACCTAACTGGAAATCTTCCCGTAAGACAGGTCTCGCATTTCAGCGAATGTTTTACAAATTACTGAATTTGATTTTGTTTTATCCTGATGGTGGATCATGCGCCATGAAACGCCAAACAACTAATTAATTTTGTTTAATATACGCATTAAGTTCTTCTAATAAGTGGAAATCCAAATATATCCTTTAAACGTTTTTATTGCGGGAATAAAAAGTTTAGATGATGTGCTTTGGAAATCAATTTAGATTATGTGCATTTGAGGATCTCCATTCTGAATCCGTTGTGCATCACTTGTAATTTATCGGATTTTACCGATATCGAGGGTTTTACTCTTAGTCACGGCGATCACTCCTTGTACTTTTATTTAAGGAGTGCTCAAGTGTTTTTAGGACCTGAAGAAAAGGGGGTGTCGGGGCTGTAAGGAAGATGGTGAGTCGCCGGCTACTGAAAATGGGGGGAGCTCAAGGATTTTTGATTCCTCAACAGAGGGATTTTACAAAATCATGATTATCTACCCTTAAAAAAATCTTTTATTTCGCTTAAAGATTTAATAATGCCCAGTGATTTTAAGGTGGTTTTGTGAATCAATTAATAAACTTTCACTTCAAGTTTTTGGGAATTGCTTTTAACTTTCAACTAAAAAGGGAGGTCTGGGGGGTCCTGTCCCCGAAAATTTTTTGAAATTAGACCTCTTAAAACAGGGTCAAACTCATTTTAGTGCTTTATGATTAGACAATTTCAAAATCAAATTACTATGCTTCAATCAGTGATGTAGCTGGATTTTTTTTCTGGGATAAGGGCTCGCCGTATTATTACGCACTTTTTTCTTCAATTTTTTTATTGAAATAATGTCCCCCAAACTCAGCACTGGCCACTGGCTTTAACCAATTCTAAAAAAACAGTGTTTTAAATCATGGGCAGTCCGTCTCCCTTTTTATGCGGCCCTCTTATGTTAGGTGCCATGGTAAACTAGCACCATCCTTTATGATTGAATGTTGGAAAAGCATATTCATAAAACTTTGTCTTTCCTCAAAAGTTAAAAATAAAGTTTTAATAAACAATGTTCCTAATTATTGAGGTGGGGGATGCGTCCGCCCCCGGGAACGACGACCGGGGGGACGTTACGTTTGTTGAAAGAGATTGTGTTTTGTTCAGGGTTTTACTTATAAAAAATATGTGTCTTAATTTCCAAATAAAGTTTGTTTTTTATTGCTTAAAATACTTTTTGAACGTTTAGGTATTTCAAAAACTGAGAAATAATTTTATAGGTCGAGGCTGTAAGCTAAAATAAAAGCTAAAGAAATGTCTGAAAATGGATAAAAATATTTTAAATTGATTAGGGTTTAGGCATTGTCTCATGAACAATTTGAACCCGCATTTGAATTCAAAAGTTAGCGTAACGCAAAGTTAACCATTTCTCATTGGCTCAGTGCTTAAGAATTTCCACACTTTCACCCAAATTCTTGCTTAATTCATATATTTCTTAAATACCTTACATAAATGCAGTTTCAATATACTGTAACTTAGTCTTTAGTCTAATTAGATCAATACTCAAACACAAAGTCGAAATTGAATATTCCCTCTATTGCATGTTATCTGAAAGATTCTAAAATTTCGATTTTTCCTTAAAAACTTAAAAATATTTTTTTTACATATTCTGATAAAAAAGCAGAAAAACCCCGTTTCACAAAGAAATTTTCAATAAAAAGTTTCCGTTGACTTAAAATGTGTAAAATCCCCTAGTTTAATTAAACCATTAATGGCGCAGCCTTGGCCAGAAATCATGTGTACGATATAATCATTTTCATGACATTCCTTAAAAATAATTTCCATTTGGCAATAGAAGTTCGATTTCCCGATCATCTGATTATTTAGTAATAATTCCTAACAATATCTCCTCTGTGCCATAAAAAATCAATCAAACAACCAACCAGCATTTAAAGCATTTCAATCTAATTCGATTCTGAAATCGATTCTATCTCTCAACTTCGATTTTCCTATCACGAGACAATAGGGATTCCGCTGATAGTTTATACCTAAATTTCAGAAAAAGTTTTCGTGCTGCCATCTACTAATGCATTTATGAACTAAAATTTTGAAATTTTGGGAGCAAAAATTCTTTGCCCTCTTAGGAAGGATGCAAAAGACCGCATATTTTTATCTTTTTTAGTTTTCGAGTTATTGATTTTTAAAATGTGTCAGTCTTTTTTGGGACACCCTGTACTTGGAATGGAATAAAATATACTTGTAAATTTTCTAAATGGATTAGAAAATAATTTTTGACGTTATATTAAGTTCTCCCCCTTTGTGTCCAGAAGCCATCTTTATTTTTCTTTGGCAGTTACTAAAATTTAATTTATAAGGGGTATTCGTAGAAAATGAAGAGAGGACTCAAAATCTCATTGTAGTTTTTTGTTTAATAGGGTGTAACAATGACACATCATCCATATCTCATTAAATCATGGAGGGAAATCATGTTATTTATTTTATTATTGAAAAAGTTCTCTTCTTAAAATATTTTTAACCCTGAAGAGAATTTTCCAGCAACTTATTTAAACAGGTCAAAAGGGGAGGATATTTGGAAACAAAGAAAAATGCATTACCTAAACACAAAAAAAAATCAATCACCAATCGACTACAATACCAAACACATAATCTGATCTTCAAAATCTTTTTTTTGTACAATGTATGTATCCGGGAGTTTTTAATAATGCCTTAGAATTTCGGCTCGGGCATTGTTAATAATACCCGATGTATCACTTCGCCTAATAATAGTTATATATTTAGTAACCCCCAAAATAGGAAAAAAATCGTCCACGCCACTTCGTTAAGATTTATATTCTGAGGTACAATACACGTGTATTCGAAGTTAAAAGAGCAAGTGAACAGTTAAAAAGTTGTTTATTCAAAAATGAATCAAAATTCATCGGACATTCTGTTGAGTGAAAACATTTTAAAGAGCGCGCAAGAAAATTGGCATTCCACTCGACCAAAAGGTAAAGCAGCAGTTCAATTCCAGGAATTGAGTTTGTTTAGCCAGTAATAATTTTCCGATAGAAACGTGTCGGAGATTTATTTTCCCGCGGAACACCGAAAGCATACCAAAGTGAGCTCCTTTACACCACAGTTGCTTTTGATAAACCTAATGGAGTGGAGAAGGTCAGCTTAAGGGGAGGGAGAGAAAGTGACTTTTCGTCTTCTTACTTTTGAATTTCGCGTTGCACATCAGGGTGGTGAACGTTGATGTTTCATTTATGGATAAACGCCGCCGATATCGAGGGTAAGGAAAATGTGACGCGTATTTTTTTACTATTCAGAGTTTTGGTTAAGTTTTTATTTGTTCCACTGGTTTCGTTTCTTTTTCTGGAGTTTAAGTTTTGAGAATTTCGAAGATTTTTTTTTAAGAATGAGGGAAGGAAAGAGAGAATGGGGAATGAGGGAGGCAGTTCCAAGGGACCTGTGATTAAAGAATGAGAGAGGAGGATAAGATTTGGAAGGAAATGGAGAAGAATAAGAAAAATAGGGAGAAAGAGAGAGGGAAGTGGAAGAATTAAGGGAAATAGAATTGAAAAAAGAAAGAAATGAAATAGGGGACGATTTATATATTGGAAGGATGGTATGAGAAAAAAAAGAGAGAGTTGGATTTGGAAGGAAGGAAGAAGAGAATGAAAGGGATAATGAGAGATTAAGAGAAGAGTAAATGAGAAAAAAAGCAGAGAGGAGGGGAAGAGTTTAATGAAAGAATGAGAAAGAGACAAAGATGAGCAAGAAAGGTATGATCTGTATGGAAAGAAAAAGAGTAAGAGAGAGATTAGGAGGTAAGAGTTTGAAAAAAGTATGTCGGGAAGAGCAAAGAAAGAGAAAATAGGGGAAGATTTTTTAAGGGCAGTGACAGAAAGAGAGAAGATTTAGAAAGAAATAAGAAGAGAGAAAATTAAGAGAGGAGGAAAAATGTCTCAGAAGACAAAGAAAAGCGTTTTCCGAATCAACCCAACCCATGTGAGAATCATCCCTTCTCCTCCGCATCTCCCGCCCCTTTGGCCGGAGGGACGCAACAAGAAGGGTGGTTGGCAGCCCTCCCTCCAGATGGCGCCCCCAGAGCCCCATCCGTTCGCCCCGCGGCCGACGGCCGGCCACTCGTCCTGTTGGAGCAACAGGAATCGGTCGCCCCTCTCTCTCTTGCCTCCCTCTGTCGCAGGTGGAATCGGCGGACGTCGCTCTAGCTTCCTACGGAAGCCGAGGTGAGTCGCTCGCTAGCGCCTTCTCTTCTTTTTCGAGGGGGAAAGAGTTAACTCAAAGTTTGGAAGGATTGAGTGGTCAAAATGTGTTCAAAATGATGGTGCGGAGAATCGCCTCTTTTCTTTTAACTTGGGACGGTTTTTCGCTTGGTTGGAAATTTAGATGAGAGACAGGTTGAAGTTGTTCGGATAGACTTTTCCGAGTTTTCGCCAGTTTTAGAGGAGTTTCTAACATATGCGCATCCCTTTGAATGCTCGAAAACCTATCGTAATCTTCATAATGAAGATAACAGAATTCATTCAAAAATCAACCATATTTTCTTTAAACATATATTTAAGTAATTTTTCGGGGGAAAAGGAAGGTTACAAAAATGTCACTGCTAAGTAAAGACCGAGAATTTTCTCTTGGAAGAAATAAATTTCTAGTTACTATTACATAGATTTTGACTTGTATTCAAATTCAAAATATCCCCCAAATTTTTTTTAGCATAAAACTAGCCCATTCCTACAGGACGTACTCACGGATCCGTTTGCAGTACACTGGTTTGCCATTTTGAACACGTTTTGTTGGTCAAGAGAAAGAGAGAAACACTTATCCGTGAAATAATGAAAAACAATGTCTTTAGGGTTGATCACAAGGTATAAAGTAAGAGTTTATTTCAAACTTTGCATACTGTTCTCTCACCAATTATGACTTAGGATATTTTCATGTTGATTCATAAATATGAAAAGAGATGACGTTTCTCTTAAAATGTTGCATTATATTTCTGATGATGTCATGTTTTAGGGACTGATACTAAAAGCTACTGTTTTAATTTGATTAAAAATATTATGCTGTGGAATTTTTAATTCATAGCAGGGAAAAAATTAGCGTTTTTAGACACAGTAGTTTTTTTGGAGCTCAAATTTATACTTAAACACTTGTTTTCCACAATTTTTGAACACAATTAAAAAAATTTTTGAACAAAATTTTTAAAATTAATTAATTTTGAATTAATTTTAATTTTATTATTATTAAAATTAAAATTTTCCTATTTAATACTCGAAACTAAAATAAATGTTCAAGCTAAAATTGCAACATTATTTGAAAATAAAAATTAGGAGTTAGGAGAAAAATTAGGATAAAGAAAGTTTTGTTACCATTTTTCAAGTTAAACGTCAACTTAAAAATGTATTAGAAAATTATATTTTACTCAATGCGAGCATTCCATTTATTTTAGTTACGAATTTCTGATTAGAATTTCTCCCTCTGGTCACAACGGCTCGTCCGTCCTACTCAGCAGTGATTAGAATTTGTCCCACGTCCCCAACGGCGCGTCAAAATTACACGGTAGCGTGTCAAGCTCTTCCATAAAAATTTGTCATCGATTCAAAACTCTCAGCCTTGAAGGGTTCTCATGTAATTCAATTGGACTTTTTCAGCCCCCACACGAGACGGTCCTTAACCCTCGATTCTGTCTCACTGCATTCTATAGAATACCGTCATCCGCAGCGATGACATGCCTGTCGCCGTGTTCAAATAATTGGCGTCGCCGACGTCGCTTATTATATCCTAATAAGAGGCGACGTCGCAGTCGTCTTCTGACTCGGGAGACGACGCATTTTAATATGTTGTCGGATTTGCTGACACCGAAAAAAGGCGCGCTCAGAATGTTGATGTTAATCAGGCCTGTCCTGTCATGGTCAAGTCGCTTTGAGAGGTTTCCTATAATGAAAAACGTGGTTTCCTGTAATGAAAACTTTGAGTGATAGGTAATCGCTTTGGAATTGGAGATCCGTGGAAGCGGGAATTTGAATTCTGCTGACGCAGAGGCAATGTGCGATTTATGGGGAAACGGACGACGTCTGGTTTAATAAAGTCCGACTTGTTTCCGGTCTTTTTATGTTTATCAATGAAATTGACGGATCGCAGAAGGGATATTAGAGGATTTGTTTTCATTACTGGACATTCCGTGTCTCTATCAAGTAAAACATGGACACTGGAGCTTCCAAATGCTTAGAGCTATGCTGACAAAAAACTCTTCAGGGATTGGAATCTTTTGTAATGTTCTACTTTTCGAGTAGTTTGGGATCTATAAGACTTTTTACTTGAATTAAATTAGTGGATTTTATTTAACAGGGATAAACCTTCCAAAATGTATAGGCTAAACTAAAAAGCAAGAAAAAGTAAAATTTCTAATCATTAAGCACATTGTAAGACATTCCTCAAGTTCGTTATCCCGTACTGTCACTTGTACCCCTAGGCTTATAAACTACTCAAATCCAGTCTAATACCCAACACTAAAACTCCAAAAACATTGGGTAAAAAACTCCTAGAACCAGTTCTTTCTTTAGGAGTTACTCCCGAAATTGTTTCCCGACTCCTTTCAATTGATCGGGGGGCGCGCGATTCGAAAAATGTCCGACTTCCAATCGAATCCGATTTCTCAACACTCGGTCCTTTGTTAGCGATAATGAGTGCAGCAGGCTCTTTGAAGGATCAACTTTAATCCTGCCGACTTTGATCTCTGTAATGTGCTAATTAGGCGCTGAGGAGGACGGATTTTTAAGGGACACACGACGCTCGGATCCGCCAAGGAATGGTCAAGGGCCCCTCAAAGTATTTTAATTACAACGAAGGGGGGGATTGTCTGTGTCGGGAAGAATTCTCACTGTCCGTGTTAGATATGGAATGCTTCGTGTGTGAAATGGATTTAAAACGGAAGCTTGAGAATGAGAGAATAGTTTTGAATGTAGTGAAGTTTTTAAAGAATGGATTGAGTTTGTTATGTAAAAACTCAGAACTAACTTTCTACAAATGTTAAAATTTTTTTTTGAAAAATTTAGGTTGATCTAAGTACTGTTATCATTTTTCAACCGAAAGAATGACATACGTATATCACGCTTACTATACTTTAAAATTAAAATTTGGATATTTTTATTGTTATGTGAATCTGTATTGAGATGTATTTGACATTAGCGTACTTTAACTCTAATCCTAATCTGGATTCTATATTTTTTTTAAAGAAAAGTGCGCACTTTACACAGGAATTTTATTAACACTGGAAAAAATATTTAACACTTATATGCAAAAAGTATTAACTTTACTCTTAGAGTAAAATTGAAATATAAGCACAGTTCGTTTTTTAACAACCAAACGAACTCTAAAGTTAAATTTTACTTTTAACTTACATTAATATGTAAAATAGGAAAAAAACAGGACGATAATTCTTCCTTATCCCCTATATAGCGATCTGAGAGAACTGAATTTCTCATGTAAAATAAATTGAAGGTAGAAATAAAGGATAGAAAAATAGAAATAGAATAGATTGAAGAGGGGGTCTTAATTTTGAGCTTATGATTGAAAATATATAAGTAATAAATCAAAATATCAAACTTTTCAGAAATTAATTAAATTTTCAGTGTTTGCAATTTTATCCACGGAGCATATTCATAGTCACTTTTACTCCTTGGCTTCAAAACGACACCTTTTATGTAAAAAAAATTTCTGCAAACATTTCTTGTTAAGAATGAAGGCAAATATTGCTCTCTTATCTATGTTATATTAATTTTAGATATTTGAAAAAAACGTATCTTAATGAATTGTTTATCGTAATAAATTAAGTATCACTCATTCTTTTTTAATGACGGATATTCAATATCATTTTTACATTAAAATAATGCTTTCTGAATCATTGTATTTTTGTTTAAAATGATTGATTTTTTTACGTATCAAAATAATTTAATTAAAATTAAGCGTATAAACTATTCATATAACAATAATTCTAAAGTGTTGAGATCTTAAAATTTTTTAAATGTTGTTTTGTATCACTCATAATAGATAATCTCAAGGATCGTGGGTTTTACACCTATGAATATACTGATCCTAATGTAGTATACATTGATGCTAACTCGTCCCTTTTAACAATTCTAAGTATGAACCAGTTTGTTAAGCCATCAGCTTATAAATCTTGTAATAGGTAATTAATTATAAAACATCAAATATTACTTAATTATTCCATACACTAATAACCAGCTTGGCTATGCAATTGAATGCATCGTAACCGTTCCCTGTCGTAAATGTAATTCTTAGAAATCCCCGTTTCCCAGCATAAATTTTCAAGGAACCCTCGCTGTTCTCTGAACTTGTTTAGGTTTCATTAATTAAGGTCGGATGTTTTGAGTTTGAGGAGATTTAAGGCTTGTGAATAATGAAAGATCTCGTTAAATTATTGATAAATTCCGTGGATTTCTCCAATTTATTTGGATCGCGACTGTGTCGGACGAATTATTAATTTTAATAAGTGTTAGTTTTTAACTTGTGGTTAAAAGTGTTGTTGCAAAGTTTGATTCAGCAGTATCAAATATGCGTTTTCAGTATATTCTCAACGGTCAATCACAGAACTGTCACAATTTTCCAATGCACTAAAATTTATGCATAATCAGTGGCGGGTATAAAGCGGCATATTTTATGATAAAGTGTGTATCTCTTTCTGAAAAACTAAAGGGTAGAATTTTCTGTGCAATGTTTATGCCTCATTTAAATACATAGTTAACATAATAAAACTGCTTGAAGTAACTTGATGTACTATGTGAGCTCGCATTTTAAAAGCAGAGTATATTCAAGAAAATTTGTTTATTTTCAAAATAAGAATGCTAATTTAAAAAAAAATACGAAACAACTGAACGAATTTTATATTTGCGCCGGTTTTGTGAAAGAAAATCTGTTAAAATACTCACAAAAAGGTAATAATATAATATACACAAGAACTTATAAAATCTTAAGAGTTTCTGCATTCTTTCTAAAAATATTTTTACGTGTCTTCAAAAGACTAAACAATTTTTTATGGGGAGAACTTTGTGACTGAAAAAACATAATAAAAGAACATGTCCAACATACTCAAACTTACAGTTTTCAAAACATAGTAGAAACATAGTGCTACTATAAAAAATAAACTAATACTATTATGCTTTTACAATGCATATTTCAAGTGAATAACTAATACTACCGCTCATTTTACATACTAAACTTCCCAACATGTTACATTTAACTTCTCCTCCAAGGGTTCCTTCCAGACGTTCCCTGCGCCAAACTTCCCATCCGATCCCCTCCAACAATCCTTATTACATCCGATCCCTGGGCCTGCATGCGTTCCCACGATTTACAGGGGCGATGGTTATTTAAGATTTAAATGAGATTCCGCTCGTAGTTTAGAAGACTTCTTGTCAGGCTGTCATTTTTCTCCTTGCTTTTGACTCAGGCTTAAAGGATTCCTGGTTTGGGGTGAGTTTTGCTTTTGTCTCGACGTTGCTTTTGTCGGTGCTCGTGTTATGATGTATGGAATGCCCACAATCGATAAGCTTAGGTGCCGGGTATGGGTACTTACAGAATCTAATGATTGTACTTAGAGTGATTTTCGCAACGAATATAAATAAGTATTTAAGTTTGGAAAACCGCTTATGCATCTAGCATATGAAAACATTGATTTGAATTTAAAATATTTAATGCGCATCGTATAAGTACTACACGGTTACTAAAAAGTATCAGTTTTTATTGTGATGTTACAAATCCTCGCTACAAGTTTCAAGATTAGAAGACACTTTGACCCGTATTATTCTTTTATCTAAGGAACTAAACTCTTATAAATTAATAACAATTGTAATAGTAATACCTATTAGTTTTCTTTTGGACCTAAATATTTCATTTTTCATAATTAGGACTGCTGAAAACTGTAGATTAATATTATTTTTAAAAAATAAAGTTAAAATTTTTGATTTCTGTAAAACGAGTTTTTCCTTTATAGTCAACGATATGTAGTAAAATTAACTATACACACGACTCTTTTCTAGCGTGCATCTTTGTTTTACGAACATCTCAACCGGTTTTACCTTTTTAGTGGGTGTTGTAAAATATGCTTGATAACCGGAAGAAATTTTCCATATAAGTAATCTCTACATCTGTAACAGTGGTTCTTTGCTTTCTCAGAACTCAACACTTATAGATATTTGGGAGATTTATAAATAAAAACATTTTTAAGCTTCTTCAGATCATTTAAAATTTGTGTGCCTAGCAAGATGTGATATTACTAACGCCCCTTTAGCATTATTATGTTAGAATTTTAGAAATTTAAAGTTTTTTACCCTTATTATCTTTCTAACTTCTTTGAAAACCAAACTGACAATAGTAAAAATTCTTCCCTTTACAATAAGACGAGAGACACACAAACACCTTCTTAACAAAAAAAGGCACGCATCTTTAAAATGCTTGTATTGTTTAGTTGTTGCTAATTTTAAGAGATTTTTGTGATTTAACTAATTAGACAATCTTTCATATATGGTCCGAAAAAAAATTGAATTTTTTTTTCAAGATATAGGTTATGGTATAGTAATTTAAAGGACCAAAATACTTAATATTTTTACACAATTTCTTTTCTGGACAAAAATGCATAGGTAATCTTAAAATTAAAGAAGCTGTTTAGTATTTGAATGAGTACATTCTGATTTTTAAACAAAACAAAAATTTTAAATCTAAATTTGAAAAATTTCAAGTTTAAAATTTAATTTTAGAATCAAAACTTAATATAGGTTGTACCAGGCGCGGATCCAGCACGGCTCCAAGGGGGGGGGTACTTTTCCTGGCAAGATCCCCTTGTGGTACCATTGGGGGTCCTCCCCTAGAAAAAAAAAATTGACATTTGAAGTGTAAAAGTAGGGTTTTAACTCATTTTTAGAAGCGTTTTGAGTCTAAGGGGGCACTTTTCAACACTATTACCTTTACTTTATGACCCAAAATGTCAAAATTTTATGATTTTCCTTAATATAAACACTGATGAATACCCCACTTTGATACTAACGGGGGGTTTGTGGGTCCTCCCCCAGAAAATTTTTTGAAATTAGACCTGTAAAAGATGGGTTTTTACTCATTTTGAGAACCTTTTTGGTCTCCAAGGGGGGGCACTTTCCAGAGTGCCACCCCTGGATCCGCCACTGGGTTGCACATGCTTCATTAATTAAAGAATATCTATGTATCTTTATTCAGAAAAAAATTATGTGAAAATACTATTTTTTTTTTCAAAAAACTGTGTGCAGGGAAAAATGGTTCTAAAAAACCTATACATTTAAAAAAATAGTAATAAATCAATGTTCTCTGTTGCCATTCATGTTTTTTGTTTTTCCTGCTCAATATAGCAATAAGTAAAAAATATAATCACTTGAAAGATTTATTCCATTTTCGAAATATGAAAGTTATTCGACACCTTACCACTGCAGCCTTCTATTTCAGAAATCGACACTGCCCATGTTCCGAAATCCGCGCATACCCCCAACGTCTCCGGACGCACAGCGTGAAAAGCCAGTCCCCCACAGGACAGAGTCTGTCCAGCAGCTTGAAAAAACAGATTTCCTGCGCTTCCCAAGTCGTGATAGAAATATTGGCTTCTGGTTTCTCCCAGTCCAACTGGAACTCCATGTTTTCGTTGGACGGCTGCCAGCATCACAATGGGTCCCGAACGCTTTTTATTATTTCGAATCAAAAGGGTGTGCTATCTCGGGGAGTTCCGGAGGGGCTGCAGGTACCAGTAATCGGTCTTATCGTTCCAACGAATTGATGAGGGAATTTGCGGAGGGGCCCAAAAACGACCCTAAAAGTCTTTTATTCGGATTCCGTTATGAATTATTTTGTTGAAAGTTACGCTTAATTTACATGCATAATGCCCACTATAGGCTTGTATCCCGTCCCTAAGGCTTCAAGAAAAAGTCAACTGCAAAGTTGTAGCATTGGTTAAATACCAAAAGACATTTTTACGCTTTTGCTTCTTCGTAAACAATAAATATTCTATATTTGGACTGAAGAGAAGGACTAAAAGTACCCCGTGCCCCACAAAACATCAATACTACAACTCAAAATTCTTTAATAGCTGCGCCACTGCGTTGTCCTGTATATTATAGAACGAAGCGATAGTGGCAATCAATTCGCGTGAATTGCGAATGAGTGTAATAAGTAACATCTTTGTCATACATAAAGAGATCCTTACAACATCCTTTACATACATCCTTTACAACACGTTTCCTTAGTTACAGTGCTACCTTTTATATAATACACAATCCACGAGGGTTATTCAATTATAAACGAGTTTCGTTTAATTCCATCACTTAATTGATAAAATATCGCTTATAATTTCCCATTTAAAATATACTTATCTTGAAGTTCTTGGTAAGGAGAGATTCATTTTATCATCTTATTTTCTCTAGTAGAACAATTAAATACCATATTTAAGAATATGTAGTCTCTTACTCCCAGTAGTCAAGATGTTTTATCGTTAAAAATAATTTGAATAAAACGAGAATAGGGTTAAAACCTCAAGAAATGGATAACATTAAAATATTTCCAATTTTTTTGCGTCACAAATATTCCAAGCTCCAATAATCCTAACAAGATTTCAAATTATGGAGAAACCTTCTTTACCCACAGCAAGCGTTCCCCACACAATCCAGTAAATAATTCCAACCATTCATAAAAATAACCCCCGCATGCATCGAATTTCTCACCGAAAACAAATTTCCGTCTGAATAAAAAGCAAGCCGCCATTACCTGCTCCAATCCGACCATTGCTCACCAACCTTTTTAACAAGTATCAGCAGCGACAATTCCGTCTTTACTATCAGCCCTAAGCTCCGGCGGAGAACAACAAATAAATCGCGCTGTTGCTTTGTTAAATTTCGTTCCGCTTCTAACTATTCTATTTTCCGCGAGCGGGCATTTTTAGCGCGCTCATGACACCGTTCTTGGAAGCTTCTCTTATCGTAAAATATGAATAATGTTTTTGTCGGAGCCAACTCCCAGGGGAGTGCTACTCGCTTGCCTACTTCATAACGCGGAAAATCCACCGAGTAATAGGTTGAGGAGACGTGCCGTGTTATATAATATAACAATTCTGTTTGGGAGGTAAACACTGCATGGGCCACCGTTTATTGAAAATTTGGAGATCTAGGTGATTTTGGAGTCCGCTTTTTTGTAGACCTAATGCATATGAAATGATTTCTGAGAGAAGGGGTCTAATTTATTATGGATGCCTCTCAGGCATACTATTCTAGAGGTTATTCCTGTACAGTTCAGGTTCGTTTATTAATTTGACCATTACGTCATTTTATAGATATGTTAGGAAAAAAAATCAATACTTCTTGAGGTATTCTCTCGTTTGGAGATTAAATTTCCTTAAAATAGTAGATAAAAACCATGAAGAATGACGTATACATCAAGTATTTTCATATCATGTGATGTCACATCCAATAGAAGCCCGTTTTCTGATAACGCGACTTTTCTGACGTTTAGACAAAAATAAAATTGAATTTTAAATCATTCAAAACAAATTTTTGAACTTAAAAATCAGAAATTTAGGAGTTTTAAACCGTAATGTATCAAAAAAGTACAAAATCAAGCAAATCCCTCACTCATGCAAGTACCTCATTGAACATATTAAAAACCCAAGAAGAAAAGATTTAACGATCACTAAAATCTTGACTTGAAATAGTTGCTTAACATAAGAAATACCTGAATTCCTCTCTCTGCATGAATTAATAGATTTCGTAAACTTTTTTTAATTATATCTCTCCATGAGTAAATATCATAAATGGCTACGTTGTGAGAAAAAAACATCTTCTACACCCAGCTGGCTCTAAAACTTCTCTAATACCTTAAAAAGCATACGGAGGCAAAAATTTCACCTAAAAACAAGTCCATTTGACTTTTCCGTAACACTCTGATTTATTAGTATCCGTAACTAGGGTCTCCATTGTTCTTTATCTTGAACTTGAAAGTTTCTATACATGGAAAAGTCTGGCACGCAGAACCTTAAAAAACGACCATTCCCTTGAGTACTTCGAACACCTCTTCTCCCGACAATTGCAACATGATTGACGTTCTGTTCTCTACTAATGGTTTTTAAGACTGTTAGTGAGTTTCTATTGATTTTATTGCCTACCCCAGTTGGAGAAAGATGTTTCTTTTTATTTTTTCAGCACATGTGTGACTTTGAGGATTTATAGTTCAATAATGAATATAATGTCTTTCAGTTCACGTTTGTTTAATCCCAATTTTATTGTCTAAAGGTGGAGAGTGGGATAAAGGACTTTGGACAGGAAAGCGGTTGTAATCTCGGTGTAATTACGAAACATGGAAATGTTGACTCTGGGTTTTGCTTTAATGTATAGCTTGATTGTTATTCTGGAATTGGTAGGGTTTTTAATAGAAAAAGGTTTGTGAGTTAAAGCAAATAGAAAAAGTTGTCAATAATTTTTCATTCAGTAGAGAAATTTTGAAAAAGAAAGTTTGAGAAAATTAATCAACAAGCAAATTAGATGACTGCAAGAGCTGGAAAACTTAATGTTTCTAAGTATGAAGTAATTAGACAAATTCCTTTGCACTTTATTAATTTTAATATTTTAGTGTATATTTTTTAAAATACTCAAATCTGTCTCACTGCTGTACTAATTATCAATATCTCGTATCTTTATTGATTGCATCATTGGTCATGAAAACTAATCCATTTATATTTTTGCTATACGGAATTGACCTTTAGATATTTCGATATAATGTTATATATGTTATAAATATCACTAAAAACCACTGAAATTAATTATAACTGAATTATTAAGTTCCTTTTAGTTATTTTATTTTTTAATAATTATAATTTTGTAGCCATCCTTTAGTAACAACTATCATTACATCTTTTTTATGATTCATCCCTTGGTAATAGCACATAATTTGCATACTCTCCATCATGGGCGTCATTTAGGGGGGGCACCAAGGTTTCCACTGCTATGTGAAAAATTGCTGCAAGTCGCTTGAAAATTCTGTAACTTCCACAAAGAGCTTTGGGTGTAACCCAAAAACTCTCAAAAAATGAGTTAAAACACTACTTTAAGAGGTAAATTTTCAAAATTTTACTGGGGGTGGGTGAACCCCAGACCCAACTTTTTCCCTCTTTTTTTCACGTTGTCAAATTTTGACATAATTTATATCATTCAAATACTACTTTTCAGTGCTCGTATATAAATTTGCTCGTTAGGGGATACCTTAAAAATGAAGTTGCGGCAACCCCCCAAAAAAAGTATACTTACGGCGTGGAGCCCAGGCCCACAAAAAACCCTTGTCCCCCCAACCGAAAACTGAAATGACGCCCCTGCTCTCCATACAACTAAAAATACATGCAAATTGTTATTTTAACTCGACTTGTAAGAAAGTTAAAAACTGATTGTATAGATTTACATCTCATTTGAAAACATTTCTAAATCTATGAAATTTCTAAAAAGTATTAAACTTAGATTCAATTCATATACCTAAAACCCCGCATAAAACCTCACTCAATTGAACACGGATGATACAATGTAAGCAACTACTATTTCATTTCCAACATAAACTCGCACAACCTTTAAAAACACCTCTGCATACCTGGAATTGGCTGTTACGGGCAGTTTCCATTCAGACTTAAGCCAGTGCTCAAATCTAATCACTACTAGAGCTAATAGAGGATCGCCGGTTAATTGAGCACCCCCGGAAAAAATCAATCCGGCAAATTATCCTGCCATTAGGCATATATCCGAAGGTGTAAGTGACTATTTTATTTATAGATATATCCCTTATATATTTTTTCGTATCCCAAACAGTTTGGATCGGGAACTTGAGCCTAATGAGATTAGGGCATAAATTGAATTAATGAAATTTTGACGGTTCGCCCAAAGAGTGCCGGTGAATTCGATTAATCCTTTTAGGTAAAGCTATTATCTCCGAAGAATTAGGCGCGCTTAGTGTCTTCCGTTAATAATTCTGGCCGAGACGGTGTAATAGCTTAATCGAAAGCTTTTATAAAGTGTCAGCTCGTTAAACATGGATGATGGTTCTGCAATCCTTCACTGCCTTGAAATTTACGATCGTGGGAGGTGATTAAGTTTTTGAGGGGAGTATCTACTCGATCTCTTACGTGGTTGATCGTTCTTATGATTGAAGGGGTAAAGTGAAGAAGAGTAAAATTTCTAGAAAAGGAGTTATTGTAGCCTATATGTATAGGGTAGGTTTGGACCTGTGCATTTTTTTGTAAACTGACACCCTCTATCTAAAACCATTATTTACAGAAATATCCCCTAACAGCCATGTGATAAAAATGTGATAATTTTGTGACATAGGAGTCATAGATGTGGTCGTGATGTATGATATCGTTTGGATTCCCATCTGTCCGGAATTTGTGATAAATATTTGTGAAAATTATTGACATCACTGTGAAGTCACATTGATGAAATCCATCACATGATGATATCCTTAAGACGTCACGGTGTGATAGATCACATCGAGGAGTCACTGAGACATCACTGAGTATTCACGCAGGCACTCTTGGATGGTGGTCACAATGTGATCCCCCGTGATGTCGCATTTTAGTCACACTGTGACATGTGGCAAGTGTGATCAATTGGGATGTTCCGCTGATATCACTGACTTTAGTGCTGTTAGGGTCAGTGTCGTGAAAAAGGTTTTTCACCCCGAAAGATTCGAATAAGCTTCAAAGTCAAATATCTCGAAACAAGCTTTTTGTACCATTCAACCTCTGTTCTGTTCACCTCTTCAATTGAGATATATTCAATTGATTCTGTTCACTACTTCAATTGAATTTCCCTTCTTCATTATGACTCAATGGTCTAATTGTGAAAATTGGTAGCGACTATAGTATAGAATTAACAGATTGTAACAATTTATAAGGATTTCTAAAGAAAAACCCCTCAAATAATTGGCATTAAATAGGCTATTTAAGCACTTTTCATGCAAACGCACTATTAAAAAATAATCTTCTTCAACAGCTGAAAGTCATTTCTTCTGTCTGCTCTGCTTTCTATAGCACAAACACACTCCTTTTTTAACATAAAATCCCATTTAAAATCATTTTAACCCGTAACAGGGGACGTGGGTCTCCCAGACTACGCATCACTTTCCTTTCCTCCCCTCCACACGCTTGGATTGAATGGATTCTTCCGCTAGCTTCACTTTTCGTGATCTAGGCCCTGACCCCTACTTATCAGCATGTTAACAAGTGCGACTGTATGGAAATTCCGCTTATATTTCATTTTTTGCGAATTCCCTTTTTTTCACCTCCCTAAATTTAAAAGATGTTATTTATGCGTAAATATCATTATCTCACATACTTTGCGGTAAATAGTAACTCTTTTAGCGTATATATAATATAATTTAAAACACAATAGTTTGCTACTGAAAGGCTCACTACGAGGGATTATAATAGTTAAGCGTGAATTCTCCAAGAGCACGTTTCTTCCACAACGTGAACCCATGGTACCCCACAGAGAACACAAATCATTAACTATTGAAAAAGTCTGGCTGTACAAACGAGATTGAACTACGGCTGTACCGAACGTACACCGTGCCCCTGGAGAGACCCACCTTGAGAGCACTCCTTCATTTTTGGGCTCCGTAAACATCTCCTATTTGAAGATGATTGAGATTAAACAGCCAATGTCAATTGCACAGGAAAACTTGTTTCCGCAGCTGAGCTTCCATCCTGAGGGGCCGCGCTATGAACGTCTGTTCTGCCTGTCAGATTCAATTAGAAGGTGACATGGCTAAGTATGTTTATTTCGAAAGGGGGATACGCTCGCTTTGTTGTGCATCGAGAATAAATTGGGTGGTGTAATTTGCTTTGGCCGAAAAAGCTGTGTATCTGTGATTGATCTTTGATAACACTGATGCAAAATGTTGTAGTGGATGGTTTTTATCTGGGAGGAGAAGAGGGAAATGGGTTGTTCTGTTTTGTTCGCAAGTTGTTACGAATGTTACTGTTGTGAATAAGGTCTTGAATTATTTATTGTTATAGGTTCCTCCGTACGCGCTTACGCTTCATCAAATTTCATTTGCGATGATAAATACATTTGAAGTCAGATATTTGCATGTTAAATTAACATAAAAGCGTTAAGGTTAATTAAATTATCGACACTTATTATTTTATATATTTTATTATTATTATTATTATTATTATTATTATTATTATTATTATTATTATTATTATTATTATTATTATTATTATTATTATTATTATTATTATTATTATTATTATTATTATTATTATTATTATTATTATTATTATTATTATTATTATTATTATTATTATTATTATTATTATTATTATTATTATTATTATTATTATTATTATTATTACTATTATTATTATTACTATTATTATTATTATTACTATTACTATTACTATTACTATTACTATTACTATTACTATTACTATTACTATTACTATTACTATTACTATTACTATTACTATTACTATTACTATTACTATTATTATCATCATCATTAGTTATTTTACAATAATACTTACACATTTTATCCCTTCCCAAGTATTGCCAAAATGCTTAACTGAATCTATAAACTCTTTTTAAGGTTAACATAATCCATTTCTAAGCCATCAAAACTGTAAAATTCAAATTTAACATTCAGATATATGCTCTTAAACACTTTAAGAAACAAGTCTTAAAAAGCATCGTTCCACTCCTGACATTTGCTTCATGTTAAAGCTTTTAGGTGCTGCCAAAACAAACTATAAAAAGGCTAATAAATTGTTTTCGGGGGTGCTCGTTAATAGCCGCAAGAGCTAAACATTCCATCCGGCTTTTGCACTCAAGCTATTTTTAAGCAATGCGATGAGCTGCTCATAAACAACTTAGCAATCGGCTGCTCGCGGTCATTGCTTGCAAGAAAGAACAGCTGAAACGTTTGGGTTCTGAGTAAGCTGTGTTTACAAAAGAACTAATTGTTGGGGAAGAATAAAAGGTTTGAATCATGTATTTGCGCCCATAAATCTGCGCTTATCTTAAAGAAAACTAACGACGAGATAATTTCATTAAGAGCAGTTTTCAACAAACCGGGTAAGAATAGTTATTAAATTGGTTCATTTTTTCAAGTTAGTGAGTTATTCCAGACTTTTCACTTGTTGAAGAATACTTCAGAAAAAAGAGGTAGAAGAAAAACTATTATATGTGAAAAGTATTTTAAGCTTCTCTTTCTCTCTCTAATCATCTTTCTCTTTTTGTCTATCTTCTCTCGCTCTATTTTTCTTTGTTTCCCTCTTTCTCTTTCTCACTATCTTTCTCTCTCTTTGTATATATATTTCTCTTTTTTGGTTATCCCTTCCTCTCGCTTTCCCTTTAATTTCTACCTCTTTCTCTCTCTCTCTTTCTCTTTTTTGATCTTCCTCCTTTGATCTTTCTCTCTCTTTATCCTTTTTCCTCTCTCTCTCTTTTCCTTTCTCTCTTTGTCTTCATCTTTTTCTTCCCTCTTACATTCTTGAAAAAACTAAGATTCTCCACCAGGTTTTAGGTAATATTTTTGTACTGAACAAGTTTTTTGAGTTGCCAGTACTAAACTCTGATTAATGTGGACGAGTGGAGAGAAGGGATTTCTATGATAGCTTTGGTGTGTAAGAATAGTAGATTACATTACGTGTGTCTGGGATCGCTAGCACGGAGCCAAATTATTTAGTCACTATTCCCGCCCAGTTTACCCTGTTAGTTAGTTCATACTGGAGGTAACTGGAATTGGATAACTGTCACGAATAGCCAATATGGCAGTTGAAGTATTCCAAATTTCTTACAGCGCCAATAACCTATTATTGATGCTCCGAACAGAGAAGGGCTTAATGGCATTTCTGGTCATGTCATTATCATTCATCATTTAAGTTCCGCTCAGCGGTGAACAGCAGAAAAATTTCGCTCGATGATACATTCGAACAAAAAACTGTTCAATTCGAATAGGGTTACATAGTTTGGAAAGTGATACGCATTACTCGATAACTAATGGCATCTGGAGAAGTAAATCTCTCGAAATATTCTGCGAGGCAAAGGAGATTAATCATTTTTCGGGAGAGACAAAAAACCTCGAGTGGCATCATGCAGAAATAAAAATACTAATCGCAATAATAAATTTAGGAGACAAAAAACGGTTGTAGGAATCATCGGAAATTGTCATCCCAGATTTATAACATTATCAGTCACCGTCTCGCTAGGTGGCGCCACCGGGGTTTGTCGTTTGTCTTTCTAGGCTTTTTGAGGTTGGATTTTTGAAGCGATTTTTTCGCCACTGAAGCGGTGGAGTGGGTAACGTCTTTGTGAAGGAGTCTTGCCATGCTGGCCAATTTTTACAAAGGAATGCTGACAATAAGGTCACCAGGAATTCGGCTTTTCTATTTTCTTTCTTTTTTTTTGGTGGAGACCTTTCTGGGAGTGAGGGGGCTTATTTTTTGATGAGGCATAGAGTTGGAATAGTAAATCATTTTATTCAGGTTAGATTAAGTAAATGAATGTTAAATAAGAAAGGAAATTTTATGGGATTTATTTAGACGTGGGGGTTGTGTTAGTTTTTTCTTTGATTGATGAAATGACTTATGTAAATATGATAACTTATATGCATAAAACTCATGGTTTAATTATTCATCTTCCAGATTTATGATTGAATGCTTACTATTTTATTAACTACATTTTGGAAAATTATGCAGTGCGATAGCTTTAAACAAGATTAAAAACGAATATATAAATTGTAATTAAAATCTTTGAAACTAGTAGTTAGCAGTATCACTTAATTGCATGAAAAATTAAATTAATTTAATTGTAACTTGTTAAATATGAAGTTATTTCAACTGAAATTTAATGACACGATTAGTGTATAATGTATTTTTATAGCTCTCAAAAATAGTTTATGAATGACTGCGCATCCGAATATACCAACTCATGGTAACTATGAAAAATTGAAAAAAAAATCAATTCTAAATTTCTAGAAATTGTCCGTAATTTTAAAATCTAGATTTTTGCAAACAGCGGCTATAAATATTTTAATTGTATCAATTTCTACAGTTCCATACTGGCACCGAAATCTTAACATTAAATGCGTATTTTTATAACCTTTCTTTGGTAACTACCGATTTACGCCATCCAATGTGCAAAAAATATCTAAGCATCTGAAAAATCCCAACGGTAAATTTTAAGTTAAATGTTTCATTTAATACACTTTTTCAGATAACACTACTCAATAGTTATTCAATCAAAAGCATTTTTTCAAAATGCTTACATAGTAGGACCAATATCTGTATTAAATTTTTGAATTCGCATCAACTGAGATTTAAAATAGAATCTTTATCGAATGATTACTCAAAAGATCATGACACTCCGTAGCGAAGATTTCACAATACCTTACTCTCACATTGTTTGGGATCCCATCTTGCGACTCGCTAATTTCATTACGCACGTAAGCATGGACCTCCTCCCCAAAGCAAGTCTGAATATTCCATGGAGAAGGTTCAAGTACTCCATCTATAGCACCGAAATCCAATTGAAATATTACGGAACTTCCGCACATTCGGAGGTAAAGGGAATAAATATGTCTACTCCACCGTGCACCTTTCAGACTAGAAATAATTCTTCAGTGTTTGATTCGGGCTTATGGGCTCCTTTCTGCGTTTCAAACTTGGGGTTGTTACGGAGGAAATTCCGAGTGTATAAATATCACGCTCGAAAAGAAGGGACATTTTGTCTCCTCGCGTCTTTCATGATAATGTCGCAAATTTGAAAATCAAAGTGTGAAGTTTTTGAATTTGATGGAAAGAGAGAGGGAAAGCTGTTTTATTTTGTTGCTGCTATAAAATGTCATGGAATTGTTCTACTGCATGTTTTGAAGTGTTTGCTGTGAGCAATAACATCCAGTCTGAGGTATTTTAAGCCTTTAAAGGACGGTATGTTCTAAATGTCAAATTGTAATATTATCTCAAACTTTAAAAAGCTTTTAGCAATAAAAAGCTTTTAACAATATAAATCTCACTTAATTCACTACGTAAACTATAAGTTTCCTGTTATTCAAATAGTCTGACATAGAAGGGATTAAAATTTTAATTACAAATTGAATTTCCCCCAAAATGATAAACACGGACTCATTGTGATAAAAATGTCTAACATATAATAATTTCTTCAAGGAAGTTTTCTTAGTTAGAAATAAGTAATTTCAATTTTAGCAAACAAATACTCGGAAGGAACAGAACAAATACTAGAACTAGAGCAAATACTCGGCCTATGCTTCAGTATCACTATCAATTTTTAAGTACATAATGGGTTTTTACCTTCAACTGCACTCTAGCGTTTTTATAGAAACAGTTGCACAAAATTACAAAAGTCGAGGGTATGAAGATGGGAGTTGTGAAAAACGCAGTGAAGAACGAGGTAGAAAAATGTGAGGTGCGATAAAATAGAGAAACGAGTTTAAGTATTTTTACTTAAGTTATTATTAAACGAACTTTCCATTTTACTCACAACAACAAAAAACACCTCGAAGTGTGTTGAACATGCGTTTGAACACTGCTATCAACAGCATACCTCTTTAATTCGAGCATTCGCAGCTGGAGAGATTCCCATCAATTCATAGCTTGATATTACGTGAATATATTGTACAGTATCAAATGGGCTCTGGGATGATCATCCATCAGGAAGGGACAAGCAGGTCAATTGTCTTGGTGCCCGGGGCAAAGATGGCCTATGCTACTGATTGCTCTTGTGTCTAGGACTGG
Source organism: Tetragnatha versicolor (assembly GCA_024610705.1). Lineage (NCBI taxonomy): Eukaryota > Metazoa > Arthropoda > Arachnida > Araneae > Tetragnathidae > Tetragnatha > Tetragnatha versicolor. The sequence continues at coordinate 53,710,464 of JANDEH010000009.1, forward strand.
GTTATCCGGAATCAAATGTGTCACTTTAGGGCCATACTTGAGGAGGAATTCGAACCGTTTCTGTGAGTGCTGCTTATGTGTATAATGTTATGACTGAGAAGTTTCTGAATATGAAGTATATTATTAAATGCCGTGACAAATGGGCGGTATTGCGATAATCCCTTGTTGTGGCTGTGATGGGAATATGAATAGTGGATTAGTTACTTCATTAAAGATTCATCCAGAACTTTTTAAATTGAAGGATAACTAGAGTACATTGTAAACTCATAATTTCATAGTTCTTAAATTGCAAAGTATGAGGAGCAAAATCATATTTTTTTAGAAAACTCCAGTTTATTACTCAAACCCAGCGTACATGAAATGTTATCTTTAAAAAAGTCGTTTTATTCCACTTTAATAGGTTAGTAAAAACTTTGTTTTCCTATTTCTACTACTTTTGACAATAAGTAAAAATATCTTGCAATGTTAAAAATAGAAAGAATTTTTTATTGCGTTTAACAAGCTTTTCTCTAGATTAATAAAGATACTTTCCAACTTTAAAAAAAATCTTAAATTTCACCTTTCGCACACCTCCTTTATACAACAATCAAAAATATCCGATCATATTACCCATTTTTAAAGCATGCATCACTACGTATTACTATTTCTATTGAGTAATCATGGGTAGATTACCTATGATTTTTTTGGCATACCGTAAGAAAACTTAATATTATTATAATTATTATAAATATTATTATTATTATTATTATAAATATTAACACAGGTAGGAAACCCTTGATCTATGCTCTAACCAATCTTTAAAATCCATATTATAAGGCCTGTAACCTAAACATACTAATCTGAATATCAAATTATAGCAAAACACCGTTTCCTTTCCCTTCCCTAGGCATAACTACCCACACATCGCATAAAGTGAATACACAACACAAAAGGAGTCTAACTTCATCACCATCTTCATACATTAAAATCCCCATTCACCAATGCAAATTCATTCACACGTCATATCACGACAAAAGTATCGAAACAGTCTTATCTCTCATTCCAGTGGCCTCTCTAACGATATAGAGAGGATACATTTCCTCGGCCGGGCCGGCTGCCAACAGGAAAAATGCCCCCTCTCACAAATAATTTGAAACCATCCTTTACTATCCGAATTAATTCATGCGCGTCTCGTTTGGATTCGCTTATGAGTCTAATCCGCATGAATCAAAGAGAATCCCTATTCAGTGCTGCGATGCATGGCTGCTCCGATTCATAAATTCATTCCCACCGCTGCTGCTGCTGCAGACCGATTTATTTATCAACTCCATCGCGAGGTGACCCGTCGCGGGATTAGAAGATGACCGGGGAAATGTCAGGGGTGTTTTATTTGGGGTTGTGAGGTTCTTTTACATGTGTGGGGATTATGTGCTAGGAAAAGGTGGTTAGTAAAAATTGAGGACATTAATATTTGAGGGGGATTTATGTGGTTCGGTATGCGTGGTGCGAAAAGGTGGAACATTTTACTAAATAGAGTTAGAAATACAGCCATGTGGGATATTATTCCGTCGAAAAGTCGAATAAAATAAGGTTGCGATATAAATTATAGGAAGATAAAAAAATGATTCCTAATGCATCAGTCCGTATTAGGAAAATACCTATTTGGTTATATACTGTCTCTTCTTTTTTTCTTTCTCACTGTGTTTTTCCTCTTCCTTTCGCCATCTGTTCATCATCTTCTTTTTCTCTGGATTTTTTGAAAGATTTTTTTAAAATTTTTCTTCTCATTTTTCACTCTAACCTACCATGCTTTTCTTTTCCTCCTTTTTCATACTTGTTTCCTCTTTTTCAATCTTCATCGTTTACTTTCTCTTTTCTCTAATTTTTTCAGTTACACGTCCTGATATGCCTTCCTTTTCTTTCCTCTAATTTTTCAAACTTTGCAAGTGTATCTTAATTCTTAATATTTAAGAGCTAGCTTATAGAAAAAAACAATACACAAGTAACTTTTACGTATTCTTAGTGATCTATGCTTGAAAAAACAAAGTCGGATTTGAATAGTCAGTAAAAACAATCTATAACCATCTCCACAAGAATAGCATATTAAAATTTGCAACCACGAAGAAAATATCGTTTCACGTACAATGTTCCTCAGCATTCCATCGTTATTGACTCCTCCCAGCCGAATAGATCCCAAAAAAGGCAATAGATCTCTGCGATCTTTCCATCCATTCATAGCGAACTCTCCTTTGTCTAACCCGATGAGTTTTCCAGCCCCCGTCCTTTAATCTCCACCGAGGTTTGTCCATCGGTGCAATAGACACAGCATTTACTCGGCTGGCCACCGGTCATCCTCTGGCTGTCCAGGCCATTTGTTACCCTCTCGATCCTTTTGATAGCCTCGCTCTATTTTCCCACTACAATCGGAAGGCTGCTCCTTTCATGTTTTGAGCTGCTCTTGGCTGCTCTTTTATGTTTTTAGCCGCGTAATCTGCTCGCCGGAAATACTGAGCGTAATTTAGCGAAAGTTTGATTTCGTTCGGTTCGATCGCTCGCTGCTGCCTGTTGCCGCAGAAGTGGCCCTTTCGTTCTTTGCCCGGGAAAATAACATCAATTTTAGATGGGGATGGTTTTTCTTCTTTTTTTTTGCGGCGAGAGTTTTTTTGTTTCTGGCTTTTCTCTCTGTTCGGGAATAGGAAGGTTGTCGGGTAGAAGTTGGATTTCTTTGGCGTGTCCTACTTTCGGTTCTGAGGTCTTATTTTTTTTTACGTTTTATCGAAACGAATTATTGTTACTGAAGTTTTAATTAAATTTTTCTCGTTTGAAATACTAAAGGTTTCGGTGATTTTTCCGCTTCATGTTCTTATATTTTAATGACAGATGAAATGAAAGGATGTCGTTGGATTTTTTAAAAATCAAATCATTCGTTATATCGTTTTCTTGAAACTTTATTTGCTCTGTTTTTTATTGTATCACTATTTTCTATTTAAGGACTATTTCCAACTGTGCGGGGGGTTTGCGATATAGTAATCCATAAAGGCAAAGGTAAAAAATACGTCATTTTAAACTCATTCATTATTTTTTTTCATTGGATATTAAGGTTGTCCTTTTTGCTCGTTGATTCTACCCGATTGGCTGTACCGCAGCAAAACGCTAAAGTGGAAATTAAAGATAACTAATTCATGTATCTGTTCAGGGCAAAGAGATACACCGGGTGTTTTTAGTAATGCCCGGATTTATTACATTTCTCATAACAAATCAATTATCTGTTTTAATCAAATCTAACCTTTCAAAAGGAACACACTTGCCATGAAACATTCAATTTATTAGTCATCCATTACAAATATTTAACCGTTATACCTTTGTGGTAAAATACGTAAGCGCAGTCATATTAATTTTTATCTTAATTTACTAAGTCCAGTGTTTGAAATCAAACTATTTTTATTGTAAATATTCATTCTTCATTCATATGTGTATTTTGAGAATTAAAGTGTGTTAAAACGGCTGGTTCAATACGTGGTGATATAAAGACAAAATATCACTGTCTTCATCGAATTCAAACATCCAAAAACGTTCCTTTCAAAGCCTAATTTTCTCCTTCACAACTCACCTCTGCGCACAATGTCAAGAAAAAAAATACTCGAACGTAACTCATTTGTCCGAGAGCACAGCATATGCCCCGCGTAAGTAAGCCAACACTTCCATTCATTTGCTTAAAAATGCTTTCCCAGTGACTAAATTCTTGGCGGGGAAATTTTCACTCCCAAAAGCTTACTTTCAGCTGTCAGTTGAAACGAAATAGAAAGCAGCTGTTGGAATATCCGATGTTAATTTTGACCTGAGGCGCATTTCAAACAATAAAAGCACCCAGACAGAAAGTAAAACAACCCCAACAAAAATAAACCCAGCACCGTAAATGTATTAGTCATTAGCATGGCTTGTCATTATGAATTCAGTTAAGGCAGCCCTCTGCCAAGCGTAACGTTCGTACTTTAAAAACCCCCTTACTATATGCCTGGCCTAATTTCCATATCATCTCCGTGCTGGAGTATTACGCTCTTTGTAGCAAATTTGGGTAGCTTTTATTTCTGGATTTTTCGCTGCAATCTTTTATTGAGGCAGTTAACGAAATATCGGGTCGTTCGTAAGTTGACGTGAATATTGATCGAGGGGTATCTTGTTTTTTGATAATAAAAAAACACGAGAGGGGTTCGTTGATACTGCGATATGATTAATTTTAAGCCCGATCAAAATTCATGAGCTCTTTATTTGGAATTCGGCGTCATCTGTATAATTCAATAGATTTTCTTTTCAAGACTTGATGCCCGCCTTTTCCGCAACATTTTCGCTCGTTTTTCGGTTGTTTAAAATTAATGATGTGGCGATGCAATGATTCTTCTGATAGTTTTGAGTAGCTTTGAACCTTCCGTGGCGAAAATGAGGATATGTCTTTTATTATGCTACGCTCCTTGAGAACCAGTCGTGTCTTTCTTGTTTTGACAGCTATCAATTGATGTTGCTTCATTTTTCACGTTAATGGAGGAAAAGGTCTGGTATTTCAAAACTATTTGAGTCAAATACATGACTTGGACTAATGGGAATATGAAGGTTTAGATTATTCTACTAGATATATGACCATGAAAAGGGGTTGAGAATTAAGCTTTCTAAAAAATTTAATAAGAAATATTTCTAAAAATGGCTTACTTTAGATCTTTAGAAGATATTGTTCCGCGTTAAGGCACGTGTTAGGTGTTAGTTAAAATTTATTCAATGATATTTGATTTAATTTTTTTAATGTTGGTGTTATAGGCAAATATAATACGAAGCTTATCCTCTTGTAGTTTGAAGCAAAGTACGATTTTTCTCTAATAGGGTACTTTTCCGTTACCAGGGCGCAAATATCGCCAATTGTGAACCAAACGCGAGTCAATTTGCCGAGCAAAGCGTACCCATTCCCTTTATAGATGTAAGAAATTTGGCGGATTTCTACATTATTTGGCGAATTTTCGCTTGCGCTCTATCAAAGGAAAGGTACCTCTAATAGTAAGGAAATCGAATATTACTTTTCAAGTCTCGAAAAGAGGAAAATATTTTTGTGTAGTTTTAGAGGAATATATTGTTAAATGTTTATGAAATTCCTAATAAACTTTCATTGACCAAGAAGAGCTTGAATGAAATTCCCCCCCGTCTCACCTCCTGTCACTCAATCCTCCTAATCCGAATTTACAGAGCTATAGGTGAGTATGCAGCAAATTTACAACCCGAACTTTCTACAACGCAATAAATTATCCCCGCAATAAAGTACCTCCCAGTATAAATAACCTCTCCAAATAAATATTTTGGCACGAGATTCCGCCTTATCCGCTGTCGAAAAACTCCCGTTCGAGGTAAAGCGCTGTATTTTAATACTTAACACCGCAATAAAATGCGTTCTCCGGCTTGTTGAAGATAAATAAAACACAATAAAGGCGAAGAGTGCTGAGATCTATTCACGATATTAGCATTTTTATGCTGTAGAAAGGAGCAGGGGAGGGCAGCTCACGCCATAGTGGTGATTGTTAACTAGACCGCGCATCGGACCACTTTCCCAGAATGAGTGACCGTACCATAGTATCGTCGCTTGTGATACCACTTTACTTGTCAATTCTTGTTTTTCAAGGGTAATTTGCACATATTTGGTGACACGTTTTGTTACCTAACAGAGACTTGGTACTGTGCAGTTTTTAGGTAACAAAATATGCCACCCAAAAGAGGGTCAAAGGCATTGACGCATTTTGAATTGAATTAGAAATGTACTTTACAAGTAGAGTTAACTTACCTTGTGTGGCTTTCAGGGCTGCTCTGTTTCCTAGTACCGGTGATGAAATCGTTTCGTTGACGTTTGCGGTTGTCTTGTTCAAAGAAATTCATAAAATCGTGTCCAAATTTATTTCCTAATTCTAAAACAACTATTTTCTTTATCAATTACGAAACGAATTACGAAGAAGAACAATTTCACTGAAAATTTTCTCTTCTAACATTGAAAAATACCTTTGGTATTGATTGCAGAACGTGCAGTCCATCGCAAACAAAAAGGGGAGACACCTGTTTTCAGGTATGATTCTTCATTGTTTTCTCGGGACTATTCCGTTATTCATATCGTTAAAAAGAAAATTTTCAGGCGCCCCAAAAGTTAAACAAAGCATTTATTTTGGAATATCAAAAACTTGGCAGTTTTTTACTTGTTAGTTAGTGTGGCTATTTTGGTCAGGTACGCCTCACTTCCATGACTCTAGGATACGTTGGTTCCAATTAAAAGCCGTGAACGGGACTAATGAAACACTCTGTGTCCTTTGGTTTGGCCACTCTGTTGGCCCCGTGTAGGGTGGCAGCTATCGTGCTCTCTATCCAAGCCGTATCCCTATGGCGCATAAATTGATACCGAATTAAACGTGATGCTAGGAGTACAGACGCGTCCGAAAACGTGTTACATGCATAATAGGCTGCGGGAATTCCTGATTTTGTTTTGCTTGGTGTGCGTGCGCTTATTTATTTGTTTGCTTTTTGATGCCGACTTATCTGGCGGTCAAAAAGTCAACGGGGCCAGCATTGAGAAAGCGTGACTGCGGAGTGCCTAACAAGTGGTTGTTCCCCTCGATCACAGGAGATGTGTATAATCTCCGCACGGGGTGTCGACCCCCCAACGCCCGGGGATCGTCCTTAAATTAAACCATTCACTTCATTGTATTAGGGAACATGAAAAGCGGGAGCCACTGACGTATGGGGAATTTTTTAAATCGAGAGAGAGAAAAGGTTTGGTACTGCTCAGTTAGAGATCTGGTGTTTGTAAAACAGAACAGAGCTGGGGTATTGGCAGGCGTGGATTCAGGGGGGGGCACTCTGGACAGTGCCCCCCCTTGGACCCAAAAATGTTCTCAGAATTAGTTAAAACCCTACTTTACAAGTCAAATTTCAATTTTTTTTCTGGGGGAGGACCCCAATACCCCTACAGTTGTACCAAAAAGGGATCTTGCGTGACACTTTTTTAGAAAATCACCAATATTTTGGCATTTTGTGTCAAAAGGTAAAGGTGATGGTATGGAAAAGTGCCCCCCCCCTTGGAGCCATGCTGGATCCGCGCCGCCTGGGTATTAGACGGCCATTATAATGTGCTGATAAAAGTCATGAGAAATACAGGAATTTAGGACTGATTAGTTCTCTTAGAAAAAGAAGTCCCATGGTTCAAGGAAATTTTGTAAACCTAGAAAATTACAAGAGTTCGAGACAACTTAGTTACAAGTAAAATAACTGTTTTAAATAAAAAAGGTTTTACATATCATTATAAGTATTATAAATTAGTAAAACATATTTTCACGTGCACTTTTATCTTTAACGGTAAAGCCCTTTGTAATAACATATCAAACTTATGCTTTATTCTTAAAATTCTCTTAAAAAATTAATATTAAATAGCAAAAAGTTCAAGCTTATTTGAAACATTTAGGTAACACGAAATTTCAAACAAATAAACTCACAATTAAGGTGTGTATAGTACAAAGTTGAACAATATTTATTCCAATTGAGCCTAATAGGTTAAAAAAATTACACAATAAGAAGTGTAAACTAAAGCTTAAAAATTTATATGCGGTTCAATGAGAAAATATATTTTGATGATAACAACAAAAGAGTAAAGTAACGTTAAAAGGTTTTTACGTTATTATTGAAAATAATTATATTATAAAGTTATTATAATTTCTACAACCATATAAGAGTTGTCTATAACATATAATTTAAAGCCACTATTTTTCACACCACTTTGCCTCAAAATACTCTATTAAATACGCGCATTAGGGTTTAAGTAAAAATAATAAAATTAATAACCTGAGTTGTTTCTCAAAAGCCAATTTTCGACCTCTATACACCGAAAATGTTTATTTTTCAATAAATCCTCAACAGTCACACGGTTGAATTGAATGCAATTTAAAGAGCCCGAATCCCCAAAGCTACAACATTTACTTTTGACTTTTAAAAAACTAAAAACATACAACGATGGTTAAAAGAGCCATTATATTTACCCAACACTTAGTACAAGGTATGCCGGCGGTACAACCAAATTGAATTTCATAAAATTGTTTTGCATGCTTTCAAACTAGTAAACACAAATATCACTCGATTTAATGCATCCGAGCTGAAGAGCAAACAGAAATCCTCTTAACTACAATGGCCCGATGTTAACGCTTCGTCGAATAGGTTAAATAATGAACTGAACATCGAGTAGAGGCGAGGTTCGCTCCAATAAGGAAACACGAAATGGAATTAGAATATAATAGCATAAAATTGGGAATGACGGGGATATGAATCTTTTCCACACAGGCTGTTGATATAACCTTAAAAATAAAAATAAATAACACCAAACCAAGAGCTCAATAGCTTTTTACTTTTTAATTTAATTTTTTCCAGTTGCTGTACCGCTCCTCCTAAAAAACGAACCTTTATTTTTTTCCAGTATTTTAAATTTTTATTCCGTTTATATTAACTGAATAAAATTCAAAGATTTATCTACCCCTCTCCTTTATCAGTAAAAGTACTCAATTTATCATTTGCAAAAAATCGATATAAAATATTTTTTGGATTTATACTATAATATAAAGTTAATGTATTAAAGGAAACTTTCTTAAAACTACCAAATACACTGTGCCCCAAAATTCATTACCAAATACCTAAACAAAGAAGTTTCCCATCTCCCTTGTATATTTTTAAATAAACAGCTTGATTTAGTATTTTTAACCTTTGCTCACTTTAAAATTACCTGGAATAAACGAAAACTTATTGTCGCTTAACAGAATAAAAACTATTTTGTCATCAAATTGTGAACTTGATATTAAGAGAGTTTAGATAACTCGATACTGCTGAATACAAGAAGGTTGTGGCCAATTGGAGGACGGCTAACTCATTTTTATGGCTTAGAAAAAAATAACAGAAGTAAAGAGAGAAAGCAGAATGAATTGAATTTCTCGTTTATTTTGAGCGCTGATTTTTCAATTTGATCTACTTGAAAAAGAGGGCTAGAAAGTACGAAACATGTGAAGTTTTCGTTTTCCAAGGAACATTTTACTTTGAAATAAATTCTGTTTTTTCTCTTTCTGTTATAAACTTATTTCTTTGGAAATTTTATAGCGTAGAGTTTCAGAATGCGTGTCTTGAGTTAGACGAAAGATGGAATATTTTACGTTGCCATTTTTCGAGTCTATTATTGTTTCTTGGGTTTTTTTTTCATTTTTATGGTTAGAATTCTTTGTACCTTGGATTTTTGTTTTCAAGACATTTTATTTGATAAGGTTAGAATGTCTTTGAATATTGTCTTTCAAAGATTAACGAAAATTTATTAAAAAGTTAATTTCTTCAGCAACCCATTGTACTGATAAATTGGATAAATCGGATGCCAACTACCCTACTTAAAAAAACTTCATTTACTATTGCTACATTGTATTTATAACGTACATATTTTTGTATTTATTTATATCGTTATCAGTAAACCGTATTTATAGTTTGTTTTAAGTACTGTAATATTTTATATTACTCAAAATCTTAACAACTTTTATTTAAAATAGTATAGATTAAGTAATTAAATTATTTTAATTTATTTGAGAGTAGATGTAAAGAAAAATGTACTTCTAATCAACAAAAGTGGAGTAAATGTATTTACTTATGATTAATTGTACCTTATCATAAAAAGTAGTTTATAATTTAAAGGTCATATATTTATATAGAATTACATGAATTGCATTAATTTTTTTCGTAACTGATTATTTTGTAACTTCTTTTAATTTAAAAATTAAATTAAAGAAATACTTTTAATGCCATTTTCTTAACTTCATTTGCGATTTTTCTTTGCTAGTTTTCAAGAAATGCATATTCGCATATGCTACGGTGGTCTTTTTAGAAGACCCTAATAAGCTTTTACAAGACAGGTCTGAAAAATATTTTACAGTTAAGGGAAGGATTGTAGCTCAAACAATCTGTCCTGGAGCTTCTAATTAATCTTATTCCCTTAAGGGCAGCATTCCTGACTATCGGTTTTTGAAACAAAGATCGATCTCTTCAAAAATAATTACGAAGAAGTCAAGCCACGCAGTTTCTTATTTTCACTCTGGAATAATCCAATGGCTTAATTTACTTCATAATTCTAGTTTTACCACGTGCACGGAGTTGGCTAGGCAATTTCCGTGCAATCGATAGACTCGAAGTTTAATGGAGTTGAAAATCTGCGAAAAGCAACGGGGGATCAATAAGGAACATTTGTTACGATTTATTGATTACCATCTGAGAATGAAGAAAAAAACTAAATAAACCGAGATATTTCTGGGTAAAGTCTGTACTCATCCGGAGTTGATTAACAGATCATTTCTTTAATACGTTCGTATTGATCGCATCTAAAGTTTAATACGCAGATTTTTCATTTTGTTCATTTTTTACATGAAACGGTTTCATAAAATTTGGTGAAAGAACGATATTTAACATTGATCGTAGCTTCGTGATTCATAAGGGGAAGATGCAACGATATCGGAGGGTTTATTAATGTGTCAAGCAATTCGTTGTCTTGTTAGACTTCGGTTTAGTAACAAAAATGTACAAATTTAGAGAGACTCTTGTATATCTCTTATATTGGACTTATTAAGTATTACCTTAAAATTCCTTAGTGCAAGGGATCCTGTTGGAAAAAATATACATATCAGGTAACCCCTCTTTAATTATATTAAAAAAAAATTTTTTAATTCGCAGCTTAAATTGCGAAAAAACCAAGCTTAAATTATAGTAAATGTAATTTAAATAAGTATCCACTCACCCTTGGTTCCTTACTGCCTTGCATCATACTTAAAAATGAGAAAATTAAGAAATGGAGAGAAAGTAAAAGGGAAAAAAGGAGAAGGTAGAAATATAGGTATTGTGTCCTCTTATCCACTCGTTTTCCTTATGGCAATCCGGCAAGACTAATTGGACGAATCACAATGAGGCACCCCAAATGATGCAACGATTTTTCTCCCTCTGTGATTCGTCAATTGGTCTCGTAACGCAACAGAACGGATAAGTGGAAATGGTGCTTTAGAGAGAGAATGATATGTATAAAGTAAGAAAGAAACTGGTATTAGAGGGAAAACATAAATATTTCCCCATTTTAACTAACTTACCCCTTACTTCTTTTATATAACTGTAGAAAATGTCTATTATACTAATGATTTTCCCTGGCCTTTTATCCCATAGGTAAAAACTTGTCTCCTCAAAAATATACAGTCATGATGAAATTCTGGTAAATTATATACCTCTTAGCGAAAAGATGTAGTTTACGGCTAGATCTAAATGATAGCACCTATGGGAGATTTTGCACGATAAATGTCAGCCTACAATGGTATCCTTTTTAGCTGGAGTAAAATAGTGCTATTGCAGAAGTAGTGACATGTGGGGAGGTTCTTTCCGAGATATTGCGTTCTTTATTTTCAATTTGTATAGTTTAAAGTGAATGGAAGTGGAAAAAATATCTCCCCCAGACTGATACTAAACTATAAGAGTCTCGTCTTGGCAACAATAAATTATAATTTATTTTCTTCTTATCCTCTTCACGCCCCAGTTCCACCGTGGTGGACCTTCGCTTACCCCCTCAAAAACAAACTTTTTATTGAAAACTATCAGCTAAAAGCTGAAATATGTATTATTTGATGTTTTTACTTCCTATTTCAATCGAAAGATGGCGCTTTAAAACAAAATTTTGCTCACAGCACATATTTAAAAAGAGGATTTTGGAAAAAATGGCGTCATATCTAAAACTTGGGAATATTAATTAATTTAAACCTAAATTAATTTATTTATGAGACTTAATTTGACTAGTTTTATTAATTAGTTTCCTTTCAAGTAGAACAAAACAGTTTGTAAAGAAATCCAACAAATTTTGAGTTTTGGAGAGCAAGATAAGAGAGGTCCACCAGGGTGGAACTCGGTTCTTAACGATGGTAATTGTGTAGGAGTAAAAATTAATAAAAAACGGGTAAATAAACTATTTTGAGAATTTTAAAAACTTATTTTATAATTTAAAGGATAATTATTATATTTGTCATTTAAAATTTTGAATTTCATATAGAAAAAACAAATTTAAAAATATTTTTTTTCAAAATTTTTTTAATTTTTCAAAATTTTTTAAAATATATTCTGTAAAACTCAAAATGAACACTATTTTCTGCAGTATAAATGTAAATTGACTTTGATTATTGCATAAAAATGTTAAAAACATGCACAAAAAGTTTTCTATGCCCCTAAAACTGAATTTTTAAATTTTTAAAAAATTAAATTTTCTAAAAAATTATTTATTTTATAAAGGAAATTAAGTTACAACCTTCAAATAACCTACTATGACAAAAAATGTATAAATAATTCATATATTTAAATTATAATTATAGAAAGTAACAATTTTATACCATAGGAATTGTGTCATGTTTTACTACGTTTAGAACTGAGGTCCACCAGGGTGGACCTTAAATTGTAAGCCCCCTAAAAAACATTTTCTTGAATTGAAGATTTTTATGAACTTTGTGAAGCATTTTAATACTATTTTAAGAAAAAAATTTGAGTTGAAAGAATTTTTTTATACCTCGGGTCTGAAGAGGTTATGAACACCGTTTTGTTGTTGAATAAAGCGGATTTTATGCATTAGTTTTAAGTTTGGTTGCATGAGGCCATAAATATTTTGCATTGAGTTCCCCGTAATCCTTTTATTCCGAGAAAAAGCTGTCATTTACGAATAAATTTAAAAGTTTTTCAATTCATCAACTACCTTTTCAAATGGTGTTAGCAAACTCAACTTTTTCAATGAATTACCTGTTACGAAATTTTTCCAGCTCTGAGAACAAGTTGCGTAAGATATTTACGAAAGCATTTGAAAAAAAATTGCATGATACGAGCGAGAGAGAAAAATCAAAGGAGCATTTTTAATCACATCTATATCGAAATGTAGAACTCCTTTTGAAGCAATCTTTTTTTATTTAAACAAGCGGTTGTATTTTCAGCGTTTCATAAAAACCTTCCTCTAGCTATCCAAAGTACTTTTCATCAAAGCTTCAAAATATTTGCATTTATTTTTTAAATGGTTTTTCTATTAGAATAGAGTGAAATTTATGTTCCTTAATGTAAAGAAATCGCTCATTTTCGAAAAAAATAACCTAAGCTCCACTCACTGCTTTGATTCTAAAGACTGGTAGATAGTTTTGGCAACAAAATATTTTTTGAGTAATCAATGTAAAACTTATTTTCCGGAGGGATTATATTTCATTTATATTTATTCTCTAAACTAATGGAAAATCGGTTAGCACATAAAGATTGAAACTGTCGTATTTTGAGTGGAACAGTGAACAAAATATAAATTAGAAAATCCTTTTTGAAATCTGTGTAAAATTATATAAACCCCATTCTCCTTAGAATTAAAATTAACTTTAACATCCATGTTTTACACAGATTTTAGCTTAATTGTTTTTTACAATGGAATATTTTGGCATAATGACATCCAAATTATCTTTCTCTTTTAAAATAAGCTTTGAATTACTAAAATTACTATAACTAATGAAAAAAAAATAAACAATCATGCATCACATAATTTTAAAATCTTTTAAAAAGTAATTAATCCCTTGCTCCTAAAACATTTTTAAAAGCTGTTTTCCCATTCTTTTAGTCAACATTTCTATTAAGTTAATATTTTACTCACAGAAACTCAACATCTTTGCAGACACGCTTAAAGGAAAATTCAAATAAATGTCGAATGTAATAAAATGTAGCAGTTCTCCCTCCAGTTACAAATCCCTTCTTAAAAAACGTAAACTTTTCCGACTTTAAAAAAATAAAAAACTACGATGCCAGACAGCGGAAGACTCGAAAACAAAGATTGGCGGCATCTCTAACTATTATCTGCACTCGGCCAGAAAAGTGAAAAGTTACATCGACAGATCAGAGATGATAAAAAAAGGCGCTCAAAAGCATGTAGCGAAGCGTCCAAAGTGGTCCGATAGCAACAACAAAAAGCCGAGGCAGAAAAACCTACCATTTTGACATTACCGATACTCCACACTCACTTTTCAAGTCTAAAACGTGATTTAAGAGTGTTGAAGCCAGTTGGGGAACAAACACTGCTAGCCCTGTTATTTGCAGTTCATTTGCTTCCTGAAAGTGGCCTCATTTTCCGACCGGGGTGCTGACTCCCACTGCCAGATTCGTGACTCCGAATTGTTGTTTTGGGGGATGACAGATTCTTTTCCTTTTTTTCATCCTTCTGTTTGATTTTGTCTATCTCTTCGGAAGAAATTATCAGAAGATGTATTCCGAGAGAGAGCACGTTTTTCCTTTCTCTGACGGGGTGGTTTTTTTTCATCCAGATTCGAGTTTGATAATAGGCTTCAAAATCGCTGCTTATTACATTGGTAAGATGCGGGCAGTGTTAGCTATGTGTTATGTCATTGTATAATATAACTTATTTTAGCGTTCTTCTTCGATGCGATGCGATAGCGGGATTTGTTTGTTTGCTTTGTTTCACGGCCTTGAGGAGTCTATTTCAAACTCATATTCTCGAGTTGGATTTCTGAAGGTAGCATTAGAATTCGGAATTTTTCTCTTTCGTCACGAGAACGTCTGTTCAACTGTTTTTTCTTTCTGTTGATAATGTTATAGTGTGTTTGATGAATAACTTTCTAGACGGATAGTTACTTTGGAATTCAGTGCTTGATATATGTATACATAAGTTATCTTAATATTTTCATAAAAATGTTTACTTTTATATTTTTTGTTGTGTATTAGTTATTTCAGAAAAGTTAAAAAACATTACAATTTTATTCTTTAAAAAAAGAACATGGCATAAGGGGTTATCAAATAGTACTACAGAAAACAAAATCTAGTTATAAATTTTGCAGATGTATATTTATATTTAGCTAGTAATTAATATTAAGTTTCTTTATATCATTAAAACTGCTTAAAAATTATATAATTTAAAGTATTCACTAAATTTTTACAATTTTTATTTTTTTATTTGTTGTTCATTAAACTTGTAAATTATTATATTTTTATAATACGGAAAAGGTGTGTTTAAACCAATTGAAGAACAGAATAAAACACCTTAGTTTTTATTAAAAAATTTATGTTTAAAATCTAATACAATGGTGCAAAAAACAACGGATAAATAGCATTTATTTTTATTATTGAAGAATCAACTCTAAAGCTTTGTATAATTATGAAATTCGAATAACTAAGAAAATACTAGTTATATATAAATAGTTAAATTTTTATAACAATTTCTAGATGTTTATAACTGAATTTCGGAGTAATTTCATAAAAAAGACATTTTTCAATAAACGCGAATGTATCACTGGCTGAGCAAATAGCCCCATTTCAAAATTAATTTGTGAGCTTTAAAAACCCAAAAATAAAATCCAACAAACACAAAAAGGCACTGAAAGCTATACCCCATCGAAGTTTGCATACAGGGCATCTTGCCAAACCCCCCCAAAAAATTAGCCCTCAATTTCCTAAAAAAGTTGCCCAATTTCCCCTCCAGCGCGCTCCATATATAATTCCGTCGCTCCGAACGCCGCCTCATTCCACTCCACTCCAATTTAAATAATCCAATTTCTGACATCCATCACTGGCCATGCCGAATGGAGTGATTAATCCCGGAATCTCCACAACCAAATAAAAGGCGCAATCAATGAAATTTCCATTTGGCCAGCAGTGTTTTTTCTCCCCTCGCCCCGGCCGGAACACGGCCTTATTTAATAAAGGGCCGGGGCGATACAGTCGTGTACTGGCTGACACTGGCGTGCCCCTTTCTAAATTAAATGGCATGCCAGAAGTGACAGGGGTCGTTTGTTATTGGAATACGGGCCTGTACTGCGTCAAGCGTGCTACGGCCGGCTTATAAGGGGATTGGCGCAGGAATCTATGGACGGATGATCTGTTTTGATGTACCGTGAAAATATGAGTTGCCTCTAACATCTTATTGACAATATTGAAGAGATTATCTTTCATTTTTGACACAAAAGAGTACTGGGGAATAATTTTAAAGGTTTTTGAACGGGAGATTTCGTCTATATCACTTATTTTCTTACCATTCCTTAATATTTTAAATTAGCCGTTTCACAGTTAAAGAAAATGTTGCAAATGTTCGATGCAATACTACTAAATCTTCTTAGTGGTTTATTCTTTAAAAGTATATGTTAGTGAATCGAATGTATCATAAAAAAGCTTGGTATAGGTATATCAGATATCTGGGATATTTGAAGCTCCACTAAAAAGATTTGAAAGTAATGTTTAATACAGTACACTATTTTTTGCCATTTAAAACTGAATTTGATTTGTTTCAGTTTTTTTTGTAAATTTTAATAAACGGAAATGATGCCCAAAAAAT
Source organism: Tetragnatha versicolor (assembly GCA_024610705.1). Classification (NCBI taxonomy): domain Eukaryota; kingdom Metazoa; phylum Arthropoda; class Arachnida; order Araneae; family Tetragnathidae; genus Tetragnatha; species Tetragnatha versicolor. Next base: position 53,726,851 of record JANDEH010000009.1, read on the forward strand.
GTGTTAAATGCGTTTTTGATTAGTTTAGTATTTACTTTTATCGTATATACAGCTGCATGCCTTGTTGTCATCTTTAAAATTTAAAAATATAAAATAAATAATGGGATGTTTTTCTCTAAAACACAAAGCAAATAACATGCAGTATACTATACAAGGCTAATGCTCATCATAATAAAATGTCCGAATGTTAGAGTAAATTGTTTACTTTCATTATAATTTCATCAAAGTCATATCATCTTGTTTTCTTGAGGCATTCTTTTTAATAAGGAAACAAGCAAAATTTCTTACTCTTATTCATAGTTTTGTTTGTTGCGAAAAATTTCATAATTGGGGAGAGCGAAAAAGTTTACACTGAAACGAAATCTTTTCACATTTTGAATGAAGCGCATCTCAAACAGCGTCTCTTAACAAAGCCTGGAACGTTCTAAACAAATGCCCAAATGAACTAACTTGTAAGGCATTGTTTCCTTTCTTGAAACTTGCTTTACAAGTTAAGTTTTGAACGTAGAACGCCGCTCTGTGTCGCAGCGAAATTAAGTTCGTATAAACAACGCGTCTTTAAACGAATTAACGCAACTTTTACACCATGATTATTTCAATGAATGCGCGTCTGTTTTTCATTCAGCCATATAAAATTAACGCTACATCTGAAAACATTTGTTTCGAAACAAAATCCTTTGTACTAAGTCAGTGGGTTTCCCTCTAGAATTTCCCCGTAGAAGAGCCTTTATCTCCGTAGCAAAATCCATCAAATATTTTCTCCCCAAGCTCTTAAAATAGTCTTCCAACAAAAGACGATGTCATTTGGTGTCTTGGATACATCAAGACCGCGATGCATTTATCCATGAAAATGAGCGTTGTAGACAATGAATTCTCTTTTTCCTAAAGTATCAACAATAAACTTTTTCTATCGATGACAGATTTTAATCTAGAGATTATCATTTCTCTCCAGTGTTGACAGCTTTTGAATTATGTAGGACAGAACTGTGTCACGTACAACTCAATAAGGAATCTTGATGCTTTAACCAATCTATTACCCTTCCTTTTGAGGTTAAGCTGATTTGAATTTTTGATGGTTAAAAGGTTATTTCTTAACCGGTGTGTTATGTGTCAACCTACCAAGAATGTGACTAATGAAAGTGAATCTGATGTATTAAATTTTATTTTTGAAAAACGAAAGAAATATACTGACGTAAACTCTTATTGAAATACTAAGACATTTAAGCTTAAATTATTAAATATGTAAAATGCTTAACGATTAACGGTAGAAACAAAGCTACTATTACGATATAAGATTTACTGGTTTACTATAGCTAAATGTTTCTATTACATTTAAGCAGTATATATAAGATACTTCATTACTGGTGCTCTTATTCATAATACTCGTTAATGAATATTTCGAGTATTATCATATTACTCGTCACAAACTATGAAGCAACGCTGTTGACCAAACTTTCACAAACATCTCAATCAATATTTATAATCAAAACTATCAAATTTATATCAATTGGCATCATATTAACTCTACATTATTACCAATCCTATTTGTTTTATCAACTCTATATTAGTTTCTTTCTATTCACAGGGGATATTTTTAAAGAAACTTGCAGGTTCAAAAAAAATTTTCAACGCGCCCTAGCTGAACAAAACCAATCGTTGAACAGATTACGATAGCTTTATACAATCCATCAAGTTTATTGCTCCAAATTAAGAGTATCAAAACAAAATTCATTTAGTCCCTGGACCTCTCTGTCCAATTAAACTCTATTTTTTTGCATCATTCAGCTTGAACTTTCAAATCAGTACAAAAAAAACACAAGCAACCGGTAATTCATCACTAGAAGCGCCATAACTTTATATTAGCCAAATTTCCCCCATCAAAACCTCGTCAAGTAATTGGCAGGGATCCCTCCCAAAGACACCTCCCTTCCCTAATTTTATGGTGATTCAGAAGGATCCTGTCCCATTCACCTTCTTTCCAGAAGGGGATCCTTCTGTATCACTTAGTGCGGCACTTAAAGTAATAACTTTCTGGACAATACGTTTTGTGCTCCGGGATCAGTTATCCAATCCGGACCGTGAATGGCTCTAATGATAGGGGTGGGATAAAATTGATTGTGCTCGTCGGATTCCTTTATCAATCGATTTGGAGGGCAGGTTTTTCAGCTCTGTTTGGATTGGCTTCTGCTGATGGAATCTGTCTGTGTTGTTCTTTTGAATAAGCCGCTCGCTGAGATGGTTAATCAAGGCGTGTATGGGGAAGGACTAGCTTTCAGGTGGTTAACTAGTACTGGTTAGACTGTGTTCTTAAACATTTAAGTGGGTTCGTGAGTGGGTAGAGGTGGCGCAAATTTCGAGGATGTGGTATTTTAGGTAAATCGTTTGTATTTAATAATGTTTTGCTGTCTTCGTTAGAGTTTATTAGGTTTTTGTTTTGAAATGTATTTTATTAATTAGTTTGTATTAGAATTAGAATTAGATAGTTAGTGTGAGAAATTGGAGTGATAAACATGAAATAATATGTAAAAAAGAAATGTTCCACTTCCGAAGTATTTCGTATGGAAAAAGATACTCTTAGAAGGCAAGGACAATTTCTTAATGTGTTAGGGAAAGTTTTTTGGGGATTGACCAATTACTAGAAAGTCCTATTGCACTCTCTTTTGGAAGTTTGAATACACACAAAGGCACTAAAATAATGAAACAAAAAATAGTAATTTTTAACATCCCATCAAGTTAACTAGGAATATCGCGGAGCTGATTCTTCCACTTTATTAAGTATGTGCATATAATTCTGTAGATTGCATATTTGGAAACAGTGATTAAATGTTATTCACATATAAAAGAATGTAATTTTTCTTTACATCTATAAGTGTTTATATGTTTAATATTTTTTATTTAAACTTGTTAGCTGTTAAAGATGTGTCTTATGAATAAGTAGTTGATAATATTCATTTCCCAATGTAAAATATAATATTTATATTTTTCCATTGAAAGACTAGTTAGAACGGCATACCCAGAATACCCTAAACGGAATAAAACTGCCCCATACAGAGGTAGAAGCATCTTACCCCAATACTCATCTAAGTATTCCCGGCTGCATCAATTTTTAGCCATTAAACATCAATAACCGAGCATCCCCATTTGCTAAAAGAGCGCTAAAAGTACTTAAAACTTTTCCGTCCCCATTCCCAAAAGTGCGTATCGCGTCTGTCCGATGTAATGGAACACATTCTTGATTTGTAATGTCTGATCCTTGTGAGGGAAGGTGTAACTACGCTCGCGTTAATTGAGATGTAATGAGAAAACTTCATCAGGGAAATTAATTATGCCAAGAGTAATCGAGAAACGGAGATGAATTGCGTTTAAAATATGATCAATCAATTTGGGCCCTTTCCCTTTGATATCGAGGCACTACTCGCCTACTCGGATTAATTAGAATGTACGTTTAGTTTGAAAAATGGCTTGTAGATGGAATTATTGTATCGAGTATTACATTAATAACAAAGAAAATTAGTCAAGATTTAATCATCATGGGAACCGAAAAAAAGATTTCGAGTTCTCTTATCCATAATGATTGTGTCATTTGATTGAATATTTAGGTAGGGATTTATTTCAGTTTTATAATATCAAAGGATCGTCAAAACAAACCTAACTGGGCGTTATTTGTTCTAACTGTTAAAGTTGTAAGGAGAACTGATTTATATTTTGATGTCAAATGTATTTGAAAATCTGAGAAAATATACTTTTCTTTGTTGTAAATGTGCATTTCTTTTCTGTCATGTTCTGCTTTTCGGAAATTTTCTAGATTAAAATACAGACTTTAACTTGTCAGGAGAGTCCAGATTCTTTGACACACACAACATTTCACCTCAAATATTTTTTTAATTCAGTGTAATGGTTAAACAGAATAATAGTACTAATAATAAATACATGGTCGCAGTAGGCAGCTTTAAAGTGTAGCAATATTTATTGCTTTTTAATGTGTTAAAATTAAAATGTACCACTGTTTTGATAACAAAATTACATACCCATTTAAAATTTTATTTAAAATATCAAGAATGATGTATACGAAACCGTTAAAAGTTTTTTTAAGTTTACGTAACATGTCTTGATCTGCATTCATTTTGGCTAATCCATGACAAAGGGAGAAACAAATTAAGAACAAATACAGCTTTAAAAATTTCTGCAATCATAATCAACTGTTAAAACTATCACCTTTTTTTCGTCGGCATGCGGAAACTTTTCCGTGTCTCAGCAATTTTCTTTAAACGTCAAAATAATCAAATGTAGGTAACGAAGGGGTAATAACACACTATTTGTTAACGAAGACGTTCAATCCAGTTTCGTCTAGAAAAATCACCCCTCTTACTCGTGTTTGCTCACAAATCTGTTAATGATTCCACTCGAGATTCTTTCATCTATTAGAAGGGCATCTATCTCCTAATACACTAATTGAGCGGCGGTCTCTCCCTCGGAACCATTAACCCAGATCGCCTAGCTAATGATTAAAATTCTCCGAAAACCCAAAACAAAAGCCTCTCGAAAGAAAGCGCGCGGAAAAAAGCGGCAATAGGCAAATAAGAAAACGATCAGAGGGGCGCGAAAAATAATAAATGCGCGCTTTATCTTTTAGCTCCCGGTCTTAAATGCCAGCCGCTGGGGGGATCTCTTTGTAACCCGCGCTGTTTTCTGGATCATTGAGTATCAGCGAAATAAATCACACCACTGAGAATAAAAAGTCCCCCCACTGAACAATGTATCTCGTTATTCATAATAATGCAGACATTTGTAAAAGAACGGGATTGGCTCTTAAGACAATGTCAATGCTTCTTACTCCTCCAATTTGACAGCGGCTAAATGCACGTTCCTCTCAAATAGATGAGCCTGGATTTGTTCTGGGGAGAAGAAGCAGGCATTTAAGTACTAATAAAGCATTCGTTTTCCTCCTCTTCAAAAAGTTAAAGGCTTCTAATTAAAGGGTGCTTCTGCATTCCGTTTCAGCACGCCCCGGGATTATTATTATTATTGTTTTTCGGCGAGGGCTGTGATTGTAAATTATTTCCGGGATTTTAAAGTCGCTGCTTTAGAGGGTGGGGGGTTTTTTGTACTCTTTGGGGGATATGTGTTGGGGTGGGTTTGGGAAAAGTTGACTTATTATTTTTCTTTTCGCAGTAAATGGAGTCCAGTGTTACGTATCATGTTCGATTTTCTGTACTTTTGGTTCTTAAAAAGGATTTTGTGTATGCCCCATTTGAATTTTTAAAACACCTTCATCAATTTAGTCTTGTATATTATCATTATTGAATTGCTTCTTTCGTACCATACAAAATAGTCGTCAGCAGAAAAATATGAGGGGAACACAACCGCAAGAGAATTTTAGGGTCAAAAACCTTTGATTTTGTAAAGAAAAATTTTATCAAAGATATTTAACCATTTCCCTAATCTTCTAGGAAATCTACACCACTGTATTTAATATCAAATAAAATATCCGTGGAGGAAGGTTTTTACAAATATATTTTGAAATTCTTAAATATTTTAAAATTTAATTAATTTAAAAGTGTTGTTTTATTTTGTTGAAAAAATATTTTTATCTAAGATATTTAACTGCTTCCCTAATCTTCTATGTAATCTTCTCCACTATGTTTAATATAAAATTAAATACAGGGTGATTCTAAATTACGTGGACAAACTTCGCATGGGGGTAGAGGGGACCTAGACAAGCATATTTTGCATAGGAATGAGGGGGCGCAGCCTTACCGTTTAAGAGCTAGGACCTAATGTTGTGCGATCGCGTTTCAAAAGGCCGTTTTTAGAAAGCCCGTGTGACGAAACAAAACATAATAAAATGAAAAACATTATTGCATGAGGTACAGGAGTATCCGTACAACTTAAATCCTCAATGTGATAGAAATTGGACCACTTGCTAAACCGTGGGGTGAGTTTTAAAATGTGCAATATTAATCTCTTAGTCAAACAATGGAGTTCCCTTAATGGTATTTAGAAAAATGATGATCGGGGAAGGAATTTTCAGTGATCAAACAGTTTCAATTATCAATGTTACGATCATTGAAAATTCCTTCCCCGGTCTTCATTTTTCTAAATACCATTAAGGGAAGTCCATTCTTTGACTAAAAGATTAATATTGCACTTTTGAAACTCACTCCACGGTTTAGAAAGTGGTTCAAATTCTATCAAATTCATGGTGTAAGTAGTAGGGATACTTCCTTACCTTATGCAATAATGTTTTTCATTTTATTATGTTTTGTTTAGTCACACGGGCCTTCTAAAAAAGGCCTTCTGAAACGCGCTCGCACTACATTAGGTCCTAGCTCTTTTAAACGGTAAGGCTGCGCCCCCTCACTCCAATGCAAAATATGCTTGTCTAGGTCCCCTCTACCCCCATGCGAAGTTTGTCCACGTAATTTAGAATCACCCTGTATAGTGGTGTTTTTTACAAATATATTAAATATATTTTTAAATTCTTAACTCTTTTAAAATTAAATTTTAAATCTTTTATAAACACTTAATCTTTAAATTAATTCCCTGTTATTATCAAAAAAAAGTTGTAAAGTTTTTATTTATTAGTTTGTTTATCTAATCTATTTTCAGACCTATGTATAACTCGTCTTTTGAAAGACCATGTTCATAAGTTATAATTCATATTCCTTTATTTATAATTTTCAAGAATATGCGAGGGCATTGCAATTCGTATGACAGTATAGCGTATTGAATTGTGTTCAAAGACAGGATCTCGAAAATAACTGCAATGTGTACATAAGCCAAGGAAATCAAACTTACTGAAAAACAACTAAATGCGGAAAGCCCTTTAAAAGGAACAAATATCAGGCGTGTGAAAAACTTCGTACAAAGCCTAACCCAAAATATAATATAATTTTAATTTTTTTCTACTTCAGAAAGCAATTTAAAATCTTTTGAAAGGATAAATGCTTTCTCTGGTAGTTTAGGTTTCTTAAAAAACAACAAAAAAGCGTTAAACTAAAAAATTAATTTCATCCAGTAATATGGTTTAGCACTTTCTTGAATACATAATATTTAGCCTGACAACGCTTTAAAAAAGCCAATCTCTTTGAATTCCTTCCCTTTAGTAATAATACAATAACCCCGAGCTCAGAAAGTTCCCTCTTAGAATACAACCAGCAGCGGTAGGACAAACAAGCTCTTGTCCTGGGGTTACAGGTCTTGGCTGCATTTCAAACAAATGCACGTTGTGCAAATAGAAGCCTGTCTTCCATACTTCATTGCATAGAAAAACTGCTGCTCAAACACTCGAAGTACGTTTCTTAGGTTAAACAAACGTCTAATAGAGCTATTATATTATAATTTCAAACTGCAGGTGAACGCTCTGTATGTTAGTCAGCAGAATATGAATCAACGTATAGACTAAAGGCGTGGAAATACCATAACTTAGAGTTGTCGTTTTTTCCCGCTAAGAAACACATAAGGGCGTTTTGAACATGGGCGTTTATTGGAATCGGCTTGATTTTTCCTTAACTGGTTGTTACTTGTGCAGCTGGCGTCAAATGTAGAAGAATAGTTTATTTCTCATGAATAATTCAGGTAAGAAAAGGTTTCGTTGAGTTTTCTCAAGTAGTAAACTAGACACTATAGTATTTTGAAATCGAATTTTCTGTTTTATGTTGTTTTAATAGTTTGACTGTTGAAATTGTTTGCTTGAAGCGTGAGTTTTTCCATAAATCATGTTTTATCGTCAGCTTGATGGTTTTGAAGGGATATTAGGCAGGGGAGCTTGAAGAAAACTCGAATTGAGTTTCGATGATTATGTGAGTCAGTTTACGTTTGTGTATTAAAGCTTTGTATTTCGATATGCATTTTGAAAAAAAAAAGGAAAATTGGTTTTGGTGTTTTATAAAAACCTTTCTACTACACTACATAAAATAATTGAAAATGTTATTTAGGAGTAGGAAATTTGGTTACCCTTTTAAGAAAAGAATTTTTTTTGGAAATATACTAACGTTAGTATCTTTCCAAAAAATTATTTTCTTACATACACGTTACTACTTTTAAACTTTAAAATTTTCAGATAATAATTGTTTTATGCAACTACAAGAAAGAATTAGTCATATTTGTTGGATTCACAAACCGATTTTGTCTGTTCTTTTAAATTACGAATTTAAAAACATCTCATTTACTATTAAAATGATCAAAATAATTCATACATGATATGTATATTAATGGGTTCTACTTGACCTCCTCTTATATTTTGTATATAATAATTAGATTTTTATTATGAAGATCAAAATTTTTAGCATTTGACAGACATTTTAATGGTGAAATTAGTCAAATGATTAAGGTTATACTTTTGGATTTAGATCCACTTCAAAGGAAATAAAGCTACTCATGTTAGGTAAGTTTCTCTTGAAAAAAATTATTTCAAAAATGCTTAAATTAAAATATCCTTCCATCAAATAGAACAGTTTTCACTGACGGCGAAAACTTCTTCGAAACAAAAAGCCATTCACTCTTTATCTCCAGTCGAATTATTTCCCGTAATTCAAAGCTAATCCCGGACCAAAATTCATAAATATATTCGAGTAAATTCATTCGAAAATAGCTGATTAAAACGCCCAGCATTGTTATCGCACAAACGACAAAGCCACAACGACATTTCGGTTGGGACGGGATTATAACTGATGTAGTTCTCAATCTGAATTTAAATATAAGGCAGCGTTTCAGCTTTGGGTAGTTAATTCATTATCCATACAAAAACGCTGCGACGTTTACGATATTGTATCTTTCCGAATAGGGGAAAAAGTGTTAAAATTATCCGATGTGTATTTTCTTTTTTTACTCATTTACCTAATTATGTATGAAAAAAGTGAATACTGATAGTGTTCTCCCGCGTATTCATCTGTAGCTATCCAATTAAACTCGTGTCCAAAAATTAAGGGTTGTAATTAATAAGAATAGTTTTGATTTTAGGGGGCATAATCAGACAAATATTATTCTTTGCCAAAGAAATTAATGTCATAGGAACATCTAAGTAAGGGAATATGTTATTCGGAACATTACCCTATCAATATTTTAAGGGTGTACAGAGGTAATCATATTTAAAGGTAAAGGTGGAGTTAAGAAATACCTTATACTTTTACAAATAACAAGGTTTTGTTTGGTAAATGATTGTCAGATGGACGTTTCTGTTACTTTTCCGAACCTGTATGGAACTTTTTATTAATGGAGAGCCTCTATACCCCCTTATTGTATTTTTAAGGTAATTTGACCCTGGGCCACATATTCTTACTTTTAGATGAAACTATGGCAAGAACTTTATTAATCAGAAACTATGGTTTGTGTGTCATTACTCTAAAAAATCAAATTATTTTTAATTTTTGGACGCGAGTGTAGTTTTATTGTAACTATATATTTAAAGAATAAAATGATAATGTATTCTTATAAGCTTATAAAGAAGAAGTAATTTGAAAAAGAATCTGGGGAAGGGAAGTTGTTTACGCGTGGACAAGTAAAAATAGCAAAGTGATGATCCAGTTTGGTTCTACTTTAACCATTGATTCTTCTTAGATCCTTGATTAATATGCGCCGAAACTTAGTTCTGGAACTTTTTAAAAATATTTAAATTTTCTGACATATTTTTCAGCACTATGCTAGTTTTATGAATTATTTTATATAAAAAGGAGGTAGCATTTGCATAAAAGAATATATATATTTCTATCTGCATACTTTATTATCCTAAACGTATATGTGCATACTTTTGACAAACAGTATCGTGACTATCATGCAAAACTAAAAGTATCTAGTTGTTTAGCCCTAAGTATTTCCACGAGAGAAATATTATGATGGTTAATATATTCTGAAAAATATTGAGAATCCTGAACATTTCTTTTTATGACATACTATATTATTCCCTGTGCATGTTTACTTAGTTTGGAAATTGAAATACTTGTGAAATAATATCAATTGCATTATACAAATTTGTTATCCCTATTAAGCAGGTTTTTTCTTGATTGTAGACAAAAAGTACGGAAAAAACAAGAAAAGGCGTAATCGATAGTTTCAGTTTTAATTATTGATTACGTTTGTGTACCAAAAACACCCTATATATACTTTACAAATCTATAACTCGCATTTTTCTGAAACTATTTAAATTTCTTAAAATTGCTCAACACTCGTTGCCAATAATTTTAGAAAACAATAATTACTCAATTCAAGACTACATCATTTCATCTTTGGCTAATTGCCGTTAGTATCACCCCAAATATGTGAGCTACTAATTTTAAAACAAAAAATCACATTAAAAAAGGAGTTATTTGATTAATTTAGATATATCATTATATTTTCTTTAGTAGAGGTAGTGTGAGTGAAACTCAGATTTTGCAAAGAACAGACAAAATTTATAATAAAATAATTGTAATTAGGTAGCTTGTAGGTTATAAACCAAACGTCTTCAGTAAGAAAATCAATGATTTATCTAATATAATCGAATAATAACTGTTTTAGGGTTGTGATTTTAAGATTCAAAGTTAGCTTATTTGTTGGTTGAGTCACGTATGGAATATGCAATATGCCTTCGCAATATGTTTGGACAAGATGCTGAAAAGAGTTTTCAACTAATTTCACGCGTTAAGAAACACGGAGCATTGAAAATTATAATCATGGTTAATTTTTTCTGTCAAGAAATCGAAACAAATTTTCTATAAACCCGATTTTATTTTACGTCATTTGAAACAGAATTCTCTCCTAAGTTAATCAAGTCAAGACAACAGGATTCCCCTTATTACAAATGGCATTCATTCATTTCTGCCATTTGTAATTTTTCATTTCCTTTCAGAACGAATGCATTTGAGCCTTCAATTAACTTCAAAGGGCCCCTTAGGACACACACTTGATCTCATCAGTTCACTTTGGCTTGAGGGAGGCTTGTTTGTTTGTTGGATATGTTTGGAGCGTGAGGTTTTTAATAATCCCCAAATCCTTTTTGAACTCTCCAGGGTTTGGATTTAATGATCACATTTGATCGCCAAAAGCTGCTTTAATGATTAAATTTTGAATAAAATCGTAAAAATTGGGCCTGATTTGAGGCAAAACATTCCAGATCAGATTTTGAGTTTTATTGGTTTGGGTTTAAAATCATGATTTGATTACTTTTGAGCGACATGGTTTACTCAAGTACTAATCATTAATTTATGAGGAAAATATTTTGATCAAAAAAATAAAATGCAAACAGCGCTAAAACATGTCGATCCCACCTCGCCAAAACCTTTTCCGAACATTCAAATCATCTTAGAATAATCTGTTTTTACATTAAAGAATGGGATGCAAAAAATCACTACCATTCTTATTATAATAAAACTACTAAGTCAACATTTAAAATTAAATTATCCTTAAGTTTAAAATACTTTCTTCGTATTTTAAAATATATTTTACATAATTGTTACAATTTACTTTCAAGTAAAGCGGGCTAATTTCTGCCAGATAAAGTCTGTGACGGTTGACATTATGTCTCTTAAGCAATATTAGAACGAAATTCCGTAAGGGTTATGCAATTTTAGTCTTTATTTTCTTGAAATTAATTTCAAACATTATAATTAACGTTCGGGTATAAGGGAGTGACTGAAGGACGACCGGGAATATTAAAAGGATTGCGTCTTATTAGTCAGAAAAGGATGATTCAAAATTCAATTTATTCCACTAATTACAAGAAATATTAGCGGTTGAATTTTCCCCTATGGATCTACATGAGGTTTGAAATCTAATGAGGACCTTGGAAACGCAGCTTAAATTCATGCCGTTTGATTTTGGAGTAGTTTGTCTTCGTAGATATTCCATAGTTCAAGGTAAATTGCAAACCGGTGAGAAACGGATCTTTAAGATAGTACGAGGGAATAAATGCATGGGTTAAGTAACTATAAAATCTAAGGTGTATTACGGGTGACCTAAATACTAAATTCATTGTAAGTAGTTTTTATATTAATATTATTTAGTTTTTATAAATTAAAGAATTTACTATTTTAGTAATTTAGTACTATTTAGTACTATTAGTTTACTATTTTAGTAAAATAGTAAATTCTTTAATTATATATAAAAATATAAATTAGGGTGGTTCTCTTATAGAGATATAGAGGGCTAAAAAACCTTTTTTTGAATTTTAACCGGGACACCCTGTCATTTTGATCTACTCCTTGAAAAATAATAATTTTGGTAGTTTTTCAGATTTTTTAGCATGTTTTTAGGGGTCTCTACCGCCCTTTAAAGTTTAAACTTATTCATGTAAAATAGGGAAAACAAAAATAAAACCAAAGATTAAATCATCACATCTTGTTCATGATTTTTTATGAAAAGCTGATATAGTTATAGATATAATGGTCCAGGTTGAATTCTTCTATCACCCCTCTTTCGGAATAAATAATTTTCTAATATCAAAAGAACTCTTGTAAAGTTGTTTTTTCTGCAGTTTTAAAAAGCTTATAACTCTAGAACTATACAACTTCAAAACCTGAAAGCAGTCCCATTTTGTTTGTAAATTTTTTGTGTTTGATTTGATGTGCATTATGACCCTTATTTAATTTTTTTTTCAAAATTAAAAACATATATATTTATATACATATGTTACGGTGAATGTTCGAAATTGGAGAATGTCGACATTCACCGGTGATTGTCGACATACACCGGTGGTGATTGTCGACATTCACAGATAAGTGAACATGTGAATGTCGACATTCACCGGTGAATGTCGACAATCACCAAATTTCGGTCTTTCACCGTAACACATATATATATTCCTAAAATCTTTTAAAAAATATTCAAAGCCTTTTAACAATTAAAATGAACATTACTACCAAATTTCAAGTTGAAAATTAAATTTATTCATGTATAAAAAATAAAAATATTTGAAATTTAGGCAAGTCCCTAAACTATTCCTAAAATTATACAGCAAGAGCGATTCACTCACGGAAAAATCATAAACTCGCTTGAGGGTATCCATATGACCTAAAACATGCAATAAATGTCACATAGATTTCAGAATATACGACAATTAACAGATTCGGTACAAAATCTTACAGTGCTTGTTCCCAGCATTAAATTAATTCAATTTGCATGCATTTTCCTGAAAATTCCTTAAATTGATGTTTATATCTAATTGTTTTTACTTTTATCTAATCAAATCCAAGTAAATTAATAGTTTTAGAACATAAAACAATTAGATATAAACGTATTTTAAAATAGGGCGTTACTCTTGAAGTTTCATAAAAATACTGATTTTTTCACAAAACATAAAAAAAACCAAAGACTAAACACTCCCACCTTCTTCTTGATTTTTTATGAGAATCTAATATAGTTATAGTTATAATGTTCCAGATTCCATTCTTCTATCACCCCTCTTTCGGTAGTAAAATTTTTTTAAAGTAAAAATTTTTTTAAATAAAAATAACTCTTGTAAAGTGGTTTTTCCTGCATTTTAAAACGGCTAATAACTCTAGAACTATACAACTTAAAATCTTGAAATTAGTGCCATTTTGTTCATAATTTTATTATATTTGTTTGGATGTGCAACATAACTGCCTTTATCAAAGATTTTTTTCAAAATTAAAAACGTGAAAAAATCTAATAAAAAAATTCTGAAAAAAAAATTATTAAGTAAATTTAAAGTTTTTCAACTCCCAAAATAAACATTTCTGCCAAATTTCAAGTTAAAAATAAAATTTGATCATGTAGAAAAAAATAAATTTTCGAAATTTTGGCAAGTCCCTAAGCATTCCATGTAATTTAACAAAAAAAGTGATTCACTGATGGGGAATTCAAAAACTCCCTTGAGGGTGTTCATACAATTTGTACCATGTGAAAAAATTCACTTAAATTTCTGAAAATACAACTATTACCGATTCGGTACAAAATCTTACAGAGCTAGTTTCCAACTTAATTCACTGTGCCTAATTTCACCTGAATTTTCCTTAGAATTAAGTATTTACGAAATTTATGATTTTATTTAATTCTTTTATCTTCAAACACTTTAAATTTTCTTTGATTTGACATGTTGGAAGTGAAAAAATTACATACTAAAAACAAACATAATAAATTACAAACAAAATGGCACTAAACTAATTTCATGTTTTTAAGTTGTATAGTTCTAGAGTTATTAGATTTACTCGTATTGTTCCGTCCAATATTGCGGCTTCCGTTGGCAGCCCCTCCCGCATTGGAGTGGTGACGTCAGTGAGAGTACATTATTGTCAGTTGGGCTTCCGATTTCGAGGGAGAAAGACTTCAGTGAGGGAATGTTTTGTTTATTTTAATTGAGCGCGGTAACGGTCACCACTCCAGTGCGGGGTAATGTTTATGTTTTCCTTGTAATTTAAAGTGTCTTTTATGTGTAATAAATGTGTTTTTGTCTATAATGGTGTATTCAGAAGGTGTGAATCCTACCCACAATCATTGGTCCGTCGAGCCGGGAGTTTAGGCAGTTTCGTTTTCGGGAATTAGGTTTCGCGTCTTTTGTTTTGGTTTTTATGTTTCTTTTGTGATTTATCGGGTTTTCTTTTGTCATGGATCAACTACTTAAGCGTAAGCGGGTGTTAAAAGGAAAGTTGACTCGTTTGTCAAACTTGATAAAGGCCAACGGTGAACCATTAGATTGTGGGTCGGCTTCTATTTACAAAGAGCAATTAACGCAACTACGCTTAGATTTAGACAAACTCTTTGAAGAGATTCTAACTTCCTGTGAGGAAGATCTGTATTGTATTCATGAAAAAGAAAGTTTTGATATCTTTAATGAAACAGATGCTTTGAAATTAGCTTTGAGATCAAATGTGGTATCTGTTGGTGAACAGGAATTACAAACATCCATTATTTCTGAGGATCGCAGGGGTCATATTGCCCTTCCCAAGATCAGTTTGCCTACATTTTCTGGCGATCTGTTCTCATGGATCAGTTTTCGTGATTTGTTTTTGGCCATGGTTGACCAGAATGAAACTCTGTCAGCGGGACAGAAGCTGCAGTATTTAAAATTATCACTGAAGGGAGAGGCTTTGGCTCTAGTGAATGCTTTCCAAATTTGTGATGCTAATTATGCTAAAGCTTGGGAGACACTCACCAACAGATATCATAGTGTTGTTGATATTGTATATGCTCATTTAGATAAGTTCTTTAATCAACCAAGTATAAGCCGAGAGTCGGCAAAGGGTTTAAGAGAACTTTTAGACATTTCTTCAGAGTGCATGGACACTCTACGCACTCTAGAACAACCTGTAGAGTATTGGGATACTCTTTTGGTCTATACTTTACGTAAAAAGATAGATTCAGCATCATTATGTGAATGGGAATTGTCTCAGGACAAGCAAACTATGCCAACTTTTGAGAATTTTAAAGGGTTTCTAGAGGCTAGGGCACGTGCACTGGAGTCGGTGTCTAGTTCATTATCTGGTTCAAAAAATGTTAAAAACAGTGAAAAACCTAAGGGTTTAAGGGCACAGTCATTTTATACCGATACAGAGTCTATAAAATGTGGTGTATGTTCTGGGAGTCATGAAATATATAAATGTGATACCTTTCTTAAAGGTTCTGTTGCAGACAAAAAAGAGTTAATTGCAAAACTAAAGTTATGTTTCAATTGTTTAAAAGGTTCTCATTTTTCGAATCAGTGTAAGAGTAGAGGTTGTAAACATTGCTCTAAAAAACATAACAGTCTGATTCACGAATCGAGCAGATTTTCTAAACCGAAAGTTGAGACTTCAAAGGTTCAAGTGATTGATTCAGATTTAGTGTCGACACATTGTGCTAATTCTGGACCTCCGAGAGGGGTTTATCTACCTACTGCGGTTGTCAAAATTGTTTTGCCCGACGGTCAGGCTGAATTAAGAGCTTTAATCGATTCTGGTTCCGAGGCTAGTTTTATTCGTGAAGATTGCGTTCAAAGACTGCGATTAAAAAGAAAGCATGCTAATATCAGAGTATCGGGTTTGTCCGCTGTAGGTATCGGTTCTTGTAAAGGACAAGTCCAGTTAGAATTAAGGTCTGTTGGAAATGATCAAGGCCTAACCGTGAATGCTTTAATTTTACCTAAAATTACTTCCGATATACCTCAGCACTCAATTGAGTCTGAAAGTTTGCTCGAATTTCGTGATATCAGACTTGCTGATCCATATGCAAATCGTTCAGGAAAGGTTGATCTGCTTCTTGGCGCAGATGTATTTGGTGATATCGTGCTAGGCAGTAAAATTAAACCAAAAAATTCATCTGTCACTGCGGTGCATACTATTTTCGGATGGGTATTGATGGGTAGTGTGTCCGGAGACTTAGGTCCCAGGTATCAGGTCCACCATGCACATTGTGATCTGAATGCTACTTTGCAGCAATTCTGGGAGATAGAGGATCTCCCAGGGTCCACCAAGCCACTGAGTCCAGACGAAACCCTGTGCGAGACTATCTTTGAAGCCACTACAAGACGTGCCAAAGATGGACGATACATCGTGAGACTTCCTCTAAAGCCAGATGGGCTGGAGCTGGGGTCTTCCAGAGGAGTTGCAATAAAGAGACTGAGCCATGCTGAGCGAAGGTTCAAGCGAGATCCCAAGCTTCACCAGTCGTATAAAGAATTCATGTCAGAGTACGATGAATTGGGACACATGGAGAAGGTTCCATCAGACAACGATGGATCAGTGACGTCAACTTTCTACTTACCTCATCATGCCGTGGGAAAGGTGGTTGATTCCAAAACCAAGTTTAGGATTGTCTTTGATGCCTCTGCAAAGTCATCTACTGGAATATCGTTAAACGACAAACTTCTTGTTGGTCCTGTGCTTCAAGATCCTATAGCACCAATCCTGATGCGCTTCAGGCTCCATCAAGTTGCGATGACAGCTGACATAACGAAGATGTACAGACAAATTCTGGTGGATGAACGTGACTTAGATCTTCAACGGGTGGTTTGGAGAGAATCGCCTGATCAACCGATGGAGGATTGGAGGCTGCTTACAGTCACATACGGCACAGCATCCGCGCCGTACCTCGCCACAAAATGCCTGCAGCAACTTGCGACTGATGAGGGAAACAACTTTCCGAAGGCGGCGAAAGTCCTACGGAGGGACTTCTACATTGATGATCTTCTGTCCGGTGAGGACACGGTGGCTAAAGCATTGGAACTGCAAAGGGAGATTCTACTTTGCCTGAAAGGTGGAGGCATGGAGATTCGCAAATGGGTCTCCAACTCCAAAGAAGTCATGGAAGCAGTTCCCCCGGAGCTCCGTGGGAGTGGTCTGCCTCTGGACATCGACTCGGCTGGTGCAGTCCGGGTGCTGGGCGTGCAGTGGAATCCCTCTACTGATTGTTTCTCTATAACAGTGAATGCTCCAGAGAGTTCAGGTGGTCTGAGCAAAAGAAAGCTGCTGTCTGACATCTCGAGAACGTTCGACCCTCTTGGATGGTTGGCTCCAGTAACCATCAAGTGCAAAATACTGATGCAGCGTTTGTGGAGACTCGGCTTAGAGTGGGACGAGCCTGTGCCACCGGGGATTCAGTCGGAGTGGACTACCATGGCTTCTTCTCTCACATCTCTTAGAGAGGTTCTCATTCCTAGATGTTTGATCCCAAAGAATGCCACACGCTTCGAAATCCATGGCTACTCGGACGCTTCAGAGTCAGCGTATGCAGCTGTGGTCTATCTCAAGTCGTTCAAAGAGGATAAATTGATGCTTTCAAGGCTGATCATCGCCAAAACGAAGGTTGCTCCTCTGAAGACTATCTCAATTCCCAGATTAGAGTTGTGTGGCGCACTTCTTCTGGCCAGAACCGTCGCATTGGTTCTTCAGTCTGTCAAGTTGCAAGTGGAAGTGATTCACTGCTTCACAGATTCAACTATAGTTCTGGCTTGGCTAAAGGGAGACCCAAGCCGTTGGAAGACCTTCGTGGCCAACAGAGTGACAAAGATCACGGAACTTCTCCCGCAATGCAGTTGGCATCACGTAGCCAGTGAGGACAATCCGGCGGATTGTGCTTCTAGAGGAATCTTGCCGCAGGAGCTTCAACACCATACCTTATGGTGGGCGGGTCCATTATCGAGTCAACAAGACTTCCAGCCGGATGATCAAGCGAGTCAAGACCTGCCTGAGGTCCTCAAAGAACAACGTGCTGTACAGACGTATGTGGCACAAGAAAGACGAGAACCAAGTTTGGATTTTCTCAAGAGATTCTCCAGCCTGACAAAACTGAAGAGAGTGCTAGCCTACTGCAAGCGATTAATTTTCAATGCGAGGAACGCTAACAATAGACGTCTTGGCTTCCTGAATGCAATGGAGTTGGATGAAGCTTTCATGCATGTCATTCGTCTTGTGCAAAATGAAGTTTTCCATGACGAAATCCAAAGGCTCAAAAGGGGAGAAGGTCTGAGCTGCAAGAACAAGATTGCTTCACTCAATCCTTTCCTTGATCAGGAGGGTATTCTTAGAGTAGGAGGTAGGTTGCGCAACTCCAACTTGCCATATGACCAGAAACACCCTATCCTAATACCCAAAACCCATTGGTTAACAGAGACAATTATAGTCAATGCTCATTTGACTCACCTTCATGCGGGTCTTCAGCTGTTGATGTCCATCTTGCTCAGACAATTCTGGATTTTATCTGCAAGAGATACCATCAGGTTCCACCTCCGTAGATGCGTCATTTGCACCCGGCATCGTGCTCAACAGCAGCAACAGTTCATGGGTGATTTACCACGTGACAGAGTCGTTCCTAGTAAGCCCTTTCTGCGTACCGGAGTGGATTACGCTGGCCCTTTCTCACTGAAGGCATCGAAAGGAAGAGGACGTTCCACCTACAAGGGCTACGTTGCAGTTTTCGTGTGCTTCGTCACCAGAGCTATTCACCTAGAACTGGTTGGAGACCTAACAGCTGAGGCATTCATAGCTGCTTTGAGACGTTTCATTGGACGAAGAGGGAAGTGTACAGATATCTACAGTGATTGTGGCACTAACTTCATCGGAGCATACAAAATCTTGAAGCAAGAAAGGAACCTATCAAGAGATGACGAAACTCGTATAGCTAACCATATAGCTAAAGAGGGAATTATATGGCACTTCAATCCACCAGCAGCGCCTCACATGGGAGGACTTTGGGAGGCTGGAGTGAAGTCCCTGAAGTACCATCTTCGTCGCGTCGTGGGACAGACACCTCTATCCTATGAAGAGCTCACAACAGTCTTGGTTCAGATAGAGGCTTGCCTCAACTCACGACCACTAAGCCCTATGTCAAGTGATCCAAATGATCTGACTGCTCTAACACCAGGGCATTTTTTGACTGGTGACTCTCTGCTGGCTCTTCCAGAGCGAGATTCTACGAGCGGTGCTTCATCATTATGTCAAAGATGGGACATGGTTCAGAGAATGTCTCAAGGGTTCTGGACTCAATGGAAAGCGGAATATCTCTCCAGGCTTCAGCAGCGTCCTAAGTGGCTCTCAAAGAAGGACAATTTCAAGGTTGGGGACATGGTACTGTTAAAGGATGAACGTTTACCACCTGTTCAGTGGACATTAGGGAGAATACTTGAGACTCATCCAGGTAAAGACGGTATTATTCGTGTTGTGACACTCAAAACTGCGAATGGTGTCTTACAAAGACCCGGTAACAAACTAATTTACTTACCCATTGATTAATTTCGGATTGTGATTAATATTGTGTTGTGCATTTTTCATTTAATATTACTCATGTTGTGTTTTGAAGGTACTTCAAGGTGGGCGGAATGTTCCGTCCAATATTGCGGCTTCCGTTGGCAGCCCCTCCCGCATTGGAGTGGTGACGTCAGTGAGAGTACATTATTGTCAGTTGGGCTTCCGATTTCGAGGGAGAAAGACTTCAGTGAGGGAATGTTTGTTTATTTTAATTGAGCGCGGTAACGGTCACCACTCCAGTGCGGGGTAATGTTTATGTTTTCCTTGTAATTTAAAGTGTCTCTTTTATGTGTAATAAATGTGTTTTTGTCTATAATGGTGTATTCAGAAGGTGTGAATCCTACCCACAAACACGTATTTATATGGTATATACTTTAAATAAATAATAAAATACATTACGAGTTGTTACATTAAAGGCTGTAGCGCAGAGTGTGTGAAAACAACCAGCACCTAACTTGAAATAAAACTCCCTTAATTGATAAATGTAAAGCACTCCGAAACGTTCCCCGCATCATTATTTGCATTCATAAAACACTTCTTGCACACATTCTAATGAGATTTCTTTCAGCCACGGCTTTCATGAAAGTCCCAAGCGCCGATAAAAAAACCTCTCTAGAAACGAAAAAAGCGAAGAAAACTCAAGGTACCGACTTTTAATTTGAGGCTAAATATATAAAGCTGAAGTGACTCTCTAAGAGCGAAAGTAAACACAGGAGTGGTTTGTTTCTAAAATGTAATAAGGTGCTCCCATATATATTTTCTCCAGAGAGTCCCTTCCAATATCGCTACAACAATGTAACAGGTTTTTGTAAAGCCATGCCTAGGTGCTCTCTTGGCGCGTATAAAAAACGTTGAAGAAAATAATCTTGGTGCAATATTTTTTCCTTGGAGTTTCAGAGGAACCCTAATTGAATGTTAGAGCAAATATTCGCTTTTAATTAAGATATCGAATACCTTTCCGAGCTCTGAATGGGAAAAAATGCTCCTCAGCGAGGAAGAAGGAAATTTGTGAAATCAGTTTAGGATCTTTCCGATCGAAAATTGACTCTTGGATCTGCCGAAAAGAACCAGCCCACACCTGACTTTTTGGGAAGGGCTTCTTTCATGAAACTCATTTCTAAACATCGCTGCGGATTTTCAAACAAATACCAACCTGCTAGTTGTTATATACGAACGCGTGGGTTAACTATGATACAACCGTTTTTTATCGCCATCATACTGCTTAAAATATTAAAAGATATGTTTGCATTTTGTTTTGGCAAATTTACGCCTACTACTGTTCACTCCCACGGGTTTAATTATTAAATTTCATTCTATTGAACCGAAAGCTTCATAACACAAAAATAATTTCTGTTCAGATGAATGTACTGAAATAAGGAAACAAATTAAAAATAATAATAATAAACTTTTACATTAAAGTTGATAAGTAGGCTATTTTTTACTTATAAGTTTTTTTTAATAGAGTAAAACAATGTTAATAATATATTAAAAGCTTGGGCTAAAAAATTTTATCCATGAAAAAAATAATTATAAGGTTGTAATCTTTTTAAAACATATTCAGTAAACACATAAACAGCCGAATCGAAAAATAAACAATTTGTCCATTGACAGTATCCGATTAACTCGTCTATATTAAAGATCAAGTACTTTATAAATTGTTCATTTTTATGTATTCAATGGCAATTTGGGGATTTCATTTCGGAAATAATAACATAATTTGATAATTTTGAAAGTACTTAAACTTCTTATATTAAATTGATAAAATGTATGCTAAAACAATTAAATATTTATAATAATACCATTATTCGTAATTATATACGAGAGGATGTTATTCTCTGTCTATCTGCACCAGACAAGTATTTTTTTAAGTTTTACTTAAAGAGTTTTACTATAATCTTATGATGAAATAACCGTAGCTTAACCTTGTGGAAATTATAACACACATCTGAGTTTTACATAGGGTCATATCCCAATATACACAATCACGCTTCCTTACAAACGTAAGACGTACAAGAATGCGATTTAAATTTTCATAATTTGTTCCCTATTAGATAAATTTCGCTGATACACTAATGCATACTCTAATACTAATAACATACTAATTCACTAATACACATAATTTTAATGCTCCATATAATACAGATTTCCTCTTTTATTTTTTTATCTTGTCCTCAGCAGGAGAAAGAAGCTTAGGATGATGAAACCTATGTCCGCTGAAAACAGTTTTTAATAATAGTTGAAGGTACACTGTGTTTTTTCAATAAAGAAGGCATTTTTAGTGGGGGCCTTAAAGGGTAATTATTGTATTTTGGATTTAAAATAACAACCACACGAATAAAAGGTACTGCACTTTAAAATACATAGTAATTTCGCACGGAAATCCTGATGGTTATGCATATACTCCTGTAATTTGTGTATGATCATCCAGTAACACTGATAACCCTCAATTTATGCAACAGACTTTATAAGTAGGAATCCTGTTAACCGACATGGGTTGTCTGTATAGTCTAACTTAGAGTCTATGGTCTGTCGAAATAACCAGGATTTTCCTGCTCAAATTACAGAGGTTATCTGGTAGCATTGCCGACAGAATTTCATTGTTTTATCAACAAGGTTTTTTTAATCTATGCATGTTTATAAACATTAAAATTTTTGACTTAGTCCACTGTCATCGTGAGAAACTCGCATGTTTCCATCGCAATAAGATAAGACAACGACCCTTTCAAATTTTTTTCGTGGCGATTTTTGGCCAATTTAAAGATAAATACCATAAAGGAGGTTTTTTTTAATTTCTGAAAGTATGAACTGCATTTCTGGTTCGTTTAGAATGGTATTGATTTCGTTGGAATGAATATTTAGTCTGTAACCCCAGGGTTAAAAGGCAGAGAGAATAATCTTTCAGCAAAGAAGCTAAAATGGACAAAACATACTAATTGGTGAGATACGGCAGTTTTTTAGCTCGAAACATTTAATTAATTTAAAGTACACAAAGAAAAAACAGCTCAGTATTAAATGTTTAATTTATATTGGCATTCTGAGTTTAATTTTGCATTTAGCAAAAAAAAGACTCACAATAGCAGAACCTATGATTTTAATCTTTGACAACTGGTTAATTTCCTCTTTTTTGGCCAACTGAGTATGCTTCACTTTTTGGCACACTATTGGTCTGTCCAGGTCAGTGGTCAGATATGCTTTAACTTATGCTACCCTTGATCATTGGTGAAATTTAATTTGTAATAATTTGGTAATAATTTTACCTTTTATAAAACTCTACCTTTTAAAAAGCTTTGATTCAAAAATAATTCCTTTCCTAATTCTGAATGAACTGAAATTTTTGTCTACGTCCAAAGAAAATTTGGTATATCCTTACTGAAATTTTCCTGTGTTCATCTTAAAAGTAATCAAAATTATTGATATCTCAATCCATAAATAAAAGGGTGGTCTGGGGGTCCTTCCTCCAGGAATATTTTTGAATTATAACATGTTAAAAAGGGATTTTAGGATACTTTTACGTGGATTTTATAAAGTTTTTTACCCATAAAAATGAAATTAGGTAATAGTTTAAAAGTATTCAACTCCACTTTCACTCTAATAACGCCAACAATTTCTTTTTAATTCACCACCGCCCCCCATAGAATTCTTCAACGCTCCACAGGGGAAGGTACCGCCCTCTTTGGAAACCACTGATTTAGTCCATAGTGGGATGCTAATTTTGGTGTCTGGTAGTGGAGCACCAAATATGCGATTCGAATCACATTGACCGACCCTCGCGCCGTCATCACTCCCAATAAAGAAAGGACGCGTTACTTTCGCGCCAAACCTGTTCTCGCTTCCCTCTCATTATAGCTTCTTTCTCTTCACTTTCGTTTCTGATTTTGTTTGCTTTCAACCTGCTCTTCAAGGTTTCACACGTTTTGTTTGGCGATAAGGGGAAACGCCGGCCAAAATTATGAAAGAGCAACAAAAAAAGGAGGCGATAATTTAGATCGTTATCCGCTGCTGCCCTGCAGTTAACTATCAAGGATTTTAACTTCTCTTTAAAACTAGGAATGATTTAGGAAGGGTTTATCATCGATGGCTGGCGAATTGCCGCAGACAGCCGTATTATGCCCGGCCGGATGAATTATTAAAGATTGGAATTTGAATGGAAGATGGATTGAGCTACAAGAAATCGTTTTTGAGATATTTGTACTTAACAACATTTCAAAAGAGAACGGTTAATCAATCCTTTTCACGTAATATTTTTTAAACCTATATCAGTATTTGTATTTGGAACGTGGTATCAATTTTTTTTTATTTGATGGTGTTTTAGGTTTGAGTAACTTTCCACAGTTTATTAAAGTAGTTGTAACTATCTACAGTTTATTTGCAACATTTAAAAATAGAATAGTGAATCATCCCTTTTCATTTAATTTCCAAATCGATACCAATATTTGTATCGAACGTTGTATCTAATATTTTTTATTTTGATTTGAAAAGTTTTCTTAAATATATTAAAGGATTTTTATTGCATTTCAAACGTTATAAAAAACTACCACTTTCACGAACTGCTTAATGTGTTCCTACTGCTTGCACAGAATTGAGAGCCTGCCTTGACTGATGCATAACTTCAGTTTTATATTGTATAAAAAATACATCTAGTCTCCACTAGACTCTAGTTCCTAACCAGCTTAAATGAACTGCTCGGACACCCAAGTTTTAAAGTCAGCGCTATTTGGTTTTACTGCATCTCCCAAATGATAGCTGTACTTTAATAAAATAGCAATTTACAGCATGCTTTTATTTCCAACGTTGAGAGGTTCTGATTTTTATGGTACTGCCAGCTTTGTCATTAAACTTAAGAGCTCCGAAAAAACAATGGCGGAGGAAATACAAGAGCTTAGTTTCTTCATTCTCGGATTACTCGATCAACGTTGATTACTTCTGCTCTTGAGGGTAATTTTTATTACTTAGAGCAAATGAATCTTCTCTCTAATAAATCACAGACCTGCTCGAAGATTTTAATGAAGTACTATTGAAAACAAAATTTTTCCTCGGTTAATTATTTAGATGTTGTATTTCCAATTTGAGTTAAAAGTCCAAACACCTTCAAGTATCCTTTTGTTCTTGGTGCCATTGTACAAGACTGGCTGCTTCGGTTTTTTTCCAGGGTACCAGGCTGTTCGCTCTTTCTACGACTTACCTTAAAAATATCAATGGAGGAGAGCAAACACTAAAGTTAATTACAGGGGTTTCTTATTGTTAATGGCATTTTTTTTCGCTCTCTGACGATGAACTTTTTCTTGACATTGTGTGATGAAAAATTAACCGTTTGCTTTCGATTTGCTCGCTTTATCGAACACTGGCGGAAAAATTTCGCGTAAGTCTGAACCGTTAAATGATATGGGTAGAATAGATGGAAGAAGCGAGTTGTTTAGGTTAAAATGAGTTAAATCTATTTTAGGACTGGGGTTTGGAAAAGTTGTCGATATTCGAAGAAACGTAGCTTGCTCCTTTGTCACATCCTAATTTAAATAATAAACTATTAATTAGAGATATAGATTTTAAATATATTTTTGTATGTGTATAAACGTAAACACCATTGCCATCTTCTCAATATCATAATGATAATGAATAATATAATGAATAATAATAATAATAATAATAATAATAATAATAATAATAATAATAATAATAATAATAATAATAATAATAATAATAATAATAATAATAATAATAATAATAATAATAATAATAATAATAATAATAATAATAATAATAATAATAATAATAATAATAATAATAATAATAATAATAATAATAATAATAATAATAATAATAATAATAATAATAATAATAATAATAATAATAATAATAATAATAATAATAATAATAATAATAATAATAATAATAATAATAATAATAATAATAATAATAATAATAATAATAATAATAATAATAATAATAATAATAATAATAATAATAATAATAATAATAATAATAATAATAATAATAATAATAAGAAGAAGAAGAACAATAATAATAATAACAAAAACAACAACAACACCAACAATATAGTTATATAATATAATAACTATACAGGGTGTTTCAAAATTGCGTTGCACGGCTTTTATTCGGAACCAACGCCTCCTAGGGTCATGGAAGTAAGGTCTACCCCTAGGTAAGTGACCCTGGAGAATCCATCGAGATGACTTACAGCGCCCCTAGCGGCGAAATTAAAAAGTTAAAAAAAATAATTAAAAAACTAAAAGAGATAGAGAAAAAACCTCAATGAGAGTATTGTTGCCAATGTCAAGAAGAACTCACTGAAAAAATTTTACCAAAATATCTTCAATATTCGCGGAGATATTAGCATGTGAAAAGAGCACTTTTTCAAGGGTCAAAAAATAAAAAGTTCGCATATTTCCAAATTTTTCAGTGTTATAGTGTAGTTTTGTGTTTTTTTAGTTGAAAAAACACAAAATTTAATCAAAAATTCAAAAAAATTTGCAAACATGTAAACTTTTTATTTTTTTGACCCTTGAAAAAGTGCTATTTTCATATGCTAATATCTCCGCGAATATTCAAGATATTTTGATCAAGTTTTTTTCAGTGAGTTCTTCTTGACATTGGCAACAATACTTTCATTGAGGTTTTTGCTCTATCTCCTTTAGTTTTTTTAATTAATTTTTTTAACTTTTTAATTTCGCCACTAGGGGCGCTGTAAATCATCTCAATGGATTCTCCAGGGTCACTTACCTAGGGGTAGACCTTACTTTCATGACCCTAGGAGGCGTTGGTTCCGAATAAAAGCCGTGCGACGCAATTTTGAAACACCCTGTATAAATATAATATAGTTAAAATAATAATATTGTGAAAGTATACGACTTAAAATACATGTTTTTATGAGCAATTCCTATATAACTTTTGTATTAATTGCTAATTTTTGAAAAATATCTCCTATTCTTTGTTAGCCGTACACAATTTTTTAAAATTACAAATTTCCAAATCCATTAAAGTTTTTAAATGAATTGATAACCAAGGAAATAATGTGTTGGATGTGTTTATCAATGTATGAATTTCAGCAACAACTTAATTAGAAGATTTAATTTTTTTAAATACAGTTAATTTAAAATTAATTAAATTTGTAACGCGTTTATTTTCCCAAGATTATTATTTATAGCAATTAAGTTGTGTGAATTTTAATGAAATCCTCAACCATAAGAATTAAGAAACGTGAAACAGATTTGTTCTGGGATTGCTATCAATAGTCATTATTCAGTTTAAAAGAAATTTTGAGTTACAAAGAGATACAGTTTGAAGTTATCGCTTATGTTTGAAATCTATTCTCACCTGCATGCACAGATAGAATATAATTTATTCTACAATTATATATTATATTTTAAAATAGTTTTATTATTCAACACTAGTTCATTTATATCAGTGGTTCCCAACTCAAATACGTCTGCGGACCACTTCACTTAAACTTGAACCTCCACGGACCATCTCTATCCCTAACTGTATCTTCAAAATTTTAACTTTTTCAGTGTATTCATTCCTCATGGAGTGTCTAAAATTTCGACTTTTTTCTGAAGTAAGGGAAACCGAGTCTTACAATGTTTCTAAATAGAACTTAGAAAATCAAATAATCTATTGAACTTGAAATAAAAATCAATATTAAATTAATTTTATATCTAATTATTTAAAAATATACCTTTTATAAAAGACAATTTAACTATTTTTATCAAGCCTTTTTATCTATTAACCCTGGAAGGGTTCACACCTACACAAAAGTTACAGGTTTAAAAAAACAGCAGTATAAAATAGTTATTTTCTTCTTTTTCATAACCAACAAATCAGGTAATATGTTATTAGTAGATTTAAATTTGAAAGAAAGTACTTAGCTTTAAATTAAAATGCAGGAAGAATGAGATAACCAAGAATTATGTTGATCACAAAAAAGCAAACTGGACATGCACTGACTGTGAGTTGTGACAGAGGAAATTCTAAAGGCGAGGCGGGCAAGGCTGGTGTTCTCCCGAAAGAAACCGCGTCAAAAGTCAATAATTATTTCAAAGGAGCGATTAAAATAAAAAACAAATTATGTGTTTAGAAACTTTCACATTTTCGGCAATAAAAGTTTCTCATATCTTCGAACAAACCTATTTCACGTGTATCTCAGAAATTTCCTCTTTTCATACCATGATTTCTCGAAGACCTTGTCTGACCATAGCATCCCAGTTTGAAGTATCTTTCAACACTTCCACGCTTCGCTTCGTATCAAACCAAGTATAAGTCCGATCATTCGATTCTTTATTAGCCCCACCCCGACGTCTCTCAGTTTTAATTAATCTGATGCAACACTTTTCCACATCATCACATTTCGTTTCTACTCTGTCTGTAATAAACTACTGTTGAATAAAACTGTGCAAAATAATAGAAATGAACAAATGATTCATAGGAGAGAAAAAGAACATTTATATTTATGAGACGTATGATTTTTACTTATGTTTTTATATCTGTAGTGTTTTTACTATTTCCTGGAATGTGGGATTAGGAAAACTATTTTTTAAAAATTTCCACACATTATTTGGATAAGTTATTTAAAAATCTTCTAACGGACCATCTCTGAAGGCCTCACGGACCACCAGTGGTCCGCGGACCACCTGTTGGGAACCACTGATTTATATTATTATCAACATTTTCAATATATTCCGAGCACTTACCTCAGCCTAATATTAAATAGTGTAAAAACGGTAGTTTTTAAATTTCACCCTATGTTTGTTTTCAAATGCTGCAAAATATATTGATATCCGATGATCTGCACATACACTGTGCAAAAGGAATTGAATCCAAATGTTTGGGATTTCTCTTAGAAGCAAAGTATGCTCTGTAAATAAAATATCGGGAAAGAAAGGGAAACACTTGAAACCCAGTATGTATTTTCTGGCAGGTCTACATCAAGATTGAAAATTTGTATTTCAACAGGAAACATTTTATTGAGAGCTTTCAGTCGGTCTTTTGTTCTTAAAAGTTATATTTCTATAGAGGATATAAATTCTTTCAGGGCACAAACAACACGTATTAATTTTCTTCTTCTAATAAATAGATATGTAATAAACGCATTTATGTAAAACAATTTTAATATCTTTTATAATTCTGTAATTAGTTTTTCTCCAAAACAAGCTAATACTGAACGTTTTGAAACAAAATTAATAATTTATTATTATTAATTATGTGTGTGTGTTCTTTATAAAATTTTCAATTAATAAGCATAAAATATTCTCAAGACTTTAATTCTAGAGAAAAAGTTGTCTTTCGTTTACTTATAAGTTAGGCAAATTAACAGCACGAATAAACGTACTAATTGCACATTCCAAGAAAATTTAATAAACCAAATGTTTCATTATAAGTTATTAGTTTCTATAATGACGAGTAAGGTTTTCTTTGCCACCAAAAATGTTTTATAAGAGTTAAGTAATTTATTCATTCTATATTTAGATCAATGATTTTTCTGTAAATAAAGTATGCATTAATGTAATTAATTTTTTAAGTGCTCAACAATTTTTAATATTTTAACATTCATTAATCAATTTGTTTACATTATATACTACGATATCAATGAATTCGTCGATTATTATTTTTAGTTCATGATATAAGTTCTGTTACTTGTACAGTTATTGCATTGGTATAGTAATTATTAATATCTGAATTGTCTGGCTGATATATCATTAGCATCAAAAATTTTCTTTTAACCTTCCTACCCTCTTGAAAAAATAGTCACATATTCCCCTCGTGGGGTCTCTGAGGACCCCATGCGTAAAACATGCCTATGACTCTAATAAAGGTTAAAAATTACTTAAATGGAGAAGAATTGTCATTTTTTATTACTAGAAAGATGCTTCAGAATAATTTATCCAATTTTTTTGGTATTTTTCTCATTTTTTTCGTCTTATTACGGCTTAAATGGGTTTCTTTTGATACACGTTTTTTATAACATCTGGACCTTCAAACAAGAATTAAATTACAGAAATGAACTACATTGAAGTTGTTTTACTTAAAATATTTATAATCACACTGTTTAAAGCATACTAGTTGATATACCCGGTCTTGCACGGGTAGAATTTAGTAGTTTATTTTAAACGATTTATGAAGCTGCATATATTCTCTATTTTGCATTATCAGCTACCTGTCACCCCAGATTAATTTATTTAGTATTATGAAACATGTAAAGTTTGGATTCTTCTTTTTAAAATTGAAATAATACAAAAAAAAATGATCGGTTCAGATTTCTTAGTGAAATCAGTATCTCGCTTGCTTATGTAAGTTTTAACATAAAATTGGTTTTTTTCTTGATAATTCTTCGAAATCACATTCTGGACTTCCGTAAACACTCATAAATATTTGAAATCATTCTTATTTTTCAAAGCAGACTGAATATAAAACCTATTTACAATCAACCATGAATTTATATTGTTTTTGTAAAGAATGTGTTCAACAGGAAGTAATGGCGACAGTTGTCTGAGTTTTTTTTTGCTGCAACTGTTAGATACTCAAAAGATTTCTATAAATAGCATATTTTTCTTAGAATGTGAATAAAAAATTTAAGAAATAGCGAGTGATTCAATGTATTTAGCCGCAATCTTCTTTTTGTTAAAAAAATGACAATTTCTACGAAAATATCTTTCGAATATTTCTCCAAACGTTCTAAACAAACATGCAAACCTTTTTTATCTATAATACAACAAAAAATAAAATACTAAACTTTATTTGATACTGTTTTACCGCCATTCATGGCTGGGGTCTCAGAAGACCCCAGAGGGGGAATATGTGTCTATTTCTCCCAAGACACTTAAAAATGGAATAATAACTCCAAAATTTTTACCCATTGTAAAACTTTGCGTAATTAAGTAATAGTAGCATCGGAAATTGTCAAAACAAAAATGCATGGGAGATATCAAGCGTCAAAGTGCGTCTGGGGTCGAAAAAGACCCCAAAGGGGTAGGAAGGTTTTAAAGATATTTATATTATTAAAGTGAAGTAAGCTAAAAACTCGTAATATTAGTTGTGATATAATATATTGTGCTTAGGATTACGTGGGAAGATATTATCTTAAAAGATGCAATCTGAAAAAGCCTCTTTAAGATCATTCTATGCCAAATGAGAGCGAAGTTTTTTATATGACGAATGATATTTAAAATTTACTACATATCAAAAATATTTCTTTAATCTTCTTGAAACCTTTAGTGAACATTTTTAAATGTTTGTTCATTTTACAAAAACAGTGGTTCTCAAACTTTATGTTCCGCAAAACTCTTGTTTGTATGAAAAATTTCTACGCCCCCTCTGTCTGTTAAAATAAAATTGTATGAACATAAAGCTAAATGGGTTGTTTATACTTATTTAATTTTACTTTTAGAAGAATCATATATAGAATATATGATTCTTCTGTCTAAAAAAACTATGCTAAATATAAAAATTGTTTCTCGTGGCCAAGAACTATTTCATATGGTTTTAAAATACGGTTTTTAACTTTTCCTTTACTAAAATGTTTTTTTATCTTTTATGACTGGCTACTTTATTTAGGTAAGTGAGAGTTGCGCTCAAAGCGGGTAGGGGATCGTATATTGCCGGATGAGCAAGATAAGTGTATGCTGTGATTTACTGAACACCCACGAGTTTTTCTTAAAGGACAAGGTCAAGCATTTTATACTTCGAAACAACATTAGATACTATAATTAGCTTTTTTCGGTAATTTTATCGGTAGAACCTCCATTTCAATAACTATATTTTCTTGCTTGCTTCGCTGAAAAAAACATCTCTCAATGTATGGAGGAACTTTCTATTCACTACTTTTTGTGTTATGGGCCATATTTTTTTATTGATTTTAATCAAGAAACTTCCTAAAAGCCTTTAGTTCCAAGTGAGCTTTGGGCACTCTTACCACTCCAGACTATTTTATTCGGGAGCACATTTTGTCTACCGATGTTCCTGACTGGAATTTTATCCACAGTGACTTCTGTGAATAGG
This sequence comes from Tetragnatha versicolor, assembly GCA_024610705.1. Lineage (NCBI taxonomy): Eukaryota > Metazoa > Arthropoda > Arachnida > Araneae > Tetragnathidae > Tetragnatha > Tetragnatha versicolor. The sequence continues at coordinate 53,758,512 of JANDEH010000009.1, forward strand.
ATATATATAGTAGTATTTTCCCGCTGCATTCGGTGAAGAAAGCTACAGTCTTTCAGAAAAACTCCCCCCTTCGCAAACAACAATATCACCTGCTCGAGATGCTAGCCTTGAGCACTAATCGACTAGACAGACTATGGGACTAGGAAGAATCGATAAACTGATATGTTCGTTCCTAGCTCAATTAATCGCTAATAAAGGTTCAAAAGCCGCCTGTGTTAAGAAAGTCATATTTTGTTGCTGTTTCGAATCTTGTAACCATAGCGAAAATTATCGCTAATTATGATGTAATTACATAGCAAAGTATGGGATATCAATACACCCATTGATCTAATGAGGGTAAAGTGTCATTAAACAACGCAATATATCTAGAAAGAGTATTTTTTGGGAGGAAACACCAACCAGTCCATAGTAATGTTATCTGAGTGTAGTGTATATTATGTTAACTAGTTTATCCTTCATAAATCCTCTGAATTTTCAGTCTCTTAGACATTATAATAGCCCCAATATTAGAAATTCCTAAATTCGCTTTTTTAATTTGGTCCCACTTTGATATATTTAAAGTAAGAAGAGAAACTCTATGGATGAATTATTGTCCTTTCGGCTCTCTTAAAGTAATTAAATAATGAATAATTCATCCATGTCACTTTCATATCTTATGGAAAACAGGAATGCTTTTAAAAGTGTAAATCTTTCTCCCAAAAAATAACCTAGTCTAACTACATGCAAGCAAGAAAGCGCCGAGACTGCATCAAAAATTCAGATATTTCTGAATCTTTCATGAGGTAACGGTACACCTTTGTGCCGGTGAAAGAACATTGTTATTTTTTTTTGCTTACCTATAATCTCAGTACTCTTCTATACATTTTGAATCAATCATTCTCAGAAACACCATAGTGCTGACGCCATAGATTTATAAGAGTACACAATATGTCCTTTTTTAAATTTCAAAAGCCTCCAGCGCAAAAAAAACCGGCGAAAACTCGATCAAATCTACGAGCTATCGAATTCCACGCTTTGGAATTCGGAACGCCGAAGAAAACTGAAACAGTTAAAGACAGGTCTCCTAACAACATAATAACAAAAACGCTTGCGCTTTTTCTTCGCGAAACACTTTTCTTTTAGATTACTTAGTAGGAATCTGACGAGGGGAAAAAGATCGAATAAAAAGGAGAAGTAACTGTTTGGAGAAAACTAGTCATTTCGACACCTATATAGGTTAAGTAAACAAACAGCAAATTGTTGCGCTGTCACACCGATGCTAGCGTACCATGTACTTTTCCATCTAAATGTGCTTTTAACGGCAGCTCGGCTCTTGACGTGTGGATGGCTAATGATAGTTGGAACAATGTCCTTCGTGAACTAACAGTTCTATTATCTGAGCAACTGGCTGACACTTGGTTGGCTTGTTAAGGAAAAGTTGTTGCTACAATTGGCTGTCACTCGTCCAGTCCGAAGCCAACACCTGTCTTATTCTTTGTAGCGCGTTTCAAAAATGCCGTCGGGACCTGGATTTAATTTCACGCAGTTCGGAACAAGAATACCTTCTGCTGTGTACACATACGGAGTTGAGGTTTGAGAGATTGGCTTCAGGCATCATGTTTGTTTCGTTGGGTAAACTTTTCCCCTCGTAGTATCGGGTGAAAGGGTTTTTGATCAGTTTTGAGGTTTGCTCGAGAGTATGATTTCAGGCTTGGGGTGAGAATGAGAGTTTTATTTCTCGTTGTTTCTCATTATCATCAGAGAGATTCGTCTTTAGGTGTGTATGTTCATCGATTCGAGATTTAAAGAGGTTTTTGTTAAAGAGGTCTTGTGTAAATTAATTTTGATTTCTTTAGGTTTTTCACATCATAGTAACATTAATAGATAAATTTTAGATAAAAATATTTATACAGTTGATCATAGTGATTAATAAACAAAAGTAAGAATATTCAATAACTAACGTGTAAACAAAAAAAAAGTTTCATATTTCTAAGAAAATACTGATGGAGTAATAAATACCGCTTTAAATTTCGTTGCCTATTTATTTTGCTTTTTCTTACTCTAAATCACTTCATTTGAAAAAACACACTAACCTTTTTGCGTACAGCACTTTATCCCTTTTTATATGAGAGAGTGAGAAAAGAGAGATAATAAAGAGAAATAGTTCTGAGAGAAAGAAAATAATACGGTATTGCACATGAGAAAATATAACACAGAACTCTAACTAGAATTAGAGATGAGAGAGACATGAGAAGGAGAAAAGAGAATATAAAAGAGAACGATGTAGAGAAGATAGTAAGAGAGTGAAAGAGTAGCAGCTGTTAGATTTTCAACTGAATCCTTCTGTGTTGATATTAATTTTAATTCAACTTTATAAATCTGGCATACTTCAAAAGTGTGTCAGTAAGATATTTGAAGTTTCGTTGGTTGATCTTTATAAAATATCTCTCTACTCGAAATACTGACCATTCTCTATAGAAATAGCCAACTTAACACCCCGAAAATGCATAGGATATCGAGATTGAAAAACCTTTCCTTTTCCTGGCTTGTCCCCATTAAGCCCGGAGAGATCCTTGGCTCGATAGGGCTAACAGCATCGTCTCCATTCTTCAGGTTCCTTTATAGCCGGGGCCTTATCTCCTTTCTGTAACCGAGTCCTTATCACCGGTGCTCCGGTGATGTATTTTCCGGCTACCTACCTCTCGGCCGGCTTTTTATAGGATCCCCTTTTCTGTTCTTTTAACCGCTTCCGATTTCGCACCTGAGCGGTTTTTACTTGTGGCGTAAGACAAATTTCCTTATAATGTGGCCCGGGGCTACAAAATGAGGTTATAGGGGGTGGAAGAATTTTCGGGGAATGGAGGAGCAGAAATTGCTCTGTGCACATTGGGGTGGAATAAGGGAATGAATGGAGGCAAATATTTATGTATCGAATCGTGGGGGGATTTCCCACTCCTATTTTATCCAGATGTTCCATAGTTCTTTCTAAAGCCTTAGGGCTATAAGTTGGACGCGTTCGAAGTTGTACTTCAAAACACCTCTCTAAAATTTGTTAAAAAGTGTATGTTAATTTTAATAAACAAACCAGTATTTCTTTCAATTCATCATAAAAATGATGTTTCATTAACCCTACAATGCATGATTTCTTAAATTCACTTGAAAATCGTTTATTTGACTTCTATTATGGTGTAAATTAGTAAAAAAATACTAAAAAAATTAATTTAAATTTATTCTACATTTAATTGACACCTTGTGAAATTAATTTGTGTCCTTTGTGAAATTAATTGTGAAGTGAAATAAAACCAAATGTTCTAAAAACATAAAAAAACAACTTACAAAAATTTTTTATTTTAATTTATATGGTCCTTTTATTTTGGCATTTTCTGTGTCTTGACTTTCTTTTCACTAGCTACTAACAAATGTCTCAAAATAGTACCCCTGATGCGATCTACTGGCAGTTTAAAGTGCTAAAAAATGAAATGTTATATTTATTGTACTTATTGCATGGTGTTGCCGTTTGGAAATGGAAGTTCGAGTAGGAAATGGGGAAAAATGTCGTGTTGCCAAATGGCAACAGTATGCACTGTAGGGTTAAGAAATGATCCTGATGTTGTACTTACTAGGACCATATCCCATATTACGGCGTTCAGACCCCTCCTAAAATTTTGAAAGAACTGTGTTTATTATATTTGTTCTCCCCTTCAGAGACATGGCAAAATTGTGGAGGGGACTGTGTGATGAATAAATGTAAAGGTATGTGCGAGTGAATGTGTGTGTGTGTGGTGTGGGCAACAGTACACCTCCGTGGCTTCGGTCCACAGGTGCCCACTGTGTAACGTTAAGGAAGTACTGATTTCAGGATGTTAGGATAATGACCTTGGTCATTGTGTGCTGTGCTCTGACATTAGAACAAAACAGAAATTGTTTTTTTATCGCCGGTTCGTTGCTGTACTAGGAGCAGTTCTTTTTAGGTGTCGGGTAACCCAAATGGGGTTACCCGACATGGGGGTTACAAACACAAATGGGGTTGCACCCGTTAACTATGGGTGTAACCCAAAGTGTTCCAAGCGTTCAAAAAGGAGTTAAAACAATAATTTCAAAAGTTCAATTTTCAAAAAAAACTTTGAACATACCCCTGATAGTTTAGTTGCTACTAAGTGTTATCCAGAAAACTGGAACATAAGGTACACCATGATTCAAAATCTTACCTGCAAGCCTTCTAAAAAGCTCCATCTCATTAATTTGTAATGACAGTGTAAGGGGCTTATAAGTAATTTTTGAGAACTTTCCCCCTGAAAAAAGTTCTAGTTACGGACTTGAAGAACGGAAAGTTATATGGAAACAGTACATGAACTCGGAACATTCGTTTTTTTTCCTTTCTAACAAGGCTAGAAAGAAGTGAGATAACTATAAAACACAAGGATGAGACCAAATTTTTATTTTTCAATTAACTTCTGCAACCTCGCTTTTATAACTCAGAAGTGCTCTTTTTTTGAATAATCTGGCCCCAAAGAAGCGTTTGAATGCAGATTCAATTAGTGTTTTATGGACCGGTAAGTTTAAAATGAAACAGATCAATGCTTTTCATTTCAATATTTTTTGTCTCTAACCCTGAACTAAATCCCAAACTTATTTTGAGAGTTAGTACCCCGTTTTTTTCTTTCAGCGTATCCCCCCAACTTAAGTGGTATTTAATTATTAAGTGCCTTCTCATTAAGCTTAGAATGCTTAACAACGACTCTCACAGTTTAGGTATTTAATTTCAGATGAATCATTAAGTATTAGATGCTAAAATATCTGGTTTATTAATTGCTATTTTTTAATCGAGCGCATTTTATAGAGATAAAAGATATATTTTCTTACTAAATGCGTTCATTAATGCTTTATTTTGTTTGATTTAGTTGTTTTTTTTTAAATAGGTAAATGTGCCGATGAGAATAAGTTTCAGTAATTGCTTCAGCGGAGGTTTAGTACTATCACAATCAGGTGTCTAGACATCCAGTAGTTATACAAAATATATGCTTCGTCTATTCTAGAAACAAATATAATTTTGTAAGAATGTTTGTAAGAGATAAAATCAGTCCAATTATGACGAAGACACGACAAAGGATATGAAAACAATATGGACTCCACTCCAGAGTGTCATTATTGTCGCACAATAAGAGCTTTCCATGGCGGCCGCAAGTTTGTTAGGCTTAATTGTTTCACACGAGTGTAATTTGCGGTGGGCTTGGGTATTGGTTTTGGTTCTTTTATTCAGTTCTGATTGAGTTGTCCACGTTGACATCCACGATTCGTTGACATTTCTCTTTGTTAGTTCTGCTATACAATCTTGATCTAGATGTTATCTCCTTTGATGCCGCTAAAGTGGAGCTTTCTGGAAAGAAAAAAAGTACTCGCATTGATAAACCCGTTTTGCAGAAATGGATCAAGCCATCATGCTTGTTTAAGAATGACGCGAACTAAACTCAAATTTTATTTTGTCAGTTGACTGGTAATCAGAGCGTTTTGGGGAATTTTTATGCAAAAGTTAGTTAATGGTATTGCTGGTAATTAGCAATTTTAGAATATCTTAAATCGTGTTAAGCTAGTATGAGGAAAATCAACCGGATAAATCTTTAATTAATGCTGTTGAGCACATATTATTGCATGATTGTTTTTTTCTAGTTTTATAAAAATTTAAAATTTTATAACTTGTCAGTTTTAACAACTCTTTTGTTTATTCTAGGATTAGATCTTCTAATTACCCATCCTGGTGAAAAGAAAGGTCTTTGGTAAGTAGTATAAAAAATATTAAAATATTCTATGATATAATTTAAACACGATAAAAGAGTGCATGCGTTAAAACTCTAACTTAAAAAATTCAGTGACTATTTTTTTCGTATTTGTAGTTTACTCACAAACCAGTTGCGGATCCAGGGGGTGGCACTCTGGAAAGTGCCCCACCCCTTGGAGACACGAAAAGGTTTTCAAAATGAGCAAAGACCCAACTTTTATTTATTTGTTTTCAATTATTACAAAGAACAAAGAACACAAAAGCGCAAAAGCAAAAATGTACATTACAAAAAACACATATACTATAAAGAAAAGGAGAAAAAATGATTAAAGTTGTTTGGGCTACTCAGGGGTCAACGCAGTGACCCATATGAGTAACTAATAATAGGTGAAATTAAAATAATTTTAAATAAATATAATTATATTTGAAGATATTTAATTAAAAAATTACACTGAAATTCAAGTGAACCACCGCAAGGTGAGCTTCAGTGTGATAAGTTTAGGTTAAAAAAAGAGCGTTCGTGAGGAAATAAAATCAAAGGAAATCTTCAATTTTATCTATTGTCATTACAAAAAGTATATATAAGTCTAATTCCAAAATTTTTTCTGGGGGAGGACCCCCATACCCCCATAAGTATCAAAATGGGATCTTCAGTATTTATTTTTAGCAAACCCCCAAAATTTTGACATTTTGGGTCAAAAAGTAAAGGTAATAGTGTTGAAAAGTGCCCCCTTAGACTCAAAACGTTTCTAAAAATGAGTTAAAACCCTACTTTAACAAGTCAAATTTAATTTTTTTTCTGAGGGAGGACCCTATATCCCCAATGGTACCACAAGGGGGTCTTTGTCTGGAAAAGTGCCCCACCTATGAGCCGTGCTGGATCCGCGCCTGTCACAAACACAAACAGTTTCATTTAACCAATAGGGCCTCAAGAAACTATGCGTACCTCAATAATAGGAGCCATCTAATGGTAAAAGTATGCTTATCGTGTACCTTAATACCTCAGTTCTCCTATATAGCTTTTTAAAAATACAGAATATTACAATGCAATACGTCAGAATGCTAGATATACTCTAAAAATGAATCTTCCATCCCGCCATTGTCAGGATGGTTCCCTTCTGCATGCCGCCTTCAAAATTCTGTCTCCTCCAACAATGATGAGGAGAACAAAACCGCAAGCTAAACGGCACCAACCCCTCTCCGCCATGTGTCGCTGAAGATCTCTCGACCAGAGACTAATTGGACTGCCCCCCAACGATTGTTCTAAAAGTCCCACAATGAGTTGACTCGCTACAGCGGCCTTTGATTAATGAATGTGGATTCTCCGACTCTTTTCATTTTGATGCCGCGTCCTGCATGCTAAGGCGAGTTCTTTGCGAGAAATTTCGCATTTGGTTTCGGAATACACTACATCCCCCTTTTGGAAATGGTACCTCCTTACCTTTGAAGGTCGGTAGGTGATGATTGATTCCATGTTTGGGTCAAGCGTTCTCCATCTTTTCAGTGACGAAGGGGAAAAAGTGATTTTAACGGGAGGGTGAAGTGTATTCCGAAACCAAATGCGAAATTTTTTGAAGTCGATGAGAAGTCTGGAAGGGTTTTAATCGACATGGGGGTTGTGGAATGACGTATTTTTCTGGTCAAGGACGTATTGATTTAGATGATTGTTTGACTCCCCTTGTGGTTTGGTTTCTGAAGGGTGGGTCCCAGAATGAAATTTGTGGGTTGCTTATTAGGTAAGCTTTTCTAAGGGGGTTGTGGTAGGGATTTTAATTAGGTTAGGTGGTTTGGAAAGGTCTCGTTAGGAATTGTGACTGTGTTGATGGTTCCATTAGTGGGAAGATGAAATGAACGAATTATGAATGCGAAGTTACATATAGGGTGATCTTTAAAGAGCGTTTCACATCTTTAAATTTAAATCAACGTCTAGCATAGTTACAGAAGTAAGTTTTACCTGGAGTAAAGTGATGGAAAATCCTTTGAGGCAGCTTACGGCTAGTTCTCCTAACAGGCAAAATAAAGAAATTAAAAACTATTGAAAGAGGAAAGGAGATTGAAGTTGTAATTCATTTAGATAAGTAATCGAAAAAATAATTTAAAAGCTCTTCCGGTGTTTTGTGCGAACCCTTCGATATTTTAATTCAAATTCTTTGTCGCTTAACTTCAAAACGAAAACTACATCTAGTAAAAATAAAATTTATAAAGCTTTTTGGAAACCAGTAATGTTTAAAAAAATCATAATATTGATAGAATCCCAATTTTAGTTATTTCAAGGCGCATTTTTAAGTCTCATTCCTTTGTTTTTAATATTGTTCTATGTTTGACTACAAAATACGAGATATCCCCTGATTTTCAAAAAAAATATTGAAAATATAATTTTTTATATTTTCCCCATATACACAAAAGTACACACAGTCAAAACATGCCGTTTTCCTAATTTCCATTCATGTTTGTGCACTTTGGCTTGCCTAATTTTAAGCAACAAGCTTTATCCTGAACATTAATTTTAGAAATGAAGTATTAAACGAAAATAATACCCCACAAGTTATGAAGCCTATATCCTTGAAGGAAAATTTGAAACAAAAATATTTCTCGCAATTCGCAAAATGTTCATTCTTTGGAGCTTAGGAAACACGTTTAAAGTAAGAGAAGTCACGATCGGTCATGGTTCGTACCATGAGATCAGAATCTCTCCTCTTAGCCACGACTAGATTTTTGAAGATATCTCCTCTCAAAATCTCCATGATTGCAAAGGTTGTATTAGAAACACATAAATAAAATGCGTGAGAGAAGAATCCAGTTTTCTCCCTGAAATATATGTGGGATCATGCTAAGTGTATTGGTTTTAATCTTTAGGTCTGCGCAATCTTTGTTTTAGTACTAGAATTTAGAGCTAGAATTGCAAACTATAAAATTGTGCAAATAAAAAGAATTAGAAAGTATTTATTTGACAAAACTAAATAATTTTCAATAATACAGATATTTAGTTAAAATTATACAAAAAATTGCATTATGTTTTGGCCATTCGTAATATCTAATTCAACTTTCTTTAACGATGGATGATTTCTATCAATGTTTTAAGTTGGCAAATATATATAGTGAGTTGTCATAATATGGCCTTCGTCACAGTTTAAATAGTGCAGACATTATCGAAAGAATTATAAGTTGCATATTTTAGAGGATCTTTTATCCGATGTACTATTGCGGTTTTCTTTTAATCCATCTTTTGTAGTGCAATCTCAAACATAAAAATTTTGAGTTTCTTGTTTCATAAAAGTTTTTAATCACTAAAGTTTTTATATTAAACATGTAGTAGCTTTTATTTGGTACCAATGGAATCCATTAGTTTTAGTCTGTTCATTTAGAATAGGCGCCTGAAACAGGATCAAAAATGCTCAAAAACGCCTAATAAAGTTCATCACGCAACTTCAATCACCGATTCTCTTACAGTATTTTAACTACTTCTGTTTAGGCTGCCTTATCATTGCACAAGAAAAAATTTTCGATGATAATTACAATAGTAACTGCTTCTAATTCATTTCGTCTCAGGCACCTATTCTAAATGAACATACTATAGTCTATTGAAAGGTGTGTTGGAACATTCTGAAAACAAAATGGACAATACCAACATTTTTTTAAAACAGATAAAAATGCATTCTTACAGTTAATGAAATAGATCTAAATCCAAAAATCGACATTAACAGTTTAAAAAAATTTAGTTAATTAAATATTTTAAATAAAAATCGACAAGCCCTTTGTCTTAGTAAAAGATTGAGGTACGTCATACTTGATTCGGCCTTACATTAAAGTGAAAATCACCGATTTCTTTGAATCCTGATAGGTTAATTAAAAAAAAATGTATATAGGATTGAAGTACGTCACAATTTGACATTTGACGTTTTGCGCCTCTTTTCTAAAGTCAAACTTTGAAATTAAATAAAATAAATAAATAATCATCACGTTTAAAAACAAATTAAGCGAATATTCCTCTCTAAGATACCTCTATCGAATAAAAAAATAAAAAATAAATGCGGAAATTGTCTATTATAGTTCTCCGGCAGTTTTCTTACCTAAAATTTTGACACAAAAACGCAATCTATACTGTGTAATAGTACAATCTCTATTCCTATTAATCTCAATGGCAGTGGAATTTGAATGATCCTACTTTTGAGTAAACCCCTTTCCACTTTATCCTGAGTGTCGAGAAAAGCTGATATATTGTTGAATGGAAGCAAAACCTTGTCAGCCGAGGAATAACGACGTAAGAGCACGGGGTAGCTGAAAGTGTTCCAGTTTGAACCAACTTTTGCTTTTCGAACAACAATGCTGTTTTAGTTAGTATTTACCCTCTGCATTTATGCCAAGACTTTAATCTCCCCATTCTCTGAGCATATACTCATGACAAAAGTGGAAAAACTCGGGAGCTCCCTCTCTTTTCGTAGTAAATAAACCTTTCTAAATAACAGCTCGTCAGAAAAGAGTAATTTAAGAATAAATGTCCCCTCGCCGTCGCTTCTGGGAGTTTCGCGGATGACTGTTTTAAATATCTCGCGACAGCCGTGTTTGTCTAATCCCGGCTTTTAAAACCTTTGTATAAGCATCTTTCTCAGCGTGCGTGCGTGTGTGTGTCTAGCGTATTGACTGAAGAACCAGCTTCGCCAAAATCAAACGGGGGCTCCGTGGTTCGTTTTATTCAGCGTTGGAGAAGAATGGTGAATGCCTTAAAGAAAGTCGGGGCAATATTCTGTAATCAGATGCTGGAAGATTGGAAGTCAGGGTCGAAGCAGCCTTGTCTTGGCTTGAATTTTTCCATTTTGGGTTAGTGCGACAAGAGGATGATTCTCGCGTTTAATTTTCCATTTGAGCTCTGTCATGCTCTGTATTTCAATTTAGTCTCGATGTTCTTGCTTTTTTTGCGAATGGTTGAGACAATGACAGTGTTCATTACGAATTTCAAAGTTACAATCTAAATAACTATTTCAAACGTGATGAGGGTGTAGAATTGGCTGTCGAGTGTCGAATGACGATTGCGATGAGTTTTATAGTTTTGAAGGGTGGTGTTGCATATGCGTTGACACTTTTTATTTTTGCGAGATGACACTGACATAAAGTAAAGCTAAAATGAGTGAGTAAGTAAAGCTAGGTAAAGTAAAAGAAAGGGATGTTTTATGATAAAGCAAGGTAGGACTCTCAAGAACTGTAGCAATCTAACTAAGTTGGCATTAAAATCATTTAAAAAGATCTATTTCCAACAAATGTCTATTTCAGAAGAATATTTTAAATTTAACGCTTCGAATATGTATGAAGTAAATTATATTCTTTAACCTCTACTTCCCAAGGTAACAAATACGCTACTTAGGTTCAATTTTCAGCATGTTTTGTTATTGAAGCAAAAACTATAACTTCAGGTGCTTTATAATTTATGAAGTTTAGGTTCAGTCCCCAGTTTAGTTGGGTTTTTGTGGGGGGATGTTTATTTTATTTGGCCTCAAACTTCATGAATAAGGCAAAAAAATTCTATAGTTATTTCTTTTAGAGGGTGTGTGGAGGGCATTAGAGGTATATGTATTTGTTATTGATAAATATATATTGTAGTTTTTATGTTTGTGTATTGATAAATAATGGATATTGATATATAATTGATATATTTTAATAAAAATCATGACAAAAGCTCTTTGTAATAAGAAAGTCGACTGTACCGTAAGAGAGTTATACGTTGTGAATTATATATTTTTAAATATCCAATAAAAACTAGCAGTGCTGGTATAAATAACATGTACTTAATTTCTAAAATAGTTATGAGTCAGTTGAATCCATCGATTCCCATGTTTGTGAGGTTTTCAGATAATTTTCTGTCAGGATATTTATATCATCCGAGTTTAATTGCCGAGGAGATCATACAGATAGCTGGTCATTTCTATTGAGAACGGCTCTGTTATTCTTGTTCTGTTTCACTGAATTTTAATCAGCAATCCGGTTAGGATGACGGTTGACCAAATCTTTTGGATTGGAGTACTTTTCAACACCAATTTGATTGGGGTTATCGTCGAGTTCACAGTAAATGCATGCCAAATCAGAGGAGAGTTTTTTATTTCAAAGTTGCTTCGGAAAAATTAGAATATTTATCTGTACTACGTTTTAATAAATATAAAGGAAAGACATCCTGATGGGAGTAATGGGCTGTATCAAGGATTTTTAGAATTACTTTTACCAAGAGAATTCTGTATAATCTTAAATAGTTTTATAGCTTAATGAACCTTTGCATAAATAAACCTAAACTGAAAATATCAGTAAGAGAAACTGCAGTTATAATTCCGAACTTCTAATATTATCTTACAAGTTCAAAAATCAGGTTTTTTATATTTTGTGTTTGCAGATTGAAATTAAATTTTGATGTTAGAGTTTTAACTCCCAAAGTTTAACTTCAGATTCTTCAGGACCCCCTCTTTTAAAAAATGTGTACGACAATTTTTAAAGTATCCTACCAATTTTATATTTGAATAATATTAATCTATAACGAAACTTAGTTATAAGAATATAACGTATTAACTGAACTGTGCATTATTGCAAGCTAAATATTTTTACTGCTTATAGTAATTTACTTTTTTTTTAAAAGCAGTTAAGGATATATTTTAAAAAATGTGCTGGGAAGATTTTCCGCTTAAGTTAAGAAAAATTAATGTTTCGGGAAACATTTTTACTCTATTGATAAAAGTACTAGTTAAAAAACTTATATCAGACAAATTCCTATAAAGAAAAACGAACACATTACTTTTCTATGTATCCAACATGTGGAAAGATAAGCAATATTTCCATCTTAGACTGCATTTAATAAATATATAGCTACTTCTTTGAAAAGACATCATTTATTTAAGACCTAACACTATTCGTATCGAAATTCTATACCTTTAATGATAGATGATATTTGGCTGAGATTTATGGCTCCGCAGTGAAGATGCAAATTTGCGCGCTGCGTTTCGTGTGCAAGCAAGGGGTTTTATTTTTATTACCCCTTAGAAATGCATAATCCTTAACGAAATAAATAAGTTAACCTGCATTAAATTAGAACCTGAGTATAATGAATATCCGACCCTTTCCGAGGGTTGTTTTTCATTCATCGTTCAGAATTTTTCTCTGATCGAGCATAAAATAGCAACATTTTACGTAAACTTCCTTGCCTCGTTTTAATAGGAAACTGTTTACCAATGCAAAAGTTCTGGAGGTGTTTGGCTGAGAAGAAGGGAAAGCATATTTTCTTATAAAGTAACATCTGACAAAGCGTACAACTCGTTTTTTTCAGCGTTTGTGTTTTCTTTCGGACAAGGTTCAGTCCATTTAAAGCTATACGCGGAACCGTACGAAGCGCATGAAATTTCGGGCATTTTTCTTTAAGCTTCCCTTATAGTTCCCCTTCTTTCCCCACCCAGCTTACCCTAATCACTGTTTTATGCAAAATACTCGCCAAGCGATTTGCTTTGGCGAAAGCGTGACTGGAATATTTCTCGCCAGATCGATTTTTGTCGGCCAAGTAGTGCTAGCCCCGGCGAATATTTGGTAGATTTGCAGAAAGGGGCCAGGGGAATCACGTGAGGTCATCACGTGTGTTTCAGTGAGTTTTCAAACGAGAAGTTTAAATGGATTGTGTGTAATTTCATATACGTGGGTTATTCGGGGGTTCCACGAAGTTATTTTTTATTCTATTTTACTCGAATTACTCGTTGTTGGGTAAACTCCAAAAACTACATTTAACATCAGTTAATCTCATAACTAATTAATTTTGAAAATATGGCAACTGAAAATTTAAGATTTTAAATTTTATTCCGATAATTCTTAGGTTTGGGCTGTTATTTATTACAACTGAAATTTAAATACAATGACCCTTCTTTTATTCTTTATATGGTAAAAGAAAGTGGAGTTTTGAATTTTCAACTAAGATTAAGTCTTAAAATCGTAATGCTAACTATTTTTTATTTAATAATTGATAATTTTATCCCTCTAGACCACTCAGTAATACTTTATTCTACACTTCAAAAAAATATTTCTTGACATTAACGTTATTCTCAAATTTCTTCCTTCTGCTTTTTCAATACTCTTTAAAAATCCTACCAGCACTGTTCAAACAATGAGATGATGCATCTATAGAAAATGCGTAATCCTCATGTATGTGTGCTCAGTCCTACTCAACGGATTGTTAAACGTTTCATTCTCATGTGATTTCTCATTTTTCTCTTAAAGATTAATGTTTTCGTGTTATAAGGCTCGGCTTTATTTAAAGAGTGAATGTACTTGGATGACGGGCAAAACATGTGATAAAGCAGAACGTATACAAACGCAATAGTTATTTTTAACTCTATTCAAATCATTCCACAGACCATTCGATACTTTATTTATCGGAAATAATATTCAAGTGTCTTCTATGAAGGATCTATCCTTATAATGTAAAATATTGTGTTCGTTATTTCTGACTCTAAAATACTAATTTTTCTTCTGAAAAGAGCTGTTCACATTTTTTCCTATGATTACGAAGTTAGCATCAACGGAAACTACACAAAGTATTTCAACAAATTCGTTTAAACTCTTCACACACACAGACATATTCCTTGCTTTTAGAAAGTAAAATATTCCCAAACACTGGTATACCTCAATGAAGTAGAATAATTTATAAAAATGTGTCACCCCATTTAATGAAAACTTTATTATTTCCTTCGCAAGTCCATACCATGTCGGGTCGAGTGAATATATTTAACATCTTACTCAGTACAAACAAAATAATTATGTTAAGACTAAAATAATGATTTTGTTTTCCATTTACTGTCTTTATTGTCATAAACCAGACATGACGTCACATATTTTGGTCAATTTAAAAAAAACTAAGGGTCGTAGAGGAATAATTCTTCGGGCATTTTTCCACTCAAGTAAAATAGCTGTGTGCAGAGTTAGGGCGAACTTGTTGGAACACCCTGTATACCCTTTAATATCTATTACATTTTAAATTCACACCTCTTTTCCCCAATAAAAGCGTCGAGTCATCACATAAATCAGCATAACTCTCCCCATGTAAAAATGAAATGCGACAACAGGAATAATATGGTGTAGCAAGCAAAACGCAAACCAATCACAGCTGAGATAAACAAAACTGAATACAATTAAGGCGACATGTTAAATCGGGATTGGATACTAGTTTTCGTGTCCCATTTTTCTCTCAAGCAATCTCTTCATCAGTCAGCGCACAGGGTTATCACGCATCTGTGGTAGGGACAGTCATTGTTCAGGGTGAAGGTCTTGATATATTATCCATTCACCCAGACATTTATCCAATCAATTCACTACTGTCTTTCCTCGCTCAAAAAGACAACCAGCTATGTCAGTTGCGCAATGGTGAATCTGTGGGGTTTTTTTAGGGATCTGATGTCCAAACATTTGTCTCTTGGTTATCTGTAATTAAAAAAAGTAAACTATTGGTT
Source organism: Tetragnatha versicolor (assembly GCA_024610705.1). Lineage (NCBI taxonomy): Eukaryota > Metazoa > Arthropoda > Arachnida > Araneae > Tetragnathidae > Tetragnatha > Tetragnatha versicolor. The sequence continues at coordinate 53,773,731 of JANDEH010000009.1, forward strand.
TCTTTAATTGACATTTTAAATTGTTTTGAATGAAAATTAGGGGATATAAAGCTAGAACAGGACATGTTTATTTTAAACTTGAAAGTGTATAAACTTTGAAAGGCTGCAGCATTATACATCACCCCCTTTGGATTAACCCTGGAGGTACAGTAGTTGGATAAATTTTTCACGAAATAATTAGATTAAGGTGTTCGTACACACTTGACAAAAAATCTAATTGTGCCATTAGATTAAGCTAACAAGAAAGCAATAAACTTGGGGGAAAGTATTTTTTATCATTTATTTTTGGGAAGAAAATTACAAAATACTAAGCGTTTTTTTAAATGTCATTCAGTTACCCGTGGAATTACCCAGGAATAAGTAGTTTCTTACTTTTTAAAATCATATCCGGTCAGAAAAGTAATTTTAGTTAATTAGTTATTTAATTTACATTTAATGATATAATTAGCATGTTTTCAAACAGTCTTTTCTTTGCTTGAAGTTATTTTAAAATTGTTATTCTAGTTCGATGTATTAATTATAATCTTCTCTATGTTTTGGTTTTTACACTTTGTTTCTAAAGTAATTAGGTGATTTTTAAGAATACTCTTTCTAAAGAATAGTGAAAAAATCACAATTTTTTTGACAATTTTACTTTTGAAAAATTCTTTAAAAATATAATTTAATTAAATTTTGAAAATTTGAAAAAGCCAAAACATCCGCTATATTATGCAGATTAATGTAGTATAAAATTTATGGTGATATAGAATCTTCCGTTTCCTTAAAAACTGTTGAAGCAAAGGGATATAGTATCACAATAATATGGTTCTTGAGAAACGAATTCAAAGTTCTGAAAACATACCAAAATGCGCTTTGTGGCGCATTTTGGAACCTTATAAGTCAAGAACTATTCGAGATAATTTAAAGTTATTGGTATCTTTATAAAGTTTTTAGGAAACAAAGATGATTTTAAACTAATAAAATAAAATCCGATGATTCCGTCAATTTTGACGATTTCAAGTATACACCTTAATTTGTGAGATATTAAGTTGCATGTAAAATTGCCCTGAACAATAAATTTGCAAATAGTGAAAGCTTCGACCAGGCAACGAACTCGGTACTTTTATCTCGGAAGAAATTTAATTTTTTTTTCAGTGTTATTTCATTTGACTGACCAAAATAGATAAATAATTTAAATTTTGAAAAATGCACTCTTTTTAGGCCTTTTGAGTGTTTAAAATCTTGAAATGATTTCAGAATTTCAAATGAAACTTCAGTATGTTGTTTAGGTTGCTGTATTAATAACTTAATAATTGTATAATTTCTACTTTATCTAATTTATGAAAAATATGCTATTTTCATCATCTTAAAGATTCCTGTTTATGGATCTTAACTACAAAAAAATAAATAAAAATTCTGGCACTATGCTGAAAATTTAAAATCAATTGTGCAACTATATAACTTTAAAATATTTTAAATATTATATTCGTTTTTAAACTTTTTGGTTTCTTCGTAGAGTTGTTTTCTAAAGTTAAGAATTGCTTCAGTTGGAATAAGTAATCAACTGCATGCTTACATTCAAAAAAAACTTCATTACCATTAATGCTACATTTTAAAACGTCCTTCGCTTTTCAAACATTTCTGCTAACCCTAAGTATTAAAAAAACGTTTCACCAAATACTTATCATCGCAAAAACCTTACAAAATCCATTAATATGCAATAAATATGCTTAAAAAACTGTCAGCGCTTTCGAATGCAATTTAGAGTTTAATCGAAAAGAAAAAATCCATCTGGGCGAGCAGAGATGTAAAAAGTTCTCCACTTTAATGTAAAAAGTAAACTTTGAACTCGAGTCGGGATTTTTATTTCCCCAACGGCCTTTTGCACCTTGCACAAAAATATGATCTTCTTTAGCCAACAAATGGGGCGCAAAGTGTAAGAAGTTAACCACTGTTTTAATTACGCTTGGAAGACGCCCCCTTTAACAATGAAGAACACGTTGCTTCCTTACGCTCGAAGCTGCTATACACAGCTTTTTTTTACACCGTGTGCTTTAGATGCATAATACCATAAAACAAATAAAAACTTGCTCCAAAGAGGCGAAAAAGTGAGAAAAAGAAAGGGGTCCTTAAAGCAATTAGGCTTGTGTTTTCCAGCCGTTTAAAATATTTATCGGCAGTTTTTATATACCTTCCATTCGTTTTCTAGCTTCCTTGACGAAGATATCAATTATGATACATTTACGATACGCATGCGTTTTTGCATTTTCTATTCGTTTTCCAGCTTTTTTAACGGAGAAATCAATTATGGTACTCAGCATGATACCAGCTTGATATTTTTTTCCTCTCAACTCAGTTCCTGGCTGTCTCCTTTCTTCCTTTTCTGAGCAAATGCGATTTTGTTTGCTTTCCCCTCTATTTTTGCTGGGTCACACTTTATTCACTGTTTTTGAGATGATGGTATGCATAGGTTTTTTCGGGTTCGAAACTATAAATTTCAAGAAAAGATTGTGAAGGAAAATGTGTTTTTAAAATTTATGAAAACTGAACTTTCTCTTGAGCGTGCTGGTATAAAATGTTGCGGAAAATGTTCGTCTAACTTATTTCTCGTCATTAACGCTTATTATAAGTTCCTAGGGGTTTCTTATTATTTTAATTTGCAACATTGAATTTTTTAAATTTTATTGTGTTCTATTCTCTCAATCTGTTCTAGAAGTACATTTTATTTATGAATGGTTTTCATTGTAATAAACTTGAACATATTTTTACAGTTCTTGAATTTTAAAATACATTTAAGATCATTGAATTATACGTATTTAACAAAATTTTCACTGAACTGCTTACATATAAAACGTAAATTACGTTTTTCACTAAAATTATTACGCAGAGAAAAAATAAAGAAGTACTAAACTATTATTGCTTATTGAAGTTGATATCTTTAACTGTAAATGGCGTGAAGTTTATTGCCAATTATTAACTATATCTGTAAATGGCGTGAAGTTTATTGTCAATTATTAACTATATCTCATCTAAAATAGTTATGGTAATATAATATTCTCAACCCGGCTTTCGATAGTTGGAACTAATTGAAATCTGATAACGTATTTATCTCTTAAACACTTTTGTGATGTATGAGTAAAAAATATAACCACTATGCTTTCCCCTTAATAACTCTTGTTTCAAATAAAAGTATAAAATTAGATACATCTTGTAAACAATAGCAATTAAAATAATGAAAGTTGAAAAGTCCATGGGTGAAAAAATTACATTCATTAAATGGCAAATGGCATTTTTCGTGACAAAAATTAAGCTCTCCAACTTTTCGTGTTTTTTAATCTAGTTTATTTAATTTAATCACTATTTCTTTTATAGCTACAATAAATTTTCTGACACGCGTCAAATGTTAAAAAGGAAAAGGTTTTCTTGATATAGTCTTTCTTAATGACAAAAACCTTGAGCAAAAAAAGAAAACGTTTAACCTACATTAAGGTAATTATACTTTTAACACGTTTTCTTTGTGAAATGTAATTCTGTCATTTTTAAGCTTCTTCAGTTTCTTACGAAGATTTGACTTTAGAGTTATGTTTAATTATTTAACTCAATATTGAATAAGCACTTTAGAATATTTTTTAAGCATTGTCTTTCGCGTGCTTAGTTTTATCATGGCTTTAGGTAATTCAGTTTCAAAGTCGTTTTGCTAATGACGAAAATTTGATAATTTTGCGTTCTATTCTTCAAAAGGTTTTCAAAATTATTTTTTCAGTCTCGTTTTGCTCGAGACTAGTTTATTTTTAAAATTGTTTTTCTGCAGACATGAGTGTTTTTCTATTAACAGTTTTTCTAAAGGTTCGTTAATTCTTGCAGTAAAGTAGGGATTATGGTTTCCTTACGCAAGGACTGTAATAATCATAAAAATGTGTAATTTTTTTCCTGAACGTAATATCGTGTTTTAAGAGCTAACTTATTTTTAATAAGATGATAATTGTTTTGCATTAGTACAGAGAGTGGTTATTTTCTTCTTAGGGGATTACTTCAAGCACATAAATGCTTAAACCCTCTAAAATATTCAATTTTGTAAACAAAGCAGTATTTTTAAGTTAAAGAAAAATGAAGCTTTAAAAATATAATTTCTGTCCTTAGAGAGGCTAGCTTAAGGAAGTTATAATGGTAAAACTTGCCCAAGTTTTGGAGCTTAGAGTACCAGTATTTTACTTAATGCTACGAATGAGTACAATAGTTTTAGGTAATTACATGCACTTTTTTATAAGTAAGACCGAAACGTGAAATAATATTTTATTTTGTTTCTCGATTTTTGTTACTGTTTTTTGGGTGTAATTACCTAATTTTATCATCGGTTCTTTAATATCTGTGAGAGAAGGGATTTTGTGAATTTTTAAATTTATATATCTTTACACTTGATCCTATAACCAAATATTATGAGATCATAACTAAATAAACACTTGCCCTTTCATAAGAAAACAATGTCTGAAAAGCAATTTTTTACTAAACGTTGAGTGTAGTACATAAATTCTACGAAAGATTTAATCCAAGTTGGAGTTATCAATTTAATTTTCAGATTTAATTGTTAAATAAAAGTATGCAACTTTTATAGAATACATTTCTTTATTTTCTCTGTATGCCCATAATATTGTAACACTCCAATCAATACCCTGCCAAAAAGTATTTAAAGATTCGAGGATTCTTCGGTAAAAATTTGAGAAGCTATTTTACTTTCCTGTGTGATTTAAAGATATATCTTCTCAAAATACATCTCAAAAAACCGCACCATTCTCTTTGAAATATCTACCCCAACTATATTTCTGCTTGTTCAATATAAACAACACAATCGCTAAAACACAATCCGAACATGGTAAGGATAAGTACTTCACAAATCCTCGGGGTACTCATACCAGTTGAGTAATCTCCATTAGACATACGTCTCAGAAACATCTGTAGTATGATAGTTTTCCCATCTTCTAAGTAAATCCAAGAGCGTTTATCTTACCATCAAGAAAACTCCAGCCTAAAAGGAATAGGGAGAGCCTCTATACACATGTACCATCTCCCATATAATAATCACCCCCATAATTTGCCTTTAGTCTTCAGATGGCTGTACTTTTAAACTGTAATATCAGATGCTATTTACATCTATTTATAACTGAAGTTCGGGTGTACCTCTGAGTGACCTTATCTGAAACGTCCCTTTTAGGCTTTCCTATTCGCCGTCTATTCTGATGCCTTGCGTAAATTAGATAATCCGCCTTCTTTATAGCGCCGCCGCCGATAGCGGACGTCATTGGTTATATAAACACAATCAGAGGCTATGGGCCCTTCACGTTTTTGGCGAGGCTCTTTTGCAAGATGTCTTGTGAGGTCTGCCCAGGAACCTTTTATTGGTTTTTGTGATAGCGCAGGGGCAGTAAAGCTGTTCGCGATTCCTACCAGGGCAGTTATTAAGGACGGATGCCCGTTGATAAGGTTCTCGTAGTTTGGGTTCAGGGCGAGGGAATTTGTAAAATAGAAATGCGGTTCACGTTTAGACTGTGTGTGGGGTGCTCTAATTGGGTTGGTTGACGGAGGTGGGATGATATACACTTAGCTACTATTTATCCAGGTCTTTCTTCACTAGTAGCACGCTATATTAACCGATATTCATTGATATTGGGACGGTATTATATTAACATTGTAATACTGGTTGAAATAAGAACATTATTGGCTAAAATAGTATCCCATTTAACTTTAAGAGAAATATTATGCATAAAAATTTATGTATATTTTAAGTTTGTTTAGCTGGTGTTGATTGTTTTTTCAGTAGTTTTAATTTATCCTTTTTTGGAGATGCATGGATTGAGAATTGTTGTTGTTGTCTTGTCCATGGATAGAGAATCTGAAATTCAAATAGGGCCATGCGCGGTCCACACAGGCTCAGCTATCTGAAGGCAATTGTCCGAATAAAGGTCCTCGAGGGGAGAGTCACTAATTTGTTGAATTTTTGCCAAAATGGCCGGGCAAGATATCACGTGTTCGGGACTAAATTCTGTGTTGTCACAGTTTTTGCAGCTAGGATATGTTAGGGATTGAGAATTAAAAGAATTAAATAAATCAAATTAATTTTAAAATTTTTGCACACTAAATTATTGGGAAATCTGTAAAATTAAACTGTAATAGTGCTGCTGATGTACAACAAAGACATATAAAGAGATAAAAACTAAAATTATTTAGTGTTAATGTTGACCTTTGATTATATTTTTTCATTTGTTTCGTTTGTATTTTAAGTAATCTATTTCGAAAAGCCGTTTACTATTGTTAATCTTATACTAGTTTTAATAGATCAAGGTTTTCGAAAGCTTTAAAGTAAAAACGTAAGCGTATGTAAGCATGCAAAATTGAAGAAAAATAATAGTTTATACCATTCAATGATTAAGTTAAGCGAAATCCATGGCACATAAATTTAAACTAAAGAATTTGATTCCATAGACGTTTATATCTAAATTGAAATAAATAACTACATTAACGAACAACTTAGGGACGCACGTTTCAACAATCGCTCTACTTCCATCTCTTCTCCCCAGGTACCAACAACCCAATCGACTTTTAATTAAAAACACACGCCCAATGAGGCAATTTAATTTTTGAGCCGTGAAAACGGGAATCCAGTTAATCAAAATATACTAGTCAGAGCTAAACGACATTATAATTGCTAAATAGGAATAAGCATTCGACGAAAAAAAAATCCCCGCTTCGATCTCCACGAGTTCCAGAGAGGCGTATTATGTAAAACCGATGCAAATTAAATCGGGAATCAAGTTATAATGCAGCGAAACAGAGGCATCTATTGTCTCTAATTTGAAGAAGCTCTCCGCGCCGCTTGTAAACCGTGTTAATTCAGGCTAGCACGCTGTTCAGTTTACGGTTGAGAAGCTATTGCTCCGGCTTCTCATTGAGATGCAAGCTATTCCGTCTGGAACTCCTGGAGAGCTTAGCTCGTTCATGGTGGGCTAGCTCACATGTTATGGGAACGCTAAGGCCGTGCGGTTTTTATTGGAGAAATGAGTGTGGGGAATTTATGTTGTTTGTATAATTTATAAGTACGGGGTTTTCATAATTAGGGGTATTTTATCTTTTCTGCTGCTTAAAACAGACGCCATAATTCTATGTTTAGTTTTTTTCTTGAGAACTTAGCTAAACATAAATTATCATTGGAAAAATAGTTGAACCCATAGCCTACCGTCGTCCCAAAAATAGGACAGCATGTATAAAGAATGAGGAAGTAAGACTCGTTTAAAAACAAAAGCGTGCATTAAATAGGTCATATTAAAATGAGGCTAATCACTTTTTTTTGGTTAAAATATAGCTTAGTTTTCTCAAAAATTAGGGGGAAAGGTACCCGAATTTCAAGTTTTATACATTTCAAAGATGATATTTATTACCCAATGCAGCTCAATGCCCATTTTAATAAATATGATCTGAAGTGACTTAATTTTAAAGACAAAAGGGGCGTAATTGGGGCGATATATACAAAAAATGCACAAAAAACTGTGCATTTTTCCATTGGTGACGTAGTTATTTAAAAAATTTAAAATCAAGATTGTTGCTAAAAAAGGTAAACTGTGTTCAAAAAACCTTCAAAAAAGAATCAGAAACTAATAGTTGTGAATTATTTCCAAAATGTTTGCTTTTTATCTCGTTTAACAGGCTTTTGCCCATTAGACTTAATCGGAAACCGATAGCAGTGGATCCTGCCATCGTCCTATTTTTAAGACACCCTATGCCAATGAAACTATTAAGAGTTATATGATTTTCTTCAACTTTGTACGTGTACAATACTGAAAAAAAAACCCGACTCAGACCCTATATCTCCGGAACGGCTTGTGATATAAAGACATTTAAGGTATCATTTTTCATGATTTTAAGTATTCTATGTACAGAAACATTTTCAAGTTCTTAGGGGGTCGTCTTCAAATTAAACGACGCACCAACTTTCGTTTTTCCTATGGGCGACATCAAAGATTATTCCCGATTCTGAAAGAACACCCCCGTAAAACCCCAAAAACCAATTTTCATGTCATTTGGTCTCCAAATAAATCCAGGAGTGGGGGTTGGAGTTTTGTTTTTTTTTGAAGTTTTGGTTTAAACTAACACAAATTTGAGATTTTTTTAACTAACTATTAATTTCTTCAATGCTTGGAAGGATATGGGTCCACCAACGCAATGGTTGTTTTTAATTTTGTTGTTAAGTTACACACTTTTAAGAGTTTTAAAACAATAGGATATGAGATTTAAATAGGGGATTAAATGCTTTTCAGCTTTTGAAATTAATCTGTTTGAGTGAAGGGTTTTTAGGTAAATATAAATCACATCTTTCGGATCACGCACAACTCTCGTTATCATGTCTGCTAAAAGATGAGAAATTTCTCATCAAACAAAGCACCTTTTAAGCACATTTAAATTTCATTCCATGTAGTTATAGTTTCGTTGAATGATATTTCTAAAGTGCTTTTTATAATAATTTAAATCTCTATAAAAAGATCTCTGTACATGCAAAACTGTATAGAGTTCGGAAATTTAATGAATAGACATCCTTCAGACATCTCTATAACCTACAAAAGAAAATTCCAAGTTTGTGCACAATCCAACTTTTAACAAATTTATATAGATTAAAGACTATTAAGAGATGGCTAAAGGCTAAACCAACAGGTCAAAAGACATTGTTATTATATTTGCTATCTAACTCATTTTTTGGTTATTTGAATGGATTCAATACACTGGGTTCTCTAAAACGCATAAATTTACAAGTCCTCTCAACGGGAAACTCCTGCTTGTAAGAGAACATATCCTGGGCAAGTTTGACAATATAATGGTCAAGTTCTGTATAAAAACCTATGGTTACGTTTTGTAACGATTACGTTATACCTACCTTTGCGTACGGTATTTGGTAGGCACTTGAGGATCCTCCCTAACGGAAAAAATTGCAAGAGGAAAAAGAACGTATCCCACAAACATCTATTAGATCTGGTTCAAAAAAACAAAAGGCATATGGGCTAGAATTGTAATAACATAAAGGAGAAACAGAAATGGTAGAGTGGGCATTCCCATTGAATCGACTCCGATATAGAGTATACATTAGCAGGGCTTCTAGCGATGAGTTAGCGCGTTATCTCTTCTCTTGCCCAGCAATATCAAAATGGCAAGCACTAAAACTTGGCAACAAAATAGGATGAAAAGAATGCGCGCATTAGCAACACTGCACGGCATAAAAGTTCAGCAGTGGAAACAATTTCTTGTAAGACAGCCATCACGTGACGGTGGTATTTCTGAAAATTATATTTGCCACTCTTTATGGTTTACAGTAGCTCACTCCACCACTGTCTTCCTCTATGGGACTTACGAACACATTCATTAATCGACATAGAGAAAATCTACTTAACCTTATTATTATTTAATCATCCCAAACAGCCCACTATAAGCAAACCATAATATTTATGTTTTTAAACAATAGATTGGTTCACTAAGGGTCGTGCCACACTAGCATCTTGAAGAAGTCAAAGCCATAAAAAAGTCTTCAAGATTCTGGTCAAGATAGGGACAAGAATATAAACGACTTTTTTATGGATTTGGCTTCTTCGAGACGCTAATGTGGCGAGACCCTAAGGGCCGTGACAAACTAAGCTGCTTGAAGACGCGAAAGCAATAAAAAACTCGTTAAGATCTTATCAAGACTGAGGCTCAACTCCATGCTTTCTCCTCTATCTTGAAAATGATCTTCACTACTTTTTTACGACTTAAGCTTCTTCTAGACGCTAGTGTGGCAGGAGCCTTAGGTCCTCAAGACCATGCATGCTACAGTAGGTCAGTCCCTCGGCAAAAGACGAGCAGCGAGGTGGTCTCATCCGTAATTTCAACACTCTCAGTCATGCTGTAATGAGAGCCGTCACTCCAACTTGTTCGAAGGGGGCAGTAAACACTCAGCCTCCCCTCATTACCCGTAATCCCTTCGCCTGGGCTAATCCCCACTTTTAGTGCGCTGCTGCTGCTGTCGAAACCCGCCTTGATTGGGAGTCCTCCGCATTTTTGCCCGGATTCGAAAATGAAATTGGGAACACATGTCGCCGTCACTCGCCGTTTTATGGGATGATATACGAGGCGGGAGCTTATAGGTTGGGACATGGTTTGGGTGAGAAGAGTTGGGATTTTCACGAGTGGAAAAGGTTGGTTTTTGATTGTGTGGTTTGGCGTTGAAATGTAGGGAAGCTCTGCCGTCCTAGGCGTGAAAAGGTTATGATATCATTTTCTATTTTCTCATATACTATTTTGTTTTGTAAATAAGCTGATGGACGTTATTCCTTAGAAAAATCCATGCTAAATCCTTAAATCAACCCTAAAATGCACTTAAGTTCAATTCTAACGATACCAAGTTCTTTAGAAGGAAGTATTTTGCACATTAGTATTTACTTTGAAAGCAATCATTAAAGTTCTTTATTTACGAAAAAATGAGTTTCCTTCACAGAAAAATTAGATTCTAACAGAAACCATATAAATAAACCAACTTATAAATAAAGTACAAGAATTATTATTTAAGATGCGTTATTTTACTTGTGTTCATGTGTAGCATTCGTTCCCCCTATACTGTTGCCAACATAGACAAAACCATAGACTTTTACCCAACTGCGCAACTTCCTTACCCTCCTTTCCCATATGACCATAAACTCCATAGGGAAATTTTACAGATAGACACCATATATTTATAATTTATGCTTCATCAGGGAAATCTTCTAACTTGTGTATTTTCAATGCAAAACAAACACTAATATTTTCCTTAATAAAAGCCCTCGTGGGCCAAACCAGACTCACGAGGAGAAGGTTTCAAATTAGAGGAGAAATTTGTCAAATCAAAAAATTTAATTGTCCAATTAATGTTCATGAAATTGTGTAAGAAAAATTGTCAGAAGGAACAATCGTCAGTGATGGGCTAGATTTCTATAAACTTTTTTTTATCAAATTTGGGTCAGGGGTACAAAACAAACATACCTTTGAATAAAAATAACAAAATCAGAACCCATTTTTTACATGTTTTGGGTAGCATCAAACATACTCTCCCCTATTTACCTACCTTTCTACTTTTTTTCCAATCAGCTGCATTGCGTTAATTCACTCATCCCCGTTGAATTCTACCCCAAAAAGCACATAACTTAATTCTATTAGTAGCTTTTAAATAAAAAAAACAATAAAGGGTCGATTTACTATATAATCTGAAAACGATTCTTTGCGGAGAGCCCCTAATCGCCTCATAATTATCCCACGCAATCGCGCAAAAACTCGCGAATTAAAAACCAAGCACGCTTTTCCGTTCATATTCATATCAAGTAGCAGTCGCAAAAAGAAAACTTGGAAATGAGTCCTTAAGTACTCCTTATCTGTCGCTAGCATCTTCGGCTGGGGGGTCATTTGGCCTTTAAAAATGTCTCCTCTCAACTCTCGATAGCCGGGATGATAAGTAGATATAAAGCGAAAGCTTTTGGCTAGCTTCGTTTCCGGCTATGAAACCTAAGCAGTCAGTCGTAAATTCAGTTCTAATGATCGTTGTCAGCACTTTTGCAAAGTTATTAACTGGGAGTTTATGATTTCAGGCCTGTAATTTTCCTTTGACTCTGCCTGAAAGTGGGAAATATTAAAAATAAATGCGCAATTTTTATCGATTTTGCAGCTAATAGGAGATTAGTTGTCCTTTTTTTGTTCGCTTTTTGTGGGGTTTCTGTTGCCTGCATTAACGCTTTACAATGCTTTCTGGGTGGTTCCTGAATGGAATTGGAGGGTTCTGTTTCTTTTGCCGTTCAGCTTTGTTTTCTTTCCTTCTCTTTTCGATGCCGAGCAGCTCGTTTATCTTAAAATGAGAATGATTTACTGACTTTACCCATAGAATGGAGTCATGTTACATGTGACCCTTTTCCTTAAGAATCGACTATTCAACAAATGCTTTTAACAACCTTTAGTTTGTTTTTATGTTCTTAGGAAAAAAGCTTAAATGATGAACAAAACTTGTAATTTTATAGCCCGAATATTTAAAAACAACTCCAATAGAAAGGCTTTCTTAAATCATAAGGGAGATTAGTTGGGTTTCCTGAAATGAGTTCAACACTTACGAAAAACTATTTTCCATTATCACTTGCCTCAATTTATTATTATATTTCCCCCGCCTTCCTTGATATATTTTCACAGCTAAATTTTTGACGTATTTTCTCCGTTCTTCTCATTCCGTAAGTATCGGAAATCCTATTGCATAAATTCCTTTTGAGGGAACCCTACAAAGTACCTTTGTAATTTATTAAAAGTAAGTAAATAATAATTTATTTATTTTAGTGCATGACTACTTACTATTTGTAGTACTGTGCATAATGAAGTTTATAATATCGTTATCGATATAGGAATTTAGGTATTTCAGGATGGAATTCTTTTGCATTTTCGACTACTATACTCTGTTCATTTTGAACTAGCGCTTGAAAATATTTCCTTCCCCCACCACCGATCGGTAACCATAGCAACTATCCTCGTCAAAGTGACGAAGAAGGCTTACTATTGGCTGCTCGAAGAGCGTAACTATGGTTACGCTTCTAGCGTGGGGGAAAGCACTATTTCTCAAGCGCCAATTCTGAATGAATAGAGTATAGAAATATTCTATGGAATCTTAAATTTACCAACTATTTCATTTAATCATTCTGTTTTAAACGAACAAGTGTACTTAATATGGCAGAGTTAAAAAAAATTGACATTATAAAGATAACAGCAATGTCTGTTGTATACAGGTTGACTATAACTGGAATTAGAAAAAATTCTAACTCTTTACGACATTTTATGAAGAAACCATTTTTAAGAAAACTTAATTCAGTCAACTAAAATATAAGAATAAAATATATCTCATCAATTAAAAGCACTTCTTGAAAATGCCCTTGTCGAAATTTCAGAGACACTTTCCTTTCAAGAATAGCCCTCATACCTTCCTTCAAAAAGGAATCCATAAAAATCTGCAAGGGCTAACTCCAGAAAATCCCGATCGCGTATGATGTCATATTTCGGGCAGTATTATTTTCCGTGGGACATATCATTTCTCTTTTCTTTGTTTAAGCGTCACGCAAGGGTGTGGAACTGTCGATATTTTTATCATCAGTTAAACCTATCGATTATACCTCCTGACAGCAAAAGCCGGGTGACACCTTTGACAAGCCTCGCCCCTTCAGGCTTAAAAACTCTGCCTAACTTTATTTTTAAGTATTAATCGCTTTCTTTTCGGGAGACCTAACTGTATTTTGAGTACTGGCTTGAGTTCTCTGTTTCAGATTTCGGAGGGAATATAAAACGTCTGGCTTTATAAAGCCGTGTTTACTTGAATGCTGAAAAGATTTCAGCGTACTTGAAGTTATAGTTTTATATATTTCGCTTTTTCTTTAACAATTTTATAAGAGATTTTTTTAACGGCTAAGACGTTAAGGAGTCTAGAACATAGAAAAAGGTTGATTATGTTCCAATTTTATTCAAACTTGTAAAGTGTACCCATTTTTCTGTTTAAAATGAAGTTTCGATTGTTTCTGTCATAAATAGAACCAAAGATTTATTGTTGTGGGTTGTTTTCGTAGCTAATGTTTTACCTTTTAAATGCCTTTTTCTCTTTGATGCGGTTTTCACTATTTTATGCGGTTTTCATCGTCACTCATGGAACTTACACTTACCCCAAACCTTTTTTCTTATGAGGAAAACCGTAAAGTTTTGTCGCATTCGGTATTTCCAGTATGTGTTATATTTTCATCACTCTTCCATTATGTGAGATCAATATAAACTGTAACTTTATCTTCAGTCAATTTGGCATCTTGGCATGTTTTGGGATTGATGTCCATCTGGGCTTTCCTTATATGTATGATGATAACTTATTACTTCCTTTCTTTTCAGCTCAAAATTTTGTCTTAAAATTAAGGTTTTAAAATTGCAATCTCTGTTGACTAGTTTGATAACAATTGACTCTATTAACTAGTTTCTTATACAATTGAATTTTAAAGCAATTTTTAACATATCATCCTTAGTCAATGAGCTATAAAACAAACTGGAGGGGCAATTCCCGCATGACCCCCTTTTAAACCACCCATGCCTGTTTTTTAAAATATTATGAGCAAAATTTAGAATGGTCGTTTCATTCTGTGTATACAACTGGGCTAACAGATGGGGAAAATTAAAAGAAGATGGAAATCCTTTCCTTGGTGTGATGCGGTTTCAGCACGCTCACTAGTCACTCCAGTTTGTTGTATAGCTCAGTGTCCCTAGTAGCACAGCTCATACCAAATATGTCAAGTTCATGTAGCTACACCTAGAATTCGACAAAACTCGGCAATACATGACAAAAATTGGACGAATCGTGAACATTTATGCTGCTTGGGATGTAGGAAATTTAATTCACAAGGGGAGGATCCCAACGTGTCATCACCGATTCGGTTCATTTTTGGTGTGCAAGTAGTGCATGACTAGGACATCAATTTGTGAAAATATTAAGAAGCAACTCTCAAAAGTTTAGGAGAAAATCGCGATTAAAAATTTTAACATTTAGTTATATATCTGAAAAGATTCGTATCGTGCAAGCAGATCGTGGCAAAGAGGTAAGAGCTGCGACTCCCAATCCAAAGGTCCCGGGTTTGGTCCTCGGTGTGTGCCATAATTTTTATTTTAATTTTCCATACAATTAAGAGTACAGATACGAAATAAAAGTAGAATAATATTTAATTACTAATTTTAAAATTGTTTTCTTGTTTATGAATATTTTTTTTGTAAATATATAATATGTACAATACGATCATAAAAAATTGGATTTAATTATTATTTTTTGGGGAAACAAGGAATGAAAATATTAAAAAAAAATAGCTTTCATTTTTATAGATGAAGTTTAACCTTAATTTATCCCTAACTATTCAAAAGAAAGTACGCAATTTTGTTATGCTAAAAGGGTTTGTTATGTGTCTGATTTGATTGTTAAAATAAACATTTAGCTTCTTGAATTCTGTTGATTGCTGTGAAATCCAAGGGAAAAATAAGGCAAATGAATTTTTTGCGTGTAAATAAAATAAATTAATTGTAAATAAAATTATTTAAAAATATGAACATGTGGATTTTTTTGGTGTTTACCCTTTTCGTTCCATACCTTCGTTATAAATATAATTATATATTTATAAATAAGATTCCATATTATCCAGTTATAAAAATAGTATAAATAGCAAAATATTTTATTTTTTCCCAGAAAAAATATTTAAAAAATGTTTTAAAATTGATAATTATAAATATAAATATGTATGTACTACTTAACTTCGTATCTGTGCTCTTAATTGTGTGGAAAATTGAAATAAAAATTACGGTACCCACCGAGGCTCGAAACCGGGACCTTTGAATTGGGAGTCGCAGCTCTTACCTCTTTGCCACGATCTGCTTGCAAGACACGAATTTTCTCAGATATATAACTAAGTGTTAAAATTTTTAATCGCGATTTTCTCCGAAACTTTTGAGAGTTGCTTCTTAATATTTTCACAAATTGATGTCCTAGTCATGCACTACTTACACACCAAAAATGAACCGAATCGGTGATGACACGTTGGGATCCTCCCCTTGTCAGATTGAAATTTTTATGAGGCATCCGGAAAGTTCGATCACAACAATCCGTATCAAATTGCCGGATTAATACCCCTAACCCTCCATTAGGAAAATAATCCAGATGATCATTTGCTAGGCATGATCACATCATCATGGCATGATCAACCACCGCTCATCAAGAGAACCATAAAATAATAAGTTTCGATTTTAAAATTAATATCAATTAAATTAAAGTTAAATTCATTTACATTTTAATTATATAAGTTTTCTATAGATTGCAACTTGAAGTAAACAAATTCTTATGAATCGTAGAATTCAGGAAAGCTTAAAAAGTGAGACAACTAAAAAAAGAGCCAGAATACACCAAATTGGCTTTAGATTGAAGTTGAAGTATCTTACTGGTTTATTGTAACGGAAAAGTCACAGAGTAAAGATACTTCAGAGAGTCCATTTCCATAGACTCTAATGGCAACTTTTTTAACATGGGTTTTCCCATAGACGGTGGCGTTTCTATGTGATAACGGTGGAACTAACCAGAGAATATGACGTAACGTTGTTGACTCTCTACAATCGAGCTACCGCAGCACACACTCTCTTAATTAACCCAGCCCACTTTCAAATCGCTAAAGAGGGGAAAAAATTTATATATTTTCCCGGTTATTAAAACAGTTGCGTGTATCTTTCTTTCGAGCATGCGCTGGGGATAATTTCTTAGACATTACAAGTCTTTCTGATGTCACGCTCTCCAGGGACTCACCCAAAATGTTCTGCCCAGGCTCAGATCCACAGAGTAAAGATTATTCAGAGAGTCCATTTCCATAGACGCTAATGGCAACTTTTTTAACATGGGTTTTCCCATAGACGGTGGCGTTTCTATGTGATAACGGTGGAACTAACCAGAAAATATGACGTAGCGTTGTTGACTCTCTACAATCGAGCTACAGCCGCATACACTCTCTTAATTAACCCCGCCCACTTTCAAATCGCTAAAGAGGGAAATAATTTTTATATATTTCCCCGGTTATTAAAACAGTTGCGTGTATCTTTCTTTCGAGCATGCGCTGGGGATAATTTCGTAGACATTACAAGTCTCTCTGATGTCACGCTCTCCAGGGACTCACCCAATGTTCTGGCCAGCGGAGATCTCTCGCTGGCTTATATATGCTTGATCTGCCCGTGACGTCACTATCTCTCATCTTCTTTAAAGTGGCAATGGATCGGGAGCTACTCTGGAATCGAACTCACAACTCCAAGTCCACATTTAATACAATTTAAACATATAACGTCACATTTGATGATCATTTCTGCAACCACAATCACTGATAAGAGATATTTGACCCCAGAACAAACTATATCAATGTTTATAATAGGGAAAGTTTAGTTACTGTCAGGGAAAGTTTGCAACCATAGGGGAAAAGTTTCATTGAACAGGGGAAAAATAGCAGAGATTGAGAAATTCAAATGCAACCTCCATACAAAGTTTTAAGTCCAATGAGAATCACTCGTTTCCTTTAGTCCCGCCCACACTAATGATTGACAGCTGGAGGGTCGAAACGCCACTATGCGATAACTGTAGAACTATTTTAGTAAAATCGCGTTTTGGACTCTCTGAATATCTTTACTCTGTGCTCAGATCTCTCGCCGGCTTTTATACTGATCTGCCCGTGACGTCACTATCTCGCATCTTCTTTAAAGTGACGATGGACCGTGAGTTCCTCTGGAATCGAACTCACAACTCCAACTCCACATTTAATTCAATTTAAACATATAACTACACATTTAATGATCATTTCTGCGACCACAATCACTGATAAGAGATATTAAACGCCAGAACAAACGACATCAATGTTTATAATAGGGAAAGTTTAGTAACTGTCAGGGAAAGTTTTCAACCATAAGGGAAAAGTTTCAGGGAAAAATAGCAGAGATTGAGAAATTCAAATGCAGCCTCCATAAAAAGTTCTAAGTCCAATGAGAATCACTCGTTTCCTTTAGTCCCCGCCCACACAAATGATTGACAGCTGGAGGGTCGGAACGCCACTATGCGATAACTGTAGAACTATTTTAGTAAAATCGCGTTTTGGACTCTCTGATTTATCTTTACTCTGTGGGAAAAGTACCGAAAAACACATTGTATACAGACTCTTCCTGAAACGACAGAACTTTCCGGTTTACCAAATATTTTTAACTCAGCTAATTACTTTAAAAATATTATTAAAAACACATACAAGGAAATGTTAAGAAATATCCGTTGAATATTTTCTATTTCTATATTAAAATAATATATTTTTTAATCAAAATTAAAGATAATATATTTCTGCTTGATTTGGTGAAGAAATAATTCCGAACCTTAGCACTCTAAGGTTTATCAGATTAAATTTTTGATTCACCGTTTTTCTTCTTTCCAATGGCAACGGCTTTGCCGACATTTTAAGTAGCCCCATCATGTTCTTGCAGAAAGCTGGGAGGTTGTGAACGCCGGGCAAAGAATGTTCCATGCTAATACCAAGAAATTGTGTAAGTTTTTAAAGTTAATTTAGGTTTGTGAATGAATTGGTTTGTTATAAATGAGTTCCCTTTAAGTTTGTTAATGCATGGAAGTGTAAGATTAAATACTTTTGAAATGTTATTGATGTTTAATTCTATTTCACTATACTATTAGATTTGTTTTCTTTAAACCATGGTTAATGGGTAAAAACTTTTTAAATTTTAACTTCAGCAGAACTGTTTAATGGATGTTTTTAAGAATTTGACTGAACTCTTGTTTAACTAATATTATGGGATCGCACTTTCAATTTTGATTTTGCTTGTCAAAGCTTACTGAAGCTGCTTACAGTAGTTTTTCCTGGCTAATACCTCTTCATTAAATCGTGTTATTTCACTCTTCTCGCTATAGACCGAAGCCTTATTTCGATTTTACGCAATATCCAACAAATTAAATGAATACTTCATTTGAATAATGAGTTTTAATTAAAGAAAAATTGCTTACTGTATGGGATAATTTTAATTTTTTTTAACTAAGCCGCTAAGAGAAAAAATGATGAAACTCTTATAAGCACATATTAGAAAAATTGTTGTAGTGAACCATCTGAACTAAACTAGGTGAAAACGTTTCTTGCGTATTATCCCGTCAACCGTGCCGCTGAATTTGAAAATGTTATCAAAATACGTTATCACAAAAACATCTTTTCATTTAAAGGAACAACCTTGGGAACTCAAAGGGTCATGTTCAACTGTTCGGGTTGGGTTCTTTTCTTCCCAGTGGCCTAATGATGAATAGTAAAATCATTTGTCCACAGCCCAAGTATTAATCTCTGCACTTTTTTTTAAAAAATTCATTCAAAACCTTATACTACTCGAAACTTTCGGTAAACTTAACTAAGTTTTAAAAACAAACTCAATCAATCGATTTCAATTCAATTTCCAACTCAATTTCAATATAAAATCAACCATACCATTTAAAAAATGATTTGGGCACTTTTGATTAGAAGCTCTTAACATCGCCGAACCATGCAGAGATTCTAAACCCCGGCTCTCCAGCTGAGGAATTACGAGTAGACTCTCGCGAATATCTAATCGCGGATGATATGCGATGTTAATCCTCCCCTTGCTCTCCATCTGGATCGCTTCTCCATCGATCAGGCGGCCTGACCTGGGGTATATGAGTTAGTTCATCGCAAATTAATGAGGTGTACATTGTAAATTCAATTTGAAAGGTTAAATAACGCCAGTGGTAATAATCCTTATTGGCAGGCAGGCCAATAGAGGCCGACCGTATACATTTTGCTGGTGGATGGGGGATTTCTCGTTAGGTTGGATATATTTCGTTGGTTTTCCTTTATTTTTAAACAAATTTATACAACTGCCTATGACATGGGAAATGTGGTTGGTTTATGTAATCTTGATTCAGTCAATTATTTGAGATTTGTGGGATTTACTGTGTTAATAATGGGGGACAAATTATTGAAAAGCTCTCTTTATAAGAACATTAATTATTGTAAAATAAAGTTAAATATTTTTATGGAGTATAATGGTTAATTTTTAGGCAAGTTTTAGATTTAACAAATATTTATTCGTCAAATTGAGTTTGGTGCTTACGTATTATACCGTCGACCGTTCAGCAGCACTTAAATTCAGCTGTACAGCTATAGAACAGTCGGTGGGATTTTAAACGTTTTCAGATTCAGCTGCACGGTCGACGGCATTATACGCAAGAACCTGAAGTTTTAATGCATATCACTTTCCTACTGTCATCTGTCATGGTTTATCATCATCATTCCTGGTTTATCAGGTTTATCAGCTGGAAGCAGTTTAATCTCAAAATATCAAAATTTAATCAATATGTGTAGTTCATACACCAGAATTCTACTAAAGATAAAAAAATATTTAGAGTTGCCAAATTTATAGTTATAACTGGATTCGGGCCCTAAAATATAAACAACAGACATCCAAAAATTTTCACGTCCTTAAAATAGTCTTCTAGATGGGGAAATGCTACCAAACGACTACTTAAAGCCAACTGCACGTAAACAGGAAATCCCACAACATCCGAAAGTTACGATAACTCCTGAATAAAACATTTTGTGCTGACCGAAACTCCCAGCGGATGATCCAGTTATCTGTAAACCATTCCGCTGAATCGAAATCTGCTCCCGAAATTAATTATCAACGATAAAAACAATGTAAACCGAACTAATACTGTTTATTAGCCCTGCATTATGCAATGCCACTAAATCTCCGTCATCTGGCTCCCCTATCTCCGCACTCCATCTGGGCAATAAAGCTGATCAAGTCACTTAATCAGAGATTTAACTTGCCCTGGACTTGATTCCAGACTTATTTGATTATCGATACCACATCCCGGATTCGAATGCCTTTGTTTTTGGATCCCTATTTTTATTGGACCCTTATCTGCGCCGTGTCGTTTTAACGTACGGCCTCTTTGGGGATTTTATGGATCCCTGGCTTTATAGGGATCGTAAATCTGAGGGGTTTAAACTTATAACCATATCGAATCTGCTTGTACGCGAAATCTGTTGTTTTTGGATCGGCTGCTTTATAATCAATTAAAGGGAGATTTACCGTTGCGGGCGCACGAAAGCAGATTAGCAATTGCTTCGGAAAGAGGAGATCTATAAAAATGCCATCAAGTGGTGCGGGATGTGTCCGTAGGATGTTCCACTCTTTTTATGGATGTCTCCCTGTAGGTATCGGTGCCGAGATATATGGCGATTGGGTAATGGAGTGATAAATCAGTTGAAAAGCGGGTTGAACACGAAATTAACTGAAATTATCAAAAATTGGGAATTTTGTTTTGACGGTTTTTCTGTGTGAGAAATATGGGAGTTTGATATTTCTTTATAGTTGTATTTTTTTTTAAATTTTAACTTCATTATATTAAAAAATATTAAAGGTACAAAGTACTTAACTTAATGCTATGAAATATGTTGAAATTATATTTATCTACATCCAAATGTTATACTTGGCGCCTTAAAACCCTTAAAAACCACCCTAATACCAAACTGATAGGAACGCTTAAAGTTTCTAATACTTTGCAAGCTGTGTAGTGGTTTTGATAACATTTAAAATTTTGTAAAATCATCCAGTTTTATCTTCGAATTAAAGTGCTTCTTTCCTGCTTATTTTTTCTAATTAGTATTGTCACATTCTAATATTTTATGAAGCGAGTCTTCAATATTTCATTTCAATTTAGTTTTCAAATTAAACCGTAAATAATTCATAGTTTTCATTGATTACAAAGATATTCATATGAAAACTTAATGTAGAAATGTAATATTTCTTCCTAGTGAAATGAATCAAGTTGAATATCCTTTGCACGTAATATTGACTTTGTTATTAATATAGGGTTGGTTGGGGTAAAATGGGTCAATTTTTAGGCACTTTCACATTCCAAGTTTTATTTCATCAAAACTATTACTTTTTAATGATTTCTTTCAAATGGATCTTGACATTACAACCCTTTAGAAAATTTTCATCTAATTTTATCAAATATTTTTTAGTTATAAGTTGGTTAAACTTAGCATCAAAAGTAGTGAACTATTTTACCCCAATGGGGGGTAAAATGGGTATCATTGCAAAAAGATATCAAAAATATATTTATTACTAAATATACATGAAAATAAGAAAAAAGGCAATCGGATAAGCCGTTTTTATCTGAAAAAAAATTGTTTTAAGTTGTACTCTAGTGAAATTGTAAAAGTCCTAAGTTAATGAACATTGTTCAAATGTAGCAATTAAAATACTTCATTTGGAGAAAAAAATAAACTTGTTTGACAGTTCAATGTATATTTGAAGGAAATAAGTTAAAAACATTGTTTTTACTTAATACAGATGGCCTCCTAACTATGACCCATTTTAAATGTCTCTCAGACTTTCTTTTATGAAAAACTATCGCAAAAGTCTTCTGTAATTTATTACAATATATAGTTATTTCCAAGTTGGTAAACCCTGTTTTTTCAATGACATCATTTACGGTTCAAATTAAATATTTTTTCAGTCCTCAAATTCATAAATCTGAATTTTTGACAGTCGAAAAAGGTTGCCAACAGATTAAAGAATATAATTTAAAAAATTAGTGAAAAAAATTCAATTTATATTTGATTTATATCGAGTTAATTAAAACTGACCCATTTTACCCCAAGACCCACTTTACCCCAACCTACCCTATCTGATGTTTTAGATTACCTTACATTTCCTTTCCTAATTTAGATGATCGAATATCAATCTTAAAAATTACAGTATGTATCACGGATATGCAATGCATGTCAAATGTTTTGTAGATGTATGCGAGACTTAAATTAGCTTTGTGAAATTAATCTAAAAAATTTCAGGAATTTTCTTTTTGTATTCTCATAGAAAGAATGTCTTTTTATTGCTTGAAAAATTTCAAATGTATAATAGAAGTTTTTAAAACTTTTAAGGGATACTTACACGCTACAACAGAAATTTTAGAGGGGACCGTTCTTAGGATTAGATTTTGCCGCAATTGTAGTCTGAACTTGGTAAACAAATTTAAAATTTTAACTTTTATCTAAACTAATGTTTTTATATAAACAACCTTAGGATCGGGCCACAGTCACTAAAAAACGAAGCGCAAAACGTTAAGATCCTTATCGAGAGGAGAAAGAAGAGGACTTGAGGGGCGAGATGTAGTAGTTTACTTTTGGTGAGATGACAGCAGCCAGGCTCTGCCAGGCTTGTCAGTGAGGAGTACTTTGACCGCTCTTCTGCAGGAGTAGTATACTACATCTCTTCTCGAGTCCTTTTTTTCCCCCATCCTCTTGATAAGGATCTTAACGACTCGCACGTCGTTTTTCAGTGACTGTGGCCCGACCATTAGTCTGTAAAAGAATTAAAAACATTAAAATTCATTTCTTTCAGGCATTGCACGAGACTAACTTTACAACCAAATATCGTGAAATACACCTGGGACATATTTCGGGGGTAGAGCAGAAAATGTCGAAACAACGCTAATAGCTTAACGGCTGTACTTTCCCTCCACGTTTGGCTACAGGTCTCTCAACCTCTAGAGTCGCTCACCTCAAGTGACTCTCACTTTAACTGCCTCTCTCCTGAACTTTAACTACCGCCCAACGCACTAACCCTTATCAGTCCGATAGCACTTCGCATAAATCCAGTCGTTAATCTCCACTAACCGTTTTTACGCGCCCTTCATAATCGTAAACACCTCCCAAATCTCGCCGACTATGTATCTGGAAGCTATAATTAGCTATCAGGGCCAATTTTCATACAACTTGGAGCTGGATTCCACGGAGTCATAACCCGCTATCACAGGTGAGGATTCGTCCGGTGTACCTCTTCTGATTTACGGTGCGTATTATGAGTATTAAACGCTAATCCGGTAGTATTAAACCATGGTGTGGCATAGGTCTGAAATGGTTTTGGAAATCTCGAAGGTATGCGAATATTTGTCTATTAAATATTTTAAATGTAATGAAAAACTTCACATTTGTTACTATATCTGTTTTAGAGGATTAGTAAGTTGGTCAAGAAAACGTTTTTGAAGAAAAAATCATTTAAATTCACATTTGCGAAGAAAATTTTAGAAAACTTAATCGTTTTACCTGTTTACCTTCGTTTTCTTCCAACAACCTAGAGAATCTTTTGGAAAGCTTCTTATATAAATTGACTGAAAAACGTATGAAAATTGACTTGTTCAAATAAAATATATTGTTTGTCTTCATACCATAACGTGGAATGAGAAATATTTAATCGCCCATAACTTAACATCTTGAAAACTAAATGTATCTCCTTTTCATAGCTGTAGTAACTTGTATAGATATTTCAACTTTAAGCTTTAATGTTTTGAGTTTATTTTCTTTATAGTATTTGATAGTATACTCGAGAAACTGGATTTATACTCTTTCATCTTGGAAGTAATTTTGGAAATCCATAATTCATAATTTCAAAGAGGAGTTCAAAGTCACCTTTACCTCGGTCAGAATACATCTCAGTATTTTGATCATACTTTGCTTCGGCTATATAAAGCCAGGTCTGGATTGAAAGTTTTTGCAATCAGGGGACCCATTGAAAAGCATCAGGTGAAAACTAGCAAAATATACCGTTCGTGGAAAAGTTTATTGATCTAGATTTCTGCTTTTACTAGATTCCCCACATTAAGCAGTCAGAAGTACGTGAATCACCCCGAAAACTTCTGCATTAAATTTCCTTCATTTACATTTCAATCTCTTCAGCCCGCGCCGTAAAAAAGCATAGCGTAAGCAAATAAACTAACAACCTCAAAAGAGGATATGAACAAAAATACTTATTACTCTTAATCATGAAAAATTTATGCCCCAATTGGACGCCGGGCCAACTTTATAGCTCCTGCTTAAATATTCAAAACAGTGACAGGGAAACCAATTCGAATCATAGAAATGGCTCGCTTTATAGAGCTCGAGCTCTCTCTTTATACAGCTCCAGCTTCCTTTGAGAATTGAGAAGCTGGATTTGTATGAAATTAAACCTGCGTCTCCCAGATCCATTTGCATATTTATGTATCTGCTTCGACGGATGGTCCGGTGGCGCTCCGTGTTTTTATTGTGCCGCTGATAGCTGATTGCGAAGTGTGTTTAGGGCTGTTGTAAAGTTTGGGAGGCCTCAATGAGGGTTGTTACTGCTGAGGCAATTTGGTTGAAATGCTGCGAGGGAATCGGGAACGAGGTTAGAGATGATTTGGTTGTACCATGTGTGGTTTTACCAATTCATGAACTGGAATTGCCTTCTATGAAATTGTAAACGTTAAAATATGGTTTGCATATAAGGGAGTTAAATTTTAAATTCAAAAGGATTTAATTTCATAAATTTCTAATGATAGTAGAGATGCGTAACAGGTTTATTTGTTACGGGCAAAGTGATAAATTCATGGCATTTTTCGCTTTGCCCAAAATGCGCGGGTATTAATTAAAACATTGCCAGTAACAAATTAATGGGTTGTTAAATACAATTGAAAATGGACGATATGTCAGTTGAATTTAGATTGGGATGAATGAATGGTATCGGCTACCTTGTATTAGTTGAAAAAGTTGAGTATGTTAAAGTACATAATTCCTACGTAAATGAACTCGATTATATTCACGAATTGGATAATTTGATCTTAAAATATTGTAAAACCAGTTCTTATCCAAATTTTTCGAATTAAGATAAGGTACAACTGCTTAGGACAGGAGGTGTAAGCAAAAATTTATTAGCGTAACAATTATTTGGTTTAAAACGGTCCATCAACTTGGTAAAAATAATTTGTACCACAAATTTATCGGAAATCAATGTTTCAGTGATAAAGTTAATTTTAATATAGAGAATCGTGTTTATTTCGAAAAGGCCGTTGAGACTTATTATAATAGAGGCATTAACTATTATGATTCTCATTTATTCTTATTAGGCTTCAGTAATCACAATTCCATAATCAAATATGATTTATTTAAGTACACGGTCAGGATAAAAATCAACGTACGAGATACAAACACACTCTTAAATACGAATTTACAGACATCACAATTACAGTTACTAAACACTGTTACAATAAAATAAATACAAAAACGGTCAACCCCTCATCTCAGCCAATACATAACACTTGTCTTGGCCAATTGCTAGGCAGCCTAAACTGAATTTGTAAAAATACTGTAAAAGAATGGTCCCAAAATAAGGTTGCGTGAAGGGCGTTATTGAGCGTTACCTCTCCTGTTTCACCGGCCTATTCCTAAATGAACATGCTATCAACTTCCCGCCATGAGATTTTGCAGTTCAAAACTCAAACTGGTTTTCGTCAATCTTTAAAAAGAAATCGGAGAAACGCTTTCGCAATTTAATACGTGGGTGTAACTACAATCCGAACATCTCCAATGTAACAAGTCTCGTTAACTGGATTACAATTTCAAATAAGTTGTTGCAATCATCGACAGATGACCGATCACTCCAGAGGTTTCTAATCGAAATGGGTTTAAATCTTAAGTTTCAAAAATCCATTGGTTAGTTTAACAACAATCGTGGGTGTAGTTATTCCATTAATCTTTTGATACTTGAAACAACAATGTCTCAATGCGGTTGACACGAAATATATTGCTAAACTAGTTGCTGCAATTGAGATACTTTCCAAGAATGACTAATCGCTTTTATTTATCAAAAGAATTCGACTTGGTTGTCAGCATGGAGTTCTATTATCAGTTGTCAACTTGAGGACTCTGGCACTCGATCAAACTAAAGGCGTTGACGTGCCAACCGTTTACAATTGGCGAGTCCACAAAGGGAGAATCTCTCGAGGTATTGTCGGGTGGCTCTACTCGTTCTTAGGGAACTGTATTATCATCACCCTAGCCGTTATAATGTATAGTGGTTAGTGTATATTGACTGCGTTGGAACAAAATAGAACGAAACAATTCGGTTAATTTGTTTAAAAATACACACATTTATTCTTGATTATGTATATATAATAATACATTCCATTAATTGAATAATTAGTCTTCTTAGTGGATATCAAATAGTACATATCCTTCGCATGCATTAGCGTTCTAATTCGAGCCTTATTGGCTAAATTATTCAAATAAAATATGATCACACATCAAAACATATCAATGATTAAATAATATTATAAGTATATGTATACATACATAGGCACTTGGCACATACTTAACATGCACATATTCAACACATTATACAATTATTATCCCAGGCATTGTTCCCACTCATGGTCCGCAATATCATTTTTAATGAGGATTCTCTTATCATTACTTTCTAATTCTTCCTATTCATCCCTACGAAGTAACTTCCCAATCCTCCAATACACTAATTCCTATCCTTTACCTTTACCCTAAAGTTTAAGCTGGGATAAAACCCGCTGAATTAATGTTTACATTAGTTCACTTAATATGTAATACATTGCAAATTACTAATATCATTAGTAGACCGAGAAAGAATGCCTGAGAGCAATATCATGCGATAAACCATGCGCCTTATGGACGCATAAATTGAACACAAAATTTACAATACACATTTATGCAATAATATACTCATTATATTTAATGCTTGTGATAATCTGGACTGAGAGGAGAATTGGGGAAATTGCACCTACCTAAGAGAAGCAGCCTAGAGCTCCTCATTGTCCTCTGCTAAGTCAATCCGAGAGTGATATAGTGTTCACAATTGGGTTTCGCACCCGAGAATAGTTATTCTTGAACGATTAGTAATTCTTGATGATCACTTAAACAAAATGCACATTTTCTTACGAACTTAATCGCGCACTCGGGAAAAGATATCTTCTTGGATGCTAAGGGGTGTCCGATTATCTCGGGCCGTTGGCCAAAATCTTCGGGAGCCCAGCTCCGGAGGGGTAAGGAGTTTGTAATTCTTAATCACCGGAAGGTAAAGATTTTATGAGAGGTTTTCCGTCGTTCCTGACTTTAAATACGGCGCCGCCCACCTTTGGGTGGTGCTACCTTTGACCACTCGTGAGGGACCACCTACGCCCCCTGGGACTGTCCTGGACTCCTCACCCAATCTCCACGTTCCTTATTGTGTTGACCCTAGCCTATGGCAGAGTTCTTAGTGTTCCCCAGTGTATTCTATGTGGCCTATGGCGAGGCACTCTTCCAGCTTTGTTAGCCTCGAATTTATGGGTGACCATCGCCCTGCTTGCCGCTTGCCCCAGGTGTGCATACCAAATTTCTCTTTATTTCATCTAGCTTTGCCCTTGTGCCTCCCAGACCCTTTGTAACCCCCTTCTTGTTCCGGCGGTCTACCTGTCTCGTAAATTCGTCATCGTGTTTTCGCGCAGCTCTCCTTTCTCTTTTATTCCCGCTGTGGTGCGCTTTTTTTTTTGCCCCCTTTTCCACGGGGAACTTGTGTGGTCTTTCCGGAGGGAGGTGATGCAGGTGGCCGATGGAATGTGTTTTGATTCCAGCTGGCCAACAGAATCTACCCTACTCCCGCCAAAAAAAAGGGTTATGCAAAGGCAGAAACCTTTTTTTTTCTTACGAGAAGGAAATGAATTTTAGAGAGGGTTACAAGTGCCTGAGGTTCACCCCCTCCTGCTCAGTCCAGTGGTTGCACATAACATCCAGAAAATGCTAAATAATTGAACGGGTAGTGAATAGAGTAAATAAAAGCTTACTGGAAACCAACCAGAAAGAAAAATATAACATAGGGATAACATAAAGATAGTATAATAACATAGGAAAGACATATAAATGATCCTTACGTTTAATTACTCCTTGCTGCGATGCTAATTGCCAGGAAGTGAAGTTAGTGCGGTAACATCCGGGAGCAACTTATCATTTAAATGTGTATGCCCCATATGATGGCCACGCATACGTCAAGCGTCCTTGGCGATGCGTCCCCATCCATGGAAATGATGTTATTCCATCAGGAATAAGGAAGCATTGGATTGCTCCGAAATGTATGTGCACCCCAGAGTCAAGTGCTCGGGCACCCCACCTCCTGGAAAATAATGCATCTTGCATGGTTATATATTAGCCCGAATTAGCATGCAGGAAAGTAAAGAGAAATATGTAGAATATGCATATAAGAGAAAAAAAAAACTAGATAAAAGAAGTTAATTAGTAAAATTCACTAAATAAAAGTGAGTTCATAATTGAGAGTTCACTAAATAAAAGTGAGTCCATAAGTGAGAGTTCACTAAATAAAAGTGAGTCCATAAGTGAGAGTTCACTAAATAAAAGTGAGTCCATAGGTGAGAGTTCACTAAATAAAAGTGAGTCCATAAGTGACAGCTTATCTCTGTTTGCAGCAGCAGGTGATGAGGGTAGAGACGATCGTGATGGTAAGTCCAATGGCTAAAAGTGCTGCTCCGGCGAATTTTAGAATAAAGAATGCCGAGTTAAGGCTGGGAAAGTGGACCCACTCGAACAATGAGCCTTGGGTGCTGGTGGCTGTTTGTTCCATCGTTTTGCCCTGCATTTTTAACAGTTCAATGGAAGGCTCGTCCAGGCAAAATGATATTTGGCGACACTGAATGTTCGAGGACGATTGTAGGCAAATCTTGTCCTCGAAGCACTTTGTTTCAGCCAGGAGCTTCACTGTGATGGTGGAGGGCGCGACTGAGAGCTCGACTGCCTTAGTATGTACCTGGATGCTCTCGAAGGTGACGGAAACTAGTCCCGCCTTGCATGATGATTTAGCCGTGAGAGTGAGCTCGGCCAAAATCCCGCACTTGTAGCATCCGGATACCTCGTAATTTGAGCCCTCAATAACGGGGCAGACTGCGTCCCGCTGGACGGATATTTCATAATTGGAGAAGTGCAGCTGAAGCTTGATGGCCGACGATGCGAGAAGTTTTGATCGCAACCGTCCCTGGTGCAGGTGCAGGCTGTGAAGTTCCCTGGTGATTGGAAGGCGGCCTTCCTGCGTTTCCACCATGGTGTTTACTGCCTGAGTGTTCTCTATGCATCGTAGCTGGTCCTCGAAGAAGGCACAGTCGGCGAGGTCCTTGGCGAAGAGGAAGGTCTTTGTGTAAGACGTATTGGCCTGCACCGCTCCGATGAGGTTCGCCACTGGATCGTTCTTTTCACTCCCCATCACCAGGTAGCCTTCGGAGGGGTTGTCGACGCTGGTGACCAATTTCTCTGGGATGAGCATTGTAGATTGGTCATACGCCCCCAGAAGCTTCACTTTTATTCCGTCGATCGCTATTGTTTTGTCTCTTAGGGTGGCCCGGGAGGTTGTTCCATTTCTGGAATGCTCTAATGCCACTTTGTAGCCGCATTTGTAACCAGTTATTTTGGAGACCTCATAAGACTTTTCCAGCTGTGGCACGAAGTACACGCGCTTGAACGCGCAGGCCGGTGTGTGGCTTATTATGCAGCCGTTTCCGCGGTTGCTCGGCTCACACGTTGAGTATCCGCTGTACGATCTGGCCTCCATCGTCTCTGCCTCGAAGTTCAGTCCGTCGTATGAGTGAATAGCGCAATGTTCGCCCCAAGCGCAGTATTTGTTTTGGCTGCAGGTGATCTGTGATTGGGAACGGGTCTGTACTGGGAAGGTGTAATACAGTCTTTGTGTCGAGAAATGACACTCCACCGACTCCAGGGTGATTTTTAGTGAGAATAGAGGCTTACTATCTTTGGAGTGAAACCATAGACATGATGCGTGGCGAATGTTTTTGATGGTTACTTCCGCAGAAGTGGTGAGTTTGCAGGTTTCTTCCCATGCGTCATGGTGTTCACATAGTTTTAGTTCCGATTGAACTATGTTATAATCGGAGCAACTTGCGGTGGCACCATCGACGATTAAGCAGAGTGCCAGGACTGCAAGTGAGACCGCCTTTAGTCCTGTTCCGTATCTTCGGTCTCTGTGTTCTAATGCCTCGTAGATTCCCGCACCGAAGTGCCTGATGGCATGTCCCGTCGCCGCTCCCAAGAGAAGACAGAACCGTGCCGCCATCCGGATAAGTCGACATAGTAGCATGATTTGGTAGAAGAGGAGCATGATGGTCCACGTGATAGTTTTGATGATTATCTTAACCATGATGAGGCTTACCATGGTTAGACAGATGAGAGCACCCCACAGGAGATTCTGGAAGAATGGCTGCCAGCATCGGTAGGTTTGGAAATTTTCTTTACAAAAGATGCACCCCGTTAGGCGACAGAGCTTTTTGCCTTCGATGTGTATCTCCGCATCGACGGAGAGACCATTTTCCGCTATGAATATGGCGGTGAGCGTTGTCTTGTGTGCCAGTAGCTCGAACGGGACGGTGATGTGTCTGGTATCCTTCACCGTTAAGAGTGTCTCGTAGTCGTCGGTTCGCAAAATGAGTCGGCCATTGGTGTCTGGCAGGGTGAGAACAGGATCAGTGAACGTGAGGGTTAAATTGTTCTGTTTGAATGTGGCCCGTTCTGCTTCCAGTAACTTCCTGCTATAGGACTTCTTCTTCCGGAAGATACATGTTTGTATAGTAATTATCGTCGGATTGTCTATAGATCGGTCCTCTCCTACGTGCGTTATTAGCGCTTTGTCATGGGTAAAGTGGCACTCACACTGAGCAGATTGCGAGCAGTTGTATAACTGACAAAAATCGTTGGGGCCTTTGCAAGTGGCCGTGTTGCAGTTGCAGGAGGCTCCCTGCGGTGCCCGGCAGGTATAAAAGGTCGTGTTGAAGTTCAAGTGTTCGACGACCGGATGTTCGTTTTTGAGAATGAAAGTTGTTGGTGCAATCAGTTCAAAATTAGGCGTTAGTATATATGATTCATAGCCAGTGACGCAGTTGATACACTTTTGCAAGGCACACGCGTGGGAAGGTAGGTCAATTCGCTGCAGCAAGTGGCGTGGGAGTGCTTCTTTCTCACATCCCTCACCCTCCATTTTGCATATGGTGATATGGGGAGTGCCCATTATCACCGCTACTGCAGTCCATAGGTAGCCTGCAATGCAATATCACCAATTCACTGCCCAGTCCAGAATAGTGTTACTTAATTCTAAAGTACATGCTTAAAGTTTAGATTCTAATCCTAATATTTATATACATTTTAATGATTCATTATAAGAAAAGAAAAATAAATAAATATATACATCATTAATGCCATTTCAGAGATGGCACTCCGCTGTTCAAAAGGAAGATATATTTCAGCCTTTTGCTCGGGACTTGTCCCTTGAGCGCTTATTGAACGTCCTTTTGAATAAGCATTTCCCAATTACATGCATGCAAATTCTTGCAATTTGTCAAATCGCAAATTTTGGTAATTTTTTTCTACTATTTACATGTGTAATATGTACATGTGTAATATCAGTGTGACTTATCCTGAGTACCGTTATCGGTGCTCTTACTAATGTCTTAATGACACCAGTTGGAATTACGTGTCTATTTGACCACGGGTTATTCCCACCGATGGGATATGTGCGGGCAGGCACTCTTTTCCTATTCTCTAATTATTTTTATTATCTCCTTGCAATTCCTCTTCCTTCAATCGCTATTGATCCCTCTGTTGTGATACTTGGGAAAGTATCACTCCCGAGAGCTCTATGCTTTTCTGGGGTCTTGGACTTCTAATTAGGTTTTTGTTTCGTGTAGGGTGGTCAGTTTCGGGTGCTGCCCTTTTCTTTCCCCATTTACCATATTCCCCGTCTAATCCTGGATGCAGTTTCGCGTTTTCGTAGATGTCTTTTTTTTTCCATTCCTTATTTTGTGTGGAGTATTCACCTCTCTTTTAGCTCCTTTATGTGGCGCGAATTTGTATAAAATTCGACGCCGTAGGGTGTGCCCATATGCTACCCTCGAGCTCTCCACAGTTCTCACCGTTCCTAAATTTCCCTATTCGTTCTATGCGAGTGAATCGTCAGGTGTTGGATTAGGTAATTGGTATTGCAGTGATTGTCCATTTTCGTTTGTTACTTCGCCTCCCCGGCCTCGTCCTTTGTGAGCAGATTGCCGCTCTCTTTGCTTCCCCGAGTTTGTTTTGTGTCCCTCGCTTTCTCACCGGCCAAATTATGTCCCTCGGGGCTTATTGACCCAGGCTTATTTATGGACAGTTTGTGCCCTGGCCTTTTCTTACTTTGTGTGGGCCCTCTCGGTCTTACCGTATCTGCGTTTTCGCGGTCATTTTCCCCCTCTGGTAGGATTGGTTGATGGTTTTATTTCCCTTGTTGTTTGGACAATGTATTTTATTTCGATTTTTCCCGATTGATGCTTTCGTATCTGTGCTTTAGTCTACCCTTTGCAGTTTAGTCGATATGTACGAGACGTTGATGCTCTGGGAATTGCGGGCGGCTGGACGCGGGCGACGGGACTTTCCCCGGTCAACGGGGCCCATTCGGCAACCATTTAGCCGTCCCCGTTGTTTGGGCGGCCCGGGTGCGTTCAGGGTACCCGGGGAGCCCTGCGCGATCCCTCGCGAGCATGCGCTTGTATGTGTGTGCCTGGCTAAGTGCAGAATCCCGCATGTGCACTTGCTAGTGTGCACATGTATTTAATTTTGGTTGATTGGGTGTGTGAATGAGTAATTGGATGAATGAATGACGTTTGAATGTTGTGTTGTCCTTTGTATTTCTCTCCTTTCTTGTTTGTCTCTTTTACTGTTGTGCATTCGTGTTTTGGTGTTTCCCTTAATTTTCTTTTGTTATGTGTGTTTTACTTATTTTATTTCTTACTTGTTTAACCCGGCACGTTGTCCGCGTCCCCCAGTCCGCACGGTCCACAGTGAATTCCAGTCAAGTAGTAACCTACCATCAGGTTTTTTTCTTGTCACTTTTTTCCCCATGAATTTTGTTTTTAGCGTTTAGAATGAATCTAATTCTGCAATCTGATTTTTGTTCATGTAATTTATCTATGCCATGCAATTATCTTCTAATTTTGAATTTTGTTTTCGATTTACTTTTTCCTCTGGATTCGTAACCGCGTGTTTGTATTTATTTGAGCCTGTTGTGTTCTTATATTTGTTTCCATTTTTTAGAGTATATTATCATACGGTCTTACTAAGTTTCAAGTTTTGGGAAGATATTTTTTCAAGTTATGGAATTACATTTTGAAATATATTTTGCCCCGCGCAACTTTAACGCGGTCATCTAAGGATTCTACACAATTTGTAAGTAGCTGATATTTATTTATTGTATTCTATGTTGCAGTGTTACATTTTACACCCTATGTACCATGTTTTACACTATGTTTTCCTTGGTTTTTTTTCTTTTTTCCCACATTACATTATCTATTGTATTACTTATGTTACATATTTTTACATATTTCATGATTTATTTATTAATTTTTTCTTTTCACCGTACATTCTGCATTTTATTCATATTGCTTACATTAATACTTTGGGTTGGGTGGTGGTAGAGATAAACGCCAGCGCTTAATTTCCCACTTAAAATTGTCTCCGCGGAAGACAATTAAAATCCTCCCCAAGTATCTCAAAGCAACATATGAGGCTAGAGATAGTTTGAAATATTTTATTTTAATTCACCTTTGTTTTATTGTTTTGCAACATTTATGTTTATAGTTATTATATCACTTTATGGTTTTTGCCCGAAAATTTATGCCTCTATGTAGTTTTTTTTTTTTTTTGTTTAAATTGGGTTTTGGTTTTCCTATATTTTAGACGGGTTTTAAAATTATTTGCTCTTGAAATATTTCCCCTTACCGTTAATATTATTTTATGTTTGGAGTTAAGTTTTGATCTATCAGGGAGTATAAGTTTTCTTAATTACTGAATTACGCCATATACATCATTAATTTTGATCCGTTTGGATATTTTGCTTTATTTGCTCTATATCTAAGATTGATTTTATTTGGCTGATTGTATTAGTTTGCTCATATGTTAAAACACCTACCAGTATTCCGAAAAAATATCATATCAATATCTGACCCTGTATGCATCGTCAAAATTTGTTTATTTTATATTTAGTTCATGTCATTTCCATCCATTTCGAGTTCCCTATCTTAATATCCCACCGTGTGTTGTGTTGTATTTGTGTTTCCGTGATTTATCCTATGCCTTTTTTATTTGTTTCCCTGCTATGCCCGGTTTTGTTTCCCTTTGTAATTTACATTGCTTGCTAACTAGCGGTACCTAATCATCTTTCAATCTCTCCGTCAATGTGTCTAGAAGGGTTAAAAGTTGAGACTGCGGTCCCTGATCTTCGTCCTCCGATGGACGAGTAATTTGCTCTGCCCAGTTCCATAGGCGGGTTCCTAAATTGTCCGTGGTAACCTGTGAGACCGATGTATTGGGTCGTGACCTGAGCGAGAAGTCCCGACGTGGCTGGTCCGCCCAATTTTTCCGCGAGTATTTTTTTCTTTTCTCTCCCGTTTGCTCCGAGTCATTATCTGTATCAGTTTCAGTCGGTTCTGTTGCCGTTTGAGTATTTTCTTCCGCGTCCCGCTGTTCGGTTATGTCCGTTCTTTGTTGTGCGCCTGACCTATCGTTTTCCGATGTTTCGTTCCCCGTCGGTTGTGCTCCTGGGCTAGTATTTGGGGAGTGGGGTAAGGCGTGTGCCTTAGGGATTCCCTCCCCATTTGGATTGTCGGATTGCGTACCTTTGACGGGTTTTGCGGGGATTGATGCTTGTGAACGATACCTGTTCCGGGTGAGCGCGTAGTATGCAAGTGGGATGTCTTCGTCCCAATCGTCTTCGGGGGGAAGGGTTGGTTTTATGTTAGCTTCTATATTCCGGTCTATGTATTTGGGTGTGGTGTCTTGTGCCCCGTGTGCTAATTTAAGTGTGTTTTTCCTTTCTGTGAATGGCAGTAATCTTTCAACGTGTACTCGTTGAAGTTTTGCATTCGGGCGTTCAGCGTTCCGAATTGTGTAATTTACGTCCGTGTGTTTTTTTTCAATTATATACGGACCGTCGAAAAGGGGTTTTTTTATAGAGTCTTTATTCCTTTCCAGATTTGGAGTGTGTAAATATACCTTTTGGCCGATTTCAAAAGATCTGTGTTTCGCGCCCTTGCTTAATCTGTATTCCTGTTGTTTTTTTGCTGCCTGTTTGAAATTTTCCTCAACTGCCTTTTGCGCCTGTGCGTATATTTTTAGTCGATTTTCTACATATTCGGGTATGGAGTTATGTTCCTCGTCGGATAAATTTGGTTTAATGGTGTAAGGAACTTTTGGTTCAAGACCGAACATTAAGTAGTATGGGCTGTAGTTTGTTGTGCTATGTCGTTGCGCATTATACATTAATTGGTAGAACTCAATTCCTTTTACCCAATTATGGTTATCCCTAGCAAAAATAGCTAGGGAAATTTTTAATTGTTTGTGAGATGCCTCGTTCATCCCATTTGTAGAGGGTCTGTAACTAGTGGTTTTGAGTTTATTTATGCCTAATTTTTCCGCTAGAGAGGTTAAGATGATTCCTACAAAGTTTGATGCACAGTCCGATAGTAGATTCTCAAAAAGTCCAAAAATGGATATGAAATTAAGCAATTTGTCTGCAACTTCGGTTGCTTTTTGTGTCTTCAGAGGGTAAATTTGCATGTAACGGGTAAAGTAGTCATTTACACAGAGAATGTATTTGTGTCCACATGGACTTTCATTTAGGGGTCCTACTATATCAATACTTATATATTCAAGGGGCTTCTTAGCCAAGATATTACTTTGTAAAGGTGCAGGAGGATATCTATTGGGAGATTTGTAATGTGAGCAGTCTGTACATGACTGAACAAAATTTTCTGCATCGCTGTACATTCCAGGCCAATAAAAGTATCTAGTTAGATTATCGTAGGTTTTAACATGTCCCGCATGATTCGCGTGTGTGAGATGTAAAATGTTTGGTCGGTAGCATTTGGGGATTACCATTTGTTTGGTTTGTAGTTTACCGTGACCCGGTTTGCTGGTTATACGCAGCAATAAATCGTCCTCGATTGCGTAGAAGCGTTCTGACCGTGTTAGTGTTTGGGGGTTGCTTTTTATTTTGTTTATTATTTTATTAAGTTCGGGGTCTTTGTGTTGTTCTGTGCGAATTTGGTGAACTGATGGCATTTCTATTGTTACCGCGCTTATGTTATTTGTATTTATGTCGTTAATTGGGTATCTGCTGAGAATGTCCGGAACTATGTTTTCCTTAGATTTTATTAGTTTGAATTCGATGTCGTATTCTTGCAATTTAAGTATTTGTCTAGTTACCCGGTTTGCTGGGTTCTCAAGCGTTTTTATTTGTGACAGGGCTTTGTTGTCACATTCGACTATTATTTTTCTACCGTATACATAGTACTTGAAAGCACGCAAGTTCTCGGTTAAGGCATATAGTTCTAGCTCGTAAATTGGATATTTAATTTGATTGTCATTTAATTTTTTTGAGTAATAGGCTATTGGTCTTTTGACACCCGTTCTTTCGTCCAGTTGACTAAGGCAACCACCGATAGCTTTAGTGCTAGAATCGGTCGATAGGACGAACTGTTTCGTAAAATCCGGGTGTATTAAGATGGGAGCCTTATCCAGCGCGTCTTTTAATATTTCAAAGGCCTCTTGAGCCTCGGAATTCCATTTAAATTTCCCTTTTAATTTCAAGATATCCGTTAGAGGAACGGAAATTTTGGAGTAGTTTTTAATGTATCTGCGGTAATAACCCGTGAGTCCCAAAAATCCTCTGACTTGCTTTAAATTCCTTGGGGGTTTAAAGTTATTTATTTTTATTAGATTTTCATTTGATGGTTTAGAACCATATTGATCAATATTATGACCTAAAAAGGTTATATGTTGAGTGATAAAGGAACATTTTTTTGGGTTTATTGTGAGGTTATGTTTCCTCAATTGTTGGAAGAAACTTCCTAATGTTGAAAGCATTTCGTCGATAGTTTGGGCTCCAATTGCGAAGTCGTCTATAAAATTTGCAATTCTTAGCTGTCTTAAGGGGGCAAGTATTTTATCTGATAGTTTTTGAAGGGTAGCGCTGCTGAAGCTTGAACCCATGGGCATGGTTTTAAATTGAAATGCACCGAATGGGGATTGAAAGGCTGTGTATTGCTTTTGCTCGTTTTTTAATTCAATTTGGAAAAAGGATTGATTTAGATCAATTGTGGTGAATAATTTGGAACCGCTTAATTTATCTATTTCCGCGTTCATTAAGGGTAAAGGGTGATTAGTGTAGGTTACTAGTTTATTGAGTGCTCGAAAGTCCACGCATGTTCTATAGGACTGTGGCGCTCCAGGGGTATTTTTTTTCTTTACCATTACTAAGGGGAAAGTTACATAGCTGTTGGAAGGTTCAATTATTCCCGCCTCTAGCATTTCTTCCAGGTGATCCCTTAGAATGTCTTTAAGGGCGTGCGGCACCGGGAAATATTTTGCTGTTTTAAGTTCGTCGCTTTTAACCGAGAACTCTGGCTGAACTAAATTTGTGCGCCCCAGCGTTCCCAATCGTTTGCTGAAAACATCCGCGTATTTCATGAGTAGTTTCAGCAACTTAGACTTCGTGGGATTATCTAAGTGTTCCAATTTAAAGTCCGATTCGTTTAGTTCTTCCCTACGGATTTTCCTAATGCTCTTTATGTCGGCGTCTTCTGTGTCAGTGTCTACTGTCGCGATTCTTGTGTTTTTGTTTAGGATTATGTTGTTAGCAGTTAAATTGGTGATTAATAGATGTGTAGTTCTGTTCTTACCGATAGATACTACTGCCGGGGTTACTTCAATATTTTTATTGTTTAGCGAGGGGTTTAAAATTACGTCTTGATTAAGATCGAAATTCGGTCCTATTTGTAAAGTAATCATGGCCGTTTCATGTGGGCTAAGATTACACTTATTTATTAATTTTGCATATGTATGGATGCGTAAGTTGTTTATATCTCCGCTATCTTTGCCCGATATTTCTAACTTTTGTTTGTTGTTTATTAACACATTACGGCCAAAATCTAAAGTAACATTATTTTTTTTTAAGAAGTCATAACCCAGTATCATAGAATAATGGGAGAACCGTTGGTTTACAATGTAGAAAGGGTGTTTAATTATCATGTCCGCAATATTTATGGTTATCTCATAACACCCGTGAATTTTAAGAGGCTCGTCATTTACTGACTTGATAGTTACCCATGAAGGGACCCGTTTTATGCTAACCTCATTTTTTATTTCTTCAAATTTCTCCCTAGTGAGCAATGAACATGCTGCTCCGCTGTCTAGTAGGGATAGAATGGGTGTTTTTCCGATATTGAGAGTTACTACCGGCAGTAGATTCTTTGTGGCGAATTCTGTGCCATGTTGTGTTGTGTTGATGAATGTGACCGATTTCTTATTCGCATTAGGTGTGTGTAGGTTTTGCGTACGGTGTGTGTTCGGAATATTTTGTGAGTGCTCCCCGTGTACGCGTGTATATTTCGTATGTGTGTGGGTAGTGTTTTTAGTTTCCATAGACTTGTCGTGGGATTTCTCATCCAAACGGGGGGGTTGTTGGAAATCCCTTTTTAGTTTAAAGGTCTGTTTGACCTTCCTCTTCCCCTGTCCCCTCTGGGAACGAAACCTTGGCTCTCGTTATTGTATGTGCCGTTCCTCCCTCCATTCCATGTCTGTCTCCTATCGTTTTGGTAGTAGGTGCCCCTTCTAATTTCCCCTCTACCTCTATCGTTACATCTCCACCTTTGCTCCGTGGAGCGCTCCCCCCTTTGCTCCCCGTAATAAGTCCTAGGGTAATAGCTTGAGTATTGGGGCGGTTCTCGATAGGAGGGGGGTGGTCTGGCGAATGCCGGACGGTATTGTTGCGGGGCGCGGGGGACCTGGGGATATCCCATTGGGGTCGTATGTCTTTGACAGTTGAAATTATGGCATTGGCTACATTTCCTCCCTCTTGGGAATTGGTTGTCCCCTGCCCTGCCTATGTTGTCTAGTTTCTGTTTGAATTGGTTATTCTCCAATCGTAAATTCGCGATTTCTTTAGCTAGGTCAGTGACGTCATCCCTTATTTTGGTGTCACCTTGAGGGGGGTTTTCTGGCTTCCCTGACTCTATCGCGTTTATTGACGGAGATTGTAAGATTAATTGATTTGCTTGAAGTAGCTGGATGAATTTGATGGCCTCATCAAAGGAGGAAACATCCTTCGTTAGTAATTGGGGTTTATATTGGGGCAATACGCCTTCTAGTAATCTGGCCAATCTCGATTTATCATAAATTAACTTCATGTCTGGGGAATCGAAGTCCACTGCCCCAAAAAAGTCTCTAGTAGCCCTCGTGAGTCGAGCTGCAAAGATTTTTATATCTTCCTCTGGCTTTTGCCGACATGAGGCTAGGTTTTGTTGGCGTAGTGCCAAGCTTTGGGTTTTCCCAAAAAAATCTAGGAATTTGGCCTTAAAGGCCTTTAAGTCCGTTTCGTGGACTAATTCCGAATTACTAATATAACTCGTAAGCGCATCTCCTTTGATTTTTGCTTTTATTATGTGGATCTTTTGCGCGTCCGGTATGTTTAGACCCTCTGTTAATTTATTTACAGTGTCTATGAAGTAGT
Source organism: Tetragnatha versicolor (assembly GCA_024610705.1). NCBI lineage: Eukaryota > Metazoa > Arthropoda > Arachnida > Araneae > Tetragnathidae > Tetragnatha > Tetragnatha versicolor. The sequence continues at coordinate 53,813,736 of JANDEH010000009.1, forward strand.
CTGGGGTTATCGCGGAATTACCATCATATGTGGGGATCCAATTTTGAATTATAGCTAGACTTGGTAAGTCAGTGCTATGCCCGTTCATGCCCGAATTTTCTACAGTGTCGTTTTGTTCGGTATGAGACATTTTGGTATATATTTATGATTTACTTATTTAAAATTAAAAAAAGAAAAGGATCTTTCAATTCAAATTTCTTACTTATACCCTCAAAGCTTTGTGTGTGGAGTGTGATACTTCAATTATCTTATACTATGGTGTATGGTATACATATACTTTTCTGTTCCATTTCGTTTCTCTACAGTCAATCAATTAGTATTAACATAAATTTTGAAAATTGTGGTTCGTGAATGGTCACGGTACCACTTGTCGGGTGGCTCTACTCGTTCTTAGGGAACTGTATTATCATCACCCTAGCCGTTATAATGTATAGTGGTTAGTGTATATTGACTGCGTTGGAACAAAATAGAACGAAACAATTCGGTTAATTTGTTTAAAAATACACACATTTATTCTTGATTATGTATATATAATAATACATTCCATTAATTGAATAATTAGTCTTCTTAGTGGATATCAAATAGTACATATCCTTCGCATGCATTAGCGTTCTAATTCGAGCCTTATTGGCTAAATTATTCAAATAAAATATGATCACACATCAAAACATATCAATGATTAAATAATATTATAAGTATATGTATACATACATAGGCACTTGGCACATACTTAACATGCACATATTCAACACATTATACAATTATTATCCCAGGCATTGTTCCCACTCATGGTCCGCAATATCATTTTTAATGAGGATTCTCTTATCATTACTTTCTAATTCTTCCTATTCATCCCTACGAAGTAACTTCCCAATCCTCCAATACACTAATTCCTATCCTTTACCTTTACCCTAAAGTTTAAGCTGGGATAAAACCCGCTGAATTAATGTTTACATTAGTTCACTTAATATGTAATACATTGCAAATTACTAATATCATTAGTAGACCGAGAAAGAATGCCTGAGAGCAATATCATGCGATAAACCATGCGCCTTATGGACGCATAAATTGAACACAAAATTTACAATACACATTTATGCAATAATATACTCATTATATTTAATGCTTGTGATAATCTGGACTGAGAGGAGAATTGGGGAAATTGCACCTACCTAAGAGAAGCAGCCTAGAGCTCCTCATTGTCCTCTGCTAAGTCAATCCGAGAGTGATATAGTGTTCACAATTGGGTTTCGCACCCGAGAATAGTTATTCTTGAACGATTAGTAATTCTTGATGATCACTTAAACAAAATGCACATTTTCTTACGAACTTAATCGCGCACTCGGGAAAAGATATCTTCTTGGATGCTAAGGGGTGTCCGATTATCTCGGGCCGTTGGCCAAAATCTTCGGGAGCCCAGCTCCGGAGGGGTAAGGAGTTTGTAATTCTTAATCACCGGAAGGTAAAGATTTTATGAGAGGTTTTCCGTCGTTCCTGACTTTAAATACGGCGCCGCCCACCTTTGGGTGGTGCTACCTTTGACCACTCGTGAGGGACCACCTACGCCCCCTGGGACTGTCCTGGACTCCTCACCCAATCTCCACGTTCCTTATTGTGTTGACCCTAGCCTATGGCAGAGTTCTTAGTGTTCCCCAGTGTATTCTATGTGGCCTATGGCGAGGCACTCTTCCAGCTTTGTTAGCCTCGAATTTATGGGTGACCATCGCCCTGCTTGCCGCTTGCCCCAGGTGTGCATACCAAATTTCTCTTTATTTCATCTAGCTTTGCCCTTGTGCCTCCCAGACCCTTTGTAACCCCCTTCTTGTTCCGGCGGTCTACCTGTCTCGTAAATTCGTCATCGTGTTTTCGCGCAGCTCTCCTTTCTCTTTTATTCCCGCTGTGGTGCGCTTTTTTTTTTGCCCCCTTTTCCACGGGGAACTTGTGTGGTCTTTCCGGAGGGAGGTGATGCAGGTGGCCGATGGAATGTGTTTTGATTCCAGCTGGCCAACAGTATACAATTTGATTTTTTGTGGTTAACTCCTACACATTTTTTCTTGCTTGAGTGTTTACCGGAACGTGTCGAGTTTCGTTTATTTGAACTGGAAGGTCGTGGATTTATGATCTGATAGCCGTGAAGGCAGTTCTTCATTTTTAAAATTGTTACAAGTTTTGGAAGATTTTCTCTGTTAGGGTCGGGTGCGGTGAAATGGTTATAGGGATTTTGAGTTTGTTTTTATGAAATTAATTATTTTTGGCTGGTTGATTTTTCTTGATATATATTTTAAAACTATAATGAATTTTCTAAAACTCATAAATTGTCATGCCTTAAAGAGAAAAAATAAACTAATGTGGGTAAATCTAAACCATCTGTATAGAACACTCAAAACATGTAGATGTCGAATAATGTAAGAAAAGTGTTTTTAATTACTAGGAGAGTCGAGTTAGCACTGTCTATTCGAAGTGGAGCATTAGATCCTTATTGGCTAAATTACAGATTAGGTGAATCCAATTTTTTAAGTCAAATGATTAAATGTATACGCCTACCATATTTTTCGCTAAAATTAGATTTCTAACGTAAGTTATTATGAAAAGTCGGTTCTTTACGTAATTTCCTGTCGACCGTACCGCTTAATCAAAAACTTCATCAAAACCCATTGACTTTTCTGTTGATGGGAAGCTGAATTAAACGGCCTCTGAGCTGTCCATGGTATAATACGCAAGTGTACGGAAAAGTCTAGTGAATACGTATACGACGTTTCATTCAAATTAAGTTCACAATATGCAGATTATAATTAATAAATTTTAACCCTAAATAAATGTATATAACTTTAATTTTAATAATTATAATTTAAACCTTGCATAATAAAAGTAACCCATATTTTTTACTGATTATGTTACTATCGGTAGCAATTCTTTTAAATATTTCATGCAAAATCTTTACTATGTAGAAATTAAAGGGTTGAGAGAGAAAATATGCTCCCAGATCCTAAATTTTAATATAATGAAATACAAAAACCATCCCTTGACACCACTCCTTGCTCTTAAAACAAACCACCAGAAACAACACCCCAAAGAGATCCCCTCCTCCCGTCAATTCACGGGATTACCCCCGCACTCGGATCCGACCCTCCTGAAGGCGAAGTGAGCAGCCCTCTGCTAATTAGCAGCTGCAGCCCTGACCGCAAACGTGAGGAGCTGCCGGATTCAATTAGCAGTCGGATCCTTGAGCCGATCCGGAGGAGAGGAGCCAGCTCTCTCTCGGAGTATAGCGACCCTTTGAGTGCGCCAACAAGTACCTGCGGATTCCGGTGTTTGGCAAATTAGTAGGTGGGTGTTTGGAATGGGTGGGTTTTGTTCGTTGTTGTTTGTTGAGTTTGTTGTCTTGGGAGGGAGAATTGTAGAATTTGAACGATAAATCTGTACTTGAAAGGAGAATTGTCGTTTTGAAGGCGCATCGTTAAGGTGGGTCCTTCAGTTTGGATGAAGCGCTGAGCGGTGCGTTTGGGTGACTTCTCAAACCCTCTGACTGCTCAATTTGTGGGCCGAAATCGCTTCAAAAATTGTCTAATTTTATTGCATATTTTAAATCTACATATTGGGGAATTGAAAAATGCATTTTTTCGTTCTAGAAAAGATTTTATACGGATTTTTATCACGAGAAACTTAGATGCCAGAAAAACCAATTTCAGATGGTATCGCCAAAATGTCTTTTAAAATAAATTTAAATTGAATTGCATTTAATTTCTATTTAATTAAATGAGCAAGTTTATTGAATCATGATCAGATTCATCGCTATATGAGAAGCAGTCCGAAAAATCTATCGCTATCAAAACTAAAATAGCTGATGAGTCATCAGGAATATGCACTGTCAATCGCTGAACGTTTTCTAGCAGCCATTCCTGAAAAAAAGCGGCTGTGAAGTTTGCACGGTACTACCACGTGCCTTCAAATGTCGCAATTTAGAGGACAATTAACGACATTTGTTGGCAAAAACGCAAGTTAAACGTCTAATACTGTATATAACTTATTTCAGTGGTTAAACGAGGCAAAAACAAAATGCGCTCCTCAATAAAGAAGAAAAACATAACCGCGGAAATCGCGGGATGAGCAGATTTTATAAGTTGCTCGTGGAAATCGCGGATTGATCAGCCGGATGGTTGTCTTTTAATCCTCAAAAATGTGGTCTTCACTTTGAAAATGGTAAATTTATTATTGGGATTTAAATTCAGTTGCTAAAAGCCTATAACTTGAACTGGATTGAAAGATTTATCGTAAATATCAGATCCAAGTTCAAATATTGTTAATTGGCTAACATTGATATTCATTTTGAGTTCAAATATTGTTAATTGTACTAACATTGATCTAAATTGATTAAAAGTAGTTTGGTGCGCTTTAAAAGAAAATTTTATCTCCTCATTTTAAGTTTACACTTAAAATTTTCAAACTCAAAACTGAATATTTTGCACTAATGAAAAGTATTACTTGGTATACTCTAAACTAAAATAACTTAGAATCTAAATTGGTCTATATTGAATCTAAATTGATAAAAATTAGGAATTGAAATCAAATATTCAGTTTTATTTCGCTTTACTTTGAAGTTTTAATGAATATTAATATGAGTTGTAAAAGCATCTGCTTTGAATAAAACTAACACTCATTCTTGTATTGGTAATCGTTACTTGAGCAAAAAAGTGGAAGTAATGTGTATATAAGTAATCTTGGATAAGGGTGGAAAAGTATTGGAGCATGTTAGCAATTTGAAAACATTAAATACTGAGAGTTGTAATTCTCAAATTTATTTTTAACTAACAAGTCCTTTTTTATTGCAGAGTTTTAGTCTTGACTGCTGGGTGGCTTCAACTAGAGAAAATTACTCTATCGTCGTTGGAATCAATAAATTGAGGTGAGTCATGTCAAACTTTTTTATATGAATGTTTTACAAATCTAAACTCAAAAATCGTGTTCACGATTCATATCTAAACAGTCTTAAGCAGCAAGAATGTTTAATTTTTCTCGTAATATTACAGCTGGGGAATCTCGTACCCCTTTTTTTATTCTTGTAGTTTTGTTGAATAGTTTATTTTAATATAGTTTATTTTAAAGTAGTACAAGGAAAAAAAATTTGTTTTTCAGTTTATAAACAAAGTTTTAGTTATCCCCTTGGAAATTAAAAATCGGGGCAAATCACCTTCTGTAACATACATTTATATAAGTTCAGGAAATCTTGAATTCATTTAAAAAAGTTTGTTTTGTTTGAAGGAGATAAATTTAAATTCAACAAGTCCTAAGTTATCAAACTCTTCTCGTGCGGATTCTACATTCCAATAAATAATTCGAGTATTGAAAAAAAGCTGGATACAATTTCAACTTTCCCCCGATTGAGTTGAGCCTAATAAATACATTTCCGAAACCCAGAGAAAGCGCATCAATATACACTCGCTCCCTATCAAATCAAGACAAGCAGAAGCTACCGAAAGCAAATTCGCTCTCGCGGTAAGCCAAGTAAAATTTTAATATTTAATAAATATTTATTAGCAGAGGCGAAAAAAATTAACTTCCCTCGATTGCTTCTTTTGTCCGCTCTCGAATAAAAAAAACAAGCAAAAGAAATCCAGTTCTGCCGCCTATCTAATAAAAAGCGAGCAATAAATTTTCTTTTTGAAATATCACCGGAGAATTCCCAACCAGTCCTTGCTTATACAATCCACTTAAAGGAAAATTTTCCGCTAATTTGCATGGCCGAAGAAAATAATCCCCTCCCCTGGGCTTCATTTGAACCTTTTCCCCGCACTTTCGACGATGTCGTCGCTGAACGAGGAATTGTTTCTTGCGCATTGTAATGATGTGCTGCCCGGGATCTCTTATTCCGTTTTTTCCCGATCCTCTTTTGGTCCGAGAAACCATAGCTGCTGCTAAGACCTTTCAATCCTTCGATTCTTATTACGCTGGTCGGAATTATGTGTATTCAAATTGTTTGCCGTGCCCTCGCAATTTGCATGCAATTTGTGGGCCTTCTTTGGGGACTCCCGTGCTAATGGTTGGCTTTGCTGATGCATTTTTACAGGGCGTTTAAAGTAAAATGTTTCGCCGCCCCCTCCCCGGTCCAAGTAAATATTTGGTTATCAAATTTGCTTTCGTCTTGGAATGGGGAATCTTTCCCGTGGAGAGAAAGTGGAAACTGTTTCTTTTCCGTCTGCTTGTCAGCTGTTTTGAATCAATAACGTGTCTATTGTGTTTTAATGAGGCGGAATTGGAATGGAGGGTCCCTCGATTGAGGTTTTAAGCTTTCGTCGCGTTTTGAGACTTATTTTCAACTCGTTTATTCTTTGTTTGACATTCCGTGTTGCGATTGGAATGTATCTTTAGTTGCCTGTTGTATAGGGTGAGTGTTAGGAAGTTTTTCTACTACGGCTGATTTTTTAAGAAACAACGGATGACTTTTTCTAGGGTTAAATATTAGTAGAATGCATTAATATTTTACTAAGTTTTATTTCGATTGGGATGAAGAAACTACATATTAATAAGTATCGGGTATTTTATTTATTTATTTATTTATTTATTTATTTATTTATTTATTCACCCAAACAGACACAAAATCCAATTACATGGGGAAACAATGACAAAACACAGACTACAATATATGTACCGATAAAATACAATAAGTTAATCCAAGATACAAATACCGTATAAAATAGAAGGAGCAATATTAAATTAGAAAAAATCAATACAACAAAACTGAATTTAAGTACATCAAATAGAGGAAAAATTTCATGGAACCAGAGAGGCATGGTAACTATACAGGTCACTTTTTATCTTTGAAAAACTATCAAAAAAAATATCAGAGTTGGGAAGACTATTGACAAGTTTTATAAATTGTATTAAAGGTTGTTGTTTTAAGTAATTTTTTGAAAGAAGAGGAACGAGGAAAGTTATTTTATTTCTAGTATGGTATTGTGGAACAATTAAACTGAATTCATGTAGAATTAAAGAACAGTCGATATTATTGTGAAATATATTGTAAAAAAATTTAAATAAGGATATATGCCTTCTATTCTCTAAAGGGAAACTATGTATGGGAGTACTAACTGTCTTTAAGTTAATAAAACGAAGAAATTTTTTATGCACTTTTTCAATTGAAATGATCAGAGATTTCGTTACAGGATTCCAAATGACACAGTTGTATTCCAAAATAGGGCGAACAATCGTATTAAATAAACTTTCAAGAACAAAACAGTCACTAAAATCGAAAGTAGTTCTCTTGAGTAATCCAAGGTTTTTAACAGCTTTAACAATAATGTTTTGAATATGTAAATTGAAGGTAAAAGAAGATTCGTAAGTTACTCCAAGATCTTTAATATTGTCCTTTCTAGCTAAATCACAATTGTTAATCTTGTAGTGGTATATTAGAGGAAGAGTTTTCCGGGTAAAAGTAACAATGAAACATTTATCAATATTGAGATAAAGTTGATTTTGTTGACACCATTGGCTTAAATTATTTAGTTCAGTTTGTAATGAGATTTGGTCCAAATGAGTTGTTATCGTATTAAAAATCTTTAAATCATCAGCAAATAGAAGAGATGATTGAAAAATACAAGATATATCATTTATAAAAAGGTTAAAAAGCAGAGGTCCCAAAATTGATCCCTGAGGTACCCCAGAAGTACTGTGGAAACCATTAGAATAGGTAGATTTGTATTTAATGTATAAAAGTCGTTCAGAGAGATACGAACTGATCCAAGAGAGAAGTCTGGGACAAAAACCCAATTTAGCTAGCTTTGATAGTAATATTTTAAAATTCACTGTATCGAAGGCTTTCGCAAAATCAGTGTAGATCACATCTAGTTGTTTATTACTTTTTAGGGCTTTTATTATATTAATGTTAAGACAAAGCAAATTAGTAGCTGTAGAACGTTTCTTAATAAAACCATGCTGGTTAAGAGAAATTATATGATTGGTCTGCAATGCTAATTTTGTGTGGATGATTCTTTCAAAAATTTTGGCAAAACTGGATAGTATTGTAATAGGTCTATAGTTTTTGATGTCTGATCTATTGCCTTTTTTAAACACAGGTATAATTTTTGATTTTTTCCAAAGTTCAGGGAAAACACTAGTATTAAGAGACAGATTGAATAAGATTAACAAGGGATAAATCAGACTTGCAATATTGACTTTAATTATAAAGGGTGGAATAAGATCTATACCAGGAGAACTTGAACCCTTTAGCTTTCTTACACTATCCTCAACATCCGACAAGGATATACTATGAATTCTGACAATATCAGTAGAATTAGGGCAAGGATCAAAATCACTCGAGTTGCCTAAATCTTCATTATTTGTGTAGACACTGGAAAAATATTTTCTGAAGGCTTCTGCAATTTCTTCGTTAGTCTTTAGTTCAGAATTATTATAAGTCATATGACAAGCACTATGAGGTTTATGTTTTAGGCGATAGTATGACCAAAATTTTTTGGGATTTAACTTTAAGGATTTCTCAAGTGAATAAATGTGGTTTTTGCGAGCTTGTCTAATGTCCAATTTGATATCTTTACGTAGAGATTTAAGAATTTCTAAATCAGAAATGCAATTGTATTTTTTATATTTTTTTAAAAAGAGATTTTTTAATTTAACGTTATCCATGATTGATTTGGTAAACCAAATAGGAAATTTTCTTTTGAAAACAACTGTTTTAGGCACACATATATCTAAGACATTGTATAAAACAGAGTAGAATTGGTCAACAGCTTTGTTTATGCAAGTATGTTGATTCAAAAAATTCCAGTCAGTAATAGATAAAAGATAGTGTAATAAATTAAAGTTGGCTTTCTTAAAATTATATGATTTGATTTCAAGATCTTTTGACTCAGGCTTACAATATATGACCTTTTTAGTTTTAGTTAAATTAATTATTATAGATGGATGAAAGACATCTTCAGGCGTTATTGAGAAAACTGGTCGAGCTACAGAGATAGAAAAATGTTCAGCTCTAGACAAAACAAGATCCAATATTCGACCCATATGGTTTTCAATCATGTTATATTGATTTAATTTGTGTAAAGTAAGAAAACCAATAAAATCCTGAGTAAAAACAGTAGAATCCACATGGTTGGGAGTTTTCCAATTAATAAAAGGCATGTTAAAATCACCGACCAAAATGATGTTTGAAACATTAAAAAAGTGGGTGTCAATTACATCATAAAATTCATGAAACACATCAGGGTTTGTGGAGGGTGGAAAGTAAGCACAGCAAACATGAATACCAATATAATTATTGAATAAAAGTTTAACCCAAATAGATTCACCACTAATTTCAATACTTGACAATAGTTTAGCATTCAAAATTTTTTTAACAGCGATCAGTACACCTCCACCACGACACTGATTTGTAAGTTGATAGTCACGATCCTTTCTAAAGACATCATATCTATTATCAAAGAGATCACTACTCAGAAATTCATCGTTTAGCCAAGTTTCCGATAAGCAAATTAAGTCATAAGATTCAGTCAAACATGTCTCAAAGATGTCACAAAATTTCGTACGCATTCCGCGTACATTTTGATAGTATAACTTAAGGTTCAAATTTGTAGTAGTTCTACTGGAAGATAGTCAATCCATATTGCCCACCGCTGAATCACCAGAGTCAGGATTTGTTCCAACACTTTCCACGATCTGATCTGGTCTTAAACGTCCCATAAACTTTGACACAATGCAACCATCAGGCCACAAATCCTCTTTTAATAACACTTGTAAATCACTATCAAGTACCTCGATGTGAAAAGAAGAGTAGTTGTTAAATTTGGTTTTCATTCTCGTGCACACCAAATGCTTCAGATCAAAGGAAGCCAAGGAATCTAATACATCCTTAGCTCGCGTTGATTGATCAAGCCGAGACAGGAATATTGCCGATCTTCTCGGGAATCTCAAGGCAGGTTTTAGTCTAGAAGTTTTAGCGGATCCACTAATTATGAATTTCTGCTTGGCCGAGGATAACACTCCGGAACTTGAAGTAGAAGCAACGGGATGTTCGGTTTGTTTGACAACAGTCATATCAGACTCGGTTTGTTTGACAACAGTCATACCAGGTAACACGTGCTTGTTTGCTCTTAAAACGTCAGCGTAAGATTTGGTACCGTTAGGTCCAGGAGTATGTACACTTTTTGTCGTAGACTTCACATGCTGAATCCTGTTCTCAAGGGTCTCAAATTTATCATTCATTTCCTGTCGCATGTTGGCGAATTGTTCATTTAAATCGTTCAGTCGATCAAGTACCGCGGTAGCCGAGAGAGTGGATAATTCTCGATCAACTGTTCTTTCCTCATAGCGTTCATAGCAGTCATAAATAGATTTTGTAATTTTTGTAAATTCCAATTTATCACCGGCAGAACAAGATCTTTTGTCGCCAACTCTCGAAAAAATAGCATTCAGATCATTCAGAGCACTATTCAAAAAATCCAAACTGAAAGCCGGAAGACCAGATTGATTCATATTACAGCGTTAGGCAAGCCCGATTTCAAATTTATGAGCAGAATGAGGCAGAATGAGCAGAATGTGCTTTAGGGTGTTAGTGAACCCGGAAGAATTTTGAGTTTTAAACATTTAAGTTTTAAATGTTTTCTCATTTAAAGATGCAAATTTAGATTGAAGGGATATAAATAGTTTTTCTTGAGTTAAAAGAAGAAAACTAATTTTTTAATTTTTATGATTCTTTAATTTCAAAGTTTAATTCGTGACTAATTCATAAAAAATTATTTCATTGTTGATCGAGCTACATAATGTTGTGTGCATACATGTTGTGATGGGTTACTTTTCGATGGGTAATGAATTTCTCTAAAGTGTTTTCTTTTCTAGAATATTACAGGTAGTTGTAGTAAATACAATTTTGGGGGTATGGCATCAACCGTAATGTTAGGATTAGATTTTATACACTGACAAAATAATAATTCCTGAGATAATCGAGGCAGATTTATCAGACTTAATTTGACTTGTTGGGCTTTGAACAAAGAAAAAACTCCGAATAATCAACTAACCCAAACAATAATCATCCCTCTAAACCTTACCTCTTCAATATGAAGTTTTCTTCACTACATAGTGGAAGTAGCTACTTTGGTCCAAATTCGAATAGATCTTGGTAAATTGCTCTCCCTTCGCCCGAATCCTTAATCACTGTTCAATCCACCCAACACACAATCAGCCAGATCTACCCAAAGCAACACGCTGCTCAATTACTAAATACCTGTATGTCCGGCGGATACCTGGGATGCATTTATGGCGGGATTGATTGGGATAGCGTGCGCCCTGCCTGTTTCTATCCACCCGCTGTCACAAGCGCTCACGTATATTGCTATCCGCCCCGGAAAGACGCCCACCAACAGATGAATCTGGTAATAAAGCGATGGACATTCACCCGGGTAGGTCACTCTGATGCAACAACAAAATCTCCTATTTACCCTTCTCGGGCAAATAGTGCCAGCTTAGCGCCGCCTGTCATGGCCCAATCAAAGCGTTCCATTATCCGAATCGCCTATGAATGCGAAGGACAATGCGGCGATTCGATGAATGTCACACAATGTCCTCCTGCTTGCCGTGGCAATGCACGCCGCTGATGGAAATTATTGATAAACGCGGCATGGGGCTAATTTGCGTCCCCACCTAACAATGCGGATGGGGCTGAAAAAGTTGGGGATGGGTTTGTGTGTTCAGCTTGTTGTGGAGTTAATCAGCTTGCTTGTGTGTTTTGTAGGGTGTTGTGTCCCGGGGACTTGAATTTGGGATGAACTGTTTGAAGGCGGTTGTCTTTCGTTTGGAAGTTGATTCAAATGCCATTGTTTGGCTTTGGAATGTAATTTAAGTTCGAATTTAAACGAATAGGATGTTTAGGAATGGGGGAGTGCGCGACTTTTATTTTTTACCCCGCAGAGCTGTAGAATGTTCAGAGTAAGTAACTTCCGGCTTCTTGATAAACTTCCACTCTCAGTTTGTCTTTATTTAGACGTATTTTGATGGTATCGGATGCAAGCTAGCACGGGTTAACTTAACTTGATATACGAGATACCGTTACAATTTATAAAACCAAGGTATAATTAAACTAAATTTATTTACCAAATTTTAGGAAGTATTGGTTTTGCATGAAGTGAAAAGCGTAAAATTTTCTATTTAATGAAATGAACCACACACAAAATGAATATCAAATCCCCTTTTTAACTGAAATAATTACTTTCCTGATAAGTTTAGTAAAACTGCCATCCAAATAATTAATATTGCTGTTATTTATTTTAAGTCACACTGTCAGTGAATTTACGTTAGATGTTTAAGTAATCTCGCGTCATACATTCAATAAATTAATAAAAATTGAGATACACTCTGTAAATTCTCGTGTAAGTAATACAATGAGGTTTAGCGATAAATTGGTATGTTTCACAACAGTTTTTAAATGGGTAGGCGGTTGCGTTTAATCAAATTGAACTGATTTATAAAAAAACAAACTTTAGGTAGACTCCTTAGAAATTTATTCTTAGACTATTGTAAATATTTACTAGAAGAGACGACATGCAGCCTGGAAAAAAGTGTGAACTTGCTGACACTTTTTAAAAGGATCTAGTATTTTTAATTTTTTAGCATGGATTGAAAGGTTTTTAAGGGTAAAAGTAAACCAGACAACCTATGCCCCCATTTGTAAAAGTATTTATTTATTCAATTTAATATAAATGTTGGAATCCAGGAAAATTCTTTAAAAATAAATTATCTCTCGAGACATTTTAACCAGTTCGCTAAAATTAATTTCTGGAATCCAGACCAAGTTAAATTGAAAGGTTTATTTATTTAATGCAGATTTTTAGTAAATTATTTTAAAACCTTTTGAAAAATGTGTTCATAGTTAATATTGAAAGGGTTTTTTTGCTGTGATTTTGGAGACTGGAGCAATCTGTGCCATTTAACTATATACTTTTAAATATAGTTTTAAAAAACGAATTTGGAGTTAAGGCTACAGTGGACACTAAAAAATTTCATCATAAAAAATTTTTATTTTTTAAAATAAATGTATGAAATTTAGTCTGCTTCTAAAGGTGGTCAAATTATTAAGCTTAGAAAAAAAGTTTGGTAAAAAATCTTAAATAGTTTTTGAAAAAATTAAATTTTAAAAAAAATTTAAGTACTTTTTCAAAATGCTCCAGGTGTTCCAATTTGTTTACTATCTTGGATTTTTTTCTTTATTTGTTATCCTCAAATACTCATTAACAAATATTGGATCGAAATGGCAAGTTATAAATGATAATTTAGAAGCAAAAGGCAAAAATGTTCCAAAAACCAAATTATTTTTTCAAAAATTTCTGATTTTTGAACACTTTTGCCTTTTGCTTCTAAATCATCATTTATGACTTGCCATTTCGATCCAATATTTGTTAATGAGTATTTGAGGATAACAAATAAAGAAAAAAATCCAAGATAGTAAAAAAATTGGAACACCTGGAGCATTTTGAAAAAGTACTTAAATTTTTTTTAAAATTTAATTTTTTCAAAAACTATTTAAGATTTTTTTACCAAACTTTTTTTCTAAGCTTAATTTGACCACCTATATAAGCAGACCAAATTTCATACATTTATTTTAAAAAATAAAAAAATTTTATAGTAAAAGTTTTTAGTGTCCACTGTAGCCTTAATAATCAAAATTTATTATCCCTTGAAAATGTTAAATTTAAAATAATATTAATCAAAATCCCCTAAGGCAATGTCTTTCAATTCAAACTTCCCAAGCAAAAAGTAATTCCTCAATTCTGTGTTTTGAAACGCTTTTAAAACGAAATGCCACTGATATAAATGAAAGTTCTATCGGTAAAACTCGGTCGAAAATTAATGGTTCGTACGAACCATTCGTAAGCTTTATTAATTCGTATTACTCAATCTGGATAGGTCAATTTTGAGTTTGGTGGGTTTCAATCCATCCCTGACATCCAATGAAACTATACATCCGCGATTTCTCCCCGCTTTCTATTCCGGCCGAAGAAGAGTTTCCAGGGTCATGGAGGAATCTTTGACAATTTACGGCTCTCATCCTGGGCACGATTGCCTCCCACCGTTTTTATTTATTTATACTCCCGGCTTTTTTCTCTTGCAAGTACGTGAGCCGGAATCCCAAAAGTGGGTTCGACCGGTCGAAAAATATTCAATTTTTCGCTGCCGAATTCTGATACTTTTTTTTCTTTCCACCGGACCCTATTTTCGTGTTTGTTTTGTTGATTGTTTAAATTTTTAGCGGCACAATTTTCTGGTTTGGTGTTATGGGTTTTCGCAGCCGAAAGGGGAGGAGGGTTTTTTTGGAGTCGTGGCCGCCGGCGGTTTTCGAGAATGAGTTCGTTCGAAATGCTATTGAACAACTTGGAATGACTTTTTGGCTCAGCTCGGAGGCCCACGTATTTCCCGCTTTGAGGAGGGGGGATGGGGCGTATATAGACCTGAACAAGACCGGAAATAACAGGTAACGGAAATATTTTTATTTACCGTAAAACGGGTGAATCTTAACTTTTAGTTTTGGCTTTTAATTTTCGGCCTAGCAAATTACTGACGTAGTTAATTGGCCCGTAGATTAATATTTTAAGGATAAAAGCTATATCAAAATGAGCCAAAAAATGCGAGAGAAGTTAAGTGTTTTGTAATTAGTATTGAAATTAATTTAGCTATTTATTGAACAACATGAAAAAAGATGCAATGATTTAACGTATACTGAGTTTTTAACAGTTTGATATTTATGGAATTTAATGCTTTTGGTATGCTTATTTTATTGTGGTTCAAGAAAAATCAGCATCGGAAAAAGAAACATTAGGTTTTATAAATATATACCGTTAAAATCTCTCTAATACCCAATCCCTACTCTTAAAAGTTCTATTTAGTAAAAAAATGTGATCACTCCTTAAGTGGTCAGTTCTATTCTCACCTTACCCATCCAAACAATTTAATAAATTAATGTTGGTCTCATTTATGGACTGTCCTAAACAATTTTCATCGCTTCACATTTCCCACAATATACTTCAGAAGTTTTTATAACTTGTATATGAATGTAAATGCCTTTCGCCCTCATTATCCCGCACTTTATATATTTACGCGATGACATGCTTTACAAGGCCAATCTTTCTACGCGCCATTACAGTATTTAGCCATCTGGCAATATACCTAGATCCGGAACATTAATTCCCGAACAGGCAACGGGTGATCTGAAGATCCCGTTTTTAAAAACTGGATCGCGGCAAAATTAATGAAGCATTTTGAAGCCAAAAAGGGGTGTTTTATGATCTCATTAATTACCTGCTCCGAAGATTATTGCGGCATTTGTGATTCTGCAGCCTTTTTTACCGTCCACTTTCCCGTAATCCTTCCATTTGAAGAAAAATTTATTCGGTAGAAAAAGGAAGCCAGAGGCGATTCGGAACATCTGTGCAAAGAAATAATGTTTATTTTGTTTCCTCATTGTTTTACATTCAGTCGATTTTTATATCCGAATGCAAAGCCCTAAATTCCCATGACTGCAATTGCAAGCTCTGAAGCTAATAAAGCAGGTTTGATAACATTTGCGAGGGCATTTGAGGTAAAGGGTCATAAACATTAGTGGTTTATCTCGCCTGGATGGAAGTTTTTTAATTACTTACAACTCACAAATAAACGTGCCGCCGAGATAACTGAAAATTATAGCCGTAAAAATTTATCTTCGGAGCTTTTAGCTTCTTATTGGTATTCGGACTGTAGGTTATTAGGGAACTTTTATTGTGGACTCTGGAGTTGGGAAACAACTATTGGAGGTTTTGCGTTAATCCTAATGGAAAAAAATGGCTAATGTAAATGCGAGCTTTCTTTTATATCTTGTAAAATCCATACTAGTTTATCTTGAAATCTCTAGTATTTTGTCAAGGATAATTATAAATTTAAATACAAGTTACGAGTTCGGTTACTTACATAATGAGGTCGCAGTCCTTTGAGATTTTACAAAGTAATGGAAGAGGTAGGATTTTGGGTTATAAAGTAATTGATAATAGTTAATTCATGTAAAACGCGAGGAAATATGCAACATTTCAAGCAATGTGTTGAGTCTAAAACGGGTTCTCCGTGCTGTGAGGGAATTTAAAAAATTTAAAAAAACATACAGTATATTTTCAATTTAAAGCGTTTTTAAAATACTTTCAGACTGGAATATTACCAATACGGTTATTCGTTTTTTAATTATATTCAAAACTTCTTTCAATCTTCCACATCATTAAAATAGATGTGTGTAGTTAGCAAATATGTAAATTGAGCAGAATAAGTTTTAAATCGAGATTATATCAGAAAGAGTATACGTCAAATAATTGTCATTTCCCAGTGATAGCTTGGATGATAATTTCTGCATAAATGTTCTAATTTGGTATGTTATTAATAACTGAAAATTCATAGTATACAAAGCATATCCAACTTTATCAATTACTACTGTTGACATCTTAACACGACGTCCTATTTTGTAGCTCGCATTGGGTATTCAGCTTTGATGAGTTTCCCGAGAGAAAACTCATTACAATTCGTGTGATGCATTTACAAAATGTTATCAAGTATTTAGATTAATTCGTTAGGAATAACCTACGATGCATAAACTTAAACTTATTTGTACCTATTCTTTAAAATTCCCATTTGGAGTTTCCTATCTGATGGGTTAAATGAGTTTGTATGAGGTATTACTGTTGTATCCTTGGTAGTATATCTTTTAGAAGGACGCCAAATCGTATGTGGGAAAGAAATTAAAACTACTGAATGTTAAAAGGACTATACTCCATGGACTACATTCTCGAGTCTACTTTGAGTTGCTATGGAATAAAACCTTTCTCGTATGTAAACTCGACTTGCAAGCCTCTTTATTTTGTCAGTTTTCCCCCTCGTTCTCTTTCTTTTTGGAATGGATGGTTGGTTATTCTTTTGCTCCTTTCAAGTTTGAAATTGTAGGGACATGGGAGTATCATTTTTATACCTGGAATGTTTTATACCTCGCTCTGTGTTGGAAAATGTCGATATTTGTTGCAGACTCGAGAGTGTTAGTGCCTCAGCAGTTTATTATGTCAAGTTTTCCTCGTGAGGTATTTTTGTCACTCTTGTTTCCATGCAAGTCGAACTCTGGGCAACCGGGTGGGATTGGAGGCAAGAATCGAGGGTAGTATTGTTTTGAGTGTATTCCTCTTCTGCCCCGTAAAGTTCGGCCTTTTTAATGGCAAACTAAAAATCTCACCGGGAGAATATTTCGAAAGTTGAACAAGTTTTAAATATAATTTCTTTTTAATATGTACTAATGTCTCGCACAACTCTTGTAACTTCTTCCTTGTGTTAGGCAATTGTGTTTTTTTAGCAATTGACCGATTTTACCCACAAATAACCCATTTAAACTAAACTTTAAAAAAGCGAGAGAACCCAAAATTAGTTAACTGAAACAAAGTTACCATAAAGTGGGGCGAATCCGAACACTTTTGAACTTAAACGTTTAAAGAAAAACTAGCAGTGTTTTTATTATTTATAAAACCTGTTCAGTGTTCATGAGCCAGTTGAGTTGTTATTATGACAAGTTTTCTCTCAACGCTTTATCATGTTGTCTGTCTGAAAAAACTGGAAAACTAAACAAATTAACACACACACAATTATGGGATGTTCTATGAAAATGGAGTTATATTCCACCCCATTCATCCCGTTTTTCGGTAACTGAATATTTTATTTAATAACCTCTTTACGTAAATAGAGGTGAAAAAATCGGATTAAAAGATTTATCGATGTGAAAATAATGCTTAAATTGTCCTTTTTATGTCACAGGAATAAAGTTTTTTTGACAGATATACCCACTAGATTTTTTACCTCACTCCTAACGTGAGGAAAAGATATTATATATTCAGTCTAAAAAAGAATTAAATTCAATATAATCCATTTTCTGTCTTCACGAACTGTATCAATAAACACATCTTTAGAGAACATTTTGGGACAAAAGTAGTTATTTTGATTTTCAGTAGATTTAATTTAATTTTATGGTATAATTAACTTTAAGACAGGGGGCATTTTTTTAGGCCCCTGTATAGAAGTGATACGAAAATTAAGTGTTTTATATAATATCTCGCGGATGTTTAATGTAAATGTCTAGACTAGACAGAACAAGAGGCATTGAAAGCTATAGTTAAAAACCCACTTTATTTGAATGGAATACATAGCTAAAGGTAACATTGTGAAACGTAAAAAACCCCCGAAATAAACGGAAACTAAGACTAGAGTATAAAAGCTACTTTTTGAAACATCTTTCTATTCTGCACCAAACAAGAAATAAACCTTCCCCTAATGAAAAATTATTCAAAAAAGACTAAAAGCGTCGGCGAGTAAGTTTATCTTCCAAAGGAAAATATCTCCAGACAATTAAAAAGAATAGATAATAAATAAGACATAGCTTCCGCTTTTGAAGTGGCAAGAAAGAAAACGCGAAACAACAAAAATTAAAATGGTTCTTTTTGCACACTAATTAAACCTCTCTGGCTTTATATCTATACTCGCGAAATCTTGGAATTACAGACGCCAATATAGACTGGCTCGTTCTTTGCATTCTAAGGGTCTAAGAAAGTCGGAAAATATAAATAAATGGCATAAAAATGAAATGGAAAGTGGCGTTAAAAGAATAAAGATAAATGCTTCGGAAAGCAGTTTATAATAATATAAAAAAGCCTCTTTTTTACCTTTATCGACTCGGTGGTTTCTTGAAAGATTACTGGATATTATTTCGGTGCAGCTAAGTTTCAATAAACAGGTTCGCGTTTCAGGCGGTTACGGCGCTAAATTGCGCTACTTGTTTATATTTTGATGTCCACACCTTGGCGCATAATGAGCATTAGAAGTAGATTTTCAAAATTGCGAATATATTTTGCCTCTGAAAATATTTGGCTCGTTTATGGGAAATGGATCAACGCCCTTCTATCCAACACCTTGGGTTTTGTTCACTAATAATAATAGCTTCTGGCTCTTCGATGCGGATCTTCCTAACAATTTGAAAAAGGCTCTGATAGTTGCATGGGAGAAAATAGATGCATTATTATGAAATTTCTTCGAGGAGGTTTATGACGTCAACCTGTGTAAATCACAAACCGGGGTATATGATGGCCGCATAGACCAGAGAAGCTTGAAATTGTGTCGCGAGACTTTTTGATAACCATTAAACTTTACTCTTTATTAAATTTAAGTATTAAAATTCATTCTTTTAAACATCCGAAGTCATATCAAATAATATTAACAGGGTGATTTTTCATGAGGCGGGAAAAGGCTGATAAAAGAAGCTGTCAAATTTGAATTAAAAACTCTGATTTTAGTATTCTCCTGGAGAAATTAAGCGATAATACAGATTGGTTCTTTTGTACGGAGTTTAATTTGATTTAATTCAGAATTTAATTTAATTCAGATTGATTTTTAGCTGTCAATGATCAAAAGCGACGTCAGAACTATCCTACGTCACAATTTCAAGCTTCTATGGGGCTGGTTACTGACTTACATAAAATGTGGCCATATTTTTAAGCAAAATCGCCAAATTTTGTAAATAATGTATTCCTTGAAAATCATTAATTAAATTATGATTTAAAGATCATGTATGTAATAATAATTTATAATTATTATATTGAATTATCACATCTCTTTTGAAACAAAAGAATTACTTTGTAATTAAGTCACTAATCGTATCAATGTATTAAAATAGAATTTTACTAATAAACACAAATAGGGATTTGAACACGAGTAAATAATTTGTTTTAACTTTGTCTCTAGCTTTGGTTAACACGAAGTTCCCCGAGAAACTCAGTTTCTAGAACAAATTCTGCAACTTCGACCTTCGATATCATTTCCATTTCTAAGAATTGAATTCCCACCTCCTTTTCAAAAAGGCCAAAAACCCCGCCGAAGAAAGTGATCAAATCCAAAACCAATTATCAATTTCCTTTAAATTAATATCAGCGCCGCGTATTCACGGCGGATATCGGGAAACCAACTATCGAACTCCAATATTAATCGCCCCAAAGCCGGCTGGCAATTTTTACCGCAAATCGCCACCGGTAGCGTTCGAAGGTGTGGATTAAGTTTGACCTTTGCCTAGTTATACTCTGTTCATTTTGAACTGGCGCTTGAAAATATTTCCTTCCCCCACCACCGATTGGTAACCATAGCAACTATCCTCGTCAAAGTGACGAAGAAGGCTTACTATTGGCTGCTTGAAGAGCGTAACTATGGTTACGCTTCTAGCGTGGGGGAAAGCACCATTTCTCAAGCGCCAATTCTAAATGAATAGAGTATAGTGTGGTCGCAGTTCTTTGAGAGGTCAGAAAATCTCGTCTTTTCGACCCCACGCTTTTGCCTACCGAACCTTCAGGACCGTAACCAGAATAGGGAGGTGGTTTAACCCCCAAAGTTTTGTCTAAACGAAAAAAAATAGGGAAAACAATTTCCCCTTAGACTTTTGCCTCGCACTATTGCTCAAGAAGATATTAAAAATATCCGTTGCGCACGTGCAATGAAATAGTTTTTGTCGGATAAGACGTCACATTTCTAAAAATAAGTTGTTGTAGAGTTATAGTTCATCGGAGAAACTTTATGTACTCTATGCTAGGAATAGGTGTGGAGTTTGAGCAGACGATGAAACACCATGTATAGCAAGCCATTTTTTAAGGAAATTTCACTTCGGGGGCAAAAGTCCATAAATTTTTCGTCAATGCTTTTAGATTGAAGTTGAGGGGGGTATCAAGAGAGTTACGCAGGGAACCCCTCTACTGGGAAAGCAATGTCAGTTAAAAGGGGATCTGTAGGTTTCTCCCCTGGGAAAATTTTGAAAACTAAATGCAAAAAGGCGTTTATTGGCCCAAATATTTGGATTTTCTTCATTTCAACACACCAAATGAAATTATAATGGTCTGATCGAGTATTGATTGAAACAATTTTTGATGCAGTTAATCAGTTTACCTTTTACGTTTTGGGGGCAAACTTTCATCACTGCGGGGGCAAAATAGACCACTGTGGGGTTATTTGGCCCCAAACTTACTTAAAAAATGACCTGATGTATAGTGGTGAAAATCTAGGGTAGCAACCTTGTTATGTTTAGATGGACTGAACGATTGACCCATATAATCGGGTTAAACCAGAGGGGTCGTGACAATGCTGGAAAGGGAGAAAGTGTAATCAGAACTTCCGAAGTCCGGGGAACGAAGTTCTTGTGAATGCAAATGACCTCATTGTATTAGGGACGGTGGTCACGTTTCCTCTAATGACCACCTTGGTTGCTTAATTTTCTTGCCGTTTGTTGTCACTTTCGCGACTCGTTTTGCATTGAGGTCCCCCGACACTGGCCTACGGAAGCCGCCTATTAAATAGGTGGCGAATGGTTGCCGCTTTCGGCGTCATAAGCGCTCCATCACTGAAAACCCCTTTCGCGGGCATTATGCAAATAAGGACGGATAGTGCAAATGACTTTTTTTTGTAAGGAAGACGATTCGTGGTTTTTGGACTATATGAAAACTAACCACCAGTTTTGTTAAGAATACCCAATTTCGGTGTTTGTATTAAAATAAATTAGATTTCATATTTCGGTTGGAATAATGTAGTTAAGCTTTTCAAGTGAAACATTTTATATGAATAAAAGATCTTAAGGAAACTAAATTTTTTTAAATTTATTTCCTTTATAGTTTATTGCCTTTAATTATTCGAACGTGAAAGGTTCTATCTTGCCTTTTACTGAATGGAAGCTTGTTCTATACTAGACAGCAACTTAGTTGAACCTACTACGTCACTAGCAAAGTAGTTCCCATCGCGGTGTCTGAATTTTGAGTGAAACAAAGAACGTTAATTTTAAAATGATTATTTCGTTAAACCTATGTATAAATAGTGTCTTTATCACAATTCGCGTATTGAAAAGCCTCCTATCAACCCAACAGGCTTTGTGTTTACTCACTTTCTCCTTCCGCGTAGTGACGTACTGGGTTCAGGAAAAGTTGCTGTTAAGTATAGCTTAGTGAGGATTTGATGAAAACAATTATTTAACTGTATTTTTTGGATACAGCTTACTCTTTGGTACTAAAGGCTTTCAAAATCATAATCTGGTGGATACATTTAGTATATATTCAGATATCGATTCCGAGTTGGTATCTATTAAATCAGAGTTTTAGCAAAAAAATTGAGAAATTTAAGCCCTGTTGCAATATTTTCAATTTTAAAGGGTTGTGTTATAACATTAATTACAGTTTATATATTTGAATAATAAAAATTGGTTAGTATCATTTTATAAATGATATTTTACACATCAAGGGTGACTCACAAGCACGTATAAGGGGGACAAATAGAAAAATAATGCAGACTTGAATCGTCATAGCTTTTGTACCGCAGACTCAATTTACAAATAAATTAACCAAATTAAACTACAGAATTAAACACGCTTATTTCCGCTGCTCTGAATTCAAAATAAGCCGTCCATTCCCGGTTCAACTCTTCAATTCCATTTTTCATTCAGTTCACACATCTCTCACAACAACAACAACAACTATTAGCCGAAATAACTCCAAGAAGCGTAACTAAATAAATTGCGAACGCTGCTGCTGCTGCGGTGGTGGAATCGGTGAAAGGTCCATCACTCCTCTCACGCGGCATTTTTAATAAAGTTCGGAATTTTGCATGCATTCGAAATGAGCCCCTGAGCGAGCACACGCGGAATCCATCCGCTGAAATGGAAAATGTATCTTGTCTTCAATTATGTAAAGCGTTTACGCTGGATAAAGAAACTGTCGCGTTAGCTGCTGCTGCATTGCCCATTTCAATTTCTCCAGTGCCCTCTTTATTATTTTTTCCCGGTATTTTTCCGTTAACGCGAGGTCCCCGATCGCATTTGTTTCTGTTTGCTGCAGAAATGGAAGTCAAATCCTTGTAGCCTTGTTTATCAAGTAAAGCGGGGCTTACATATTCATGAGGCATTCAAAAGAGTCGCCAATTCCCTTCCTTCTGGCAACTTCTGGGCTTAATTTTAAGCGACTCCCGATAGTTAAATACCTGGAGAGGAGCTATGTCTTCTGCTGACCTCTCATTTCTTATTTAGGATGTAATGGAGGGAGAAAACAATTATATCAGACTGAGAGAATTCTTTATAGGGTGCTTTTCTTTTGGCGGGGGGGAATGGAAACAGCGCTGTTGCCAGGTCTTTACTAATGGGATGAAGCATCTTTAGAGTAGCAGATGGAGAAGTTTATTGATTTGGGGGCTGCTGCACTTGACTTAAAAGACTTGGTTTACTTGATTGATGAAAGTGTAGCGAAAGAGTAACTATTATTAATTCGACCCACAAAATGTAGAGGTTTTGTCTTTCATCAAAATAAAGATTTTATGAAAAGAGATAAAAACACCACAATCTTTAAGATTTTATGTACGTAATTTGGTTTTTAATCAATGTTATCTTAAAGGACTTTATATTCCCTTCATAGAAAAAATGTTATGTATCTAAAAGGAAAGTACTTGAATTCAAACCGTTGTTTTTGGATAGTAATTTAGTTTAATGAATTTGAAGCACTCTTTGTTAGAATTCAGTGTCCATAATCTCATTGAAATAAATTTGCCTAAAATGAAATATTTGTAATGTAAAGATTGAGAAGCCTCGGATTTCCGTCAAAATTGTATATAGGTACAAGATTTCTAAATATCAATATAAGACTTTTAAATATCTAAATATTTGGAATAAAAAATTCTTTGTTTCATTCATTACATTTCCTATCATTTAATTTTGTACTTAAATTTCCATTATACCACCCAAATTGCAACTAGCAGCATAACATTTGACTGTATTGAAACCCTTCTAAAAGCAGCTATCGAAAATTATTTAAGTGTGCTAAAGAATTGTTAAATGCATAAAAATTGTTAGATCGATAACTTTTGATCGTTTTCCCCCTAAAACTATTTTTAGGATGCCTAGTGATGCAATCGTAATCCACAATATGTTTGTTGAAAATTAATAATCAATTTGAGTATCAATGAACACTTCCCTTCTCGCAGAACTTACAAAAAGCAGATAGGCATTTCTTGCGTGGTAGAAACGTTACTCTATTTTGTCCAAATGATTTTATATTACTACATTTTAAAAAACCCTCTAGTTTTGTGTGCATATGCATGGCGCATCTCGAGTTTGCTCCGAAATTCAAATTAATCGCACTATGCAACACAATTCGCAAGAAATTGCGAATTCAACCGCGAATAACCATCCGCAAAGTGAGCCAGCCGCGTTGCGTGCGAAAGACGGAGCGTATAATGAAGGCCGTGTTAGAGAAAATTGTTTTAGTTGAAAATAGGTAAATGATGAAGCGCAAGAGTACCTGTCAATTAAGGGGCATCATTTTTCACACAGCGATGTGCCCGTTTTGCTCTTGAAAATGACTTCGCTTTTTTTGGAGCTATCGTTAAAGGATGAATCGGCACTGCTGGTTTTTGTTTAAGTGGTCTGGTTGAGAATAGTTTTTAAAGTTTGAAATATTACTTTGAGATGGGTATAGGATAATTATATCAATTTATTGTTTGTGGTGTTTACGGCTGAAGGCTTTAAATGGCATCAAAGTTTGTTTTGCATGCTAAAATAAGCTTTAATATTTGTATTATAACACTTTCTTATTACTATTAAGCGCTACAAACGTTATTTTTAAATTATTGTGTTATTTACACTAATCAGTATAAATTTCCATAATAAACTTGGGATACTTTTTCTAGTGCATTTTATATTTATAATGGGGATTTTAATAAAAGTCAACTGAACTATAATCTAAAAAAATTCATTATAGGCCCATCCTGAAACTAACAATCATATTTTCAACTCTGAAAAATAGAAATTTAAATTTCTGCTATATTTTTTTCGATTTATATCAATTTAACTTTCAATTTATTGGACCTAGTTTAGATACTATATGAATGTTTATACCATGCTAGACTCGCAATGAAATGCTTCTGTGTTTATTTTGACTTTTAGTTTGACGAGAGAAAAGTTTTTCTCAAACTAGTTTTAACCTCGCGTGGGTTGAAGCGGAAGACACTCTTGGGAGTCGTTACTTTTTGAATGTATTTTGTGGGCATTTTTTAAACGTAACCGTGATACATAGCGAGTTTCACGCGGTTTCTCTTTATATTTTAGAAATATTCAACTCTCATTTTAAGGGAAAACTCGTAGTAATTAGGATCTGATTAGAACTGTTTAAGGTATTCTGAAATGCTAAAAATATCAATCTTAAAATATTGCCGAAATAAGACAATTTTATGAAGACATAACTAAAGGGAAATGCCGGTTTACTGAAAGGTAAACAAAGATTAACTATGCTAACGTTAGGTATTTTGTTAAAAGATTTTTAATGAAATTAGCTTTTAAACAAAAGTAGGTCATTTTTTTGCTTTTATACAGAAAAAAGTCACATTTTTGGACTCGTTCCCTATACAAACTGGGGATTCAAATACTTCCACAATCTCATTAATACTACAACTTCATCTGGTGAAATACCTCATGGGGTTTCAATTCAACAAACGTGCTAAACATGTGTTTTTCAAGGGTATCGAACCCCACTGCTCATTCAACATGTCGTAGTATTTCGAATCGAAGCTGCAGCGGCCTTCTCGCGCCTCCGAAGAGAACCTGTTTCGCGATTCGATAGCAGCCACTTGCGTCACTCCGTAAATATTTAAAAAGCGAAGAACAACTTAGTGACACAACTTGATTATTTGTCAGCGAGATAAACGAATTTTTCGATTAGGTGCGCATGCGCAGTGGCGGCAGATCGATATCTTCAAACAAATCTGCATTATTTTATACCATGAGGCGCGAGTAGTTAGAAAGAAGCTGCCACTGTGATTAACGATGTCACCCCGGGTCATTTTTCATAGCAGTGATGATGCAGTTCGGCGTTGAAGATGCTGTACTGCGGTCACTTTTGACGCCGCTTCCCCAGAGTGCCCTCCATCAACCTGTGCACGAGTTTAGATGTTTTTTTTCTTTTTTTCTTGGTGTAGTACCGCGTGGATGACTCTTGTTTGGTCTAACTTGCATTTCGCGTTGGAGCATGTCTTGCGTAAAAGGTGTTAACATGTGTTTTTTTATAGAATGAACCACCCTGGAGTTTTTCGCGTTGATATTTTCTGGAGTAGTTTTTTTCCTAATCGAATTGTTTCCTGTGTTTTTTGTCAAAGTTCGGTCTATCACATTTTATCGATGCATGTGTCTTGATGACGCGTTTATCACACGTTTATTGAACTAGAGAATGAGAAGGAGTTAGTTTGGGTTTTTCTTTCAGTTCAAAAATCTGAAAATACAGAGTTGAGCACTGCTGGCGCTTAACAGATATATTACACTGTCTTAAAGTCGATGAAGGTAAACGTTTTCAAGACAATGGAACCATGTGAGGGTATGCATAAGTACATTAAGAGAACTAATTAATTATTTTGTCTAAAAAAATTTGGGAAACTTGGTTAAACCTTATTTTAAATAATCATAACTTTGGCCTCTAAATATAACTTCAGTCAAAAGTAGGATTTTTGGTTTTGTATAATAAGAATCGGAAACTTAATCCACTTAATAAACCTTTTAGCCTTTCAAAATTTAAGTGAATTCTTAAACAGATTGATGTTACATATCGAATCATTATCGATGGGGTTTCTTGGCCTTTCCTTTAAATTTTGACTTTTCTACTAACTAGATATACAATTTTTGGCAAACTTTAATTTATAGTGGTTTTTATACACATACACTTACAAATACCGACAGCATCAATCACAATCATACTAACTTCAGTAATTTACAACTTATAGACAATATAATTTTAACCATATCCCACTATCTCTAGTAAATAAGTGCAGTATATATAGTACAGAGTGTAGTTCAGTTTGTCTTTTTTATGTAAACCATTTTTACCTACCCAACGAAGTACATTGTTCCAAATTTTATCTCAAATTAGTTAGTAAAAGTTTTTAAAAAAATGAATATAATCTTAAACTGATGTTTTATCAAAAATATAAAATTGCTCTGCATTCATAACCTAGAGCTTTATATATGAAGGAAAATATGTCTACATCTTTGTATGCGAATTTCAAATGCAAATGGGGATTTTACAAAAACATGCCCCTAGACATCCCAACTTGATAACTATTTCAGAAATACTATGACAGCTTTTTTTCTACTTTATTATTCATATGGAGATAAATTAGAATTTAACTTGGTGTCTCGAATGTTTAGAATCGCAAATTCTCTTTCGTGTAGTATATTTAATGTCCTTGAGTTTTCGGGGAATCCCTGTGAATTCACCTAGCTTTAGACATTATTTCGTCCCGTATTTCCAAGTATAGTCGAAAGTGTTCTAGTTTTATTTCAAAGTAAGCTTTGATTAGAATGCAATTCTCTGTAATTTCCTCTATGTCGTTTGAAGATAAGTTTTTTATGACTAGTAATACTGTCTAGGAGGCGTCTCGGCGAGTGTTAGCACTTTCCTTTGCTTTCAGTATACGAATGATTTTGCTTTTTAAACACAAATGAAGATTAATGTATGGAAATGTTTTAAAACGTTAATTTGGTTTTCTGAATGACTTTCTGATATACTCCGGTTGTATAATCACCCCGTGCTGAATTTTAAAGGTTAACAAAAATTATAAACCCTTCTCTTTTTATGCAGTTGAGATTTTATTAAAAATATTTAAAAATGTTTTGAGAATTTATTCATGTAGTTTTAATGCATTTGTAATAAGTATTCCAGGAATTTCGGAGTAATTTAGTCCGTGTTACCATTTTATTTCATGCAATTTTTCTTTTCTTGAATTACTCACCTATTAGGTGTAGCATTATAGTTAAAAAATAACGAATTATTTTCAACTTTTGCCGGATTTGAGATCAATACAAAAGTTTCAGTTTTTTTGAAAATTTGTAATTTTGAAATTGTTTAAAAATATGGAATCGATAGGTGGAATTGAATACCCTTATGTAATTTTGATGCATTTTGAAACCCCAGAATTTAAAACATTGAGAATATTTCTTGGCTGTATTCATTTGTTACTTTTATATACTTGTATGTGATAACAAACACCTACTCGTATAGGTTAAAATTCCTGATTTAGGAAGTTTTAGGGATATTCTCTCTATTGCCCATGAACTTTAACGATAATTGTTCGGGACACAGACAAGACATAAATAATTTATTAAATTCTCCAAGGTTACTTTAACTTATTTCCGCAAATGTTCGTCTTAGGAATTTCATTTTATTTTCCGATTTCTTTCCCTTGTGTCCTCCGAATCGCTTCTCGGGCAATATATATATATATATATATATATATATATATATGTATTCGCTCCTCCTTTATATATAAATGTTTTGGCTTATTTTTCTTGCTACAAGGTTCTAGATTTTCTGCTTCTTACCTTTACTGATTTTTCTTCTTACTCCTTTTAAGTTTCCCACGAAAAAGATTATTTCGATTATGTTTTTAGAGGAAATATAGTTTAGGCGGGATATTATTTTGTCGTTTATTTCTTCTTCCAGACATCCGAAGCTATGGTTCTTAGAGCCGTTGCAGGTATTGCTATTTCGATCCGCCATTTTCCGCGAAGGAGTTTTTCTGTCATTTATTTCGGGGATGTTTGGAAGCAGTGAAACTGATTTTTGAATTTCTTGCATGCCTCCCTGATAGTTTTGCTATTTACTATGAAGTACCGTGTGGGCTTCACGTATAAAGGCTTGACACGTATAAAGTATTGTATAAAAGCTTGCGTAACTATTTTTAGAGAAGATTAGAACTATGAGGCGTCTTATAAAAATATAGCTAATTTCACATTATAAAAATGTTAATTTTTGGATGACCGCGTATAATACCTTCGAAAAGGCCTGGATTAAGTAAAATTCTTTTTTCTCATACTTTTATTTTTAATACAAATTAAGATAAAAAATAATTGATTTACTCAAGATGATGAAGTCCAAAAGTACAAAATTTGAGATAAGTGTGGATTTCTTTTTAGGTACTTTACCTAGTGGTAGTTATATTTTTAAAGCTGTTGTAATATATTTTTGAAATAAAAAAATTTGCATATTAATGTTATGAAATGGAGGTTTAATATAATATTTTTTGTTGCAAACTAAGATTAGGGGAATTTTAATAAATGCTTGATTAAATTTTAACGGCAAACTTATGACTTTAACTGTTACAAACTTAATTAAAACATATTGTAAAAACTATAAAATTTACTTCTCTAAAATTAATGATTAATTGGTCAATTACCCATTAAATCTCAACCAGTGCCTGGATGATATTATCAAAGTGTTCTAACTAATCTGTATAAAAACATAAAAATTTCCGTATAAACGTGTGGTGTTACTAGATACTCTAGAACTTTCATTGAAAACTTAGGGTTGAAATCAAAGGCGCCATCCATCAAACAGTCTTTGAGTCGAGGGATGGCGGGAAGCGTTCTATGAAGGGAATTTCCGAACGTTCTTCGGATGTTGCCATCGAAAGACGGGGAAGCGGAGAATTCCTGGGTTTTTTTCTCCCGGTGTCGCGGCTATATTTCTTCCCTGTTGTCCGTTTGAAACAGAGAAAAGCTCTCAGCAGTCATGATAGATGAATCAATTTTCTTCTCCAGCCGTTCTGCATTCCCATCTCGCATCTTTCTTTGCGAGGCCTTAAATGTCGCTTATGAAGTGGAAATGATAGCGACTGTCTTTAGTTTTTTATAACTGATTTTTAATAATTGTCTTGTGATTATCTGCGTATACTGTCAACTCCGTTCTTATGTCACACATGTTTAGCAAATTTTAATTTGCTTTTTATACGTGTATTTTTCTGCTATGAATGTGGAGTGGGCGGCGTGAGAGATCACTATATAATACTAATAATATAAGATCACTAATAATAAAAACAGTGGTTTATTTAAACATGTTGGTGAAAAGTTGGATAAATGGTAAAATCTTTAAGAACTTTAAAAACAATCGTTGCCCATGTTCTGCCCTGGAGTTTTAACCCGTTGGTATTTATTCCTGATCTTGATCCTGAGATCGGAAATTTTATATTCAAAGAAAAATAATTTTTACAAACATAACACAATAAGATTGGCAGTAAGATGGATGACAATTTAAAATAAAATTAATTAAGCTTATAATGAATTTTAAACATTTCCTGAAACTGGCAGATATTTTTAATGCAGAGATCTTTATTTCTTTTTCAAAATAAGACAACGACAAGCTATATTGAAATCGCCCTTATCCCCTTAAGACTGGACCAGTAATCCAGCACGATCCTTCCATTCCGTCGTTTATTACGAACGGCTATCTATTAAAAAGCTAAAACTTCAGTTATTGTCCAACCCGCATGATCTTCGTACCCTCTCGTGCTTAGATGATAAAGGAAAAATTTCCAACTACGTAGTTGTTTCTTGAAATTACTTTCGTGCATTTTCCTTTGTATCCCTGAAGGTTTCGATTAAACTTATCTAAAGTTTTCTATTCAAGCATATATTTTTATTTTCCGTTTTCATGCGAGTTTTAAAATATATAAATATTTGTTTAACTTGTACATCCTAAATGTCACCTTATCCAAAAGCAATTAAAGGAGCCACAGTTAAATAATTCTGCATAGAATAGCTATGAGCTGATTCCTAATTTTTTTAAAAATGTAAGAATCGAATTAGTCTTGTATATAACCAAAATGTTATTTACTGATATAAAGTTTTTAAATTTTGCTACAAGTGATTATTTTTAAATTTCCTCCATAGAAATTTCCTTGTGAAAATTCCAGTACATATTTAATACTCTTTTTTAGAATTAGTGATTTATTAGATTGGGAAACAATTTAGTCTTTTCATCTTATATCTCAATGCATCAACGACTACAAAAATTTAAAATAATATCCTGGTTTTGCTACTGCTCAAATCCCAAACATTTCGAGAAATTTCTCATTTTTTGTTAAGAAATAAATTTGGACCCCAGATTAATTAACTTCCCAATACCCTTCCCACGAGTCCAATTCCTCACCTGCCAGAAAATGAACAGACAATCCACCAAAAGAAGCCCCTTTAAAAGACAGGTATACCCAATATCTCTCAAGCGTACCAACATATATCTATCGGGTGGTATACATGAGGAAAAACAACCCTTATTTTCTTTTGGAACCACTTTAACTTCTCTCCACTCTTATCTTCGCGAAGGAAAAGTTTTCTTGTCTTAGATTTTTCTTCCTTCCCTTTTGGCCTTCAGTTATTTGGAGTATATCCATATCTTTTACGATAATACCTGGTCAGCTGAAGGCTTTTTTGTTGGTTTAGGAGCATTACAGTCTTAACAGTGACTCCGGAAGGGCTAAGGATGTAATAGCCCAAGACACGAGTTTAAGATTGCATCTAAGATGCTTAGAGAAAAAACGAGAGGGAAGCAGATACTTTTGTCGGTTTAGCACAATACTTTTTATTTAAGAATACCGGAATGTTATGTTTTCGGTAGCATTTCTTTGCTTTGTCTTTTGACAAAAGAAGCTGCCAAGACCTGCATTCCATTTTTCCAAGATATATTCGCTGCTGTTTTCGAAAAGTACGAGACTTGCATTTCTGTCTTTTCTTCCGTTATTTCGGAGACTCGATACAAAACAGATATCTAAAGGAGCAAGCTGCGCGTATAAACTATCTATCGGTATGTATTCTCTTTAAATTGCTTTCTGGATTTGCTTTGAAAAAACTAAATCAACATTAGCATTTCATTCTTATCGTCTGTTTCAAAATCAAAATGTAGAAAGTCTTGTATAAAAACAGTAGTATCTAGAAAGCGGGTTGGGTATGCAACCTGGTCAAATTGATGCATTTAACCTTCCAAAACCCGGCACAAGACTACAAATTAGCATTTCTTTCAGAAATTTCATTACTTTCGCTCTTATCATAAGTTGTAGATATTTATGCTGCTTTTAACGGTTTTGTAAACAATTTTGTGTAGTACTTCATTAAATATTCTTTAAAGTTTGTTAAAAATTCTTGAATATGTATTTTTAAAACAAGAACTATCTTAATTTGCTATTGGGATAAACATTTCTTTAAGCATTGTTTTAAAAGTTTAAAACGATCCTGCCATCTCAATTTTTATGAACTTGTCTAAACTTACGGACGTCTTTGATATCTTCCTGCAAAATAATAGGCTACAAAGTAGTGGTTATCGACGAGCAACGTAAGTATCTTTAAATATCCGTAGCTGTAACTATTTTAATTTTAAATAGAAACT
The DNA here is from genome assembly GCA_024610705.1 of Tetragnatha versicolor. Lineage (NCBI taxonomy): Eukaryota > Metazoa > Arthropoda > Arachnida > Araneae > Tetragnathidae > Tetragnatha > Tetragnatha versicolor. The sequence continues at coordinate 53,845,985 of JANDEH010000009.1, forward strand.
GAATTTGATAGATAAATTGCAACTACTAGTGCCAATAACTTATCCTAGGGTTAAATCTAAACCTTAAATGGCATTTAACCGGCCGGGTTTATGAAACTGTAAAGAATATGCACTATTTATGAATTATTCGCTATGCTTTTATCAATTATGTTACAGAAATTTTAAGAATACTTGAATTCTTTCATACTTAACATACCACTTGTAAAAGCAACCCAACAAGTCTAATGTTCTAATAGAATGCAGATATCTTTCCAACATTACTTTTTCTTCGTTAATGTTTATATTAGTACCTATTTGATCTTTTAAAGTAGCGAAAGAGTTGAGATCTTTTCACAAACTGTAAGTTTGTTTAAAACAGTTCCATTGCGTTCATCCGCGTCCTTACGAGAAAAAAAAGCATGGAACCAACAACTAAAAAGCGACCACAACTTTGGAGATTCGTTTTCTTCTTTCCCCTCCTAATATGCAATTAAACTTCTCTGGGCCGAACTTCGGCAGCCACGCTTCCAGCTGGAAAAGAAACTTCCCCAAAACCCATTCCCATCATTGAACGGAATCAAAAGATCCAAATCTACAAACGCGAGGCATGCTTTTAGTTACATTGCGATTAAAAGAAACTCCACAGAAACGTGCTTTCATACGGCCCGCAAAAAAACCATACGTCAAAAAACTCTCCCTGGGTCCTCCCCGAGCATTAGAAATTTTTGTTTATCAAACTTCTAATCGCTTCTTTTTCTCCGATAGATCATTTTTTTGTTGCGATCGATTCTTTTTATCGGTGCCACTTCAATAAATTTTTTGGAGTTCCTCCTATGTCTCATTGGCTAATTGCTGCGTTTATATTTTTGGAGTTGGGTGTTTTTTTTTCAGGGTTCGCTCGGCTTTTCGTGACAGTGATGATATCTTCGTAGAGCGGAGGGACGGGAGAGGGCAATTTTTCTCCGATGCCCCGAAATGAAAAGGCGTTTTTCTGGGATGACGGAATCTGAAGGGGGGGAATGCTCCACCTGAGATTATCTGGCTGGAAGGGTGGGCTGATTAAAGTTTGAGTGGTACTTTGGCGAAATGAAAATTCTTGTTTTTTTGCGTTGGATCGCCTCTTTTGTGTGTGGACTGAACATTGAACTTTGATGGTTTTTAAAATTCGCTAATGCCTTTTACCGAATGCCTCTGGCTATTTACGAAGGGGAATGTTTTATTCTTTGGAAACTGCTAGTTTCTCATTGCTTGTTTATCTTAAATTAGATGTATTTAAACGTCAGAACCAGGTATACATTTTATCGTGAGAAGGGATGCAAAAAGTCGGTGTTGCCTCTTGGGTTATTATAGTACTAGTTTATTAGGCCATAAAATCGTATTAGAGGAGAAACATGCTAACCAGAAAACACACTTTCGTAAAACTAAGTAACCGTAAGTAAAATAATTTGTTGGAACAGTTAAATTACAACTTATCATTTGTATCTAGTAATATATTGAGCATCAATAGTCTCCCTTTAATATTTATATTTATTCTATTTACATAATTAACATCAAATGAAGATTTAGATTTAAATGTTTACTTTTTTCTACGAATGTTGTGAACACGAGTTTATATTTCATAAAAAATATCGTTAAAAGGAATAACTCAAAAATGGTGCAGAATAGACAGAATAAATTTGATCAAAGAGTAAAAATAAAAGTATCCAGACTTTATTAATGGTGTCAAATGTCTAAACAAGTTTCGTATTCGTGTTGATGTAAAATTGCCAAACAATACCATCTTGTGCCATAACATGAAACCTCTTAATTTGGCGGTTAAAATTTGATATTATTGCCATAAAAGTTTTTTGTACTTCTATACGAGTAAATTTTTATAATCTTGATTTGTTTGTGAACCCAAGTAATCAAATTTCTTAAGCTAATAATAATTATAGCTGCGATAATTTTTGATGCATTTATTGGCGTTTTCGAATGCACAATATTTTAAAAGTTAATTGATTTTTTCTCGAGGGTATCTAACTAAAAATTGTTCAAACTTTGGATTGACTTCATTCTCAACTCCCCCACACGTGCAAAATCTTCAAAAAAGTTCGTAAATTGACCCAGTTCTAGCGCTCACTGTGATGTGAATTCCCCTCTGCAGTGGCGCAGCATGAGGTGTTTGCACATGACTGCTATTTACATAACTGCAACACAATTCCCCAATCTGCAGCAGCTACTAGATTTGTCAATGCGACTGATTCAGGGTTATCCGAAACTCGAAGACTAAGTGACCTGCTTCAGCCTAAGACGCCCCCTATCCGTTATCTTCTAATCCGTATCTGCTTAGCAGCGCTCTGCTTATAAGATGCTGCTGGACAGATAACTCCGCTGGTATGTGAGGAAATTTAGATTGTAACTCTAATATTAAGTACGCCCTGAAAGTGATTTACCGAGGATTTTAATGGCCGAGTCCTTTGGAGGCTCTTTAAAGACTCTAATCTTAACGTGTGGGGGAAGTAGAGGGGGCATTAAGTGAGATTTATAATGATGAAAGTAAGGGGATCTTTCTATAGGTGTATAGATCGATATGCAAAACGGAGTAGAGGTTTTCAATTTTTTTGTAAAAACACGTTTGATTTGTGTATACTAATAAGGTGGGGGACTGTTTTACTTCAGTAGATCATAGAAGTCAAATTTAACACTAAGTTACATGAAGGAATTTTATAGTTAAACTGCAATCTTGGATTCATGGGGGATAATGCCCCCCCCCCCAACTTTTTGAGAAAATTCCATTTTTATGAGAAAAAATCATCTCCCAAGCCATCAGGGAGCTTGTCCCCAAGTTTTCCAGTATGCCCCTCAGGGTTCACCCCCTAAATCCATCCATGATTGCAATGTTTAATGAACATCTCCAAATATATATTAACACACGAGATGGCGTCAAGTTCATTGTGTTTCAAGCCTTGAATAATCTGTACATTTGTTTCAAAGTGAAAACAAAGATTAAATTGGTTAAAAACACATTTTAACTGCTGTTTCTTGAAAGATATATCTAGATCAGGGGTTCTCAAACTTTTTAACATCGCGACCCACTTTTGAGAAACAAAATCTAACGCGACCCACCGACTTCAGTTATTTAAAATTAACTGAACTGAGTGAGATAATAATCTCATGCCCCTCCCCACAGAATTTTAACTTCTCTGACTGGGGGGTGTTCCCAACTATTTAGTTACAAGGGTATGAAATAGTTTAATTGTGGTCTAACAATGATTCCTACAGTAAAAAGGGGTCTGGGGGTACTCCCCCAGAGAAAATTTTAAAATTTGACCCTTAAAACATGATTTTAACTTGTTTTTTAGCAATATGGGATAAATTAGATCAGTTGCATTATTACCCAAGAAAATTCTTAAAATTTGCATTGACCCCCCCAGTGTGGATGGGGAGAAACACTAAATATTTTTTCAAATCTTACTTAAATAACCGACTAGATTTGCATTATCGGCACATTAAAGTGACACACATAGTACGTATTTACATTAATTGCCTTTTCCGTTCCACTCCAAGTAGTGTAGTTTTTCCTCAAATTTTTATTCTTTTTACTATAGTATGGTAATTTGGTAATTCAAAAGTTCAACTAATAGTTTGATAATTCAAAAGTCAATAACACCGTTTGTGAAAATTAAAAATCTTCTCGCAACCCACCAAAAACTTACTGGCGACCCACCAGTGGGTCGCGACCCACAGTTTGAGAAACTCTGACCTAGGTACTATATGAAATAGCTAAGTTAATTTCGATACATGAATGGGAGATGAATCGATAGGAGAAATTATTCATTTGTTGACGTTACAGTTAACAAAGCAAGATAAAATTCATTGCTAATTAACCGTAAAAAATTATTACAAAAAGCTCAAGTTCCAGTTATAATGAGAAACTCTCCTTTTCAAAGCCATTACTTCTAGGCCCGTTTCTCAGTAGAAGCGAAGGTACTTTGCTGGAATTTGTGGGCGACCCCCTAACGCATTAATTGTCTCCTGATTGGGAGGCTAAAAGAAGTTGGAAGATGAGCGGTTATATAGACGGGGAAACGTCGCTGCGAAAGTTTTCCGCGTCTTTTCTAATGTGGCTAATGACATTGGAGGTGTCATTAGCGATTAAATTATCCACTGTCGATAAGCGCAGCGATAAATGGGGTCTCCATCGTTAGAGGAACGGACGCCTCAATTGGGAGGTTTTCACTTTTCTCGCGGCAAAAAAGCGGGAATACTCTAATTCAAATGGAATTCACTCGTTTCGCCCTCTGCGTTATCTTATTCAATTTGTTTCGAATGATGTTTCGAGTTCGAGATTTCTGCGCAAAAATTCGCCTTTTCTGCGATTCTAAACAAATTACCCGCTTTCTTATTCGGTGACGAACAAAACTTTCGGGGAGGCGACTTTATTTCACTTTACTTAACGCTGCGCTTCTCTCGCACTTTAGCGATAACGCGGCGAAATTATTTGCCGTGGATGCATTAATTGACTCGGGCTGAGTAGTTTTCGAGAAAGGTGCGTTTAATTGAATGCTTTTGAGGGAAGAAACTCCGGTAAGTAGATCTTGAATGTGCTTTCTTTTTAAGGTGTAATGATCGGGTCTGTGATGTGATATAGTTTTTTAGTTAGTATTTATGCCAGGAAAGAAAATATTATATAATTGATTATCCACTTTATGATAATTCCCGTTAAGAGAATACTGTTTTGGTGGGAAAATGTTTATTTTCAATGATGGAATACATCTGGCGAAAAAAGATACCTTCAGCTTCCTTAACTGCCTTCTTAGACTGATATTTTAAGTAAGCATTTAACTTGAAACAATGTCACGATTATGTCAAAAATAAATTATTTCTTCTTTCTTAAATCTTACTGCATGTGCTTTCTACACCATGATCGTTGAAGTAAAGAATCAGATTTCCCCCCATTTACTTTACTTTTCGCCCATAATTCCCACATTATAAAGAAATGAAATGCAAAATTTTAATCTCCACATAGATTAAGTTTGCATAACGTAAAAAGATATCGGTTCATATATTGACTACAAAGCTTACGTATCTAAAATCTTTTCATCCATAGAAACCTAAAAGACCCCTCAAAGTATTAAAAACTCCGATAAGCCTTAGCTAAAATTTAAATAAAACATTAATTCAGCTATTAAAATATTCCAAAAATCCTAAACAAAAAGATCATCCTTTCAGCCATCGACTTGAGATTTTAAAGAAAGGGTTAGTTATAAAACTGCAATTGTGACAATCCCTTTGTCCATCGAGATTAAGACTTGAACCCTAGAACAAGACCTTTGTTGTACTGCAAGATAACCTTCATCCCCCTAGCTAATCCCTTCATTAGACCGCAATCCATCTTCCAACTGCAGTTCAAACAACCAGTTCCTCCTCCAACTGAATCTCTATTAAACGCGCATAACGGTTCCCTTTCTCTTGTCAAGGACCTCCTGTGCTCATAAAAGGGCGAGAGTCCTTATCCTAATTACTAATTTATATCGAACCGGATCGGGTGTTTGCGGAGCTTCTCGGAAAAAGCTATTTCCTGTGGAATCATTTATCTTTCTGTTTATGTTCTTAACGAAGGCGCTTTCTCCACGAATAATGTAAACTTTTCCGCTCAAATTGGCCCTGGAGAAGATGTTTCGGGCGGGGTGTTGCTGCCTAATTGCCGGCTTCGTCAATCCGGGGAAATTGAAGGGGTGAAGATTCCTTAAGAATGTCTTCAAATACTCTCATAAATAATCAAGCTTGAAGTATGGGTATATTTTTTGAGTGTTTCATTCTAACCCCTTTGCTCTTTGCTTCTCTGCACAGCACGTCCGATGCTCCCGATAAGGTTTACTAGGATGTTAAGGATTCACTAGGAAGTTTAAAATGAAGACTTTTGATTCAACACGTTGTTAACTTTTTTTTAAATTTATGCACAATCTCGTTATGATGGAGAAAGTATCGTATGCAGAATAACTTGGTAATTTTTTTTAGATTTTAGTTTAGTTTTTCTGGAGTTGAGTTGACCAACAACTTTGACCAACAATTTTATGGCATAATTTTTATGAAATTAATGGGTGTTTTTGTGTGTGGTGTAGGCGTAAGATTTGCAAGCTTCATGAAAAGACAGCAATGATGGTTAATTTAAAAATACTCCAATATAGTGGCAAAAATTTACTTTTGGAGTGCTATCTAAAATATTTAAAATTTTCTGATACTGAAATGAATAGTTAAGAGCACAAAAAATATTTTATTTTATGGAATTGGTTAAATCTAGTCTGATAGTAGAGGGTGTAAGTTTCATACGAAAAGAAAAGGATGAAATTGCTTTTAAATCCAGTGATCAAATGAACCTAAAATAAAGCAGGAAATTGAAAGCATTCGATATAATCTATGAAGCAACCCTGTCGATCAAATAAGAACCCTACCTTTGAAATATACACCAAAAACTAACCTTAGTCAACATGAACCACATCCGAAACAAACCCAAAACGGAAACGTCTCTACTCTCAAGGAAACTCCATAAAAAAATATCTTCACACTTTACACCTCCTAACTCCCATTTCCCCAATGTACCACAGGATCTCCTTACAAATCCAGACCGTTATTAAGTAGTCATTCACATACCAATCATACTTGGCTGCTCAAAACCAAGGTTTGGTAGCTTCTTTTTTGCGTAGGGAGATTTGTAATTCAATCTGGGTAAGGGAAATGTCGGTAGGATTCCAGGGGAAGTGTCTCGTGCTAATCCCTCGCAAGTTCATCACTCATTATGATCCTCCCCCTTGACCTACTCTGGAGAGAGCCCCCCTATCTCGTTACACAGCCCCTTCGACCCTCGAAGTAGGGTGGAGATGCTTCGAGACGGAGCCCATAGAGTGTGGTTTTGGTTTCTGTCTTTGTTCTTGTTTCTGGAGATACTCGGTGGGAACTGGATGGCAGGAGCCATTTATGGTCATGGAGACTAGCGAACAGTTGATTTGGAGGATAATTTCATTTTTGGATACTTTGTGGTCTTTGGAGTGTGTGAATGAGGGAGAGGAAATGAAAACCCAACGAAAATTCCGCGTTTGGTTTTCATAAAATTTACAGGCTAATTGATGAAACGTTTTAAAAGCATAAGGAAGTAACTAACTAAACTATTTCTGAAAAGCAAATTTTAATGGTTAATCCACTCAACATCCTTGAAACCAATTTTTTGAATTTGTCATGAAAACCGATTCGTAGTGTAATACAATAAAGTGCAATCAGTGCAAAAAGAAGTGAAATTAGTGCAAGAAAATTGATTTATTTCAATGTCGTGTATGGGGCAATATTTGTTGGTGATTAAAGATACAAGTATAATAAAGTTTCGGAGCTTAGAGGTTTGGGGTAATTTAAAAAAAAACGCTTTGTGAGGTTCAAAGGGAGGACCCTCCCCGTTTTGGCAACCCGGCGGGTTGCCGGAATAGGAAAGACTTTTTCGATGTTTGTTTTGTTGTTTTTTTTATTGTTTTTCATGGGAGTTTGGAGCGAGAGGTCGCGTGTGCGACGGGTGGTGTAAATTTTTGTCAGCTTACTTATTAAATGTTACTTTTAATTATCAAGGCTTGGTTTACTTGAACAACGAACCCTAACAGTGGCGCAGACGGACAGGATTAAAGAGTTTTAGCTTCAACGACGATTTCCGATGAAAAACGAAAAGGTTTCGAAAGGAGTTGGTCCGAGCTATTGAAGACGTTGGATTTGTGGGTATAGTTTTGAATTATAGTGTTGAAATTTAATGATTCTTGATTTTGGTATGGTGAGGGTTTTGGGGAGTGTGTCTCGAATTAATATGGAACTGGATGATGATTAGTGTGATGAGTAGTTTCGTTTTCGGTGAATTAGATATGGTGATTTCGTTTTGGTTCGTTCGAGTTTTTTCGGTGAGTGTTGTCATTCTAAAATTAGATCGAGGTCGGTTTTTTTTGTTATCGAGGGAGTTTGCTGTTCTTTTGTTGGTTGATTCTTTTTTGAGTGCGTTTTTTTTCGACTGAATTATTCGAGGATCTGCAGAATGGTGTTTGCTTGGCTACAAGGGAATAGGATAGAGGACGTGAGGAATTTAGCTGAAGAATATGGAGGAAATCCTGGGGTAGAGTTGGGGATCCCAGAGTTGGGAAAAATAATGTTGGAGAGTAGTCTTTTCGATGAGGAAGACGCAAAAGAAATTTTAAGGGTTATTATCGAAGAGAGGGAGGAAAGAGAAGAAATCGAAGAAAGAAGGAGAAAGGAAGATGCAGAAGAGGAAATCGAAGAAAGAAGGTGGCAAGATGAAATCAAGGAAAGAAGGAGAAAAAAGGAAATCGAAGAAAGAAGGTGGCAAGATGAAATCAAAGAAAGAAGGAGAAAAGAAGAGGAAGAAAGAAAGAGGAAAGAAGATGCAGAAGAGGAAAAAAGAAAGGAAAGAAGGAGACAAGAAGAAATCGATGATAGGGAGAGATGGTTGAAATGGGAATTTGAAGAACAGAAAAGGAAGGAGGAGAGACAGTTGGAATTAGAGGAAATGGAGAAAAAGAAGAAGGAGAGACAGTTGGAATTAGAGGAAATGGAGAAATGGAAGAAGGAGAGGCAGTGGGAATTCGAAAGGTTAAAAATTGTATTCCCAGAATTGTTAGAAAAGTATAGGATTGTGCCTCAAGAAGACCTATCTTACAGAAGTTCTTTGGAGCCAGATACCTATTACTTCCAAGATAAGAACTTTCCACCAGCAAACAAGACTGGTATCCACCGTCAGGCTGACCGGAGAAGGGGATCGTTCAGATGCTTTGAGTGTCAGGAGGAAGGGCATTTGAGAAGGAATTGTCCGAAGTTAAGACGCTCTTGCAGAACAAACCGGAAGGTCTGGACGGGACGGAAAGATCTTGACAGAATTTCTGTAAATGTGGAAAATTCACGGTTTGAAAAGACAGTAGACAGAGAAGATGAGTTCATGAAGGAGAGGAAAGAGGATGAAATTTTGGAGCAACAAGATGGAAAGGAATTCAGGAAGGACAGGAAAGAGGATGAAGTTTTGGAGCAAGAAGATGGAAAAGAGTTCATAGAGATGACAGATGATGAGGTTCTTACGGAAAAATCTGGAGCAATTTTGAATGAAGTGGAAACAGATGACGAAGAAACCAAGGCTATCGCTGATGAAGTTCACTCTGAAGAGAAAGAGGCTGAAAAAGAAACCGAAGCTAAAGATGACGATGATATATTAGGCGTTGAATTCATCCAGTGGGATCAGATTGAAATGGAGGTAGAAGAAGAAAATAGAGCTACGGAAGAGAAGGTAGTCGAAGATGAGCGCTTGGATGAAGAAAGAGAAAACGAAGTTCCTGACGAGAATGGAATTGACGTTGCAGAAGAGTCTCTGGAGGGAGATAGTCCAGTCAAAATAGACGAAAAAAAGGCGAAAGTTCGGAAAAATTCGCATAGAGCTGAAAATTGGTACATACGTAGATGACATCATTATAAGTGATGTACCAAAAGTCCTCATCGATCCGATGTGTGCGATTTTTTTTATAGCGGTTTTAATATCGCCTCGTTACAACTTCGAACTCCTACGGGGAAACGGGCTGCGACAGTGGCGCCGCGCGCTATCGTCTCATAGGAGGAAGGAGTGCCGAGGAGAGGGAGATGGTGAAAAACAGCTCTTTTTTGAGATATTTGCTTAGGGATTTGAACGAAAGTGTCCACATTTTTGTGAAAAAGAGTTTTTAAGAGTTTAGGAACGTGGGAATAATGAACGAGTGACATTTAAGTACTTCCCGTGGAGAATTTGTTATTTTTCCGAATCGTTTCAATTCATAAAGTTTTAGCTTGGCTCTAATTTATGTCCACCTTTAAGATGTCAAAGCGATGAAGATTGAGGATCGTGAAAAAAGCATAAATTTCATTTATTCGAGTTCAAATTGGAAAAATATCTTCTCGCTTTCTTTCCCTTTCAAAAATTTAAGGGAATATTTCGTAATAAGTTTATAGAAAATGGAATTCTCAAGGGAAAACATGAGGAATTACTTTTTTTTAAATGAATTCGAATTTCCGGAGTTCAAAAAATTGAGTTTTAGGGAAAATAACGGAACCTTTTTTTACGTGGTATGCCGTTTGGACGTAATTTTTTAGTAACAATTATAATAACCATTTTTATACTGATAAAAAATAGCGTTCAAAAGTTTTTTTTTGAAGAAAGTGCAAGTTGAGTTGAGTGTGAATTGGCTTCTACCTGTATACGTTTTTCCTTCATATTTTTGGTTTAAAAATTGTTGAATTTTTCTATTTTAGTCAGTCAATTTTTGAAAAAATTTGCATAATTTTAATGTATTTAGTAAGGTTCCCAAGAATACATAATTATTTATACCCGATATTAATTCAAACTATCTTAGAAAACTACACCAACTATTTTGCTCCGCATTTAGCAGGGTTTCAAAAATAACAAACAAACGCGGCGCACTTTAGAAGAATACTAACACCAATAAAAACAGAAGCTATATGGATCCGATTAAGAGTTGAGTGACAGCTATGTCAACACGGAAGTGCCGACCGAAGTAAATTGGAATTGCCCCCTGACTTGGGGACCGAACGCACGGGAAGCCCTTATCTACCCCTTTCGTTTTCATGGCATATGATTCAAATTATCGAAAATTTTCTTTAAAACCGTATGCACATTTGCAGTTAGTAGCATTGGCTGTTTCCATGCTGTGAACGTGTTTATAATCCTGTTGCTTCATTTACCAAAAATGTCTCAAGTTCGCTTCATTTGTGGAGGACTTTTAACTGAAAATGAAACCGTTGTTGTTAAGCAAGGTATGCATTCTTTGATTACTTCTAGTATAGAAAGGAATGATGGGAACGAGGCATATATTAGTGACATTTCATTTTCATCCGTGGTAATTCATGTAAAATGTCACAAGATGTACATTCGAAAAAATTCTACATTTTCTCAAAAGGATTTGGCTTTACAATCATTTCAAAGGCGAATATTATCACAAGGAGGCTGTTTTCACGATCTCCCTATCTTCATCGCTTTGACATCCTAAAGGTGGATATAAATTAGAGCCGAGCTTATTAAAACTTTATGAATTGAAACGATTCGGAAAAATAACAAATTCACCACGGGAAGTACTTAAATGTCACTCTTCATTATTCCCACGTTCCTGAACTCTTATAAACGCTTTTACACGAAAATGTGGGCACTTTCGTTCAAATCCCTAAGCAAATATCTCAAAAAAGAGCTGTTTTTCACCATCTCCCTCTCCTCGGCACTCCTTACTCCTATGAGACGATAGCGCGCGGCGCCACTGTCGCAGCCCGTTTTCCCGTAGGAGTTCGAAGTTGTAACGAGGCGATATTAAAACCGCTATAAAAAAAATCGCACACATCGGATCGATGAGGACTTTTGGTACATCACTTATAATGATGTCATCTACGTATGTACCAATTTTCAGCTCTATGCGAATTTTTCCGATGTTGAATGTCTATTTTGACTGGACTAAGAGACGGGAAACGAAGTTTACAGAGAGAAGGAAACTTATGCTGGAGAAGCTGTATGTGGAAATCAAGGTTCGGAAGGAGAGGACGTGGATGAAGAATCTACGGAAGAAATGGAAGAAACTGAGGACTCTGGATCTGAGGATGATGCTCAAGAGAATGATGTCAGTTCCGAAGTAGGGAAGCCTGCTAAGAAGCGTCGAAGGCGACCTGCGAAGTCTAAAGCTAAAGATACCCCTGCCAAGCGACGAGGCAAAGCTGCTGCTTCCAAGTATGCCGAGGATCCTAGCTCGGAAGAGGAGATGGATTTAGGTTCAGAAGATGAAGCTCCTAAAAAGAAGGGTCGAGAAGCGGAGAAGAAAGCCCCTGCAAATCCTGAGAGACGTGGCGGCCGTCAGAAGAAATCGACCAAGTGCACTGAAGACTGTGGCTCCGAAGTCGAAGAAGGCCAGGCCCCTGAGAAAGAAGACTGCGAGCCTGAAGTGAAAGCTGACACCAAGGAGAACCCTGTGTTGGACCCTCAAACTGAGCTGTGGTGTTTTAAAGGTGGAGGTGGAACTCTATCCGACGACTTTGATGATGACAACAACGACGACTTGGAACACGATGATGGACCTTTTTCAGATGAGTGACATTTTTTTTTTATTATTTGAAATTAATTTGTACTAACTTTTATTTTTTCTAAGTAATTACTGGGAAGACTGTAATTATCTGATTTCATAAGTTAAGTAATTTTATGAAGTGGTATATCACTAATGATAATTATGTAAAATGAAATTGAAGGGTTACTTAATTTTTGAAGACATTTGAGGATAAATGACTGTCTGAATAAGAATAGTTCTTGTTTTCAAAATTGAAAATGTAATGTTTGGTTTTTGGTTAAACCTTTTGATTTTCTCGTGAGTTCAATGTTTTTTTTCTTTTGGTTTGTTGTGGAATTTTGTTTTAGTCCCGTGAATATTAGTTTCTTTTTAATGTTTTCTTCACGAGAGTATTTTCTTTTTATTTGGATCTTTGAAGTTTGTATTTGATTAGTGTTCTTTATTTTTGAGGTTTAAGATGTTGATATTGCATTTTTGTATCTTGATTATAGTACCCGGTATTGTTAAAAAGGCTTCTGTACGTCTGGAATTATTTTTTTTTGTCTTGTGATTGTTTTTTTTGGTTGGTCTCCCCTGCAGGACATGGTCCGGCAGGTAAGAGACCGGAGGGGAGATGTGAGGTTCAAAGGGAGGACCCTCCCCGTTTTGGCAACCCGGCGGGTTGCCGGAATAGGAAAGACTTTTTCGATGTTTGTTTTGTTGTTTTTTTTATTGTTTTTCATGGGAGTTTGGAGCGAGAGGTCGCGTGTGCGACGGGTGGTGTAAATTTTTGTCAGCTTACTTATTAAATGTTACTTTTAATTATCAAGGCTTGGTTTACTTGAACAACGAACCCTAACACGCTTATAAATTTAAAGTTCCTAAAGGTGGTAGATAAAGTTTTAAGGTAAATGTGGGTATAGTGGACACTATACCAATAGTGGCCACCTAGCTGATTACTTTTAAATAAAACGAGTTAGAGGCATCAGTGTCAAAATTCATATTGTTAGTATACCCACATTTACCTTAGTACTTCAAAACGAAAAAAGTAAAATTTTTACTTCTGTCTCTCGCACCTTAGTTTCAAAAACTTGCTTTTAAAGATATTTTACTCAAGTATTTCAAATTTTCTCTATTGTTTATTACTATATTAATAAAAATATCTTCTATTCAGAAATATCACTTTTGTTTGATAAAATTTTGGGGCGAAATATATGAACAGCATCAACATTATATGGAGCTCAACTTTCTTTTAGAGTGGCTCTTAAAATACCTAATATTTTATACTGAATTTAAAAGATCAAATTTGATCTCGGACTCGATACATTAAAATACACCTTTCTCCATTCTTTATAATTAATGCCCACAAGGACAATTAAGCCTAACCACCATAAATTCCCCCACATTCTTACCCGTTTTAAACTTTCTCCATTAAACTCAGTACCTCGGTCGCCTCAAGTGCTACCAAGTTCTCAATGATTTCCTAATTTTATTTCCGAAGAGCCATCCGCAGACCTTTTGAACCACGGGCCTGTCCCTAAATGGCTCAATCGATCAGAATTTCGCGTTCTTCACGCTTCAGGCCCAACATAAAACTTAATATCCATCTTTTATTCAAAAGTGCTACAATGGCGGCGGGCGATACTACATCCATTTGCTTTTATGACCATAGAGCTCCATTTTTCAGATGAGAAAATTCATTTACATCTATCATTGCTAATGGGAGGCTGGAGCGGGGGTTAGCATGCCAGACTGAGGACGTGGGGTAATTTTTCTCGGTCAAAGTGCATTTTTTAACGCGGTCTGCTGTAATCGCAGTTAAAATGTCTGGCCGCTGTGTAATTATGATTGATGGTAGTGGCCGCTGCCGGGCTTTGAGTCGAGGATTTGGATATTAACTGGAACATTTTTCATTAGTGGTGGTATGCTTTAGTTAAATTACAATTCGCGGAGTAATTTGAATGAGTAATGTTGAATCGTCGTTGGATTTATTGCGGCGTTAAATGTCTAGCTCGGGTTTGAAAAAAATTTACAGTAGTTGGTAATGGAAATTTAGATTAAAAAAATTACAAGTGTGGTTTGGCGTTGTGATTTATAACTGTTTTCGTTATGAACTTATTAAAGTAGGAGCAAAATTTAATTTTTTTAACTTCGAAAGTAGTTTTTCCACACAATAAGTATTTATTGCGTACTTGGAATTTTTCACTAAATATTTTAATATTTAGGGTTAATCGGAAAAATTAACATTTTCCCCCAAAGAAATTTTGCTATTAGTAATGAGTTTAAAAAATAATGTCGTTAGTTTTATTATTAGTTGTAGACAGGGCTCGATTTCTAAAAAAAGAGGTACCGGAACGGTAAAATTATTGGTCTAAAAACTAAAAATACGAATACTTTTTCGCTTTTAATTTAATATAATAAATTTTAAATTTAATACTTTTTAATACAAAGACTTAAGAACTTATTTTCAAATTTTAATTTACAAAATAAACCCAAATGTGTTGTACTAGATTAGGAAGAGTGTTCAAGTTTAATAGAATGGAAGAATTTAATTTAGTCTTAATATTAATTTTTTTAGACGTTTTAAAACAAATGTGAAATTCCAAAAGCTTAAGTACAAAAAATGTGAAGATAAATTAGAATATTAATTTTTTTCCGAAAAAGGTTCCGGAACGCCGTTCCGGCCAAAATCGAGCTCTGGTTGTAGATATCAAATTAAAATTAGTTTTTTTAACGTTTTTAAAACAACAATGATGCAAATCTAAGATGAAATCTAATTAATCTAAAATGAAAATGTTTTCAAACATTGCTGTGTAGATTTCAACTCAATGTGAGTGGTAGTTTTGTTTACAGCTTCGGAAAAAATGTAATGCCGAAATAATGTGCTTTAAAATATATTATTTTTTAAAACATGACTAGATAAATTTCAAGGTCCTAATTTCGAATCTTGTAACACAATATTTAGATTACTTTTAGTGTTTTGTTATCGTTAAAAAGCTTGAGAAATGAAGAAGAATCGGAGCTAATAAGCAAAATGTTTGACATTTCCCCCATCAAAGAATTCACTCTTGAACAACCAAGTTTATTTATAGAATTTGTTTTTATTATTGTTACCTGTGACTCTTTTAGTAAAAAAACATTGTTTATGGTAAGGTATAGGTTAAATGTTGATTATGAAAGGAAGATTTTTTAAATTGAAAATTTTGCTTTTTGAAAAATTGATTGCTAAATCTAACTGAATGGAAAGAATGAAGTATTTAAAAATGTCAAAAAATTTGCTTTCTTTCATTTATGCCATTGTTATCTTAATTATAATTTAAATTTTAAGCATTTGTATTAATTATTGATAAAATTACTTAAATTAAAATTTCTTTGCAATTCGTGGCAGTGTAAATAAACTAAAATTGCACGAGTTTTTTAAAACTAGAATAATTCGATATTTCCTTTTGTTGGTTTAATTCATACAGTTTGTAGCATTTGTCGTTATAATCGTAACAAAATACCCCCGTAATGTGTAACAACTTTTTATCATGTTGACAGAATTAATAAATTACCCTTCTACTTGGTTACGTTATTTCCTTCCAACTTAAATCCGATACCTAAATGTGTGTGTACTGATCTTCCTTTGTGTATATTTTATTCCAGCTTCGATTCGCCGTTTCTTTTCCTTTTCGACTTTCTACAACGAAGGGTCTTTTTAAGTTCATTGGCTTTCCAGAGCAAATATTCCATTGTAAACAGTTGGAAATGGTTCGAATTTTCTTTGCAATGTTAGCCGAGGGCTCTATTTGATTATAATAGCGTAGTAAACGCGAGAGAATATAAATTAAATTGCTGGCATAAATATCCACTTCGGAGAAATCGTTCATCAGTAAATAATGCGATTTGAGATATTTATGCAAATAAGATCAATGTAAACAAAGTTGAAGCGGCGGTTGGAATCGTCTGTTCTATTTCATAGTATACTTTACAACACCTAAATTTAAACTAATATTTTTGTAGACATCGGGCAAATTCAAAATAGAAATAAAATTTTTTTCATTTGGTCTTATACTAAATCCTTACAAATAGGTTAAATAACGATTTATTGAAATAAGACAAGTATGAATCTGAAGCTTTATGGGCATTGAAGATTTCAAAGGTGTGGCAGTTGCCATTTTGAACTATTCTTACCAAAATACTGTTATTGCTTTTGGTTTGTTTTACTACTAAATCTAAGACTTAATATATTAATAGATGATGTTAGACTGAGTGGGAATGTGTTGTCCTCCTAACTATTTTTTGTAATGTTATATAATGGATGAATTAAAGATAGTTTTATAGCACAACGGGTAGGGTAAATTTTTAATCTTGAATCATAAAAAATTCGTCTTATTGGTAACTCTTAGTTGTATTTCAGGAAGGGGATCTGGGGATATCCCATGGAAAATACAGGGTTTGGACTCCGATTTTAAAGTTATCTGGTGTACAATTTACAGAACAATTGATTAAAAAAATTCCCAAATTTTGGAAAATTTCCCCTTTGTATTGAACTCTCCGTTTAGACTTAATTTCTTCATTGAAAGTTGAAAAACACTGCCTTAAAGTGTTTCGGATGAAATTTAAAGCACTGAATCTTTTAACCTTCCTACCCTCTTGAAAAAATAGTCACATATTCCCCTCGTGGGGTCTCTGAGGACCCCATGCGTAAAACATGCCTATGACTCTAATAAAGGTTAAAAATTCCTTAAATGGAGAAGAATTGTCATTTTTTATTTCTAGAAAGATGCTTCAGAATAATTTATCCAATTTTTTTGGTATTTTTCTCATTTTTTTCGTCTTATTACGGCTTAATTGGGTTTCTTTTGATACACGTTTTTTATAACATCTGGACCTTCAAACAAGAATTAAATTACAGAAATGAACTACATTGAAGTTGTTTTACTTAAAATATTTATAATCACACTGTTTAAAGCATACTAGTTGATATACCCGGTCTTGCACGGGTAGAATTTAGTAGTTTATTTTAAACGATTTATGAAGCTGCATATATTCTCTATTCTGCATTATCAGCTACCTGTCACCCCAGATTAATTTATTTAGTATTATGAAACATGTAAAGTTAGGATTCTTCTTTTTAAAATTGAAATAATACAAAAAAAATGATCGGTTCAGATTTCTTAGTGAAATCAGTATCTCGCTTGCTTTTGTAAGTTTTAACATAAAATTGGTTTTTTCTTGATAATTCTTCGAAATCACATTCTGGACTTCCGTAAACACTCATAAATATTTGAAAGCATTCTTATTTTTCAAAGAAGACTGAATATAAAAACCTATTTACAATCAACCATGAATTTATATTGTTTTTGTAAAGAATGTGTTCAACAGGAAGTAATGGCGACAGTTGTCTGAGTTTTTTTTGCTGCAACTGTTAGATACTCAAAAGATTTCTATAAATAGCATATTTTTCGTAGAATGTGAATAAAAAATTTAAGAAATAGCGAGTGATTCAATGTATTTAGCCGCAATCTTCTTTTTGTAAAAAAAATGACAATTTCTACGAAAATATCTTTCTAATATTTCTCCAAACGTTCTAAACAAACATGCAAACCTTTTTTTATCTATAATACAACAAAAATTAACATACTAAACTTTATTTGATACTGTTTTACCGCCATTCATGGCTGGGGTCTCAGAAGACCCCAGAGGGGGAATATGTGACTATTTCTCCCAAGACACTTAAAAATGGAATAATAACTCCAAAATTTTTACCCATTGTAAAACTTTGCGTAATTAAGGAATAGTAGCATCGGAAATTGTCAAAACAAAAATGCATGGGAGATATTAAGCGTCAAAGTGCGTCTGGGGTCGAAAAAGACCCCAAAGGGGTAGGAAGGTTAATTTAAGTTTTTTAATTCATATTTTATATAAGAAGATAAAACATCTCAGAGTTCCCGAAATTCCCTTGCATTCCCACACAGTATTGATTCAGGTGAGTGGTCCAAGATGGCCGGCCCGCATAGCTTGTCCTCTCTTGGTAGCTGATGAAAAATTAGCAGCCACGTGGCTTTTTCGGTTAGCGATCTTTGTACTAGGGTGGTTGATGGTCATGCTGCTCAGCGGCCAGGGAGGCAAACACCGCAATGAGGCCTCTTCCGAATCAATTGAGCGAGCGGCCCGCAATCAATGCCCCCCCGGCCAAATTTAATCGTCTTAATTTGAGTGGGATTTTCAGCATCTGGCGGCTTTTTGCACCGACGCTAATTTATTAAATAAGGAATATGGAAAGGGGTTGACTTAATTGAGGTTTGCGTTTTTAAAGGATTTTCAATCGTCTGTTTTGATTTGATTAATTTGTGCCTTAAAACTGGTGTGACATTCTGGGATACGAGTCTGATTTGGTCAGGTATTTTAGGTATACTAAATATCCCCATGCATTATTAAAGTTTTATATTTGTTTGAGTGGTTAAAAATTAAAATTTAGTGATATTGGTTGAAGTTTAAGATAAAAGTGCAACCTTGATAGGCTTGTTGGTTTGTATTCAATCATGTTAAATAAACTGGTATCAACTGTATTGACACAGTTTGACCCCCAAACAAATAAAGTGAACCCATTTGAGAGCGAAATCTGTTTAGAACCCTCCAAGCGGTCTTAACGTAATAAATGAAGTAAAAAGTTAATATGAATCGCAACATTTTTAAAAGTTAAACAAGGCAACAAAGATTATACAAAAACACTGTTACGATCTCGGCCCAACTAAATTTATTTTTTAAACACCAACGCATATGGAAAATTGTTTAGTTTGCGTTTCCTGACTGTTCACCATTACGGAGTTGGGATATATTTTTGAATCCAACAAACCACTCTGGTTTCTCTGTAGATGGGCATATTCAAAAGACTTGATTAATTTTATTAGTTTCAGTCCATCAATCCACATTGTGACTCATTTTTCATTCTTTTCATTTTACTGCTCTACTTCGAACGTGGTCATTCGATATCCTTTCAATTTAAAACTATATCCTCATTTCGGAATGATAAGGAAACTGTGAGATTCGTTATCCTTTTTGTACGTAACTATTTTTATCCTAGTTTGAAAATTCCCTTTCCTCTTGAATCTTTACAAATGTCTGTTCAAGAAGAAATTTAATCTGTTTTATGTATAATCTTTTGGGCTCCTGTGGCATCTAACTTACAATCTTGTATGGAATTTAAAGTTGAAGTGTCCAAATTTTATGTATAGTTACATCTAATTTTTTTTTCAAGTTTCAAAGTTAAAAATCTTTAATTTTCGAGGGCAATGATTAAAATATTTTTGTTTTACCCCTTACACTTGCAAATAAAAGATTTTCGCATTTTTTCCGCTTTATCGTGGTGCCTATACTTCACAGCAACGTTTCCTGAACCCAGTACGTCACTAGGCTGAAGGAGAAAGTGAGTAAACACAAAGCCTGTTGGGTTGACAGGAGGAATTTCGAAACGCGAATTGTGATAAAAAGATGCTATTTATACATGGTTTAACGAAATAATCTTATTTTTAAATTGACGTTCTTTGTTTTACTCGAAATTCAGACACCGCGATGGAAACTACTTTGTTTGTTATTGACGTAGTAGGTTTAATTTAAGTTGTCTAGTATAGTTATATTTCTTTCAAATTGTGATTAATTAACTTGGGTTTACTTTAATATCGTAAACTACTACATTATCACGAAACTAATTTTTAGTTTTCGCTGGGAAAACTAACTTCCTACTCCTAAAAGTAATCAACGTTTTTCAAGTTATGATGACTCAGTTTATCGAAAATGGTAATTATATCTTTACATATTGAATTTAAAAAAAACATTCATTATGAAAAGTATGATAAAAATACTTGCAAGAATATTTAAACGGTGTGTTTGACGTATACGTAACTGTTTTCTTACGATTTAAAATTAAAACTACTTTATATATTTTACATAACTGGTAATTACCCAAAAAGTAATCAACATTTTTCTAGTTATGATTCAGTTTATCGAAAATGGTAATTATATCTTTACATATTGAATTTAAAAAAAACATTCATTATGAAAAGTATGATAAAAATACTTGCAAGAATATTCAAACGGTGTGTTTGACGTATACGTAACTGTTTTCTTACTATTTAAAATTAAAACTACTTCATATATTTTACATAACTGGTAATTACCCAATTTTAGCCAAAAATGAAAATTTTAAATTCCATAGCCCATGAGAGAGTTGACAGCATTTGGTATATAGTGAGTTTCAAAGAACTTCAGCACCTCAAGATCTGAAACTGATTCCAAGATTCCACTCCATCCGTCAATGCTACACATTAATTACTCGGCCTACAAAGAAAACCTTCGGACTACACATGTCTAATAAATAAATCTCGTTAAAGCTACAAAATCATCAACTCGCATCAACGAAACGAACTTCGGTACCCGTCAATTAATTCCCCGCTACCACAACATATTTGGCCGGGCTATCGCCGCACTTGGAGTATTTCGATCAACGCCGCGATAACAAATTGTGCAAGTGATAAAAATCCTAACGAATCGGAGTCGGAAACAAAAACAGTTCACAAAAGCGATGATCCGGGGCCGAGATGGGAAATGGAGGGCGATAAATCAAGGAAGGCGGGATTCACTAGTTTCCAATCCCTTGTAGGAAGCTGGCTGATAAGGCTTAGCTTCACTCTGCGCCGGACACCATGTAAATCTGTCAGGCTGACCTTTTGCCGACGACTGACTGAAGGGAAGACGGATAACAGCTAAATCTGTCTTCAGCTTGGGGATATATCGAGTGATGCTGCTGCTGAAAGTTTTTTATCCTTGTCGGGCGATGTGAAATAGTGTCAAAATATTTAGGGAGGAGCAGTCTCTTGCGGAATACATGGGAGCCGAATGAGAATTGTAGTTCGAGTGGAGTAAACGCAGGCGTTAACAGTCTCCCATCCCTATTCTAAAAGCTGTCCGATTTCAGTAACCAGTAACCTCCCACCGCCAATGTGATGCCCTTTTTTTAACTAAAATTAAGTAAAAATTCCACTTATAGCCTCTAACTTAACCTAAGGTTAACCTGGAATCTTTTAATTGATAGTTGAAAAAGGAAAACAAATTTTAATCAGAGTTGTCGAAAAAGCTTGATTTTAGGTTAACCTTAGGTTAAGTTAGTGGTGAATATGGCCGTAAGCTTGATTCCACGTTAACCTGACCTGAGGTTAAGTTAGTGGTGAATACAGACCTCTGATTGGCTTAAAACTTGTTTCCCTT
This sequence comes from Tetragnatha versicolor, assembly GCA_024610705.1. Classification (NCBI taxonomy): domain Eukaryota; kingdom Metazoa; phylum Arthropoda; class Arachnida; order Araneae; family Tetragnathidae; genus Tetragnatha; species Tetragnatha versicolor. The sequence goes on from JANDEH010000009.1 coordinate 53,867,293, forward strand.
CAACAGACTTAAATTGAATGTCTTTTGTGTGGCACATAATGTCCTACTGAGGGCCATGTGCCATAAAACACAAATGAACCAACCAACCCTTTTTCAACTACTAATTAGAAGTTTTTATTCTAAGGTTAAACTTAGGTTGGTGAAAAAATACCGCCGTTAAACATTTATTTTTACTCCATTATTGCTAAATCAAAACTGATAGAGAAATGAGTATTACCTTTGTAGTAGCAATGATCAATGATTGTAATAGCAAACCATTTTAATTGATTGTAAATCAAATGTTTAACTTGCCTCCTCCTGTCTAAATTTGTGACGTAATTTGTTGTGAACTGCGATTTACGAAGTAGAAACGAAATTGACAGTTTTCAATATTTTACCCTTTTGTTTATATTTAAAAATAATTTAAACCGTTTAGCAGCTACATCTTTGATTAAAGGCCAAATGCTATTTAAATTTTATTTTATTAACAGTTTTCCCTCAGGTTTTAGTTTATTTCTTCGGCTCGTATCTTCTACCTAAATCCCTACTGAATGAGCTCTACTACCATAACAATCCTTAATATATAGTTAATAACCAAACCTTGCACTCACTCTGGCTTTTTGCGCCAATCGGAATGCATAAGTAATAAGCCGGCATAGATTAACACATCAACGTCCCCATTAAAATCTCGCGCCATTCACTTAATCAAAATGGCGTTCTGAAATTTCCATGCGGCCATTTGTCGAAATCCCCAAAACAAGTTCGGATCCACCGACTGACTCTGTGCATCATTAATCCCGCCGGGCGCACAACACAGTCGGCCTTGAGTCATTATCTGATTCACGGGGAGAAATTTATCAACAACTAATCCGACCACTTGAGACAACCTTGTTCAACAGCGCGTCACTTCGCACCAACAAAGCCGCTCCCGGTTGTTTTAGATGCGCAAACTAGTTTCCTCACACAGTTTCACTTTCTTTTCAATTTTTTGTCCTTTTTATCCTTTATCCTCTTATTTTCTTCCTTGATTTCTGTTTTCTTGGTCTTGTGTCAGTGAAGTCCGAATAACCAACCGACCAAACTGCCAAAAAATAATTCAATCTATAAATAAATAAAAAATATCAAGGCAAAGGTTTTCTCCTCTACTAACTTTCTCATTTTCTTTTCATCATTCGCCCCTTTTCTCAATTCGTCCCTTCTCATTTTCCACCATTCCTTCTCAAATACTCTCCATTTATTTCAATATATATTATCGTCCTCTTCATTCTATTATTCTTTTACACTTTCTCTCCTATTTCTTACACTCGTGATTTCATCATTCTTTTCCCCGTTCACCCCTCATTCTTTTATATTCTCATTCATTTTAAATCTTTGGTTTTCTCATTTATTCCTTATCTTTCACTTCCTAACTCTCATTTTCTCTATTTTCTCATCTTTCCCCTTACCCTTTCTCTCATTTTATTTTCCATATTTACTCTTCTCTTTCCCTTGTAAAAGAGCCTAGTTCTTAAGATTTATAGATCACACAACATGTAGATTTAAAGTAGCTATTTAGTTATTTTAGTCATAGAAAACGCTTTGCAAACCACCGCTTAATTTTACTTTTCCTTCTCTTCCCCATTCGAAAAGGGAATTCAGAAAGAAGGTGAAAGATCATTCCGACATTTTACTCTTGAAGTCAAATGAAAATTGTTATACTCTGTGTTCATTTTGAACTGGCGCTTGAAAATATTTCCTTCCCCCACCACCGATCGGTAACCATAGCAACTATCCACGTCAAAGTGACGAAGAAGGCTTACTATTGGCTGCGCGAAGATCGTAACTATGGTAACGCTTCTAGCGTGGGGGAAAGCACTATTTCTCAAGCGCCAATTCTAAATGAATAGAGTATAATTGGTTTCACACTGTACGCAAACTAGCGATTCGCAGATGCGAATCACTCGGTATGAGCAGCGAAAACAAAACCGAATGATCTTTATTAACACAGCCAAGCAACAATATAAACACGAATAAAAACGTCATAAACACTAGTCATACCCCCCCCCAAAACATACTCCAAACCATCATTCATCCCGCAAAAAAAAAGAAAATAAAAAAAACGTTCAGCGTGCGAAGGAATGTTCACCCCCGACACCTTCCCCGCTCGGCGGTCAATTAGCTGGACGGGCAGGCCGTGTTGGCGGAGTGTGTACCAGATAACCCGGCTGGCGGCGGGAGACTCGTTCGGCGGGTCAAGCATTCTTCGCTCGCAGGAGGATTAGTAGGTGCCGGGAGCTCGAAGGGAGAGGTCGCGCAGTGCGCTTTGCTTTGTGTCGGTTGTGTAGTGCGTGTTGTGTTGTGCCGTGTCTGTGGATTACCGCACGTGGAGGGCACAGGTAGGTGCTTTGTTTTTTGTGAATACTGGCGTGTTCTGGAGTTTTATTTGGAGTGATTGAGAAAAGTCTGTTTATTTAGAATAGGCGGCTCTGAGACGTAATGTATTAGAAGCAGTTGCTGTTATAGTTCTCATAGAAAAATTTTCTTGTGAAATTACTAGGCAGCTGAAACGGAAGTGGTTAAAATACTGTAAAATAATCGGTCAGTGAGGTTCCGTTATTGAGCGTTTTGTTCCTATTTCACTCCCCTAAATGAACAGACTAAACGTCACGTCGTAACAGACGTCGTTTTTCAATTTTAGACTAAAGGGGTCTGTTTTTTAGGATCATGAGAAGTAATTGGTCTATTTTATATGGCGAAAGTGGCATTTTTTATTGATGTTTATTTAAAGCACGAGAAAAGTGTTTATTTACCTCCATTTCTCTTTAATAAAAAGTGCTAACTATAGTAGAGCCGGCACAAGTAAACTTTGACAGAATGAAAAAAAAACCTTGAAAAGGACAAAAAGCTGAATGATAGCCTCTCGGATTTGTGCAAAACGTTTTGTTTTTGGCAGTTTGAGTTACCATCACCCCAGAAATGATGGGAAAATCAGTTCTTATATATCAACCGCCACAATATTGAACGACGGCAAAAGTTTTTCTGTGGTGGTCTGGGTCTGGCTATATTTGTTTTGACTTGTGACGAGGTAGTTGGTTTTTGTTATTGTGAGTGAAAACGGAGTATTTCATCTCAAGTTTTAATTCTCGGTAGGGACCGGTGTGGAAATTGTTTCATGTTTTTGAAATACGAGATAAGTTTATTTTTAAGCATTTTCCTTTCGGTATGACGCGCTAACTAAATTATTACGCTTAGTTCATTTTAGACTAGTTGCATTGTTGGACGTTTTGATCTGTCGGTAAAAATTTTGTGGATATTGTCAGTATAATATATTCAAAAATAAACCATTGCTTAACTATTTTTTCTTTTAAAACTATTGTAATTTTCGTAAACATGAATGTAAAATAAATTGTTGCACAAAGGGATGTTATGGCACAGTCTTGGAAAATAAAAACAATCTAAAATACGACTATTCTTTGTAAATTTGCACGTGATTATCACTATACGATTATAAGTATTATCCATAATATATATTACTTATGTACATATTTTGGGTACTTTTTCCCGCTTTAACAAACCCACAACGTATACAAAACATTCAAAATATACCGGGTTGTAAACCTGAAAATATATGAAGTCCTAAACTCTCTTTTTTAAACTACTCCTATAGGTGATGAGTACCACAAAAATATCTTCAATTTTCTACGTGATATAAACTTCATAAATCATGTATAATTTTAAAGTCTAGGGTATAAATGTCTTGTGTTTGGCGCGGAATGACCAAATATGGCTCTTGCGCCATAAAACCCCACCAACCAACCTAAACTACTCACTGAGAAACATATAGCCCATAAACCTTTTAAAAATAGCCCTTAATAGTTTTAAAAGTAGTTTTTGAACTTAACGTGAAATCGTAAACTAAATTCAATAAAATTATAACGATGACTAAAATTTTAATAGCTTATTAAATTACGAAATTCTAAAACATAATGGGTCTGACGGATAAACAGATATTTAATATAATAAATTATTCTTGGACTAAGATTTCTCTTTTTATACTGAAATCCAAGAAATTTAATTTATCTCTAAAGTATTCAATAATTAAATTGACAAAACATTAACGAGTACAATAAATGACTGGAATTAAACAGTTTATTTTTAACACTTTTATTAAAATCCCAAATAAGATTTCGGATTTTATTACTTTCTTACATACGTTTATTTCAAATAATGTTTTTTGAGGGTCCTTAAAACCTTGTTTACGTTTGCGTAAAAATTCCTGTTTTTCTAAAAAGTTAACATTTGCTCCACTTTAAATTTTTTGTTTCAGAGAAATGTTCCAAAAAAAGTTTAGTAATTGCAGACTTTCGGAAAATGGGGAGAAATATCGTATTTATCGATATTTAAATTTTTTTAATGTACTAAATGTTTTAATTAAAATAGTGTTTTTATACAGCTTTTAATTACTAATATGTGTGTTGTAAACAGCATCTTTAAATTAGTTTTTCTAATCAAATAACTAAATTGCTTAAATGCTTTAATCATTTAAGGTTCTCGCTGTTGAGAAGTTTGTGTATATTTATATCGGAATTTTTTTTCCTTTCGAAATTCTTGTGAAATTTTATGAATAACGAAACAAATTTGTATTTTGTTTCAAAATTAACGTTTATTTTTAACCAAAAATGTGAATTTTTAAAGAGTTCTTGGATAAAATGCGTGCAAGAAAGCACATAGTTTTATCTCTGCACATGTGTTTAATTTCCTTCAATTTAAAAATGATTGGTTATTTAAAAGAGTCGTTAAGTTTTATATATACTTGTTTACCTTGTTTGCTTTGGAAACAATTCTCAAAATGTATGAAATCGATAGTATAAGACAGTTATGGGATATTTTATTGGTGTGGTAACATTTATTAGCTGCTATTAGACTTCATTTCTAAGAAAGCTTATAAAATATTAAATACTTGCACTGTTGATTTTACTTGGTAAAAAGCTTTCTTGAATAATTATATCGTCAGTTCCAGGGCCGTATTTAGGCACGTGCAACATGTGCTATAGCACAGGGCGGCAAAATTTTGGGGGGCGGCAGATTACAACAATTCAAAATGCTACTTTTGGAAAAAATGTACCACACAGTTTTCACTGGGTGGATTCTAGTTTCTAGGGTTGAGTCATTCCCAGCATCCAACGTTCACATTCCCCCAAAATATCCAAACGATGGCTTTTGTTTCCCGGAATGGAGAAGACACCAGATCAGATGGCATGGTCATCTTGGTTATGTCCCGATATTGTCAGTTTGTTAACCTGCATCTCAGGGAAAGGAACTTGTTTTTTTTGTTAAAATGGATGGGCTTTCTCGAGTGGATCGGCGAATAGGAAAAAGGTCGGTGAGAAAAAACTATTTTCTATTCTTATAGGAGTAAATACTAATTTCACCCTTTGGATCCAAGAGGGGGCACTCTGGACAGTGCCCCCTCTTGGACCAAAAAATGGTCTCAAAATGAGTTAAAACCCTACTTTTACACGTCAAATTTCAAAATTTTTTCTGGGGGAGGACCCCCATACCCCCCTGCGGTTCCACAATCGAATCTTGCGTGACACTTTTGAGAAAATCACCGAAATTTTGTGTCAAAAGATAAAAGAGATGGACCCCAAAAGGTTCCTTAAGGTTAAAACCTTACTTTTAAAGGTCGAATTTTTAAATTTCTTCTGGGGGAGGACCCCCATACCCCCCAGCGGTACCATAAGGGGATCTTACATGATACTTCTTAAAAAATTCCGAACATTTTGATATTCATCTCAAAAGGTAAAGACCCCGCCTTTAAGCAGTATAGACTTTTAAAGAAACAAAGGGGTGTCTTCTTGAAACAGGAAATGAAATAGAGGGGGCGGCAATAAATCGATATGCACAGGGCGGCAAAAACCCTAAATACGGGCCTGGTCAGTTCTAAGAAAAGGAAGACCAAAATGACCACGTGTATAAGACTGGTAAAAATAAACCCCCTTTTAGACAAATGCTATCACTTGTATTCGGTGTTTGGTAATAAACAATTTTAAATGTTTATAAATTGAAAGTGAAATGTTTATTAAAATTTATCTGTTTATAATCCTTCCATATTTTCCCTCTAACGTATATTAAGCAAAAATATTGTTTAACTCTTGTAGACTAATGGGTTATAGACTTTATTGAAATTCTTGTTTTGTTGTCATTAATGTAATTAATGTTGTAATTGTTTTAATATAGGTAGGTTTCTTTCCATTTCATTACTAAATTTGATTTAATTTTTTTATTGAAATTTTTGCTTCTATAAACTAAGAGTAGTTTAGATGCTGAATTTTGAATTTCCTTTTTACCACATTAACTTATCATATAATTCTCTGGTTTAAATAAAATAGATCCTACAACTTATTCAACTTAACATTTCAGAAGAAACTTGTTTCAAAATCAAACTATTTTTCATATTGTTTAGTCAAAACAAATCAAACTAGTTTTGATTTTGTTTTGTTCTCTAAGTATAGGGGAGAGTGCTGTACCTAAGGACGGTTGTACCTTCAGCCACCGCATTTTAAAATTCGGAAAAAAATGGAAATTTTAATTTGTGGTTGAATTTGAATGTAAACAGATGCTATCTAGTTAACGTGAAATCAGCCCATTAAAATAATATTTATATTTAATATAATAAATTTACTGTTTTTAGGTGCTCAAAGTTTTTTTTAGTGAATCACTACATTAATATTTTTCTACCCCTTAAATTATAATACGATAAAATGAGATATAAGGGGTGAATCCCCGAGATTTTGACATTTTATTTTTGATATTAGAAACTGTCAGATCTCACTTTTATTTTTTATGGAACTTTAAATGCAAAAACACCTGGTGTTGTACCTTCGGACACCATACGTGTTGTACCTGAGGGACACGTTCTTGTGGGTGTCTGTAGCTAATCGGTGTTTTTGAATCAGGTTTCATTAAAGTAAATGCATTTTATTGCATATTAAATTAATTCTAAATGGTTATCTATTGGTCGGCAATTATTTTCAAGGGATTTCTAGATGATAAATCAAATATTTTGTGATCTAAACTACTTTTTTTAATTTTTGATTTTACTTTCCATTTAATGTAAAACATGGTATAAAATCTTAAGCACCTTATCTCATTTAAGTATGATGATTACGAAAAACTTAAAATTTCCACAGAAGAAGATTTGCGAAAGTTATTACCACCAAATGCTTGCTCAACTAAGTGTCGATCGAATTGTTTTTATGGATCAGTGAAGTGATCAGATCTATCAGCATGATTGATGAAACTATTACCTCAAACTTCGATCTGAAAATCCTATGCGATTTATGTATTTTTGGTAAAAAATCAAGACTTTTATCAATCAACTTCGTTTTAATGATCATTTACGATCTAAAACTACATTACTTTAAAAAATCTATCCCCAATTTTAAAAATGCTTGAAATAGTTTATTAAAAGGCAATACAACAGTAAAAATGTTCATTTTAAGCTTTTTTCAACTAAAAATTTCTTTTTTAAGGGTGTCCACAGGTACAACTGGGTCTGTCCATAGGGAGAGCACGTTGTTGTACCTATGGACACAAATTTCGTCAAGTTATTAAAATGAATTAAAAATCCAATTTTGAAGATTTTAGCTAATAAAAAATACTACCCTCTTTGCTAAGGTTAGGACTATAGGTTGGGCACTTTAAATGTTAAAAATATGATTTCACATGTCTTAGAAAAATCAAAACGTAATTTTTGTCCACAGGTACAACTCTCCCCTATAATTCTTCAAATAATTTTACATTTATGTTTCCCCAATTTCTCAACACTTGGCACTTTAGTCATTCCGTTATTGAAACTGGCAATTAAAGATTCTGTAAACGTGATTTCTATGCTTCAGAAAGAACCTAAACATTTATTTGTGCATGTAATAAACAATATTAATGGTAAATCACAATAAAAGTTTGGGAAAAAAATACTCTTAATTTCTTACTCAAACTAAATGGGGACTTTTATATTTAAACTTATACACATATCTTACCAATGGAGTACTCAGAAACTTAATTTAAATTCAATACTAATTCTAATACAAAATACTTTAATGTACTTTTTTAAGTATCCAAACAAGCAAATTTCACTCAAATTTACAGATTCCTACAGAATCGCTCAGCTTATCGGTTTCTTTTTTAACATATCATGAAAGTTGAATTGCCAGTTTGAAAAATGGAATAAGTCCAAGAAATTACAAATTGACTTTTTGTGCAAAAGAAAATCTCCAAACTTTGCTATACACATGAGTGAAAAGAGGGGGAAAATATCTATACACCCTATCGGCAGATATAGCCCCTGGAATTTGCGAAATCGATGTCGATTCATTTTTTTATTTAATATGGAATTAAAGTTAATTTGTCTTTTCCTATTCTTTGTGCTGTAAACTAAGACAAGATAAAATTTTCTTTTAATTTAAAAGTTTTTCCCTTTTTTCATGCAGGGAATGTTTGACTCCATTCATATTCACTTACTCTATTGATATTGCTTTAATAACTCCGTTCCATTATAATTTTGAATTTTATATGTATTAATATTCTTATCTCATCCTTTTGTGGTGTAAACTAAGGTGAAATAGAATTTAAATGTAGATTTTACGGTTTTTTTTAAAGAATTTCTTTATATAAGATTTTATAAGGTTGAAAAAGGGAATAAGTCCATCAACGTTTTTTGACGGTGTAAAATATTTTTGAATGTACTTATATTTGTTTTGACGATTGCTCTGTTTTCTAAATAGGGTCCTGAACTTCCTGCAAAACTGGTGGTTATACAACAAAAATTCCATTACTGCAGTTTTTTGTTTCGATTTTCTCAAAACTTGGTTTTTGGACTTATTCCCTTTTTCGAACTGGATAAGATGTTATTAAGATGCAATTTAAACGACGCGATATTCCCTTGTTAGCCGCAACCCAAGTGGCCCATTAAAACAATAACTCTCGGCCATTCGATCTTTCTCCCATTTAACGGACACTCGATCATCTCCCTCTTCGGCGCAGACTGCCCATTGTGAGCCCAGACAGCCTAAATCTACAAATTAACTCCAAGTAGCTATTAACAAATTAACTCCAATGCCAGAGAGTGGAGCGGTAATGATAAGTGTTACAAACTGGCCATTGTGTTGGTTTTCGGTACCCCCCCAAACAAAGAATGGACGCTCTAATTTTTCACACGTTCATGGAGAAATGACGAGCAGTTGCCGACTCCCATCATGTGAAAGAGGATTGGCATTGAGTTTTTTTATGTATGGGAAGGTCAAGGAAAAAAGTGTAGATTGGAGCTAGGATTAGATAGGTAGATTGGATTTTAAGCAAAGTATAATGTAAGGTAAACGTGGGTATGGTGGACACTTTTAGGAAACTTTTCGCTTTTTCGTGCTGTTTTTCTCAGAGCAATTTTTAAAAAAAGTGTTAATTTGTCAAGTAGATTTGGTTAGTTAATGTCAGAATAAAGTGTAGAAATAACAATCAAATCTACCCAAGTATAAAAACCGATGAAAAAAGCAGAATCAAACATGGATACGTTTCGATATCTAACGCCGTAAGCGGATTTAACCCTTTCAATCCCAATATTCTGTTTTAAATACATAGTTTGGAATTTAATTCTGTGACATTTCTTAATGTAAATCCAACACGACACAGACTGATAATAATTAGCTAACTGGTCAGTCAGAAAAATCCTTCTAAAGTGTGCTACCTAGTTTACCTTTTTGGGTACTTTTTCGTTAGCAGGGCGCAAGCAAAAAACCACCATTAAAAAATCGTTAAAAATCACAATCGTTCATTAATATTTGTTTGTAGATGAACTTGTTTTGCTTACTATTAATTAAATTAATATCTGTTTATAGTTGAACGTTATCGACTTTTATTCCGTTGGCGACATTTGCACCCGGCCAACGAAAAATTACCTCCTTTTGTCTTGCAATTTTTCCAAGCTGCACTAGAGTCGCAATCCACATGTTTCACGGTGACCGTGACCAGCTTTTGTTTCTAGATGAGCGGGACGCAAAAAGCGGAGGAGGGTGGAGTAACCATGGTAACGGGAATGACAGTTTTGAGGGGGAAATGATACATTTTTGTGGGTGCCGGCTGGCTTTAGTTGCCGAGGATGGGATAGCGGGGCTATTTCCACTCAAGATGAAAATCTACTCATCGAAACGATCGCTGGATTATTTCTAGGGGCACTTGGGGAACGAATGGAACAGGGACAATACGCTTTTGTATGGTCGTGGAGGTTATGTGCATGTTTTTTGCGTTGTGAAAGCCACAGGATGTGGATAGTTGGTGTTCAATTCTAAATGTGATCATTATGTTGTCTGAATATCTAGTGTTGGTTCTAGAAAAACGTATTTGGTGAAACTGTTTCATTTACGATTAAAGATAGTGATTTAGGAATTTGATTGCTTATCGTGATCAAATGATATCGGTGATAACAATTTGCTTATCTTTGGAGTTTTGTAAACTCTAAACAATTAGTAATTAACGCGTGATAGTAAGAAAAAAACATTGCTATTATCAACTGTTTATCAGACTTGCATTCGTTTTATTTAGAGTCCCATGGAAAGTTTTAGAAACTGTTTTATTTGGGTACTGCTTGAAATATTCTATGGTAAAGACAGTGTAGTTTTCTATGTTGTGAAGGTCATAGTCAATTTCGCGAGTCTCAAAAATGATCCATATTAGTTATAGTGAACTTCCGTTGAATAACTGTTTGGTTTTTGACTGTAAACTATAGATAGATTCGCGCGCGCGATTGCATGCAATGAGGTATTTGCACGAGTGAGGGATTTGCTTGATTTTATACTTTTTTAAAAATTTAGTTAATTCGAAAATTTAAAATAAAAATCGATACAATTGCTTTGCCCTTGCTTCGGATTGAACGACATCGGATCGGTTTCGTCTCTGCTTTATATATGTTACGGGCAAAGGGATTAATTGGACATTATTAATAATGCCCGGGCAATGTGATAAATTTAACGAAATTTGTTAATGAAATTTATCACTTTGCCCGCTTCCACTCTGGGTATTATTAATAATGCCCAATTAATCACTTAGCCCATAACATATATAATAAATATCAACAATCGCTTTGAATCATAAACCATTGTTTAAGTTTGGGATTGAATGACTTGGCATGCTGTTTTCGCGCCCTTTTTGAACGACAAACTTTGTTGTTAAATTAAATCGCAATTTAAAAAAATTCTGCCTATTTTCCTCTCATACTGGTATTGCCCATTAAAATTTAAGCAATGACGTAATGATCGGCATAGGACATTATCATCTCCACTGATAATTCAAAACCCGTTTGGCCGAATCCCTTCTCCACCTGACTCCCTCTCGGGGCATATGAAACAATTTCAAGAAGTTCGCTCCACTCCCCCATATGGGCCGGCAACTAATTAATTGCGTTAGCGGCCGTCACACTATCTTAATGCCGCCGCATCTCGCTCCTAATCTTGGCGTGCCCGAATTGAAGATCACTCGCAAGGAAGTAATACTCGCCGACCCCCCTCCCGCTAATTAAATGAACGGGGGGGGCATTCCGAATGGAAGATGATCTTGTTTGGGGTGGAGCAATTATGTAGCGCGGTACACCCGCTGGGGCACGAGTTTGGAGAGTTTTGTATGCTAAATGCTCGTTTTTTGTGTGGTTGGTTATGCTACAAGTTTGTAGTTACGCTTGAGAGCTGCGAGGAGTGAAATTGGTGCCCGAACTTAGTGTTGGGTGAAACTTATTTTAGTATGTATGTATGGGTATGATGGATTGGAATCAAACTTATTTAGGCGTAGACATGATGCAGTATTCACCACGGAAAGTTCAGACACCCCTGAATTTTTTCTCAATTTGTTAAAATAGACAAGGCGGGATTTTCAGGATATGCCAATACCACCGACGAAACTAAAAACTTCCCATATCCCCAAAACACTATCCCACTCAAAAGTTTTTATCTGGCTACTTCTCTGGTTGTGATACTGGTGTTTTTCCACACACACTATTTAAATTTCTTTTCTTGTTTGTTCAGTATCGGAATTAAATTTCTTGTGGCTTAATTAAAAGATTGTAAATATCCATATCATAAATGATATTTAATTTTTTTTGCATTTGTAGAAGATATAAGTAAAATTTAATGTCATAGTACATAGGTAATAATTGTATTATATCGTGTTATCGTGTATATATATATATATATATATATATATATATATATATATATATATATATATATATATATATATATATATATATATATATATATATATATACTTTTTGAATTTTTAAGTAAATAGCTGGCCTTTATTTCTTTAAAAATGAGACCAATAACTTATCTTCTTAAAAGTCCTTTCATAGTCTTGTCTTGATGTTAAATGTTATTTTTCATAATCTTAGTGCATTTTCGAATGCTTTTGCTTTAGGCAAGCTTAACTCTTGAATTAAGATGCTGCCCAACGAAGGTGTTGATTATTCGATGTTAAGCAAAAAAATCAATGACATGTCAAATTCTTATTTCGATAGCATCTACACTAGTCTTAAGCCGTTATAGGAACGTATCATCGTGCGAAAAGATAAAACAACACTCCGAATCGGTTGTCCTCCGAATTTTCCAGAGTAAATATTCCAAAACAATTATAAAATTGTCCCCTTCGGAAATTTCATCCTTTGATGCCCGGGGAAATTCTCTCTCTCGTTGTTAAATCTTGGATCTCTGCCGCTGCGAACTTTTTACATTGTTCAAAATGTAGTTGAGTCTGATTACAGAGAAAGCGGACTAGACTCGGGGAGCGGAAGGAGTTTTTTGGAATACAATCTTTTCTTACCACTTTTTTCTACCATCTCGCTTTTTTCCCGTGTTTCATCACGTGCATATTTTTTTGCCGCCAAAGTTCGCTTTATTTTTTTTTGGGCTCTCCTCCGGCTCGATCATTTTTTTTTCTTGCTTGTCGCTTTAATTTCTCTCTCGATTCTTCCCCCTAAGACAACGAACGCTTGCTCAACTTTAAATTAATCTATTTTTGCCCTAAGCCCGGGGCTGTACGGGGAAAATTATTATTTTTTGCGTCCTCTCCTTTCTGGCCTCGGAAAAAACACCGGGAGAGGGTTACTTCTGGATCTCCTACTTTTGTCTGTCTGGTACCTGGGCTTAAGTAATAATCTGGGTCCCGGGAAAAATCATTTGTAGACGTAATTACTTTGCTTCTTAAAACCGTTAAGGGTTCCTTAGTGCTGTCACCTGGAAAATTTCTGAGCCCGTTTAAATAACTGTTCGAGAAAGGAATTGGATGGAGGGCTTAACCCTTATAGAGGAGGTGTCAAGACCTCAAACGTGGAACTCCCAATTCTCTAAAGGTTCCTTAAATGAAGCGGAAATTTGTATTTTCTTGGAAGTAGTTTTGAGTAGTCTGGTAAAATCAATAACTAAGGAAACTACAAGAAATGTTCCCCTTAAGTCCTCCTGTATTCCCACAAAAAATAGTTGCCATCAGCTTAAGTTTTCCCAGTAAGATTGCAGGTTCAATTAAGAGGTCCAATATTTTCACTTGTTAAAGCTTATTCTCAATTGTTTGGCTATTCATAAAATAGTTTTGGTTTATTTGGCTATTGAAAGATATAGCTATACTTCACAGCAACGTTTCCTGAACCCAGTACGTCACTACGCCTGTTGGGTTGATAGGAAGAATTTCGATACGCGAATTGTGATAAAAAGACACTATTTATACATGGGTTTAACGAAATAATCATATTTTAAGATTGAAGTTCTTTGTTTCACTCGAAATTCAGACACCGCAATGGGAACTACTTTGTTAGTGACGTAGTAGGTTCAACTTAAGTTGCGATCTAGTATATCAACAAGAACATATCTTTTTTGTTAAGTTTGTGTTAAAAAAAGTTTTGGGTTACTCCCCCTTCGGTTACACTCCACAGATGAGCTATTATAAATCCTTATTGTTTTTGTCAAGTAGTTTGTGTAATTTTCTACTTGAATACACTGTATTTGGTGTATTTTTTGCACACATTTTGTGCTTAAACACTTCGTATGAAACCTGGTATTTTTCTTGCTTTTTGGTTCAGTAACTTTGCAAAAATATGGAATTTATGCTATAATATAAAAGTTCTAAGTATTTTCACTAGCCGATTTTTAGCAGATTATTTTGCAGATAAGAAAGGTTTTAAAAGTCCATCCCCAAGTTCTTGCTAGTGATGCAAGCTAAAAACTATTCCTGTCTGTAGCTTAAATACAACCTGTGCTATATTAACCCTCGGCTGATGATAAATCAATAGGAATAAAGCTGAGCCTTAACTGCACTTGGGAAATTTGTTGGACAAGTTTTAATGTGTTTTTAATGATTCAAAATAACGTTGAGGTTAAGTGAATGAATTTTCGCCTGGACGAGAAAGGATATCCTGTCTACACCACAATGCTTAACTCAGCGGATTAATGGGGCTTTTCTCCATTTTCCCATTTTCTGAAGTTTTAAAATTATTGGGTTTTGTGGAAGTTTTAAATGCTAAAGTACTTCTTTCTTTGCAGGTTCAGTGTTAAACAAAGAACTGGATTCCGGATTATCCGTGTGCGACAAGTTTCTGTTGTGAAATGTAGACTGGAAGTAAGTTTTTGACGTTTTTTTAGTACTAACTTGTTGGTACATGCCATAAGTAGCTAAATTTGAACACCAAAAAATTGTTAATGCAATTTCCCAACGATTTTGGTTAATTATCAACTTCCGTACAGAAAACCTGTAGAGGAAGAAATTAACTAACCACCTATACTCAGTTGTAACTTAACTTGAGCTTGTAGAAATATGCTGAGAGCAACTAAAGAAAGTAGTTCCCCGTGCGGTGTCAGGATTTCGAGTGAAATAAAGAGATTCAATTTTAAAATACGATTAGTTTTTTAAATCCACGTATATTAAGCGTCTTTTCATACCGATTTGCAAAATGTTGAGTATTATTATTTTAAGTGGCGCAGTGCGTAGTAGTACATTTGTTTGAATAAAACTCGCCAGCCAAAAAGATCTCGCAAACCCCAGCAAGCTGTAGTGTTTTTTACCTAAAGCAAGTTTCTGTTTGCGCAGAATTTTCTAGGGACCTTGTTCCATAAAACCTCCAACTACTGACCTTGCATAGTGTTAGTCAGGATATCGTTTTTATTTCAACAAATCCAATCTATTAGTAGCAGTATTAACCATGAGTTTCGTGGTTAACCAGCAGCTAAAGAAAGAAAAATTCGCTTTTTGCTGACTGATAGTGGAATATTTTCTTGACCAAGGATTTAACGGGCTGTTATAGCTTTACTAGTCTAAAGAAGATGTTGCTCAGTTTAAATTTTCCCTTTGAAGTCCAGCTGTAAGGGGCCATCCAAATATTACCCCCAGTGGAAGAGGGACTATTTGCTCATTTTCTTACCTTCTCAACCAAAATGCAGTATTGAAGACGCCGTAAACGGATGTTTTTTTAAAATATGGGCTCTCGCTTTATCCGGAAGAAATAGTGACTTGGCTGGAGTGTTTGCTCGCCATTTGGCTACCTTGTTTGAGCAGGCTCCCTCCAGCAGGCCGCTCGAGTGTTTATGGACCGCGGGCGGGAGGGCTCGAGTGGGCCGGCTGAGGGGCTCTCGAGGAGCCGCTAAAGCGGCTTTGCTCGGGCGGTGCGGTTGACAGGTTGTTGCTTTTGCTAGGTGACTGGATGTGGAAGGGCAGGTTCATCATATATCTGGGTGTGTGTTGACTGTTTGGGGGTTGGAAAGGAGGGTGGAGAGGTTTAGGGAGTTTTCGGGGTGATTTTCCTTCAGGTTGGATTTTGGAGGTTTGAGGTGTAATGAACTGTAGTCTGTTCATTTGGAATAGGTGGCTGAGTTGTAATGTATTGGAAGCAGTTACTATTGTAATAAATTATCTTCGGAATATTTTTTTGTGCAATGACAAGGCAACCTAAACAGAAGTAGTTAAAATACTGTAAAATAATCGGTTACTGAGGTTGCGCGATGAGCGTTATTGTTCCCGTATTCTAAATGAACCCCGTATTCTAAATGAACAGACTAGTTTTGCAAAATTGTTTTTTTGCGAGACGAAAACTCAAAAGGGATTTTGTTGATAAGTAAGGATATTTAAGATTATTAATATAGGCTATTTATAAAACTATTTTATTGTGCTCTATCGGTATAGGTTCTTACTCCATAATTAAAATCGATAAATCTATAATTAAAATCGATACGTGTTAAATTTTTTTGAAGGAAGGTGAATATAATTTTAAGCGTGTCTAAAAGTTATACATTTTCAAAATATATAGAATATATAGTGTTTTTTAAGTTATCGAAATTCATATTAGTGATTGCAGTAGGGTCAAATTTTTCTTGGTATAGCAAATAACTAATAGCTTTTGAAACTATATTATAACAAAATAATTTTCTTTAAATCCACAGTGGTATATTTATTTCCCCATAAAATGGTACAAAGCTTTACAACAACTTAAAATAATTATACTAACACTAACGAATTCTCATTAAAAAGAGCAAGTACATAACTTTAAATTGTCCAAAAAACCTTTTGAGGATCAGAAGTCCCGCTAAGTAATGAATGTATCGACCCTACCATTAAAAGCCGTAAAGCTGTTAGCAACATCACTTTTTCTTCCGAGATAGTAGACCACTAAATTGCATGGTAACATCCTGTTAGACTGAATACAACGTGCTTTGAATACCAAACAATGCAACAGACTTTGTGAAGGTAGAATATTTTACTCCAGCATCATACTACCTTCCCGCGGTAAATGGAGCCTTATTCTTTTAATAGCAAATCCAGTCTGAGAGGCGTGGGTGCTCCACCATTCTTGTATTTGTATAAAGTAGGTTAATGCCATGCAGACAAGGGTTCCTCCCGCTGTGAGGAGTCCTTAGAGGAACAATAGTTCCTGGGAACTTTCTTTAATTGGAAGCCCCTTCCGGTTGTCTTTCCTGGGCTCTCAAGTGGTCGGTTAGGATTCTGTGGAAGCAGTCGCTGAATTGTTTGGAAAGGTTGACTTCGGCTATTCATTTGAATGTTTGCGATCTGAATGTATCTTTATGAAGATTTGTGGAGTTTTAATTGCGGGCGAAGCTTGAGGGGGGCGTAGTTTTTGTTTGGGGAAGTGATGTATCTGAAAGTTGAGGAGATTTAGTTAGGAATGAATTGTACGAGTTTGTTTTGTGCTTTAAATGTGTGAAGTTTGGGCATCGTTGATTTTTTGAAATTTTCGCTTAAGTATAATGAGAAGGTAACTTAAACAATATAATGTAATAATGGTGTAATCAAGAAAGGTAAAGCTGAAACATTTTTAAAAAATTGTTTTATTTTGCGTCTAATTTAAATAAAAAAGTTTGTTTACAAAAACTAATTTCCTGTTACTTATTTAGATTAAATTTTAAGTTTAAAACTGGTATAGTTTAATATAAATCAAATACTAAATTAGTCTTATTTTTTGTTTCAAATTGGATACTTACGTGATTGTTGACATGACATAACTTGTTAGTTTTTACATTCGTTTATACTTTTTAAGTTTAGATGGATGTTGTATTTGTGTTTAATTTTTCGACCTGTATAATATCCTACCTATACAGTCTCCTTTACTTTTTAAATATTACTACTTAACCTTGTAGTATACACAAATTTTAAATTGTTTTTCAAATATCGTATTGCATACTTATTCTAGAAACATATATAAACATACTTATTCTAGAAACATAACATATTCTAGAAATGAGTCTAATTTTAAACAACACATAAAATTATTTAACCTTAACAAATGAGTAAAAGAAAAATGACGCATGATGGCAAAAGTATTTAACTCAAAATGTAAAGATATTGAAATTCTCGGGTAGTTTTTTATAACAAATATCTCGACCCCGAATAGTCGGGTGTTATTTTCTCGACTGCAGAAGTTGGCAAACCTCACTTTCCCACTGAATCTTTCCTTCCCGCCATTGGGCCATCCGTCTTCATAAAATTAATTGTACGTTTCGCCGATAACTTGGCAAATTTCGGCAAAACAATAGCTGACGAAGTGTCTGCGGCGAATTACATACAGGTGGCCCTATCAAAACGTGACTTCACTTCTCGCGGATGTGGAATCCGCCCTGCGAATTTCGGACTGGGCTTCGCCATATTTTCTCCTCCTGATCCTCTTATCATCTCCCTTATCTGCTATCCGCTTGTCACGATCCCTATTCTATTCGCTTCTGGGATCGAATAGGGACTGCTTGAACGGGAAGTCTATTCACGGCTGCAAGAATGCAAATGGAAGATGGTTTTTTGGGGATGTGTAGAAGCAAACCGAAATGGGGAAATTTGGGAGGGCTGGTTTTATGCGGTGTTATATATGCTCTACTGGTGTTGTTTGGGGATGTTCGCAAAGATGAATTTTTGCTGAAAAGGCTTCGAAAGCTAGAGTGTATTTCTTGGGTTGGATGCGTTTTTGAACAATATCAACTGCTTTTAGTTTGAGATCTGAAGTATTTTTATTCGTCTTTTGAAGTTCTGTTTGTTATTTTGCCACTTTTGGGGTTCTTTACCTCAAGCTAAGGAACTCGAATGTTTCATATCTCATTTCAACAGGGTTCCCACTCAATTTTTAGAACAAAATTCCCTGACCTATCCAGTTATATTTTGTGAAGGTGTTTTTGGTAAAAAAATCTTAACAATTCACGTCATTTTTCGTATATTCCTTGCTCTTTCGTCTATATATTTTCGATAAATAAAATATTTTTTTACTTTATGAAGCCGAAATTGAAACCAAAATTAAATATTGATCATTTATAGGTATTTTGTATGATTTTCTAGTTATTTTTTGTAGTGAAAATGCGCAATTTTCCCCGGTCTATCCCTTTGAATTTTCAAGGCATTCCCAAGCCCGTGGGAACCCTGTTTCGAAAGGCCAGTGCATTAATAATGTATGGAGTAAATGTTTTCAGTTAATTTTCTATTTTTATATTGCAATCGCAACTGTTAATAAAACTTGCCGTAACGTGGCTACCGTCCCCATTTATAGAAAAATGTAGCTTTTTAACTTGAATAAGTTTTTAAAAAATCTCTTCTGATTCTATAGTTCCTAAATCATTCCATCTCCTACTTTAAATGCAATTTTCTTGACACAGCCTAGTCCCCACTTTTCTTTACTTCTGTACTGTTACTAATGAAGGAAATCTATAAATCTATGAACGAATTTTGGCTCGCTTGCGATTAATTAACTTCAAATTTGTTCTCTTTTGGTATGAAATCAAGAAAAATTATAAAAAAAAGTTGAATGTTATGAACACTAATTATACGTTAAGTTTTACATTAAAATTTAACGAAATTTCTGGTAAAATTTCGCATTTGTTTTTTATAAGTGAAAAAGATTGTTCAACATTTTAAATTGAGGAATTATTTTGTAAAAATTTCAAAAATCTATCTTTTTAATTGAATTTTCTCAAATCTTAAAATTTTAAAGACTTGTCGGGCCACTAAAAGAGGGTCGTTGGGCCGTCCGTTGTGCTCAAGTATAGTTAGCAAAGTATCAAATATTGGATCAGGCTAATATAAGAAACATATTATATCTTTCGTGAAACTTCTAATTTTCTTACTACTTTTATGATTATGATTCAGATTATTTCTTTTATGATTCAGATTAGTATCTTGAAGAATAATGAACATTAGTATAAAACCTCTAATTTACTACAGTAATTAAAAAAATTTTTTCTGTTTGTCCTCCGAAGATTTTAAATTAAAATTTTCGTGTTATAGGGAGCATGATTTTAATTTAAAAACTGCCATTGGGGTGTTTTTCTGGCAAGATTCCATTGTTACAAATTTGAATCAAAATGATCAATGATCTTGGACTTGAAGACTGTTGACTCTTAACGCTGAGAGCTTTGTTAATGGAATAAAAGCTGCCGTATTGAGAAACTTTTCAAGAGTTATGACCATTCGCGTTTTCCAAAAAAGGATTTTCTCTATGGAATTACTAAATTGAATGTAGTGCCTAGCTATGTAGAAAGAGAACACCACAATCCATTAAAATCGCTTTCATTTCGTGATTAAATGGAATGCATTTTGACTAATTTTGGCCTTTATTAAATAAAAAGCAGCCTCGAGGGTCATTGACATAGTAAAAGTTATATTTCAATCTTTTCAGCTGTCCATAATTTTAGGTTTTTAATACTTTCTTCCTCTTTTATATTAGATATGTAATATACTTACCTAATGGTCTGATGCTTCATAAGTTTTTATAATAATAGTCACAGCTATTAAAGTGTTTCGTGTACTTTGAAATAAGATTATAGCAAGCTTGTTATTTTTGAGCTTTGCAGCAACATGTTTAAAAGATACTTTGGTTTCAGTCATTTAAAATTAATTTAAATAGTGCCGAAAAAACTAGTTTTCCCTCAGATAATCGAATTTAAAGTTTCGTGAATTTTGAACAGTGAAATGATTGTATTCTATTCGAATGTTGGCATTAGCAGATTAGTCATATTAGATACCTATCATTACTCAATTATTTGTTAAACTGTTTTCAAAGAGTTTCATTGTATCACACAACTAAATTATTCTTATGGAAAATAATTGAATGTGTTAAATTAATTTTCTAACAAGACAAAACTCCTAGCTATTGGGCCAAATTGCCATCCATTTTCTTTACATCTTCAGCGCTAAATCAGACTAAAGTGTTTCAAGCAGCTGTTGAAGTAGTGAGTGATTAGTCTGAAATAAGCTAAAAAAATGCCAAGCCCTCCTTTCAGACTTCAAAGTTTTCAGCAGCCGAAGACATAGTTGTCGCTTTTTGGTCCAAAAGAAGTTGTACTTTTTCTTTTGATCCTCTCCATCGCTGAAAGACTTTGAAGCAAGGGAGGGTGGCGAAATAATTCGTTCTTTATGTGCGTTCCATCCGCCTCTTTTCCCACCGCAACCTGTATCAAAACGCGTCTGTCAAAGCTGGTCGAATTTTGGACTTTTTTTTATTTTGAACTTTTCTCCGATTTCCCGTAAATGGAGCTTTGAATTCCGGATATATTCGTTCTATTTAAGGAACTTGGCTCCAAAATGTTATATTTTATGTGACTTTAACCTGAATGTTTTTTACTCGCTGCTTTAAAAGAATTCGGATAGATATAATTTGAACGTATGACCCCCCCAAAAAATGGGTACGAGTTTTCGTGCTTGTGTTATGATTTTTATTCCAATATTGTATTTTTAGGTCTGAAATTTAAATATCTCTTAAAACATTCTGAATAAAGTGAAATTACAGTTACAGTTAGTGCTGAAAAATTACTCAATTTAGAAGATTCTGGATGGATGCAAAAAATAAAAATTTTGCTTTTCGTTCGCTCCCTATTTGTTCATGAAAATGTAAAAATGTCCCACTGGTCTAAAGGTTTTGTAGAATAATCGTATCCCTAGTTCAGGTTGAAATATAATTTTTGAGTTAAACGTTTTTGTAACATTTGAATCTACCTTGAGGTAGGAACTAAAATATATTAAGATATCTCTTATAACATATCCAACACCAAAAACTGCTTCTTTTTCAAATAAAAGTGGTTTATGCTTTAACATCAATGGATAAGAATTTTAAAAAAATCATAAACCTTTATAAAAGACTGAATGTGTGGTCATAAAATGCAACACTGTTTTTAAGGGAATATTATACAGGGTGTTTCAAAATTGCGTTGCACGGCTATTAATTGGAACCAACGTCTCCTATGGTCACGAAAGTAAGGTCTACCCCTAGGTAAGTGAGCCTGGAGAATCCATTGAGAGGGCTTACAGCACCTCTTGCGGCGAAATGAAAAAGTTGAAAAAATTTAATTTTAAAATTAAAGGAGTTAGAGAAAAACCCTCAATGATAGTATTGTTGCCAACGTCATGAATAACTCACGGAAAAAAATTTGATCAAAATATCTTGAATATTCGCGGAGATATTAGCATGTGAAAACAGCACTTTTTCAGGAGGCAAAAAAAGAAAATGTTCGCATATTTGCAAATTTTTCAGTGTTATTTTGTAGTTTTGTGTTTTTTAGTTTAAAGAACACAAAATTTAATCAAAAAATCAAAAAAATTTGCAAATATGCGAACTTTTTCTTTTTTGACCCCTGAAAAAGTGCCATTTTCACATGCTTATATCTCGGCGAATATTCAAGATATTTTCATGAATTTTTTTTCAGAGAGTTCTTCATGACGTTGGCAACAGTATTCTTATTGAGGTTTTTCTTCTATCTCTTTTAGTTTTTAAATTAATTTTTTAACTTTTTAATTTCGCCGTTAGGGGCGCTGGAAGTCATTTCAGTGCATTCTCCAGGCTCACTTACCTGGGATAGACCTTACTTCCATGACCCTAGGAGGCGTCGGTTCCGAATAAAAGCCGTGCAGCGCAATTTTGAAACACCCTGTATACTGCACTGAACGTATACTGTTGAGTTTCTGCAAAACTAGATTCGAACCGCGGGAATGACAGGAGGATAAAGGACCTTTGATACTTTTAAATACTAAAAGGTTCCGAACCTTTCATTAAGTAAAAAAATCTACGTCTAACGTCCGCTGTCGCAACTATTTTCCAGTCATCATTACCGGCCGGGCTTCTCCAAAGTTGTCTTTCTTTTTTATTTGATGAGCTAATTATTCGTCTACTCAAAGTGTGACACTATGCTGTATCAATCAATGTGTCAAGCTTCGCTGTATCAATCACGTTGGACATTATCAATTACTCCTGGTTTCCAAGCTTCTCGTGGTATTTATTTGGACTGAGAGCGAAAAAGGTGGTTTCCTAGTCGTTTTTGATTTGCAATTCGATTTAGTCTTTATTGCACTATACTAAAAATTGAATAAATTAAAAAAACTTTTTGAGGTGATTAATCAAGTGTTTTCTGGGTTAAACTCAGGTTTCATCTATTAAGTGTAAGAATTTTTCCAAGTAGATTTTTCAGAGATATTTTTTATTTCAGTATTGTAGGATAATAAGTTGTAGAATGAATAAAAACTATCTCTAGTAAAGCATATTCTTTTTCCTTATCTTCATAATGATAAATTCTTAGTGCACCACATCTTTTGGTGGATAACATTTTACTTATAACTTCTACGTTCCTCTTGGTGTAATGTGTGAAGATAATTGCTTTTTGGGGGGCCTTTATATCCATCGAACTTTTATTAGAACATTTATTTTGAAAAAACAACAATTTATACAAAATTAGATACAAAAAACAAGATATTAATGACAATAAATACAAAAAATTTTGATATAAGAGTTGCCCAGGAGTCAGAGACCCATATGGGCAACCTATAGAAAATTATAATGATTAGATTATATATAGGAAAATTTCATAATATGTTCACATATGGAGGGTTCAGAATAGAAATAAACCAAGTCCACTTTAGCTACTTTGAGCTTCAGACGTTTAAAGTTAAAGCTTCATAGGAAATTACATGTTAACGCAACAGAACTTGCTGCTGCCAAGCGGATATCATCAGAACTAGGACTTGGTTCATTATTGCACTGAAATTTTACATAGTTGGTGCATGTTATAGCGTTGCTAACTCAAAAATGACAAAAAGTGGACTTGGTCCATTTTAATTCTGAGTCCTCCATATGTGAATATTACAAGTTGAACTATACCCCTCTTCATTTAAAATTTACAAAGGTAAAATTGTCTTACATAAATTTCCAATTTTCTATTTTCCCAGCCCTCAAATTTATCGAAATAAATTAGGTGCTAATCCCTTACCTTGGTTTGATTTTAACACATTTCCTCGCAACATTTAAAATGCACCGCAAGTCTCGCAAAGACCCGATTCCAAGCCATCAAGAATCCCTATCTAATATCCCTATCGCCCCCAAAATGCATCAAAACTGGAAATGATAACCTTTCTAGTAAAGGGATTAAACGTCGATTTCAATTAATTCAATTGCATTTCGCATTTTTGCTCCCCAACACTCGCCAATTAGCCGTCCCTGGCGCCACTCCGTAATATCATTGCCAAAGCCCGGTTAATTAAAGGCGACAGAGTTTGTAGCCAAGAGTAACAAGTGTTGTCGATTTTTATCGGCCATATATAAATTCATGGTTATGATCCCTTGGCTCAAAAATCCGCGCTAGTCAATATTTTATGCCTGCCACGTGACGTCTATTTTGTTTTCTCGTAAACAGGCCGCGGAAGGTCGAGGTTTCGCAGTTTTATTGCCGAGCAGGGAATGTGTGTGTGTTGGGTTAAGGTTTTGTTTTTATGTGCGTGTCCGCATGTTTTATATTTTACATAAATGTTATTTATACTATTCAGGATCGGAAGAACCGATACTTAGTGTGTATAGTGCTGCAGGGGACGCGCTGTCTTCCGATGTATTCGGTTTGTTATGTGAAATAAATATTCGACCGACTGATTTTTCCTGCTGAGTTGTGTTTTGAGAAATGAAACCAACAATCTTGGTTTTTCCCACTCTGTTCGAAATGAGGATTGGTACGATCCGAAACCAATCTAAAGGGCAAATAAATGTTCAACAGATGTTTGGGAGCAAATGGGAGGCGGATATATATTCCCCACCCTGCCGATTAGAATTTTTTTAAGAACAATAAAAGCTAAATGTTCCCCACATTCTCAATTTCCAATATCTGCCTCTGGGCTATTCCATATGAACAGGGACATGATAAAGAAAAATGAAAAAATAAAATAAAATTTTCTAATTATTTTAGGGAATAATTATGCAGTATTGATCTAATTGTGTTTTGCATTGCTTAAATTTTGTGTAAAATTATTTTTATCGGAATGTCAGCATTTAAAGTCAATATTTAGAAATATTTGTTTTAAAGGTTAATTTGTTAATGAAAAATGTATAGTTTATTTAGAAAATTAAAAATAAATTAATTAGTTTTTACAACTTTTTTGTTAAATATACTCATAAACTTTATAGTAAAAATGAAATAAAGTGTTTAAATCAATTAAATTATATTTATATTCATGAATAACTGAACGCTTATACACATGTAGCGTGAGTTACGAAGTACTGTAGGGTGAGTTACGAACAGCTCTATATTTTATTTCTGATTTTCTAAAGCATTCCCAGTAAAACTGTTTGCTATTTTAGAATAAAGGAAGTATATTCAAACACCTTACAAGCATATAGAATTATTGAAATACTATTTAAGCAGAAAAACAAATTTGAATTTTATACTCATAAATCCATGTCTTTTCTTGTAGCGTGAGTTACGACTCTATTTTAATTAATATTTAAAAAACTAAAATTCTTAAAAGATTCGCAATACTTATTTTAAATTATTAATATAAATTTCAATATGCATGATTTTTTTTGAAAGAAAATAATAGTTATTTCTATATTTAAAAATTATTTGAAATTGCAATTTTGAAAAAAATGTAGCGTGAGTTACGGTGGAATTGCCCCTCTGTTTTTTTTTCTGGTTTGCTTGGGTGTTCAAGCTATTGGGAAAAGATAGGATCATGGTTATTAATCTGTCAGTTTTTAAGTAACTTATGTCGCATAAATGAATTTCTTCAACAATTAAAGCGCTTACGGCAACGACGTGCTATTCTAATTTGGAAGCTTCTGGAGTTGGCTCGTTACTGCAAGCGCCTTAATTTATAGTCTGTTCATTTAGAATAGGCGCCTGAGACGTAATGTATTAGAAGCAGTTGCTATTGTAATTATCATCGAAAAAGTTTTCTTGTGCAGTGACAAGACAGCCTAAACGGAAGTAGTTAAAATACTGTAAAAGAATCGGGCACTGAAGTTGCGTTATTAAGCGTTTTTGATCCTGTTTTATTGGCCTATTCTAAATAAACAGACAAATCGACTACGTTCTCACATGCAAATTCACACTTTTCACTTTAAATGATTCCTCCAAAATGAAGGTAGGGAGTGAAAAGTAAACTATTCGTCAATTGGTCACTTTCATCATTGCCTCTCTTCCACTCACTTAAAATATCATCTCCCCCACAAAAAACCATCCAACACCCACAATATATAAGCAGGATGGGTTTCTGAACAAAAACTGAAAGCACACTGCTTAAAAAAATTCAGAACCCTCTCCGCGTTTAAAATATTAGAAGCGTAGACATGACTCGCGAACAACCATCCAATCGGACAAAGGCATTACATGCATGATCCCTTACTTGTACCAAAACTACCCGTTATCACCCGCTTCCAATCTAAACATGGTGTTGATTCAATTTCACCTGTTCCGCTGCCCTTTTATAGGTGCGCCGAAAATGCTAATAAATTTTTCCGGTTTCTAGACGGGTAAGATCTATCTAATTGTAAAAAAAGAACTGAGTAAGGGCCCGAGTTTATTTTTTATTTACTTGATGGTAATTTGCATTAGTTTAATTCCAGCTTCCACAATGTGTAGAGATTTATTTTCAGTTGAGTATACGTTACTGATGGGTACGATGAGTGTGATTTATTAGTCAAGGCAGAAATGTAAGGCCCCGTAAAATGTAGTTATTATCTTAACTTATTTTTTGTTTCTGGCCTCAGTCGTCTGTTGCTTGCGTATGTAAAGTTTGTTTTCTTTAAGTTATGTATTTAATAGTCGGTAAACTTGTTACAATATCTACATTTTGCGGTCGTATTTCTTCTGCCTGACCGGTGTTTAACCAGCAATTAAAGGAGGGAATCAAAGACTTGTGGAATGATTATTTGACTGCAGATTACTCCTGGTCAGGTAGCGGTGAACACGGCTGGCTGTAGAGTAGTTACTCACTTTTCCTTTTGGGCTAATTCCATGCGTGGGCATAGGCTGCTAAATTTCGTTTATTTTAAGATTTTCTGTTCATGGCAAAATTAGTGGACTCGCACTACCGTTCCATGTAGTAAGTCACAACTAAGATTTAGACGCTCAGATTCAGACGCATAGAATTAGCCTTAGATGAGTAAAAAATGGATACGTTCAGCCTTTTAGCCATTTTTTCTTGGATTTTGATCTCTAATTAGACGTTATATATTTAGGGGAGGGTCTAGCACTTTGGGACATGGCCCACCTAGGGACACCAATTTTCTGACGGAATTTTATACTTATGAACTTGCGCGAACTTATGGGTGATTATGAATGACCCTAAAATCTACTCTTCAGCGTGTTTTAAAATCTTTGGTACGTCCGGATAATTATTTGCATCAGTTTTCTTGTTTTGCCTGGTGCAGAGTTACAATAACTTGTAGTTTCAAAAGCATTTTTTAAATAAACAAAGTTATTTATGTTATTATAATTATGTTGAGATTAAAATACGTATCCACTAATATTTTAGAAAAGAAAGGAAAAAAATTTTGCTAAATCTAAAGAGTAAGTTTAACATAGTGTGTCAAGGGGAGCACCTTGTGACACTCGGGTGTGGGGCACCTTGGGACGAATTAAAAGTTACCCTAAACCTCTCAGGAGTAAAAACAATTGTTCTTATTAAAAAACTAAGTAATTTAAGAATGAAGAGGCTTGTACTAATTTAGAAAGTAATGCAAAACATTTTCTGGAAGTAAACCAAAAAATCATTGATTTGTGTCATGACAAAAATGTGGAATCGGAGATAAATTTGGAATTAAAAATATGTGTGTGTGTTGGATGTCTAATAAATTATCAAACTTATATTTTTCATTATTTGTGTTATTTTTGTATTTTTCATAATATAAGTTCAAATTTTTGTACTATTATTTTAAATGTCCCAAGGTGCGACACTATAGTGGGGCACCTAAGGACATTAAAAAAGGTTTTTAAATTTTTATGAATTACCTAAAAGATATTTGGTTGAGAATTGTTTGGGCAAAGGACTAATATTTACGGTTTTATATTAGCTATATTTGAATAAATATCATTGTATAAAAAATGGAAAAATAAGTTAATAAAAAGTGTCCTAAGGCGCCCTATTCTCCCCTACTATTGACAAAATGAATTTGATGAAAAATATTTTTAACGCTTTCTTTAAAAAAATTTTAAAGAAGGTAATTTTAATTAGTACCTGAAGCATGGATTCCAAAATGTTCTAATAAAATGCATAACCCTTCCTGTTAAATTATTTTAGTACTAATAATTAATATAGCTTTGAAGGTATGACTGGTTAATTGTAAAACAGATGTAACACAATCCTTATGTGAAAATAACTGCTTTTCTTAATATTGTTTTACAGGGTTGTTAAGTTTAAAACTCTTTGTTTAAAACACTCTTTTTAAACACGTTTAAAACAAAGCAAAAAACCTTGTTTAAAACACATATATTTTTTAGCAAGTGGCTCCCTTTTTTTAGGCGACAAACTCACCATTTACAAGTGTGGACCACTCAGAGCTTAAAAAAGATGGCGTCTAGTATAATGGGGGATTTACACCACCGCTGCAAGAGCTGCAAGTCATGCAAAAAGCGGAATATTTTAGTACCCGCTACTCACAAAAGATGGCTCTCGTCAATTGGTTTATTGGAATAACAAATTCCCGTTTCTTGCCTCAAACCGAAAATGTCGCGTTTACAGTAGTGCTGTAAATCCCCCATAAGATTTGGGTACCCACCAAATCACCATGACATAGGCAGTACATTACTTCATAAAAAGCACGATGTTGTGGAGAAAACTTACAAAAATAATTTAAATGAACGAACTGTTTGTGGTGAATTTAAAAGTATAGTTTTATTAATCTAATTTCAATTTGAAAAATCAATTTTAAATTTTTAAAAATCATTGGTTTTCTTAGCATTTCTTTGTCGAGGGTAAAAAAACAAGTAAAAAACATGTTTAAACAAAAAAAAGACAAGTTTAAAACAAATAAAACATGTTTGTTTTTAATTTTAAAAAACTTGGGTTTTTTCCAACCCAGTTGTTTTAACTGCCTTGTCTGGCGCGAGATGTGCCATTATATATGTTACAGTTAATGTTCATAATTTGGTAATGTTCAGAATACCTAGGTAAAGTATGAAATATTTTGTACTTTACCTTAGGTAATTCTGATTTTACCTTAGTTTTTCTGAACATTACCTAATTTCGGACATTAACTGTAACATATAGACTTTATTTCATAACCATCTGCCTCACTTGCTTAAAAAAGCTTATAATTTTTCCTGGTATATAATATAATCTTTATTTACAAATAAAATAATTGATTATGAAAACTGGAACTCCAAAATGAGTTAATGGGCTGTTATGTAATGAATAAATAACCTCATAATTCCTAGAAATTTGAAGCTCATCTATCGTTAATTTAACTAAATGCATCAAACTTTCCTTTTTTATTTGCCTTACGGTATGCTGTTATTTGATTATTACTGAGACTCCATTTCATAGGTGATGAAATCTGTAAAATTGTTGAAAGACGGAACTCTCAAAAAATTCTATTCATGCAATGTTTAGGAATCTTGGAAGTGATTATTTTCATCTGAACGGTTTCAAACAAATTCTAATGCCTGGAATTCAATTCAGACTGATTTTTGAATGGGAATTTTCCTTGTAGAGCAGCCTTTAGTAGAAAAGAGTAAAATGAAATTATTTACGACATCAATTCAATTTATTTTACGTTTCGCAATATCTCAATAACAGCTCAGTTTCATAACAGAATGCGGTGTTTGTCTATTGGAATGCCAAATAACTTAACTCCACGCCAACGATGGAATTTTTTTTGAAGAGGTTTGTTATTTTTAAAAAAGTGAGTGTTAAAGATTCTCTTGTAAATATACATTAGGTGTTTAAATATTATCAATTTTAATTTTAAAAGGGATGCCAGTTTTTAAAATCAGAAAAATTTCGAGAGTTCTCATGAAATTTTTGTAATAAAAACTAACAAAACCAAACCTACAAAATTTCCATCTTCTCTACCCTTCTTTAGAATCTTTCCTTTTAAATTGCAGATCTGACAGTGTTATGGTACTAATGTAAAACTTAATGCCGCGTTCGATAGGTTAAAGATATTTTGTTGCAAGGCCATTTCGCATGGAGAGGAGCATTTGGTTTAAGAAACCTTTAATTTAAAGTCATTTTCATCAATTAATGCAATAAATACTGCCTCAAAGTAAAAACCTCCGAAATTCCTTAGCCAAACTATTCTATCCCCCAAACGCAATTTTTTACACTTTCTTCCAAACAAACAAATCCTTCAACTTTCAAAACCTCCCTCCCATGTTTCGGAATCTTCAAGAATGGACCTCGGTCACCCCCAAACCCCCAGCCAGCCTCTGAAGCTGACGTTGATGCATGCCGCTCCATCAATTAGCTCTCCCGGTTGCCTTCTATTCTGTGGCGACAATGCCAATCCTTCCCCTTGTTGTGTTTTTTGAGCCCGCCTTGGCCCGAAAGGCGTGATCGGTGCCAAGCCAAGTGTGAAAGTGGGCGTTCTCACACACACTTGGCACACCCAGAGCAACCAGCTGGGATGCCAAAGCGATGATTGCCAACGAAGACTGGACCCGCCTCGAGTCGGACCGCTGCTGCTTGCAAAATATATTGAATAACGAACGCATGCAAATAGAGATTTTTCACCCCATCAACCGGTCGCTCGCCGATTTGTTAGCGCGTCTCGCCTAAATTTGGTGGGAAATCGGGTGTTGATTTTGCCTTTCGGGGACTGGATTGAGGATTTATTTGGAAGATTTAAAGTAAACGCTCTCGAGAGATCTTTTCATTCTAAGTTTGGATTTGTTTATTATGTTCAGTGTAAAGTAAACAGTGAGATTTCTTGCCTTTTATTCTAAGTATTTTTCCCTTCATTGGGAGAGGTTCAGTTTCTCCATCTTAGTGGTAATTAGGGGTTCAATGAGTGCAGTTTCCTGATGGTTTGTATAAACTTACGTTTATCTGTGAATTTTTATCGACACAATGTCTTTATTTTCAATTTAAACTAATTTTATATTACTACCCCATATAGAGTTTAACTCGCTCCCATTTGTACTTTTACTTGCACGTTCTGGATGTTTAAGCACTTTTTAAATGAAATATTTTAAAATATCTTCATGCCCCACCCACCCCGCAAAGCAGACTTTCGTACTACCCAAGCTCGAATTTTTATATTTTTATATTATTTGCACTAAGTCTTTGGGTAAGAAAAGGAGGCCGGGGTCCTCCCGCAGTAAGATTTTCAGAATTCAACCCCAAAGCTTGTCAAAGACAAGTGAAACTCAAATCGTAGTTTCATTAAAATTATAATTGACACCACTTGTTGAGAAATACTGCTACACTGTTTTTCCATGAATATTCTGCAGCGTACAGGGACTCCCTTCCATACCTCCAAAAATGGTTTAAAACATTTTTGCTTGACATTCACCAACTCAACATCAAGGGTACTATAAGTTTCCAATAACGCATGCTAATCTTCTACTAAGCTAACTTCAGCTATAATGGGAGCTTGGAAAATTTTTGAGCCAACCCGAAACCAGATTCCAGCTACACTGTAAAAATAAGTGTTGTGTGTGTGTGTATTTACAGAAAATCACTAAAAACCAGTATTTACAGAAAATTACTGTCAGCCAGGACGCCAGTTTACTTCCCTTTATTTCACAAATATATTCTGTAATATTTAACAAACTTTCCATTTTTAATGGTGTATTTCTGTCAATGTTATAGAATTTTAACGTTTATTTAGCTGTTTAATTTCAGAAATTAACCGATAAAGCCTGTTCACTTAACCTTGTATTTTAAAATTTTTTTATACCTTTTTAACAATAAAATACCATTACATTTACATCCAGGTACATCATTTGCTTTACTATCCAGACGACGTTAATTATTTACTGGCGAGTTTGGGAACTACCAACTACATCACAAATAAAATAAAACGGAAAAACATTTTTTCTCTGCAAAAAAACATGGATAATTTCCGAAAGATTCGCAGGTATTTTTATATAGTGTACGGGTCCGCACTTTGTGGCCGACCCCCTCCGGTCAGCGCGAATAAATTCAAATTCGGAATCCTGTCGAGGAGGTTAACCTTCGGTCCTTTTCTGTTATCCAAGACTCGTTACCTCTGGCTCCTATTTATCACAGCTTCCTTCGCAACCACAGGTGGAAGGAGCTTCCCTGTCCAAATAGTAATGATCACCTCCAGACTCATTTTTCATCCGCTCTTCCTTGATTTTTTTTTCTATCTCCTTTCTTTTATCGAACTTCGTTTTGCGAGGGCTCCATTTTGGAGTGCTATCGTTTCAATCGATCTGATGGCGATTCGTTTAATTTCGCGGCTTCTGTGCATGACACTTGAGCTGCGGTTGGTTTTGTTCCAGCTCAGTGTTGCCAGATTGGGCTATAAGAAGCGGATTAGGCTACTTTTTTAGGTCCTTTTCCACAAAAATTTCGTTTTGGGGGCCAGGCTAATTTTTGGCTACTTAAAAATTTAATTTGGGCTCGCGAGGAATTCGCCTGTGCTAGGTTTTCATATAAATTGTGAATTTACCAATTGCGCTGAATTCGAAAATCTGCTCGAAATTTTCCAGTAGCTTACAGACAGTTAGATATTTTAATTTTAAAATTGATAAAAATGCACGTGACTTAAAACGTGATCTAGGTCACGGGTCATGAAATTGAGTTTCTTTTGATTTTCCTCTTTCAGATTTCATCACGTGCGGGGTCACAGCTTTTGCTTTTTTCGTTTTCTTCTAATCTTAGCCTCTCATTTTATCAATTTTCATGGAAATAGTTTTATTGAGGGCCATACTTTTATGGGGTAAACGGTGATCATAACCTGTGACGTCACAACTCGTTTTCGGGCCATTCCAAACAAGTCTATTTTTAATAATTTTTTTCTAATTGAAAAATTGTCAAATCAAGCTGTAATTTGGCACATTGGCCCCTTTTTGCAAGGATAATCAATTAAAAAAATAATAAAAATCGGGCAAATTCCTCATTACAAATGCACACTTCTAGTGGTGCTAGTATACTGGTCGTAGGTAGGTTGTAAGTATACCATTCCTCCCTACCCCTTTTCACTCTTATAGACAAAAGATGAGTTGGAAGGTAAGAAGGAGGGTAGGCCAGATATGGCAAGAATTTTCCGATTAACCCCCGATAAGTACGCTATTTTTAAATCGAGTATAAAGCATATTCTTGTGAAGTTTTTAATATAATTAATTATTTATATTATGTTAGGATTCCTTATGAAATAGCAATTTGGGGAATTACTTTCAACCAAGTTGTTTTAAGATGTACAATACATCTAACTAAATAAAGGTTAAAAAATTCTAGTGATATTTTATTGTAAAAGTTTGATTTTATGAAAGAAAATTTTGAAAAGTAGTTTTACTCTGGTGAAATAGCTTTAAAATTTAAAAGTTTTTTTTAAAGTTTTAGTGTAATTATAATAAAATAAAATAGTTTTAAACAAAGTGATGAGTATTTTAAATACAGACCTGGAAAACCTTAAGAACCTAGAATTTTCTGGGAAAATTAAACCTGGAAAAATTGGGGAATTTTAAAAAATTTGATAATTAGCAGGGAAATTTTGGGATTCTGCCTAGTTTCAACAAAAAATTCTATATTTATGATTTCCAAGTCTTTAAATATGTGCATATCCATTCTCTCACAAAATAAAATCTCCAATCCATATAAATTAATATAATGGCAAATGTTCAAAAAAGACTTCCTAAGGTTCCATGTAAAAAAGTCTTAAAATAATCTTATTTTATATTCCTATCTTATATTATTTCCCCTGTTTCCCGTGATTTTTAGTCATTCTCTGGTTTTCTAGATGAGTGAAATGTATGAAATACCTGGGAAAATCCTACCATATTATCAGGGAAAAACCTGGAATTATCAGAGAATTTGAAATAAGACTTCTGTAGCCACCTTGAAATAGAAATATTTTTTGTAGTATTTATTTCGGATTCCATTCCTTTGAAATTATAATGTATAATATATAAAATAGATTGAATTTGTATGGATGTTGGGATACAGTCAAAACATGTGTAAGAAAGTCAAATATTATATTATGTAGCTTGTTTTTATGACAGACAATCGCTCTTACAGTAACTAGTGTTGACATATTTTATTGTAGCGTACAAGTACTTGTGGTTACGTTTATAGCAATAAAATCCAGACTTTTGCCGCATACTAAGTAGCTTAGGGAAGGTATTTTATGCTTAATGATTTGTTAAATGAGTCAAACGGCCTTGAGGGATGCACAATGAATTCAAAGAAGACAATTTAATCATTTTGAGCGTTAAGGAGAAAGTTGGTTAGTAATTGGGTATAATAGTTTGGCTTAATTTTGAATTAACTCAAACTTTTATAATATGAGAGTATTTGATAAAATGTTTTATAAAATGTCCGCTTCATATTTTAAAGTTCTGTATTTTTTCAGTCTCAAAATGTGTTTATCTCTTAAAATTTTTAATTAAAGCTAAATAAATTTATCTTCTCGACTTCCTGACATTTGTATAGGATTGAGCTGATAGCTCGAAAATATTCAATATGAACCCTACAATGCAGGATTTTTTAAATTCACTTGAAAATCATTTATTTGACTTCTGTTATGGGGTAAATTAGTAAAAAAATATTTAAAAAAATTAATTTAATTTATTTCTACTTTTAAATGACAAAAAACTTTGTCCTTGTGAAATTAATTTGTGTCCCTTGTGAATTTAATTGTGAAGTGAAGTAAAACCAAATGCTCTATACTTATCTTTTCAAAACATTTTTTTTCAAGCTGAAAGATTTTTTATCTTAATTTATATAGTCCTTTTATTTTGGAGTTTTCTGTGTCTTGACTTTCGTCTCACTAGCTACTAACAAATGTCTCAAAATGGTACCCCTGGTGGTATCTACTGGCAGTCTAAAGTGCTAATGCAATGAAATGTTATATTTATTGTACTTATTGCATGGTGTTGCCGTTTGGAAATGGAGTTTTGAATCGGAAATGGGGAAAATGTCGTGTAGCCAAATGGCTACAGTATGCACTGTAGGGTTAAAATTGCATTAGTTTGATTACAATATTCCAAATAATTTTTTATAGGAATTCATTGCATAACTTAGATCTCCAAATTTACTTATATGATCTTGATACTACTAATATATGATCCGATTGACACGGAAGTATCAAAACGTAAGTATTTTTACTCCGTGTATTATAGTTTTCCCATACACCCTGCCTCTGTTCTCCTATTTTACAAATTGTACAACACGAGTAGTAGTGTAAATCGGGTGACGAGGATTTAGTTGGTGTTATATGGAGAAGTTTGAAGTTTAATTTTTTAAGTTGTAGTTCTAGGTTATTCTCTGCGTGAATAACCTACATCAACAGTTCATCTACAAAATTATAAGAATAACCCCGAACCTTCATTGTGCGGAGCAGTCGAATTTTCAAAAGTCATTTTTGTTGCTCTCAAACCGAAATCTTCTTTGTGAAGGACGTTTTCACAAGAACGTGTCCCGATAGAACCCCCTAATTTTTACCCCCCCCCCTATTTGTCGGCGCTTCGTATAAAATCTGAAGCAACAAGGGGATGGTTAAGTTAAACGCTCATTACCTTCGCCGACTCCTAAGTGACTTAAAAACGGCTAAATAACTACCCAAACTTGCGCTTCTATCCCATTAAGGCGTGGAGTTAATCTTCACCTACCTATAACATCTGCCATGTCAGGGTTTTTTCCTATTTTTCCCCTATTTTCTTCCCCTGGCGCTTAATCTCGGCTTTAAGCTCGGAAGACGTTGATTTAAAAGCCTTTGCCCAGGCTGAAGTCGTGAAGATAATTGTAAATATCAGGGTTTCACGACACGAGGACGAAAACCACCAGTAATGGGGAAAAACTGATTATAGGGACTGTTTACTTTCTTTGTTAAGACTTTCTCTTGTCTTGAAATAAGTTTGTGGTAGGTAAAACGATAGAATTTAAAGAAAATAATCTTAACAATAGTTTTACAAAAATATTTTCCAGATAAATTCGCTTTAAAGAACACTTCTAACACCGTGTAAACTTCAATATGATTTAAGTGACCTTTGAAAAACTCTTTAAAAATAATTGATAAATGGGAAAATTAAAACTTGCCATAAAGTTAAAATTAACTTGTTATATATTTACCTATTAGAGTAATAAAGATTTTTTTAAAGCTTTAAACTTTTCAAAGTGTTATAATATTCTGCGTAAAACAATTTTAACCATTGAATAATAGCCCCATGTTTTAAATTTATTATTGCAGATATTTCGAAAAGAAAAATGACTTTACTTTGACATGTACAAAGACAGTTTGTTTCATATTTCTAGATTTTCAGAAACGGGATTAGACAGCTAAAACTATATTATAAAGGTAATAGTTTTCGGTCCACAAAATGTATTACACCCTTTCCATATTGAACCTTAAATTAGGTATAAATGACTTGTAGTAGGTTTTTATATCCTATTAATTCGAAACTTTTAATTAATCAAATTACAGCATAAGAGTGAATTGATTATTTCATATCTTGTAACTTTTGTTATAGCTCTCAACCTTGAGCTTTTAAAGTTTCATTATTTATGCTAATAAACCCGATAGGCGGCTTTTTCAAAAAGCGAAAATCTATACATTTAGTTGTGATTGAACAAATTCTTCCAAAAAATGACGGCACAAAAAGAATTATCAACCCTTCGGAATGACGAGTATTTTCGAGGGTCATTAATTATTGGACAGGGGTAACTCCTCTAATAACACCCAATCGGCTATTCATCACTCATTTTTGGGGTTATTTTTCATCTTTTGATTCTTCATTTTGAACTTTTCATCAATAATACTGTTATCTGCACATTAAGAGGGTTTCTTAAGGTATTGTCTGCAGCTTTCTTATCCCCTGCTCTGCGTTTAATTAGGTAATGAATTAATTATTGTCAGATTACGTAAAGTTTCATCGCTGGGGTAGAGGCGACGTTGATTGATGGATTCCTGATCTTTTTGGAGATGGTGGCAGCACCACAAAAGAAAACGATTTGGAACTCGTTTCGCTTCACTTGCCTCGTTTGCGCGGGAATTTCTGGCTTGAGAAGTTTCTTCGATTTCTTGGTATCGACAGTTGGGGGCGAAACCGAAAGGTAGTGGGGTGATGAAAAACTTGAATGTTTGAGACTGGTCGTCAAGGGCAAAATTTATGTAAAATAAGTTCTACGATCCCATTGGTTGTATATTACTTTTTACACGTAAGTTTTATTTTTTTATCTGGCCAGAAAAAAATAATACGTACGTGTTTATCAAACAAAAAGGTTTTCAATATTAATCTGTTACGATGTAGGGCACAATTAAAGTGTAAAAAAGTTATACTTAAGTGGGAACTTGCAACTTTATTGAAAGCAGTGTTTTAACATTTTAAATTTCTTTTAAGTATTAGGAGAGTACTTCCTTAACCCTTTCAGACCTGGACAATCCAAATTTCTCATTTGATTCATTGTTAATCTCAGGCGGTTTAGAATTGTAAGGGATAAAGTTTAAAATTAAGCTGCATAAAATTGTTAAAGCATATATGTTTTTTCCTCCATTTTAATAGGTTTAAAACTCGGAATTTTATAAACTGAAATTTAATGTATAAAAAATACTTACCGAAATAGTTTATCCAAGAGCATCTTGTCTTCAAATCTTCATCAGGTCTTATGGTCCTTTGGATAAATTATAACTTTTGATTTGCTTAGTTAACTATAATCTAATTTTGTAACCAGCCTCTTTTAGGATTAAACAGTTAAAAAACAATTCTACCCCTCAAATATACCTTTAAATGTTATTTTGCAGCTTATTATATCAGTTGTTGAATCAAAGTAAATATGTTCAAGGTTGGTAGCCTAGTTATTTTTTCAAGTTTCTTGGACTTTTTTTAACCCTAAAAACTAATACTTTTATTCGTAAGTGATGACAAAATTATTTTACGAAGCTTATAACTCCAAACAATGAATAGAGCATGGCTGATTTCCTGGAATATTCTAAAGAAAATACCCTACACATCTCTGGCATAATTTTGGTTCTGGAACTTTCTACGTCAATAACCCTAGAAGAGCGTAATGTATTCAGATTCGATCAGACGATGAAAGAAATTCCCGTAAAATCTCTGGCGGAGAAATAAAAGTGATGGGGGAAGAGAAATAAAATTAACCTCATCCTTCGCAAATCTTGTTGAACACCAAGTTTGAACAGGGCATCCTACACCAGTCTAAAGAAACCGTTTTTTTCTCTCCCGAATCTGCGTTGTGTTTTTGCCCCGGAGTTATAATTATCAAGCATCGGGTTCTATGAGGAAAGGACCGTACAGACGGAATTTGGCTCTCTGCTGGAATATTGTTTTTGTTAAAGAATATTCAAATTAGATGGCCGGCCGTGTGTTCCCGGTTTTTTAAATGATTAGTTGGGGAACATTTAATTGAAAAACTTTGGCGAGGAAGGGTATTTGTTGAATAACAATGTGGGGCGTCTTCCCTGGGAAAAGGGCCGCTGGAAGACGCCGAGTTTGGCTTGGTTTCGAAATAATGTATTGATGAATGAGTGATGCATATCGTTCTGAGCTTGATTTCGTCTTGCAGGAACAGTTATAAGCTTCTTGGAGTAAGACAACGTAGAAAAAATAATGTACGGCGTACCATTTTGAAAGGTTTTGTAAAGAAATTAAATTACCCGATAACAGTGCAACTTGGTTAACTTTTAGAGGTCCCTAAATCGAAGTGGATATTGCTCTTTTTCCTTATAACTTTTCTAATAAAAAATATTTTTAGTAAATGTTTTGGGTAGTTAAATCTGTTTAGGTGTTCTGATATATCGAAGTTGCTCTGTATATTTCAAGATATAATTAAAAACGGGGATTTTTCTAGATCCTTGAGATTTAAGTTCGTAAAAAGTGTATAGCTTGAGTTAAATTATGATCTCCTTCCAAGAATTTTGTTAAGTTTTCTGTTGTCGATTGAAAAACACTTTCAAATTACATTATATGGTTACATATTTTTAATTTCGGTCATATTTCCCATTTTTTAGCTTTATTTGTCTGAGCAGTCACTTTTATATCGAATCGATTTGTATCGAAAGAGATATCAATTTGTAAGAAAGACATATATGATTAGTACTACCAATGAAATGAGCATAATATTGTACACTGCCCTTATACCCCAGGTTCACGACAAGGGTTTGAATATCGGTATCTGGGCGTATCAGAAAATATGGAGTGCATATTAGGGAACTTTTGGGGGAGATATAATGTGTAAATAAAGTTGGTTTCTCTGGTCAAATTTCAAATTTTCAGATTCTAGAATCCCTTGGCTTTGCCCTTGATCAATAGAGTAAAAATATTAATTGCTCCTCCTGCGTTTCATTCTCAATTCCCTAACCACCCCACAGTTCAACTAAGGATTTCGGCTTGATTGCGGCTGCAATCCTCCAGCATAAACAGCAACAAATCGGCCTCACGCAAAAAGCTTC
This sequence comes from Tetragnatha versicolor, assembly GCA_024610705.1. NCBI lineage: Eukaryota > Metazoa > Arthropoda > Arachnida > Araneae > Tetragnathidae > Tetragnatha > Tetragnatha versicolor. The sequence goes on from JANDEH010000009.1 coordinate 53,906,606, forward strand.
CTCCCGACCTGTCATCTCGGAGTTAACTAGGATCGCCACGGATGACTCTCCACTTGGCCACCATGGCGATTATTGGCGCCGATTCACCTCAAATATCCGTGAAAAGTCGGTGGCTTGTGAATGGGGCGGCAATTGGCAGAGGTAGTGGCGCTTTTTTTAAAGATGTCTTGGGCTGATGGGGTTGTTGGTTTTGCGTGCGGAAGCTGCGGTTTGTCTTTGAGGCGAGGCTCGTTTGTTGGAGTTTTTCAGTGACGGATGTGTCAAATGTATCACGCCATCATTTGATACATTTTATAGTAACTTGTTGTTTCTCATGAGCTTATTAAATATGGCTGAAATAAATTTTTGAAGGTTGTGTATAGGGGGTGAAGAATATATGGCCAAGCGGGTAAAAATATAAACCAGTTTTATTCTGTCGAGTAGTACAGAACATAAAGATACAACACAAAGTAAACAATTAAAAGGTTAAGGTTAAAGTTAAATCAGATATATCCTAGTGAACAATATTAAACTCCTCAAATCAGTTACTGGTTAGCATATTCAACAGGGGGAAATGTTTGATTAAACTATAAAAAACTAATAAGGTAAACTTTAAAAAATATATTTTGAAATAACGATGAAGTGCTAACTAATTGTTATTTCGAAACAACGAATGTAATGCACTGATTAATGGTTTATTTGCTCATTAAATATATTGTTTCAACATCGCAATAATTTCGTTCGAAAATGAGGCATAATTTTCAAGTTACGCCTACAACTTTCATATGAGTTCAAAACAAGATACAAACGTGTTTTTCAGAAATTTAAAAAGTTCATTGGGTTGGGTTTATACTGTTGAGTAGATAAATACTTATTACTTATGAAATTCGTTAAGGGATGACTCATCACCCGAAGCTATTCCATAAAATTTTCAATGATGTTTATATCAAAAGTACACTAATATGTAGTTTTCATGTGAAGTTTGTCTTTTTTGAGCATGTTTTTTTCCTTCAAGCTTCAAGTTCCAATTTAATAAAAGTTCAATCCTATTCAATATGATCAGGTTTAAATTCAATAGAAATAATGAAGAGAGCTCAAAAACCCTAATAAATTTAAAGAAATAAAATTCATTTTTAAAGAATCTTGTCTGGAAAACACGTTTTGTTCCAAAAGAGTTCGTTTAATAAGTAGGAGATCTCGTCGTTTTAAAAGTAAAGCTGAAAGTTACCAGTAATTCGCGCACCGGAATTGAGTGGTATGAAATTCCATCAAATTTGAAGTAGTTGATTGTATCGTGGAGCCAATTTTCGGGAGATGCCTCATCCAGCTACAAACCACGAAATATTTGACAAAAGCGAGAGGAAGTAACGATTACAGTGTGGAGGAGTTTCCGATGTGAAATATGTTTTCCCCGATAGGTTGCTTGTGGCGAAAATATTACAAAGAGGAGGAAGAAACATGAAAAAAAATATATAAATTCCTGCCGCTTTAGAAAAGTCAGTTTGATAAAAAAAAACCCGGACAAAATTGCTTTATGGACTACCCAAGAGCTCTGAGAAAAATCTGTTTTCGCTATCGCATATTTCTAAAGAGGAATTGAAAAAGATTGACCACTACAAACTATTTTGAGATTTGAGATGGGAACGGGAATTCAAAACTGGATGGAGGGAGAAGTGGCATTATTTTTCTACCCGGCCGAGTTTTAAGTTGAAATCTCCGATAAATAGGAAATATTTGAATTCGCTTTATCCGACTTAACTTTTTAAGGCTAGAGTAAAACAATCCGGAAGGGGAGATTTTTTCCCTTTCGTCGTTCTCTGTTGAAGCTAAACTGGTGTGAATCAATTTCTTACGAGCTGGTATTGATCAGATGTTTGTCGTCGAATACAAGGTTTTTAATGTCGATAAACAGTTTTTGTCGTTCGTTTATTCTTTGAGAAAATCGAACACCGACGTAAGGGCTCTGTGATGTAAGCGTCGATTCTTCGGGGAAATTTTTGAGATTGAGCTTTGGTTTTTATTTTTGAGCATAAACTGGATTCAAAGTCTTCGAATGCGAATTCTCAGAATGGGTAGAATATCCTTGAACTAGTTTTGACGATTTAACTTGAGTGAAAAGTATATTTACAGTGGTTGTTATTGTATTTGATGTAAGAAATATTTATTATCGTTATTTACAGATAAATGGAATCTAGTTTTTAAATTAACATAAATTAAGTTTTACAATGCCTATATGGACCAAAAAACATTTTTAAATATAAAAAAATGTAAGCCTATACTGTCTTGCTGTGTGTTTAAAGAACGCATTGGCTCTGATTTTGGGGGACAAGCCGAGGTCCCTAAAACTTTTAAGTTGGAGAGTTATGATGAAGGAATAGACGTGTTTAGAGGTAAAAAAAGTTAAAATTACTAATCTAATGTGTTAGATCAGTGGTTCCCCACTCAAATTTGTCTGCGGACCACTTCACTTAAATTTGAACCTCTGCGGACCATCTCTATCTCTAACTGTATCTTCAAAATTTTAACTTTTTTCGGTGCATTCATTCCTCATGGAGGGTCTAAAATTTTGGCTTTTTTCTGAAGTAAGGGAAACAGTCTTGCAATGTTTCTAAATAGAATAATAAATAGAATCAAATAATATATTAAACTTAAAAGAAAAATTAACATTACATTAAATTTATATCTAATTATTTAAAAATATACCTTTTATAAAAGACCATTTAACCATTTTTATCAAGCCTTTTTATCTATTAACCCCGGAAGGGTTCACACCTACCCAACAGTTACAGGTTATAAAAACAACAGTATAAAATAGTTCTTCTTCTTCTTTTTCATAACTAACAAATAAGGTAATAAATTATTCGTGGATTTAAATTAGAAAGAAAGTATTTCTCTTTAATTTAAACTGCAGGTCGAATGAGATAACCATGAATTCGGTTTGATAAAAAAAGGAAACTGGACATTAACTGACTGTTGTGGCAGAGGAAATTCTATAGGAAAGGTGGGTGAGGCTGATGTTCTCCCGAAAGAAACCTCGTCAAAAGTCAATAATTAAAGCGATTAAAGAAAATAATTTATGTGTTCAAAAACTTTCGCATTTTCGGCACTTAAGTTTTCTCATATCTTCGAACAAACCTATTTCGCGTGTATCTAAGAAATTTCCACTTTTCATACCACGATTTCTCGAAGATCCTCTGTCTGACCATAGAATCCCAGTTTGAAGTATCTTTCAACACGTCCACGCTTCGCTTCGTATCAAACCAAGTATAAGTCCGATCATTCGATTCTTTACTAGCCCCCTCCCGACGCCTCTCAGTTTTAATTAATCTTATGCAATACTTTTCCACATCATCACATTCATTTCTTTTTTACTCTGTAATAAACTACTGTTGAATTAAACTGCAAAATAATGGAAATGAACTAATGATTCATAGGAGAGAAAAAGAACATAACACTTTCCACACATTATTTGGATAAGTTAGTTAAAAATCTTCTCACGGACCACCTCTGAAGGCCTCACGGACCACCAGTGGTCCGCGGACCACCTGTTGGGAACCACTGTGTTAGATGAATCACGAAGTAAGAGTCGTGAATAATTTAGATTCTTTTTTAATTTTACCATATTTATTGTAACTTTGCATTAAATTCCTAGTAAGAAAAACTAAGTGGAATATTAAAATTTTTATTTAAGAAATTCAGGTATGGATTTCTTTCAAACCAGATAGGAAAAAATTTCGACGATTTTTTAAATGAGTTTCTTAGTAAAAAAACGATATGATACGACCAAATATCTATGCTTGATATTATTTTGTGTTGACTAATGTTGAATGGTTGAAATTTTGAACTGTATAGAAGTGTTTCACCTGTTGGACAATGTTTGGAAACTTATTTTTATTAGAATGTGAAATCCTTAGATTTAGGAGTACAGTTTTTCAGAAACACTCCATCAGTGGTTATAATTATTTCCTTGCATATTTTACTCGGAGCAGAGCAAGATGTTTTTATGGCAATGGAATGAATTTACCAACTAATTTTATATAGTTTTAACGGTAAAGAAATCGTATGTGATAAAGATAACCCCCAAGAATAACCTGGATCTTTAGTAATATATAGTTCATTTGGATCATTGAAATACATCTCAAAATGACCTAGCAAACTTTTCCAACTGTCTCTACAACATTGTTAACTGTAGATTTTCATCTGCGACTGTCTACTGCATATTGGCATTTCTACTGCATCTGTAGTCCCGCCTCCTAGTAGGCGAGCCACTACTTCGCATGCAGCCTGCTTGCCATTTCTGCAGCTATCAGCTTGCCCCATCTCTTTCCGTGCCAGAGTTGTCGAAACTCTTCGCTCCTCAGTCGTCCGTATAATAATGACGTAAAAAGGCCGATAAGATCGCCTCGACAATGGGACACGCCGAGTGGATGACACATAAAGCGAATTATGAAGAGTTATTTTCAATGTCAAGCCATTGCTCATTTCGAATTCCCGCAGATGGAAATCTCTGCGGTTTGACGTCACGGACTCTGTTCTTGGATTTGCATCGGTGACAAGCGCTAATGTTGGCTCGAATGGTTGCAAATGGGAGGGATTTTGGATCGGTAGCCGCGAACCTGGCGTTGGAATGTGGTTATGGTGACAGCCCTCCGAAATTGTGACAGAGATGGACAGTTGGGAGCTGTCTGGCACTGGCAACTTAAGCAAGGATCCACGAAGTTAGGTTTCATAACGAAGATGCTGCCACTAGGGTTGTTTTGCATTTGGTTGTGTAGGTACCATGTTCGGTATGTGCTGGTATTATTTAGCAAGGGCTGTGGGCACTTGGACTGGTTATTGAGGTCTGACGAAAAGGATTTTTGTACTTTTTTTATAAAATCATACAAATCCGAATTCTGTTTTATTTTATGAATTCTAAATTATTGTTTTTTCAAGAAATTGCTTTGTATTTGAATGAGTTATGGGAAAAATGAAACTGAAAAATGAAATTTTATAATTAACCCTTTATGCCCCAAATTATTTTCCTCATCCTCATCCAAAATTTGTCAAGTTTACGTAACTACAACTATAATAAACTAAATTTGGCTTTACATGACGAAAATTGGACGAATTTGGAACATTGGGCAGTGGGATTTAAAAGTCCCGTCGGGACATAAAGGGTTAAAGCTCTCTCTCTACACGAGATATATCACAAATTAAAGTTGATTATTAAAATGTGAAAAATACTTTCCATGTATAATATAAATATACTCTATTTCCAAATATACCCAAGAAACATCATCAACATCAAACTATCTAACCTAGAACTAACAAATCAATAAAACTCGTAAATGGAAAAAACCTTTAAAAAGTGCTAGATGGCACGAGTTTCTATACAACGGTATATTCCATATTATTTACTGAAGTAACAATACTTCAATAAATTTAACTCGATGGAGTGTTATGATATTAATAAAAAAATAAGAACTAATCACTTCACATCGTCTACAAAGTTATGCACCCTCTGAGCTGGCAAATGGGAAACTTTTGCTCATTCCTGGGTTTATCCACCCATGCATACATACTTTGACAAGACCCATAATAAATTTTCTGTAACAAGACAGTAAAAAATTAAATTGCATCAACTTAGACATTTTGATTATGTGAAATTTCGTCTGTACCTTGCTTCATAAACTCCTTCTGAAACTTTTATTTAAACCAGACAAATTTATTACCACACGAGGGCTTCCGACTAGAAAATCTCAAATTGATAACTCGCTATCTTCTCGAGTGCAATCTCTTTCTTCAGTTTACGTAATGCCATCCACACTAGCATTTGGGAGAGAGCTCCAAAGCCCTCATTAAAGGGGACAAAGAAAGTGAACAAAAGTAAGACGGTCCTGATTTCCGAGGCAATGGAGCGTGGAATTGTTTCTTGTAATAAATAACCCATTCCACCCCTTCTTTTAAAGCATTCCATTCTTTTGTCTCGGATGGTTAGCCTCCAGCCGAGATTCAAATGAAACCGGCTAATTCCGAAACTGTGTAATTGCGTTTCACTTTTGTAAGTGGCCGGCTCCCGAGACTTTAAAAAGTTGACACTTTTGGAGCGAGGCGTTTATTAAGATGTGCTTCGGAATTAAACTAATTAAATGTTGCGGCTTGAAAAATGTAAGTGGGTTTAGTGGGCTGATTAGTAAAAAATGCAGGTTGGCTAATGTTTTTATTAATGTTTGTGGGGTGTTTTTTTAGCGTCGAGCTATTTGAATTAAATTTTGTACTATTTGCTTTTGTATATTTTAGGTGTCACTCAAAGGTGAAATGCCTTTTTGGCTTTAGTACAGGGATATATCCCCAAGCTGCTGAAAGTTTAATTTTAATGCTGGCTAGAATTAACTGTGAGAAAATAAATTGCCTCTCTGAATGTTAACATTAGAAGATAAATTCTTTTAGATGCTTCTGAAATTAGTTCAATTTACGTGTGAACCGAAAGATGTTAAATGAAAAGCTTAGGCAATGAATTGTTAAACTCTTTCTCATGAAGGTAAAAGTATCAAATACATACCTTGCAAGAAAAATTTAAATATTGAAAGGATTCTGTGCAAGTTTGTTTCATAAACATTCCAAATTTTGACTTTCCTAAAGTTTTAAATTAAATTTGTTTAGTTTAATCAGATAAGGAAATTATCTGTCAATGTTCCACAAAGTTTAACATTTAGAAGAATATTAATCTAAGCATGGAATATCTAAATTTGTTCCCTAAGGCTATGATAAACTAAGCCAAAACTGGTATTTATTCACTATACCAGGGAAACTGGATATTTCCCATTTCTCTCATGAGAATTTCTAAAATTATCCGCTTTATTCTGGGTCCATATCTCAAATATGTTTATGGCTTCAGAAACGGATCATTTCCTCGCATCGGGACAACCAAATGAAATGCTCCAGGAAGTGATTTCTTCAGAACCAAGTTATTATACTAGTTGTAAGAAAATAAACAGAGCTATGCAGATGTAGTGAAGTTTTATCCGTATAGTTTTGCGAAGTAATGATCAAAGCATTTTCTACGGGTACTCCAAAAGAAATATTGGGGCATTTGATGTGAAAAATTATACCCATATTTGGCATGGAAAGTGTAATGACTTGGGCTCCATTTACCATTTCCCAAATGGTCATTTTTGAGATGGCTCGAAGTCTGGATGTTTCTGGAGAATTTTTAACAAGATTTTTGTATGACATTAATTTTACGGACCGACACTGTTGTAAGGGGATGTTAAACATGCTCACACTGGATAGGACGTATTGATAGAATACATTTAACTCGCAGTAAGTATTTATATTGAAATAAATTTTATTCATATGAACAATATGATTTTATTATTTTTTTGTACGAATAACGATGGCTTTTTAAGATTACTCTTTCAAATAAATCGCATTTTTTGGATTTAAGTGGTGGTACGTGTTTACTCGAAACCTAATAACACGAAATCTGGGTGTAGACTTTCCTGGAGAAATAATTCTTCTAAACACAATTAAATAAGTTAATAAGTCTTGACCCAAATTTTATACCCAAAAAGTAGTTATAAAATACAGTAAATTCTCTTTATTTCAAACAATGATATCGCTAAAACTTTTATGCCTCGGAAAAATATCCCCCCTAGAAATTAAAGTTGTACTCTATTTTTTCTTGTAATTTCGAAAACTCGCTACATTGAAAAAAATTTCCTGTCCCTTCCATTTTAAAATATCGAGTTTTTACTGTGTATCTAATTTAAGTAACAATTGAATCGTCAGTTTAAAAAGGTATAAGTCCAAAAACAATGTTTGAAAAAATAAAAAAAAGTAACGGTATAAAAAACGGAATTTTCGTTGTATACTAAAATAATTTGTACAGGAACTTCATGATACTAGTGAGAAAACAGATCAATCATAGAAATGAACTTGAGTACATCCATAAATATTTTAGAGTTTAAAGAAGTTGATGCACTTGTTGTCTTGTTCCTTTTTCAACCTTATGGGGGAAATTTCATTGGAAAAAAAATCAACCACTTAAACTGACGATTTTAATTATATTTTTGCGTATTTATTATAAAAAAGTGAGAAATAAAATGACTTAGACAAATAAATTCATTATAAAACTGAGTCGTATATTAGCAGGATCAATGGAGAAAGTGAATATGAATGGGCGAGTCGAATATTCCTTCGAAAAAATTAATTAAAAACCCTTCTAAATTAAAAGAAAATGTTATTTTGGCTTAGTTTATAACACAAAGAATAAGAAAAGAAAGACAAATGAACTTTAATTCCAAATTAAATTTAAAAAATACAATGAATGGACATCGATTTCGCAAATTCAAGGGGCTATATCTGCCTATAGGGGCAGCTATTTTCCCCCTCTTTCCACTCAGGCGTAGCTTGGAGATTTTCTAGCACAAAAAGTCAATTCATTATTTTTTGGACATATTCCCTTTTTCAAATAGGCGATTCAATCAAAATTCTTTGTTTTCAACATAATGGAGAATGGTGGAATTCACGGATTGAACGGATCTTTAAAAAAGGTTTATATTTTGGGATCTCTAAGAAACAACTTTAAAGACTATTCCGTCCCCATTCCCCAAATGTGTATTGCTCAAGCGCTCTTAAATGAACAAAAACGTGTCACTCCATGAACAAGACGAACAGTTCCCAATGAATGCATCTATTCATTGAAACAAGGCATCAGAAGCGCCTCACTGGCACCTGTGTCAATACGCCTTCGTTTCCCGGCCGGCCTTATCCCAGTAACTCTATAAGCCAGAATTACTGCCTTTGACACTGTTCCCGACAAAGACAAAGCGCTGCAGAAGCAAAATCTGGAGGCCGTATCAACGGGTAATAGTGTGACCAGAGCCTAATCCCGAAAGTTAATCGTACTTCGCGTGATTTATAAGATGGGCTGGCTATTTAGGAGGGGTAAATGGCACATGATTGGGAATTGCGACGGCTACCTGGGCTATCTTGGTGGGTTATCGCGATTCGGAAGGGTATTCGGACATTGCTGCGTGGCTGTCCTTTAATGTGCGGTCGAATGCGAGTTTTCGAACTGGATGATGGCGTTAGATGTGGTTTGGAATGATTATTTAAAATGTAAATTGTAATAAATCTCTGGTAAATGTCTGCAAATCTAGCCTTGCGGACTTATTTGGTGGGGCCTTACGAATTTTACGCTAAAAATCAAACTCGCTGTTTAGTCGAGATAGTTAAATTCAGGTATACCAACACTATTGTTTAATATGATTAATGGATATGTTACGGGCAATGTGATAAATCGGGCATTATTAATAATGCTCGAAGTGGAGGAGGGCGATGTGATAAATTCAATGACATATGTATCAATAAAATTTATCACTTTGCCCACCTCCACTCTGGGCATTATTAATAATGCCCAATTAAGCACTTTATCCGTAACAGATAAATATTTTACTTATATTACGAATATATTAGTTTGATATTCCATTCATTTCAGGCTTTATAATACGAAACAGTTTCCAATAAATGGTTAAAGGAATTTAGTTAGTTTTATAACGTCATCTAATGCTTTTAATCATTAAGTTTGTTTTGAGGTATGTGCCTTTTTGGAAAAAACTGTCTGTTTATATATCCTTTTCTTGTACAGTGGAAATATTCATTGTTATGGTAATATTAATACTTTGAAAATTGTACATAAAATTCGACTAGAAAATGCATTGGTTTTATGATTTATCGAGGTGAAAGTTTAAAATTATGTGCGAAAAATGTGTAAAATAATGTTTATTTAAAAAAATATGTACCACGGATTGGTAAAGATTTTTAATTGAGGAGCCTAGAAGCCATTCACTTGTATCAATTTACCACATCAACATTCGACTCCACAGCAACTACTTACTGCACATAACTCCAATACTAAAAAAACTGCTCTCTTGTACCCCTTGGCTTCTAGGCTCCTCAACTCTAATCATTTTCAAAAATACTGTCCTCTAAAGGAACTAACGACTGGTCAACATAAAATAAATTGAAACGATTTAAAATTTATAGACCAAAAGTGTTGCATGGCACGCAAATGCAATGTTCACCCACACCAAACGACAATAGGTCGTTAAAATCATTTTCGCCGAGTGCCAAATCGTCGGTATAAGCTTCGGAATTGAATGGGCAAGTTATTGACTCCCCTTTTTTACAACTTTCAGGATTTATGAAGTGCTGAGCTTCATCAGTTCAGTAGCCAAGCACATCCGAAGAAAAGCCTCACTGCCTTCGACATTAGCTGTCCTCTGCTGCGCATTGGTTGCTTATAGGCCCCTAATCGACCTGGTAAGTTTTATTGTCTTCTTTCTACCAATTCTTTTGTGTAAGGCCAGTTTTCAGCAGATCGAGCGGGGATGGAGGATGTGAGTATGTTTTTCAAGTATTTAGTCGTGATCAAGGTCATCTCGGAGGAAAAGGTGTGTTTTGAATGTTTTTTGTGTGAAGGTTGCACGATAAGTGATTTTTATTTTAAAGTACCGATAGAAACAAACTCCTATAATTCAGGCAGTTCTACCATATTACTTAACAAACTATAGCTCATAGAACCAAACTATAGTCCCTTGAATTTATGATTTGATCTCCAGATCTTAGAGCTTCAATTTGCATTACTTTTTTAAGAGAAGTTTAATAATCTTTTAGCGGTGCTTTAAAACATATTCTTATAGGTATTTTTTCTATTTGGAGAATATTTTTCTATATTGTAAGATCTAATTATTTCCAAATTCTTGCGAGGTTAATTCTTTGATAGAAATTCAGAAGTTTATGAAAGTTGTATCGAGATGGAGTCAATTATGTTAAATACTAAAAACATTCGTAGATATATATTTCTAACTAATTTTACAGTTTATCCTACGTTTTGCATGTGTTTTTTTCTGATGAGCGTCATGCAATTATCCAGCCAACTGGGTAATATTAATGTCCCTTTTTATTCAGCAACTTGGAATACCCTTTTTCTAAAGATGTGTTAACATTTAAGGCGAATAGACTATCTTTATTGTATCATTTTTTTAAAACTAAAATACAATTAATACTAAATGCATTTTCCTAAATTTCTTTATCTTTCTTTAAAAATTTTATATTCGCTATATTATATGAATTGAAATCAAAATACTTAGATTATAAAGGGAAATCAGTTATCTCTGGTGTTTTTTGGTTTTCTAACATATTGGTATTTCAATAAGTAAGGAGAATTTAACGATTCACTGCGTATCAAAAATTTAAACTAAAATGAAAGTTTAAAGAGATCTTTTTTTGGTGTAGTTAATATCGTTGAAACAAAATATGATTTAACAATGATTTAACGAGTACTATATTTCTCTCAAAGTTAAAGATCGTTCCATGAAGCAAGGGGTATTTAAATTACTTGACGATGTCTCATTCAGAAAAGAACTAGTCTTCCATGGAAAGTTTTGTCCAGCAAGAAATCCTTTCTTGGAGTGTTAAACGTTGTTAAAAAGAATTTACTGAGTCTTGTTTAAATAATCTGAATCTGATTATCTGGTTTCCCTATTTAAGGCATTTTTGGGTTTGTTTCCTTTTAAAACTAAAAGAAATCATGAGTGTTACTTCAAACCTTTAATTTAAATCCAAACTGCAAATTTCTTAAAGTTTTTAATGCAATTATGTGAGAATATCTCAAGTTTGCACTCTATCAGGCGATTTGTAACAGTTTTGTTCACATTGTTATCAATATTGATTTTTTATAATTACTAGTTTAGTTTCACATAATTTAACAAAAAGCAAGACTGGATGCAGTTACAGTTTCATACCTTAAAATTTTATCTTCATTGCTTAATTCGCTGTAAGCCCCGCCCTTAATTTTCTCGAATCACTAGATTTTTTTGTACTCCTACCGTTCTTTTAAAGTATTCCACTCTGTACCCTTGCATCTTGTTTATTACTCACATAATATGGATTTTGTAATTTTCTGGATTTTTACTGGATTTAGCCGAATATCACCACTCAACACACATGGATTACAGTCTTTTTTAGGGCTTTCCCCTGTTTTTTGACGATAGCCAAACTTAAATCTCGTAAAAACCAAGAATTGGTTGTTTTTTTAGTTCTCACAGCCTCGTCCAAACTGCCCTGATGCGAATGTTGCGTGCGGGACTGTGTAATTGAGCTATCCTTTCAGTGAATCTTCGCTTTCCGTTTGTGAAAGCAGCTGCCAATATAAACACCATCTGTGTGGTTGGCACCAAAACTGGCGCCTCTTTTAATGCCATGCGATGCGATTACTTCAAACCTCTCACCAGGAGGAATGTCTGATCAATTAAACTCACAGATGGACCCGATGATGGATTGGGCCCACAGGGCTTGGAATTGATCACGGCTTTCACCTGTTGTGACAGAGAGGAACTGTGCGAGTGCTACAGCTACTACTGGGGTGGCCAAGTTGGGACAGAGTTGCCAGGCTCTCTTGACTATTCTATATAGTAATAGGCCACTGAGACATGTGTTACGAGCAGTTATACTATTGTAATTATCATCGAAAAATGTTTCTTGTGCAATGAGAAAGCAGCGTAAACAGAAGTAATTAAAATACTGCAAAAGAATCGGTCACTGAAGTTGCGTTATTGAGCGTTTTTGATCCTGTTTCAGTGGCCTATTCTATACTAAGTTGCAACTTAACTTGAGCCTGTAGAAATATGCTGCGAGCAACCAAAGAAGGTAGTTCCCCGCGAGGTGTCTGAATTTTGAGTGAAATTTATAGCTTTAATTTTGAATAATTATTAGTTTTTTAAATCCACGTATATGAAGCATCTTTTCATCCCGATATGCATAAAATGTTCAGTATTATTATTTTTTAAAGTGGAGTAACGCGTAGTAGTACAACTCGCTCTCAAACTCGCCAGCCAATAAGAGCTTCTAGCAACCCAGCAGGCTTTCTGTTTACTCAGATTTTCTTCCGCGTGGTCATGACGTCAGGCTCAACTTAAGTTGCATTGGAATATAGATGAACAGACTAAAGTGTGGACATGAAGGAAGCAAATGCTATTTACAATTACAATATATAAGTAAATGCACCATGGGATAAGATATTTTTCTTCAATTTGAGTCTATACCCGTCAGGGAATCTACTAAAGATTCTGGGTAATGTAAATGGAATAACAAATGTAAACTTCCCCTTATAAACGTTGAATTTGTTACATTTAAAAAAATGACATCAAAAATAAAAAATAAGAAACTTATTTAATACTTATCAATAGTGTTTCCTTTCATTTTGCCATCTATATTTACATTTTTTGTTTTCTAAAAACTACCTGTTGAGTTCTCCTTTCATATCTGGAATACCTCAAACGTTTAGGAAAAATTTTGGTAAACTTAGATTCAGACTTTTACTATCGTAAAATCTAAATGTATCAAATGCAATCAAATACAGCCAAATGCAAAATAAAGCATGGCATTTAAAAGGTATCAAGTCAATATTTTTGTTTGAAATTTTATTGGGTGAAGATGGATCATAAAATTTTAAAAATTAAAACAATTTTTAAATAACTATCTAATTCCATACATCAGAGCCAAAAAAGAGTTTAGTAGTTTTTAATAAGGAAGAGAAAACAAATTTTTTTATTAATTAATCTTGATTACTACAAAAATTTTAAATAAAATTACATTTTAGTTCATCTTTCCAAAACGCAGTAGAGAACTATCAGAAACTTTTTACTCTGAAATACAGAATTGAAATTGAAATTTGTATGAATATAAAAAATTTTTTTTCGTTCATTTTTAATAACTGAATATTTTTATATTTCTAATTTTCAACTGAAATAGTAATGCCTTCCTTAATATACTAAAAATTTAAAACTAATGTTTCACTAATTTATGCAGACCTTGTTATGTTGAACTTAACACAAAACTAAACATAAAATCCCCGTTGGTCCCTTTTACTAAACATTCTCACCATACTTAGATTTGGGGTTGTTACTCATTAAAGGCAAGTTTACCATTAAAAAATACCGCCTCCACCCACGTTTTTTATTGTGAAAACCCGTTCACAGGTAATGAGCCTTAAAATTTGGCAAACAGTTTGTACTAGATTTTCCGATGTTTCTTTTTTGCAAGAACAGATGTTATTAATGATTCTTGAGCTGTTCTAAAGCGAACACAAGATTCTCGACGTAGTAAGAGAATTTTTTAGGTGTAACGCTGTTTAAAATGTCGATGGAACTACTTATTGTAAAATTTCAAGTATTTAGAATGTTGCTATAAAACTTAAAGCATGGTAAAATTATTTTTTGTTTATAGAAGACACGGAAAAATCTGCGCTTTTATACTTTTGTTTGCGTTCACTTATTAATTAAGCGCTGATTTTCGAAGCACTTTGTTCAATAAGATAAACAAAAATGTATCCGGTATTGCGAAATCTTTCTACTTAAAATATAGTGTCATAATACTTGAAATTATGGCTAACATGTTTTTTAACTGTACCCGTTTTGTTCCAAAACTGCTCCTTGAATAGAACTTGTTATACTCTATACATTTAGAATTGGCGCTTGAGAAATAGTGCTTTCCCCCACGCTAGAAGCGTAACCATAGTTACTATCTTCGAGCAGCCAATAGTAAGCCTTCTTCGTCACTTTGACGAAGATAGTTGCTATGGTTACCTATCGGTGGTGGGGGAAGGAAATAATTTCAAGCGCCAGTTCAAAATGAACAGACTATACCATAATAGCCTTTAAGAAACGAGCCAGTAAAAACTTCTAGATTAAAATTCACAATACTGTTATGCTCATCCTTTATCTCATTTACAAAATGTGATCATGAAATTGCTGTAAAAAACACTATTTCAATTTAACCCAACCAAATGCACTTTTCCATTAGGTAGATTAGCTTGAGGCCCTAACTACGTGTAATTGTAGATAGGGGTGAGTTTCGCTGGTTCATAAGTGCACATCAGGGCTTACCTCTAACAATAGTTTTCCACCAGTCTCATCAGTTTGACAATCTAACTAATGGTAGTTCACCAGTTCCACCGTGGGCGTTAATTGTACCAGAAGCTAAAACCCTTGCTAATATAACTAATTTTGTATCGCTGAATTCTGAAATGATTCAAGACGCGTTTTGAATAATTCCGTCACTGCACTGGCCTTATGAAATTTAATGCTTGGCCGCTCGCCTATCTATCATGCCATGTCCGCTGACTAATTTCAAGTCGGCGTTGATGATGAATTTTAAATGAAAGATTTCCATTTATACCTAGCAGCTGACTATTAATTATTTTGTTTGGCGGAATATGCAGTTAGGTGTTCGAGCTTTATGAGGTGAGGGGGGTTGCGAGTTTCAGATTTGTGAAATTCAGCCATGTGGTATTGGTCCTTATAAAGAGCACGATGGAGCAACAATTTGCTCACTAAAGCAGTCTTCGATGTAACTGTACTTGGGAAATCATTTTATTATTGGGTTTTAATTTATACGAGTTAACGAAATTTATATAGATCTGATGATGAAAAAACGAGAATATCAAAAAAAATCCATTGTTGGAAAAATAAAATATTATCTGCTTTGTTTAGCACTTGTATAAAGATCTAACAAGGAAATTTAGGTAGAAAATAATAATTTCAAATACCACTTGCTATATCCAGGTTCTTTCGTTTTAAGCGAGTTTTGTTACAAGAGTTTCATTTAAAACCACCCAATTACTACCTTTTTCTTGTTAAAATTTACTTGATCATACCGTATACCACACCGAACTCACTCAGAGAAGTGCCTCCCTCCTTGGATTCGTGCCTGGATACGGCCAGATTTAATATAATCTCTGTTTCGTATGTTGTGGTTCAGTTTAGGAATGCAAGCAAATTAAGAAAAATCCGGCTTTATTTTAGCCACTGAAAATAATACTTTGAAATATGAGCACAGCTCTAATAGTAAACAAAAGTGTATTAACGAAAATAATAACAAGAAGCAGAATCATTCAGGATCAAAAATCATAAGTCTCTACGAAATTAACGTCCCTTTATATTATGTGAAATCACTGCTCGCAAGTCTCTTCGCTTTTCCTCTGTCTGTCTGTTTTTCTTCCATCGTAGTTTTTTCTTCCTTCGTGGCTTCTTCTTCTCCAGTGGTGTTTCTTCTTCCGTTGTGGTCGGAATCGAACATCTCTACAAAAAATATGAATTGAAATGTTCTAAATGATAAAGTGAGGTTTCACTGCCAAACATCCATTTTTCTGATCTAACTAAAACTGTTGTGTTAAAGTGAACAACATTTATGCTGGATTGGGTATTTGGGTTAACACTTAAATGTATCGAAATCTTTCAGGGTGTACTTATATAGGTGTAATCTCACAACTCTCAAGCGTCACCTCCAACCGTGGACCGGTTTCGTCCTTTTTTGGACTCATCAGCACGGTATAGGATGGTAACGCAATTTGCGTTACCAATTAATGCAATTTGCGTTATGGTTTGCGTTACCATCCTATACCGTGCTGATGAGTCCAAAAAAGGACGAAACCGGTCCACGGTTGGAGGTGACGCTTGAGAGTTGTGAGATTACACCTATTGTCCGCTTAACCAGCAATATACGGTGAAATTCTCCTTTCCTTTAAATGTACTTATATAGTTTTATAAAGTTGTTTTCTACATCTAAACTATCTGTGATATAGTAGTTATTTTTGGCGAACATTTGGGAACCAAATGTTCCACTAAAAAACAGTCCCCGTTTTTTATTTTCAAAAACATTGTAGGTGATATGCTTCTTAAACAAATTGTAATACTGCCTTTCATTATGTCATTTAGGTTGGATTTGTGATTCTGAAGTTGATTTTTATAGATTACCTAATTATAATGTGTTTCATTTATGTCGTGACTATAATCGTTCTGGTGGCATTCTCGTTTATGTTAAAATTCCTTATATTTATTATTATATTATTATGATTTTCTTAACATTAACATTTCTATGACTACCTCTGAGTGTATTTTAATTTATAGTTCTACCCTTGATTTAGCTATCTTCTCAGTTTATCGCTCGCATTCTTTTCATGTATTTGAATTTAATTATGAACTGGAAAGTATACTTCAGAAAATAAACTACAACAATATTCTACTTATAGTCGATTTTAATATTGATATTTTATCTGAAACAAATAGCACTGCCGAATATATAAATCTGTTGCATGAATTTGGTTTTGGGTGTGTGTTTTCGAGTGTTTCCAGACTAATTTCAGACACTTGTATTGACCACATTTGGCACCGTGATATAAAATCTAAGTGTAGCGATGTCTTTACTGCACGTTTCATAAATAGTCTAACTGACCATCTCCCTATTTTTTGTAAGATCTATCTTAATGCTACATATGTCGTACCCCAGCCAGAAACTAAAATTTTTCGGTCTACTGATATCGTTTCGTTTGCTAATTATATCATAACTTATAAATTTAATACTAAATATGTCAGATCAGATCCCTGTTATCAATTCAGTGATTTTCACAATAAAATTATCGCGATAAAAAACAATTTTTCTTTTACTAATATTAAATCTATATGTAGAAAGGTTGCAAAAAAAGATTGGCTAAATGATGAAATCCTTTGTATGGTAAAAATCAAGGGAAAATTATATAAGAAACATGTTCGATATCCAGGTGATAACTTTTACAAATTAGCTTATAACACAACTGCACGAGTCCTAAAAAGCAAAATTAAGGAGGCTAAAAGTACGTTTCTTATTAATAAATTCAATAACCTCAAAAATTCCAAAGATCAATGGCGTTTTGTTAATGAAATTCTAGGTGTACAAAATAAAAACCGTACACTACCATCAACTAAAGACGACTTAAATTTGGCGAATGAATTTAATAATTATTTCGTCTCCCATTTAAGTTGTGATGATTTTAGTTTTGCAAATTATAAATCCTGTATCCCTCCTCAATCCAACTCCTTTTCATTTCTTGACATCACCCCTGAGGATATACAACGTTACGTAAAAAAACTCAACCCAACGGTTAGTCCTGGTTTTGACAACATCAATGTAAATATTTTAAAAACTGTATCCATGTACCATTCTCGTTATATTGCTTCCCTCTTTAATGATCTTTTAAGTTCAGGCACCTTCCCCGAATCCTTGAAGGTTTCTATTGTTACTCCTATTTTCAAAAAAGGTGATCCAGAGGATCTTGTGGAAATTACAGATCAATATCAATCTTACCCCTTTTATCTAAAATATTTGAAGGCATCATCAAAGATCGACTTCTAAATTACCTTAACCATATTGATTTTTTCTCACAAAACCAATATGGTTTTTTACCAAATAAAAGTACTGAATTGGTTTTGTTGAAATTTACCGACTTTATTTATCGTAGTGTTGATAATAGTAAAATAACAATCGCTATCTTCTTGGATATACGTAAGGCATTTGACAGTGTTAATCATAAAATATTGTTACATAAACTGTATACAATCGGCATTCGTGGAACTTATTATAGTTTTTTTAAATCTTATTTGTCTAACCGTAAACAAACTGTCAGGATCAATAATAGCTTTAGTAATATACTGCCTATTAACTGTGGAGTTTTTCAAGGATCAGTTCTTGGACCACTATTATTTCTAATTTTCATTAACGACCTTTGTAATTTGAAACTTAATGGACAAATTTTGACTTTCGCCGACGACACAACTTTACTATATAGTTTTAATAAAAACCAGAATTATAACCAACCAATTAATGATGATCTAATCACTATCAGATCCTGGTTCTTAAATAATAGTCTCAAATTAAATATCGATAAAACCAAATATTTAACTTTCAATTTACATAGAATCACTGACTTAAATTTATCTTTGATCTATCACTTGGATACTTGTCTTACTAACTCCAACTGTCGATGTGTAAGCCTCGAAAATGTCAAATCAATCAAATACCTTGGCATTTTTATCGACTCAAACCTAAAATGGAAAACTCATATAACCTATGTCGTCAAAAAACTAAGATTTCTGCTATTTAGATTCAAACATCTCCGTTATTCAACTGATGGCAAATTTTTACTGGTGTTGTATTATGCTTGGGTTCACCCTATTTTTCTTATGGTTTAACTGCATGGGGTGGTGATTATGCCAGTAATTTCGCAGCTTTAAACTCACTCCAAAATACATTTATAAAAATAATATTAAACTCAACCGACCATACAAATTTTTTCATGTACCAAAGTCTAAACATTCTTCCGCTACGTTACTTTTATTATTATAAAACATGTTTATTTATATATAAAAATCCGTATTTTTGTGAAAGAAAACTATTGATTAGCGCAAGAAGAAATAATGAAATCTACAAAATTCCATATCCCACTAAAGAAATAATGCGTAAAATATTCTCATATCTTGGCCCAAAGTTTTACAACAACTAACCCCCAAGTATTCAAAACAGTATAACAAGTAATATATTTAAAAAACGTTTAAAATTTTACCTATTAACAATAATAAATATTGAGCAATTCTTTTAAAACTGACTGAATCTAATTATAAACTCCCCGACACCAAACCGTTTTGCCACTTAGTACATCTCTTCCATCTCTATGTATTGTTAATTTATTACTACTTTTTTTTTGTATATCACAGTAGTTTTTTATTGTATACTTACTAGTGTTTATTTTTATTGTATATTCACTTCAAGTATAATTTTATTGTATTTAATTTTCATTGCACTTTGTTTCATGTATGTAATATACCTGTATAGGATCTTTTCCTCCAGGTTATGGGTTTCCTTTTTCTCATTTTGTTCATGTATACATTGTCAATAAATAAATAAATAAAAAAAACTATTATTATTATTAAGGTATTATCATTATAGATATACAGTTCCCAATTTTCACTTGGACTATCTTCATTACCAAATAAAATTTGATTGTTTCTTCTAGCACGGTCTTTATCAGAATGAATGCGATTAAACAAAGTTTCGAGCTTTTGCATCATGAGTTGCAATTGATTTGACCAGTAAAAAGGAATGTTCCTGTGTGGAACATTAAATCCCGATTCCATTGAATTAGATTATAAAATACCTTAAAGCGAAGCGTGACAATGCTGAAATTTTCTGCGCTTCAATAAATGTATCATCAGTCGATGCAATATATTTGGCCTGGTGGAGGAGCTCTTTTTAAATAGTCGCTGAATCTGTCTGAAGTCAATCGGCCATAAATTCTGAAAAGTACTTAAACAGACTCCATTCATTTTGATTTTGAGGTTTAGAGAAGCTCTAAATTCAGCCATCTGCAACGTCAACCATATGAAATACACTTTTTGGATAAGTCGAAAAGCAGTTGAGATCTTATCGAGAATTCATGAGAAATAGATGGACTTTTAATGGCTGGATGACAAAAAAGTCCTTTTTCAACAACCCCACTGCCATGTAAGGGAGACTTTTATAGGTATTTTACATTCAAAGGGGGTATTGCAATTCTCAGTTTTATGCTCCTAAATTCTTGGGTTTTAGTTTCTGGTAATAGCGAGACTTTATATACTTTGGAGAGCAATAATTTCGTTTCTTGCTGCTCGGGTTTACAGCATCTTGGAGGACCATGTAATTTTTATTAAGCACTTAACGCTGTTCGGGATATGGAATCAACTGGACTGTTTTTTGAAGAATGCATTCAGGACTAGGCAATTTTACAGCAATGGATATCAGTTTTATTTTTGATAAAAAGCTCTTCCTATAATATATGCACAAGAGAAATGTGAAAAGTTTGCACAGTTTGCTAGTGGCTTTTTTCTACTTGTTTAGTTTGGGATATCAGTATTGTATTCAATTTTCTCGAGTGACTTGTAAGATTGGTTGAATCGTGACACGGTTTTTATAGATGTGTGGCAATTTACTATGACTAAATAGCAGTTCCCCTGTCACTGGAACAGCTTTCTTCTACGGGTACGGCGAATTTTGAAAATCGCCAACGGCGATAACCTATTGGATACGTGGTATCGATATGTGGCCACTTGGCGTCTTCTAAAAGCGCCAAGTGGATTGAAAGTCACCGTACCCGTAGACGAAAGCTGTTCCGTAACACTCAATATTTAGCATTTTCCACTCCCGGAGGTAAGAGAAGTATTAACTTAAGTAACTTATTAAAGAGGTATTAACTCCCCCCGTTAACGACACCAAAAACCCATATGTGAGATTAAAGTTATGGGGAATGTTATGGTTTAAGAAATGTCTTACACTACTTAGAAGATTAATTTTTCTTTCTTCTGAAAATGTACTAGAAGCACTAATAAAACTATCTCTAAATTGAATTAACCATTTAAAATTATCCAGTCCCAAACACAACTTTAATTGGGGCAGAAATTCATATCTGGCAGTGGTTTGTGGAAATAGCCCTCGCAAAACTGGTTAAGCCAACCTCTACTTGTGTACCAAACGTTTCTAATCAAATTTACTTTGGGCATTCCTCCAGAAAAAACGTAGACGAGACGAGCTTCTTATTTAAAAGTACAACTTTATTCAAAATGTGAACGACAATAATCACCCACAGATGCTACTATGTTAAAACTTAATAAACTACAAATCGATATAAAATAGTAAAGGTAAATCGATATCAATAAAATAGTAAGTATAATTGTGGTATTCGAACCCGTGCCTCCATGCTGGGAATCGACCACGTGCCTGGTAGAAACATAATTCAACACACTCCCACCTTGTGATGTGGGCATCACAACATAGCCTAAAACCTGGAACTCATAATAACAGTTAATACCTTTTATTACAGTTAGGCACAAATGAAATGTTCACAAACCAAGTCTCTTAGGAATTTTTACCACTCTACCAAATCTAGTAGAATATGAGCCAGACCCTGCTTTCTCAATCGCAGGAAAAGATGATGGATAGGAGTCAGTGTCATGTCTCATTTCCACTGGAATAGATGATGAAAAAGAGTCGGATCTCTTTGGATAACCCTTAGCATTTCCCAAAATTTTAGCGTCAGAGGCTACCTCTACTGGATTCGCTGAACAGGTCTCAGAAGTACTGAAGTACAGGTCTGAACTCGAACCAAGCGAGTAGATGCATCTCTTCCAGGGAGAATCTCTACAATCCCGGATCCACTTCCAGGGTCCACACTCCAAACATTCATTCAAAGAAGGTGGGCCTTTCTCTCTGGCTGAAGCATCAAATACTGGTCTTATTTTCGTTGTACCTTGTGCTTTTGTAACGGGTGTATGTGGCAAGTAATGTTCATGTTCTGAAGAACTCTGAACATCCAGATTCCAAAGGTCGGTGACACTAGCTTCTTTCATAAATAATGAAGTGACCACCATTGTCATATTTGGCTCCCCAGGCCTCCCTTGAGGAACTTTTCCCATCAGTACATCCCAAATATGTCTCCACAGCTACCAGACCACAAGGCAGTATCTCTCGACGACCAGTCAACAATTTGCCCATTATGTCAGCTCCAACAAGAATGTTAATTTGGGAGGCTCTCACCCACATCTGACAAGTGAATTTTCAACACCTTTAGTTCTTCAATCAATCTTCCCTTCTCCACAGGTGCTACATCACAACAAATGACACTTTGATCCAGAGCTTCAAAATTGAATTTAAACTGGCCATCGAAACTTTTCAACCTAATTTTATAAGAATTGTGTTGGACCTCCTCAGTTGATCCACCAAATAATGCATGGAGGATTGTTTCTCTCCGTATTGGCACATATCCCATCTGTCCAGCTGCATTCTTCAGGATATATGATCTTTGAGATCCACTATCTAATAAAAGACGTACCTCTGTCTCTCTTCCCTCACCAACTAACTTTGCCCTTAGAGTTTGAAGAAAGACCCTAGAGCCGTAATTGAAAGACGTCAAACTCAACTCCTTGGAATCCTCAGTTGACCGATTCACAGGTGGATCCGGAGGGCAGCTTCCATTTTGCTTCAATCGAGGACACATCAAAGGCACATGTCTTCTGGAGCAGACTAAACATCTTAGATTCGCACGGCAATCCCTGCTCCTATGGTTAGGTCTCAAGCAAGCAAAGCAAGCACCCTTTTCCCTCAAGCACTTCTGTTTGTCATCCAAAGTCATTTTTTGAGCCAAAAAACAATCGTTACTCAAATGTTTACTTTGATAAAATACACAACCAGTTCTAACATCGGGTACGATAGTTGAGGAAAGTAAATCAGCAGCAGTTGTCATTTTTTCTTTTATAGGATGGGGTCTGTCTTTGTCCTGCTCACCAGAAACATCCCGTTTCTCCAAACCAAACCCATCCATTGCTAACGAAATGCGCTTTTCGCCTTCCACCTCGGCCTTCAGGAAATCCATCAGTTTCGTTAAACGATTCTGTGCATCATCCTTTTCAGAAAACGTAATGTTCCTGTACCATGCCTTCAGAAAATCTTCATTAAAACAGGACTCCACAAGAGGCACAAGCATGGATGCACTCTTATCCGAAGTCACCTTCAAAGTGTCTAGTGCCCTCAGGTAGGGCAGCTTATCATAATGAGCCGAAAAGGGGGAACCTATTCCTATCCTGATGCACAGACAAAATCAGCTTTAAAAGTTCTCGGGCATAAATTTCCACAAGAAGAGCTTCCCTACCGAAACGAGCTCTAAGACTTTCCACCGCCTTCTTGTAATTTTCTCCAATGGGGGCAAAGCTCCTTTCCACTATAACTCTTGCTCTAGAACCCTCAACAGTTGCGTGTCTAAGATACTGGAATTTTTCCTCTTCAGCAATATCAGGGTCAGCATCAATTTTTTGGAATTGTCCCCAAAAAGGAAGCCAATCTTTAACATCCCCACCGAACTTTCTAAATTCAAGCTTTGGTAGCTCAAACCTTCTAGAATGTGCACCCATCTCAACGCCAATAGACGATTCACTTTTCACATCACTTCTTGTGATATTGTACAGTATTCACAAAACATGTAATTTTCAGGGGCTTATAATCACCTGATCCCATTGAGATCCCATCACAAAGTTTTTACCATAAGTATGTAGACAATACAAACTATTTTTGGTAATTTTTTCAGATTTTTAAAAATGCCATTTTTTGAAAAATTCAAATTTTAAAATTTAATTGTAAAATTTCAAAAAATATTTAAATGGGAACTATACTGATGCACATCATTTTAAAGCCCCACTCAAGGGCTTTAAAATTATACCACTCCCAAGACTGTATTATAATTGGTTGCCAACTTACAGGCAATCAAAGATGTCAAAAAGTGCAGTTTTTTGTGGAAAATTCTAAACTTTAAAAATTTATAACTTCAAAAGTATTTGAGCTAGGCCGCTGAAATTGGAGATTTTTTCATAACTCTATGATGTCTTGCTGCATACCGAAAATCAAGAAAATCTGAGACCTGAAGTGTGAATGAGTGTGTTGAGTTGACATGGAATGCCCCCAATTTTTCTGAACCCGCAACCTCAGAATCCATATCGGAGTCTTTACTCTCCAAAAGAAAGCCGACAATATCGTTATATCGTTCATTATATCTCTTCTCCAAGACCCAGAACGAAACCTCGATATTTTGAATATCCAAATCCTCTTCTGCAAGTAGCTTCCGAAGCGCCGAAGCAGCTCTCGTGATTGCAGCCCTTTGTCAGTCACTTTTAACATTAAGTCACTTTTGTCCTGTTACCGTGGAAGTGCGTGTAACCTAGTAAATAAGCTTTGAAAAGTGTGGAAATTGTTAATGGATAAAAATTTTTGGCCCATTTTCTACAATTTATCCCAAATAATTAATGTAAAGAGTGTTAATGTAGCTAGCTACCTTAAGTACTTGTTACGATCTGTCTGAATGACGAAGGGTTGATTAGTCTAAATTACACTGCAATGGAACATATAATAAACATGACTTCTGGCAGTCATGAAAGGTCGTATGCTGTAAGACTCAATCGTTTTAAAGTTTGTTTTATATTTATGCAATATTGGAAATCATTTATTTATGTCTGGCACAAAATGGTCAAATACGGCCCTTGTGTTATAAAAGCTCACCAACCAACCTTTATTTAGGATGTCAATTTTGGATAAGATTTTAGTGGACACAATTACTTGAGAAATATCTACGATGGACCAATAATAATCTGAAACAACAACTTCTTTATTATCTCACTCTTCTTAAAACACAATATTAAAAGCTCAACACTAAAAATCTTATCTCGTCTCTAATACACAATCACATAACCGTATTTATACTATTTTACATCTCCACACACTTCAGTTGACTTTTCAATATTTGAAAACAATTTATTCAGATTAAACGCGAGGCTTTAAAATAGCTCGAACATATTTATTTTTTGAACGTTAAAAGACTTGTGATTAGTCAAGTGTTTTCACGAGGAATTGAAATACACAAATTGTATTTAAAGGTGCTGCTGCGTGCGCATCCACTTTAAAAAGTGTCAAAAAGAATGAATTTAGGTCTGAACTTATCCTCTCTTTCGCATTTGAATCTCCCAGAACAATTTTGATATGTTTTGGGTTGGGAAAAGTGCAATGCGTAGTACTTTTCCGTAGAAAGTGCCTTTTTCCCACCTCTTCCTTGTCCTAATTTGGGGCGTGTGTATTAGTAGTACTATAAATACTATTGGTAATACTATATAAGGTTAAATAATTCACCACTAAAGTACTTATATCGACAGTGAAAAATTACTGTAACAAATCTGTATCCCATCGAAAAAAGGTGGCGTAAATGTCGCATTGGTTGCAATTTGAATATTTGCCCGTATTGTGTCTGCCCGTATCACCTTCACAAGGAAAAATCAAAATTGAAAAGTATGTGCCGCCCCAGGTGAGTGTTGAGTCACTTCCCTAATTTTCGCTCGGCCGTTTTCATAAATAGCGCACTTTCTCGGTTTTAGCATAAAACATCCATTTACTTCTCGCTAACTGCTGTCAACACCATTGCCGCCTGAGACTGATTGGGACAGCTGAAAACGAGCCGCGAGAATCTAGCACAATCCAAGGCTCCGGAGTGTCACATATTAAACAAACGAACGGCCATCATAAAGAGGTGATAAATTCCCCCAGTTAAAGGGCCTTTCAATTACTATTCGAGTCACACCTCGAACATGGTGTTGATGACTGTAGCTGCCAAACCTAGCGCTATCCGTGCTCGGGGTTGCTGAATGGAACCAGCGTGCGACACTGTTTGACGAGTGTCTGGGGATATCATGCCTCCATTTCTGACATTCCGTCTATGGCTATGCTAAGTGCTGGCTGTCCTTCCAGCGTCCTTTGCATTTTAATCTGAAATCCACTTCTCTACGACCTTCAGCGATCGACGAGAGGCTGGCTTTGAAACTGGTCTTGGGCCCTTTCTGCGTGCTTGGTGTAAGCGAGATTCAACCTATAATTACCCAAGTCAGTCGTACAATAATAGAGTAAATGATGGTTTTATTTATAACCTGCTTTTCTCTCGCTCTCAACACCTGGCTTCGTTCAAACTTGTTTCTTTTCACGCATTTACGAATTATTCCATACCACAATGGTGGGGACACCCGCTAAGTGGGTTTTTGACTTGCGAATAGAACTGTCGAATAAAAAAGACCAATATGTCGATGGAAACTTTTAAAAATAAAGCAGTTTATGGCTATATTGCCATAACCAAATTGTCAAATTGAATTGGACTAATTGCTATAAGCCTTGTCAGCGCATTATGGCTTTCACTGGCCCTTGCATGTTTAATCATTATACAAAAATACTATCTTTAGAATTGTCACTCTTTCCTTCTTGTTTATGCAAGTTTAATCTAGGTCAAGCCCTTAGTAACATGAATGGAAACTAGCATTACACAATCGCATAAAAAGGAACACACAGTCTCTGTGGGATTGTTTCCAAGTGGCGTTTTCAGCTTGACATATTTGGAAATTTAATCAGAAAAATTAAAGTATATTACTCGTTGAAAAATGGTTTTAAGTTTTCATTTTTGTGTGATATCATTTAAGGTAGGAAATTTGTGCTTAAAAGGCAGAGGCGTTGTCTGAAAAATGTTTTGGAAGATACTATAACTTCGTGGGGGATGGGAGTTGTTGAGCCACCTTCATGCACGTATAACTTCTTAAAATGAGTAGGTCAATTGCAAGGCTTTCTAACTTTCAACAAAATCTTGGAAGCAATCCTTTGAAGTAAAAAGAGTCACAATTAAAATATTTCAATTCTGGTATCAAACTAAGGTGAAGAAAAGGAATATAATACTTAAATGTAAGAGAAGATATTATCAGTATCTCCTTAACTCATGCACATAAGCAAGATTTACAGGGGGTCATGAATGGTCGGATTTAGGTGGAAGACCCTGGGGGACAAGCTGCCCTTGATGGTTCTATAAACATGATTTATCATTAAGAATGAAAAAAAGAAATTTTCTCAAATAGTTGGAGGTGGGGATTCCCATCCCCTATGACCCCCTAAATCAGCCCATGGGGTCATGTTGGCAATGATCTCCCAATTTGATAATTTTTTTGTTTCCATAAACGCAAAGGTTCAGATAAATCAGACTCAGTATGCTCGAGTCGAGTGGTTGTTTATTTTCCAGTATTCTGAGAAACAGCTTCATGCTTTCATTCATTCATTTCAGCTTTGTACCTCCTGCTTCTCTGGCGAATTCAATACGAAAACTGAATATAATAACTATTTAACTTTATTAATTATGACAAAACTATTCATGGACAGCTTACAAATAAATATCTTACAAAGCTTATTATAGCTTACAAATATCTCATGAATCTTACAAATAGGACTGAGGACGTATTAGCGTATCCTGAGAGCACATTCTTTAACCACATCCCTAAAATGAATGCTATGGATGTTTTTTTGAATTAAATTAATCAAAAACCAATCACCGAGATTACATTTGGGTATTAAAATTTCCAGATCTCTAGAATTGGTTAAATGTGCTCTCATCTGGATAACCAATTATCTTAACAAAGGTGATAGAAATAGAAGAAAGCGATTAATTAATACAGTTGCCGAGGCTGTAGCAATTATTAAAAAATAAAACCACATGAAAATGAAATTTTTTTCTTTAAGGACATTAATTGCAATCAAACAGTTTGCCTCAATAAGATTGTTTCCATAAAGATCATTGATGAAATATTTTGCAAACCGGGGGAATATATGCAGATCAGGGTTGTGAATTCTGATGTCTCTCCCCAAATAGTGACATGTTTCATGAGGCGAATGCCATGCCTCGTAAATTTAAAATTAAAAACAAGTTTATGAGGATCAACTGACCCAAAACATTAATGAAGTTTAAGACTTCAGCTAGAATATAACAGAAATAAAACATATCATTTGAAAATGTTTTGGCGCTTTTGTCCGATTTTTTGGACCTTGCGCCATTACACCCCAACCACCCAACCAACCATATCATTTGAATGGAAAGTTTTAATTACATAATTCGCCAAGGTGTGGCAATTCTTTGTTCGAGTTTCCGAATCGTCTTGTAATTCGTCCAAGTCGACGACGATGAGTTTTATCCTGCCACCTTCAACTCTCTTCCAGAAGGATCTAATAAACAATTTATGAGGTGAAATTTTCATTAACAGGGTATAGTTACAGAAAACCTATTTTAACCCTTTTTTCTTGGAGGTCCTTCTTGGAGGTTCACTCTTTCCTTGTTTATGCAATGGGTTTTGATTACTTTATAGTTCATTCAAATTCGAATATTTTTTTACATTTTGTTGAAGAAAACTCAACTAGTTTTGATGCAAGTTGAATCTAGGTCAAGCCCTTAGTAACATGAATGGAAACTAGCATTATACATAATATAGCATTACACAATCACATACAAAGGAACGCAGTCTCTGTGGGATTGTTTCCACATGGTGTTCTGAGCTTGACATATTTGGAAATTTAACCAAAAAATTGAAGCATATTACTCGTTGAAAAATGGTTTTAAGTTTTCATTCTTATGTGATATCATTTAAGGTAGAAAATTTGTATTTAAAACGTAAAATGGCCATTTTGTAAACAGGACATAGCATGGTCCAGATATTTGAATGTTTTCACAAAGAAACCTACTCTAGCTGAGTAAATAACAGAACTTTATTAACTATGCGAAAATCCCCTCTTACAAAACGATGAGCAGTATTAATATAAAAATGTTGGATGGATGGTTAATTTACATATTAATGAGGCAAGTTGAGATGTGATGTGAATGAATAATTAAAATACTTTTTACTTTGTATGAACCCATCACCATATGATACAGAAACCCTGCCCCTTCGACTGGGCTGTTTATACCACATCTTTGTAGCAATATTGTGACTGAGAAAGAAGATGCAGACCAAATCCAAAACACTTGATTTATTATAACTTTAAAAACATTTAAGAAGTTTAAGTTTAAAAAAATAAATTAAAACCCTAAAATCTAACGAGTAAAAACAGGAACGAAGCAGCAAGATCGAAATCCCCGTTTTGGAAGAATGACAACAAATATCTATAATTTCTCCAAGTGATGCCAACACCCATTTTGCCAATCATCAACTCCAATCATCTCCAGAACGGCACTGTATGCCAACATACCAGAGTGCTAGTAACAGCAAGAAGTCTTGTGTCAAAGCCTCAATAATAAACCAGAAGCAGGGTTTAAACTTTGTTTATTTGGAAGCATCCCGCTACCTTCAAATCATAGTAGTATCGTAACGTATCGCTTATCGTATAATAAAGGTTTACAGTAGTTTATATACCCATTGCAATTTACATAAATCAAAACAGTTACAGTTAACATAACTCATAACAGTCACAGAACAGGCACACCATCCAGCAATGGGACTCGAACCCTTACTGGACTCGAACCTCGTAGCAATATTGATAACGGATCTGGATGCCTCAAAACACTTTCAAAGAAATTTGTCGGCTGTAATGAAATCGAATCATTGAATTGAATCAGGAATTGAATTTTGCGTAATTTATTTTTTGAGATTTCCCTTTTCTAATTAAAAACGATAAATATTCTTAAATATTCAATGGTATTTCATCGTTCCAACGGGTATGTAGGCCACACACAACACGGCTACCACTCTAGCTCAATAACCACTCGAGCAAATGGACTGTAAAATATCTCTTCTTTATTATCACAAATAAAACATAAATACAATTAACTATGCACACATCGCCATCTAACTAAATTGCAATTTTGAAACAACTTAAACTTCAACTGGCATTGGCAAGATACATACCCTTGAAATTGCCCGCTTCTATTCTCCCCGCTGGGTCCTTACCCTTACTACTCTAACCATATGGTCCTTTCTTTATACAATTCCAGAATTCGCCCCAAGGGCTATTTACAGGTGGGCATATTATCCTCAATAATCACCACCAAATCACTCACCTTCACGTCACTCTTTTCGAATTGCCATTTGTTACGTTGTTGTAATTCACTTAAGTAATTCCTATACCACTTCTTCCAAATTCATTACACCAATCGTGTTACTCTCTGCCAACTTTTTAGGGCATTTTCGTTTTAATTAATTAAACTTGTAAACTAGAAAAACGACGTTTAATTTGCACATAATTTATTTAAAGATATTAAAATCAGACATGTTTCGAGGGTATACTGAACCCTCTTCGTCAGTGAGATGACGATGTAAGAAAAATGTGTTTTTTCTTGTGTGTTGTTGTGAAAAAGATGTTTTTTTTTTTTTTTTTTTTCTTACATCGTCATCTCACTGACGAAGAGGGTTCAGTATACCCTCGAAACATGTCTGATTTTAATATCTTTAAATAAATTATGTGCAAATTAAACGTCGTTTTTCTAGTTTATATTATTTTGCACAGTTTGCCATCTACATTTGATTAATTAAACTTGGTTCCACAATAGATGTAATTGGTCTACCTATTAAAATATGTGCAAGTGTTAAGGCATTGAGATCGTCTGCATCAGTAGATAAGGGGCAAAGACCAAAACCTCTCACTAACAAAATGTAAAAGAGACGTAGGACCGATATGAAGATATTTCCTGTATGCAAATGTTCAATTATGAGTATAGTAAAGACATGGTTTTAAGGCAAGATTGCCGGATATTTCGTTACAAACGGCAATTCTGAGTTAAAACGCCGTCCACCTACTCTCACAATTCTCTCGCTATCCAAGAGAAAGGATTTAAATTCTTCAACTTACTATATTCGAAGCCACACTTTTCTGGAATGAAATTCTTATGAAAACCATTTTCTAATTAAAACAATATCTGTTTCAAATTGGTATTTTAAATTCATTTAAATCCTGTGTGACTTATCCCACTTGGTTGACAGTAACATCATACCAAGCCCATGAAGCCGAAACTTGTCAACAATTTAAACTGCGCCCTCGAATCATGGTAAAGGGTAATATGTCTTCTTCTTGTCCTTGGCCAAAGGCGCAAAAACATGGGCACCCAAAAGAACCAAAGGCCGCAAAAGGGAGAAGTCCGACTTTGCCCACCCGGATATACCCCCGGGCACTGGATACGGTACTCATTTTAGTCGCCTCTTACGACATGCATGATGGTGTACAGTGGGATTATTCTAACCCGGTCCCTCACGGGGAATTTAAATCCTGATCACGTGAAATACCAAATCGGGGACTCGAGTGCTGATAATATAAACACTTATTTTTAAAGAATAACAAGTGTAAATATTGAAGGCAGGCTAGGAATATCTCGTTTTTGGTAAACAAACAGAGCTTTATTGACAAGCAAGAATGAAAAGCAATAATTAAAAAAAAGTCAATGCAGCGGGTTTATAAAACGAAAAGATGTGACGTCATATAATGAAGTGTTGCCACAATATAAAATCAATCACACAAAAGGGGGTAAGAAAATGTGGTTCCTCTTACACAATGCAGTTTTATAATGCAGTTCACTTCAGCAGTTAACTGTCTGTTCGCTCGGTGTATCCGGCACTTGTGGACTAGAAAGTGGAACTCTCATCAGGTTTTCATTGGTTTTGTATTTTGTTCAGCGCAAAATGGCCAGATCTGGCTTCTGTGCTATAAAATGTAAACCAACTAATATATTGACAAATTCTCCTTAAGGGAATTCTCTCGCAAGTAAAACATTCGAAAGCTTTTGAAATATCCAGGAAAAGACCCCCAGTAGTATCTACTCTCTGCCACACTCAGACCTTCAATAGTTTAGTCTTGTGGAGAACTGTTCTTGAATTATGTTCTTTTGTTTGGGATGGAAGAAGTTTAATCTTTAGCACTACTTTTTCGGCTATTTCTGCTGTTTTTGGTAGAAGGATTATTGGTCTATAGTTGGTTGGGATATCTTATTGTCTTCAGTATTGGTTCTATACATATACAGGGTGTTTCAAAATTGCGTTGCACGGGTTTTATTCGGAACCAACGCCTCCTAGAAGCATGGAAGTAAGGTCTACTCCTAGGTAAGTGACCCTGGAGAATCCATTGAGATGACTTGCAGCGCCCCTAGCGGCGAAATTAAAAAGTTAAAAAAATTAATTTAAACACTAAAGGAGATAGAGTAAAAACCTCAATAAGAGTATTGTTGCCAACTTCAAGAAGAACTCACTGAAAAAAATTTGATCAAAATATCTTGGTTATTCGCGGAGATATTAGCATGTGAAAATAGCCCTTTTTCAAGGGTCAAAAATGAAAAAGTTCGCATATTTCCAAATTTTTCAGTGTTATTGTGTAGTTTTGTGCTTTTTTAGTTGAAAGAACAAAAAATTTAAACAAAAAAACAAAAAAATTTGCAAATATGTTAACTTTTTCATTTTTGACCCCTGAAAAAGTGCTATTTTCACATTCTAATATCTCCGCGAATATTCAAGATATTTTGATCAAATTTTTTTCAGTGAGTTTTTCTTGACGTTGGCAACAATACTCTCATTGAGATTTTTACTCTATCTCCTTTAGTTTTTAAATTAATTTTTTTAACTTTTTAATTTCGCCGCTAGGGGCGCTGCAAGTCATCTCAATGGATTCTCCAGGGTCACTTACCTAGGAGTAGACCTTACTTCCATGCTTCTAGGAGGCGTTGGTTCCGAATAAAACCCGTGCAACGCAATTTTGAAACACCCTGTATTTTTACAATCGGTTCTTGAAGCGTCTTGAAGAAAAATAACTCTTTTCAAAACTAAAGTATTTATTTGTGGCGAGAAAATGATAAAAATTCTCAGATGAAAAGCCTATTGCAAAAGTTTCCCACCCGTTTTATAATGATGCTTACTTCACTTACATTTACTAAAAGAGCATATCAAATAATACAGTGTAATATCGCTATTCAGTTTCATAAATAAAATAGAGTAAAATGGCTACACCACATTCTTTACTTCCATGCTAATGGGAATATTTTTATAATAATCTTTATTTTCTCAATTTAAGAAACAACAAAACAGAAAATATAAAACATTATATTGGTTACCTAGGGGTTTTTAGTTATTGTAGTATATTGGTTACCTGGGGTTTTTAGTTATTTACATTAAATTCATGTTATTAAAGATATCAAACAGATAAACTGGTTCTACTGTTGTTCCACATGAAATGGTTAATGAAGATTATTAAGCAATTATTTTTGATTGTTCAATAAAGTTGGTTAATTTATGAAAGTATTGAAACCCTATCCAATCATGGGCTGCCTCAAACTTGATATATTTGAATGAGGATTTCCAGAATTATCATTATAATCGCCTTCGGCTAATCTATGATAATCATACTTGTCTCTAATTTCTGTTCCTAGCGTCATAAGTACACTAACCAAAACGTGTAGTCTATACAAAGTATACAACGAAAAACATCAAATGGCTTTATTTAAAATTCAACCATTCAAATCAATCCTTTACTTTTATCTGTGATCCCAAACAGATTTTTTAGCCATAAAAGTAGTATTTTTATCTTTGTTACGTGATATGCTCTCGGAAACTATTGAAACTTCATAATACGCCTCGAACTTTTACGATTGAAAAAAAACCCCACCTCATGCCCCATAAAATCCAGCAGTAACCTAATGGTATTTGTGAGTTCGATTATCCATTCAAAGATACATTGAAACTGATATTTTTCTCCAATTGAAGAAACTCGTAATTTTCATCTGGAAAAAAACTCGAAAGCCAAAGATCCGAACTTGTTTAAGGCGGCCGATTCTTTTTTTGCGACAAAAACTCTCATTTTCATTGCATTTCTCATAACCCAGAGTAAAAACCATTAATCCTTTGAATAATATTTTCTGTCGAATGAATACGATGATAATTTTGTCACGTTCAAGTCATTATGAACGATCATTATTATTGGATGTGTTCGCCGTGGATTCGTTTTTATCTGCCATCGAAAAGTTTTTATTTGCTTGCTTCTCTATTGAAACATTGCGTCGATCCGGTAGGGGAAAAAATGGGCTTCTGTCTATAGAACATGTCTTTTTAGAGGATGCTTGTATTTTACGGCTGTTCTACATCGATCTGTACCATTAAAGCTCAGGATGTTTTCCTGCTTTTACTTATGAGTCATTTATTATTTTGCCCCATTCGTTGCCAGAGTCCTTTCAACTCTTTCCTTTGTGTTTTTACCAGTGCTTGGCAAAATTAAGAGTGGAAAAAATGTTATTTCGATCGCTTGGAATTACTATGGATCTAGAATTTGTTAAGTAAATTTGATAAGCCTAAACTATAGATAAGTATATTATAGTGTGTAAGCATAAAATGACCTCGTAGTTAATTACTGTTGCATTTATAGTTGCTTACTTAAAGTAATCATATTTGGTTATTTAATATTTTGTATAAATTACATAAATGTGAAGGGTGTAAGTTGATTAGCCTAACTTGTGCGTATACTTAGTTACATATAAAAAAAGCGTAGAGCATTTGGTTGGCAATAATTGTAGCGCGTACATTATAAAGTGGTATTTACACTATTGCAATAGTTTTCGTAAAATATAAATTGTATACTTGTATTCCACCAAAAGTCGTTTATCCACTACATAAAGAGAAAGCAGAAGATGGCTCATCTTTATTGATAAAAGGTAAGTGTATTTTTGTCTTTCATCATACAATATATTAATTCTTGTGTTATTTAAAAAAAAATAAAATATATATAGACATAATTCTTACACAAATATCAATTTATTTATTAACTAGGAGCATTATAAGAATTTAATTTCACAATTGTTAGTTTGTGAAATTAATTGCCTTTACGCCTTCGAGATACAATCATTGTCCTCAGTAGGGGTTTCAATGAGTAAATAAACTTCACTCGAATCAATTCAAAAGACAAATTTCTAAGGGAGATGCATCCTAATTTTGAACAGACGAACTCTGGAAACTTTTGAAAGCAGTTTTAAATAAGTTACAGCGTCGGTAGCTTTATTCCAGTTTCCTCACTGACACCGCGCGTACACACAAATTCCAAACTCTTGTCGGAACTATCGGATTTCAGCGTCCAGGTATGAATTTAATTTTCAGGGATTTCTTTCTCCTTTTCATTCTTCCCCGCGAGTCTTTGAAGCAGTGTTTAATAGGATTATGATTAGAAATATGGACTGCCAGCCTCGCGTTTGGCTCCATGGCTACCTGCTAAGTCTCTTTGCGTTTGTACATTGTAAGAAGCTTTGCGACTCGCTCGGCTTTTTAAATATTTGGTCAGTCGTCCCGCCAAAAATATATTTTAGTATTAGTATGTTAGGGGAAAACAATGAATCTCTAGAACTTATTTACTCATTTCTGTAGGTAGAGAGATGGTCAGAGGCTGGATTCCCATTTTTGTTAGCTCTTATTTTGTTTAGCTCATTGTTTGAATCTCAAGTAGGACTTAAATCCTCACATACACTACAGCTGGCGGTAAGATATTGTACTGAATATCTTGCTTGGATCTCGTAAATTATAATATTTAACCTCTTAATTGGAAGGTTTTTGTCAAAAAATACTTTCTTTACAGTCGTGTAGGTATGCCGATTTGTTTAAAATCAAAATTTTCCCCAAAACTAATCTATACCAGTAACAGATTTACATTTCTATAAATTTATATTGAAGCTTGATTTATACTTAAGTTAGGATTATTTCCACGTTTTCTTTCACTTAGAAGACAATAAATATTAAAAGTGTAAGTTTAAGACTGATAAGACCATAAGGTGAAACGCTCCTAAAGGTTTGGTGAAATTAGTTTATTTCTTGCATGATTTTTTGAATGATTTGATTAACTTTTATGATTGAAGAGCTTCTCTCAAAAGTCCGTCCATACCAATTGTAAGAAAAACTTCTGACTATACTAAACTACAAATTAGAAATTGTTAATTTAAATTTTTCTATTCCCTTTAGAAGAATATGAGGTGTAGAGTAAAATATTAATTCCTCAAAGCAGTGCATGCTATCTAACTTTTTTATAACTTTTTGAACCAGATCCGTTTGCAATTGGATCTTCAATCATTCTCTTATACACCTTTACCACCCATCCACTTCCTAAATTTCCCTTAGAAGAATCTCTGGTGTTTTTAAATATTTATCCCTCAAAGCAATAAATGCTACCCAAGTGTTTGAACTTTTGCAATTAGCTCTTCAATCAAATTCCAATACACTTTTACCGTCCATCCAAATGAAATCCTTTGGTTACAGGATCCACCATTGACAGTTATCCAACCTGAGAGAGGATCCACCGGAACAGTAGTGTCTGCTGTGAGCACCAGTACCATGGACGCATATCCGGCGCTGCGCTGCTCGACAAGGCTGGGCAAATTTGCTGGAGCTCGCCACCCAATTGAAGCGGGGATGCTTTCACCAAGCAGTGATTGATTGCCTCGTGGATGCGCTGGAAACTTCCCTCAAAAATGAAGCGATCTGTGAAGGAATTGCGCGACACGACATCCAATCTTGGCAAAGTCGTGTATTTTGTGAGATGATCTTGGACGGAGAGGGGCTAGAGAGTAGCTGGATTGGTACGGCTCGCCAGGTACATTCTCGCATGTAAAGGACCGCCGATTAGTATGCCTGTCTGTCACTCATCGTTATTAATATTTGTGGTGAGTGTGGCTCTCAAGATTGCTATCCTCGTGAAAATTAATGCGCTTAATAAGATATTAATGGGAATGGGACGCTTAGGGTTATGGAAGATTAATATGTGTGACACCTTTCCCCTTATTTTGGTATCATTTTAGATTAGCGAGATTCTGTTGGCATTTTCAGTCGTGCATGGGGTGAGGCGGTGTTTAATTGAAGTTTTGGAAAGGCTATTTTGCATGTAATGAATGTATTTGTCTGATTTTAACTGAAAATTTATTAAAGCGGCTAATGTAATGTATATTTATGAACAGATTAGGTGTTGAGAAGTTTTATTTGATGAAGTTAAAAATTGGATTTCAGTTTCAATAAGCTTATGAATAAGCCCTTACAAAGCTTTTCTTAACACGGAATAAAAACACACGATCATTGATCTGTAAACAACTCTAATTTATTAAAACAAAATGTTTTTACGTTCTAACATTACAACGTTATCTACAAAATAAGTTAATCATTTAAAATTCGTGTCAAGTGGCATGTAGTAAAAATGATTATGTTGCTTTGACAGCGTTACCTATGCCAGTGTTTAGAAACGTAAAACGAGGCGCAAACAGCTTATTTGAAGTTAATTTCGTGTATTTTAAAGCCCTCCTTAAGTGAAACTTTTTTCTTGAGAAAGTACATGCAAAATGTTGAGTACTATAAAATAATAAACAGGGTCGTATCTTATGAGAGGATATAGGTTCATTCCTCCAAATTACCTCTTATCCCTCTCTGTGACGTAGATGTTGTTTTTACCCTCAAAAGTTAAAGATTAAATGAATACATATAGTAGGGTGAAATGCTAAATTTTTATATTCCATAAAAGTACATTTAACCTCAAATATGTTAGAGTAGAATGGTTGTCTTAATTTATCTGGCTAACTCCCCACACAACACTAAAGTATAGTTATGGCCTTTTTACATAATTAACTACTTAAAAATATATGCAGCACTTGCTATTTTGCTCCATTTTTTAAGTGTGGCCTCTTACTATAATCAGTGTTGTGACCAAAAACTGTATGAAACTCAATATAATTCAGAGGAAATACTTTCATACAAGTTCATAAATATTCTCATTTTGTGAATAAATCAAATTTCTCTTTATATCTTTATAAACAAATGATGATAGAAGCTTACATTGTTATTGTATAGTTAACGGGAAAGAAGAGTGCTTAATTTGCCGATAAATACTGTCTTTTTTATATTGAAGCCTCGCCATTTTATCAAGCCTGTTTCTTGAAAATTAATTGAAACGGATAATGGAAATGAACGGAGTCATATTTATAAGCAGTATATGGTGACATTATCTATAGTTAATTCAGTTCTGTGAATAGTTAAACGCATTTACGACAATGATAAATGTAATTACCTTAAGAAAAACAAAAACTTGCATTTTTCGGCTTCTCATCAATTTTCTATAATGCACCATAATTAACTTTAAATCTCTGAACACTTGCAATCTTGGAAAAATTTAATACCAAGAAATGATTTTTGAAAGGTACAAGAATTGGAGTTCCAGGTAGAAGCAAATCTTTATATTTAACACATGTTGGCTTACGTGGGTGACATATTTTGAACATTGTCTGGCTTTTCTCCTTTAGAAAATAAATGAATGCGCAGAATATAGTTTAAGGATAAATTTTTAAAGCCGACCGGATATTTCAATTAAAGTATTCAAGCATTACATTTCTGCGTGAATGAGTTTGTTAAAATAGTTTGATTCGAAATTCTTGTATTGGTATTTTATAACTAAAATTAATTAATTTTCCCGTCTTTTAACATTTAAGTATAGTGTCATTTTTTATTCAATAATCGGATATTGAAGCACAAGATATTCGAAATTAAAACAACTCCATTATACAATTTGTCCCTGCATTTGGCTTATTATTTTTAGTTTTTTTAAATTAAGTTTTAAAACTTACGAATAATTTTAATTGCACAGAAAAATTTGGTTTCTTGTTGAAAAAAGTTGATGAATTAAAGAGAAATTTCTTTGCATGAATTTAGTAAATCTATTCACAATCATTAGTAATTTTACTTCAGAAACTAGTCTTATGTAAAACAAATGGTGCTCCTTGCATTTTCATTTTGTAATTGCATTTGAAATCTTGAAATTGTCGATTCTTAAGATTTGTAGCCACTTATTGTGAGCTTGAGCTATTTAATTAAGCTGGGTTATGAATTATTGCACATCCTTGGCCGTATGTTATAAAATGATGGTAACTACAATCTACTCATTTGGACTTAACTTCAAAACCAATTCCAGTTTTCCCCCCTTTGTACATTCACGAATGGGGTGCCAAAGGGTGAGAAGTTGGAATTCATATAAATGCTAAAATTATATTTGAGTTTTAAAAGTATTTCTTTCCCAGTAGTACTGTTTTTATGCTACTATCACTATTACTATAGTCTGACCGGTCAGGAAAAAAAACTTCGATTGAAAAACAAAACTTTACATGGATGTTCAAATCTTAATGAATCGTAGAGGTTAGTCACAAACGTTTTTTTAACCCTCACTTCAAAATTAAGGGTTAATAACCAGTTTCTGTAACAATCGCCTCAATATTGCACGACGTCAAACGTTCTTCTCGTGGCGGTCGCACTATAGTGAGCTCTTGTAATAATCTCGCGGTAGCTCCCTTGTATAATCTTTACGACCCACTTCTTGCCGTGTCACTCCAAAACTCTTGTCGGACTCTCCCTTTGTAGTTCAAGCAGTCACTTGAACTCAAGATTAGTCTTCAGCGAGAGTGTCACCCCATGAAACAAACTAGGTAAACACTTAGCACGCTCATCTACGGCAGTAGCGATAGCCATCGTAATCCAACGCCTATAGTACAAGGAAGCCCCCGATTTTCATATAAGTGGCCTTTTTGGACTTTAAAAAAGATCGAAAGCCCCGATAGAGGGCTTGAAAAGAGCGGGAGTGACAAAGGAGCCGACCATTACCCTATCTGACTGGATCTGGTGCTTACTGGTGCTTTTTCCCGACCGCATGCATCGGCTGCTGCCCCTTATCTGGGTCCTAATGGATAGTGAGGGCGGAGGGGATCGGAAAGTGGCAGTTTTGGGACTGATCGATGTGAGCGAGGATGAAGTGGGACATGGAATTCGTTTGGAGGTGGGGGATTGCGGCTAATATTAGGGGGTTATTCCGCCAATGTTATTTATTAGTATATATAAAATTTGGAGGAAATTTCGATGTCTGGACACAAGTGGTTTTTCTCAACTGTCTTCACATATTAGGGGAATATGGAGTTCATCTTTAGGATTATTCCTCTACCTTCTTTTAACTGCACTTGTCCATGCTCAATTGAATTTCATTTGAAGGTGTCGAAAATTGAGTCGATCAAGGAGTTTGCTGAAGTTTTGAAGTGTAGAATCGGAGGATATTTTTGTTTTAATGGGGTATGGCTCAAATACTCCGTACTGATATAAAACTCTTTAAATTAACCTCAGTAGCATTGTTCCTCACAACTTATTTTCCTCCAAATTTTTTCTAAAAATTTTTAAATGTTATATAGATAGTATGTAAAGGATTGGTTTAATGGAAAAAAGAGACCAAAATCGTAAAAAAAGTCCGTTTATTGAAAATCGTGAAAGCAACGAAAAAGTTCAAACATAAAAAGAACACACTATACAGCGGGATTTAACAATATAATCTGCGGGACTTAACAATATAATCTGCGGGACTTAACAATATAATCTGCGGGACTTAACAATATAATCTGAGGGACTTAACAGTAATACATCAGAAACCATACAGCAGTCTTCTTCTTTCGGAAAAAGACAAATCAAATTTATCGGACCCCTCCGGTAACTGAAATGATGCTAATAAAATAAACATTACATCAACAACCAAGGATTTCGACCATGGTTTTTATCAATTCCAGTAAATCAGTTTTAAAATTAGGATGCCTGACATGATTAAATTAAGTTTGCTTTGTGTATCAATTTTGTAGAAATTACCAACTTACAGTAAAAAAAGGAAGAGTGCAACATAAATTTATACTCATCATTTTTAAATTACTGCAATGATAATATCCGTCGTGCAGACATGCATATTAAATACAGTCCTCTAATTATGCAATCTGAGCCTATCTCTCGACTAAAGTACTTCATACTTTTCGATGATGAAATCCTCGCGAAACGCCCCAACTACTTCTTAGTTCAAGGAAAAGTTCTCCTTTAAATGAAGGATAATGCCTTAAAACCCGCAGAAGGAATTTGAAACTCCGCAGTTGGCCATTTAGAGAATTAATCACTGCTCCCTAATGGAGAGCTAGAGAGTAATATTGAAAATGATAAACACACGGCTATGTAGCCTTGCTTTGCCCTGGAGACTGTTGATTTATGCGCCACGCAGCTCCTAGACTTCATAAAGTAGCTAGAAAGTCCTTTCACTCTATAAAATGAAAATCCTATTGGAAGGAATCGGAAACATTTAGTTATAAAACTGTGTTCAAAGTGATTATTTAGTATCTGATTGTTGGTTCATATTTTAAAAACGGGACCCACTTGTGTAGCTTACGAATAGTAATCGTTACAACTTAAGATTAGTTAGTTGGAATTCCTTTTTGGTTCAAATTACAGGTAGTGCCTTAATATGTATTTCATTGTTATTAAAACATGCGTTAGAATGAGTAAAAACTCAAATGATTATCTTTATTTTAAATATGCTAACGAAAAGACTACTCTGTTCATTTACAATAGGCACCCGAGACGTAATGTATTAGAAACAGTTACTATTGTAATTATCATCGAAAAACAATTTTCTTCTGCATTGACAAGGCAGCCTAACACAGAAGTAGTTAAAATACTGTAAAAAAATCGGCCACTGAACTTGTGTGATGAGCGTTATTAAGCATTATTGAGCTTTTTTGAATATGTTTCAGGCACCTATTCTAAATGAACAGACTAGCGATATAATACTTTACAATCGACGACTTAAACTTAAGGTTTACCTTTCCCTCATAAATTACCCTCTCTATAAAAACTCGCATTGCCAATTAAAGGGCAATGAAAAGAATATCCCGGTAAAAAGTAATGCCTTAGGATAGAAATCCTAACCGTTTATTTACTACAACGAAATTCTCTCACACGCATTTCTAGCTCTTAAAAATATTTAACGTCGCGACCGCATTAAAATAAGTTTTTAAATTACTTATATACACACTAAATATTTTACGCTCTCCTATCTGGTGATCTCAGCTCCATCAAATCTAAATATTTTCAACAACCGTCCCCCTCGAACATCCCCGAATAAATTCCCTTCAAAATTCCACCCTTTTAGTCGCTATTACCCCGACACTCGTTACCCATCCGAGATTTACTCAGCACCAAAATCGGCGGATTATTTCGTCAAACGCGCATATTTCGATGGCAAAGTAAATAAACCGGAACCTGACAACAAATACATCAGTGAACACATCTCTACAAAAGGCGTTTTAAAGTGGGAGCATGCCTCCCCCACCCAGAGGGGGGGAGTGACGCCGGAATAAAGGACCGGGGAATACCAGAACCTCCTTTTGCGCTTAGGAGGCGTTGAACTACATTTGTTTGAGTGTCACCATAAGCTGCTACAGTGAGCGATCTTCCTTTTTAAAAAGCCAGGGTGATCATTGTCTGTCCTCCATCCCTCTAGCTATGGACAAAGACTCGCTTAACCCCTTGGTTTTGGAAAGGGATTCGGTTTGTTTTTTTCCCAGGATTTTTTTACGGAGGGGAGGGGCCATCCCCACACCTGCAGAGGCATTGCTGACTTGTTCGTCCTCTTTTCTCTTTGGTTGTGACTTGTTGGCGGTTTCGGAATTTGACACATGCTTTGGAAGAAGGGGGTGTAGGGATGGGTAGAAAGGGGTGTGGTGGTGTCATTCGTTATAGGATGTCGTCGGTTTTGGATGTTCCTTTAGTTCGGGGTTTGCTTTCTGCGAAGAAGGGTTTAAGCTTGGGTCGTGCTCAATAGAGAATGTTTTTTTTCGTCAGTAGATAGATATAGGAGCTTGTGTTGGTAGTAGTTGGTTTTCGAGATCGTCTTGGAATTTGGATACCCACACTGAGGCAAGTATCTTTTATTTTTAATGTTGAATGTTAAAGGAAATTGAAAATGTGTTGTGCAATTTATTTTTTAGTAAGTTGTTCCAGTTAAATAATATCTTTTTCATTGTCTGCTCCAATATTTATTGCTTTTAAGTTTTCTTTTTAAACATTTTTATTAACTGTATTGTATTTTTCTTTCCAATAAAATGAGCGAAAGCACTCTTTAGAAAACATTCTTATTACATTTAACTGAGCTTTGTGTGTGTGATTAATAATTTTGCAATATATAGTACTACACTACTATACTACACGTATTACTTTAATTAAGTTTTACAAAATAAGAATCGCCGAAAGTTATTACACTTGTTTAAAACATTTTTCCGATGAATATTTAGTCTTTGAAATCGATGTGAAATACGTGATTTATCATCCGAGTACGGCGTATTTATG
The DNA here is from genome assembly GCA_024610705.1 of Tetragnatha versicolor. NCBI lineage: Eukaryota > Metazoa > Arthropoda > Arachnida > Araneae > Tetragnathidae > Tetragnatha > Tetragnatha versicolor. Next base: position 53,949,973 of record JANDEH010000009.1, read on the forward strand.
TGATGACAATCGGTTCATTTAAACTTTTACGTACTTAAATTGGGGTAATGTTATCAGTGAAACATCTAAACTATCTCCACATAACTATGAACTTCGTCAGTAAGAAAAAACACTTGACCCGTTTCCTTTTCATAAATGCGTATTCAAAGATTTCTATTAAGAATATCTTCTCTTAAGTGTTACTTTTTTTGCAAAACCCTAGAAAAATAAGAGAACTAGGGAGAAACTATTTGTGCGGTTTAAAGAAAAAGTGCAGAAATTAGGATGCCCTGCACAATGAGATTCTTTTAATATTTCATAGATTAGTGTCAGTTTTATTTTCCATTTTTCTCTTCGTAAAAAAATAAGCAGCTTGGAACAAATAAGGTTTAAGAAAAAAACTTTTGAAGAGTCTTTAATCAACTACGCACTCGATCTTATTTTGAGAGATCTTGACTTAATTTTTGAAGCTGTTTAACAATGTAAAGATTTAAAAAGTACCAAATCGAAGGTACCCTCTTCAGGTTTCAGTAATTGATAAAATTGATTTGCAGTTATCTTTTCTATAAGCTTTAACTTTAAGTGGAAAGATTATTTTCTTTTAAGTAAATTGATTTAGAAAGAATGATTTATGGTCTAGGTGCACGCACTGAGTTTTTTGGTCTCACTCGACTCAATATGCAAGAAATATTAGTAAGAAAAGGTTATCGGTAAATGGAATTATATAAAAAAATTGACGAAAACTAAATTGCTTTTGAATAAATTTGCCTTTTCTCGTTCCATAGATGTGTAGCATCAAAAAATAAGACAAAACTGGAAAAAATGACTTAACTAACTTCATTTAAGATCATGAGTACTCTTTAGGATTCGAAGCTTTTCAAATGAATAAATGCAGATTTCTTTTTCGACATTCAGCTTACTTTTCTCAAAAACATAGGTATCAAGAATCATACCAAATCATTTTAGCTCTTTTATTAATTATTGAGAATCTATTTATGAATCGAATCTGCCAATTTCCTCTGGTAACTTAAATTTTACCATCTTAAAGTAACTCTTTAACTTTTAAAATTCGGCAAAATCATACTAAAAATTTAAAATTTGCGAAATCATATTAAAAAGTAACATTTGCGAGTGTCGCGAATTTCATGCGTTAAATTTTATTAGAGTAATTTCTTATTCTAGTATAAGATATCCTGAAATGTACTCCATTTAACACTTTATATTACGAAAGTAAATTGAGGATTAAAAACAATTTCCAGATTGGTAATAACAAAGTATTTATATTCAAATTTTCGCTTTGAAATATTAATTTTCTTCAGTTTATGCCAACTTTGCTTCCTAACGACAGCTAAAACATGCTCATTAACCCCAGAAAATAACCTTTTTTGCTCTCCGTTGCAAGAATTCGATCTTTTTCGCTAGAAATATCTGTTAATCCGGTCCCAAGCCACGAATACTTCAGTATCGATTCTCCCCCTTATACCAAGATATTAAGTTACTGAAACTCCTTAATTAGTTTACACAGCCGTATTTGCAAGCGCGTTTCAGAAAGGAGCCCTAATCCTAGTAGACATGTTTGGGACCATCATAATTGAATTTGCCTCTCCATACTTTGTTTAAACGCTTTCAGAGTCTGCAACGTTAATCGGACCATACCTTTCACTTGCCTCTGTGGCAGTCTTTTCCTGAAAATTAGTTTCTCTTCCACTTCCTTGCTTGGTATTTGTTCTCGCTAATTAAAACCTAATGCGAGATGCTTGTTTTTTTGGCCCGTGGTGAATAAATTCCACGTGGGGCGTGTTTTTCTGCGGGTTTCGGTTAATTTAAATGCCAATGGGGGAGTTTATGTTGTTTTTGCTGTGGGAGGGATTTTTTACAAACGTCGCTGGTTGTGAATGAAGTGAATTTACTTTTTTATTGACAGAAACATTTGGTTTTATTGAGAGTTGAGTCTATGGAAATACTTGTATACAGGAGACATTTTTAAAGAAAACTCCCTTACTTTTCCCAACACTACGTATCATAAGAAAATTATTTTTTACATTTAGACATTGGTCAAATATATAATCAGTATTCTCTGCATTTTTCTTATGGTTTAACTTGAGATATTTGGTTTAATTCCATACAGATGACCCTTTAATAAGACGCTGGTAACAGTAAATGGTCCTACTATAAAATTACGGGAAAAATCAAATAACTCATCGTGTGTGCGTGTAAAACAAGCAAAAATAGCTGTATGGGCAAATAAAAATGTCAATAATTTGACAAAATTATTGAAACATAATAAAATGCATGCTTTATACTACACTTCTTTATACGAAAATCAGAACAGGCGAATTACAAATCTGATAGTCAACGTCCATCAATGGTTTTTAGTTCCATATACAGTTGTCTGTTTTGTATTTGACATATGCTCAGAGTGCAAACGAAAGTGCGTTAACCCACAGCAGTTAACAATCCTGTGTAGCGAATCGTCGTAAAAATGATATCTCAGCCTTGGGATCTTCGATTCGAAAGCCTACCTTGATATTGAATGTTCTCTAGCCATGAAGTTCGGCCAAACAGATGTAGGTCATAAGTGCCTTGTAACATTAATACTGTCGCTTTTAATAAGCATTGGCGGGTATAAATCAAGTCCGCATTTCTCGAAGCGTCCTGTCCAAACCAGTTATTTCTCCCGATGTTTTTGTTTAACCAAGAGAAGGGATGGCGAGGTTAGGGGTCCTTTCTCTTCATCAATCTTGGCCGAATCCTTTCGATTTGAATGTCTGTCTTGGTGCCACGTGAAGGGGCGTGGCTAGTTTAACGCGTAGGGGTGGAAGGAATAGGAGGAGCGTCAACCGCTTTCTATCCATCTTGCCTTCATCTCTTTTCACTTTTCTAAGATTTTGTCAAGGTAGTTTATATTAAGTAAATTCATGTATGGGGTTGACCTGTAGCAAAACACGAGAACAGTTGCGGTGCGCTGTAATCAAAAACGTCAACCCAACAAAACGACGGACTCAATTAAAAATCCAATTTTAAATTTATTTAACAATGAATAAAAGTTCGTATAAATTAAAAACACGTTAATTTCAAAATCTTAGAAGCCACTTCAAAAGGCTACAATGTAAGTCAAAAAAGTCCCGCATGATTTTCTGATTGTGGAGAAAAGTGCTAAAGTTTAATGCATAAGTACAAAACCACAAAAGGAAACGGCTTTTGAGCCTTTATACAAATCTAAAGCTTCTCGGCTCTGTTCAGTTCAAATTCGTATCGGTGTTGCCACAGAATACTGATCATGACAGTTTAGATTAGAAAATAAAACTTTTTTTAGATCCATCTTTAAATTTAGATGTGTATTTAGATTTTAGTTATATCTTCTTTTTTAAGTCTTGCGTCATTCCCAAAATTGTTATTAAAACCCCTGCTCGGGGCTCTATGCAGTGATACGAGCCCTGCACAGTAAAAGCTCAATCTTCAAATTAATCAACATCCATAAAGAAAATTCAAGGCATCTACGTTATTTGTTACCAAAGTATTTCCTTTTCCATTCAGTTTAAATTTTAAGATCCTTATTACGGCTTTTCTTGCCACTCCATATAGGCCATGTTAGGTGCTTTCCATGCCAGCTCTAGTTCTTGTATCTTGACGCTGACGGCACAGGAAAGTGCTGAAAGCTGCAGTTGGACTGTGTACAGCTAGGTGACTGTTCCCCCTGCCTGTAATTGTCGGGTGTGCCTGCTTCTTAGACAAACTTTACATAAAAACAAGTGAAAGGGCAGTGAGAATGCGGTTTTTCTATCAGATTCGTCCGCCTGAAGCCATTCATAATGGAGCTCTTTTTTTTTCCTTTGCCAGCGGTTTGTTTTCATTCGGCGAGGGTTAATTCCACTTGATGCTGAATGTGCCAGGAACGCATGGGTGGACAGCGAATGTGTCAGTGCCGGATTTATGGCCTGTATTGCTTGCTTTGATCGGGTCATGAGGTTGGGTTTGAAAGGTGCTGAAATGAAAGACTCGCTTTGTTTGAACGTGTGTGTGTGTGTTGATTTTCTTTTAACTGGTGACTGGCTTGCCGTAAATTTTTCATCAAAGCCGGAAAGGCACTAGCGCAAATAAGTGCTGATAAAAGTGTGCAAATGGCTAATATAAAAATCTAAAGCTTTAAATTAGGAATTTAAGTATACCAAAATTAAGAATCCAGAAATCGTGCTGTAGACCAAAGTCGCTATTTGCTACTGCCACTAATGAAACAATGTATAGGGGACCAGCCTATTGTGAATATTAACTCACACATAGACGACAGATAAAGCTCGATACGTTCCTTTAGTCTATAAATGTTTAATGGCAAATTTATTTGCAGTTTTTATACATAAAATAATCGAATACAGTTACAGTTGAAAAAATGTTCCAACAGAAGGTTCTGCATTGAGATCTCGCAAAAATATACAGCATCTCAGTTGCAACACAGCCTTTAAATCAAGACTGCATTCACTGTAATAATTGCTGCCAAAAGTTGTTTGGAGTGCCATGTCCTCATATGGGCCTTGCGCCAATAAAATAGAACAAAACAAAACTAAACCAACCTAAGGTTCTTAAGTGCTAACGATAATTTTAAAGTATTTGTAGTAAAGTATCTGAACTTAAATCGTTTCCTCCATTGGTTTAATTTCTTGAAAATTATTAAACTTCTACAATCCTGATCAAACTCAAAATAAACCAATATCAAAAGCTTCTGCAAAAAGTTGCAATCTTTATGTTCAACAGCCAATGTGATCCCTTCGCAAAAGAGAGGTCTCCCTCCCTAGTTAATAAATTAGAACTTGTGAGATTACCCAGTAAGTCGGTTCCAAACTTTTATTACGATTATCTGCGCTGCTAATTGCACTGTATCCGTTCGTCGTCGGCCAGGAAAGTAATTGTAATTGCCAGGTGACTCGAATGTGTAGTTGAATACCGCAGCGTGATCGTTCGATGGTGGAATTACGTTTTTAAACAGTGTCTAGCTAGAATGGGCTTCCAGATAGGGAGTGTTACTTTCTCTTATTGCTCCTAATAACTGCAGAATTATTGCCGTACGTTTTCGAGGAATGGAAATGGTCTAAGGGTGTGTAACGCTGTAGCAGTTTGTGTTGAGACATTATGAATGGAAGTAATTAACGGGCTTGATTGGATAGACGTTTGCACTTGTTAGGTATCTGAAATTTTTGTGTTCAGCGTTTCACTGGAGAAGTTATCCAGACGCTTATTTATTTGCGATGTTGACACAAAGCCGTATTTATAATTCTTTGTTGCTACTGTAAAGTTTTGGGAATTGTCCCCAAAGAACGACACTCCAACCTGGCTATCTCTTGTATATCTTGTCATATTCCGAACATCTTGTCATGACTGACAGTCCCGCATAATTTTCTGTTCGAAGAAACTTAACGTCAGTCTGTTGAAACGTCCCACCACCTTCTTGGGCAGATTAGAAAGTCTAAAAATCGACTAAATACACAAAGAAAGCAGATTAGTCTGGGATGTTTCTCATATTTCCATAATAAATCAGGTGAATCAGTAGTGTTGCTAGAGGTAGTTTTTAAAGTCCGTTCATCTAACTAACCCAGAGTTTGAAATTGTACTGGATTGCTGGTCCGGGACAACTAAAAAACGGCTCGGACCAGTGGAAAGAAGTGGAAGAAAATCACTGGTCCGCCGGACTAGTGGTGAAAAAATATCCCACCCTACACCAGTTAAGTTATGTATTAATTTGAGTGCAATATCATTTACTAAAGAGAAGTTCTTATTTTTTGTCAATTAGTGCAATCGCATCCAATTTGTATGTCAATTAGAGAATTTTTTTAATGAAGAAGGAGTAATTTATTTGTATGTCAGTGAAATACTATTTAATCAAGAAAAATGTTTAATAAATAAGATATTTTCAAAATTATTTGATTATTTAGTGTTATTGCAGATTTCTCATAAATTTATTTTAATAATTATTTTATATAAATTTATGTTTACAGCTGGTAACTTACTATTGAATATAATAATAATAATCTTTATTCACATGCAAAGAACTAAAATACAGAAATTAAGTACATTTAGTAGCCAAGGGGATATTAATTTTTAACATTACTATTTGGTACTCACATTCAGTGCAATAGTTACTTTATAATAATATTTAAACTTGTCCTTTTTAATTTGTCAGACCAGTAATTTTTGTTGCGGACCAGTAAGATTATAGTAAAGTACAGGTCGCAGGACCAGTGGATTTTTTTCCCAATTCCTAACGCTGAACTAACCTAGGTAGTTTTTGCTGGCCTTGCCTAATTTACGAAGCCTCGTCTTTCTTAAAATTTTCAAACAACCTTCGAACTCTGAAATTTATATTTATTTTCCCAGATAAGGAAGTGTACTTAAAATGCGAACTTAAAACGTACTTTTGATGATAAATCTGAATTTGAGATTCTTCTCAAACCTATAAAAGAAAAGTTGTGAATACTTTTCCCCAGCAAAGGAAAGTTACACTTAACAGACTTATAAGGACGACTACAATTTCAAGGTCATTCCGACACACTCTTTTGCCCCACTGACCAATTTCCAACTTTTAAGCTTCCTACCCTTTCACGGACAACTCCGGACACGAAGAAAAAAAAACTCCATCCAATTCTACACGCTCCCTTCGCTGCATATAAAGTCGGACTCACAAAGGAATAGTGTATCGTTTTTTCTCGCGACGCTCGATGCATTATTAATCTCTCGCCAATTGAGCGCGACAAGGTGGTTGTTGAATCCTGTTGTGGGGCGCAAAGAAAAAACCTCTCGTCTCGCGTCATTCACTTTCAATGTCGAGCGACAGTCTCCGCCCACAGTCTCCCATTGGCAGGCGACCGGATTAGGTTATTAACTGATTTTATCTATCTCTCGCCACCAAGAATAAAAAGCTCGCGCTGTGTGTAGCATTATGGATGGGTAGCGAGTCGTGTACGGCCAGCGCCTCACTCACTGAGTCGGGGAGCGATGATTTGAATATATGAAGATTTGGAAGATGATGATGAATGAGGTGTGAAGAATCGGGACGGGAACGGATATGAATTTTCATTGGAAAGTGGGGAGGAAGTCATCCAGATCGGATTCTAGCTCATGCCCGGGAGGTTTGGGGTAGATGGATTGATGTAAAGGGTTGCTGAAATAAGTTTAATTTGTGTTAATGACATTTATGGATGCTTAATCTAAAAACTCTATTAGATGTCCCCGTGGCCAGCTGAGGGGGGTTGAACACTCATGGGCAAAAATGTGAAAGGTTGTAGGGTATCCGAAGACCCTGGAAAGGGACGTTCCGAAGCAATCCAGAGGCACTGGAGTGAGTAGAAAAGTTGCTAAAAGTAATTAAAGATGGATTATTACTGTGTTCAAAGGGTTGGTGGTGGGAATTAAACTCCATTGCTAATAAGATTGGTCAAGTCTTTCTTTTGAAGAGGACAGCTTCAAAAATTGTACGGTAAAAAATGCTCAAGTAAAAAATTTATTGTTGCATATTGATAGTAATAAATTTTCTTTCGGACCAAACTTTACACATGTTCATATAAGAGTCGGAAAAAAACTATCAGCACTGTAATTTTAGTTCTACTCCTAACTGTTTGCTCATAATAATCAATGCTTCATTTATTTTGGCAAATATATTGGTTTTTGGCTTTCTATTACCTCTAGCATTTTGAATCACCCTGTATATTTTTAAATTTTTGTTACATAATTTGTTTTTAAGGTTTTGATACTTAAAGATGTTTTTTATGGAAGGCTACTCCTGTTAGCCAATTACAAAATTTTTATTGCTAACTAAAATTAACGAAATTGTTGCAGATTGTTCCGCTCATAATTCAAAAATGAGACCAAGAACATTAAATCCGAACTTTAAGTAAATATTCTTTAAAAGAAGCATATAATCATTTTGTTTTATTTTTCAGAAACACTTCTAAATGCTACATTCAAACCTAATTGCAGCCCCCGATGCTTAATTCCTTCCCACCCTATTTAATGCGTCACACGTCCGTAAAATGATGAAGAATTACCCTACCGCTAAAACTACGGCCCAGATGCACTCACGGAGCAGTTACTCTTTAAACAGGCATTGTTAAAAACCTCGTTTAGGGGGTCTTTTCGAGTACAGCCTGTTTTTAAATCGCGAAAAACCTTATCAAGTTACCGCAACCTAGTGGAAATAGCTTTCGCCACGATTTAGGGCGGATTGTTATACATGCAATGATTCCAGCGATGCGACCGAAGCGTACATTTTTAAAATTAAATTTGTTTTTGTTTAACTTAAAAATACTCCTAACTCCATAATATCACTAAAAAAACTGGCATATTTGCAAAAACTGCATATAGTGTCATCCACATGAATTCTCCATGGTTACTTACCTAGATGTGGACCTTACTTCCTTGACCCTAGGAGACGTTGGTTCCTAATTACAGCCGTGGAAGGTACTTTTGAAACACTGTATAGGGAAATTTCAACCAATGGCGTCGCTCGATTCGCTGCGTGTGAATCCGTCCCGAAAAGGAGATGTAATTGCTCCGAAAACCACGTTTTTTTTCTCTGGATAAAAACCGACGCTCGTTATTTCTGAGTGGCCCGCTCATTAGGATTCTGAAACAATGCGCGTGGACCCTTCAGAGCGGGTCAGTGCGATGGAAAAACTCCCCATCAGCGTTATTGTGGGGGGGCGCTTTAAATGTTCTGCTGACACAAGCTTGTCACGTTTCCCCGGCCACATTTTTGTCGGTGAAACCAAACACTGCTGCTGATTCTCCCTTTCGTGAAACAAAAGGGGCCCTTCATCGCAAGGGGCGTTAATTTGAACCCTCGGATACCCCTTTGGGCTTTCTTTGTGCCCTTGCCGCCCTTTTAACCCTTTTTCTTTAGAGTGGGAATTGTCTTTGGACGAGGCTTCTGTGTGATTTACTTTTGTCGTTTTTGATGGAGAATTGAAAGGTTCTTGGAAACAGACTTCTTAAATGCGATTGTGATGAAAAAAAAGCTGAGGCAACAATATATGTCATGGACTCTAATGAAGAACTTTCTCCCGACTCTTAATACTCGTTGCTTATTATCTTTTTATGGTTATGTCATGGCGCAATATTATCTTATCTATTTATATTCTTGCGCCATAAAACTCTAATAAAACCAAAGCAATCTAATGAACTCTATATCGGTTATTCCTGAGCTCTGAAAGAATACGAAGATTTCTACGGGGAAAATGTTAATTTTTATAACGAATCCTTCTCATCTCTTCACAGGGACACATCTTAATTATATTATGTAAATTATCTTCAGTTAATAAAAGCAAATCTTCAATGTATCTGAATCCTTAAATCAAATTATCCACAGTAACCTTTGCTTTTAAAAAGTGTAAAAAAAAATATTCGCCAGTGCACCCATTGGTATGCCTCTCACCTGTCTAATAAAAAAATCAGACCGTTGTAGAGATAATTATCAATACAAAATTTGCATGAATTGCATCAGAAACATCTTTCTAATTCATATATGAATATATGATATGCGCAAAGTGATTAATTGGGCGTTGTTAATAATGCCCAGAGTTGTGGCCGAAAAAGTGATAAATTTCATTGATAAATGCCATTGAATTTATCACATTGCCCTCCTCCATTTCGGGCATTATTAATAATGCCCGATTTATCACATTGCCCGTAACATATATAATCTTTTGAGTAAACGTATAAATACCTATATATTTCTAGTAGTTTCTCATGAGGTAGACTGTTGAAAAGGTTCTAGACATCAAATATAAAATTCGTAATTCTGTTCTATTCCAGAAAATCCGAACATTTTTGAAGTTATAAATTTGGTAAATATTTAAAAACGTTCCTAAAATTACCAATTCTAGATATTTTTCAGAAAAGTTTTACATTAAAGTTATTATTTTGCAAGAAAATTACTTGGAAAATGGGAAACTCGACTGCCCAGTTGTATTAAGGAACGAATATGGATTTTTCACGGTATGTTTCTAAAATTAGAAATTTAAGGTTATTTCTTATTTTGAGTAAAATAAATTTTATTTAGATCTAACCGTTCTTCAATATTAGTTTAAAAAAACTACTATGCATCCTATTTTGCCAGGTGGTCTCCCCATATGAAAATCAGCCGGGAACGTTATAGTCCTGTGTACAATGAACAAAAGAATTTTTCCGAGCCCCTGCCAAAATACAAAACACGCTCCTCCTTTAGCATGTGACCGCAAACTCCTCGAGATTTCCTAAGTGGCCCTCTCCAAACGGGAAATAAAGACCTCTCCCATGCCACCAGGAAAAATTATACAAATTTTATTCCGTCCGAACCGTAGGGATGCCGCGGAACACTATGGACAAGCGATGCACCCCTGGTTTAACATAGATCCAGGGGATGTTTTTTTAAAATTACACAACCCATTTCGTGTTATCTGTGGACCCAGCAGGGAAGCCCGTATTGCGTGGGGAGAGTCCCCTAATGGCAGGTGAGGGCCGCTTAGGGGGTCGTCTGAAGTGTTGGGGACCGTTTTCCCTTTGAAGTGCTGAGTGGCCGGCTTGGTTGTTTTGGCTTCCGACGTGCCCCCATGTGGGCGCTGCAAAAAACGGATGGGAGGTGCATGTTTTGGGCATTCTTCAGGTGATAGGTATGGAGAGACTGCGTTGCGACGGACTGTGGAGAACATGTTGATGGTGTGGAACTCTCTGGTTGAAGTTTGATTTGAAGCGTAAGTTTACTGTTATCCTTGTTTTTGTCAACGTTAGTTCGGTTTTCGCTGATGAAACTTAAGGAGCATAGTTGGTATTTAACATTTTTTTGGATGGTATTTGAAATTTGAATGATATTTAGAAATTGGGATGACTTTTTATAGTTAATAGTGTAAATAAGCGTGTTTTTAAATTGTTAATACGAAAGTTTTTTTTATTGTCGTTTTTTATTTAGTTTTTTTATGTCGTCATACATTTAGTTTTTTATTTTTTATTTTCATTCTGATATTTTAGCTTTGTATTAACTTAAAATTTTTGTGTTTGTGAGCAATGGAAAGATATTTCTAATATTGATAATAAAATTTGAGTTAATGATAAGATGATAAAATTTAATTTTACATAAATTTGTGTAATTGATTGAAGAAATTCGCCGTTGATTTATGTGATCTGCTAAAATAGTTGAATGATTTGTTGAGTGTAGATATTAAACTAAATGTCTGTGATTGTATCAAATCTAAAGATGCATTTTATTTCGATATTTATGAAAAAATAAAATACAGAAAATATTGGATCTTCTCAAAGTTGAAAAATACAACGCAGAAAATGTGTTCAGCTATATTCAAAATTTGGTTTTAAATTATGTAAATAAAGATTAAATATGCAACGCCTATTGAATTTATTTAACTTTTATTTTTAGGCTTGTTTTCCTCCCATGTTTAACTGTGAAATGCCTTATAAGAGTCGCACTCGTAGACCTATCCTTTTTTAACATTTTTTCAGTCCTATATTGCGTGGAATGATTTTTAAAATTCGGGAAAACCTACAAATTGGAAAAATATATTAAAAACAATTTATTTGGAAGGAGGTTGTTTTATAGTAAAACATGAGATTTCGTGACTCGTAACTTCTTGTATTTAACGCATTATGAAATTAAAACCAGATAGCAGCGTAATTGAAATAAACGCGTACTTCAATTTTAACAAATCCCGCTCGCCTAAAAGTCTATTAAAAAACCAAAATCAGTCTCTCTAGCGTTCTCACCATCCTGTAGAGCCAGCTACGCAGTGGTATATCGGCAGATAAAATCGAAAAAGGAGTTAAAAGAAAAAAAAACTATTGAGAGAATAAAAAAACTGGAAAACCTCTAAACCTGTTTTTCAACTCGCGCGAATGTTTCTTTCCATTTTGGACCTCCCTACTTGGCGGCTCAGGCAGCAGGGAAAGAGAATATTTCACCTTTTGTAGCCCATAGGGCCAATTTGCTACACCAGTTGGGGCCCGCTGCGAAACTCCTTTTTATTCTTCACTTCCTGAAGCTCGACACGAGGCATTGTGGTGCTGCAAGATAACATCTTCACGCTAAGTGCCTGGCCTCACTGTGCTACTCGAGTCGCTCAAAGTCGTTGAGAACCTCATCCCTAGATGCGGTTGGACAATGTTTTGTTGCAAAAAAAATCTCCAAAAATTTTTATTGTGGCTTTGTGAGCTTCTCAAATGGACAGGAGTGCAACGGATCTCAAAGCAATAACTGCAGAAGGGCCAATCCCTGGGCCTCTCTCGAAATTTTGACTAAAATCGGGAAAATCCATGTTTTTAAAGGTTAAATTTCCTAACATTTTCAGGGGGGAGCCTAGATCCCCTTAGTAGTTGAAGCTTTAGTGGTTTTGTAATAATTATTGTTTTGAATAATTAGTTAAATAATGAAACGGGGCGCGATTAAAAATTAAGATCGAAAATTGGATCACAAATATTGAAAGTTTGAAGAAGCATTGCAGTAGTACGAGTCCACCTAACTTAGTTTCGAGTAATTCATAGTGTTTTTTAAATTCACATGTCTAGTTCTTATGGAGCTGCCATTCTTGGGGCTGCTCTGAAAGGTCAATTTTAATGAATATTTTACTTGGAAAACGGTCACACTAAGCAAAGGATCTAAAAAATACCTTCCTAATCTATACTTATTTTATGCTTTTCAACTTGCGTCACTGTAATTGAATCGTTTATTTCAGAAACAAGTTAAACCCCATTGAATTAACAGAGTTTAACTTATTTCTGAAATAAACGATTCAATTCTGGGCAGCTAATATCCTAAAATTTTATATGCAGCCTACGGGAGTATTGTGGTTTTCCAAGATAATTTGGGTTGGCCAACCCTGGTCTAGTGCATCCATCGCCCCTGAACTCCCCTTTCTCCCCTTCATTTGACAAAGATCCTAACGACTTCAGCGACTCTAGTCGCGCAGTGTGTCTAGGCACTAAGGAGATTCGCTCGTTCATCGCGTCTGCGGAACACCTGCGCCAAATGCTTCTGTGTGTATGTGAATGCCCATTATTGCCGATATTAGTGGACCAGGCTTGATTTTTATTTGGCCCTTTAATATAAATATGTTGTCCTTCTGGAGTGGGTGCAAACACCCGCTGGCGCGATGGCGGCGGATATTTGATGTTGGTCGTGTTTTGAACACGCTACAAAGGCGAATCCATTTATTTATAAGTGGCTAATGGGATTGGAAATCTGGGGATGCCGGCATAAACATGCCCTATGGAACTTTGAAAGACGGCGAGGAAGCTGGATTAAATTCTTGAAAGAGTTCGAAAGGATTTAAGACCATGTTTTTCGATTATTGATGATATTTTTTACCGATATGTGTTGTAAAAATAACATGTTATGCAAAAAAAGTTTTTTTGTTAAAACGCTTGGAATAATACTTTTATGTGGTAAGTTATACTTTAGATATTTTAGTTGACTTGCTTTTTTGCATACTTTTTTCTTTGTTTCTTTTATTCACGATCTCTTAAAAAATTATCTCGATATTTACAGTTTTTTGTTATAAGAACTAAATATTTTAAGCAAGTTTCCTTTGGTAGCCACAAATGGGTGAATTTGTGACTTGGATCACAAAAGAAAAGCAATACCTCAAAACCTGGTTATAATTTAAAATTAGGGTTTATTTATGTTTTATAAGGATGACTGCAAAAACACTTAGATTTTTACCAGAATCCTGCTTATAACCACTATAAAAGATTATGAAAATCAAAATGGTACTCTTCTTCTTCTAGGACTGTGGCTAGAAATTCCCTTAGATTAATTTTTAACATTCGAAACATATTTAAAAACATTTTCCTTAAATTAATTTTTTACATAATTTGAATTTTTCATGATGACGAGGGAAAGGACTGAAGTCGAAAATTCGACTTTTTTCATGCTTAAAAAGGAATAAATACCCTAATCATATCCGTGCAAACAAATACAGGGTGTATCTGAAATGGTGCAACAAACTTTCAGGGATGATAGTACTCATCAAGACGAACAAGAGTCGGTATAGAAAGGGGGTCCCAGACTAAATCCCAGGGAGTTAAAAATGGAGCGACACCCAAAAAATCATTGAAAAATTCGATTTGTAGAACAACTACTTTTGGTAAAAACTTAAATATGGTCTCAAAAATTGTGGTTTAATATGATCTTTCAAATAACCTCAAAAGTCTTCACTTTAAAATTTGTTTTATTATGAAAAATGTTAAAAACACAAAAATGTGAAAACTCAGCCAAAACCTTATTTTGTATTTCGAAATCCTTTCTTTTGATTTGATAATCTGAAAGATCATAGTTGAAAACCCTGAAGTCCAAAGTTTCACGTAAATACAATCAATATTAAACGCTTGAGATCATTTTAAAGTTTGTTTTTTGGGTGCGCAAGCAGTTTTTAAGAGCTGTTTCCAGAACAGCTGTTAGCGCACGCAAAAAACAAACTTTAACAGGATCTCAAGCGTTTAATATTGATTGCATTTACCTGAAACTTTGGACTTAAGGGTTTTCAGCTATGATCTTTCAGATTATCAAATCAAAAGAAACGATTTCGAAATACAAAATAAGGTTTTTGCTGAGTTTTCACATTTTTTGTGTTTTTTAACTTTTTTCATAATAAGACAAATTTTAAAGTGAAGACTTTTGAGGTAATTTTAAAGATCATATTAAACCACAATTTTTGAGACCATAATTAAGAATTTACCAATAGTAGTTCTTCTACAAATTGAATTTTTCAATGATTTTTTTGGGGTGTCGCTCCATTTTTAACTCCCTGGGATTTGGTCTGGGACCCCCCTTTCTATACCGATTCTTGTTCGTCTTGATGAGTACTATCATCCCTGAAAGTTTGTTGCACCATTTCAGATACACCCTGTATTTTTTTAAATTTAAAATAAAATTTAAAAATTTGTATGAATTTGAGGCATTGTATTGAACTTTGAATTAATCTTTTTAAGAAATATTCTAATTTATAGAAGTAGAGTTAATGTGGGCATGATATGATTAAAATCGGAACTGAAATATTCAAAATAAAGAGTTATGAATGAAACAAGAGAACGTATCTTGAATGAACTAATTACAATCGACTCTTAATAGTCTTTTGATACATATCATTAATACATTGTTCCTTTAGAAACCATTAATTCGTAATTGAGGAAAGTGGAATAATTGAAAGTTAATTACAAAAGAATTTCTTGAATGCATTTCTCTTTTTTCAGATTACTTACTTTAATCCGAGACTATTTTAAGTGCATTGAAATGAGGCGGTATTGTATCTAATCTTGATTGAAGTCTTTGAATCGAGACTTTTTGTGAACCAAATAATTTTCAAAAATTTCTTTTTTTAAATTGGATTAATCTATTCTTTGGGCGGAATAAGTAAAGTTTTGAGTATATTAAATCTTCTGGTATTGTGATTGAAAATGCCAATATTTGAACATTTCTGAAGGAGTTTTTTTTCATCGTAGTTAAAGTTTGATCATGAAAACCCCATTTATAAGAGATTTTAAGTATTGGAGAATATTGCAAGTAGGAAAAGTATACTTAAGCCCTTGTATTTTGAAACATTAAGCAATCTAGACTGTTTTATTTTTGTAGCAACATCTGGAAACTATATTTAAGCCACTAAATTGTTTCTCTACTCTCTTGCAGCCAGCATCAAGCCCTTTTAGCTTTGTTTTTCAAATTTATATTTTTAAAGTTTTTAAATAAAGAATGTTACTAAATAAATAATTGTATTACCTAAGGTTAACCTCTGGAATAAAGCTTTTTCGGTAACTCTGGTTTAAAACTTGTTTCCCTTTTTCAACAACCAATTAAAAGCTAGATTACAGGTTAACCTTAGTTTGTTAGTGGTGAATACATCCGTAAGTTCTACCTTTAATAACTTAAGAGGTCAGAAGGAATCCACTAAGAAGTCATATTAACTTAAAAGAAATCAGGATTTTGTAACATGAAAACGCATTTGCACGTTTTTTCTAGCTCTTCACGTGGTAGGAATACTTATTTATAAATTGTGATGCGTAAGTGTTATGGGAACATAGTTGATTAATTGTAAATTAGACAGTTATAATTAAAGTATATAAGAAAATTAATAAAATCATGTAGCTGGAAAACTTCCACCTTTTAGAATTGGCAAATTTCTGGTTTCAATGTTTCAATTATCCATGGGAATTAATTTAACTTTGAATTACCTTCCTAAAGTTTTATTCATAATTAGTGTGGATTGATGTCATCTTGCCTCTTGAAATAACTCTTATACCGACAACAATTCTGGAACAGTCTCTCCAAATGAATGGATCTAGAAAAAAAAACGAATATCGCTAGTTAGAGTTAAGATTTAGCCTTAAAATGAGTTACACTACACTTGTGGGTTAGCCTTTGAAAGGTACTTCAACAATTCAGGCATACTTCTATCTTAGTTTCATGATTAGTTAAGTGTAAATTTGCTGAACATGGGTGGTATAGAAAGCACGTTGTGCATTAACTTGCCTCTGATGAACTATATTATTTTGTCTATTTTTTGATGGAAACATTGCTGCAAAATTGCAAACCACGAAAGAGTTGCCGGGTATACTATATAAATATGCACGAACGCAAGCTTTACGTTTTTGAAATCATAAATTCACTTAAATAGCTCTTCCGATGGCAAAAGCGCAGACAGATCCTATATATCATCAAACGATCCATACCGGCTCTTATTAACCATCGGAGAAAATGTCATTTTTTGTCAATAACTCGCCAAATCTATCATTTTGGCGTTACTTTTATTTGCTGCATTAAGAGCGCAATGGTTGTCATTTGTGAAATATTAATCGGGGAAGTATTGATGGAAAATTTCTCTGCGCTCGGGGAGATGCCATCTTCCACCATCTCGTCTCTGTGCTAGTATTGACGAAATTGCGCACAATTCATCACCTAGGTTCAATTCATCCTAAGCGGTTGATAATTTTGATCTTGGCCGTCAGTGTACCTTTGCAAGGGATATAGTCTTCTTTGATAGGAATTTTAGATACGTTTGGGGATGTATCGATACTGCTTCCCCCTTAAAGAGATTATGAAATGAGAATTGTTTATGGATAATTCTTTAAAACCTTTATAGTTCTCTTTGGCTTCTAAGGTCTGGATAAACAGTTTTCGAGTTCAATTAAATGTACTTTAAGCTCAAATGATTCGGTGTTTTATATCGATAAATGAATTCAAGTTTAAAAAGATATTGTCATTATATATTTGTGTTTAAATGACACATTGAGGAAAGTTAAACTTTGTAATGTGCCTGCATTTACAATTTCGATGATCTTGTATATAATTTTCTATTAATCCAAAAATTTTCATTTAAAGAATCCCATTAAATAGATAAAAACTCCTGTAGGGTGAACTATACTTGGAGATTGGAATAGAATGATTCACGATTAGTTGACTTTCTTGATCATTTTAATATTTACACTTGGTCCTTATGCACCACTTAGAAAAAAGTCATGGGTCAATGCAAGTCTTTCTTTTTGTAGCATTTACTGTTTAGTTTAACTATTTATGCATAGTTTATATAAAAGATAATAAATTAAGCCGAGTAAAAAGCGAGTTTAAAATCTTTTCACCGAGAAAGTTTCACATTCATTCGTTACTTCAAGTAAAACAACAAACTAAAGTTTGATGAGAAACCTTTAATTAATTTAAAGAAGCCATTTGTCACTTTTCTCGCATAATTTCGTACACATTGGCAACTTTTTTCGCTCCTATGTGGTTAAGAAAAACGCATGTAAATGCCTTTTCTTAAATAGCTTCCGTCTGCAGTTCGCCATTGAATGCTACGTGCTTTGAAAGCCAATTTAAATGCAGGAGGTCTCTGTATTCTGAAAGTACTATTAAAATTGCCGTTTGTAAGATTTTATTGCCCGCCACGGAGAGCAAAATGGGAATGAATCAAATTATTTACGATTTTTTCGGCACCCTGACTAAAACACGCGTTCCCCTGGAAAGATTGCCTCCCATTGTTTTGTCTACCCAAAGCAAAACGTGAACATCATATCTAAGAAAAAAACCGAATCGACTTAAAGGGAAAGAATTACGTATTCAAGCAAAGAACCAGCACGTTTGAGACGCAGCAAAAAGCGTTTAAAAAACGCACCCCCACTCCAGTTTAAAAAAATAAACACGAGTTTAAGAAAAGCTCAAAAACTGTTTTGTTTCCTAATCCAAGATGTCTGGCTTCCGGTCCTTTCTTTCGCTGCGCCCTATTTTTTTACGCTGGGAACCGAGTGGTAGAATGATTGATACTGGCTGGATCGGAGTGAAGTGTCAGACAGCAGCCCAATAGCTCATGCATGTATTCATGCGCGGCTGCTAACATTTTTCGTGTTAGTTGTAGTTGCTTCCTTTTCTTTTTTGCCTCTCCTCTTCTGACAAATGGGCTCTCTGTAAAATAGTGCGACTAAAGTGAAAAAGCAAAGAAGGAAAAAAGGTCCAACTGTGTTAGCAGTTGTAAGGGGAGTGTAAGAAAAGAATTTTCCTTCGTTTTATTATTATCGTCATTTTTACTTCTCTCTTCTCCGAGCATTTTAAGTAAGTTTCGCGTTACATATCTCAGGTCCCCCGTTCATTTTTTCTCCATTATAACATTTGTTTGGAAAGTATGATATTTGTGAAACTTTCAATGCGTCCTGCGTGTGGTGGCTTCATTAGGATTTATAATGCTAATCTGGCATTGTCGCGCCGTTTGCGGATGTTGACAGTTGCGTTTCAGAGTTGGGAAATTTTCTCATTGAGCCAGATTTTTTTCAAAAACAAAAAACAATCATTACTATCTTTTTTCCATAATGAGAGTTGAGTATTAGTCGCTCTTCAAATTATTTCACTATTTTTAAATGCAATCTTTAGTCGTCAAAAAGATTGAGTCATTAACATCAGTCTGGACCTATCTTAAGAATAATGATGCATCTTTAAATTTTGAACTAGTAAACCCAAGTAACCGAACATGGAAGTCACAATTTAAAAATATATTAAATTATCCTCTCTATGAAAATTATTCCTCTTAAATTCTCCCGAATAGTGAAAACTTATCCAGTTTGAGAAATTCGAGATACGAAGGACTATCATTAATAAAAAACATTGGTACAAATTAATTTTACTTATTTGTAATTAATTTCATTGGTGCATTTGAAACTAAATCATTTCTAATTTTGCACCTATTTTTGCTTGGAATAGGATGTTAATCTCCTCTTCAAAAGAAAACCTCTTTTAAATAAATAGTTAGAAATAGTTAGTTTACCGAAACCAAATGATAGCAATTTGATTGCATGTATTAAAAATTATTTTAGCATACTTTTAACAAAAAGCTTATAAGAATAGAGTGTAAATTGTTTTACTTTATGATACGAATTCACATGTTAACCTACATTCACAACCATACCTACTATTTCTATGAAAAAAAAACTTAGAGCGTACAAATCGCTCGCTTTTGTGAATGAAAGTGTATTGCTTCACTAGTAGGCTGGGAAACAAGAATGGCGGCTTTGTTGAAGTTGGGTGCTCGTTTTGTATTGCCTCGAAACATTGCCCCTCCTTGAACATATGGGGGGTCGTATCATAGTAACGGGGGTTGATATTAAGGGGGAAGAGGGGGAAGCTGTAGTACGTGTTCAATGCTTGAAATTGCCCAATACATTCTTGACTCCTGGAGTCTCGCTGAAATTTAAAGTAGTCTTAATGTTAAAGACTTCTGTTGATTGAGGAATACATTTTTAATTTAGCGAGATTCATTTGACTCTTATAAGTATAATTTAATGGATTGTTACATTGTCTTCATGTAGTTTCAGTTACCATCGGTACAATGCTCCAAAAGAGATAAGGAAGTTTACAAATGAGTTGGGCTTTTTCCATCTAGTTTTATTTTAATTAAATTTCTCAAAAAATAAAAGTACTGAAAAATTAAACTTCAATTTATTTGTTGTATTCATGGAGATGTTCGAGTTTGTAATTGAAACTATTTCATACATAGAAACAAGGTTGTCATACAAATTTAAAATTTCGTTTTTAAAATTCAAATTTGGGGTAATTTAAATAAAGAGGAAGCTGCTTAATTCTGGATAGATTTTAAAATTTGTGGGAAAAAACAGTCATAATTTTCAATCATAAATATCTACAAGGGTATTACTAATAACTCCATGAGGACTTTTCAGTACTTAAAAAAAAATATCATGATAATGCACCAATTTATCCAACTGAATTTTGGTTCACAATCTACAGTTTTATAATTTGTTTAACTTCCCCTTACTTTACCGCCTGGAGCACTGCATTGACCATCCGATGGATTCGACTCTTTCATTGTTTTAAATATAGGTATAAGACTTACACATAACTTAACGATGTTGTTTCAAATCCATATTTATAAATTCCTTTGTTTCTAAAATTGCTATCTTAAACTTGAACCAAGATATGGCAGATGCATTGGAACAGTCTCCAAACATTACGAGACTCCTGTCATATATATGTATCTTGTCTAGAATATACCCCATTGGAAACCTTCAGTGTCCATCTAGACCCCATTTAATATAGTAATAATGTGAGCTCCGTATCAGTTAGAGTTGGTATAGTGTATAGTAGACATACACTTTGAGGGTATGAACTGTATGATTTGGTAGAAGAGGTTTATATGGTATAGTCTAATTCTAATGAATGTCTAGGATGAAGCTAATCCTCCAATCAGCGGTTAAAATTTCAAGAATCTAATCATTACGATCTCCAGGAAGTTTTTTTTCCATAAAAAATTTCTTATGGAAGTGAAATTTTACTAAACCAATTTCTGAACACCTTTAAATTACGAACACATTTATATTTATGTGGTTGTGTTCGGATATTAGAGTGGTAACCTTAATTTAATGTTTTTTTTATATTGAATTGAGTTTGGATGGTAAAATTAGTAGCTTGGTAACGAATATCCACGGGCTTGCGGTTTTAAGTTTTCAATAATCAAATCTCATATTTTATATTACTATTTTACATCGTTTAATTAAAAGTAAAGATATAAATTTCGGAATTTAAACAATCGAAGGTTCTTAGCTATGGTAGTACATAAACTTTTTCAAATACATTTATGAATAATTTTCCAATTCGAGTTGAAAGATTTTTTATTGTGAGAAGTAACTTTTGATCGTGGTAGCTCTTTAAATAATTTTGATTTAAAAATATTGGTTCCCCCTTTAATTATATTTAACCATATGTATAAATTACCTCAAAATTTTCCTAAACTTAAGTAATAACAAACATTGATAAAAACACGTGACTAAATTTGTATGTATAATGGATATAATTAGCTTTACCTCCTAACTGATAAATGATGTCTTAAACCAACATTTATTCAAAACTCATAACTTCTCGCTAATAAATCCTCGGCCATTGTTGAACGTTGATGTGACACTGAAAAACAAATAATTGTTCGACTGCGAAAATACCTCGGGGGGATATTCAATTATTCTGCCTGATTATAGAGTATCGCTTGGTTCGCAAATTATATGAAATCTTGGTAGAGGTTGAAGTGTCAATTTAAGTGATTAATTGGCTATTGTTGGAAGACTCGTTCTTTTACAACTGTTAAGATTTCTCTTTCGAATAGGTTACTTGTGTTAGGTGTTGCAAATGAATGTTTGGAGTTACCGTAAGTAATCAATATTGAGCTAAATGATCAACGAAACAATGAATTGAATGTGCTGATTTTCGGACAACTGACGTAATCGAATAATAGGTATAAGATGAATGGTTGGATGTAAGAAAGGATTTTAAAGAGTTGACACCAGCTATCTTATTTGTGTACGGTTTACCCTTGTTGATTTGATTAAAAGGGTTTCTCCTAAAAAAATTGGGTATATTTAGAGCGCGAACTAGATAATTAAGACACTGATAATTAACATTTATTTAGCTAGTTAGGGAAATGATAACACAAAACTATGCATGTAATAATTTAAAATATTAATTTTTTAACCAAGGATAAGGATCATACTTAAAACTGTCCAATACTTTAAAATGACCCTAAACTTGTATACTTAGTCTTTGTTTTACAAATTATGCCAGGTTTAGGATGTCCTTTTGGGATTAAATGGCTATCGTAATAATATTCATTCTTTCATCAATTTATTTATTGTATTTTAATTATTTACTGTGTTAATTACAATAAATTTGGTGTATATTGCATAGCTATCAACCATCCAATTTTCAAGTCTTGTTACAAAAACACAATCTTATTAAATTGTTCAAAAAGGAAAACCCTGGTAAATGAGCTAAAATTCAGAACAATTTAATATTTTTAGTTTTTGTAAAAAAACCTGAAAATCAAAATGAATACGGAAAAATCTGAATGTTTGGTAGCTATGATATTGTGTGTATTTAATGTTCTTTATCCTATTTTATAAACATAAAAATTTATAAATTTATCCCTTGTTTTTCTTGTTTCTTGTTTGAGAGTAATAATTATAATTTAGTATTTACTAAATCTTACAAAATTTGGAAATAGCCAATATTTTGAAACAGGACGTTTTGCTGTAAATAACTTAATCTTAAAATCATAAAAAACAAATGTTGCAAACGGAATGAAACTCGAAAACGTTCAACTATAAACAATTATTAATTATATAGTAAGCAAATGAACTTCAACTATCAAACAAATATTAATGAATGATTTTGTGATTTTTTAATGGAGATTTTTGCTGGCGCCCGGCTAACGGAAAAGTACCCAATTTAAATGTAGTTATTTAAAATAGACAATCCTTACGAAAGGTAAAATAAAAATTCCCTCTGGAAGATTTCCTTCATCCCATCTGCCCTCGAGGTAAGAATGGAGAGGAAGTGAAACCTGGTCGGCGCTATTTTCAAAGGTCGCGAAAGATAACCATGAAATCCCCTTTTTCGCTTTCAATGGCGTTTTATGGGATTATGAAAAGTGTCGCGTAAACAGCTCTCCTAAATGGGTGCGAAATGACCCAGCTGGCGATAATGAAGCGTGTCGGCAGTGGCTTACGAGTGAACCGAGCGCTTCGAATGTCCATTGAAAAGTGTCCCTTTCTCTCTTCCGCAGGATTCGATCCGGTCTCGCCACCGCTGCACCTGATCTTCATGGCAGTCCCCAGCTCGGCCCCCATTGGGTGACGAGTGCGAGTGGGCGGAGCCTCATCCACGTGCTGGGGAAAGACCAGTCTTGGGAGAGCGGCCGTCGCAGCGACAAAGGAGGCCGGCGGCGCGACATGAGTGGTGTCCGGCGGGCACCCGGTGTTCCGGCATTGCTCTGAGCCTCGTCGACCCTTCCCTCGCCATGCTGTGGGTGCTGCACCTGCTTCTGCTGGTCACCTTCGCGGCTGCGTCCGGAGAGGTGGTCGAGTACGACTGCGTCGGCGACGAGATGGCCAGCCCGGAGGAGATGTCCGTGCGGTGCACGGTGGTCAACCTGAATGACCTCTTCACCAACTTCTCGTCCATCCCGCCGGACCGCGTCGTGAGGCTGAGAGTGGCTTGCGACGCCCAGGAGGTGTCGCGTGGTGATCTGGACAGCCTGGTCAACAGCACCTTCGGCTTGATGAGAAACTTGAGGGAGTTGGTGATCGAGGACTGCAAGCTGGTGACCATTCCCCCCATGGCCTTTAATGGGGTGTCCCAGCTGACCAACCTGACCATCCGGTCCAGGAACTACCGGCAAGGAGACATGGCACTGAAGCTGTCTGCTGAGACCTTTTCCCAGCTGCAACTGCTTGAGCGGCTGGACCTTGGGGAGAACAACATCGACAACCTCCCCCAGACGCTTCTCTGCCCCCTCCGGCGGCTGGAGACCCTCAACTTGACCCTCAACAACCTGTCCGAGATCGCCAGCGTGGGTCTGTCCACGGGGAGCCGCGACAACGTGTTGTGTCTGGTGGACGTCCAGCGCGTTCGTCTGTCTTTCAACCGCATCAAGGTGCTAACCAACAAGGGGTTCGCGGCGGTCAACCAGCTGCGCGAACTCCGCCTGGACCACAACTCCATATCAAGGGCGGAGGAGGGGGCTTTCCACGGCCTGGACAAGCTGCGCGTGCTGGACCTGTCCAGCAACCAAATCGTGGCCCTCCCTCCCCTAGTGCTGAGGAACTGTGAAGAGCTAAGCGAGTTGTACCTCCAGAACAACTCCATTAGTGTCTTACCTCCTGGGCTGTTCAGCGGACTGCAACAGCTCTACACGCTGGACCTTAGCCACAACGAAATCACCAGCCATTGGCTCGGGTCGGACACCTTCGCCGATTTGATCCGCGTAGCGACGTTGGATGCTAGTTATAACCGTCTAACCCACATAGACTCCAGTATATTTCGCAGCCAGTATAGCCTCCAAGTTTTACTCTTAGACCACAATGAGATAGAAGTGATTTCGGATCATGCTTTCTCGACCTTATACAAGTTACACACCTTGCTTTTGAATAACAATCGTTTGACGCGAGTGTCTAGTACTATATTCAGTGGACTATCAGTTCTCACTATGTTATCTTTGAACCATAATGATGTTTATGATATCCACCCAGATGCCTTTCGAAATAATAGTGCTGTGATGGAATTGACGTTGTCAAACAATAAGTTGACTGCAGTGCCGACTGCCGTCCAGTCTTTGCAATTACTCCGTAGCCTGGATTTTTCCCATAACAGAATAACTGACATTCACAATGCCAGTTACCTAGGTCTTGAAAACTTGTATAGTTTGGTTTTGTCAGGAAACAAAATTGGGAACTTAACGAGAGGGGCGTTTGAAGCGTTGCCTTCCTTACGAATTTTAAGTTTGGCCAATAACGAAATAGAATCTATCGAGACGAGTACATTTGACGATGTGACTTATCTCCACGCTTTGAGGTTAGATTCCAATTACCTGCTAGAAGTGAATGGTTTGTTTAGTAATCTGCACGATCTGATGATGCTAAACATATCAGCCAACCGAATTGAATGGTTTGATTACGCATTAGTGCCGATTGGGCTACAGTGGCTTGACATGCATGACAATCAGATTGAACTACTTGGCAATTACTTTGAACTGGAGGCTGTGCTGAAGCTGAGGACTTTGGATGCCTCTTCCAATCACATTACCGAAATTGATTCTTCCTCCTTGCCCAATGGCATCGAAATAGTTTTCTTGAACAATAATCGCATAAAAACAATCCACCCCTTCACGTTCATGGGTAAGCCCAACCTAACGAGAGTTGATCTAACTAAAAACCACCTGGAGAGCTTGGAAGTGAATGCGTTTCGCTTGACGGAGGTGAGGAACCGCAAACCCTTGCCCGAGTTTTCGATATCTGAAAACAACTACCTATGTGATTGCAATATGGAGTGGATACTCCGGATAGGGTCGCTGGACGATTCGAGGCAGTATCCTCGGATGGTAGACCTAGAGGACATTTCCTGCCAGTTCTTTTTTAACCGCCAAAGGACAGCTGTGCCAATCATCCACGCGCATTCCTCTCAGTTCCTCTGTCGCTATCGAAGTCACTGTTTCGCGCTGTGCCACTGTTGCGAATTCGACGCGTGCGACTGCGAAATGGTGTGTCCGGAGAACTGTACGTGCTTTTACGACCAGAGCTGGAACACCAATATCGTGGACTGTAGCTCCCAGAACCACATTTCCGTTCCCCGCCGAATTCCTATGGACGTGACCGAACTGTACCTGGACGGGAACGACATCCCGTCGTTGTCGAGCCACACGTTCATCGGCCGGAAGAACATGCGCGTGCTGTATATGAACCACAGCAACGTGCACATGATCAACAACCGCACCTTCAACGGACTCAAGTCGCTTCAGACGCTGTACCTGCAGCGCAACCTGATCGTGTCGCTGCACGGCTACGAGTTCGAGAGGCTGGTGAATCTGCGCCAGCTGTACCTGTCGCACAACCGCATCGCGGTGATCGGCAACTCCACCTTCACGCATCTGCGATCTCTGGAAGTGCTCCACCTGGACCACAACTACATCGCCGAGTTCCAGGTGTGGACGCTGAACCAAAACCTGAAACTAGTCGACATCCAGCTGTCCAGCAACCCGTGGGCGTGCGAGTGCCAGTTTGTGGGTGACTTCACCTTCTGGCTCGCTTCGCGATCGGACCTGGTGCACGACGTTGGGCAGCTTAACTGCGTCTACAACGAGACGCTGACGCTGCCGCTCGCCGAGTTCAACATGACGACGTGCACCAACTACTCTGCTGCGTCGCCCAGCCTCATCCAGTCGCAGCGGGACCTGGGGCTGACCCCGGTGCTCATCCTGGCGGTGGCGGCGCTGGTTCTCTTGGCGGTGGCCCTGGTGGTGGCTGTGGCGTTCCGCCGCCGCCTGGGCATGTGGTTCTTCGCCAAGTACGGCGTGCGGGTCTTCAGCGCCGAGCCGCGCTTGCCGAAAGACGGCGAGGACGACAAGCTGTTCGACGCCTTCGTCTCGTACTCGGCCAAAGACGAGGCGTTTGTCGGACAGGTGCTGGCCGCAGAGCTGGAGTGCGGCAACCCGCGCTACCGGCTGTGCCTTCACTACCGCGACCTCCCCATCGGGGGGTACCTCTCAGACGCCATCCTGGAGGCGATCGAGAGCTCCCGCCGCACCGTCGTGGTGCTGTCCGAGAACTTCCTGCGCAGCGAGTGGTGCCGCTACGAGTTCAAGTCCGCCCACCACGAGCTCTTGCGAACGTGCAAGCGCGATCTCATTGTGATCGTGATCGGGCGGCTGGCGCAAGCCGATCTCGATCCGGACTTGAGGTTGTGGCTCAAGACGTGCACCTTCCTGCGCTGGGGTGACAAGAGGTTCTGGGAGAAGCTCCGCTACGCCCTGCCGGACATCCGCAAGCGGAAGTCTGACCGCTGCCACGCCAGCGACCACTCCATTTCCGTTCACATCTGAGAGCTGCTGTAAATATGTGTCATTGTGATCATTACTGAGGGACACTTGTGAATGCAGTCAGACCAGGGTTCCCCAGGGCCGCCTGTCATTTTAACCTCTTTTAGTGTTGAGGTATGTTTTTAACGCTACTTTTCACTCCTGCGTCTTGATGACAAATGCGGTCAGTGACAAAATCTCAAGTTTACCTCAAGATTGACTTTTTTACTCTTGAAATGTATTTTTTTCTATAAAAGTCTAGAATACAATATCCTGATTTGGTCTCTGCTTCTCTCATAAAAGGTATAAAAACTTTCAAACTAAATTTAAAACTTATTTTGCAAAATGCAAAAGACATAACAAAAAATCAAACTGTTGGTGTTTGTTTCATTTACCAATTTAACAGTTTGTTAATAGATTTTGACCCTCGCTGCATTTGTCTCGTTACAAATATACTGACAAATTTGAAATCAAGGCTTTTATGTTATCAAACCCAGTTGTTAGTTTTAAGCTTGTTTTTTAATGATTTCTCATGTTTTTATAATGATTCCATTCAAGGAAAAAACGATGATTTTACGGTACTGCAAAATTTTTTTCAGAACTATTTTAATTGAATGAAACTTGACTAAATTCGGTTTTTTGTAAAATCCGTGGCATAGGATGAAAAAATTATTTTGTAAAAAAAATTATTCCTTAACTTATTTGGATATATCCTCTTAGTTACTCTTTTCAATATCTCGTAGGATGCCGTTAGTTAAGCGATTCAAGTCCTGAATATTGGGAAACTATTTCTTTTGTAGTATTGTCATCTGTCTTGACTGGCCACTAAGCGCTTCTATTCAATTTGTGCTTCTCTAGCGCTTCATGTCCTAATTTCTAGCGCTTCGTGTCCAAATCCTAATAAAAAACAATAAATTTATGCTCGAATTTGGGTCTTGGTGCCATAAAAATCCATTTAACATTCTAACTGGAATATTCTTCGAGGCTAAAATTTATTTTTAAGTTTTACGAAACATTGAAAAATAAAGTATGGTTACTACGATGACGATTATTGAATATATCTGTAATTTTATGTTTTAAGAAATTCTGTTTTAGTTTTTTTGATTTTGGCTTTTGTAATAATATAATTTCTTAATTTTAGGTATATTAAAGATTTTTAAATAAACTTTATCAGTTCCTCCTGATTTTTAAATTTTTGCTTGTTTGGCGCAAAATATCCTATGATGGGACTTTTGTCCTAAAACCCCAAATAACCGATCCAATTAATTTTAATTCCGATACTTGAATCACTTCAAAATTAACAGCTCTAGCCATTTTGCCAATTCATCTAACAAATACCATTTGAAATTGGAGCAAGTATCTCCTTTTTAATTCTGGTTCATTTAACCTAAAAGCCTTGAAAAGGCCCTGCGTGTTCTTTACGAAAGACGGGAACCCTGTGGAGTTCTTTGCACATGAATCCTTTACAGCGCCGAGTCACTTTTCACCATTTGAGTCCTTTTTTTCATTTCGTGGGTTTTAGTGATGCTTTTCGTCCGAGACCTTCTCTTAGCAGAGTTCTTGGTAGGTAACTCTTATGTAGGTTGCATTTTCTTTGACAAACGATATTGTGATATTAATAGACATTTCTTCAAACTAAGTGTGAGTATTTTGTTTCTGTTGAGGGGAAGAGGTATCTGTTTTGATATGAGATTGTTTAATCCCCATGAATTGTATTTTCTCGACAATGAAAAATGCGCACCCAAAATAAACTCGAAGATGTTTGTAGAAAAATGTTTGGAAGTAATGATGCACACACACAACATGCTGGAATGTTTAAATATTCATAAAAGTCTACAGTGAGAAATAAGAATATTTCCGATTGAGAGTTCTATTACATATTGTCTTATCTAATGTTTAACCAGGCTCCATGTCATCACTATTTTGTACAAGAATCTGTTGACTCCTTCTCCATGTTGTGCATTCTGTGTAAGGTGGTTTCCTAAATTGTACATATTTTTGAAGTATGTTATCAGTTGTGTTTCGAGTCATTTTTTCCAATACTGAAGATACTGCAAGCGACTATTTTTTACTTTTAAAATTTATTTTCTTTTTAAATTTTAACAGATTGTAGCTGAAAGTGGTTGAAGTAGTGTTACAAGAGTTTACTCGCGTTTTTAACATTTTAATGCAACTTACCTGCTGAATGCAGAATTGCGTTTTTACATTTTTCGAGACGATACTTGCTGTTATGCTCGCATTTGGTTTTTATTTGGAATGTTTTTTTTGTTATTTCTTTCATTTCACTCTTGAAGCATGTTAGAGTTAATTTGAAGCTTAAATAACACATGTGATACAGGGATTGTATATTTGAAGGTTTTTATCGTACAATTATTATTAATGGAGGACTAAACTGTTTTTATAGGATGTCTTTTTAATTTTCAAGGGAATTGTGTTTACTATTGTAAAACGGAGTTTTAAATTGCAAGTTTTGTTGAAAATTCTTTAGATGTTAATCTAAAATGTGCACCGAGTAGTCATGTTTAGTGCAATAAACAATTTTAAAAATCAAATGGCTGTAAATGTATTGTGCTGCATTTAATCGGTGCTTTTCAACAAAACTAGTATTGTGTAATTTTTTTTCCAATTTTATTTTTAAAACGTTTAAACTATTAACATGATTGTTGAATTTCTTTTTTCAAAATAGGTATTATTAACCTAGTGTTTAAAATTTATTTGTATGGACAATCAATACCACCAATGGGCAATCCTTTCATTATTATTTTTTACTCGGTAAATACCAAAAAGGAATTTGCACGCATGTTTAATTGCGATGCTCATTTACTTTTGAATTTAATTTCAAAGTTTGTCTTTTAAAAAGGGCGCTAAAGTAACATTGACATCATTCATTCCAAAACAAGTCCAACGCATAGTTATTTTAATATATTGAATCAACTTAATTTTTTTTAGTTTTCGTACTTTTAAATTTATAACTATTTTTTTCTGGAAAGTTTATAACCATTTTGATATATTATTAAAAAATGCGGGAATTGCCCATTACTGTAATTTTAATTTGGTAAAAATCCATTCAGAAGATTGCAAGTTTTTAGAAAAATTAAAATGTATTGCTTATTTTTCAAGTACATAGTATTGCACTAGCTGGTTATTTTATACATTTTTAGTAGCTAGAGTATGTTATATGTACGTTAATTTCTAAACAATGCATTTTATGGAGAGGTGCTAAGTCTAACAACTACTTCAAACACTTTCACTGCAGTTTCTATTGCACATCATTGCATATAATCTGGTAGATTTGAATAACAAGTAGTCTAGTAATCACTGGTGTACAGCAAATTATTCTATTTAGAATACACAATGTACGAAGAATACACAAAACAATATGTAAAACATTGATATGATCTGTATTTTTTTAAGTAGATTGAATTTCACCTGTCCATGATGATTCTGATAACTTGTAAGTAGTTATTTATTTATTAAAAATTTGAAACACACATACTCTGCTTATTGTGTTATTTCATCCCTAACCCAGCTATCTAACTTTATCACACTTTTAAAATTACATTTGAGGACTGGACTTCAAAAACAATAGAAGTGTCAAAAAGTAAATTTTCTGTAATTGATCATTTTAAATTTGATTCCTCATAGGAATACACGTAAAAAGTCGTCTTTCGGGCTAATTTTAAACTGCTAATAATTGTTGTGGCGCTAACCCAACTTTATAGGTTGTTGGAGATGGTACTTAGATTGTTTTATCGCGTTTAACTCGTATTTTTTACTCTTTGCACTTAGCTTCTTTTTGAAGTCCAGTCTTCATTTATAGAAAAAAATAAATTTGAGATTTTCACATATTTTAAAGGTACCTGGTAGAGGACTATCTATGAGAAGATATCAATCTGTTAATTAAGTTTAAAATACATTTCAGATACAATTAACATAACTTGATTGTTCTTAAATTTTGTCTTAAAACTTAATAAATGAGTAATATATGAAGGAAGTTTAGCTTTTTATTACAAATTAACGCGTGGTAAAACAAAGGTTAACTTTTAATGTTTTTACTGCAGTGAGAAACTGAATCAATATAAAATATACGTTTATTATAAACTAATGTTAGTGAGTTTATTAATAAAATTTTAATTTTTCATAATTACGATTAAATCATAATTTGAATTTGGTGAATAATTTTGAATAAAAATAAGTACTCCAAAATAAAGGGAGAGAATAAAACTCTGTTAAAATAAATGTTGGGAATAGGAACATGACCCAAGTGGAAATTGTATTCTGATAATGTGAATGAGTTAAAAGGCATTGAATGACTAACTCATTCACATATAAAATATGAATATGGATATATAAAATCATAGACCTTTACTTCTTAAGCGATTCAATGTCTTTTCATGCAACTCAATTCTTATAAATTTTTAACAACAATTTGGCCGTTGTTTGTCATGTCCATTTTATTCTTTTACCTTGGTGAATATTTTCTACGAGAAAATGGTTAAAAGCTTCTAAAACTGGATTTAAGTTACTAGAGGTAATGAAATCTAATATATATTAAACTTTAATGGTTAAGTTTAACTCTCTATAAATATATTTTAAAACTGTTTATTTGGTTTAACTTTTCAAAACTTTCATAAATTTATTTTGAAACATTATTACTGTGATTTATGATTACGAATGTCTAGCATTGCAATTCATTTTAAAGGAAATATTTATCTGAAGTTATTTAAGTAACTAAATTTAACTGATGAGAAAAATTACTCAAAATTTTAAGACTAGCTTATACAGGGTGTCCCAAAAAAAAGACCGACACATTTAAAAAATATAAATACCAAAAAAAGATAAAAATAACGTGGTCTGTGTTGCATCTCCTGGGAGTCTTGGGTGTATTTTTATCGTTTTTAGTTTTCGAGTCATTAGTTATTGATTTTTAAAATGTGTCAGTCATTTTTGGGACACCCTGTACTTTGGTTGGAGTAAGAACTAAAATAAAAATTTTAAAAACAAAGCTACTGAAAATTATTTGCTTACCTCACATAATAAAATAAAAACTTACAAATCCACTAAACTTTTTCCCTCGGGATGGTTCAGGAACTTTATTTAAAGCTAACCTTACAACCTTGGAAAAAATTACTCCTTTAAGCTGCATATTTTTCTTTTTAAGTTTCTAGAATTTTTTCCTTTTGATTAGACACTAACAAGTATGAGATTTTAAAGTCAAAGTGTAGAGTGATGTGATTGCTTTCCGCTTTAGGTCAAAAGTGTGCAATGCATCACTTTCCAAATCTGCCATTCAACGAAATGAGTCTAATGAAAACGTACTGAAAGGAAAATAAAAAGGCACTTCTCAATCCTCTGAATTTAAATCGCAAATTCACCTCCAGTAAGGTAAAGCCTCTGAAACTCGCATTAAGGGAATCTATCACTCCGTCGAGCTGGAATGAAACTGTCAAGCCTGCTGAAAAGGATTCATCAACTGGGTTAACACCTAATAGCTTTGATCAACGGTTCCGCCAAATTATAATGCTTGCCAAAACAAACAACTTTTTCTGCTGGCGAGGATAAAAAAAAGCTGGAGGTGGAATTCGTTACTCTTGGGCCTACTTTCTAAGACAAAGCTTGCGCTGGGTAATCACTCCTTGGTGATGGAGTATCCCAATTGCAAATTTACATATATCTTGATATCACGTCATCAGCGCGAGGTAATTGATTACAGGATGTTTTATTACTTTGTCAACGTTTATGGATCAGGATAAAGTCCGTTTTGGTGGAATACTGATAAAAAGGACGCGTGAATACTCCATTACATTAAATCTAATAGAAATCTGGCCATCTTTTATAACAATTAGCGTAGGCGAGATAGCGCATAGCGACGCTGAAAGTAGCAATTAAGAGTTATAAATTCCAGTCCGGGCTATCTTTTAATGACTGTCATTGAGTCGGAGATAAAGAACCGTATGCCAAGTTCTAAATGAGATATGACGAAAAGCTCATCAATCATTTAGCCCAAAGAGATGAATTTTAATTTTTCATTAGCTTTTAATCAGACCAATTTGAAGCTATCGAAACATGAGAAATTTGATACAGAGGTGCGTTAATGACTGAATTATGAATTTTTGCGGAGCCATTTTCCATCTAATCATATCGACTGATGGGAATTTTCTGGAGCCGTTTATGCCTTTCGACAGCCACTTGCGAAATGAAGATTGCTCGACGCCGGGGCTGTTTAGAATGGTGATGACACTCTCGGTTTCCCGTGTCGTACCTGTTTTTTTTTCATCTATGTCGGGATTTAATGATGTTATTGCCTCCTCGTCATTAGACGCTTTTTTTTCTTTTTAAAGAATACGGGTTTTAATGTATGCAAGATGAGTTCATTATCACCTGCTAATGGAATGGAATGTCGGCCAAAATGTAGCGCTTAGTTAATTTTCTTATTTTGAGTAATGGACGATAAAAGATCTGTCACTGGAAATGTGACTCTAGAAGGGAATTTTTAGTTATCTGGAATGTTTTCTGCAGTTTAATTTTTGCAGTTAATGCTCGACTTTTTTTGCTTCGAAAGTTGCAATTTAATCGATCTTAACGTACTTGTATTATTGCTTTTAATGCATTGTTTATTCCTTACTTACAATTATTGCCTTGGCCAGAGTTGATGAGCTTTTCCTCGTATTTCTAACTCATTAACATTATTTTTGAAAATAGAATTAGAGTGGTATTGATGTGTAAAATATAAGGATTTTCCTCTGCATGACTATTTCATGTTTTTAATTGCATTCAAAATTTAAAGCCATGTTAAAATAGTTTTAATTTGAAAATTTCACAAAATTAAATTGTTTTACACTAATATTAATAACAAAAATTAGCAACAAATTTCACACGAAAATTTACAGCCGGAGGGAAGTCTTAAAAATGCGCTGAAAAAATTAGGGTAAGTATATTCTGTTACCTTTCATACGTATTTTTATTGGTATTGTTTAAACCAGTTGAAAAATTAAAACAAAAACAGTGCCCCATTCTTTGAAGCATAATTCTCGAATCAAAGTATTAAAAAACCAGCTTTAAATAAGATATTTCTTTTTAAAATAATCTTATTGTGTTTATGATCTGTAGAAGCTTTACGAGGGAGAACATGAACAAAGGTTTCAGTTCAAAAGTTCAAGTCATTAAATGTTGATATACACTAGCGGAAATAAAAATCCCAACACCAAGAAGGAAAGGAGATATCAAAGTAAAATTTATTTCTATGATTGCACATAGTATTAATGTGAATTGATTAAAAAATCAGCCTTCCTGGATGTTAGGGGGCCGAGAAAATCGGTGAGGAGTGTTGTCTCCATAGGTGTCCATTACCGCCGTCACACGTCATGGTATTGAGTGACAGGGGATCTAAATGACTTTTGAGGGATTGGAGGACCATGTTGCCTCCTCAGGTAGTCCAAATTCATATGGTGCACCAGCGGACGTTGCATACCGGGCTAGGTGATTTCTCCTCATTGACCGGACTTGTTTTGTGGGTGTTGGTTCTAGAGAACGGGAAAGACGGGGTAAAAATGCAAACTAGGGGGTTAAGAAGAAAGCTTGGACATTGCACACAACATGTGGTTGTGCATGTTTCTCTTGAAATTTGTCCCCAGGACAGGTCTGAAGGTAAGGACGGTCTACCGGCTGCAAAATCTCAATGACGCAGCTCTAGTTGGAAAAAGTACTGGTGAATCATACTCAGGAGTTGCAGAAATGGAATCCAATGCATCCCCACTCCGTTACCCTGCATCACCACTCAGAGGAACGATTAGAAAATCATCCGCTGAGTGCGCTCTCTCCATTGTGTCTTCAAACTCATACCCAACCGTCGTGGTACTCCAAACCGAATCAGGATTCTCTCATAAACACAATGTCATGAAATTGGGAACTTTATTTCCTTATTTCGTGCACTATTGGAAACAGAAATGCCCATTTTCAGCCCCTTGTTTATAGACAAAGATGTAAGAAGCTATGCGGACCGAACGGACGATCCGCAGTACTGCAAACGACATCCATTCCACTGCCGCTTGTCCTCAGTATGATCTACCGGTATTTTGGCCAACCAAAGCTGCTTCATTGAGGTTTTTTAGCCGGTTGTTCGTCCTTACCTTCAGACCTGTCCTGGGGACAAATTTCAAGAGAAACATGCACAACCACATGTTGTGTGCAATGTCCAAGCTTTCTTCTTAACCCCCTATGTTGCATTTTTACCCTGGCCTATCCGTTCGTAAGAACCAACACCCACAAAACATGTCCGGAGAAAGAGGAGAAATCACCTAGCCCGGTATGCAACGTCCGCTGGTGCACCATATGAATTTGGACTACCTGAGGAGGCAACATGGTCCTCCAATCCCTCAAAAGTCATTTAGAGCCCCTGTCACTCAATACCATGACGTGTGACGGCGGTAATGGACACCTATGTAGACAACACTCCTCACCGATTTTCTCGACCCCCTAATATCCAGGAAGGCTGATTTTTTAAGCAATTCACATTGATACTATGTGCAATCATAGAAATAAATTTGACTTTGTTATCTCCTTTCCTTCTTGGTGTTGGGATTTTTATTTCCGCTAGTGTATATCTCTTGAATATCGAAAGTATTTTCTCAATGATCAAGTTTACTTTTATACTAAGGCTGAATGAAACCTATGTTTTAAAAAGGGAGTTCCTTCAAAAGCCATTAAATGATAACCTGGTCTGGGTTTTATTTTTAAGTGGAACGAAAATATTGCAAAGTTTATGGAAGTAAAATCGTGTAGAAAATAAGTAAATTCAAAATTATCTTTTTATGGGTCTGGTTCAACTTTTCCCGACAGGTACTACGTTTGCCCAACAACAGTTAAAAATGACCACCGATGTTATTCCTATGGGATCAACTTAAAAAAGTCCCTTTTATAACATGATCTTAAAATTTGGGTTATAGCCCCCTTTTGTAATATAGCCCGCGGTTACTGGAATGTAGAGCTTCAAAGAACTAACCAAACCTATAATATTAAACTCCGATATCCATAAAAATGTGATTGGTTTAATATCTATAGGTTTGTCGGACACATGAACGGATCACTTTTTAGTGAGGTTAATTTAAATAGAAGGAAAGGAGTGATGTTTTTTTATACAGTTAAGTCTTGGACACAATTATACTTTATTTTAGGATGATTCAAAAGATGGCGCAATGAGAAAGAAGCACTATACCAAGTTATCGACTATCAAAAACAACTGCAACTTAAGACTGAATTTCGTGAAATAAAATGTTGAAACATTGTTAGAAGCAACCTGGATGAAAGCCCTGGTTTGAGGCCCTCTGATAGTATAAACGCTCTCGCCTGGAATGTCATTTAGCACTACAAACAAAACCCGCCAGAGTACAGTTACACTTCTCCAAGCCTTAATTTGCGTGCCCCAAAAACCATCCCCCATTACACACACATCCCAAAGCGAAATAAGCGAGCGGAGAAAACGAGCTCTAACGAAAAAAAAAAGCCTGTTTGCCACAGCCCTATAAGAAAAGAGCCTGTACCAACCTATAAGAAAAGAGCCAACCAAGAGAAAAAAGCCTGTTACCAACAGCCACAAGTTAATGCGAATAAAATAAAATGAAAACCCCAACAAAAGATCTCGCGCTATCCCTACAAAAACCAGCCTGTTTAGTTATTACGAATGATGGCCTGACTTTCGCCAGTTTGTATCATTTTTCACGGGAGTGATATAAGGTGTAATAACAGTCTTTGACTAATGCTGTATCCTCGAGCTATGGGTATGACGCCTGTGTTGCCAAGCGAGTATTTACAATCTCGTTTCTTTGCTTTGGTTGCTCCACGATGCCACTTCTGATAGCTGTAATTTCCATTTGTAATGTTTCGCTAATGAAGAATACTTGATCCGATTCTTTGATGCCTTTCATCAGAGCGTTTTCTTCGGAGCGGTCTGAACGAAAGCAATTTCCTTATTGAGAAACCTGGAGTTTAACTTCATTACGGGATTTCTATGAATCTTTCTTGATCCGATTCTTTGAAGTGCTTCCTTCATCAGTCTCAGTCGGTCATTGCGAAAGGGATTTTGTGAAAGTTTTATTAGATCCCTGGGAAATGGTGGTGAAAGTACGATTTAAGAAGCATTATTTTTCTTTGGTTCACTATCTTAAAATCTCTCGTACCGTGAAAGATAAAAAAATTTGTTACTTTTGTACTAAAAGCAAAACTAGTACTAACATATTACTTTATTTTTGCAGAATTGTTGGAATTTTTTTCCGGACACGAGCAGTTAAAGCGGTGAATTAAATCCAAAAATTATGAAGATAAATTTTCCTTGCAAAAAGATACGGCATTTCATTACATTTTCTCGGATTTCGGCTTTTATACTGATTTATGCATTAAGAATTTTTGAGAAAAATTAATTTTTTAGATATTAACAAAAGTGTACAGTGAACTAAACAATATTTTCAATTATTCATTCTTAAATACCAACTTTACTTGAATTCTTTAACACTCATTTAAGTTCTTTCCTTCAAGAAAATCTTTCTACTTTGAAAAATTTAGTTCCTAAAACGCAAATTAACGAGAAAAATTTAGTTTCGACCTCAGGGATTTTTAAACAAAACTAGGAAATTCAATCTTTGAAATAAACAGCCATATTGCGGTTAATTTTAGAAACATTTCTCCCACACATTAGGGTCTTTCTTGTTCATTCCTAAACCACACACATACAGTCCGATTATAAGTACTTTATAAAATAAACTCCTGTAAATAGCGGTTTTCTTTTTCGAATTTTCTTCTCCAACCAGTTAATTTAAGTTTATACGTGGATAGGCTTAGCTATGTTGAATGGCTTAGCTATGTTACTCTGAATTCAACAAATAGGCTAAAGGCATATACTTTTTTGCTCAAATATTTTAAATTGAAATGCACGAACGCCTTTTCTGAAATATTGAAAATGAACTCAATAAATAAAGCACGCAAAAAATTTATTTTTGAGAAATAAAAATGTCACTAGCATAGTTATTGATTTATTTCTTATAGGGAACTAAAGTTTAAGAAATAAAATTTTTCTATTTTAAGTTTTTAAAAACTGGCAAAAATGCCAAATTTTATGACTTCAAAGAGCTAAATATTACATAAAATTTTTAAAGAGTCATAGATGTAAGGATTTTTTTAAGCTGATCGTTTAAGTAAAGTTACATCCTATACGAAACAATTTAGAATATTTTTTAAAAGAATTTAAGAAAAAACTATTTGAGTTACTTTGAAAGTAGATGCTCTTCACTTTTTGATTTAAAAGTTAATCAGCTCTCTTCAAACATGGCAGCATTGTCCGATAGCAGCTTATCGTTTAACCACCCACTGCACAGTTAAAAAAGAAAGAAAAAATAGCGCCGAAAACTCGTAAAAGTCCGCGTTAACGCCCAGTAATTTGCGACTTACACCGATGGGGCCGATTCCTACACAAATGATCGTTCGCCGTCCTTATCACCGGCGAAGAATTCTGGAACGGGGAACAAAAAGTAACGGGAAAATGCACAATTCACTCGCGAACAAACAAAAAATACTTCGGGAGCGGGAAATCAGAAGAAAGGCTTTTTAAGATTTTTTACGGCCTTACCATTTTGAATGCAGCGGAGTCAGGGCAAAAATAAATGAAGAATGTAAAGCGGAATATGTATAGGAGTGAGAGAGAAAAAAAGGAACGAACCAGTTTTGAGAACACCCCATGTAATGAATAGAAAATAATCGAGGTAAAACCGCGCGGCGGCTTCGGAGCTATATCGAAAAAGTGAGTCTTCCATAGAGGGCATATTTCATTCACCCTTTTTCTTTACGGAGGTAGGAGAGAAATTATATAAACAGAAGCTGGTTTTATTTTATTGTAACATAAATTTGATGCAGGGAGGGAGGGAGGCAGAATAAATTCCTTCCAATTTTTGGAGGGGTTCCGATGTAATGGGGTTGTGGTCTGGCGCAGGGCTAATGTTGATGCTGGGGAGCGGGAATTTGTTTGCATGCTATTTCAATAAATTTGAGCGATGGAGAGAGACTGCTGAAGTACTGCTTGAGTACGCTTTCTATTGATTTTAACTTTGACCAGCCCCCAGAGAAGGGGATGTTCGTGGAAACAGGTGGATCACTCGTCTTGGATGTTCCATTCAAAGTAAGGTTAGTGCAGAGTTTTGAACTTTAACATTAAAATCATGCAAAGAATCTTAAGAAGTGTTTTCAAAGATTTTCAAAAGGTGTGATTTTTTAAGTTTTATAACTTGTATACTTATATTTTTATGTAATAACAGCCATATTTAGAAAGTTATATTAAGATTAAATAAGAATTTAAAGTTTAAACTTAACTAACAAATTAAAGAGAAACAATATTAATTTATTAATCATTTAGATTATAGCAGCGTCAGTGAGACCTGTTTACTTAAAAAAATTTTACATTATTAAAAATTGGTAACGTTTTTGTCACAAATTAATTTCAATTTAACTTCCTATAAAGGATCAGGCCCAAAAAGGCTACAGAAACGGAGATGGGCACCGCCTGATGGGCCACTAGGCCCATGCAGACTTTGATTTGATTTTTTTCCTATAAAGGATAAACGTATAACTTAAAATTTTTATCTTCAATTATCCCTCTTTCTTGATGTTTTATACTATCCCTAATTTCCCCTACTTAATAAGCAAGTGATTTTTTAAACGGTTTCAAATGATAAAAGCTTTAAACACTTAGTAAAAAAAACATTAGATATAGCCGATTGCCCATTTTACTAATTAATAGAAGGTAATTTTTTGCTTAAACGGTTCAAAGCTATCATCTTAAGTAGGAAAAATAGTAAAAGCAATTAAACAAAACAGCAGATATCTTCGAGTGCAAAATAAATTGTTTAGTTTAGAGCCTAGATTCAATTTCTTTTCTCTCCCTAGCTATTTCCTGCGCCCTACTTCTTTCGCAACCTTTTCAGATCCTTCCCAAGCAAAAATAAAAAAGAGAACCTCCTGATTGGTAACCAGAAAAAAGCCGGAGAGAAATATAATCATAAAAATATAAGAGATACTTGGGAAAAGGAAAAATCAATCTAAAAAGACTAAAGATGATTTTTCCCTCCGTAGATAAATAGATGGTTTCTCTGGGAGAAAACCTCACTGTCCCTTATTCCCCACCCAATATATATGCATATGGATGTGTATGTGGGCTAAGTTTGAATTCCGAACTTCTCGGGGCTTTTTAAATAAGTTCTAAAGTCTCAGATACGAGGAGCCTCAAAGAGATTACAGGCATAGCGTAATATGTTCTTTATCGTCCATGCAATGGCGGATAACTAAGATAGAGGAGATAGACAGCACAAAGGAAATAGGCAGCCAAACTGGCTCTCTTGTTTTGTGACGTGACTTCTGACTTTTCTTATAATAAATTCGAGATGAGCCCCGAGATAAACAAGGGTCTGCAAACAAGGAATAAATGGTGGCTTTCGATTTGGTGGAAAGGGTTTGGGGTTAAAATGAAACTGCGAGGGTGATCTATTTTTCAGGGGGATGCATAATTTATTTACTTGTGTAGGATGTCACGTCTGAGCAACGCTGAGAGGTGCTTACTGGTTTTGAAGGATCCGCTTTAAATCGGATCCCGGAATGGGCAAGGATATACTTTCTCACTCCATTCGGATTTCTCTCTTTGGTAAGTTTAATCTCTTGAACCATACAGGGATATTTATGTTTAAGAATTTAAATGAATTTAAATTCTTAAATATTTGTTTTAGTGGGTTAGAAGCCCAAGGGTACTAGTGAAAATGTTGGATAGCTCATGGATAAAGGCCAAAATTTTGTTAAGTTTTTATTTTTATCATGATTGGTTTTTGATGGAAGTTTCACTTTCCCTATGCTTACAAAGGTACTTTAGTATAATATCAAACCTCAAACTTTTGTATAATTGTTAAAATTTTGTTAACCCGGGAAAGACTGAATTAATTTTTTTTCTCAAATTAAATTTTCCTCCTTACTGTATGCTTATGACATGTCTTGAAGTAGCCTAAAACCATTTTTACAAAAAAAAATTTATTATTTTAGTCAGAATAGGGTGGTACCATATGGTACCGCTAGGCTCTTACACTACCATTTTGTGCACCGTACATATTCTTATAAGTTTGAGATTTCAAAGTCAAAATAATAAATTTATCACACTTTTATCACTTTATTTTCCATTTTTAAGTAAACCAACAAGTAAAATTACAATTTAGGCAATGATGATTGACAAATTAATTATTAAATAGTTGATATTACTCTCATTATACCTATTAGTAGTTATGTTTTGCTCTTAAAATCCTATTATCAAATTTATTTCTAGAAATAAATTTTGTACACACTAGTATAAAGGTGATTGACAAACTTTTTATACCCCGAAGTAAGCTGATTTGATACGGAATTGATAGTTTTTCCAATTTTCTCCTCATAATGAGTGTTAAAATTAGGAATTTTGTTAAAAAACATAAGTTTTAGGCTTTAAAAATTTCATAAACCATATTTTGTATTTTGCGTCTATAGTTTAGTTGAAGACTATGAACATTATATTGATGATTTGCATGAAATACTACCATTGTATAGATCGATATTCCAATCAATCACTTATAATATGAAATTTTTCTTATTAAATTTAGAATTATTGGCCTTAGAAATTTAAATTATGGGAAATACACTATATATTCAATAAGTTATTAGCATAATAAATTATTATATAGGTTTTACCTTAAAAATTAATTGATTTCACAGCATATAAAACGTTTGAAATAAAAATACACTACTTCAAAATATTAGTACTATTTGGTAGTGTAAAAGCCTAGCGGTACCATATGGTACCGCAAGATTTCTATACCAAAATTTTCTACCTTAAAATTATTCAATCTTTTCCAAATTTGGGCTATTAATGTATAATACAATTATAAATAATAATTCACCATTATTTAATCCATTCACTAATTTTAGGTATGAATAAATTGCACTTACATTTTCAGACGAGCCATTTTTCGCCAGTCTTAAAAAACACGTTTTTCATTAAGCCATTAAGCAAGAATTTATTTAAATAATTAGTTATTAAATTGCTGTTTACTAAAGTTTGGTCCATGTAGTAGTGACATCTACCATCAGAATGAAAAAATAAAAGTATTTTGGTAGAAAAAAGCCGTTTTTTCGTAGTGTTGTTTGCCGGTACCATACGGTCCCGCTAGTCCTTCCCGGGTTAAATTTGTTTTCGTATAGTTAAAATTTTGGGATTTTAATTTTTTTTCCTCCACGACACGTAAGGTAAGTACAGTAAGTTTGCCACTTGGTACTCCTTGGCTTTATGCTTTGTCTACTAACTTTTCTTCAAAATTATATATTCAAGAATAATTCGGTTCTCTTTCTTAGTCTATTATTTTTTCCCATTTTCCCTCTATATCTTTCTCTCCTTCCTAGAAATCTATATTTTTTCTTAATTTGGTGATTTTTTCTGTCATATAATCCCACCTCCCAAAGCAAAATATCAATAAGTTAACATGTATGTAAAAACATTGCCTAATTTCACTAGTCTTTAGCTACAAATATAAAAACTAAGATTTTAAAAAAGCTGTGAACGGTAACTTAAGCATTTTTTTTCACCCACTTAATCACTTAACATCAAACGAATTTGGTGTTTTTAACTGTGTTCATTATTTAAAAACATTTCAATTTAGTGTAACCTCAGTTGGTAAATCTGATACGGCCGTGTTCACCACTCACCTGACCAGCATTATCAGGCAGTCAAGCTTATGATTGGCAGTTAAAGATGGAAAACCAATTTTACTCCTATCTGATATTAGACTCTAGGTTAACCGCCGGGTCAGGTTAGCGGTGAATACGGCCATTAATGATTTTTTCTTGAAACCGACAATGAGATTAATTTAATGATTATACAATAAAAAAAAGTACGAAACATCCAAAGAATTCTGCAACTTAAGGCTCAAAAGGGGTTTTTCCCTGTTTTGACTCTCCTGAGATTCAGGACAAATCTTTTCCTGAACACCCTTTTCCGCCGTCCCAAAAGCACCAGCGGCTTGATAAGTAGTTATGTGATGCGTGCCTTTCTCTAATCGCCTAATCTCTTTCCCACCCCCACCCCGATATAATCGCAGATCCCCCAATCCCTTAAACGATTATTCCCCCAACAGACCATAGATATTGCTCAGGAAGCCACTCACTTATGAAAGGATCAGAGAGGCTCTCAAACGAACCTTGG
The DNA here is from genome assembly GCA_024610705.1 of Tetragnatha versicolor. Taxonomy (NCBI): domain Eukaryota; kingdom Metazoa; phylum Arthropoda; class Arachnida; order Araneae; family Tetragnathidae; genus Tetragnatha; species Tetragnatha versicolor. Next base: position 53,993,050 of record JANDEH010000009.1, read on the forward strand.
ATCAAGACACCTCAGCGGTACTACTATTTCCCCGGCTCACTACTCGGATTTTATCCGTAACTGTATACAAACACGAATTGCTTGATTTTGAGGGGATTTAATGGTGAAGAGTTGCAGTAAGATTAATGGGTTGCGGTATTAACTATTGAATATGATTTTAATTCTGATGTGAAGGGAGGCAGATAGTAATTAAAGACCTTATTCGTAATTGAAAGGGGAAAAAGTATATGTTTTGCTGGTTAGAAGCCCTTTCAGTGCTAAGTCTCCCGAGATTGCTATTGAATTCAATGGAAAATTTGGGGCGATGAAGACTGAAAGTGTTAAATACTACATCACACGGTTCCATAGTCAGAATTTTTCACCTTTGAGTAAATTCGCTTTTAGCATATCCCACTAATTACTTTAGCATGCAACCAGCAATTTTATAATTATTACAAAATATCCCTAAAATATATTTCCTTTTCAACCAACATAGTATAATTCTGTTCATATTTTAAAAGTAAACAAATATTTTTACAAAATAGTCAAGCCTTAAACGTAGTTTCCAACCTGCTTTTAGAGGAATGTTAATAACATAGGAACTACCCGTTTTGCAAACGAGTAGAAATCTAAACCAACTACAATAATTTTAACCAGTGCAATTGCATCATGGATAAATGATAGTGATATATTTCAAGAGCTTAAAGATTTATTTTGGGGAGAATTATGGAGAAACGGAAACTGATGGAAAACTAAAAAAAATAAAATTACTTACTGTAAAAACAATTTTATAAGCTCAAAAATATAAATTTCTACAAAACTCAGAATTGTTGCATCGCTCAAGCTCCTCAATCAAGTAATGCGTGTAGGAGTATCACCCACAGCGATACCATCCCAGAGCAATTAGGGGACGCTTATAACAGTCCTCATATCAATTTCAATAAAAAACAAATTAGCGAAAGCCCACGCATGCCAGTTACCACGGTTCTAATTAACTAACGAATCAGCCATCGACTAAAAACGCATCGATAACAATTATCGCAAATGCATCGAGGGGCCCAGCAAAACGCAACTTAAAAAGCTCAAAACGAATGCTCGCTTTTACCATTAGGTGGGGGACGTCACGCCAATGGGTGAATCAGAAGTAAGCAAATAATGAAAAATGGCCGAGGTGGCAGGCCTTTTGTTTCGGCAGGAATTGGCCAAGCGCCCTTTCGGCTCCGCCGGCCGATTATGCGTCACGAACGGCGCTACAGGTCACGGCATGCCGACTGGCACGCTACGTCGCAACTGGTGGAATTGATGCTTTTCGGTAGCGATATTTCGCTGTCGAGTACATTTATGTATTTTCGATTCTGAGGAATTCTTATTCATCGTTTACGATTATGAATCTGTTCATACGAAGCTTGAAAGGGTTATTTCAAAAAATTAAAATGGCAAAAGACTAAGGCCATTTTCACAGTCATCAGCGACGGTGTTAAATCCTAGGTCAAAGGATTCCACCTATGAGAGCGAGTTGTTGCTTATCTCCTTGGTTTAGGCACCCATAAACAAAGTCTAAAAGATCATGTCGCTTCAGCAGATCGTAGAAGGTATCTTCCTCTCTCACCAGTTACCCCAATGAGGCACCAATACAGTCTAGCCTAGCATGTGCGAGGGAGGCGCAATGGTGTTGCAATGACATAAGGCAAAGTCTTTCCTTCAGAGTGAGTTAGAAAAGCTAATTTTTCCCTCTTTAGCTGTTGGTTAACGCCAATACTAATGGCTGAGAATATGGCTAAGAGACTACAGTATGGTTTCTAGTCTACAGTTTTTCAAATATGACTTTATATCTATTTCTTATTCAGATATAATCAAAAGAAAACTTTCTTTGCTAAGGGGTTTTCTAGGGTTGCTAAAAGAAAAATTACGCATAAAACGGCAGAATGTCTACTGATTTAGCTGAAAGAGAACACCGTAATGTCTTTTTTAATCTTATGCCTTCCAAGGTATTCTTATTCCATTTCCCCTCTTGTATACTTAGAAAACCGGTATGAACTGGAGTTTTCAGTAAAATATATTTCAGTAAAAATCTCCATGTTTTACATTCATCTCTCCATTTTATTGCGGGTTTTTTGCATTCTGCTCTACTAAATCAAACTTGAATAGTTTAATGCTGATACTTTGAAGTATCCAGTAAATATCACCATATAGATTAATAATTTTGTGATAAATCAAACTTTATATTCCAAAAATATATTTTAGGATACCCCTAGTTTTTACTTTGAACTAAAAGTTTAAATCATTCCTAAATGAACTTTTTAAATCTTTTTTGCAACATAATACAAATACAAATGCAAATACAAATTAAGTCGACCAACTACAGGCGTAAGCCCAGCAAGGTTGGTCCAGTCTTTTTAACCCAAACTACCAGAATCCCAGTATCTGTCAATTTTCCCCTTGAACTCGTTTACCCCACTTGAATTTACGATTGTTTCAGGCAACGCATTCCATCTATCCACTACCCTATTAAAGAAATAATGCTTTCTACAATCCGTCTTAAATTTTACTTTTTTCAATTTAAAATTGTGACCCCTTGTTCTATTACCCGTATTGAAATCTAGTCCCTCTGTGTCCCCTTGCTTTACCATTTTAAATAGTTGAATCAAATCCCCTCTAATCCTTCTTCTCTCTAGAGTGAACATATTTAGCTTCTTTAATCTTCCCTCATAACTTAAACTGGATATACCCTTGACCATTATAGTAGCCCTATGCTGAACCCTTTCTATTGCATCAATATCTTTTTTTAAGTATGGAGACCAAAACTGAACAGCATACTCTAGATCAGGGGTTTCCAACTTCTAAGTACTCGCGGGCCGCAATCGAGAACACAAGTCAAGTGGCGGGCCGCAAAATAATCTGGCTCCTTTTTAACGATGATATTTTTTTGGGGTGAGAGTCTTCAATATGAAACTTTTCCAGCAAAAGAGGGACGAAGGTTGTTTAAATATATGTATGCACTACTGTATTTTCCAAAATTCCAGATAATATGAATTTTTTTACTCTTACACAACTAGGAATACTGAATATATTTAATATTCTGAATATTATACTTAAATGAAAAGGTCTTCCTCAAGGAAATGTTTGTAAATTTGCCTTAGAAGTTTGTTTAACCTAATCTTTTGATACTCCATTTTCTCCCTCCTCATGATAAAGGTTATATAAAAGCCTTCATACCCCCTTGCTACGCTCAAGGGGAATTCCAGATTTTACAAATCACCTATCGAAACTTCAAACTTTTAATTCTTGCACCATAGAAAACAATCGAAGCAACCCATAATCAAAGAGGTAAATGGGGGGGGTCGGGGGACCTCCCCCGAAAAAATTTTGAATTTTAGTGTTCTAAAAAGTGTTTTGAAGCTACTTTTGGAGGGTGTGGCGAACTTAGTCACCAGTATAATAGTCAAATAATTCAAATGGGGTATAAATACCGACTGAAGTGATTATAACTCCGAAGTATACTTTTGAGTCGTATGACCTTCGGATCGGTATCGCCCCGTGGCTCTCACTTGCCACAAGGGTTTTCAGAGAGCTTCGCGGGCCGCACAAAATGACCCGGCGGGCCGCATGCGGCCCGCGGGCCGCCAGTTGGAAACCCCTGCTCTAGATGAGGTCTCAACAAGCCTCTGTATAGTGGCGAAATAATGTCCTCGGACCTTGAAGAAACAGTTTTTTAATGTATCCCAATATCCTATTAGCCTTTTTACTAGCAGATGAACACTGATGAACCCATTTAAAGTCCTCATTTACTATCACCCCTAAATCTTTGATCATATTACCTTCTTTAACTTTGTCCCCTTGCAGATAAAATTCTGCCCTACCATTCCCCCGACCCATATGAAGTACCTGACATTTCCATATGTTAAAGGACATACCCCATTTTACCCCATTAGTGTGAATTTAACATGGTGTTACAAATTTGATATACAACCCTTTTACCATGCAAATCAGTTAGTTTTTTTTAAATAAATCTAATACTTATTTTTAACTATATTTTAACTTGAATTTACCGTGTAAAATTTGGTAGTTTTTACTTCATGTACACTTTAAAATATTGCATAAATGCCTATAATAAAAAATTCTAATGGCTTTATAGAAAGCGTTGGTTTTCTGAAATGCCACCATTTTTAAGGGTAAAATATGATAAAAAAACTAAAACTAAAAAAACTGACAAAGCCAGTTTCTACATGAGAAAACTCCAGCTCTCAAGCGTCACCTCCAACCGTGGACCGGTTTCGCCCTTGTTAGGGCTCATCATTCATACCTGTGTCCTTTCGGGAATTAAATCTGTTCTATGGAATGCGCAGTTCATTCCGGCAGATAGTGGAGGACTAGTCAATAGTCACCACTTTTTCCGTTATAGTCGGCTAGACTAAAAGCTCTCCCTCCGCTTTCTTGCGTTACCTTCCTATACCGTGCTGATGAGCCCTAACAAGGGCGAAACCGGTCCACGGTTGGGAGAGCTGGAGTTTTCTCACATATTCCTCTAACCAGAGGTAGTGGTAAAATACTCCTTTTCATACCAGTTTCTACAGTTTTCATATATAACTTTCTTTAACGATTTTTTTCACCTTAACTAATAACATGCAACCTTCTTTGTTTAGAAATTTAATCAGAATACTTTAAACAACGCTAAAAGATAGCACAAAATCACTTAAAACGGTAGTGATAGTTTAAAATAAATAAATCTTTACGTGTTGCCTTTCTGTTTAACCGATAAACTAGCATGTTGCTCCAAAACTTTGAGTAATGGGCTTTCCCTTGAGGGAAAGGTTTTCCCAATCGCGTCTTTTTTAGCAGAGCATGTATGAAAGTCTTCTCCCTATTCACAATTTTCAGAGATAGAATAATTTCCGTAAATTTTCATTTGAGACTTTGCGGGTACTTGGCTTACCAGTGCTGAGGGAAAGAAGAAAAAACCCGGGAACTCTTTACCGCAACAACCACAGAAAGCGCTGGAGAAGAGACAAAATGTTGCCGCGAAAAACTGAAATATTTTTCAGGACAAAAGCTGTTTAAGCCGCCAAGGGAAATCTACGAATTTTCTCATTCGGCTAAAAAGAAAGCGACGACATTTCAGACCTTTGCGAGGATGGGAAAGGCGGTGAGGCAGTGCATTTACCGTGTTTGTTTCTCAAATAAATACAAATTTTATTTTCGTAACGTAAAAACTATAAGCGTATCTTAAAATTTATATTTACATTAGCGTTAGTTGTTTGCCTAATATGAGGTTAGTATGGATATTCTAAATGTTTTCGAAAGAATGCCTTATTTTTTACGGTTATGTCTTCATTAACTACCATGTAAGCATTTTGTTTTGAGAGTTAAATTCAAATTTGGGTTAGAGAAAAGGTAATAACATGAATTTCCTTTTGAATCTCATTCGTTAAATTGTTTAAGTATACATGTAACGGGCAATGTGATAAATCCGTGCATTGTTCAATAATGCCTGCGTACTTCGGGCTAAGTGATAAATACTCATTGACAAATGCCGTTGAATTTATCATATTGTCCATCTGAACTTAGGTTATTATTAATAACACCCGGTTTATTATTTTGCACATAACAAATAAATGGCAAACATTTATAGGAAACAAGTTTGTCTAAAGATTAATTTTAATTTGTTTGGCAAACACCAAAAGAAAAAAAAATTATTTCGTATTGAAAAATACAAAATGAAGTAAGAGTAGAAATATATTCAAGTAAAAAAAGTTTTGCTTTTGGTGCCAAAAAATAGGCTGCGAATAAATATTCTGTCGGTTCCCAAGTATGTAGTAATAATGTGTTGATATGGGTTTTCTTCCTTTTTACGATACATTGAAATTAATCAGTGAAGCAATAAGTATTCGCTAAAAAAGTCTATTCAGAGTTCAAAAGGATGGTAATTATGTTCTTCGAATTTAAAAAAGTAATTAATTAAATTATTTTCTCATGCATTAATGAAAAAGGGAAGCAATCAAAAATGTCCGTATATAAAAGCCTTACGAGACAAATTTATCTAACAGACCAGCAGTTTATGAATATCAAGGTGATTATAATGGCTATGAATATTCTTCTCTTTTTGAGATTCCTTTGTAAAAAGTTAAAATAATTCCTTCATAGATTCTATTACGTAGTTATAATGAAATGTATTAAAGTTTATCATATTTATTGTAAGGTGTAAATTTTATAAATAACAGATTTTTTTATATAAAACGCGCACTAATCGTTGCAATTTATACTATCACTTGTAAGCTATAAATTGTTAATGTTATTTTTTACAACATTTAAAACTTATATTGTATAGTAGATGTATAGAAAAATATAGATACGTTAGTTTACAAGAATTTTAGTAGGAAGAAAAATTATTAATCGTAACTTTTCGAAATTGATTATTTTTAAATTGCAAGTATGGATAATTATTTAACTATTTACCATTAATAAACGAAGTTTTTCCGATGAAGTTAAGCGTATAAAAATATTAACCCCAAACCTATTTACTTTTTCTTACTTATATTCTTCTCTTGTGATTTAAATGTAGATGTTTTTCATCATTACTCTAAGGTCTAAAGTATTAAATTCTTGAAAATAAAATAATTATCTTTACTATTTATTACTTACTATCTTAACTATTACTAATATATCTTAAGGTAAGTACCGTTCATTAACTCAAATGTCCCCTTAATATATAAACTGTATAAACCAATATATACTTGTCCATCTATTGCATGATTAAAAATTAAATGAATCTTTTTTACTCATAAAATACATGGATAAGTAGACATCCATTCATTAATGGATATACCCCTGGATTTGGTTCCAAACATTGTTTGGGTAAAACCGCATCACCTTTACACGGAAATAAACCCACGAAAAAAACCTTTTCCCCCTCTTGTCTCGTTTACTGATTACCTCCCTAACTGAACGCGATGATTTTCTTGCAAGGACCGTTAACACGAGCACTTTACAAATGGCTACGCGTCACGATTCGCCTCACCGGAGTTGTGCATTGACGCCGAGAGCGCTTGCTAACCAGCGCCTAATGATTTTGTGTGGCTTTGAGGTGCTAATGGATCAACAAATTGAGTTGGGAGAAAAGACTAAGGTTGTACTTCCGTCCATATATGCCTCATGGACCAGTTCTTTCACGACATTTTGCAATTTTGTGGTGAGAGTGAGGGATTGGGTACGTTAAAATGATTTCAGCTTTATATTTTGGATTCAAATGATTGAATTTGTACTTCATCCAACCCGTTATGTAGTCCGTTTTCCTTATTTTTTAGAGACATGGTCTGATTGCTACTTTTGAACACTTCGTTATAGTAGATCCATACTTCTATCTAAAAGTTGTTTGAAATGAGGTGAAAAATCGTGTTTGTTCAATATTAGTTAAATCACGGTGAATAAACCTTTAAAATACTAGCTTGTTCACAAAAAAACCTCCTGTAATCTTACTACATAAGCTAGGCCAACCTATATTTTAAAGATTTTAGGGAAATGTAATTTTACTGTGTATGTAGAGAGAGAGAGAGATTTAACAAAACTAGAAAAAAAATCCATTCGTGAAATATAGATTAGCAAATTGTTCTTCGATCTAAGCAATTTTTAAAATGAGTAAAAATGTTTTAAAGTTGCCAAATTTAAAGTAGTATAACTGTTATTTTTTTGTTGAACCAACTTATTTTTTGTTTAATTTTTTACTAAAAATGATTGATAACCGTATTGTTTTTAGAATAAGCCGTATTTTCTGCTTCAAGTTTTTTCATTCAAAATACTCAAATACTACAGTTTGTTCTCTAATTTTTTAGATATTTTTATGCCTAAAGTATTTTATTGAAACGATCTGTTTAAGCTAACGGGACCATTTTAAAAGAAGGCAATTTACCCACACCCTGTGTTGGTACTTGGAGTTATAATGGTATAAAACATTGTATAATAGGTAATAAACAATTGACAAAAAGTTCACTTTGTAGTCTAAAAAGTTCATCAATAAAATTAAAGTAGTCTTTATCTATGGTTCTGCGTAAAACTAAACAAACCATAAAAAGGAAGGTTTGACTAACTGCAGTAAAAACTTCCCCTTAAACCAAATCAGTTTGATTAACAGTTTCATACACCAGTTCAGGAGGTAATTAATATCCTTCCCTGCAAATTTGCAATGGGTAAAATGACATCCTTAAATGAATCGAGTTTCGTATTTGACTGATGAAGCCCTAATGCAAACATCGCGTGCCACACGCGTTATGAATGCTGTCTCAACATCTATGATAAAAATTTAAATTAACTAATAGAGCATACTCATTCATTAGAGACTTAACTGTTTGATTGAATTTTCTATAAAAGTTGCTAATAATCATTATCTGTTGAATTATTTCTAAGATCTCTATTTTAATGATACTTTATTATAATAATTCGAGTTGATTTTATATTGAAAACTAATAGTTATTATACAAATTTTTAAATGGTTTAAATCTCAATAAACTTTTATGTTTAGCATCTTAAGGGTTATTTAGGAATGTCTAAAAGTTAATTGGGTAGCATTAAGAGTGAATATTGAATGCAAGATCACTTTGCATTTGTTGAAAGCAAGTGGGATCAAATCATTAAACTGCAGATATAATTATTTTATAGTCCACAGTAAAACGACAACTAGCAGTAATTTCTATTTAATAATTTTTAACGGAACACTATTTACAGATCACAGCAAGGATGTAGTTGTAATAGGCCCAGGTTTGATGCAAAATGATATGAATATCAGACACTACTAAAAAAAATAAGTAATAACAAATAAATAATAAGTATAAAAAGTAAAAATAAATCAATAATAAGTAAAAATAAATAAATAATTAGTAAAAGTAAATAAATAAATTATGAAAAGAATCTTAAAAAAATATTTATATTGTCAGAAAATTAATTTAAGAGAAGATGGATGGAGCATTAAAACTATTTTGACAACGACACGTATTTTGATTTTCACAAATTTTTCCACACTTTCGCTTGCAACGGATTTTTTGTAATCCATTCCTGGTAAAGAAAAAGCACACTATAGCAATGGTAATCCTTGTTCATTTGTATAAAAAAACACCCCTTCTTACCTAAAGTCCAATTAAATTATCACTGTTTGCGCATATCATTAGAAAGGAAAAATTAATGTATCGTGATGAATTTGGCTAATTACTACCCCCATGTAGTTCATTTTCCTCACTTCAAAGCGAAATCAAATCACGGGACGAAAAAGAAATCGCGTCAAAAAGAAAACTAGCCTCTTAGGAAAAGAAGCAGCAATAAGTGAATCCTGCCCAGAGAATACGTCAATTTTTTTCCCTAACCATCGGTCCCTGAAGCCAAACAGACCAGCCACAAATCTCCTTTTCCAATGAAGCGAATCGTGTCCTGAGAAATCCATTCGTATTCACCTTTGAAACGAATTCCCCGATTTAATTTCGAAAATAAACATCAGTGATAAAAGTCACCGTCGCTTTCCTTTTTAATGTCATTTAAAACGAGTTAATAAAAAGCGGAGCGGGTGCTAATTTAATAAATCGAATTAGGCTCTGAATGGATTAAAAAAATCAAATAGATCGATAAAAATTAGGGGTTTCATTCGTTTGTAACAGTCAGTCGAGTGTTTCGCCTGCGAAAAAAAGCAAATTAGTGTAGCTTTCTCCCTCACGTGCCTGAATTTAATTGAAAAGATATCACTGAGTTATAATAGGCAGAATATTCTGCGAAAATGTTTTCTTCTTTCAAGATACTTGATAAATGTTTTTTTAAGACGGATGTCTGACTTGAAAGTGTCTATTTTATTCTGTTTATTAAATCTAATAAGGTACACAAACCCTTTTATAATTTAGATTCGTTGAAAAATATTTCAGTTGAAATTTTCTGAAGGCGTAAATGAAAGCACCCTAAGTCAATAGTTATATTATTTTTGGTTTCGTACTAGATGGGGGAACTTTTTTAGGCTGTCTTACAAATGGGTTTACATAGTAAAAAACTCATTAATTCTTAAAATCATTAAATCTTAAACACTTAGAAAGTGTTAGATTTTAAAGAGAATTCTTTTATTGCTGCTTATATCCATATATTTTAAAAATCCTTGTTCTGAAAGTTATCTTAACTTATGCTGATATTATACTGATCTAAAATTATGATAATTTTCAATCGTGTAGTAAATATATATTCTAGTATTAATTCTACGGGTTCATAACATGGGACACAATTTCTATTTCTTTTTCAATTCAGATAAGGCAAAAATTCGTTTAACTCTTTATAAGGCCGTGGGAAGTATACTTCCCACCAAACATATAAAGCATACAAACATACAAAATGTATCTAATTTATTATTCCTTTTGTAGATTTTAGTATTTGAAAACTATATTTTGTAAATATCACATGAAAAATGCGATATAAAAATAAATGCAAAACATGATGTCCTACCTTTGAATAGGTAGGACATCTTATGTTTTGGCAGTGGGAAACATACTTCCCACTCAGACATTATCTTAAAAATCAAATTAATTTTAGGTAATAAGCTAAATGAATTTTTTTATGTATCAATCTCAATTCCAAAAATATTTTAACATAACATAACTAGAAAAAAATGGCCCTATAAAGGGTTAAACGCTGCACATTTTATTGCTGTATTTTTCAGAAATAAACACTCGCTTATAAAGATGGATTTAATAAACTTTTTAAATATCTTTTCTTAATATGTGGCCTAATATGCTTGCTATCTTAAGGTCACCGAAATTAAACTTTATCAACAATCTAATCCACATCTTTAAAGGACCGAACGAATTTCAGAAGAGGAAAAACCTACACGATCTTTCACAGCATCAAACGAATCAAAAGCAAAAATCCTCGTATCTTAAATCCACATTACCTCTGAAAGCCTCTCATTTCGATCTCGCGTGGATAAGGCGTTATTTCCGAAAATAATAATCTTCAATTTTTTTTCATTATTTCTCAAAAGATAATAATCGTTTTCCACCAGAAGTCAAAATCCTCCGGAAGGCTTTCGAATATTAGTTTCATTAAAAGCACATTAACCTACCAGGTGTGTGGAAAGACGAGGGAAGTGGGCCGAACGGAAATATATGGGGGAACAATAATAAAAACTGTACGGGCTATACAGGGCACGTCGCCATCTTAATTAAAAACTACAGGCTATAGCTTGTTCGCTTCAGGTGTTTACTGTTGCGCTGAAATGATCCCATCTTTTCTTTATTTGCAATTTCAGCCGCTTTCGTGGCTGTAGGAAGAGTACGGGTGCCATATTGTTTGGTGATTAAAAATAAACATTGGGCTGAGCTGGCAGAAGATGAAAATCAACTGAGTAGAACATGGAGTGAAGGAAAGAAAAAGAAAAACCGACGAGTATTAATTAAATGCAACGGAGAATAGTTAGATTTCTGAGGAGGATGTCGGTTTCCGACTGTGAAAAAGATGGATTTGAGTCTCGTTTATTCATGCAATTTAGTTTCAGTGTGAACGTAACTACTCTTAACAATTAATGCGAGATAGTGGAACAGTAAAATGGTTGGGTATTAGAATTTAAATTGGGTTTTTGAAGAGATGCTTACGGGGTTGTTTCCTGTAGGGAATACCATACATCCTTATATGGGCTTAGTGCCATGAAACCCTAAACCAACCACAAATCCTGTGGGGAATATTGTATTCTTTCAATTTTAAGACAAATAAATTATAGGTATAAAAGTAATATTTTATAATTTCATATGCTTTTCAAATTTGAGTACCTTCTATGTATTTAATGCAATATTTAAATTTTAAATTATGGCTTTTAAAAACACCATTAAATGACAATGGTAGACGTATAACTTTCAAATATCATACAAGAATGTTTTAGAACCAACACTTAACCAATTTAAAAGTTAAAAACAATTTACAGATTGGTTGTGAATTAGTGTTCAAAAGAGAAAGTAAAAGTTAGGAAAACTTATTCAACAAACAGAAATAGTCTAATTGCAAACTGAACTCAATGTAATTGTTCGGACTTGAAGTATATTTTATTTCAAACACTATTCCTGTGATCTGTAGGATGATTACAAATTTCATTAATATGATAAAGTATCTACTGGTCTTTGGGTATGAAAAGATCAAGAATTGCTACTATAGATTAGCTCCCTGCTTCTTTCTCTTGATTTAAGTTTTTCAAAAAACCTAATTTTAAATGAATATTTTAATTTCATAAATATTTATAAATTACAATATTTTATTTGCATATAATATGTTTGCATTTATTGTTTACATATTTTATTTTTATATGACCTTTGAACTAAATTTTAAGAGAACTTTACTGCTCGTAATGTTCCAAGGGGTGATTTAAGAAAAGAGTAAATACTTTACACCAAATCAACTTTACATAAGCAACTGCTGGGCATGTGACGAGCAAAACTTTTCCCAAATTGTCTTTAGGGCGCAGCTACTTATTGCACGAAAAGTGTGATGGGGAAACCGGCCGGCATATCAACTCGATCCGCTTGAGGGCACGGACCCTAATTGCAGAAGCGCCGACGAAAAGGAATCGGGCCTCGCGGCTAACAGGGGAAGAAAAGATTATTGTACTTATCCCTCAAATTATCATGAGGATGTGATGACCGCAGATTTAACGATATTCATTAATTACGGTCAGGATTGGCTCGCTTGAAAGGCTCATACTTTAGGACGATGAGTAATCGTCTTCTCTTCTGAGAAATGAAGCCACATAAATATTTTTTAATCGTGAAAAAATGCTCCGCTTCTAATGAATAAATTATTGAATTTTTTGGTTGGATGATGCGTTAAATAAATTAACGATAACACCTTTTTTGCAGGTAAACGGATTGGGATCATTTTACCTGGATGTTGCGAGCCTCGTTACAAAAAAGTCGTAGTTAATTGCGTGGTAAAGTAAGGAGGGATAGTGAGTATGTACAGCATAACGTCGTTACTGAAATTGGTAGTGTTTTTCGTGCGTAATTTATTTTTCTAATCTTAACTTCCAGGTATTGGATAATTCCAGGTGGAAAGAGTTTGAGTAGTTTTTAACTCTTTCACGGTAAATGAAGTCCATTTACAAGTTCTTCAGTTTGAACTGTTGTTGAATGAAAAAAATTTAATATTTCACCAGGAGGCGTATGTTGAATGTCTTTAAGTATCGCATTTACAGGGTGTTTCAAATAAGTGTTTGGGTAGGGCACACCTGGACGATTCAGAATCACACAACAATGGAGGTTGGTTGGAAATGCGCCCCTAACGAACTTAATGTTTTTATAAGCGGGCATAGGAAGTTGTATAATTCCCAGTGGGAAATGACAGGTAAACTTTTAAAATTGGATTAAACTAGCAAAATCCTTCGATTCTGGTAATTTAATACTTAATAACCAATTTAGGAGCTGAAATGTCAGCTTTATAATTGGTTGTATGGAATAAATGCCCGAATCGATGGTTTTAGCTAGATCTTAATAGGTTACGTGTCGAGTTCGACTGCATTATACAACTTCCATGCCCGCCTAGAAAAACCCTAGTTCGTTAGGGTAAGGGTGCATTTCCGTTCTTATGATTATGAGTCGTACAGGTGTGTTCTATCCATCCTAGAAGTTATAAAAGATTTATCTGAAACACCCTGTATATTTTTGATTTCATGAACTTTCTTTACGGCTTTGCTGATTAAACACAAATAGCCACATACACAGCCATCAGCGGATTAACCAGCGGCTAAAATAAAAATTAGCTTTTGGTTAACTCAGAATCCTTCCTTGACCTAGGTTGACGTCATCAGAATAACTGATACTTCTCTCACAATTAATAATACTAATGTGCGCTATCATGAGCCTATCACAATAAAATAAATTCCTTTTTATAATTTATAATTTATCTCCATGATTCATTAGTAAAACCAATTAAACTTAATTTACCAAATATTTTGCAATGATCCGATGCGACACTTCATACAGAAAAATATCTAATCTCATCTCAAATACCTGATCCTTAACACAACAAAATGTACAAAGGGTTTTTGTTATGAAAATTTTAATTCATATTTTACGCATAAATATTTGAAACTGATGCATTTTAAATTCACAATCACGCACATAAAATACTAGAATAATCTTCACCTTTTCAGACAAACAATCGGTGGGGTTTTTTTTGCTCTTTAGCGTTCGGCACATCATTTGATAGAAATAAATACTCTCCCTAGAAAGGTGAACAAAGTATCTTAGTCCAAGAAAGGGAGATAACGGTGAAATCATCAATCTAGTTTAAAGGATTTCTCGAGTTAAAAAATTAAAAGAAAAAGTGTTTGACGGATTTTCACCGCTGAACCAGAGATTAATGAAACTTGGTTACAAGATAGGATTCTGTTTTTAGAGATTTATTCTTTTTTGTTTTAAAGTTCTAAAAACGAAAGTCCTGGGTGTCTGAGTTTGTTTTTGCTGAACTGAACATATAAAGGTACGCTAACACCCTGATGCTTAAATTAAACATTAAATGCGTAAAGTTAGAAGAAAAATAAGTTTTTATGTAGATTATAAGCAGCAAATTAATATTAAGCATTAATCAATCGGTCCAATTGCAAATTCTTTGTGTAACTTAAAACATATTAGATTGTTTGGAGCAACCTGTGGCAATTTATGATTTATGAAGTTAGTGCATAAAACATCAAACACTTGCATATGAAAAATATGCTGTTAAGGCCATAAATTCTTTTACATGGGTTAGGGTGATCTGTATCAAAACTTAGTTTAAATCTTAACAAATAATGTTCTTATTTAGTTCAATGATCATTTATTTTCTTGCCATTCGTGTACTATTGGCTACAATAATGAATACCTTTTTTCTTACATTTATGCCTTTACCAAGTAGCTGAAATATTTAATTTAATGTAAACCGTATTTTCTCAAAAGTATCAACTTATAGCTATTAACAAAATTGTGTTACTCTTTTTTACTTGTTAATTTAAAAAAAATTGTATGATTAAAAAAGACTATAAATATACAATAAAACAAAAAACATTGATACAGTTTTAAACATTTTCATTTTTATGCGTAAAATGGCTTGACAAACTGAGTTAAAACGAGATTAAATTCTAATGCTTTAAAAATCTCAAAATACAACTCATTGTTTGAAGTTATTTTCGTAAGATAAACAATATTCAATAACTCACAAATATCATGTTTTTTAAGCTGATATTCTTTTCCATTGAATCCAAACAATGAGCGCAAAAAGCACCTGCGAAAGAGTTTAAAATTGTACGGCGCACAAAACATGAAATGCTAATTAACCATCTTTTTATTTTGCAAACTATTCAAAACAAATAACCAGCAGCCCAGTATGTTTCTTGCGCTTTCTCTATTCACAAAATAGTTAACTATTTTTCTAATAAAGCCATCTTTTTTGTTTTTGTTTTATTTCAGAGGGTTTAATTTAAAATAGGGTTTGTTATTTTGCATACATTCTCTTTAATATCTAATATTATGGTAATGGGACAAATAATGTTTTTAATTATTTCTTTCTCTTTTCAATCCGTACCTCGACGTATCTTTCAGCAAAGCTGTTTATTTTTAAGCTCACAAAGTAAAAAAAAACGTATAAATCTATAAGAAGAAAATTTAACATTTTCTTAACGAACCTCAGCTTTGTTATTATTCTTAAACTTGATAATTTATTCATAGACCGGTTTTTAATTACGTATTAAGTTCTCGGTATACTATCTGTTTCGTTTTATCAGAGAAATTAAACATGCAAGGGTTTTATAAAACGTGAAGCTGGGACAGGTGTCTTTACTTGTATTTTTTCGTAATGTAATTTTCATGTCTCTTGCAAATTTAATTCCATCTAAATGAAAATTATTTTTGCTGAAAAACCAAAGGATTAAAGGAAAAGTTAAAGCAGGCTTATGCTATTTAGTGGCCGTGATTCGTATAATTATGTAATTTTTTAAGGTTCTTACTAATGATCAATTAAGTAATACAATTATTTAATGTGTGATAAAACATGTGGGGAAAATTTTGATATTTTTTATTAAATTTTAACAAATTAATGATTTTTAAAAAATCTTCATTAAATTACGGGTAATAGTTTTTTCTGGTTGGGTTAAAGCGTCTGAAAATTAATCGGGAACATTTTGAGTTTTAAAAATATTTGAAGTAACTCCATTTCCCCCCTTAAAACCATGATGTTTATTTTTTATAAACAACCCAAACGTTGAAACAAGGACGAAACCGGTCCATGGCTGGAGGCGACACTTGAGAGCTGGAGTTTTCTCACACAATCCTCTAACCAGAGGTACTGGTGAAGAACTCCTCTTTTCGTACCTTGCCTTTCGGGAATTAAATCTATCTGTTCTTGGGAATGCACAGTTCATTCCGGCAGATAGTGGAGGACTGATCAATGGTCACCACTTTTTCCGATATGGTCGGCTGGACTAAAAGCTCTCCTAAAAGCTCCCTAAAAGCTCTCTTGAGTTGCTTTCCTATGCCGTGCTGATGGGTCCTAACAAGGATGAAACCAGTCCATGGCTGGAGGTGACGCTTGAGAGCTGGGGTTTTCTCACACAATCCTCTAACCAGAGGTATTGGTGAAGAACTCTTCTTTTCAACCCAAACGTTACTAGTTACGAATTTTAGTTCAATTAATGTCATGGCTATTCTTTGCAAAAAATTCTAAACTACCTATTAATATTTTCAAAGGTATCCCGAATCCCTTTTAAGAAAATGAAAAAGGAAAAACATTTTTGTTCGGAATTTGATTTGATCCGAAGTAAACTGTTCGTAAGAATCATACAACTCCAACCTCATTGTTTGTGTTCTACATCTCCACCATTATCCTCGTCTGCGAAAAGAACAATATTCTTTTCAGCACTTTCAGAGTTCAAGGAATGCTTTTCCATAAACTAAATTAACTTCAATTTCAGTAACGCCATACGAGAGCAGAAACACCCCCCCTCTTGAATATCTTGATGCTTTGAATACCGCACTGCTCCTCGAGATTTGACGGACAGTTCTCGAGATCCCCAAGATAATAACAAGCCCTTTTTCTTCCACCTTTCATCGCTAACGAAACAAGTATTAGGCTGGAAATGGGACAAAAAAGGCGGATTATAAAAAGGCAACCACAGCGTTGAGAGCCAAACCAGGTTAATTTAGAAAATTAGCTCTCGGGTCGAAAGGTAACCAAACATTACTTACTCTCTTTTGTTATCTTTCGCTGCATTAGCATAGTGAGTTCGGTATTGCTTCGCAGTCGGAATAGCGCCATTTTTTATTGTTGGCCACAATGTGTTCCCATAATTTGTATAACGAGGAAGACTTGAGCAAATAATCCACGTGGTTAGGTTGTTGATGGCATCTAATTACCCTTGGTAATCTAATTTCTGCAGATGGTGAGTCTACCATGTGCTGTATGGGTTGGAAATAGGCTATTACTGTCGCTTGGGTGCTTTGAATTTGCAGTAAACGGGAATTTATTTAAGTCAATCTGTGCGGTAGGTGTAGCGTTATTAGAATTCATTTGCTTGGGAAAATAGTGTTTGGGGATTTTCAGGCGAGTTTTTATCGGATGAAGGGATATTTAAAAGGTGTTTATGGCGTTGAGAAATTGAGTAGGTCTAAAACGTCTCTAAGGCTTTTTAGGAATTGTTAAATTTAAGCTTTATTTTTTTCTTCAAAAATTTTTGAATGTTTATTTTAAAAAAATATTAAAAATGTTTATTTTGTTTACAAAAGAAAGATGTATTTATATGGCATTTTTACAACGGACGTTCACTCTCAATGCGGTGGGGTACCTAGATGTCCTAATTGTCTTCCATTTAGCCTGATATTCCGTTACGTTTTAATGTTGTGACCCTTATGTATATAAACTTTGATGCGAACCAGTTTCTGTCGTTAGGATTTATAGACTCACCAAGTGGTAGAGACGTCACAACTACAGAAAAATTAATAACAAGTAATTATTCTTAAAACTTTATATAACATCACTTCAACCAAGACTCTTATATTTAGGTTCCAACGTGTGTGAACTACCTTTACTTCACGTTCCACGTGCTGTACCTGAAGTGGTTTAGATTAAACTCGTAGAATTTCTATTCATTGGCACTTATATTCTAGGTAACTACTGGACAGGGTGCAGCTAAGTAAAAGAACTGTCACCTTGTGCTTAACCGTCATTCCATGAGAAAATTCATTGGGCAGATTCCTTTGAAAGCATTGGAAGCACCTTCAGATGCCAATGATTGGATGGAAGCCAACGAGAACATCTGGTTTAACTATTGACTATACAAATGGAAATTTCAGCAATGTAATTTCAATATGACCATATCATTCTTTTTGTAAAATTAGGAAAGGTATTGTTTGCTCGGATGTTAATATTTTCTCTCTTTCAGACGCTGAAAATGACGATTGGACTGTTCCAATCCCTGTAACAGGATTCAGAATGAAATGTGTCTGTAGAATTTCAATTTTGGAGTTTCAAGAATTTATCGTCCCTTAGACCAGATTCGCATCATATTGAATGGCATAATTAAATATATATAAAAAGGCCTCAGACGATTTTGCTTTACGAAGAGCCTAAATGGGAAGTCGTACAGTCCCTGAATCGGGAGAAGCTACTAGAAGGCTCCCTATTGACACTGATGTTCAAAGTCTTAGAAAAACAGTCTGACCAGAAGCCTCCCAGTTGAACCAAGGTCCGAAAAAGTCCAAGATCGATTGATCAAGAGGAGCAGTCCCTGAATCGAGAGAGGCTACAGCTGAGAAGGCTCATATTGACACTGATGATCAAAAAGTGTTAGAAAAACAGTCTGACCAGAAGCCTTCCAGTTAAACCAAGGTCCGAAGAGTCCAAGATGGATTGATGAAGAGGAGCAGTCCCTGAATGGAGAGAAGCTACTGCTGAGAAGGCTCCTATTGACACTGATGATCAAAAAGTGTTAGAAAAACCGTCGGACCAGAAGACTCCCAGTTAAACCAAGGTCCGAAAAAGTCCAAGATCGATTGATCAAGAGGAACAGTCCTTGAATCGAGAGAAGCTACTGCTGAGAAGGTTTCCATTGACACTGATGTTCAAAAAGTGTTAGAAAAACAGTCTGACCAGAAGCCTCCCAGTTAAACCAAGGTCCAAAGAAGTTCAAGTTCGATTTATCAAGAGGAACAGTCCCTGATTCAAGTCAGCCTACGAGAAGGATCCTAGTTACCCCAAATCGAAGATCATGATTGACCGAATAGAACCGTCCTTGGATCAAGAGAACTACCCCAAGAGTCGAAGAAGTCCAAAAAGCTTGTCCACACTTCCTGAATCAAATTGCCATGCTCTACTAAAGAAACGTAAGTATGAGATTCCCACTTGGTTCACTGCAATAAAAAGTAACCAATGACATAAGTATCTATTTGCATATTACCAATATATTTTCTTTCTTTTTTAGTTAATTTCTCGTGCTTAGAATGACGAGATGGTTATCCTAATTCTGCAAATTTCGGTTCAAGATTGAATAAACGATACTACAAGCTGGCTCCTGTTGACACCAAGAATTGGAGTCCAAGAAGAACAGGCCCCAGAAGACTCGTACCAAGATCGGATGGTCTATAAGGAACTCCATCACCACATATCCTGCTGAACAAACTCGTAAGTGTGATATTCCTATTTTATTTTCAATTGCAATAAAATGCAAAACCAATGTATCTATTTGTCAAAAGTTTAGCACTAAGTCAATATTCTTTTTTAGGTGGCCTCTTTTGGTACTTCCCAAATCTCGCGTCCAGATGGTTCTTAGTTGCACCAAGATTCGGAATCTAGTCCCACAAGAAACTCATCTCAGTTCCTGAATAGTTGTCGTAACCTGCTGAAGACACTTGTGAGTTAAATACCTGTTTTGTTCATTTTCCAATGGAATGTAAAACTTTTTGGTACCCAATAAAGATTGATGTCTTTTAAATATGGTGTATTTATTGACTTCATGTCCATTTTTTAATTTTTGCTACTTGGTTCACGCCGCTCAGAATGAGCATGCGCGTGGACTTAGAATATATAGGGCGCGCAGGTAGGCTTAGAGCGCATGCGCGAACCAGGCAGAGGATAGGAGTTACAACCATCAAAGCAGCCAAGCTAAGTTGAAAAAGCTAGCAAAGAAGCAAGGGTTACTAGGGGAAAGCTAGAAGTAGCAACCAAGACAGGAAATCAAAGTCCAAAAGCTAAGTTAGGATTTGGTTGGAAAGATCAAGTTAGAAGGTGAGCTTGGTTGACAAGTCAAAGTAGGCTTTGAATTTTCCAAGTCCAAGAATTGAATAGGAACTTAGAAATTTTGAAGCTTAAGAACTTTTGAGTCTTAAGATGTATTTTGCTTAAGTCTAAATTAGAACTTAAGCAAAATATTTTTCAAGACTCAAAAATTATTAAGCTTCAAAATTTCAAAGTTCCTATTCCAATCTTGGACTTGGAAAATTCAAAGCCTACTTTGACTTGTCAACCAAGCTCACCTTCTAACTTGATCTTTCCAACCAAATCCTAACTTAGCTTTTGGACTTTGCTTTCCTGCCTTGGTTGCTACTTCTACCTTTCCCCTAGTAACCCTTGTTCCTTTGCTAGCTTTTTCAACTTCGCTTGGCTGCTTTGATGGTTGTAACTCCTATCCTCTGCCTGGTTCGCGCATGCGCTCTAAGCATAGATGCGCGCCTATATTGTACTAAGTCCACGCGCATGCTCATTCTGAGCAGCGTGGACCAAGTAGCAAGTGTGAAAGTGTTGAATAAAAGAACACATGTACAGAAAAATCCAACTTTATTGAGAAACCTAGGGTGGGTTACAAGATCTTTCAGTGTTACATCATATTGTACATGCTCCTAAAACATACCATCAGAGGACAAGATCTTGAGCGGAGCTTGCATAAAAATCTTGTTCCTCCAGACTCTTGTATTCGAATCCTCCAAGAAAACCGTATTCTGCATCACACTGCTGTAAGAAAAAAAATAGACATTTCAAGAATCATATTAAACAAAATGTTTCGAGAACCAACAAAACTCAAAATAACTTTTAAGATTAAGAGGGGCAAGGTAGTTTTAAGATTAGTTTTAAAGTAAAAAAATGTATTACAAGACTTGGTGTTATACACCAAATTGTACATAATTTTGAAACGTGCCATCAGTAGAGAATGATTTTGAGCAGCATTGTAACAAATAATCTTGTGAAACGGCTTTTCCTAAAATTCTTGTATTCAAACTAAGTTGTCAGGTTTACTCTGGGTTTTTACAGGGGGGAAACTAGTAGATTTATGTCACTCTAATCAGCAAGAAAAGCAAGCATTATAAGAATCAGATTAATCCTGTAATACCCACCTACCAGAAATAACAAATATTTTTTCGCCTTAATCTGGTATTTTGGGGCCAAATAAAATAAATGCAAAAAAATGGAAATATTTAATTTTGAAACTGGAGGCTGAACCTAAACTTTATAAATTATATCACCTGAAGGTGCAAATTTTGCTGCAATAACTTAAAAACATCGTGAAAATGCTATTTTATGCTGGAAATTAAAGCTATACTTACGGTAGCATATTTCTATCATGTGTTTAACCAAATTATTTCAAAAACTTAGAATACACGTTTTGAAGGGGGCTACGTATTAGCATTAAAATAAAATGCATATATTTATTTTTGAAAACTAAGATTCTGAAATTGACATCAAATTTTACGTATTGTTGGAACGTACCGTCAGTGAACAAGATCTTGAGATGAACAGTGACAAATAATAATCTTGTTTGAGAAGTTAACATAGCCGACACATTACAGTATACGATTTCAGGAAATCGCCTTTCTAGAATTGTATCAAACTTCTGCAAGAAAATAAAGATATTTATATATTAGGAAAGAAATACAAGAAATATTACGAAAACAGAAAACACATTTCAAGATAACGTCTAAGGTGAAGGGAAGAAGAAATTCATAATAGTTCACTTTCAGAACTGATACCGAGGACAATGTATAGATAATGTTGATAAAGCTAGCTAATAAAAGTAAGACTACAAAGTTAGGACTCAAGACAAATACTTTAATTAGACATTTTAAAGTTATTTACCATGAGGGTTTTGGGAAAATATTTTCGTTCTTTTAAAAATCTTTCAAGTTTACGGTACTAAGTCAGCTTTACAGGTTGTTACAGAGACGTATAGGTTAGTTTTTCTGGGTCTAATTTTTAGTGTTTTGGCACAAAGCTCGTTGAAAAACATTGAAGGTATTTCTTATTTTTGGACTTGAGAAATAAAGTTATCATTACTGCTCTTAATTTTTTTTCATTTAAGCAAAAAATGTGATAAGCTTAATAATTAGCTTTGGCTGAGGAGTAAGGATAACCAAAGTATTTCCAACATTGGAATATCCCCCTAGGCGCTATGCCAAAGAATAAAGAAGGGAAGTTTTGGCAGTCTAAGTAAGAGTTTCAAACTTTTAAACCTTTATATTTTCAACATAAGAAATTATAACCCCAGGTAATTTGACTCGTAGAAGAATTTTTTTTAATAATCCAGACAACTTGTACTTTTTTTAAAAAAGATGGGATAAATATACCTCTTACAGCAATGTTTCTTGACCCTGTGACCCTCTCTACTACGTAAAAGGAAAAACTTAGTAAACAGAAAGCCTAGAACAGGGTTGTTAGGAGGAGTTTCGGTACGCAAATCATGATAAAAGACGCTATGTATACATGGTAACTAACTAATCATATTTCTAAATTAAAGTTAACAATTTCACTCAATTCAGACACCGCGCTTGGAACTACTGTTTTGTTTCCTCTCAGCATGTTTCTCCAGGGCCAAGTAACGTTGCAGTCTAGTATAGTTTAGTATTAAATTTGATGCTTATCAGTGATCCAAGCCTTATGTTCTTTAAATTTGAGAAAATTAAAAGTTAACTTAAGGCTAAGAAAGTCAATGGTGAATGGCATACCTTCCAGATAAAGTAATTGATGGCATCTAACAAGGATGAGTTTAGGGAGGAGTCGCAGGACAGTAGAATCTTCGAAGTCAGCAAATAACAGCAGTTTCAGCTAAAAAACAAAGTGATTTAGTTTCCTACAAAAATTTTGCATAAAAAAGTATCACCCTCTCATTGCCTTTTCCTTCAAATTGGTCAAATCTTATAGTTTTGTACTTTACAATAATTAATCCGTAATTTTTTCCGTATTTATTTCGTTAATTATTTATTCATTTTGTCTGCAAATTATTTAAACTAATTTATTTTTAGCAAAGTTTTTATAACTCCAGTTCCCAGATTGCTTCTCATAGCTCTTGAGCCTCTACTATTCAGTACCACTTGCACTTAAACCGCTGCTTCTAACTCCTCTTGCTCTCGAGCCTCTTTCCGTTACTCAGCATCTTAGCAGCCCTGTTTTATAATATCGCTTGACCCTTAATTCAGCATCATTTGGGCTGGAACCTCTGCTTCTAAGCATTATTTTCTCAAGCCTCCTTCCACTACTCAACATCTCTGATCTTGAGCCTCTGTGCAGTCCTTTAACTTGAACCGCTGCTTCTAAGCATCTGGATATTGAGCCTCTTTCCGAGCATCCTCTGCTTTTTGTATTCACTCTTGACCCGTAATTCAGCATTCTTTGGACTGGAACCTCTGCTTCTAAGCAATATTCTTTCCGGCCTATTTTCACTACTCATTACTTCTCTGATCTTGAGTAGTGATGGGCAGGTATCGATACCAAATACTTAAGTACTCGATACCTATAGGTATCGAGTGTATTCGATACCCACAAAAGTATCGATACTTATTGACTTATTTCGTTTTAAATTTTTCAATGAAGTAATCTTTATAATACCTACTGTAGATCAAACGCAGCCTGTTTCCGTTTTCATTTTGCAACGCTCAAACCCAAGTCGTTATCATCCACGAGAGAAATTTGACGCGGCTAGGTTTTTCCCCCGCCAAATCCTTCGCCTCTATCCACCTCCAGGCCCGTAGCTACGGGGCTTTTTGATGGATCGCTTTCAGTTTTTTGAATATTAGTCTGATTATGGATAGGCCCTAAAAAAATTGTCTCTTCAGGTTCATTTCCCGACATTGAAAAAAAGTACTCGATACCAAAAATTACTCGATACCTATAAGTATTCGATACCAAAGTATTCGATACCTAGAAGTATTCGATACCAAAGTATTCGATACCTAAAATTATCGATTTTGCCCATCACTAATCTTGAGCTTCTGTGCACTATTCAACTGCCCTTTGACTTGATCCACTGCTTCTAATCATGTTCTTTAGCCTCTTTCCGCTTTTCAGTATCTGGATTTTGAGCCTCTTTCCGATACTCAGCATCCTCTGCTTTTTGTATTCACTCTTGACTCGTAATTCAGCATTCTTTGGACTGAAACCTCTGCTTCTAAGCATTATTCTTCTCTCCAGCCTCTTTTCACTACTCAGCATCTCTCTGCTCTTGTTCTAATGTCCACCATCCAACAGCCCTTTCACTTGAACTGCTGCTTCGAGGCATCCTCATGCTCTTTAGCCTCTCTGCTTCCAGGCATCCTCCCGCATTCGAGTTTTCTTCAAAACATCCCTTTAAATTTAAGCCTCTTATAATCACCTTTAACTTTAGTCTCACTTTTTCAGCATCTATTTTTAAAATTTAAAAACTTTCCTTCATACCTTTATTCAATTCTATTTATATCCATAAATGGCCCCCTTTCAACAATCTCGAGGACTACTCATGGTCTATGGATAACCGGCTGAGAATCACTTAGAACTCAAAGGACTTACAAATATTTAATTAAATATTTTACTTAGTTCCGGAGTCTTAGTTGCATCTATTTTTTATACAAATAGCCTCTTTTACCCAGCGTTTCTTTTACTACTAAGTATTCTAATGAAACATAATATGCAATACAACTCGGACAATTGGCACCGCTGCTTCTAGACCACAGGGATGGCGAAACGTGGCATGCGTGCCAGGGTGGCACGGGATAACAATGAAAAAATTTAGGAACAGTAATTTTATATGGCGTTGTGAATGAGGTTTCAGTGACCCGTCCATATTCTCCTTACCCAGTTCGAATTATTTTTTACAATTTCATTAATGATTTTGGTTAAAATATAAGTATTATAATTTGTGAGGAAAAATATCTTTATAGATGTTTGAATGACAGTAGACCTAACCACCTACATTTTTGAAGTTTCCCAATGTAGAAAAAACTTTACTGGAATATCTGAAAAACTTGCTTAACTGCATGAAGCCAACTTTTCGGGGGTTGTTTATATTTTTTGAGGATTGATTTTTATGATTTACAAATTACATACTACATACTGTTGCAAAATCAGCCTTGAGGGAGAAATCTTAAAATTATTTTGTCTATGAGTAACATTTTTCACTTAATGTATTTTGTATAGATTAGGAAAAAGTGAAAGTGGCACTCTTAAATTTTGTTTCCCAAATAGTGACACTCTTCCGAAAAGTCCCCTATCTGTCTATTCTAAAAAGTCTATTTTAAATCATTTTGGAATTAATATTAATCTAAGAAATAAATCTAGAGTTCGTGGAAAAAATACATGTTTATGAATTTAAACGAAATTTGCTCATCCTTTCACCGTTTCCAAGCAAAATTTGTGATTTTAATTGCTTAAAAAAGTAAATACTTTTTTCTTACTACTTTTCAAGCAGGTTTCTTCTAAAAAAATATTGGCGTATCCAAATTTTTGATGCCTAATTTGGGGAATATACATCCCACTACCTCCCGCGAGATTAATATTGTCACTTCTTTCTAGAAATTGAGCCTTGAGATATTTAGTATGGTTTTTATTCAAGAATTTTTGCCTTTTATACATAATTATAAACTACTGCAATTTATCTATTTATTCTACTTTAGTCCTAAAAATCTAGTTTCCCTTAAATAAGTTTACTTTAATTATTATATAATATATTAATTATATGCAATTTTTCATGTTATGTTTTTAATATGTGTTTCAGAAATCTTTTTTCATACCCTTTGCGAAGCAATTTCTATTAAGACTATTGAATGTCAAACTTCCACACTTCTTTCAATACATAATTTTTACAACAGTTCACACTAATTCCATATTTTTTTTAATGTATTTAATCTTGGTTAAATGGATAGACTCTACAAGGACCTTAATACTTTATTAGGCAAATCTGGTTTGAAATTATCAAATTTTTTAGTATTTTAATAAACTTAAAGCGTTTTTGCAAAAAAAAAATAAATAAGCTCAGTTTTTGCAAGGTTTTAGGCTATTTCTAGCAGAAATAATTATAATTGATGATACTAATTAACAAAGAATCGCTTTCCAAAACTTTCAAAATTTTAAGCTTTTCAACAAAATTATTTCTTTCATTTAATTGGATAAACAATTAAAACTGACTTGTGAAAGTTTTTCACTTAATATAAAGTTAGAATAGTTTTAGAAAATAATTTTTACTCTGATATTTAACATCCTTATACTAAAAAGGTTTAAGATGGATACAAAATTACGAAGGAAACTTTCTTAAAACTAATATTAGTTATTAATCAAATGAATGTTCTTAACGTGTTTTAAATCCTCACTAATGTTAATTTTATCTCTCACTCTATAGACTTAATGATTTTTCATGCCAGGGTCTTAAGTCAATTTTAAGTACTTTGATTCCTTGAGTCAAGTCAAACTAAAAATTATGAGAAAATGAAAAAACCTGAAAATTTCCAATTGAATACCCCTTGTAGTAAAATATTTGAACTAATTACACAAAAATACAATTTAATAATGTATTGGTAGTTAATTAGATATAGACCCTTACGCTTTTCTTTTCGAAGTGAATTCCTACTTGAGAGAATCTGACAATTTTTAAACTCGCGACGCCATCATCGTATCTTGTTGATGTCAGAACATTTCCAAAACGTCATTAAGACTAAACTTCATACACATGCTATGCATTAATTCACCCTCGGATTAATGAGAAATTAAAAGAAACAAAATTTCTTATAACACTTAGTATTTAAAGTAAAAGTGTTTTTAAGCAAAGAAAATTCTGTGTTGTTCTATTATTTCTTTTTTTTTCTTCCCATTTCTTTCCCTTTATCATTTCATGCATTCGTTCCACTTACTCTTGATTAATTTCTTAGATTAGTATTTATTCCAAAATGAATTTTTATTAATAGTCTAGAACAGGGGTGGCCAAACTTTTTTTAAAGAGTGACACTATTTGGGGAAACAAAATTTAGTTGGGCCTTTGCTTCCCATGGACCAAGGCTCCTTAGTGAGCAATACATAGTTCCGTTTTCGTAAATATTAATGCTTGTATTATTCAATTGTAAATGTATTGAAATGTAAATTTATCGAATGAATAAATTGTTCTTATTCTTAAATAAAAAAGTCCCATTTACTTCAATTTCTTTCTATATATGAATCCAGGAGGAATGTCTAAAATATTGTTGTGATATAGTTTACAAATTAACACAAATTATATTTACTAAAGCTTATGTATTGAACGAGACTATCAAACAGTCAGAATAAAAAAAGTTCATAAGATTGAAATAAAGAAGCAAAATATTACATTTAAGGGTCATTTTCAAAATTTGCTTACATTTGCTGTCCCGAAGGTAAAACATGAAAATTAAACAATTAATCATTATTAAAATTTCTGTTTAAACTTTGATTTAGGTAAAGTAGACTAAATGAAATATTTCTAGCTTTTAATTAATAAGAAAAGCTTTAAAATTATGTAAATAAAGATATTTAAAAATACGAAAATAGCCAAAAACGCTTGTCCCTAACGATTTTCACGAAATTAAAAGTAGTTTTATTGTTATTTAATTTGACTTTTTGAAATAAAAAACGACAAATATCAAAATTATGAACTATTAAAAGGTTATTATAATTGTAAAAATTAATTTTTTGAATTTAATATTTTTACTTTTTGTCAACTCCCGTTACAAGCGAATTAATTTTAAAAAATATAATAATAATTATGCTTTAAAAATGTAGAAACACATTCCAAACGATTGTTTGTTTACTTTAGAATATATTTAAACCGTGTTTTTATTCTTCGGCTCGAAAACTATCGTGTTTTCAAAGAAATTATCTGTCGTCAAGGTAGCGTATTTTTATTAATGTCAACTCCCGTTACGGTAATTTTTAATATTAAATAAACTTTTTTGGAAATTTTAACCCCAGAAATATAGTTATTTATTGATATAAATAGGATATATGGATATTTATTTCAGTTTCCAACCATGCATGTATGTTTTATTCTGTCATTTTATTAAAAATGTCAACTCCCGTTACCTGTCAACTCCCGTTACTATTATGTCATTGATTTTGAAAGTAGTATCAACAACTTTCCCTTTTCACGAAGGATTTGACATTTCTCGCTTGATTTATCGTTAATTTCATTGAAAAAAGGTCTTGCATATTTCATTTAAAGAGAAATAATTGTATTTGATATAATACACATAACTATTTTAGTTTAGGTCTTGTTTTTGCCTTATATTTGTAAAGTACGGAAGTGTGCAAATTGATAACTTGGGATATTTTTTAAAACACTAAACTATGGGCAAAAGTGTATGACCAACTGCTGTTCCATATACTTGAAACATATATAAAAACTCCTATATTAATATTATTACGAAATTATGAAGTTTGAAAAAATTATTTTTTATTCTGAAATGTAAGCGTATGGTGAAAATGACCCTTAAATTACTAACTGTAAAATCTGAAGAGTTAAAGGACAGGCTTTTTTAAAGCAAATAAAACTAAACGCAATGAATATCATAAAAAGTTAGATTTTTTAACTGATAAAAAATACGAGTTTACAATTTCATTTATCTATTTACAAGAAATTTATGTTAAGGGTTTTGCAAATACAAATTAAAAAAAAACGAGTTTAATATTTAATTGCATTAATTTAATAACTTTTATAAGAATGCATTCTAATAATATTTTATTAACTTTTGAAGAACATGCATACTTACAAAAGAAGCTTTAAAACTGGACCCACCCAAATTGGTAAAATTGCACTAAACCAACAAAATGTTACTTACAAAATAAAAAGGTGCTAGCTTTCCTGAATGTTCATCACATGCAGATCAGAGTGCTTTATTGCCAAATCTTCCTCAAACCACAGCGTTTTCAGCCGATTTTTTGCGAGAACCTTTAGAAAAAATAGTAGGTGAAGAGGCCAAGTGTACCGGATGACATCATAGAAATTTTGCTTTGGTTCTTTGAAACAGACTTCTGAAATTCAAAAAAGAAAATTTAAGAGGTTTTGAAGCAAAGCTGTTTGAAACATTCGAAAAAAAATACCAAGAATAAACCCTTAACCCCTAAACTCAATTTAAATAATCATAATGCCGCATCATGAAGTATTAGGGCAACAGAAACAATTTTTAATTTTTGAGAAACATTGTAGATCAAGTCTATAGAAGTTAAAAATCAGACACTAGATAAAAAATCTATTTTTCGACTTTAAAGATTCTATTTTTTCACAAAATTTTTTTAAATAACAGTTAAAAAGTGAAAATACATAAACTTTGTTTCAATTTAAAGGGTTTTTTCTAAACGAAAAACCTGTTAATATTTTCTTTGGTCCGATTTATACAATGACAATGGGATAAAAAAATAAGATATTACGCAAATTATGATTTGATAAACATATTTATAGCTTATGAAAATACATCGACTATACTTGACAGCAACTTAAGTTAAACTTACTACGTCACTGACAAAGTAGCTCCCATCAAGGTGTTTGAATTTTGAGTGAAACCCATGCATAAATAGTGTCTTTTTATCACAATTCGCGTATCGAAATTCCTCCAATCAACCCAACAGTTTTTGTGTCTACTCACTTTCTCCTTCCGCGTAGTGACGTACTGGGTTCGGGAAACGTTGCTGTGAAGTATAGCTCTGGATTGGCGACTGGTGTTGCCCAAATTGGCCTCAAATATTTCTTTTTAATTTATTAATTATGAAATTCATATTTTTATAAAACTAGCTTTAATAAGAATTTTATTCTTAAAATTGAAAAAGAAAAATTAATTTTTAATAAAGTAAACATATTGGACCGTGAGTGATTTAGTAAATTTTTATAGGTAAATAAAGCAAGCGATTCAGAATTCAGACTATTTAAATATATATCAAAAATCAAATAAAACTAATGAAACTGAATTGTCGTTTGATATTTGTTTTATTAAAGTTGAATCTTTTTTGAGTATTTCTATTTCTTTGTGAGTATTTATTTCTGTTAATTATTCATTGTTTTTATACAATGGTCTGATATTGGTACTAAGCAAAAAATACACAGCTCCAGTTTCCAACCACTCAGGTCACTTCACATTTTTTTTCCGCACCTATATAAAAAATTTTAGGGATTTTTCTGATGGTTTTATTTTTACGAACTTTTAGGGTTGACAGCAAGGTATATAAACTAACAAGGTATGCTCTTCCGGCGAAAAAGGCGTGGCTTTTGAAAGTGACGTCACCCAGGATATATTTCCTATTCACAGCATGGGAAAATGCTTATTTTTGGTGATTTTTATGAAGATAAGGACCAAAGAAACTTTTATAACAGTTTACACTGGACACAATTACGAACATGTTTATAGGCTATCAAGTGTTTTGAATTAGAACAATAATTTTAACTCAATAATAGCCGATCAAAAATATGAACCTTTAGCTCTACAACGATGTGCTTCAATCTCTCTGCTTATTGATTTTAATTACTAACTTGTATAAATGAAATTAAAACAGCTGCTGATACAAAGAAAACAAAATATTAAGCAAATATTCAATCATGAAAACTTTTAAGAACATTCTTGTTATGATAAAATTAATATCGCTGTTCTGCTATGTCAAACTTGAATATCCATTGTATCGAAGCAGTTTAGATTTTTAAAACAAAAAATATTTAGTATCTAAATAAATCAAGTACTTGAAAGTATGGAAAACAATGAGCTAAAATCTAAGAACTAATTAATTTAATTTAATAATGGATTTATTCAAAATTTTAGTGCATTTACCTTTAATGATCCTTTTACAGTCCAGTCAGCTTGTTTATTTTTATTTGAGATTCAGAAATAGAATTCTTGAAATCGTCTGTCACTTTAATTATCTTTTTAAATATTTTTATACTAATTTTTTTAAATAAGTGGGCGATTGTATTCATAAGTTTTAAAACAAACTAAATAATGAATTTCAATAATATCGACCCAATTAATCCTGATGTATCTACGATCTGTTGCATTGCAATGGCGTTGTATTGGCTGATATGCTCGTCATTGATTGGTCCGTTATTTTATATCCTGGGTGACGTCACTTATGAGCATACCTTGTTAGTTTATATAGTACCTTGGGTTGACAGAAAGTTTTTAATTCTTTTATTTTCTTATTCTGATTAAATAAAGAAGCTTTGGACTGAAACTGTTGACTGGTCTACTGGTGCGTTCACCCAAAATGTTGAGAAATTATTTTTTCAAAGTTTTATATTTTAAAAAATTAAATACTAGAAAATTAGATTAAAAGAATTAGAAATTTTAAAGTAAATAAATTAAACAATTTCACCCTCAATTTATATCAAGTTTCGTTACCGTCAATTCCTTTAAATATAATTTTCTTTTAAAAGTGGCAACATATGAAAAGATTGTTTATTTACTATAGAATGTTCAAAAATTTTTTACTCTTCTGTGATATTTCTTTTTTTAAAGGACGTCTTCTGGGTAATTATTTTTATTAATATACATCCATACTTTTTACTATTAAATAAACATTTTTAAACACAAAAATTTACTATAAGAAACCATTTTTGTTTTTAGGGGAACTATTAAAGAGCCTTTTATGTTTTGTCATGCCTGTCGCAATAAAAAAACCTTTATTTTAAAATGAATCTACTTCCTCAATAATTTGACATTTCAAGTTCCACTTTTTATATAGTAAAATATATTTGGAAAATTGACGAAAATGTAAATGTTGAAAATCCATCGTGTCTATTTTTATTTCATTGATTAAATTGTACCAGTCAGTAAAATTACCACCAGATAATTTTATTTTTCGAATTCGGTGAATTTCACAATAATCGTTTGAATTCGCTTAACTAACGGAATTTGTTTATTTTGTCATGGTTTGATTTCGTATTTTCAAGCGATAAGAAAGCTCAATTAAATTATGATTTTAGAAGCTAAAATTAGTTAATAGAATTTTGTGAAATAAAAAAATTTAGTAACTATATGATGTATTGAAAACTTGATTACTTTCTAATTGTTAAAAAATTAAGTCAAGCTTATCACATTATTATTGTTTAGAAAAAACACTTTCATAAAATTTAAACTTTTTAAAACTAACCGACAAACTTCATATAATGCTGTATAAAATACGGAGGAAATTAAATGCATGCCAAATCAGAGAAAAATTAGGAGTCTTAACTCATATCCATTTTATGTCTATTTGCGCGTGTTTTTGTCTAAAAAAACTCAGAAATATTTTTCTTTAGCAATTTAGAAACATTGTAATTCGAAGGGTGTATATGAGTTTAAGCTAAAACTAGACAGTCAGTGGGAATGGGTGAATTAATAAAACATGGACCAGCCTTGTTGGGCTTCGAGCCTGTAGCTGGTCGACAAAATTTGTATTTGTAAGTTTACAGATTTGTCAAAATGATTAAAATAATTTAATACTTATATCTTATATAAAAACTAAAAACTTAAATATAATTAATTTAAAAAACCTTTAAACTTGTTATGAATATTTAAATATCTTTTTTTGAAAAAATGGATTTTGCCGAAGAAGTTACTGAAAAGTTTAAGAAATTAAGTTATTGAAATGATGCTATTAAAATAGAGGATGGAGATGCTGAGATACTGATCATAATTTTACGAAAGATAAATATTTATTTAATAAATATAAAATTTCAATTAATGTCTGTGTAAAAATATTAAATAGTTTAAAAATTATTTTGATACATTAGTTATTAACTAAGCCAACACACGTTTGAATGTTCCTCATCATATTCAGTGATACGGATTTTTTTAAATTAAGGGTATTTATACGGATTATCCCTTTAACCGTTCAATGACCGTTAAACTTAGCGGCACAGCTACAGAAAAGTCAATGGGCAGTGAAAATGTTTTCAAATTCTGCGGCAGAGTCGACGGTATAATACGAATCCCATTAGTTTTTTAAAAATGCTCCTATTTCTACAAATCTCGTTCCTCTGAATCGAAATCTGCACTGATGCATCTGATCTTTATAGAACATAAAGAGCACAAAAAGAAATCAGAAATAAAAATATTTTTCCTTTTTTAGAGTTAGAAGATTTTTCAAAAAAATTGCTTTTATAAAATCTTTAAAAGAAAAAGCGTAAAAACTAATTAAAATTATTCTAATTATATGGTTATTCTTTTTTTACAATCCTGTCATAATAATGTCTATACACATTGAATCAGTTGGGTGTTTTCATTTTTCCAAAATATTTTGTTTTGCCGATGTTTTGGACTCTCGAAAAGTGTCCCTTAAAAGGTATGCTAGGCAGAATACCTTCGTGTTTTTTCCCTATAGTGTATTATGCTGTTATCTTTCATAAAAAGGTATTCTATTCTTATGAACTGACTAATATTTGTAAAATTACTTTAATTTTATGTCATGAAATCATTTGTTGTGTTTGGTAAATTAATAAGATAAAAAGTCTTAAAGGGTAAAAATATTAATTAATATTAATTAAAAAGAATAAATTATAACTAATTATATTTATCACTTGAGGAAATATATTTAGGTTATATATTTTAGTTGAAAGTTTAAAAATGACTCATTAAAACTGCCAAAAAAAGTAGCTTTTGTAATAAATGATCTGCCTTTTTTTATTGGAGATCGCTATTCATTGTGTTAATCAAGCACTATCGTTACAAATCAATCGCTAGTTAGATCAATAGTTACCGAATAATCTTCTGTGTAGGGGAGAGGAGGGAGGAAAATGACAGTGGGAGGAGTGGGACAGCTGAAATTATGGAAAAATAAATCAGTTTATTTTATTTCCAATTTAGTCATTAGATGGCCTTCTTATAGCTTCTTGTTATTTCCTCCATTTAGTTTATCCAGCAGCAAGTTTCTGTTTATAGTTGTAAAAATTTGATTTTCCCACCTCCAAAGTAAATTTCCAGTCTATCTTAAGTTTTATTTCATTTCTCATGTAATTTGTAGAACAAACATTATATAATGCCATTGTAATCTAAAAGATATAATATATGCTAATCTGCAATTTCATAAAGCCTAACACCAGCATAGTTTATGTGACAAGTTATATTTTAAAAGCAATGTGTGGAGGGAGGAATGGGACACTCTGAAAAATGTAAACAAAATCTGCAAAAATGTAAACAAAATTTGAAAATATTAATTTCTGATAGCTTTCTATCACTTCACAATTGAAATGCTTTTCTTTTCTTGAATTAACAATTCCAAGTATTACATTGTATTTCAATTATTGATTCTTAACACCATGAGAAAGAGTTCAAGTGTACTAAATATTTTTTAAAAATTATTCTATAATAGATATAAGATTGAAAGCTGTTTAAAAATGTGGGCAAAGGTTAAAAGAATAGTAGGTAAAATACTAGGCCCTTTCTCATTATTACATTTTACTAATTTTCTTTATTTTTCAAAAGTGTCCCACTCCTCCCATACTCATGTCCCACTCCTCCCACCCATGAGGGAGGAATGGGACAAAATTCTTGTTAATTTGAATGATCAAAAGTGATAAAATTAAACAACATTTAAGAACTGTACATTTTTAAAAAATTAAGTTAAAACATGCAAGTTTATTATCCAACCATTTGCATCTATGAATAAGCAGGGGATAATGAATAAAAAAATATTTAGTGAAAATTGTCCCATTCCTCCCTCCTCTCCCCTACTAAAGCTCACCCACACACACAGCTAATGCTTTATTTTCGCGGAGAAATTTGTGCACCACATAAGAAAACTAACGATGAGAAATTTTCACAGCCGGTTTCCATAATATTAATAAAAAACTTTCGAGCTTTTAAGCTGTGGTCAAAAATAAAATTTTTATTTAAAAATTATTTAAAATCATTAAAATTAAAACTCTAAACGTTTCGTCCGGAAACTTCACCGGACATCAGTAGAAGGCGTTTAAAAATATAAATAAAATCCTTCACTTTATTAATATTACACAAGAAAACTAAATAAAATGAAAGTAAGGACATTTGATCAGTTAAATCACCAAAATTAAGCGCTTCTTATGGATTTGAGGTAGATAAAAGTAACCATTGCATAATAGTAGGCAAGATATGCAAGGAGTTCCTTTTTCAATTAAAAATCCTAATTACAGTTCACTAATAATTGAAAAGCAAAAACGTGTTTTTGAGCATAAAAATTTTTAATTACATTATTTTTCAGTTAATTGGATAAATAATATTTTTTGTTTGTTTTCATGTTACAATATCTTTACGGTCACTTTTTCGGTATCAAATAATGTACAAAGTATTTGGAGTTATTAAAAACAGTTTTCTATAAAGCGTTTACTAAAGGGAACAAACAAGGTGGTATTTGTGCCTTGCGTCCTTGTTAAGGGACGTCTTAAGTTTGGTGTACAAACTAAATTGTAACCGGGAATTTCTTTCACTATTTTTCCCAGTTGTATTGGGGTTATTTAATGTTTTTACCAAGTATTTTAGAAAATAAAATTTCAGGCATTAATGGTTTAAGTTTGGTGTGATGCACAAACAAGGTCACATTAACTTCATACTCTATGGTTTTATAGATATTAAAGTATTGGGGTACTTACGTACTATACCTTCAACCGTGCCGCTGAATTGGAAAAAGTTATCAAAGCCCTGCGTCTTTGAAATTGGTGATCGGTCGACGGGATATTACTCAAGTACCAATTTATGGATGTTATGATCTTTAAGTAAAAATTTAAAAATGTTCCTTACATAAAAATTTCTAACAAAGTATCAGCACTATATAAAATGTAAAGTAAAAACATTAGTGACGTTTAATAATGTTATTCCCAAAAGAAAGACGACTGAAAAAAACTATAAAACCTTAAATATATTATCTACTTTAATAGTACTTCATTATAAAGTCTTAAACAAAGTATGAGGCTTTATTTTTTAGTTGTTTTTAAACTATAAAGTCTTACGGGAGTGTAAAATATTCTGAGATAACTCAGCTGTGATATGCTAGTTCTCACAAAACTCTTCCCAGTTCGAGCTTTTTGTTCAGCTTTACTGTTACTATTCTTATTTTTTTTTCGATTTAACCTATTTGCCAATAATAGTTAAACCAGATTTTTTGGTTCTTTTCTATATTAAGATAAACCAATTATATACTTCAACTTCTATCTAATGCCAATTGCCAATTTGGCAAATTTTGGCTCTTATAATGTTTGGTCACCTTTTGAGCTTCCCTAAATTCTATTATTAATAAGATTTTGCTTTTTGTAAACGAAGTGTATATTTGGACGGCCAAAACGGCCAGTGGCGCATGCGCTGTAGGTCTCGTGGTTACGTAGAAGTCTCGGCGCTTAGTGATGGAACTAATGGAACGCCGACCCGTGGAAATTAGAGTAGAGTTTAGTTGAAAAAAGGCCGTCCAAATATACAGTGCCGTTTGTAAGCCACCATCTGGTGATATAAAATTATTTTACTTAAAACTCGAATGACCTACTTTAATTAATTTAACTACTAATTATTTCATAAATTAGAATTATTCACATGCACTTAACGAGCGGTGGTGGATACCTCTGATATCTAGATTCTAAAAATGATTTTCCACATTTTTCCAAATAAAACGTGACGGGTAGTAAAACAGCAATTTGTCAGCCAGGTTTTCGGATGGTCCCGAAAACCTAATATTTGCAATATGAATGCCCTCTGTGCATGTGAAAGTTTGGCTCTTACGTATTATATGCCGTCGACCGAATCCGAAAACGTTTAAAATCCCGTTCACTGTTCTATAGCTGTAGCCCCAATGGGGTTTTGTGCCATTAAACTCAAATCAAATCTATAGCTGTACCGCTGAATTTAACGGCTGCTGAAACGGTCGGCGGTAAGTACCGAAAGTTTTTGTTATTGTACTTTAAAAATCTCAAGCGGACGATATATCTTAGATTTTTTTTCGAAATATAACTACTTATTGATTACTCTCAATCTTGAAAAACTATTTCAAATTTAAACCCTTTCGTTTTCACTCAGCTAAGTCTGAAGTTAAAAGGAAGCCCAGGGTTTTTTATATGTCAGACTTGCGGTTTAAGGGTAGGCGCACACGAGCAACTTTTGTCTCCGTGACAATTATCAACCTTGTCACGTCGCCGTCACGTAGAAAAATTGAGTGCGCAAACGGAACGTGACATTTCCCAAATTATTGCATCAGTCGGCAGTTTGTTGTGGAAGAGAAAGCATCAAAATAATATCATCACACGTGCGCGTGCGTGAGGACTGTTTATATCAACAAAATCACGAAAGTTTAGTTGTTCGATGACTTTTTGTCACTCGTGTGCGCAGTGCCATAGAATCTAATAGACAGAGAAACTGTTTCGTCATGGGCCTGTCTCTAGAGCTACGGACAAAATTGTCACACATGTATCACGTCGTACCGTGTGCGGTCCCTACCTTTCGCTCATAGCTAGAACGGTACTGACAAAACAGTCACAGAGACAAAAGTTGCTCGTGTGCGCCTACCCTAAGAAACCATATCAGGAAATTGAATCTGGAAATTGAACCATATCTGGAATTGAAACCATATCTGAATTTTAAGGAAACTATGATTGGAAGTGTATCGATAAATTGGCGAATCTCACTGAATAATATTGGTTTGAAAGTGGAGATACCTGGTTCATTCCCCAGCGTCCTCAATTGATTTTCAAACATGTACAAGGTAAATGTGGGTATTGTGGATACTTTAGAAAAGTTTTCACGTAAATTATCAATTAAAATATCAATTTATTTTCTAGGAAACCCATCCTATTTTAGGCTAACTGGATCTTCTTTCGAGATTTTATCATTAAAAATATTTGAGATCGGGTAGTGTTCTCAATTTTTTAAAAGTACTCCAAATAGCATTATATAGCAGCCACCTAGATGGATCTTCTGTTTCTATGGTGGACACCTCTCTCAGCCATATGAAGAGTATATGCATGAAATTGGTGTGGTTGTTTAGTTTGGTCTTCGCTTTAGCCGATTTTAAGAATTTTGCATGCATTTCCCGATTTAAAATCCTCGATTCCCAAAGCCAGAATGAAACCAAATTCACACAACACAAATATTAACTCTAAAACTCCGGCTAGTGCCTCATACCTAGAACCCTCATCGTCAGTCATTTTGACTGCTAGGTTTATCTTAGCGAAAAAATATTTCTGAGCTAGAAAATGCATATAATAATTTCTCGAATAATACATTAAGTACAGGATATTTAAACACATTTGTTTTATTTTGCACATTTTGGTAATTATTTACCGAAAGTGATATTTTTATAATATTCTTATACGCTCCATTTTATTGTAAATTTAAAACACTTTCTGATTTTAATATTTTGATACAAAAAAGGTTTCTTTCCCTGTAAAGGTTATTCAATTGCTGACGATAAAATATTTAGTTAGATGCTTAAATGTGCAAACAAATTGGCCTGTATCTTTAATAAACCTGAAGGGTTATCGAATCATTTAAAAATAGAAAACAAAATAAAAACCCATTTGGTACGTTTTTTCGTTCTTAAATTTTTAAACTCTTTAGTGCGTTATTATTAACACATTTTAAATTAAACGCATACATTTGTTTTACAGGTAAATAATAAGCAAAATTTAGTGTTAAGATAGTTCAAATTTTAAGGAATGCTCATATAGACTAAGGAATTCAGGAGTCTTTATTCCTCGTCCATAAAATTTTATTTTTGTATTAGTGTCGAACCAGGAATTTATTTCAAACAGGGTAACCGATGGAAGCTGATCACGTATACCAAATTTGGTGAGATTGTAAAATTAATTTTTTAGTCTATATTCTGAATTTTGTTATTTCCCTTGATATAAGAAAAGTTGTAGTATGATTTTGTTCATTCTAAATTTCTTGAAATTACTTAGAAAAGAGTCCTCCAGTCGCTATGTTTACCCAGAGCTCAAATGATGACTAACAATAGAAATCTAATCATTAATGTTATTATCATTAGATCCTAAAATAATAATCTACTAATTATTATTTTAGAATCTAATAACAATAATATTAGTAATTAGATCTCTATCAGTCGGTCATCATTTGATCTGTGTGTAAAAATGGCAACTGGAGGACTTTCTAAAGCTGTACCCAGTGTTTGACAGATGGCATCTAGAAATACCAAATTCCTATCAATCGTAGAACTTTTGAAAGCTCGAAAAGTGAGCCAACTAAAAAAAGGCAAAATTCTCCAGATTGGCTGTGGATAGAAGTTGAAGTATCTTACTGATTTACCGTAATTTGATTCTTGCTGATTTCTGAAATCATTTATCCCCTAAAATGTAACCATAAAAATTAACCCCCCTAAAAATTTAAACTACCCGAAACCAATAAAAATTTACTTATCTTCACAGGTCTCTTGATTCCGTATGTCCAAAACCTCCAGTCATAAATGATCGCGGCAGTCGTTGACAAGGACCTTTAGTAAAAGTTGTAGATGTAGACGTCAAGTATACGGACGACATCTGTGTCTTCTTGGTTCTGCAGTATGAAACTTCTGAAATGAAAAATGCAATTTAGTAGGTTTTGCAGCAAAGTTCTTGGCAAAGTTCAAACATACTAAAGGTAGCATTTAAATTAAACCTCAAAACAAGCTAGAATTACAAGGAGACCTAAATCAGTGGTTCATTGTGCCAAAACCCTGAAATCGGGTAAGTACATACAGAAAAAAAAGTCCGTAATTTATTTGGAATAGCTTTAGAAAGAGTCCTCCAGTCTCCATGTGTAACCACAGCTTCCTAAGCAACATGATTAAGTGTTATCGGCATAAAAGTATAATTGTTCCATTAGATCTTAATCTACTTATTATTATCATTATAATATCCTAAAATAATAGTAATAAGAACTCTGATTGCCATTCCTCATTTGAGATGTTAGTAAACATGGCTGCTGAATTTTTGAAACACGCTATATCAAGACCGATTTAATCGAACTTTTGTTTTTACTAAACTTTATAAGGCAGGCTTGATTGTATACTTATTAAGAAGGCAATTCAATGTTCTCATTTTTGCACCAGTTGAATATAAAATGTTCACTAATCTACCGTTATTTTTCACATTGAGATTGCTTTTCTATCCCTCTCAAAGTACGCAAAGTTTGCAATTCCTTCCAATAGCTATTGGCAAACGATTAAGCAAAATATGGTTTTCTTTTGTTACGTAGCCAAATATCAATGAAATCAAAATAAATCAAAACAAACTATCAGCCAAGAAATTGCATTTGCAATACCTCGTGTCAGTTAAAGTTAAAGAAAAAAGGGTTTCGCTCAAATCATCAAATAGATTCTACATCTCAGTCCTGGGTTGTCAATCCAACTTAATTTTTCCAAAACAATTTTCATACTATATGTCAAGGCAAGATTATAAGAATGCAGGTTGAATAATAATTTCCAATATTTTGACCTTTGGTGATTCAACATAAAAATTGCATTAAATAAATACACATTTAAAATTTTAGCTATTAGGTTACTTTTAACCCTCAAAACTAGAATTAGACTGTTCTAGAAATCTCCACAGCCCAATAATCATGGCGTTTCGTAAATTATGAGCAAGACTCAAATATTCTACTGCAAACAATAAGTTGTGACGGAGCAAAACTTCGGTGCAAATTTGGACACATATTAATGATGAAAAACATTAATTTAACGAATACTTACTTCCAGAATTACACTCCAATGAGGGA
Source organism: Tetragnatha versicolor (assembly GCA_024610705.1). NCBI lineage: Eukaryota > Metazoa > Arthropoda > Arachnida > Araneae > Tetragnathidae > Tetragnatha > Tetragnatha versicolor. Next base: position 54,033,912 of record JANDEH010000009.1, read on the forward strand.
ATACTGATAAATCCACAGACGTATTGGACGAAGAGATGTTCAGGCAGCACTAAATTTCACGCACAAAAAGTTGTAACAAATGATTCACTGCGTATTAAAAAAATCGGCATAAACTGAATATCCTTTAGAAGAATGAAGATTTGTTGAGATGTTAGGTCGCTCGAAACAAATTTCATAATCTCTAAACCAGGCATATCCTTAACTGCACCAAAAAAGGATGTGGCTCCCTCTTTAAATTTAGAAATCATGAATTCGTCACTTGGGATCTTAAATGCGTTTTGCAAGCTTTCTTGTTGGGGCAGAAGGTCCGTCATTTATGTCTATCTTCTGTCCCCTCAATTCTAAATGTGAAAACCACTTCGTGAATTCGATTCAACAAGTGATTCTATTTTCAAACAGATCGGCGATTGATTCTTAGAATAATCTGGAAGATTTAAAATGGGATAACACCTTAAGAACTATCTTATAAATATCTAGAGAGGAGATATCTTTTTTTTTGAAAATGCACAGGAAAACGCAACATAGAGCCTTGGTCAGGTGTTAGCCTCTGTTAACCCTTTATGTCCCGACGGGACTTGTAAGTCCCACTTTCCAATGTTCCAAATTCGTCCAATTTTAACAATGTAAGGCCAAATTTAGTTTACTTTTAGTTGCAGTTACGTAAACTTGACATATTTTGGATGAGGATCAGAAAAATAATTTGGAAGAATTCATTTCGAATGTGCCTGGGATCTGGGATTCGTATTTGCAAAAGATGTGTTCGTTTAGATTCACGAGGATTGCAACTTCATTTACACATCATGTTTGTCTTAAGGGGTCATAGGACTCTTAAATCTTCAAAAAATTCGATTTTTTGAAAAAAATACATGTTATTCTGTATACAGTTCTGCTTCATTTAAAACAAACCCCATAAAAAAATTCGGTTCTTACGTATTATCCCGTCGACCGTACCGCTGAATCCGAAAACGGGAAACCCATTGACTTTTCTATGGATGTGCCGTTGAATTTGACAGTCACGGAACGGTCGACAGGATAATACGCAAGTACCAAAAATTCCAATTATTTATAAAGTTATAGCCAAAAATGTATGTAAACAAAGCCCCCTAATTGTAAACAAACGCAACTTTAAAGTCATTTTTCTCAGAATGTGTTTTTTTTCAGCTTGCGCGCATGATTATTTTTTAACTAATGTATATATAAGTATGAAACTTCCAGGATTTATTAATTTCATTATTATCTTTAATATCCACCAACATTTTCATCCATTTTCAATCATTTTGTATATTTTAATCATGATAAAAGTCTGAAAATTATGCCCATATTTGAATAGCTAAAACTATGTCATTTTAAAAATATTAAATATTCTCTAAAATAGTTAAATGCTGCTGGAATATATAATAACAATCATCTACTTTAATTGTATGCAAAAATAATTCACTAATATTGAACTGTCTGGAATCAATCATGCGCGCAAGCTCATGGTGTATGAAAAACCGCTATCAAACATGCTTTTTTCGATAGTCTATTTCTTATTATTTAAAAAATATATTTAGTTTTAAAAATATTATTCATATTCATGAAGAGTAGTTCTTTCTAATTGTGAAAACAGAACAACTTTATAAAATTTAGTTTAGGATATATTTAATTTTAAAAATTTGTAAAGTTGTTTTCACTGCTTTTCTTGTTAAGAGTCCTATGACCCCTTAAAAGGCCAAAGGATTATAACAAATATTTGCAGCTATTGAAATATGATATTTAATAAAATCATTTTAATTCATTATTTACTTCGTGTGATTCTTGATTACTTTATATTTAAGCTTGTATTTTTACAATCGAGTTTTTCATCATATGCGAGCACGAAATTTTGTTGATGAACAAACCTTAATGATTTAATTTAAATTTTCTATTATAATAGCAAATTTAAAAAAAAATTTGAAAGAAAAGAAATTTTTTAATTTTAAAAAGCATTTAATGGGCTTATGTGACCGCGATCCTGGTGATCACATGGTTGATGGATTACGTCTTCGCGAAACGTCTCCATGGTTGACAGACCTAAAAGCTTAACTGTAACCATAGTTTTAGTGCAGGTACCGCGGGTTGAGGGCGTTCGTGTCGTGGGCCGCCCATTGACCGGTCTGTCTCTTATTGTCTGTGGGAAAAATGCAAAATTTTGAACAGAAAAAAGAAATGAAATAACAAGTTATCATAGATTAAAGGAAAGCTCAGTTGTCGATCAGTCTCCAAAATCAAGACGTTTGTCTCAGGAGAGTAACGAGCCGTGCTAAATGCGCATGCGTTTGAACTTTATTTTTGATATTTTTGGAAAATACAATAAAATAATAACTGGGGATTGAACCCAGGAACTGCCGCATGCTATGCAGGCACGCTACCACTGCTTCAGTGGGACTCTTCAGTAACTTAAAAACTTATTAAAATATTTTCTTTCTTTTTGACGCATGCGCATTTAGCACTGCTCGTTACGTTCGTGAGACAATCATAAATCACGTCAAGTTGACGGTAGTTAAAGTTACAGTTAATATTGGTATCACTTAATGGAAAAGTGTCAAAAATATCTTATATACAAGTTTTCCTTTAGTTCTCGACCACCCTGTTGATTGACAGCTGAAGGCACCGCAACGCCACTATGTGATAACTGTAGAACTATTTTAGTAAAATCGCGTTTTGGACTCCTTGAATTATCTTTACTCTGTGGGAAAAGTGCAAAATTTTGAGCAGAAAAGAAATGAAGTAACAAGTTATCATAGATTTAAGGAAAGCCCAGTTGTCGATCAGTTCCCAAAATCAAGCCAAGATGCCAAGTTGACTGTAGATAAAGTTACAGTTTATATTGGTATCACATAATGGAAAAGTATCAAAAATATCTTATAAACACACACAGATGCTCCCAAGAGCGACAAAACTTTCGGGATGACCTACAGACGCTTCGTGAACTTTGTGTAAAAGAAAATTCTTTCTATTTCTTCTTGAAAATATTTTGGACCTATAAATTCCCCTCATCTTAAATATAATAACCACCTTAACATTTATATTTTCTAATCTTTTTCATAACTTGCCTGGTAAGACAAGGAACTAGGGAGAGAAAATTTCAATAAAAGTATGAAAATATTCTAAACAAAATAGAAAAGAACTATACGAATTAAGAAACACTTTAACCGAAATTCCCTTTAGAAAAGGTACATAATATCAAAAGATGATTCAATAATCGTATCACTTTTCACGTAATCACACTGACACAACTTTTTCAAAAAAATTCTTTGAAATAGATATTACTCTCGGTCTGAAGCAAGTGAATAGCCTATTATATAATTTCATGTCTGCCGCAAACCATCTATAGTAGGTTTTCCTTCTTGCTAACCAAGACCATAACTTTTTCTTTTTATGAAGTCTTCCTACAACAAGTATAACCTGAAAGTAAAAGAAACAAAACTGAAGCCTTTACCTCCACACGAGACAGTTCTAAGAAGGGAATAGATAGATAAGCAAAACAATGATATCATTGCGCTAAAAAAACGTGTAATTTTCCTCCCAAAGAACATCCTCTTTTCCTCAATACCCGAGATTAGTTATTTTATTCCCCAAACAGTTTCATTCGCTTTTCAGTCTCGGTTTTGTCTAAATATGTTTGATGGATACACGTATAACCCTGAAATTGAAAAAAGAACTTAATTTCGAGGTTTTGCTTCTTTGCAGACGCCCAAGACAAGCGATACGCATCACAGGGCACGATTCGTTGAAGTCATCAATCACTTAGCATTCGTCTCCACATATTTTAGAGCCGGTTGTGTGAGAGAGTCATCTTTTATGATCTACTCTAACCCATGAGGGTTAGTCTAACCCATGGTGTCCCCTCCCCTTTAGCTCAGAATAACACCTATTCATTATGAATTGTCCCGTTACCTCTAACCTGAGAAAGGGTGAAATACTCTTGCGGGAAGGACACCTACTGGTATTCCAGAAAATATCGTGAACGAGTTTTTGTAATTCATTTTATAACATTCTTCATTTTATTTATTTGCCTTTTGCTTGATGAAATCGCTCAAGACATTGATTGGAATACCAGATTTAGGTTTTAAATATTTTCGCCTCATATCAACCACAATCAAAACTCTTTCACTATTATTAATAAGTACCGAAATTACCCCTCGAAATATTACTGATCCAGTGCTGTAGTTGGAAAAAATATTTGGTGACACTCGCCTGTGTGTTTTCACTCTATTTCTCCCTTTTTTAAATCAAAAACCGCGTATCTTGACAAAATGACCTTAACCAATGGTTTGGTTAACCCTCGGTTAAAAAAGGATTCCACCAACCAGAGTCAGCAAAAAGCACATTTCACTCGTTAGCTGCTTGTTAACCACTGGTTAAGTGGCTGTGAATAATGCCATTGAGTGATTTTAGGCTGTGTAAAACCATTAAACATTTGGGCATTGGATTTTCAAATTTTGTGGATATTCATTCGTTTATGCATGCTACCCAAGAGAATATATGTAATAGGAATTTCCCTTTTTAAATTAAATTGTGTTCAACACTTTTCCCCCCACTGGAAATCAGAAATTTTCCTTTTACACATTAAAAAACGACTGAAAAAATGCCCTATATCCTGGCTATGTTTTTCTAACTAGGGACCAACTTAAAAAATTTTGGGCCCAGGACAAAAACCACATGTCTTAAAATAAAATTTAAATTTATTTTACTAAAACCAACAAAATCAATCATCTTTAATTCAAGTTTAAACAATGTAAAATTTATTTATTTGAAATTCTATATAAGCTTTATACATACTTACGATTGATTTTCAATTCTTGTGAATAAATTCACATTTTCTTAGCTTTTTAAGCGTTTTTGGGGCCCCTTTGAAATGGAGGTCCTGGACAAGTGCCTCGAATGCCCTCCCAGAAAACGGGATCTGCCTCTAACGGAAACATTTCGAGTTTTTTCAAGCTAAAATAGTATTCTTTCTGAGGATTTTAGGAGGAGTTTGACACTACCAGGCACCTCCACCATATTTCTTGCGGAAGCCTTGAGAATGCTTCCCGGAACCCTGCTTAGAAGACGCGATGACATTATTTTTCAGAATGAACGCCCATTTTTGACCTTAGACGGATGATTTCATTCTAAAACAAAAGGGATTGCCTGGGTGGCTCTTTGTTTAGATGTTCTTTCAATCTGGCCAGACTCTCCAGTCTTCCCCCACCCACGTTCGTCTAATTTAAACAAATAACAAAGGGATTTTTGCCTTCGGCTTGATTGCTTTATTCGAGTTTTACGGCGAAAGAGATCCTGATATGGACAGACACGCGGATAGGTTTCTTTTTCTTTGGGGTGGACCTTTAACTTTTATTGATTGTAAATCTTGAGTAAGGAAGCATGAAGTTTTTAAAGCCTTGAAGGTTCAATCGGGAATAATTTTTTACTTTGTAGGAACTTTACTTTTACTTTGTAGGAATTAAGAATACAGTGCTTTAAACTTTCAACTTAAGTTTTGTTGACTTTCTGCGTTCATTCAAAAGTGTTTAAGTGTTTTGACAAGGATTTTTAACTTCCTTTCTTTCGCCTCTAGGTAAGTTGTTTCTCGAGGATTTCAGCATAGTCTCATTATTACAGGTAGATAATACTTCTCAAGATCAAAATAATTTTCAGAGAGGGAAGTCAAAAATCAGTTAACCATAGAGTGTAAAATAAGGGTAAAAGTTCTAAGTTTAAAGATCAAACCAACTAAATTTATTGGACATCATAAAGAAATCAGTAATCGTTAAATCACATAATGTATTTGACTTTGCTATTATTGGAACAGTTACTTTTCCTCCAGAAAGTACATATTTTAATTTCACTTCAACCAATTAACCTAAAATTTCATAACTTAACACGAATTCAGTATCCTACACAACTACTTTTACCAAACCTAAACAATTACTGCTCGGCTAAGTAAGAGAACCCATCTCTTAAAATATCCATCACATTTCTAATCATCTTGATCCAGAATTGCCCCACTTGCAGACAAACCCGACCGAATTGCCCAACAAAGCTGCCATAACACTAACACACTCAATGAAACCTATGATGTCCCGAGGGACGACTGGTCGGAAATAGCTCATCCAATGATCACTCCCTCAAACCACCCATTTCTAAAGACTGAAAGAAATGTCCCTTGATTTGTGGCATTTTTGTCGCCACGGCATTTATCCGTCATCACATCGCTCCCTTTATGCGAGCGCCATTCTTCCTCGATGAAAAGGATTGAGGAGCCCTTCTGTCTTAAGGTCTCCATTTTGTCATCTTCTTCTTTTGTCCCCATTTAATGCCGAGATATTGTTGCTGCTGGGATTAGGGTTCTAAATATGAGTAAAGGAATCGATTCCGGAATCGAATACCTTGGAATCGAATCCTCTAAGGAATCGATTCCAGTAGAAATTGAATCGTATTTAATTTTCCAATTGATATAGATAGTTATTAACAATTGTGTTGAATAATCAATTAATTTTTTGATATTTAGTTAAATTTTTTATGATCAATTGATTGATACTTCACAGCAACGTTTCCTAAACCCAGTACGTCACTACGCGGAGGGAGAAAGTGAATAAACACAAAGCCTGTTGGGTTGATAGGAGGAATTTCGATACGCCAATTGTGATAAAAGATACTATTTATACATGGGTTTAACGAAATAATTGTGTATTTTAAAATTGACGTTCTTTGTTTCACTCGAAATTCAGACTCCGCGATGGGAACTACTTTGTTTGTTAGTGATGTTACAGTTAAAGTCCGGAAATCAGTTAATTTACAGATAACCTAGGTAATTTGCAGATTAACGAGGGTGATCCGTTAAAGAGCGAATTTTTTTCAATTTCTAAGATTACCTAGGTAATCTTGAAATTACCTAGGTATTCTGCACCCTACCGACTAGACACTCGTTAATCTGCATACTACCTGTAATCAGTTATTTTACATATTAACGAGGGTGATCCGTTAAAGTACAAAATTTTATTTTATTTTATAAAAAGTTTAAGGAGGTTGGGGGGGCTGCCGCCCCCCCAAACCCCCCTGCCCTAACTATAACCAAACTCGTTTTGGGGGTAAACAGTAACAATGACGAATCAAAAAAGGGGGATCGGTACTTTTTTCATATTACACAAAACACGCAAACCCCACAAAAATAGTAATGAAATAGCAATTTTAAAACTAGAATATAAAAACAATAATAATAGATTAAAGTACCAACTGAGATTTGTATCAATTGTGGTTTTCGATCTCGATTTGACAGCGTATTTCAATGAGCACTTAAACTAGCAAATCTTAATGAAAGCGCGGTGTAATCGGCTGGCAGCCTGCACTGAACTATTGCTAGGATTCGCGATCGATTACATATGTTAAACCCTTGCCCAGGTTCCAGCGATTGTTGAATTAACGTTTGTTGAAAAGATATTTCAACAGCTGGGACATTTGCTTTCGTTAAAAGAAATCTCTGTCACTCTGAAGTCGGAGCTTCAACACAATTGTTTCAAAATACCCGTTTTAGTAGTAATATACTGTACTTCATCATGTAAATTTACAGTACTTACTTGCTTGTATTATTTTGTTTTAACATTCAACATGACAACTACCAGTGCTACGCTCTAAATTTGAAATCAAAACACCAAATATGACAACAAACTACGTATTGAAACCCATCTGCGCAGGGGTAAGCGCATGGCGCAGTAAGCACCTCAACATTTTAACAGAAAGTATTGAACGAAACAAACTACTTTGAACTTTAACGATCAAGAGGCCGTTATAGTGTAGATTCCCTAGGTAAAATGCGAAAAACTCAAAAATCCGCACATTAACGACAGAAATCAGTTAATCTTAAGTTTACCTAGGTATTCTTCAGATTAACTATTTATCAACTTTAGCGGTAACAAGTGACGTTCAACTTAAGTTGCTGTCTTTTTAAGTTATTAGCAATTGTGTTGAATAACCAATTAGCATTTTGATATTTAGTTAAAATTTTTATGATCAATTGATTGAATTAGTAATAGTTACTGATTACTTTTTATTTTTAATTAAAATAGATAAGTAGTAATACTACAAATCCAAGGAATCGGGGAAACAATGAAAATTGCCAAGCATGAACTAAAAGAGTATGATTTTTTCAAGGAATTAAATAAATTTCAATTTAATTTTATTTTATTTTCATTTTGCTAATAGATTCCCAGAATTTGATAGAAAAGACGCAAATAGTTACAGTTTCAACTTGGTAATTTTTTTTTTTCGATTCTACTTTTTCGATACTATCTCTAAGAGATCGATTCCAGTTTGGAATTAAACTTCAATCGAATCCAAGAATCGAAAAAATTGAACCTCACGAATCGATTCTGGAATCGAATTGAATGATTTTTTAGTACCCAAGCTGGGAGAATGTCCTTTTAAGCAGACCGGCTAAGTCCGCGAGAGTTCGGGGTTTAGTTTTGACTTTCGACTCGGCTTCGTTGGAAAAATAAAGGATAAACGCTATTATGTTTAGTGAATTGAAAATTAAATAAAATAACTTTCAATTGTCCTATCACATCGGAGTGCTTTTTTATTTTATTTTCCCCAAATAGGTGAAATAAAATAAGCATAGACTCTCCCTGGGATACTTAATATTTTAAGCTGGCCTTACACGCAATCCTGGGGGGGGCGGGGAAATATATATTTAAGAAATATAGTGTATTACCTTAAATCAGGCATTTATTTTATTTTTTATGAAAACCCTAAAATAGCTGTTCCCACAGTAAACTTTGTTTGGTATCGAAGCCAATGTGGTAGGAATCATCTTTGCTTTTAATTTCTCTATACCTTGCCTTCTTAAATCTTTAAATATATAACTTTATTGAATAGAGTGCTAAGCTTTTAATTATCATATTAATATATTAAAGCTCTTAGCCACTTACAAAATAAAATCGTTACTCATTTTAAAAAATACTTTCTACATAAGTCAATCATAGTTTTTAAAGCATTTAATATTTTTCGTTAACTCTCTTTCTCTACCCTTTCAACTATTTACGGCTTAGCTTAACCAACGATAGTAAAAGGGTCACGTGATTTTGACAGACTCGGAGGGGAGAAAGGAAGAAGCTGAGGGTCCAGAGCCTGATTTCTGAGAGGGCATTCAGGGCACTTGCCCAGGGCCCCCATTTCAAGAGAGCCACTTAAAACGTTGAGAAATGGTGTAAATAAATGAGAAAGAAAAAGAAATAGTGTATAAGAAAGAAAAGATTAAAAGAAAATGAGAAATAGTGTAAAATAATTTTTTTAACTAATGGATTTAAAATAAGTATGGTACTAAACTTTTAATTTTTATTTGTGTTTATGAAACGGGAAACGGATAAACCGGCTGTTAATAATGCCGAAGTGTAGTAGACAATATGATAATTCAATTTAATTTATTAATGAGTATTTATCACTTTGCCTAAAATACGCGGGTATTATTAATAATGCCCGGGTATATCAATGCCTTGAGCAATTACACTTGGATTAAAAATGATTGTTTTTGTTATCAAATAAATTTAAAGTTTTCTTTTAAGCCATGCTGGGGGCCCTCAAATGATTCTTTTGCCAAAGGGCCCCCAAACTTGTAAGTCGGGCACTGTGAGGGGCAGTTGATCGAAAGAGGAAGATACATTTACTCCCTCTAACCTTAGTTAGACCCTCTATATACATAAAAAATCATCTGCATATTTTAAATAAAATAAAAAATACTAAAGCAAAAAATCACGTGACCCGTTTACTATCGTTGGCTAAGCAGTAGAGATGTTATCTAATTTTTTATTTTTTACACCAATGCATGCCAAATCCGCAATATAAAATCATTAGGTTCTTTAACTTCCAGTCAGAATTTGGTGGTTATACAATGAAAATTCCACTGCTTATACTCCCCCCCCTGATTTTCTCAAAACTTGGTTTTTGGACGCTCTCTCTTTTCAAACTGACGATTCAAATTTTATAAAGGCACCAACCCAAACAACTCTTGATCACTCCCCTATTGAACAAAGTCGCCTAACCCTCAGGACCGTGAAATAGTTTGGTTGTTGGTATCTCACACGGTTTGCTGCTCCTAGCGGAGTGTCCGAAAGAGCCCAGTTCATCAAACGCCCATTTCCCGCGAATGAAACGACCCAACTGCAGAGATCCCCTCTTTGACTCGCGCAACATTGCATTCATTGCAGCCGGGGATCTCATTTTAAGTGCCTAAGCCACACTAGGTGACTCGAGTCGCTCAAGTCATAAAGATCCTTATGAAGAGGAGGGGAGAAAGAAAGGGTTTCGAGGAGTGGATGTAGTAGATTACTTTTGATGAGATGACAACAACCGGCCGTTACCGCGCTTGTCAGTGAGGAGTACTTCGACCGCTCTGCTGCAAGAGTAATCTATTACATATCTTCTCTAATACCCCTTCATCTCCTCTTGATTATGATCTTAACAACTTACGCGTCGTTTTTCCATGAGTGTTGAGGAGGTGAAAAAGGGAACATACCAGGAAACGTAAGTTCTCGGTTTCAGTGACCGTGCAACATTATTTATTTTTTAAGTAGGTATCTTCTAATTAAGATACGATTCTGATACTTCAGTGCATTGTTTTTTTTAATATTTATCTCTTCATTGAATTTTTTTTTAACTTTTTGATAAATTAAAGTGTTCCCGGACAATTTTCAAATAGACTTGTATAAATTTTTCGATGGAAACCATAAAGTGCAGTGAATTCTTAATTATTAAAAGTAAAAACGAATTCATAGTGAATTAACTATTTTATTTTCATTACTTAAAATTAAACAGGAAAATTTTAATAGGAGAAAATTTTCAATGCAGAACAATACAATTTTTTTTGTCTGAGCCTGAAATATCAGTTTCTCTCAGAATTTGTGGAATTTTGAATCTTTGCACTTATCAAAACATGCTGATAAGAAGAAGGTCACAAAAGGTGAAGCTAGGGGACGAATGAGGAAGATGTTGTGTGGTCCCAGAGACCTCACGTCTCCTGCTACGACTTGCACGACTCTAGTCGCCTAGTGTGACTAGGCACTAAGCGCGCAATGATCTCGGTGCGCCATGATCCGAGGGATTTCCAGCGCTGTAGCTTTGTTAATTACTGGATTATCCGGGCATTCTTTGGGCTAATGACGTTGTTAGAGGGGCCTCTAAATAAATAGGCCCCACTTTTAATTAAATGCGTACTCTCTGCTCCTAACAAGTGTGGATAAGATGCGAGTCGTGACCGGATTGGAGGGATCGCGAATTGGGAAGCTGGGGAGTCTTAAGGGATCTGTTTCTCGACTTCTGCCGCGTCCATTTGGTGGGTGGGAAACCAAAGATGTGTGCACCTATCTAAGGAATTAGTGGTATAAAATCTTAACCAGTGTATCGTGATATAAATTTTAGTAGTAGGGTCACCCAGAATGGCTACTCATTATGAACCATTTTAAACAGATTAATAGAATATGTTCGAGGGTTATTACAGTATTCACGACTTATTATCAGCTTATAAATTTTAATTATACTTAATTATTTAAATCTTCATTTTTATAAGGGAATAAAGACGAAAAATTATCTCAAAATTATTTGCAGCACTAGAGTAATTTTTACGATTTGCTCCACAAGGGAGTATGTTGATAAAAATTCAATCGACCGACTTAAAAGGTAATAAACTCGGTAAAGTATACATTTTTTATTATATAAAACTATTAAATTTACTTAACTGTTGATGACACAGTTCCAATGACACCTTTGAAACATTTTTGGATTTCATTTGTATTTTTAAATTGTTTCTTTAGATGAATAATTTAATTTAGAAAGTTTTCCTGTTTTTACTAAGCCTATGATTTACAATCCTGCAAATCTTTTCAACTTAATAAAAGGTTTTTAATAAATTTTTTTAAACCTCTTAAAATAGCCATGTAAATCAATTACTGAAAAAGTTCGCTTATATTATTCTAAATATTTTTAATAAAGTAAATATTTTTCTAAAATTTAACTCAACGAAGTTAGAATTTATCATTTTAATTCGAAAGAATTATAAAAAAGAATACTTTATACTTTTTGTAGATCAATCCATTAAATACATTATATACTACATATACAAGTGTATATGTATATAAAAAGAATAAAATTTTATGTTTTTTAAATTTGAAACCTCTTATAACTTATATTTAATGAGTGTACTAAGTGTAAGAATAAGAAGTTTAAATTCTACACAAGTTTTAAAGGTAAAACATTTTACACATTTAAATACACTTTCTTTCATGAAACAACATAATTTAACAATAAAAGGCCTTTTTCTGTTTCAAAATACCCAAAAATTATTTGTCACGATACCAATTAACGACACTAATCTCTACTGAGATTTGTGGATATCATAAAGAAGAGCATTAGAATCCTTCATCTAATTTTTTCACAATAAAGAGTGTTTCTTCCCTTCCCACATACAAAGAAATCCTTTAACCGCCAAGAAAACCCCAGCTTGTTTTTCAACGGGGAAGAATAATGTGCTCAGGGTGGCCCAAAAGTCATTGATGAATACCACTCCTGAAATTTGGTTTCTGAGTGTTTTATTTCTTTGGAGATAAAGTAGTATTTCTGCCATTCATTATGTTTTCACATCCAGCTCCAGATCCAAGATCGATCTCTCAGTTGTTGCTCAAACGAAACGGCCTTTCCGAAACACAGCCACTTATAATTTTTCTTTGAGACTTCTTTTGGCAGAGTTGGTTTGCTTTGGGTCCAATTGTGGTCACGATTCGAGAATACTTTTTTAATGGTTAGTTGGGAACACTAGAATACTGGAAATGTTTGTGATATTTGTTTTGTACGGTATTGTTTATCAATGGTGAAGGTTTTAAAATTAATTTTAGGTTGTAGGCTTATGCTGTTTTATTTTATTCTTGGAAAATCCTGTTTTTGATAACGAGTAAAGACTAACGGCTGTATCCACCATTAACCTAACCTAAGATTAACCTGGAATCAAACTTATTCGACAACTCTGATTGGCTGAAAACTTGTTTCCCTTTTTCAATTACTGACGGCTGTATTCACCACTAACCTAACCTAAGGTTAACCTGGAATTAAGCTTTTAATTGGTTGTTGAAAAAGGGAAACACGTTTTAAGCCAATCGGAGATGTCAAAAGAGCTTGATTCCAGGTTAACCTTAGGTTAAGTTAGTGGTGAATATGGCCGTATTTAGAAGTTTTGATTTCCGGTTAACCTTAGGTTAGGTTAGTGGTGAATACAGCCGTTAAATATAGGGTTATTAAGTTCATTTTTAAAATTCATATTGAAAAAAACTAATAAATGAAAAATATGAAAGAAACGCAATTTAAATAAATTAAAAAACGAAGACCCAATCAAATACTCTATAGCAGGAGTTCATAAACTTTAAAGGGCTTAACTCCACAATTAGTAATTATTATTAACTCCAGACAAAATTTACAAACTAAGGTACAGGGTGTCCCAAAAAAGACTGATACATTTTAAAAATCAATAACTCGAAAACTAAAAAAGAGACAGATATGCGGATTGTTGCATACTACTCCTAAGACTCTTAGAAGAAGCATGCAATAAACTGCGTGTTTTTATCTTTTATAGTTTTTTATAGTTACTTTTTGGGACACCCTGTACTTAATAACAACTGAGAAAGGTTAATATTGTTATCTTTTGCCGAAGAAAATGATAAATTAAGGCTATTGCTTGTTGGATAATTTCCACAATAGAAGTTCGACTGCTACAATCTAGGTTTATAATTATAAAAGGATCCGCTTATGTTTGTTGATTTTCGGAATGATACAGCATTCTTTCGAAGTATATCCGTCACTGTTTCACGAACGACAATTTCCCCATTGCTGTAAATGCTCCAAAGAAGCAAGACCTCGGCCAATCCCTCCAGAGACTTACTTTTCAAGTAGAGATAACTCCGTAGAGGAAGTCATCGCATTGGAAATGATTGACTCTTTCCCTGCATCGCCCATTTAATGAACTGACCATCCTCCTATTTCTCTTGGAAATGGGCTGGCGCTCCAGTTTTCCAAATTCAAAATGTCCAGATAAGAAAAGGAAAATCCCCATGGAAAGTGCCGTGATATGTACAGAGTGGTGGGAGAAACAGGCTTTGAGCTCTATTTCCGTAGGAAAAAATCAAAGATGTTTCTCTTTCCTTAGTTTCGTGCTTCATTCTTGGGATGTAAAAGGAAATACACTTTTGTGGGGTATGAAATAAACGAGCTGTGTGTGACGTATGAGTTTTTTTATGTTTTGTATTTTTATCGGAATGATTTTACCGATGTTAATGTTATACAGGGTGTCCCACGAGAAGTGGCCCAACCCCTTTAACTTTCGAACCCCTACAGATATAGTCATGAAAGTGGGGTCTAGGTATAGTAAAGTGATCATGCCCTATCCAATAAGACAACTTCTAACGCCCTCTAGCGGAAAACTTAGAAGTTATAATTTTTATTTTAAAAACTATTTGAGGTATGTGAAAAAAGTCAATGACTAAGTTGTAGAGCAGCATCGATTCAGTAGGAAAGGACAAATTAATGAGAAAAATATCTTGAATAAAATCCCTAAAACGCACGCTCAATTGGATTGAATTTACCTAGATTTTACGTCTTAAAACGCTCCTCACGATGCAAAAATGAGAATTTTTTAATTTAATGAACTAAGAATACTTTTAGTCATTTACGTAAGTATAAAAATGAAAATTTCTCATTTTCGATTATCTACATATGATTTTATCGATATCTTTGAGCATAAAAAACATACTATTTTCTATCCAGTCACGAACCGTGTGATGGATAATTAACCAAAATTCTCTGCTGTACATTTTATTTCATGCTAAAATAATGTCCCTTTATTGTCAAAATGATACATCCTAATTTGCTTGGGTTTTCATTGATAGATTTTTTACTCCCTTTACCTACGCATCCAAATTTCTTTCTATCGAGTCCTACTAATTAGTGTAACGCGTGTCATTAATTAAACGCGGATGTCGTGAGATAAGAAAATAACAAATTACTCTTGCTTATCTTGGTTGTTTAGATTTTATTTAAGAGAACGTCACTATTCTATTTCTTCTCTATTTCTCTAAAACCTAGGTTCTATTTTCTCAGACTCTATAAAATGAGTAGCTTTTCTAGAATGGTAGGAGATATACGGTTTGTGTTTAAATTATTTCCTCATTCAAAATGTAAATCAAGCTGTCAGAATATTTGAAGATCCTGTTTTCAATTTTTATAAACTATATTAAAACAACTTTAAGATTGTAGGAACTTTTTAATAATGATTTATTTATAAGACTTATGGGGAAATCCGATACTTTACGTACCGATTTCTTGTAATTGTATTTTAAGATATCAGAGAGTCAATTATTAATACTAAATAAGGTTGTTTATACTTAAATTTCATTATAGTTTCACCAACACTATTTATAAAACCTATCTACCTAAAAGTATTCGATAACTTATATTATGCATAAAAGTACCTATTTTTCTCTCTCTCTACAGATAAAAAACCTTTTCTAAAATTTCTTTTCTTTCTACAAAAAGTAACTTTTGAAAATGCGTAATCCGCTTTAAAAGTAACCAATTTAGTCATTACTTCGAAACTCTCGAACTGGAAGCGATATACATTACCGCAAAAAACAAAAGTGCTTGAAGTTGACTTCTCCGCTCTATAACTACATCATGACAAATGCAACTGGTGTACTTAGGAACTAATAAATATCGCTAAAAGAGCGCTTGAAAGTAATTATCTTCAGCTCAGCGTATATTACGCATAATCACATTATGGACATTTTTTTGCGCTTGCAGGCACTGCTGGTTTCCTTAATCATGGCTAGTTACAAAGAGCAGGGAAACATTCGAGATTGCTTCTACCACTCATATTTTACCCGTTATTTCAATTACCGTTAGTTTAGTAGCTGGTGGGAGTAATTAATACGTCGTTCCCAGATCGGTTACTGGTGCAATTGAAGTGTTCAAACGTTTTTGAGAACTTAAATGAGTTAAGTGGACGGTTATTAGTTTATTTTCAAAGTGTCATTGAAGTTGACAGAAGTGCAAAACCTGACAGGTGATGGGTTGAAATAAAATTAAATACTTTAATTTGCTTAAATATAGTAGTTCCTGAAGTAGAAATTCATCGGTATTTCTCAATGATGATTCTTTTATCTATTGAGTGATGAATTTCAAAAATAAAGCTTTTCTCGCTCATAGTTGTAAAAATATTGGATATGCATGAGGTAGATTTGGTTTAAGTTTTTTTTGTTAATAAGCAAGTATCTACGTTAAATTTGATTAAATATGTGTGATTGTATAAAAAGTTTTATTTCTCTGTTTTTAATTTTTTAAATTTTAGATTTGAATGAAATTATCAAACTCATCAAACGTATCAAATTTTTGTAAAAAATAGCTAACAAGAATTTAAGAATCATCTTGGATATTATTATATCCCCATTCTCATATCATTTTTGCATTTACTCAATCATCACTCAACCTCTCTTTCTTTAAAAATAAGTTTGGTAATTGTTTTATGATGCAAAAATCAAATATGATTAGATTTGCTAAGTTAGTTTTAAAAAGTAGGGTGATAGAAGTTATTATCATTAATTACATAGACTGTAAATTCAAACCTTTTTTTCGACGAATCAGAAAAGCAAACAAGATCTAAATCTTTGTCGATCATGATCGCTAATCTGATTCATCGGAGTCAACATTGCGTTAGTCTCCCTTTTCCAATGGAAACGAACCATAAGGTTTTTCAACTTAAATCATTGATGGTGTACAGATCACACTATCAGAACCACAGAATAACTAAAAAGAATATGATGAATGAAGACGTCCAAGATCCTTCCTAGACCGATCAGTTGTCTTCCATCACATCAAGCTTGTTTTCACTGGATGTCCCCAAATCCAACCCCTTCCACCCTCCCCGAAAGCCAAGCGAGAGAAAGTAATTGTAAAGAGCTCTTAAAAAAGAACACTGATATAGAACACGACAGGGAAAGTTTCACAACGTCAGAACTAATTCCAGGAATTAGAGTTAGTTACTTTCCATCACGTCCCCTCCCGGAAAAAAAGGGCTGAGATGGCAAAAATGCTTTAATCTTGTTTATTCGTCTCCGACAACTTGGCCAGATGAGCGATTGAGAGTTCTCCGGTTTCAGAAAGTTAGTGAATCATTTTTTATCACAAGGATAAGAGTCAAAGGGAATGGGGGCCCTGACGACCCAACGAACTGGAAGAGCCCAATTTGATCGAAAGGAGGGGGATAATCACTCATAATTAAATATGTCGTTGGCTTACAACAGTGCGGAACACCTTTTTTTGCGGGTGATGCCTTTTTATTCGTGATTCTTTTGTGGTATCGCAAATGAGCTCCAATGGAGAGAAGTCGGTTTTTGTGGGGTTGTTAGCCTTCATTTGGGACTGACTGACTTTGGTGTTTGTGTTCAGGAGAGCTCGTTTAAGGAGTGAGGGATATTTACTCTAATGTTTTTGGAAACTTTAATAAAAGCTGATTCGCAGAAAAGGAGGATTAGACGTTTAGTCAGAAAGATTTATGGTTAAGTTATTCGGGAACAATGCAATTCTAGGATGACACCTGAATTTCGTGATAAATATAGTACGTTTTATAATTGGATTATAAAACTGTTAAAAACAGAAGCTAATTGTATATTATTCTTAAGCATAAAAACTAAAGTTTAAGCTTCAGTTTTCCCTTCTCAAAGTTTTTGCAATATCCTTTATTCAGCTCAATATGACACGTTCACGTAACTGCAACTAGAAATAAACGAAATCAGGCCATGCAAGTCAAAAATTCGATGAATCTTGAACGTTTGAGCTACTTGGGTAAGCCGTCTATTAGGTCATCCCGAAAGTTTTGTCGCTCTTGGGAGCATCTGTATATAAGATATTTTTGACACTTTTCCATTATGTGATACCAATATAAACTGTAACTTTATCTACCGTCAACTTGGCCTCTTGGCTTGATTTTGGGGACTGATCGACAACTGGGGTTTCCTTAAATCTGTGGTAACATGTTACTTCATTTCTTTTCTGTTCAAAATTTTGCCTTTTTCTTCAAGTTAAGATTTTTAAATTAAAATTAACTGGCTACTTCCCTAAAACAATTAAAGTTTTAAGTATTTTTAACAAGTGTGGAAAATTTAACTTGGATTTAAATTTTTTCTGAGACATCCGGAGAGTTTGATCACAATAATCCGTATTAAATTACTGGATTGCTACTCCTAACCCTCTATTAGGAAAGATCAGGATGATCATTTGCAGGAATCTAGATCACTGGAAATTCTACCGTCGCGCTACAAAGGTAGTATAAAAAGTTTCAATCTATGAAATAAATAAGCTTCCGTACAATCTTAATATGACTTAAAGTTAAAGTTAAATTCCTTTAAATTTTAATATTGAAAGTTTTCAATAAATGGCAACTTGAAGTAAACAAAATCTTATTAATCGTAGAAACTAGGAAAGCTGGAAAAGTGAGCCAACAAAAAAGAGCCGAAATTCGCCAAATTGGCTTGAGATAGAAGTAGAAGTACTTTACTGGTTTACCGTAATGGAAAAGTACCAAAAAAATACATTTTATACAGATGCTCCCAAGAGCGACAAAACTTTCGGGATGACCTAATATTACTATAGCTGGCACCTCTGAAATGCGTTTGTGGTAAAAACTACTGGTTCGACTCCTAATCTTTGAAAGTTGTCCACTTTTTGGACGTTTGTATGATAATACTATGGAATTATCTAATTCTAGGTTTGCCAGATTAATCTAAGAATAAATCGAGGCTCTATTTGAATGCAGGATTACATGTTGAATAGAATTAAAAAATCGGTATTCTAATTTAGGATTGAAAAACAAACTTTCCACCCCAATGAGAGAGCATGCAAAAAGTGCGTTTTAGAATTTATGTGACAAATTAATGGGTTCGGAGTTTAATGTTGGATTTTTTTATTGGATTTGGTAAGAAATATTTTTCGATTTGTGTGCTTGATCTCAAAGGATCCGCTTATAAACCTTCTTTAATTAAGAGAGACACAAGTATAATTTTTACTGACACAAAAAGAGAAAATACATTCTGGGTAAGGCCGGGAATCGAACCTATTAAAGTTGGAGCAACGTCTTTTCCGTACAGTTATGAACTGCCTGGTTTGGAGATTATGAAATTTGTTTCGAGCGACCTTACATCTCAACTTATCTTCATTCTTTTGAAGAAATTTCAGTTTAAGCCGTAATTTTCTAACGCAGTTGCTCGTTTGGTAACAGGCTTTTGTGCTTGAATTTCGGTGGGGGTTGAACGTATTTGCGGGTTATACTTTAGTATAGTTTGCACTTTTAAGTAGTATTTAGCTGGTAAGTGTTCGTTAAATTGTTGTATACTATTGGAATTGATACTTAAGGCTTTATTGATACTTAACGCTATTTGTTTTCAGTTGAATATTTGAATCTGTTTTTTGTTTGTGAAATGTTATTAGTATTGCGTTATGTGGGGATCGTTTCATAAAAGCTGGATGCTAGTTATTTGGAGTGTATAAAGTATTAAAACTATAATTAAAAAGATAAGGGCTTTTATAAGGGTCCTCCATGGTGACTGCCTTCTTTAGAGGCATCGAAGTTGCCAAACTGGTTACCCTTGAGATAACGCTAACTTGTCCAACGTTTACCAAAATGGGCTTTAAGAAGTTATATATTAAGATTCTTGTTTCAAATCAGTAGTGAACCTTGATGGTAAATAAACTGAAAGAGAGCCAGCACAAACGTCTCCCTTAATCAATCAACATACTAAAATGTATTATGGATCTTATTAAAATAGTGTAGGCTTACACGGTCAGAGTCTGAATTCGATAAATTATCTTCCGGCTTGAACCGTGGTCTGTTCATAAGGACGTTTCGTCTGCTTCTACGGCAGACATCATCAGAAAGACTGTCTTGCGTTAAAAGAATAGGACGTTTCAGTCAGGAATGTATTATGGATCTTGTTTCCCTCCTGCTAGAAAGCTTAGCTTCATGCTAAGCCTTGAATTGCATCTTTTTTCTAATATTAATGAGACTAAAGCAATTTTCTTTGTTAATCCCAATCTTAATTCTCAAAAATAAAGAAATGCTTTTTAATTACTTTATGAGCCTATTGTACCTCCTTAATTAGGTGATTCGTTAAAAGTATCTTCAGTATTTTTTGCAAAATGTTTTGCTTCAAATGTATCTCTTATGTACCATTCTTAATTTTAGAGATGGTTTTGAACTGCTGAAGAAAAAGATCCCGATGTTGTCCCGTACTAGGTTGGAATCTTGGTGTACAAAATTCTTCTAAAGGCCCTTGCACAATTCTACTGAGATCTGTGCATATGATGATTCTGAGGAGGATTTGGCCCTAGAGACACGATCGGGATGTCAAGACCACTTGGTAAAAGCTAGCGTCTTTTACTTTGTAAGTAACATTGTTAATTTCGTGTAATTTTACTTGTTAGGGGCGAGTTTTATGGGTATGCATGATTAAAACTAAAGCTCCGGCTAGTGCCTTATACCAATAACCCTCATAGGCAGTCGTTTTGACTGATAGGGTTTTCTAAGTGGCAATCGTTTTGTGCCAGAAAATGCATTTAGTTTTTGAAGCATTATGAACGTTAAAGGCTATTTAAACTTATTTCTTTGTTTTACACATTATAGTCTGTTCATTTTGAACTGGCGTTTGAAAATATTTCCTTCCCCCACCACCAATCGGTAACCATAGCAACTATCTTCGTCAAAGTGACGAAGAAGGCTTACTATTGGCTGCTCGAAGATAGTAACTATGGTTACGCTTCTAGCGTGGGGGAAAGCACTATTTCTCAAGCGCCAATTCTAAATGAATAGAGTATAGTTTTGGAAATTATTTAGCAAAAAGTGTATATTGTGTACTATTCAAAATAGGTTTATAAAACATTTATATTAGTAGTAAAATCTATCACATGGCATGCTTTTTACAATTGCTGCATACTGTTGCTTAGTTCTATCCATTCTTCACAACTTGACACTGGCGACATTATTATGTGATCCTTACCATGTGACAAAAATATAATTTTTACCTTTAATTCCATTAAATTTTTGAATAAAAAAATTAAATCTGTGGACTTAGTTACTAATTTTATGTAATAACTAAAAACTTATTATAGCCAAGTCAAAAGGCATCAAAATATTTTCCCATGTTATAGTCATGATCTCAAATTTACTACTACACCCTTGCCTTTTGATTTTCAAAACCTACTCAAAAATAATTTTTTTGAAACTATTTTTCTGAATAAAAATCTTCCTCCGAAAATATTTCAAAAACATTTTAAACTAAATAAACCTCTAAAAGCATGATCGAAGTTAGTTTCTATGAACCAAGAAAGATTTTGACTGAATTATTGCACAAGTTTATTTTTTCATCATAAAACAGTTAAATTATAGTTGTTTTTGCGAAGAATTAGTTGTGATATAAAAAGAAATAATGAATATTTTTCAAAGTAATAAAACACAGCGTGGGAAATATCAAATTTTAGCGCAGATCAGAAATTTACGGAAATATAATTATTTCTTGATATTTTATAACTTTTACATCGAGGACCACCTAAACACTTTTTTGAAGGCTTAAATGTCATAATTTACGTGACAACAGAACAAAATACCTGAAAATTATACAGCAATCAAAATAACTGCTCTTGAGGGTTCTAAGTAGACTAGTTAATAACTCCGGAATGCGTCATTGAAAACTTAAAAAATTTGGATGACATAAATAGGATCATAAGTTAGGAAAAGTTGTGGAAGTGTGTATCTCAAAAACTTTGGGAAATTTTTAGATTTAAAAATTCAAAACAGTCAAAATGAATGCTCCAGAGCAGTGGTTCCCAAACTATTTTGGTTGTGGAACCTCCAAATTTGTTACCATTGATTGCGGAACCCTGAATATTTTTAATCAACGATTTTTAAAAAATCAATATATGATATTAAATGAAACCAGGCGTGGATCCAGCACGGGTCCAGGGGGGCACTTTTCCAGACAATCACCTTTACGTTTTGGCAAAAATGTCAAATTCTTGGGGATTTTCTAAAAGTATCACGCAAGATCCCCTTCTGGCACCGCTGGGGGGCATGGGGGCCTTTCCCCAGAAAAATTTTTTAAATTTGACTTGTAAAAGAAGAGTTTTAACTGATTTTAAGACTCTTTTTGGGCCAAGAGGAGAATTTTCCATCTTAATCTTTGGACAAAAAATGTCAAAATGTTGGGGAATTTCCAAAAAGTATCGCGCAAGATCCCCTTGTGATAACGTGGTGGGGGTCTGGGGGTCCTCCCCCAGAAAAAATTTTGATTTCGACTGGTAAAAAAGGTTTTAATTCATTTTGAGAACATTTTTGGGTCCAAGGGGGGCGGCGATGTAAATTCTTATTTTTTGCACCATTCTAATTTTTTTAAAGAAATAAAGTTTGACCCATGGAACCCCTAAATATTATATAAATACACAAACGGATCTGTGAGGCTTAGTATATTACAACTAAGTTTTTCATGGTTTCTTATTTTTCTTCAAAATTATCAATTTAATGTTTTAAAGCATAAAATAATAAATTCTTTGCACTTTATCTGTACTTTTTCAAAGATTAAGTTCTGTTGAAATGGATGTATAATACTAGTTTTCAATCGCCCTTTTTTAGAGTAATGTTATATCCTTAAAATTTTTTAGCGTATTTAAATTTTTTTTACTGTTACAACTATAAAACGTAAGATCATGGAATTTGGGTTATATTATTTGTAGTTTTATATACTTTATTAGCTTTATTAAGTATTTTTATATACTTTATTACCCATGATTAATATTTTAGATGAAATCTCATAATTACAAAGAAAGTTCAAACGTAAATAATTAGGAATCGACCAATAAATTTTAAGATTATTAAATTTTCTGCAGGAATGAAACTCTATAATAAATTTAATATATGAATTTTCTAGATATAGAAATCTGGACTAGAATTCCTCCATCTTATTTCAATATAATTTTAAATTGCTTCAGTTCACTTAATGTGTAAAATTATAAATAATTTGTAAAAGTATTATTATTTATCATTTTCTTAATAGTAAAATTTTTGATTCAATAGTAAATTGTTTTATGAGTTATATAATTAAAATTCAAACAATGTATAAAACTAGTACTTTAAGTATTCAAACTTTTTATAAACCAGGATAATTTAATTTATTAAAGTTAGTTAAAATATTATAAATTTTAAACATTATTCTTATTTTGACTTGTATATAAAGTAAACTTTTAATTTGTAACTTGTTAATGATTTTAAATCTGTCAAATTTTTTGCTGTAATATAGCATCATTTAAAATACTCATTTCAAATGATAATTTTAAATCATTTATAATTTTACTTTTGAACTTTAATCTATCATTTAAAATAACTTCTAAGCCTTTATTAAACATCAATCATAATTTAATCACAAGCAGGCAACACATGAAAGGTTTTTGCTCTCATAAATTAATTGTTTAAAACTTTCATAACTTTAAATATTGTTGAATTTAAATCTAGCAATTTGTTCAAAACTATTGTGATTACCTGCTTTTCCTGTTGGGAAGATTTGTAATTTTTTTAAATACCTTTTTGCAGCTATATATTAATTTGTTTACCCCCAATAAAGCAGTTAGAATTTTTTGAAACTTAATTTTTGGGTTTATATTAGTGCATGTTTTTGAGCTTCTTATTAACTTTTCTTAAATTCAATTTAATGTAGAAACTGTTTATATTCATACATGTTCTATAGGTGAACTTAAATTTAATGCTGTACTCACTCCTACGTATGCTTCATATTCTTAAAGAATAACTTTCATTCAGATATTTGGCATATTTGATCAAGCGTATAAATCATCTGTTGGTTGAATGATTGAATAATTTAAAATATTGTAAACGAAATTTTCCGATTTAAAAGTTTTTGGGTTGTGATTATATATGCTCTAAATGTAAAATGACATTTTTGAAAAAAATAATTTTATGGTTTTCAGCACAGCTAATAGGTTTTTGCTATGCCTTTTGGATTTCAGAATGCATTTTTTCCAGGGAAAATTATTTTAATGGTTTCTTTTACTCACTCTTAAGATTTCAGTTGAAAACATTGTTTTTCCGTATAGCAGTTATAAATTTTACATAAAAAATATTTCTGAATTACCTTAACTTTCGATCAAAATATTTTCCCTGGGCCTGAATCTCAGGGAAAGAAATCTTTTATAAGAATTACTTAAATTTTTCCTTGTAAGTTATGTGAAATTTTATCTGGAATCAAAACTTATTAAAGTTTTTGTCTTAAAAATAGATAAAATTAGATTTCTATATAGCTTGTCCTTAAGTCACTTATCCCGTATTTTCTCATTTTTTTAAATAATAATAATAAATTTATTTACAAAAAAATACAAATACATATGTTGTTCACTAAAGTTGTTATTAAAAGTTTAAAGTTTAAAAATCCTGGTTTTGAATTTGAAATTTAATCTTGTTTATATCTTTGTTGTTCACTAAGGGGCCCAAGCCCTTCCAAGTGAAGCACTAAATTAGGTTGAATAATGTATTAAAGTATTATTTCTTCTATTATGTTAATTTTAGATGCGATAAGTCCTTATACGTTTACCATATGAGTGGCTCATTGAAACTTGGGTAACATATTTTACTATATTATAGATTTTCTATTGGTTCTTCTTCGGTGTCCTTGTGTGTAAACTAAATAAGTGTTCCGTTTCAATCCCTTTAAAATTACAGATCATGGAAGATAACTATTTTTGTCTAAAAACGTAGTATATGAATAAGTTAAAAAAATATAACTAATTTTGTTTAGTTTGTAGAGCTCGTAACTGTCATTAAAAGGCATTGATTTATATGAACAGATAAACTATTTTTTTCATAAATTATCAAGAAGCAGATTTTAATATTTAAAGAAAATTGGAAACGTCAGTGAAATATAATTTGCTTAGAAATCTTACGTTTGTCAAAATTATCTTCTGTATAAAGGCGCTCGTTTACACTAGAGCTAATGAAAAATGAATAATGTATTAAAAGTATTCTGCTATTCCTTGGCTTTAAAATGATTCCAAGATAAAAAAAATGCTTGCGATACTTTTTTTTATGAAAGATTAAATATCGGGCTAATCATAAAAACTTCATGTTAACATCCTTAGACCCCATTTATGAAGGATAACGTTTAACTAACATAGTATAGCGTGATATAGCCTGAAAAGGCTCTTGCGAAAAAAACTTATCAATATGTCTGTCTGTTTATCTCACATAGTGTCATTCAAACAATGATTATAATTACTATACGGGAAATTAGAATTTTTATTCATTTTTTACCAACAAAATTTATAATGTAGCAGACATTATGACTTATTTTTTTTGCATTTAATGCATAATTACATTTTAATATATTTTCAAAATACAAATTTCATGAAAAATTATTTTGACTTGTATACAAATATGGGGAGACTGGTTGTACATGAGGACAGTTGTAGCTTCGGCCACCGCGTTTTAAAATTCGGAAATAAAGGGAAAATTGAATGTAAACCGATGCTATCTAGTTGCTAACGTGAAATCAGCTCTTTCAATTAAGCGTTTTAGTAAATTTAATAAATTTACTCTTTTTAAATGCTTAATATTACTTTCATTAAGCTTAAATTTTAAATTAATTTATTTTCAAGCTTATTATTTTTAAATGCTTAATATTTTAATATTTTTTCTTCCCCTTTAATGACGATATGATTGAATGGTATATACGTGGTGAATCCCCGAGATTTTGACTATTTAATTGTGATATTAGAAGTCGCATGATCTTAATACTTTTATTTTATATTGAATGTCAAAACGCCTTATGCTGTACATATGGACACCATAATTGTTGTACCTACGGACACATTCTTTCATACCTGCCAACCGTTCCGGTTTTCAATTCTTGAACGAATATATTACAAATTACAATACAATTTTAATAATACAATCGTAGAGAGTAGAAAACAACTATCTAATTTTAAATTGTTCCGAATTTAAAAAATGGAAAACCGGGTTGAAAATTGAAAAAGAAACCGTAAAAATCGGAACGGGTTGGCAGGTATGTTCTTGATGTGTCTAGTTTATCGGGGCGTTTTTTGAAGTAGGGTTTAATAACGAGAATACATTTTAATGAATGTTTACTTCTAAATGGCTATATATTTGTCAGCGATTAATTTCTATTTATTTTTGGATTGAAAATCAAATTTTGTGATCTAAACTACTTTTTAAGTTTTAGATTATAGTAAATTATGGTATAAAATTTCTAGCACCACTATTACATTTCGTGATGAAGAAAAACTAAAAATATCTTCCGAAGATTATTTTTGCGAAAGTTATACTACCCTGTAATGCTGACCAAACTAAGTGCTGGACGCCTTTTTTGGATCAGTGTGCTTTCTTCTATACTAAAACTTCCATTTTTATGGGTTTCCACAGGTACCACTGGGTATGTCCATAGGGAGAACAGACGGTTTTACCTATGGACATAAATTTCATCAAGTTGTTAAAAATTCAATTTTTAAGATTTGACTAAGGTTGGAACTAGGTTAGGCACTTTAAATGGTCGAAATGGGGGATTTTATTTGTCTTAACGTCTAAAATTAGAACGTGATTTTATCCAAATGTACAACAGTCTCCCCTACTTTTAATTTGTAACTTGGTAATTAATTTTAACCTGTTAAATTTTATACCATGCTTTGAGCTTATATCGTTGAAATAACTCCCAAGCCTTTATTAAATACCAATCATAATTTAATCACAAGCATGGTAATCATAAGTTTAATGCCATGCTTACTCTTACATATGCTTCATAATAGATACAAATTTCATGAAAAACTAAGTTTTTATGCTTTAAAGTTTAATAGAATTGCAGAAAACTATTTAGTCTATCAAAAATGTAAAACAGTTAAGGGGACTCAGTACCTCCAAATCGGTCAAAATAAAAAGTTTAGGATTTTGCTCTCAAATCGATGTTTATACTCATAAATTGATTCGGCAAATTACATAGTGATGCCCGAATTTTCAGCACAACAAGTTTCCAATTTTCATTGAGTACAGTTACCACATATTTTTATAAATAAATATTTCTTAAAACTACTTTTTTAGCACTTAAAACCCTAAGGCTTTTTTCTACTGGACTATTTAACTTGAAACTCTGCATATATATTAACTATACTGTTTTCTATAAAGTAATGCATTCCAATTAGGGATTCAGAGTATAATAAAAGGTCTTAAAGTGAAAAATGTGTTTATTTTCATGATATTTTGAAGGTGTTTGGAGAAAAACCTTTTTATTAAAAACTATTACAAGTATCCCAAATATAAATGCATAGTTCCATGGACAATAACATAGATTACGTTCGGGTAAAAAATCATACCATAATTATCATAATTGAAGAAGTAGCGTTTTGAAACTTAGTTAAAATTTTTGAAAATATCGAAATTTCTTAAAAACTGCTTTTTAAAAAGTAGATTTTTTGCTTGGATTATGTTTAAATGGTCATTACAAGTGTTTTGACGTTAAAGAACTTCGAAAAATTTGTAAATTAAAGAAAATAAAAATTTGGTAACTGAGTCCCCTTAAAACATGTAGAATATTGTGAAGATCAATTTTGAATAGAAATTGTCCATTTTATAATTACTTGAATGAGAGTTGCCCTTTAAAGATCATGGTAATTGGCTTATTAGACCATTCTAATTCATCTCATTCGCTAATTACTGGCTTAATGAATTTTAAATTGTTTTAATGAAATGTTATTTTCATACCCCACAAATTTTGAGTAGAAACTAAATTTTAAGGAACATATCAAATTTATAATTAATCAGCAGCAGTCTGATCCATTTTTCCCTATAGAAATTTCCCTTTTGTAGTTAATTGCAAGTTTTTCCCTCATGGTTTCTTGTGCCATATATGTTTTATCACCACATCGAGCTCATTTTATATGAGATTATTCACCTCACCTCCTATGAGATGAATTATAAAATATTTTGCTCTATAAATTTAAATGTAAATATTGTACTAAGGCCTCTTTAAAAGATTCACCAAAAGTGTCTGATTTTTTTCCTTGTTACCTGACGATATAATAAGTCTTGAATCGCTTTATAATTGTAAAAATGAAACATTTTGCTCTCCGCTGTTTCTTCTTTCTTGGATTAAAAAATATTACTTTTTATAAATTTAAATTTTTTACATTATGTAGATTTTTAATATTAATTTTTGTATACATTAAAAAAATTAACTTACCGTATTATAGGAACCGTGAAAGAATGCCAAAAAGATGTTCAAAAAATAGTTTACCAACTAATTACCTTTCATAAATTCCTATTGTTTTGTAACAGTTATTTTTTTGTTTATTCGTTTATATAATGACAATTGTTATAATTTTTCAGATTCGAATTGAAACTTGCCAATTTTTTTTTCTTGACGGCAAATTACTCAAGCTCAAAGTTTAAGTTTTACTGTTACAAGTCTTGTAAGTACTATTTTACTTCCTTTTTGGAATATTAGTAATTATACATAAATTAATTTAGCGAGTCTATTAATTTAAGATAATTTTATCTAAGTTTAAGAATGGAGAATAAGATAATTTTATCTAAGTTAAGAATGGAGAATTAAGTTAAGAATTTTATCTAAGTTAAGGAAGGGGGGCCAATAAAAATATAAAATCAATTTTTAATGCCTTTGTTTTTAGGATACAGAATTTATTTTTATTTTACAATAGGTTTTAGTGCTTTATTATACTAAAGAACTGTAATTCTTTAATATTTATAGACTGCAGGTGGGGAATCGGATCAAATCTCACTAAATATCCAAGTAAAATGAGAATCCTAACTTTTGTAAGAGAATCTTGTTCAAATAATGAACTTCCACTATTATTTGGCTCATTCCAAGTTATATAAAATTTATTTGAACAAAGAAAATTTTTTTTTCCAAATTTGAGTGATTTATTTTGAGAATACAAAATAAAAAAACTAAATGAAATGGAAAATAACTTTCACCCAGAAAGAGTCACAGCTCGTATATGGGGAAAAATAATCATTAAAGAAGGAAAAGATAAAATAAAATCATGGATTTTTGGATGAAAGGTTTAAAAAATTAAAAAAAATAGTTTTACCAACAATTTTTTTAATTTTTACGGAATGTTTTAAGGCAATAATTATGATTTTTAGATTTCGAAGCTATCCATGGAGGAGTGAAATAAAATTATATGTAGATCATAGCTGGATACCAATCTAAAAGATTTGGACCTGTCTGACATAACCAAGAGAATCTACCGAGATGATGTCCCAAGATCTTTGGAATCAACATACTTTTCTATGGAGAATGTGAAATGTAAGGAACAAAACTTCATTAATTTTCAATAAACTATAAGGTGCATATCATAGTGTATTTTATTCAAAAGAAATTTTGAAAAACACAGTTAATTGAATATATTTCTCATATATAGGTTAATGGTTTCTTAAAACAGTTAAATGCAGTCAGTTCTGGAGATTCTTTAAATCCGTTTAGGTTCCTAAATTAAAGTTCAAACAATATGCGAAAACGATCCGATTTTTTTTGTCATTAAAGCTTTAAAAGTTATTAATGCAACACAAACTAACAGTACACAGGTTTTATCTGAAATGGTGCAACAAACTTTCAGGGATGATAGTAGACACCTAGACGAGTCGGAATCAAATAGGATTTGGGGGACCCAAACCAAATCCCAGCGAGTTAAAAATGGAGCGACACCCCATAACAATCATTCAAAAATTCAATTTCTAGAAGAACTACTATTGGTAAAAATTTAATGGTCTCAAAAATTGTGGTTTAAAATGATCTTTAAAATTACATCAAAAGTCTTTACTTTAAAATTTGTTTTATTATGAAAAAAGTTAAAAAACCACAAAAAAATGTGAAAACTCTGCCAAAACCTTATTTTTTTATTTCGAAATCGTTTTGAATTGATAATCTGAAAGATCATAGTTAAAAACCTTTCAGTTCAAAGTTTCACGTAAATACAATCAATATTAAACGCTTGAGATCCTGTTAAGTTTTTTTTGCGTGCGCAAACAGTTTTCTAGATCTGTTTCCAGAACAGCTGTTTGCGCACGCAAAAAACAAACTTCAAAAGGATCTCAAGCGTTTAATATCGATTGTATTTACGTGAAACGTTGGACTGAAGGGTTTTTAACTATGATCTTTAAGATTATCATATCAAAAGAAATGATTTCGAAATACAAAATAAGGTTTTGGCAGAGTTTTCACATTTTTTAGTGGTGTTTTAACTTTTTCATAATAAAACAAATTTTAAAGTGAATACTTTTGAGATAATTTTAAAGATCATTTTTAACCACAATTTTTGAGACCATAATTAAATTTTTACTAATAGTAGTTCTTCTACAAATTGAATTTTTGAATGATTGTTTTGGGGTGTCGCTTCATTTTTAACTCCCTGGGATTTGGTCTGGGACCCCCAAATCCTATTTGATTCCGACTCGTCTAGGTGTCTACTATCATCCTTGAAAGTTTGTTGCAACATTTCAGATACACCCTCTGTATAATAACTAATTTAACTTCAGAGAAAAACATTTTTTGACTTCGAAAAATAAAGCGGGATTTTCAAAATGCAATTTTGATTCATAAAACTAAAAGTGAAAAAAAAGCCCGAATGAAAAAATGTCTTAAATTTCTCAAGCCTGGAGTTTAAGAGAAGGTGTTAGAATAGGTTACTTTGTGGGGTGGAGGTATTCATATGTTTAGGGTTAATTTGGCCAATTTTCTTATTTTTCAGAAAACTGAAATATAGTGGGGGGTGGGTCAATTTTTATACAGCGTGTTTTGGACCTAAATGTTAAGAATTATGGCGGGTTCGCGCGCGCGCGAGGTACTCAAGACAGTATATATTTCCAATAGGAATGGGTTCTCCGATGCATCTTTAAAGAACTAGGACCTAACTCAGTACGAAGGCGTAAAAAAATTCCCAAGGCTTGTTTAAATTTAAAAAAACAAAATTGACTGAAAACATTCATTGCATAAGGCACAGCAGTATGCGTGGATAAGTTTTCGATGCGATCAGTTTGTTCATCTACGCTTTAGTCTCAATCATTTTCTCAGTCAATTCTACCTATATTTTGATCTTAATTTCTTACTTGATATTGGTATACCGTCAGACACAGAGGACTCATTCTTTGGCTGAATATTGCACCTTTCTAAATTCGTCTAACGGGTTAACAAATGTTTCGGTTTTAATCAAATTAATGGGAAAATTTACTAACTGATATACATTGAAAAAATAACTTTCTAACTCCTTACTATATTGGGTCCTAGCTCTTTAACTGAGCAACTGAGCCCCCGTATGTTCGAAATAAGCTTGGTTCCCTCTTGCCACCCTATCATTTTTTACATTTAGTTTTGAAACACCGTCTATAAACAAACTGAAACCTTTCTACCTTTCTTAGGAGAGCCTTAAAAATAACTATCCGTTGCAATCCTAAAGGAGCGTTTCTAATTAAGTGTTAGGTAACAGTGCGGCAATCCAGTGCGAACCCAAAAGTACCCAAGGCGATGCAATACCTCCTCGTACCCTTTAGCATTTTACCTTCCTGTAATTTGCCATTTGATCCATCCTGATCAAGAGCCAAGAAATGCTGATTAGCGCAGAAAGCGCCAGAGCAGGGGGATGCTTAATAGCAAAAATACGGGGGATATAGGAAGAAAAGCTAAGTATAAGACATCCTCAAGAGCAAAAGGATGCTTTATAGCAGAGATTCATGAAGAAAATCTGTATCAGAAGCTAAATAGCTAAGGGATATTTAACAGTGGAGGTAAGCCTACGAGCGAAGTATTTCCAAAAGGCAGAGGCGTTGAAGAGCTGAAAGTTGCTAGAAGTTCAATTGTCCACTGATATTTTTGTATTCAGTCTTCATTTGGTATTCAGTCTTCACTTAGTAGCTGGCCTTATGATAATTGACGATGCAGAACTTTTTTTCTTGGCATCATTTCCTTAATGGTAAAACCGACTGACCTGCCTCATCGAAAACGTTATCTTGACACGTGTTCTCAGTTTTTGAAAGGTTTTCATTCATCTGATACCAACGTCGTAGAATTCGTTTAGACTAAAACTAGAGAAGTTAGTTGGATGAATCCAGGGGTGAAATTCTTAAAAATATATGTGAGGCGGAAAGCGAAAAGGGACCTCTTGTCGGCGTTTTTCGAAATGAAGCAATTACTTTTTCTCAATCTGTACAGATTTATGAAGATTTTAAGACCATCATCATCCTTGTAGCTCAAAAAATGACGAATCGCCAGTAATTAAAAGTGTTAATAGAATAAGTGGATTTCGTGAAAACGACCTTAAACTTTCAAAATGCTCCCCTCTCGTTATTTTTCACAGTTAAGGAATCATTCCAACAGCTAAAATTCGGTTCTAAAGATCGTTAAAATCGAGAGAAAAAAAATTCGATAGTTTTTACCTTCCGGTTTTTTGACTTTTTCTCGAAATCAACTTTGCCGACAAGAGGTCCCTTTTCGCTTTCCGCCTTACATATATTATTTCATTAGGTTCACCTTAATATCTGGTCAACTGAAGGTATGTTGCAGCAATAAAATTTGATGTAACAGTCTTGCAACAGCCCCTTTGTTTTCAAATGTAGAAACTTTTAGATTTCATTACTAAATGTTTATCTTCCGTAATCTAGAAGTTATTTTGATATGCGTTCTCTTTTTATGCTAAAATGATTATTTTTCTTACAGAGTCGTAATGGGAAATCTACAGAGATTTCCCTTAGAGAACCCATGGGTAACTGGAAAAGTTTACAAAGGTTTCTGAAAGAACAAGATTGTTGAAGTTCAGATCAATATCTTGTCCACTGATGGTATGTTCTAACACTATGTAAAATTTTTATGTAACCCAACTTAGGTTTCTCAATAAAGTTGTATTTTTCTGTACATGGGTTCTTTTATTCAATACTCTTACACTTGCTACTTGGTTCACGCCGCTCAGAATGAGCATGCGCGTGGACTTAGTACAATATAGGCGCGCATCTATGCTTAGAGCGCATGCGCGAACCAGGAGCAACCAACTTGGTTGGCAAGCTAAGGCAGCCAAGGAGTCGAGGCCACCAACTGAGAAAGGTAGAAGTAGCAACCAAGGTAGGAAAGCTAAGTCAAGAAGCTGACTTGGTTGAAAAGAACAAGTTGGAGCCATTGAAGCCAAGCAATGTTCAAGATCCGGCCAAGGAAGGTTGCTAGGTGGAAAGGTAGAGTTAGCAATTGGAGCAAGAAGGTAAAGTACAAAAGCTAACTTTAGACTTGGTTGAAAAGATCAAGTCGAGTTGGTTGACAAGTCAGAGATGGCTTGGATTTTCAAAGTCCAAAAACGATAAAGGAACTTGGAATTTGAGTCAAGATTCTCATGTTCCAAGTTCCTTTATCGTTTTTGGACTTTGAAAATCCAAGCCATCTCTGACTTGTCAACCAACTCGACTTGATCTTTTCAACCAAGTCTAAAGTTAGCTTTTGTACTTTACCTTCTTGCTCCAATTGCTAACTCTACCTTTCCACCTAGCAACCTTCCTTGGCCGGATCTTGAACATTGCTTGGCTTCAATGGCTCCAACTTGTTCTTTTCAACCAAGTCAGCTTCTTGACTTAGCTTTCCTACCATGGTTGCTACTTCTACCTTTCTCAGTTGGTGGCCTCGACTCCTTGGCTGCCTTAGCTTGCCAACCAAGTTGGTTGCTCCTGGTTCGCGCATGCGCTCTAAGCATAGATGCGCGCCTATATTGTACTAAGTCCACGCGCATGTTCATTCTGAGCGGCGTGGACCAAGTAGCAAATGTCAGTCAGTTAAAAGAAAGACAAGGTTCAGAGAGACAGGTTTTTATTGAAACAAAAAGGGGGTTACATTACGTCATGGTTACATCAACGAGCGTCCGCAACTTGGACACTCTTGAGTCTTAACATACCAATAGAGAGCGCTGACGGAACTGTCTTGTCCCAGACCAATTTTAGTATGAACAAGTCCGGTCATCCTATATCTGGAGTTCCTTCTTCGGAAGATTCAGGAAAGAGTCTGCAATAAAAGAAATGTTGATTACATACTAAAAAGCATACACAATGGAATGTTGCAAGTTAGTGTTTGAACGCATATTTTCCAAAGCCAACTGCGCATGTTCCCTACCTACTCCACTGTTGTTCTGACTAGAGAGCCTGTATACGAGAGAGATGACAACTCGCTTAAAAGCGTCTCTGCGCATCCACAATTCTGTCCAAACTGTATCATGCCGCCCCACGCTAATCCTATGGAGGGAAACCTCTGGCGAACAGAAAACTTGTTTACCGATCTGCGCGCGCTATACTGAGTTGTCGCCTCTCTCATACAGGCTCTCTAGTTCTGACTAGTTCCTAGAAAATACTTATGAACACACAACAGACTGAATAAAACAAACATAAATGCACGAGTGCCATCTTTCCCAGTATCCAATCAGTATAGATCATGGAAATCTGGAGCTTACGAAATGGCTTTCGGGAATATACGGTTTGATCTTGAACTGAATTTCCAGCAATTCTTAAAATGAAATGAAACTATCATGCAACCCCACTTAAATCACCACGGGAACGAATCGGGGTAAAGAAAACTTAAGTTGAGAAAAAGGGACTTGAGAGTAACGTCAGTCCACTTCAAATGGTCAATTTTCTCTCCACCTTTCACGGTACCTTCCGTTGATGTCCCAGTGTACACCTGGCTGCACTTAATTTTGATCTTCCTTTGTGAAATTTCCCCCCTTGGATTCGGACTTTCATTGTCCAACACTACAGGAAAAATCAACCACCACCTATTGACTCTGACTTATTCTTGAGTGGAACTTTCCCAGTTTCTTCGTCCAACACGAGAAGGCAACTTAAGTTGAACGTCCTGACGTCATGGCCACGCGGAAGAAAATCTGAGTAATCAGAAAGCCTGCTGGGTTACTAGAAGCTCTTATTGGCTGGCGAGTTTGAGAGCGAGTTGTACTACTACGCGTTACGCCACTTTAAAAAATAATAATAATAAACATTTTATGCATATCGGGATGAATAGATGATTAATATACTTGGATTTAAAAAACGAATCATTATTCAAAATTGAAGCTCTAAATTCTTTCTTTGGTTGCTCTCGGCATATTTCTAGAGGCTTAAGTTAAGTTGCAACTGAGTATAGAATGCAATGTTTCTTGACCCTGTGACGTCACTACGCGGAAGGGAAAACTGTGTAAACAGAAAGCCTCTTGGGTTGCTAGGAGTTTCGGTATGCAAATCGTGATAAAAAGACTGCATTACACAAGTTGAACTATAGTCTGTTTATTTAGAATAGGCGCCTGAAACAGGATCAAAAACGACTAATAACGCACCTTCTTCAGTCATAGTTCTGCTTCAATTATAGTAACTGCTTCTAATAAATTACTTAACTGATTATTATTATTTATTAAAAATTTGGAAAAAAAAGTTTTTAAAGCACGCTTAAGTGGGAGTAAATCCAGAAAGGAGGGAAAGAAAACAAATAAAATTAGCCAGAAAAGCAAGGGAACCTGAATTAATTCAGTGCCCCTTCCCCCAAAACTTTTTTAGGTAACATTTTAACATAGAATCAGATTATGAAAACTGCAATGGGATTACAGAT
Organism: Tetragnatha versicolor; assembly: GCA_024610705.1. NCBI lineage: Eukaryota > Metazoa > Arthropoda > Arachnida > Araneae > Tetragnathidae > Tetragnatha > Tetragnatha versicolor. Next base: position 54,069,635 of record JANDEH010000009.1, read on the forward strand.
CATCAGGAAAAGTTATCCTTGGAATGCCCCCAGACCTTAAAAAATCTTTTGGAGATAACCATCGCGGTGTCTAAATTTCGAGTGAACGTCAATTTTAAAATATGATTATTTCGTTAAACCCATGTATAAAAAGTGTCTTTTTATCACAATTCTCGTATCGAAATTTCTCCCATCAACCCAACAGGCTTTGTGTTTACTCACATTCTCCTTCCGCGTAGTGACATTCTGGGTTCAGAAAACGTTGATGCGATAGATCCACAAGGTGGATAAAACAGTTTTTTAACAAATGTTTCAAACTTTTATTTTTGTACTATCTTGATTTGATTTGTTACATTCAACACCGAAATCAGACATTGGAAATAATGCATATACGGTTTTGTGGTTAAGATTAACAAGTGAGTTTTAATGACTAATTTAAAGCAAGATCTTCAAATCTTTTCGTAAAAACGTCTTGATTGATATTAAATAACCTTTCGTTAAAAAAATCATTTAAAGTTGTAATTTTTTTTTGTTTTTAAACCTATGAAGTTAACTTTTTAATTGTCATTTTTAGTTTAATTACTTCATGAGTACAAGTATAAAGCAATTAAAATTTTGCACACTATTAAACAAAACGTTACACTAGAATAAACTCTTGCATTTAGATGTCAAATGAATATATTTTTAACTTCAGGAGGTGAAGTTTTCAAATTTATGAAAATCATTATTTACTCATTACAGTTTAATTAATGACCGATTAGAGTTAATTAAACAAATTAAAATTTCTCATAAATTAAAAATACACAATTTTAAGGAGCGGATTTAAAAGTTGCTTCCTAAAACTATAAAAGACAACCATAAACACTAACTCCGCATGAAAGTCCATCGAAACATTTTAAAGAGAAAATTTTTATAATAAAATCTTTTTACGCAACATTTATGACTAAAAAAAGTAAAAATTTTATGTTTCTAATTTATGCTATCGCATTTAAGATACTAAATCATAATCCTTAGTAAAAAGCATTAGTTTTTCTTATTACTATTTTTGAAATTTCAGGTTTCACAATCTTATGATTAATCGGTTATCGAAATTTTTCTTCCAGTAAAGTTAATGAATTTCTTTTACGCTAAAAGTTAAGCAATGTATCAAATAAATTTTGAATTTTTATAGAGTAATTCTTAAAGTTGTTTAAAAATAAAACATTTAGTTTATGTAACAACTTCATTCGATGCATAAAATTAATTAAAATGTTGAGAAATCAAATCCAACTTTACTCATAAATCTTAGTTAGACATTTCGTGAATGGTCAAGTTTGAAAAGACTAGTTTCACTTCAAAAACTTGTCTGACTTGGGGTTTGCTTTTAACCCAAATCAAAGTACTAAAATAAAACGATAGATACATATTTTGAACCAAATTATCTTTTTGCAATAAAATTTTAAAAAAATTACTAGCTCATAACAATAATCTCAGTAAAATCCCTAAGTTGATTTTAAATTTTAAAATCTGTTATAGTGAAAACTGACATTTATAAACAAAAATTTCAATAATCTTTTCAGTGTGCAAGTATCTAAAGATATTCCATACTTTTTTAAAATGCTGAAAAGCTGTATATTACTTTGTGTGTGGTCAAAATCCCCTTATTTATAAAAATTTAACACTAGAACCGCCGGACTTCGCTACCTACCTAGAACCGCCAAGGGGACAAAAATGTCCCCTGACAATAAATTTTCGTTTTGGTTCAAATAGGTCAGATAAAATGGTACTATTTAGACACATAATAGTTTTACTACTGAAAAACTTTATTACTAGTTAAACAATTGTTTAAAACTAATTCAATAAAGCTAAAAATAACTGAAAAAGGCTATACAGGGTGTCCCAAAATAACTGTCTACTCCCTATAACTTTTGAACCACTTCTGATTATAATGATGAAAGTGGGGTCTAGGTATAGTAAAGTGACCATGGCCTTTCCTATCCGACCCTTTTCAACGCCCTCTAGCGGAAATTTCAGGAATTAAAATTTTTATTTTAAAACTATTAGAAACTTTCTTAATTTCTCAATACTAAGTTGTAGAGAAGCATCGAGAAAGAAAGAAAAGACACCTTGTGCAGAGAAAAGCCTTGAATAAAAACCCTAAAACGCACGCTGAATTAGGTGGAAATTACGTAGTCTTTGCAATCTAAAATGATCTTCAGAAGGCAAAAATGGGAAATTTCATTTTGATTATATAAAAGTAGTCATTACCCAAGTCGTTACATCTTTATACAATACCCAACTATTAGTTCCTGCCAAGTCCAAAATATAACAAAATGTGCGAAAGACCATCCCCTTGTTGAAGTTTTCACAGAATACTTGAGCCATGGAGTCAACGTCGTCTACCCTAGACTTTATTTTGATATAAACGTGTCTTTTTCGGGTTTAGACTTGTTATCACTGCCTATTTGCACGTAGAACTCATCATAACCAGAACCACATTTTGTTTCTTTACTACATAGTCATCACCGTAACGCATTGATCAAGTATTTAGTTTATTTGTCAACGGCCATCCAAAATTTCTGACAAAATCTCGTTTTGAGGCTATAAACTTAGTAAAACGGCTGCGATATTTAGACGGAAAGAGCTACTCATTTACTACAATATAAAGTCCAAGTAACGCCTAACGACGAAAGACAAGTTATAGCAAACGGAGGGGAAGAGAGATAGTCAAACCTGGCGCGTGAAAGCACAGTTTCGCCGTAGGGGACAAAAATGTCCCCTTGGCGGTTCTAGTATAATCCGCATTTTTTTCCTAAAATTTGCGACCGATCGGGTATTGTTTTCTGTGTTCAGTACATGGCGTAAAATAAGTAAAAGTCACTGAGTTTTAGAGTGATCGGACAAAAAATATAGAATCTGCAAAGCTTTTAACTTAACGAGGGGACAAAAAAGGCACCTTGGCGGTTCTAGTGTTAAAATATTTTTATATTTTCTATCAAAATTAAACTTTTGCACCAAACCCAACAAAAATGTTAATTCAAATATAACCATTTTTTCCTTGAGATAGTTCTGATTTTTAAAGAATCCACAATTTTTTTATGGTAAAACGTAAATGCATAAACACACACAGTCAGCAGGAAAATAATTATTGTTATGTAAAAATAAGGTTTAGTTGTAAAGCTATTTTCCATCGGGGATTAAATTTAAGATTGATACAGGGTATCCAGAAAAGAACTCCGGGTTTTTAAAATTGAATATCTCTTGAACAAAAATAGATAAAAATATGAAACCAACGGCATTGTTCTTGTAGGGGCATGGAATTTTTTGTGTTAAAAAGACGGCATTAGTGTGACGTCACTTGCTTGTTTGGATACGTTGAATCTATCAGTGATTGGTTCCATGATTGGAAGTAATTCCATGCGGAACCAATCACGGATGGAATCAAAACGTATCCAAACAAGCAAGTGACGTCATGACTAATGTCGTGTATTTAAAAATTTTAGTTACTAACTTTTAAAGTTAGCAGATGGCCGCCCATTGAAAATGTCGTTTAAACTGAGTGCAGGATATCGATTCTTCGATCATTGTAAAGATCGATTCTTTTTATTGCGATTGAAATTTTCCAAAAGAAATATTTCATGTTCTCGGAGTCAAATCAAGTTTCAATCTCTATAAAAAGAATCGATCTTGACAATGATCGAAGAATCGATATCCTGCACTCAGTTTGAACGATTTTGCGACATTTTCAACGGGCTGCCATCTGGTACCTTTAAAAGTTAGTAATTAAAATTTTTAAATTTTAACACAAAAAATCCCATGCTCCTACAAGAACAATGCCGTTGGTTTCATATTTTTATCTATTTTTGTTCAAGAGATATACAATTTTAAAAACCCGGAGTTCTTTTCTGGACACCCTGTAGAATTGCAACATTATTTTTATCTCAAGATAGATGAGGATTTTTCACTTAAAACAACTCCAAATAAAATAAACCAATCATTTATTGAAGGCGAAAATATTACTTGAATTCTTACATTTCGATGTAAATAAGGATGATATTCATGGTCAGGTGTGTCCCGTCAGATTCCACAAAGAGGCAACTTGGAATGCTGCACTTTACAACCGATGTTCTATCAGTCCAATGGAACATAACATCTCAGCCACTCCTCCCTTTGACATTCGATGACCACGTTCTGAAATAGATTCATAAAGACATTAAAATGTCAACACAGCAACGCACAATCGCGGTCAACACAACAATAAGTTTTAAGCTAAATGTTGTAAATGTTAAACGAGTAAATTATGTAAAAAAAGTATTAAGACTACTCAATATTTAGGACTACTTAAACCAAGCAAAAAGGTAATCTGAAGGCGAAAAGTAACCATGCGACATTCAAATACTTTTTTAAGAAATAAGCATATTCTCTTTTTCTCACACAAACCAAGTTACTTTTTACCAATCTTAGGTTCTAAATTTTTGAAACTGTCTTTGTAGAAAACTTTGTAAATGGGGAGAATTAAAAATGGGAAAATTAACGGATCACATCAAAACCAGCTAATTTTTTTTTCAAAACAGCTAAACTTCTATATGCGCTATAAACTTCTTAAAAACTTCTTCTTTAAAACTTCTATAAACTGCGCAAAAAAATGTTCACCAATTCTTTAACTTCATTTTTTAGATTATATCGCACCCTTGCTACAAAAGTGCCACAACTCAAAAATTGTAATTTTTGAGTTATGACCGCCATTAGGCGTAGTTTTCACATCTCTACCAATCTTCAAAAGAGCCAGAAGTTTGCATTGAAAAATCAGCCGCCAGATGGCAGTTATGGCGTTTTGTTGTTATCAAGATGGCTATGATTCCTTCCACTGAAATGCCACATCTTGAGTTGTCGTCCAAATAATGGCAAACTAGAATAATGGCTAACGATCATAGTTTCAGATGTATCGTTCTTCGTATTGACAAATTCAAAAATTCTAAAATGTATCAGCCCGGGAACAGTTTTTTGCAATTCCTGGAAAACATAGTTTTTTGACTTGTGGCACTTTTGTAGCAAGGGTGCGATATGCTAGGTCCAGAAAAGGTGGTTTGGTTATAGTAAGAATCCTGCTAAGGTGTCATTATAGTTTTAAAATAAAAGTTTAATCCCATTCGATCATATTTCGGATCAGAGGTATTAAACACATTCTGATGTCAACATTTAAATTTTGCCAAATTGTTACTGTGATATTATCATGCCCTGATTTACCATTATGCCTGATTCTTATGAGGCCCAATAATTTAAGAGAACCCAAAATCTCAAAAGTATCTAAAAACAGTATTTTCCAGAGTGCATTTTTATTACTTTTATTTTTCTAAAAGTACAAATTAAAATTCTCAAATATTCAAGAGTGTCAACACAACTTTTCGGGATATCCATGAAACAGTCGACGTACTAATAAATAAAAATATCATGTTATTTGTCATGAATTTGATTTCATTATGAACCCAACATGGGGGCTTGAAGCCCTTATATTACTGTGTAGTGGGACCCCTACTGTAGTAAAATTTTAAAATCGGGCCCGGACTATTACCTCACGGTTCCATGGAAACGATTATTAGACAATTTAAAAGGAAAATTTACTATCGCATGCTTTCATTTTTAGTCCTTTTTTTAATTAAGATCTTCAGAACTTTTATGATCAGCAATTCTCAGTGAAGATTTGATCTACTAGTATATTTTACATAAATCGTTACAAAAAACTTAATAAATTTTGAAATATCATTGAGAGGTTAAAACTATCCCAAAAACAACAATGATATCAAAGCTGCTTTTATTAAAAAAAAAAGGTTTTGGTGAACGGTTTCCAGAAAAAGGATTTTTAATTAATGATCTGTATAACAATTTTTGGTATCAAACTGTTCGGATTCTTTTGAGAATGTGCAATATGCCATTATTTAAAAATATTTCCATTTTTTTTAAATTACGGATAAGGTCGCAGTTACAAACGAAGTACTGTCAAACAATTTATTATGCACCCAATCACACGGAACAATTGACTCCATATTTTATGATGAAACAAGTTCTAAAAATGTAATTTAGAGTACTTTCCAAATTAAATATCAAATTGATAAAGAATTTAGTGTTGTACGACTTAGTTTTGGGAAAATCTTTAAAAAGGAAACTGCAGCACTGAGTTTTTTTACATGCCTGTTAATACGGTAATATGATAAACTCAAAATATAATAAGCCGAACATTTTAGTAAACAATTTATGCATGGATAAAACTTATCAATAGAAAGAATTGTCTTACCATTACCAATAGCTGTTTCACATCAGAAGCTTTCGATAAGCAGGTTGCTCCGCCAAGGGTTGTTGGGTGATGCTTCAAAAGAACGTCATTCAAAGGATCCAAACGATTTTAGTAGATGTCACAGGAAGCACAGGTGTCAAAGTGGACTCCAAAGAGGCGATCCCAAGATCATTGTCAGGAACTAGGGGGAAAGTCAAAAGAAATGACTAGCTATTCCTCATAGTCTATATAACGCTCATCACGTAACTTCAGTGACCGATTATTTTATAGTATTTTAATTACTTCTGTTTAGGCTGCCTTGTCATTGCACAAGAAAAGTTTTTCTATGATGATTACAATAGTAACGGCTTCTAATACATTACGTCTCAGCTGCCTATTCTAAATGAACAGATTATAACAAAGTATTGAACTAAATCGGGAGTCACTTGGTGCTCTTAATAGTTGCTGTCCAAACAGTTACCAACAAAATTGCAAAGGGTTAATCCTCACATGGATAGCAAAATGGTTAGTTGACTAGCTCAATTTCATTCGGATCATTTGCTTAAACCTTTATGCCCCAAATTATTTTTTAATCCAAAATATGTCAAGTTTACGTAACTGTAACTATAAGTAAACTAAATTTGGCCTTACATGACGAAAATTGGACGAATTTGGAACATTGGGAAGTGGGACTTACAAGTCCCGTCGGGGTATAACAAATTTTTTACCGATTATGAAGGCAATTTCAAATTTATATTCCTATAAAGCAGGGTTGGCACGGTTTAAACCCTTTGGTTTAAACCACGGTTTAAACCAAATGTTTTTTTTTAAAACCATTGTTTTGTTAATCGTTAACCGTTGTTTTGTTAATCAATTCATGTAAGATTTTATTTTTAGGTAGCCTGAACGGGATTTCTGAATTTATCCCCTTGGCTACTAATATGTTCTTAATTTCTGTATTTGTTTTCTGTCCTTGTGAATAAAGATGATGATTATTATTATTATTATTATTATTATTATTATTAAAAACCACCAAAATGTTTTTTTGTTTTTTTCCAGATTTATTAAAATATTGTCTCTTAATATATTGTTTTTTTATAAATACAAATATATTTATTATATAATATATATATATTAATAGATTAAAAAAATAACTTGTTTTTTATGCTTTGAAAAGAAATTCCATTGTGTTATTCAATAAAAACCATGTATGTTTTTTTTAATTTATTAAGAACAAGAAATTTTATTGTACCTTGCACTATAAAAACCAAATGGATTTTTTAACTCACTAAGCACCAATAATAAAAACCACTTGATATTTTGGTTTGAAAAGAAATTCTTGTTTTTTTTAGTTCAATAAGAAAAGGATATTTTAATGCACTAAAAAAACAATTTTTTTTACTCATCAGCACCGGCTATTTAAGTAGTATGTATTATGAAAACCACTTGGTTTTTACGCTTTGAAAAGAAACTATTGTTTTTTTTAAATAAAAACCAATATGTTTTTTATCATATAAACCCCATATATTTGAATCCATTATAAAAACCTCAGTTGGTTTTCTAAACGACGATTAGCTACAGACACCCACAAGAACGTGTCCGTAGGTACAACACTTATGGTGTCCGAAGGTACAACATCAGGTGTTTTTGCATTCAAAGTTCTATAAAAAATAAAAGAATCGAGATCTGATTATTTCTAGTATCATAACTAAAATGTCAAAATCTTGGGGATTCACCCCATATATCCCATTTTACCATATCATAGTTATAGGGGAAGAGAAGAATTATTGTAGTGATACACTAAAAAAAACTTAGAGCACCTAAAAACAGTATATTTATTATATTAAAAAAGAATATTATTTTAAATAGCTGATTTTATGTTAGCAACTAGATAGAATCTGTTTACATTCAAATTCAACCACAAATTCAAGTTTCCATTTTTTCCCCGAATTTTAAAATGCGGTGGCTGAAGGTACAACCGTCCTTAGGTACAGCACTCTCCCCTACAGTATATTAAAATATTACAAGTACCACCAACTTTAAAATTACATCGAATAAGTCTGTTCCTTTCAGCACGGGTTTAGTGATGAGTACTTTAGCGGAAAATGCGAATATATTTAAAGCTTAAGTTTGCTTTAAGCTGTCATTTCGATCGGATTCCCATGATTGTTATTTTTGTTCCCTCAAAAGTAGTTAAAGTCAAAAGTAAAGTGTATTTTTTTAAGACTTAAAGCTGCGATGAAAAGCCATATTATATTATATTGTGAGAATATTTCAGCCCTCAGTGTAGTTACTGTACTCAAAAATATCAATTTAATAAGCTCTAGGGTATTAAATTTCCCGAAGATTATTATTTTATATATCGCACCCTTGCTACAAAAGTGCCACAACTAAAAAATTGTAATTTTTGAGTTATGACTGCCATTAGGCGTAGTTTTCACATGTCTACCAATCTTCAAAAAAACCAGAAGTTGCATTGAAAAATCAGCAGCAAGATGGCAGTTATGGCATTTTGTTAAGATGGCTATGATTCCTTCCATCAATAACTTGAAAAATTTGAATTTTGAGTCGGAAAGTGGGAACTAGAACAACGGCTAACGATCATAGATTGAGGTGTATCGTTCTTTGTATTGACAAATTCAAAAATACTAAAATGTGCCTAGTCAGCCCGGGAACAGTTTTTTGCAATTCCTGGAAAACATTGTTTTTTTAGTTGTGGCACTTTAGTAGCAAGGGTACGATTTGTATATCCCTTAATTTTCAATTAAGTGCCTCAAAATTTTTTTTGCCCCCAAAAAAATTGCAGGAAATCACGATGCAGTAGATAAAGAGTTAATCGACATGCGTTTAATCATTATATCTGCATTAAATAACTAAATTTACGTTTAAAGAAAAATATGTCTTCTAAATTTTCAATTTTACATGAAAGTATTGATTTCAAACATATTTGGAATACACTTTTGATACTATTAAACACTTTTTATTACATTAGATACTTTATAGTGGGAATACTTTATTAGAAAATTATTATTAATCATTTTTATGTGAAATTTGATGAAATTTTGAAATTTCAACGTGATTGTGGAACCTGAAGATAGTAATCAATCGATATCAAATTTTTAAGAAATATTATGGTGAAAATCTATCTTAATCTATAAAACATTAAATTTACTTTAAGCTGGAAGCTTACTAGGTAATATTTTGTAAGAGTTTATTTTCTGAAAATTTTGAGAAATCTTTTGCATGTTTTAAATGCATTTTTTTCTGCATGATCAAATTTCTTTTTGAACTTGAAATTTAGTAGGTTTATTTTGGAAAATTTGAACTTTTTAAGTTAAAAATATTTTAAATTTTGTTTAGCTTTTAAAAATTAAAAAATAAGGTTGTAATTATGCACTTCAAATTAAAGAAAATAAAATTACTGCTAACAAAATGAGCCAGATTTCACGTTTTTAAGAAGCTGTAGTTCTAACTATTTTTACAAATTGCTTTTGTTATCAAAAAAATATTACTACCAAAAGAAGGGTGATAAAAACAAAACTTGGAGAGTATTATATCAATAACATTTGTAGTTCTTAATAAAAAATCTTGAAAATATTTTTTTTGGTTTTTTTGTAAAAAAATCAGTACTTTTTCACTTCGAGGCACCTTATATTTTGATCAATTTCCGGTTTTCACATATTGATACTGATGGCTAAAGGCAACTTTTACGTGCTATTACAAAATGATTTTACAGAGCGTTTTTTCGTTCCAGCCTTACGGACTTTCCAATATAATATGAATTACACATTATTTATTTTTCAAGCTCAATACAGGTCTTAAAGGCTGTGCCAATGACTTATTTTATTCAATTTCATCTCTACGGGTTGGAAGTAAAAAATGACCGGTTCGCACTTATCTTGAAAACCAGTGATAAATTTTTGAAATTATTATTCCAGGTAATAAAACTATGATATCTTAGCCACAGAGCCAGACCGGGACTCTTAATTATTTTTCAGTCAATATCTACTCTTCTAATCTCAGTATTTTAATTTAGTAAATGTACGGGAGACCGGGGAGGGATGGGGATTTTTTTAAAAATTCAGTTTCCCTTATATAAATTTGAAACTTTCAAAATAACATCTTGAAACATTTTAACGCGTTTAAAAAATATAACCAATCTGATCATTGGCGTCGTCGGCTCCTGAATATTGGGGGGACGCCTCAAGGGATTCGGGATCCTCCCCAAATGTTTTTTTTACAAAACTATTGGTTAACTACCCCAAAATAATAGTTTTTCTTTTTCCCCCCCATTTAAGAATTTTAACGTGGTTTTGAATCAACTAATTAACTTCTGTTCCAATTTTTTTATAAATCATTTGTAGCTTTTCATTATGAGGAGGGTCTGGGGATCCTCCCCCAGAAAAATTTTAGAAATTTGACCTTTTACATACAGGTTTAAACTCATTTTAAGCTTTATAAGATTACAGTTTAAAAATCAAATTTTTTATGCTTTAACCAGTGCTGTAGCTGGATTTTTTCGAGGGGTCCCATTAAATTATTATTATAATTTCTTTTAGCTAGAAACAGAATTATTTGTTGGGATAATGTTTTCCCATTCTCTCACTTGCTTTAACCTACTCTAAATGAAATCATGTTCTATGTATATAAGAAATATTTAGATGAAACTTTGTATAAAATTTTAACAAATAATAATTTTGATTGAAGTATCAACTTTTAAAAATACATCAACATTCCTTACCGATATTTTTGGTTTATAGCCTTAGAAAGTCTTGTTGCTATGTTTACCCACAGCTCAAATGATGACACACAACCATATAGATCTAACTATTAATATCATTGTTATTGGATCATTAGATAACAATATTTAGTAGTTTATTATTTTAAGATCTAATAACGATGATCATTTGAGATGTTGGTAAACATGGCGGCTGGTAGACTTATCGTAGCTGTGTCGAACTTCCATCTCAAGAATTAACCAAAATATATTTTCCCACACATTTTACTTCAAACTTATAAAAATCTATGGCACAGCTTCGATAAGAGTCGACTAACCACCATGTTTACCCACAGCTCAAATTAGATCTATATGGTTGTGTGTCATCATTTGAGCTATGGGTAAAGATGGCGGCTGGTAGACTTATCGAAGGTGTGCCGAATCTATATACATAAATGGAATTTCAACGGAAGCAAATATAACTCTTATTGTTAGTTCAAAGACGCACGAATTGAAACACAATTTTAGTAAAATGGGAATATACTTTTAAAAAGGTACTAAAATTATTCAAATAAATCAAGTCTTAATTTCAGTCATTTTATGAATAACCTTGATTGACTAAAATAAAAAAAAACATAACATGTTTATCACAAGCTAATATCAATTTTCATACTGCATCATAAAAATTTATAAAAATAGTTAGTGTATATAAATTTAGAAAAATTATTTGTTTTGAAACAAGATTTCATCACTTAAAAGCCTATATTTACTAGAATTTCACCAAAGGTTAAAAAGATCCAAGCTTTGAGAAGACCACGAAATTAAACTTACCTACATTTTCCAAAGATAAATTTAAAGTTGAAACCTCGGGCTGTAAAAATCAAGATACCACCTGAAGCTCCATATTTTAACTTTAGTTCTTTATAACAGAAACTGAATGGCATTATGTGGGAATACCAAGCTTAAAACAAGTCTCACTGAAAGTTTTGAACTCCAATAACACTCAACATTAAAACTTGATGACTTGTCAGGCTACATAGCAGGTAACGAAGACTTAAATAGTGGATAAACAAAAAACATTTCACAAGCCAATCGCCACTCGAAGCATTTTATGTGTAGATTTTCAGGGGTTGGTTTCTCTACAGCAGTTTTAGTGTAAAACTAAATTCTTTGCAAAGTTGACAATTTTCTCCTTTCAAAACTTCTCCGGGACGCTATTATCTGAATGAAACTTCTGGTCCCATGGCCAGGCTTGGTTAATTTCCACAATACATCAATAGACAGTTCATATGTCGTACACTCTGTAGTGATAAAACATGGCACGAGGCATAAAAAGGACATTTCTTTTGAGGGTGTCGCAGTCTTCAAAAGGTTACCAAGTTTAATAACTTTTTGAACTGATCCAAAACACTAACATCTCAATTCCCTGAAAGTTCAGCTGAAGATAGTTTTTCTAGTTGTAACATAAGCTTCTCCCTATTCTTTAACGAAACTATCTTGCAGCCTTTCTGTTCTTGTAAGATAAATTTAACTTTTAAAAAGAAAATCACTTCAGTATATTCAAGTAGACATCGAAAATGGCGATTCAACAAAATCTTTACGAGACTAGAAGAAAGGTGTATAGTCGATTGATTGCTTGATTGTTGGCACAGAGTAAAGATATTCAGAGAGTCCAAAACGCGATTTTACTAAAATAGTTCTACAGTTATCGCATAGTGGCGTTTCGACCCTCCAGCTGTCAATCATTAGTGTGGGCGGGACTAAAGGAAACGAGTGATTCTCATTGGACTTAAAACTTTGTATGGAGGCTGCATTTGAATTTCTCAATCTCTGCTATTTTTCCCCTGTTCAATGAAACTTTTCCCCTATGGTTGCAAACTTTCCCTGACAGTAACTAAACTTTCCCTATTATAAACATTGATATAGTTTGTTCTGGCGTCTAATATCTCTTATCAGTGATTGTGGTTGCAGAAATGATCATTAAATGTGACGTTATATGTTTAAATTGTATTAAATGTGGACTTGGAGTTGTGAGTTCGATTCCAGAGTAGCTCCCGATCCATTTCCACTTTAAAGAAGATGAGAGATAGTGACGTCACGGGCAGATCAAGCATATATAAGCCAGCGAGAGATCTCCGCTGGCCAGAACATTGGGTGAGTCCCTGGAGAGCGTGATATCAGAGAGACTTGTAATGTCTACGAAATTATCCCCAGCGCGCATGCTCGAAAGAAAGATACACGCAACTGTTTTAATAACCGGGGAAATATATAAAAATTATTTCCCTCTTTAGCGATTTGAAAGTGGGCGGGGTTAATTGAGAGAGTGTATGCGGCTGTAGCTCGATTGTAGAGAGTCAACAACGCTACGTCATATTCCCTGGTTAGTTCCACCGTTATCACATAGAAACGCCACCGTCTATGGGAAAACCCATGTTAAAAAAGTTGCCATTAGCGTCTATGGAAATGGACTCTCTGAATAATCTTTACTCTGTGATTGTTGGCTTACAAATTCTTCGGAACTAAATAAAAGTTTGAGGCATGTTCAACAGCTTACCTGTTTGTGTGTCTTCCCTAGCACAGCTTATGCAGGTTATGTCGAGTTTACGTAGATGCAAGTTGAAGTCAACGAAATTTGACCGTACATGACAAAAATTGGACGAATCTTGAACGTTCTTGCTGCTTGGATTAAGTTTGAGAAATGAATTGACGAGTTCAAACATTCCCTGAAGTTTCAGGTCTTCAATTGGTTTAATGTGATAGTTGTCGGAATCGAACGTTTTTTCTGGTTTAAACCGAATCTTAAAAGGTGAAGTGTCAATTTCTGCTAAGGATCCTTCCACTTCACATCTCCCATTAAAAAATTTTGTCGTTAGGGTACATTTCCAACCCTGCTGTAATACAGCAACATATTATACTGTGGGATAAAAGAATTCTGAAAATAAATAAGATCACCAGCAGCAGAGATCCAGAGCGTTTGTTCGGGATGGATATTTCTGGTTAAATTTCGACGATGAATGATTTTAATTGTATTCTGATTTTTTTTAAATTTAATTGTTGATAAATTTATTTTGCATTTTAAACTTGTAGTCTGCCGTCTTTTGGGATCATCCCCAAGAGGTTACACTACATTCCAATTTGATTTCTTCCCCCTCCCAGCATTTTCTAGCATAAGTTTTGTAACACCCAGATTGAGTCGACTTTGTTGTTCCAAATATGAAAGCAATTTCCCTAGTAGAATATAACTCGTGCCAAATATGTCACGTTTACGTTACGGAAGCTAGAAGTAAACTAAATGTGGCTATTCTTGACAAAAATTGGACGAATCTTCAACATTTATGCTGCTTGTGTTAGGGGTTTCACTCATAAGCAAATGAATTATTTAGCTTTTGATTCAGACATTGGCTGGCAATCCAATTTCAAAGAGAAAAAGTAAAATTCTTCATTAATCTAGGTCTTAGAATAAATCCGCAGTTATAGAAAATGTCTCTAAGGTGTACTTTAGTAAATAATTTAGAAAAATTAAGAGATGAAAATATTAAATCCTAGAAAACAAAAATTAATGACTTCGAAAATTCTTAAGCGATAATTTTAAAAGCGATATTTTATAATAGTGCATTTTCAAATTTTCTCTTAGCAGAACATCTCCATCCTATGATTGTTTATAAGCCTTAGGTTTTGAAACGGTATTAAATTAATGTGATATTAAAAGTATCCCTAGCTAAGTTTTTTCACTTTTCGAAACAAAGTCATCTACTACATATTAATACGAAGAAGAGGGCTCGTTTTTTCCGCGCTCGCAATCTCTCTTCCAAGTTTTTAATGAATTCTTATTTTCGTAATGACACAGAAATTCTAAGAAAACATTACCTAGCAGCCCATTGTTTTTATACGCATTTTGATTAGAGCACTACTTTTTAATTAAGCTTTTAATATGTATGTTTCGGCGTTATTAGAAAAAACCGCTACCCATCTCCATTTTTAATAAAAAAAGAAAACAAGCGTCGTTAATATTCAATGCCCATGCAAATGAGTTGAGTTCTGAATGCATACCTTGTTGACTTCATTATCTGGGGTTTTTTGTAGCGGCCCTCCGATTCATCAATATGCTTTAAATTAGGGTCCGGGACGAAAAACATCGAAAGGCATTATCTTCAATGGATCCGCACATCAAGCATTAAGTCGATCTTCTTAAGTGTCTTAAATGCCATTTCTCTGCTTTGTTGTTTTTGTTGCGTCACTGTATTTATCGGATTTCGTGTGTGTTATTCTTATTATGTTTATATAGTTTTTGCCCGGGGAAAAGCTGTTTAACCTTTTCGGTTTTGGCCGCTCCAAAAATTTCTATTGGATTCGATGGCAATCCAGGACTTTGGGATTTAACAGGTTAAATACCCTTATTAACCAATTGCCACTTTCCTACCCAGAAACATGTTGCATTCTAAAGAATTTAGTCGCATAAAAATACATAAAAAATAATGTTTGACCTAATTTTTTACTTTTACCTTACTTTTCTTATCTTTTTATCTTACTGAAAAGTAGACCCATTTCCAAAAGTAACATAATCAGGTTTAATTATAATTTTTCTTCCTAATTTCTTCCTAAAACTATTCATTTCTCTATTTTGTCTCTGTATTCTCAACTAATTTTAAAAAATTTTCAACTTTAATGGAATGCAATTTTCATGCAATCCATTCCGACAAAATATCTGTATAGCTAAGGTTTGGGTCATTTATTTAGTTTCTCGGCTAAAAATGTGCGAATCAGCATACCTCAGCTGGAGCAACCAATATATTTCGCATAAACAGTTTTATTTAAATTATTTTTCGATAAAAGTGTTTACCATTGTAATTATCTTTTAATTGAATCGTTTATTTCAGAAACAAGTTAAACCCATTGGATTAAGGGCCGTATTCAGAAACTTTAACACGAGAAGAGAACGAGATGGAAACGAGAACGTTATGGAAACGATGAATTTGAAACGATATTTTTCCGAAACACTAACCGGAGTTTCCGATCCTTTCCCTCATTGGATAAAATCTCCTACGTCACCAAGCAGACCAAGACGAGATTTTTTTTTCAGTCAATCAGAGTCAGCTTAATTTCTCGCTTTTGAAGAGACGGGTGCTCTTGAACGACCATTTCCAATTTATCGTTTCGTGATCGTTACGTGAGATTTTACAACGTTTCCATCTCGTTCTCATCTCGTTTCCATCTCGTGTTAAAGTTTCTGAATACGGCCCTAACACAGTGTTTAACTTGTTTCTGAAATAAACGATTCAATTGTCCTACAGCATAACCTAAATACCTAGTAATTGAAGGGAACCAATACACATTTCTAGATAGCAAGTTTTCGGGATAACAAGGAAAAAAAGAAAAATACTTAATTTTAAGGGAAATATATTTTTTTCGAGATAGAAAAAGTTTTGGAGAAACCACAGGGATCTCCTTAAACCTGATTATGTTTTATATCTGAATTTATACTGAAGAGAGAAAAAAAGTCAAAGACGCAAAAAAACTGGGAAAACAACATGACGCCGTTTCGGAGGGTAAAATAGCCACCTACGTCAGAGGTTAAAAATTAGAAGTTTATTTTTTAACCTCTGACATAAGTGGGTATTTTGCTATTTTAGCGTCCGAAACGGCTGAATGGTTGTTTTCACGGTTTCAATAGTGTATTTGTGTTACACTCAACATAGACATAAAGGGAGATATTCATCTCAATGTATCTACATTTCCAATTACTTCAGCAACCCGAAAGAAGTGAGAAATCAAATACACCCACAGAGGAAAATAACAGCAAATCGCAATACATCAGCATCCAACTCCCCTATAACTCCATGCCAATTCCAGTCTACTAGAATAGCCACTCAGGAACTAAAGATATAATGAACTCGGCCAAAAGAAATCCGAACTAAGGCAGCAAGAATGCATCGGCTGGAGCTTCTGTTGTCGCTTAATGGACTGTTTATGTTGGAAGTCAAACGGTACAGCCGAGGTGCATCGTTATTTCGCGCAAGCCCTACCACTTCTCTTGTCCCAAATGAGCACTTCTGATCCCAGTTCTTTGTCTCAAATGAAAAACAGGCACAAAACTCTCCTAATGCAAATGGAAGTGCCTGCTTCAAGCCTGCTTGGTCTGGCTTTGGTCCATAGAGATAGTATACGAAGCATGAGCTTTGGACATGGACTTTCATTGTAATAAACTTGACATTCAAACTAACTTCAAACGGTAGGTCCAAACAGGGCCGCCCATAAGGAGGGGAAAACCCGACAAATGTCTGGGGGGCCCGGAGCCTAGCCCACGATTACCACCATGGTTTTTTTGTCCAAGGATGTACTAGATATTTTTTTATATTCCAAATAAAATGTCTGAGCAGCCCAGACCCTGGTGTCGAGCAAAAAAGTGATTTTTTTTCGCGAACATTGTAAAAATGTAAGAAAAAATCCGATTTCTAGCAATAATTTCCGATTTCACTTTCTATCTTAAACAGTATTTTTATTTTTCATTTATAGCTTCCTCTCAAGAAACAAATTTGTTAAACTGATTCAGCTATTCAATAAGGATTTTTTTTACTTTTCTGTAGTCATGATTTTATACATAAAAATAAAAAAAGGGGGGGCCGTGAAAAAAATTTGTCGGGGGGCCTGGGAGAGCTATGGGTGGCCCTGGGTCCAAATCGTCTTGTTGGTGCGTTTTGATATTTCCACAGAAATATCAAAGCCCTTCAGAAAACCAGATGCCTCAGATTATATCATACGCCGAATGATCGCAGATCGGATTAGGTGTAATATATCAGATCAGATGCCAAAAAATATCAAAATCCTAGCGTCTGGCATCGGCATCAAAAGAAGTACATAACTAAGGGATTGCCACACAGATTTGGCATTGGCACACATTGGCACATTGTCTATTTAGCTTAATTAATTACCATCCCTCTTCAAAATACAGTGGAATAACCCATCTCCACAGCTACCACACTGTCTAATCCCTAAGGTTTTTCTCGTGACGGTAGCTCAGAAATCCACCCGTCAAGGAGACTTCACATTCTTTTTTCCACCCACTTGTTTTGGCCACAGGGTTGTGGTGCCAAAGGTATGTCTTCTCACATTACCTCTATGGCTTGGTCCTTCTACAGTTCACTCAGGGGAGCCAGTGAAGGAGACGTGCCAATAAATGCTTTAGCGTTAAGTGCCTTTCCTACTTTAAAAAGTGTCTCGTGGAGAGTCAGTCATTGTGTGGAAAAGTGTCTCTGAATTTATCCCTGCGCAATCCAAATTAGCTTCGAATAAGTCCTGACAACGACTAACGAGGAGGAGGTCTTGGATATTTTGAAGGCAGGAATTGAGCCATCCAGTTCTATTTTGGCAATCATTCCATAAAGTTCGATTTAGGATTTCTTAAAAGGTGCAGGAGAAAAGAGCGAGCAAGAAGTTTAAAACTATACTTTGTCACAATGAGAGGGTGTATTCACAACTTACGCTCATTCCTATTTTCTAGATTAATGCATAATAGACAAAATTATTGTAAAATTAATCCCTCCAATATTTATAAATTTCAGAGTTGATATGATGAATCCAATGTTTATACTGGTTTGTAACATAGTTTGTTCAGTTTTGTCTGATCGGGATACAGCCTTTCTTTTCTCACCAAAAATAAATAAACTATTAAGAATTCCACGAATATAGTAATGTTTACAGTAACATCTCATAAGATAGGGTTCCAATAAATGGTAATAAAAATTCGACACGCTTTGATAATTTTTAGTCGTTGTTTTGGGTTACTGCTTTTTTATATAGATTTATTTAAATGAGTTATTATTTTTTACTTGAATTTATAAGAAAAAAAACAAATTATCAAAATAGTTTAAAGTATTTTTATCATGAACAGTGGAATTTATTTAGTTTTTATTAATTTGTTTAAGTTGTTTCATTTTATATTAAATATATTCTGTGAGGTGATCAAAGATGTGAGGTGATCTCACATCTTTGGTGATACATAAGAAAAATATTTTCCCTATTTTGTATTCTTTGTTTAATAAAGTTTATAAAGTTGAATTGAATTGTTCATAAATTAGTATATAATTTATAAATAATTCAATTCAAGTCTGTTGAAACACGTTTATCATTCTAAACCCCTTACTTTGTGCTTCCTTTTTTTTCTCTTAAACAATTTCAAGTTTGAAAACACCATCACCTTAACTAGGAATACTTAAAAGAATTCACTGGGAATAAGAAACAACATTCAAAAGGTATATCCACCTGTTTTTAACGACTCTTCAAATAAGGGAACTTCCAAAATAACGATATCCAAATGCAAAAAATTAATTAACAAGATCGCATTCTTTGATGAAGAGAAAAAATATGACCGTTTGCGAACAAAAAAAATGCGGAATCTGGCAGCAGGAGATAAATATGTACCGTCAGCAGAAAGAATAACCGGTAAATGTGGAAATATTTATCCGGAAAAAGGAAAAATCGATAAAACAATGGGAAATGTCGGATACATGGAAATAAATCCAGAAATTAAAATAAGTAGCTACTTAAGCAATTGTTGAAATATTTCATTTTTTATAATTTTTTCATTCGCTGTTTGCCTGTATTTAAACTGCTTTAAAAATTTGCTCTTTTATATGCATTTATAATTAAAGTTTTAATGAGAAACAGTTTAAATGTAATAAATTGACCCGAAGAAGATCTTAAATTATTGAAACTGAAATACTAAATGAAATCTACATTTTAATAAAATTTGTGGGGGGTTTTGCATGGTAACTTACGAGATATCATTAACAAGAATGCGAATTCCGCACTGGACAGCAATGCATTTAAAGTATAAAAAATTCGCACGTATCACATAAATATCAACTATAATATAAATAAGACTGTAAAATTAAATAGTAAGCTAAATGGATACTATGATTAAATCTAACATAATTGTTCGCTTAACCCTTCCACTCCTAGTCTCAAATTTTCCATAGGATTCTATGGAAATTTCTGGCAGGATTAAATCGAAGTGAAATTGAATAGAGTTGAGTTTGAATTCATTTTCAGGATTTGAGCATTTTTAGTAACATGGAAAAATTAGTTTAGATTCTTCTGCATAATGGGATACTTTGATCAGGAGAAGAAGACTACAACTGTCGTAGAGGAGATTTATTATAACAGAGCGTTGATTGGTTTGTCGATAGGACGTATTTCCTAATCCGGTCGCTCTGCAAACGTTCTGATTGGTCCATGCAATGGTGTTTACCCTACAACATGTGACCCCTGACGTCAGATGAAAGTATCCCATAAGCTTATTTTGTTGTAATTTGTGCTTAATGTAGTTCACAGAAGGGTAGTTCACAGAAACTTTATAATTACAAATTTACAATTCCGAATAAAAGTTTTCTAAATTTGAAAAGACGTCTCATTTCAATAGCATATTTCCGGTTAATTTAACTTGCCCTAAGTACAAATAGGACCGGATAAATGAAGAGTATAACTCGAAAACGCATCTCATATACATACCTTATGTTGGTGAAGTTTAAAAAACAACTTGTTTGAGGGCGGGATTCTTCCGGAAAAGTAATGGGAAGAGGACACCTCGCCTTACACCCAAACTTTACCATCGCCATTTTCTTCCTTGTGCCAGAGCTGCTTGTTATCCGTTAACAAGCAAAAATACAGCTTGAAACATGAATCCAATAACCGAACTTTTCCAATTAAGGCATTTTTAAGGGATGCAGTTCAGGAGAAGGTAAAAATTACATTTCTGGAACTCAAACCAAAGGAGGATATTATTGCATCGAGATATGAATAGACTTCTTGATTTCAAGTCTTGAATAAAAGTAGA
The DNA here is from genome assembly GCA_024610705.1 of Tetragnatha versicolor. Lineage (NCBI taxonomy): Eukaryota > Metazoa > Arthropoda > Arachnida > Araneae > Tetragnathidae > Tetragnatha > Tetragnatha versicolor. The sequence continues at coordinate 54,090,413 of JANDEH010000009.1, forward strand.
AGTTAAATTCCTTTTTTTTGATTGAACGAAAATGTTGATACTATTACTAACGTGTTAAAAGTAGTTGTAACTTAGTTAGCACGTTCATTTTTATCGTATAGAGTTCTCTTTGTGTATTTTGTACGTAGGTATTGTAATAATAATGTAGGTTAGAAAAGACATACGTACATCATTGGGAAAACTGTGGATACCTTAAATATTTTTCAAAAAGCTAATAAAACCAGTTCATTGTGTGAACTTTACCTCTTAAATCCACTAATAAAAATAACAGCTAACATTATAAAAAGTATATTAATATTTACATACAGACATTAAATTTGAGATATAATCAAAATGAGAATTCCTTAAAGTTTAAGAACTTAAATTTCATATTATATTGATAGTTATTTGTGCTTAGCGGTTCACTATTTTTGAAAATTCATCAGCAAAAATTTTAAGTCCCATGAGTGCGGATAAATATATTAGTAGTTTGTGAATGAAAAAAGTTAAAATAACTATATAAAACCTATTAATGGAGTCCATATAGCCATTGTGTAGACCGCAGATACCGTTGATGTTGATTGCTGTGAATTAAATTCCAAGAAATATATATGATTCTTTCAGTTTGCGAAACTTCTATATTTGCTTAGCTATGGAATCATAATTCTAATACCTTGAGACAATACCACTGTACCATCTACCTCCGCTAAAAACTCATCTATTTCCAAACGGACGGATTCTATGAACAGCCGACATCGCCTAATTTCCTTTATTTACTCGCACATAAACTTTACTTGGAAATATTTTGATCCGCAAAGCACTGGCGCGCATACCAAACCCAAAGCGGTTACGATGAAACACGGCTAATGACAGGTTTCCGTGGGATTAAATTACACAAACTGGTTAGAACCTTCCCACCCATTGTAAACCGCCGAATTTACCAGGAATCCCTTTCTCAGGCGATTTCTAGACGATCACATTGCGTTCAGAAAAAAAACAAGAACAGGAAAGTGCACCTGAATTTCGGAACTTAAGACTGTTATCAAGTGATGAGCTTGGTCGTAGAAAAATATCCATCTAGTTTTTTATTTCGCCTTACTACTGAGAAGATGGTAGGGTAAGAGCCTCTTAATTTATATCCGAGGCCGGGCGGCTGGGTTAGCGTGAATTTACATCGAACTTTGCTGTAGTACATTACATGGCTGAGTGACTCACTATGGGTAGTGGAAGACTCCTATTTCATTTTCTCAGAAAAAAAAAGGATTTGGACTCTATTACTGTGTTTTCAAAAATATTTAGGATTATTTTAAATTAGAGTATTTATATAACATCTAGTAAATCAGTTTCAAGGATAGTTCAAAATTTTTAATATACCTACTCTAAATCTAAAAAAACGCGTTTATTTACAACTAACCAAATGTTTTAAACGGGTTATGGAACTTTTAAGAACGATTCCATTTCTGACTGAGACGTCACCAGACTGAATTCTTGCATCCTTTAATTACTTATACTTAATATTAAGTATTTTTAGGTGGTTTTGTTGGTACAATTCAATTTTCAGAAGCAACAAAATTACTTAAATCTAAATAAAACCACTTTCAGTTAACAAAAAAATACGGCATGACATCAAAGGGACATGAATTAGATCTACCTCTCATTATTACAAAGTTTCTTGATTGTCCTCGTAATTTTAGAACAACTGAATGTAGTTAGCCATACATTAAAAAAATTAGTGGAATTTTGGGGAATTTTATTTTTAACTTTGTTATTTTTTTAAATTGTTCTATTGATGATCAATTAGAACTAAAAAATAGTATATAGTTAAAACTTGAAACTAGACTATTCGTCAACTTTCATGAGGAATTTATCCTAATTCATATGATTAGGCGATTGAACTGAAAATTATGATTTTTCTAACTTAACACTTGATTAGGAATAAAGATTCTGGTATATTCCCTCAAACACCTGCATTCATAACAGAAAAGAAATTGAATCAGGGCGCAGAATTCATCCATGAAAAACACTGAATCAGGCGAAAAGGGTCAAAAGCGTAGAAAGACAAGCAATCGTTTACAAGCGATGTAGTACTTTGCATATGCATGGGCTTTTTAGTAACACATGGTGACACCTTTATCTCCGAGATCTTTCCTTTATTTAGAGTGCTTGAATAAGAATTACGCCGGGTGTCAAAGACCTGCCATAACACATGGGCAGTGAATGTGTGTCAGAAAAAAAGGACTGTGAATGAGCGTTTATTTATTTCCGAGTGGAACGAAGACAGTTCAGAAGGAAATTCAGCCGTTCCCTTTGGTGCCTAGGTAATAACAAAGAGGAAATTGAACAGATATAAATGCATAAAGAAGTGAAGGCGAATTTAAATGTGCGTCTCTCTCGACAAAGAGATACTTCGTGTCTACCTCGGACGTCCATCGCAGCAACTTGTTATGGCGGGTTATCTCGCTGAATACAATGTTGCGTTGAATTGATAGCGGTGTTAGAAGCGAAGAAGGGATATGGCATGGGTGACCTCATTCTGTCAGGACGGGATAGTCTCCTGGTAGGAGATCGAGTGGTAAAGATTACGAGCAGAAGAAATTAGAAAAAATCGATAATTGTGTGATGAATAGTCAAAATCCGATCAAAATTTATTTTTATATCTATTCCCTTCATATATATCCATAATTTATTGATATATTCATATTTATAAAAGGCGATTTTATCCGATAATTTCAAAAATATTCTGAGGATTTTTTTTGTCAGGAGCGACATTTATTTTTTAACAACAAGCGAAAAAATTACCCCTTTTAATCATTCACAGTTTTCAACCATCAACCAATACTATTTTGTGATTAATACTTTTTAACAATTTGTTTTTATTCCATTTTTCCTCTAAAAAAATCAATATCCTACACTGTAAAAAACTGTAGAAAAACAGAAAGTTTCAATAAAAATGACTTCCTGTTTACAGGGATATTCTGTCATGTAACATTCCCACCGCACTTCTATTTATTTTATGTAGAAAACAGCTTTTTTCTAGTTTTTTAGGTTATCTGTACTTAAACAGAAAGTTTCAGTTCGTGGAGAAAGAAAGAACATCTTCGGATAATTTCTACTACTAATCAAATACAAATACAAATCAAGTCGACCAACTACAGGCGTAAGCCCAGCAAGGTTGTTCCAGTCTTTTTAACCCAAACAACCGGAATCCCAGTATCTGCCAATTTTCCTCTTGAACTCGTTTACCCCACTTGAATTTACAATTGTTTCAGGCAACGCATTCCATCTATCCACTACCCTATTAAAAATAATGCTTTCTACAATCCGTCTTAAATTTGACTTTATTCAATTTGAAATTGTGACCCCTTGTTCTATTACCTGTATTTAAATCTAGTCCCTCTGTCTCCCCTGCTTTACCATTTTAAAAAGTTGAATCAAATACCCTCTAATCCTTCTTTTCTCTAGAGTGAACATATTTAGCTTTTTTAATCCTCCCTCATAACTTAAACTGGATATACCCTTGACCATTTTAGTAGCCCTATCCTGAACCCTTTCAGGAACCCTTTTTTTAAGTATGGAGACCAAAACTGAACAGCATACTCTAGATGAGGTCTCACCAAGCCTCTGTATAGTGGCAAAATAATATCTTCGGACCTTGAAGAAACATTTTTTACTGTATCCCAATACATTATTGTATAATAATAATATATTATTGTAATAACTAGCTGAAAATTAAAATATTAAGATGCACTTAAAAACAAAATTCACATTTTGAATTAAACTTAAGAGTAATTTTTGACCCGTGAGTTTGTGTATTACTTCAAAATCCCTTCAATAACTAGTAGACGACGCCTTAGCTTAAGGGGATTTATTAAGTTAGAAATTACTAAATAATGTCTAATTTCGTTATTAAATATTGCCTCTTTTATAATATTATGTCGCTGAAGTAATTATTATTTATAAACATGGTTAATAAAATGTATAAAAACATCAGTGAAATTAATACACACATAATTTTTCCGATATAATGCCCCAATAAATTTATTAAATCAATTAGCATTTTTTCCCATTTGGTTCACTGAATATATTAAATGACATTAAACGTCACACCGCAACAGGTTTGAAAGGATTAATGTTACTGTGATTAATTAAATCTCTTTCATCAGTGTGAAACTAATTCACCATAATTCGTTTTAATCGTGAATAATTGTAAATAAAATCAGCTTCGGAATTTCAATATAATTGCTTTTGGAACAACACATTTAATGATATTCATTCTGCAACAAGTAAGATGTTTTCGATTAAATTAATTAGTGTACATTGAGTCTTATTCTTGTTAATATGCTAATACTTACAGTCTTAAAGTTACTTTTTACTCGTTTTTTCAGTGCTTTTGTTCATCTATCTCATCGGAAATGAGCCAAGAAATTTTACCGTACCATTTAGAAATGATCAAAATGTATTAAAAATATGCGCGGTATCTAATTTAACATAGATAATTCTTCGTAATTATGAATAGCAATAAGTTCTATTTAAGACCCAATTTTCAATAAGCTATAATGGAAAATAGTATTGAAATAATTTTTAACGCATAATATGCGAAAATTATTAGTACAAATTGAACCAGTTATTTCTTACAACCGATTTTTTAAATGGGTGGTAAATAACACTTCAATATAAGATCCAAATATAATTCTTAGTTTTTTTCTCTAATTTCAATGTAAATTTTCAAAAAAAAATGGAAGAAAAACTATAAAATAAAAAATATTAATATTTAAAGAATGATGTTTTGAAAAATTTATAGCAATTGATTTAGTTAAGAAAAACAATTTGATACCTCAATACACACATTCTTATTCTAAAACACTATGAACTCAATACTTAATCAAAAGAACTTTATTGCTTAAATTCGACATTAAATTTTTTTAATTTAACCTAACACAACAAAAATTGAATTTTATTTCAAAATTCGACACTAAAAATAGATATTCAAAATGGAATTTATAAATTGATTATAAATAATTTAGTATTACAAAAATTCAAGGAAAATGATGCATTTTATAAATTTACACAAGCATTATAAAAAATGGGTAAAATAAAGCGGAATTTTAAATCCAACCTCAAGAGGAAATATTCTTTGATTTTTACCACCCAGGTAACAGTAACGAGTTGAACTAATATTTAACAACTAACTTATAATACTAGCAAACTATGAACACATACAACGTAGTGCATATTAACTTGTTATAGCTGATTTATATTTTTAGGGTAAAATAAAATGCTATACCGATTTAATATTACACAAAATGACTGCAACGCACTATCAGATTATCGTAAAAGAATAAAATTGATGGACAGATAGACGGTTGTCCTGATAGAAGTTTTTTTTTCCAAATTAATTGACAGGATTTAAAACCAGAGAAAAGTTTAGACAGTCCTTACTTCACAATGCGAACTGGGCAGCTGAAGTTGAAAGATTCTGACTTTTATCCCAAAGGAAACAAAGACTTCCAGAGAAGACATCAGCCAATTAGAAAACTTGCTCCGAAAATAAAGGTGTATTTCTAGAAAAATACTTATTTTCTATGACGTCAGCTCAAATACAAACAAAAAAACAAAAGCCGTACATGTCGAAAGAAAATTGTGAGCACTTAAATGCATCTGGGTTTGGCCCAATTACAAAAGTTTTCACACCGCTGAAAATTATTTGAAGGCTTTTTTCTTCTATTCCTCCATGAGTGTCAGTAATCTTCGATATCTGCGAAAAAGACGATAGCCAAATTAATTTCGGTGTTCTTGTCTTGTTCTTATCTCTTGGAATTCTGTTCCAAGTACGTGCTTTGGTTTCAAAAAGGCTTCCTGCAGATATTCCTAATGAAAAACAAATCTCAAAGCTATTGTATCATAATTCGCTTTAAATCCCTCATTTCTTTTCTCGTGTAAAATGTGTTCTTTTTATCGTAACTTTCACTGAATGCATTAACCGAATTAATTTCGGAAACGTTCTTTTTGGGGGAATTCCTTTTCAGGAATGTGAGGATTGGCTTGGATTTAGCTTTGTATTAAAACATTCTAATAAATGCATAAACTTGTAAAAATATTTGAAAAGAACCTTTAACAATGCAAGATAGGTAATAATACAAATTTGTCGAGTGTAAAAACCAAGTTTGTTTGACAGTTTTTCAAAGTAATAATATCGGAACATTTGTATAACAATTTGTGTAAATAAAGGAAAATTAATTCGTGATATATTTTGATTTAATAAGTAAAGACTTTTCATTGTAAATCTGTTTCTTTGCTTTAAGGATGAGTTTAGGAGATGCAAATCAGCATATAATTTAAACACAAATGGAAATATAGCAATGACTTGAAATAACAATAAAAGTAAAATTTTTAAAATGCTAAGAGTATCTGAATAATAAAATTAACACTGGGATTAAAAATCTGGAAAATTAAAAAACTCGATCAAAATAGCTTAAATTTTTGTTAATTTTACTTTTCCCCCGCAAAATTTACTTACTATATTAGTTGTTCCAGAAAATCATATGAACTGATCAATAATCCGGGGTTTTAATTTACCTAATTTTTCAACATAATTTTAAAACCACTATAATAAAATTATCAGCCTGCATGAGATGTATAAATATTATTCTTACAAATACACTAGTTCAAATAAGTGGGCTATCATAACCGAATCTTAACTTATTTTGATCCAGGTATGTCTGAGAAAATAAAATCGTATTCCTGGTTTTACTTTGCAGTAAATAGGTAAATATAAAGGGAAAGCATAAAACTTTTCTCATTCTGGAACTTCAGAATTTCGTGAAAGCTTTATATTCAAAACGAACATGATTGATGTTGTTGATATGGATCAATCATTAAAAAACACTCTTATCTAAATCGGTAAAAACAAAGAAAAATCGCAAATTCCAAGAGTGGAGCCGATGAAAAATCTTTCAAATTCCAATCTCTAACAAGCCTTGTCGAAAATGATTTATCTGCAGTCTATCTAATGACATCGTCTCATTTGCAGTATTTGTGTGGAAGTGGAGGGTATAATGCAGCATTGTTCTTAGGAAGACCTAAGTGCAGGGACGGTCTTGAAAACTAATGTTACTTCAAATATACTGAGGCATTTACGACGGTAATTTGTTAACCTCAAGGACAGCGTTTATCACATGAATCAAGCATCTGCATAAAACTCGCTGGTAGGTTATCTAGGTTCCATTTTCTATCTTGTTAGAAAGATAATTTTGTTTTATAAATCGCATGTGTGTGTTTAAAACTTCATTAAGATTATAGGGAGAAATTTTGAAACCGATATGTCATTTGATATCGTGTGAAACTGTAAATTTTAAATAATTTAACTTTAAAAACACCTAACTATTTAATAGTGTATAATCATAAATCCTAAGCATAGATTGACAGTGAAAATATTCATCTCCATGTTTAATATTAAAAGTTCAAAGAAAAATACTTATAAGGTGTAAATTTCTAGCATAAAAAACAGGTAAAAGCTAGAGAGAGTTAATTTAACACTCTTTTTACTTTTAATAGGCCTTACAAGTAATTTAAATCTTTAACTCCTTAAAGTATACTTAAAATTATTAAAACATAAGTAATCATTATTATGGATAGTGGAAATACTTAATAATATAATTTCACATATTTTGGGTATAAGCTAGGTCTTTAAAAAACAATAAACATAACAAAAACCTTTTTAAAAGAGATATAATTTTAGGTTATATAAGATTTTAGAATTTAAAATGTGGAAAGTGGTAAACTAAAATAAAACAAACGATATATATACATACTCCGTTTACAAGTAAAAAAAGGTATTTCGTATTTACGTAAACCACCAGGACTAAGCTTTTTGAGACAGACATATTTCATGGTTTTATTAATTTGCAAAGACAAATTTTAAACAAATGATATGAGACTAAGATATTTCAAGAAGACCCGTTGATACTTCCAATAACCTTGTATCAAAGGAAGCAAATAAATATCTGGATCACTCCAGAATAATGTACCACTAATCCTAAAGGCTGGATCCCTTTATCTTTCAATGCACATCTAGACAGCCCTAGACGACCAGACATCTTGACGAGAATAAGCTGAATCTAGATTATCTCGTCTAACAGTTAGTCTATCAATATCCCCATTTATAGCATCACCTTGGTATCCGCTGTTTCTTCCATTAACCGACGGATACTCCATGTAATTATGATCTGGTGTTACAAAAATTATGGCCAGACTTGCGTCTGTCTTTGGTAGACACATTAAACCCGAGATAGGATGATTTCATCAATCAGATTAGTGGTTATATACCCCAAGTTCTAACAACTAGTTTTGGTATCCAATTATGAATTCTTGCTTATTTCCAACCTTTTTTGAGTTGATTCGACGGCAAGGCTCGTTTTATAGAATTTGTATGAAAGAAGAATTTTTTAACCACTTAGTGGGGATAAGACTGATTGAAGCTTTAAATCATGTGAGTTAGTTAATTATTTTATAAATTTTTAGTGGAATAAAATGTCACAGATGATTATACATGAAAGTTACTTTTGTCAATATATTTAACATTCTTGAATTAACAAATAAGTAAGCTTAAAAAGATTAATTATATCAATTATGTAATTACAAATTTAACGGTGATTCCAGTATTTAGTATTACCGTTAATAAGAATATAGTAGAACTTATAAAAACCAGAGGAATGTCAAAGAGTACGCTTTTCGAAAGCTCCTAATGGTCGCAAATGGGGCATTGTTTTATATTACCCATGAGTATTCGAGATTTGTTTTGTTTAAACAGCAGATTAGATATAAAATAACACCATTTTACCATCTTGCAGAGATCTATCGATGGTTTTGTGGTAATATCTGCATTAAAGAATCTTTTATTCCCAATTGCCCTATTATTCCTGTAAAAAACATCCCGATTTAAATAAAACTCAAACAGAGCATCTCAAACCTGTTGGCCAAAATTACCCTTCCAAACCATCGAGCAATAGATCGTCTTCAAATAATAAGAGGTGACAGCACTAACCACACAAGGCTTGACAACATCATAAGTCATCTGTACGGGATTGCATTCATGTCAGAGTAATGAAATAATCGAAAGATAATTGCGCAATTACATTTTTCCAGTTTATTTTGCTTTGTTTTTGAAGGGAAGAAAAACTTATTTGTCTTCGGAAGGAAGCATTTCGAGATTAGTTCAGCTCCTTCCTTTGTTTTTCAGATTTCGTTTTCAAGTTTCCCAAGAGAGGGGAAAAACGCTATACTTATCCGTCATTATTACTGCTAATTGCCTCGAAGAGCAGCTAGTTTGTGTAAATAACAAACGGGGGCTATATGAGGAAGGGATATTAGAAACTGTTTTCCTTTTCGCTGATTACATTTAAAAATGATGAATGGGGTTTTAATGACCCGAAGTAATTTCTGCCCGATATAATTGTTAATGGAATTCTCCGCGGAGCTCAATGTGAAAAACTTTTGTCGTACGTCTGCAATCTGAGGGTTACTAAGTATCAAATAAAAGAAAAAGAGAGTTCTAGCAAAGCTTGAAATAAAACTTTTGTTAAATGCAAAAATAATTTCATTTTGGGTACAATTAATTACTCGACTGTATTTAGGGTTTCTCTTAAAACGAGTTAAAATCTAGTTATAGTTACCTTAAAATTCTACCTTATATTTTTTTGGATGTCTGTCGGCTTTAAAAAAATTATATTCTTATTTTAAATGGACGGAATGGATACTTTAAATAATTAATTCTCAGGTTTCTATTATTTTACAGAGTTAATTTTAGTTGTCCTGTTACACATTTAATGGAATCCGTAACTTTTGCTTGAAATTACTATCACTGTTTCAGTTTATAGTTTGATTTCAAGTATTTGATGCCTAAATTTAGATCCTATTTAGTATCCATGTACAGTACAGGGTGTCCTAAAAAAGACTGACACATTTTAAAAATTAATAACTAAAACTAAAAAAAGATAAAATTACGTGTTTTGTTGAATCCTACACCCAAGACTCCCTAGATTAGGATGTAACAAACCGCGTACTTTTATCTTTTTCAGTTTTAGAGTGAATAGTTATTGATTTATTAAATGTGCCAGTCCTTTTTGGGATACCCTGTATAAGGACGATAGGAGATCTATCAGATTTGTCCATTACAAATTCATAAACAAGTAACTTTTTAAACAAATGAAGGTGTGCATTTGAAAATTTATGAAAAGTTATCTTTTAAGGAGAATTTTTAAGTATCATCCTATCAAATTTTTTACTATGACGCTTTCTGAAATTATCTTCAATAATTATGAATAGAAAAAAGTTTTATGCATTATTGGTTTATTAGTTATTAGTGCACTTGTTTATACTAGTCACTGCTATTGAGAACCCCAAAAAAATTGCAACATAACATACCATTCTAATTTTTCCAATGCATGAAATCAAGTTTCGAGTAGCTCATCCCAGGTAAGTGTAACGGAATCCTAAACAAAAAAGGAACAGACATAACTCAGATGCACCATCAAAAAGATGAGTAAAAATTCCAGCGTCTTCCATTTGCTTTACGAGCAGGGCTGTCTAAAAGTAGCAACTCTATTCCATCTACTGCTATGTGATGCGACCAATGCTTCCGGAAAATATTGTGATTTGAAAGAGCAATAGAAAGGCATTTACCATAAAGTTCCCTGGAACTGAGGGTAATTTGGACTAGGGAGAGCACGTGTCGTTCTACCGCTGGGGTATCAATATTTTAACAGGTCCGATGCGTTTTCAAGCTTTTTTGGAATTTCTGAAGATTTACTGTACAGTAAGAGTACAGTGAATATTAACTGGAATGTATTTTACATTTTTCCGCCGTTTCTTAGATATGTTTCTTATTTGCATATTGATATTTGAGGAAGGATTTTATGAATGAATGAAGCAAGTCTAATGAATGAATTTATTTCGTTTTTTATATTCCCATAAAATTATTATAATATTGAGAGTGTAATGAAATGAAGAACGATACAAGATATTACCTCTCGAAGCATGATTTATGAACTTTAGGGCAAATCTGTCAGAAAATTTCGACCTTTCAACATGAAGCTTTGCAATCTTTAAGGTCTTCAGTATTAAAGCAATATTCTATTTGCCTAATCTTTTTGAACTACGACATATTTTAAATAAAAAAGGGTGGAATTTTGTCTCGGTTTAAAACAAAAATAAATTTTCTTTAAACGATAAAAACTTTTAAGTTATTTATATGTGATATGATTTTTATGAATAAAAATTAAGCTCCATTAGTTTCATAAATTTTAGAAGTTCAAATTAGTTTTTTAATACCTAGAAGCTAACATCTTTTCTTTAAATAGTCCTTTCCAAAAAGTGCAAATTTGTTTTGGAGCCTAAACTCTTTCTCATTTTCTTGACCTCACCATGAAATTACCCTAAAGCCACAGGAATGCCAAGATTAGAAAAAGAAGCTAACGCATTACTAAGGCCTCTAGGAATAAACATTTAAATTGCTCGTGTCCTAAATCCCCCTTTTAATTTTCTAGTAAATCTACAAACTTAAGAGAAGGACAAAATTTGGGAAGAAATTTGGAGTTACCAAATCACCCACTTTTGTCTCCATTTCGTCGCAAAAACAACTTGAATGTTTCGGGGCGAAAAAATTAAATGTCTAACAACTTTTCCCACTAAACTTGGGTAATTACAAAAAATAATAAAAGAAACCGAAGAGCATTAGTCATTTAACTCGCCACTAAGCATCAGAGAAAATCTTTGGTCTAATTGCTTTTTTATTTGCATAAGACCCGATGTAAAATGCAGGCTACAGGGTTTTAAACAAGGCAAGAAGCCTGGAGTTTAATGCGGAAAAAAATTGAGCAAATAAACCAAACTAACAGATAGAACTGCCGTCAACAATAGTTTAGGTCATGTTCCTTCAACGGTCTCTACTGGTCGCTACCAACTAATTACTCTTTTGTGTGATAGAAAAAAGTTGAGGCCTAAAAAAGTTGACGTTTTTTTCGCAACCTTTACTTTTCGCTCGTTAAGCCTGAAGATGACGCTTCGGTGTTGCCATCCCCGTAGAGAAAACTTCGTCCTCAAAGTTGCAGAGGGCTATGTTGAGTGTAATTAATTTAAAGGTTGTGTTTTTTTTCTACCAAGGGTAGTGATGTTTAAAAAAAGAGAATGGAACGGTTTAAAAATTAGGGGCTTTTTTACAGGGCTTTCAAGCTTCTAAGTTTCGAGGGTGTTTGATTGTAAAGCACGCAGGTGTAATAGTCTTTGGCAAATTAGCTAGTCTTCTCACCTTTTTTACGGCCAGATCAAACTAATAATTTCCTTAAGCTTTAACAGAATTCTTGCGTGAACAGTTAGATATAATGTCCGAGGAGGGATTAAATACATTCTTACCAGTTTTTTTTAGTAATAGTTTCTTCACAATGGTGTTCTAAAACCCTCTTTTCTAAGGTTTTAGACTTTTAATGTCACCTTTTAATGTTTTTCTAATTAGAATCGAGTTTTTAACTCGCAATTTTAAAACAGTTTTTTGAAAAGGATAATTAGTACTAAAAATGCTTACTTACTTTTTTAAGTTTTTGAGAACGAGAGTGTGTACATTTTTATATCTTTTTATAGTAATTAAAATACAACATTGAAACCACATTATCAAATCAAATTATTCTAAAAAGAGTGTATTGTAGGATGGATTTTTATGAAGAATTTTTTCCAGAGAAGAGAAATCAAGTATCAAACCTACAAAACCTTCAACTGTAAAGCAAGCCAACAATCAAAAACATTATATCTATCAATAGAGGATCATGAAACTAAGTACATAACCCCTGAATTTCAAAACTGCATGCATCCGACTAAAAAGTTAGAATACTCTTATACTATATGGAATTAAAAATGTAAAACTTATTTAATAAAATGTCATATGACTTAAGAAATATTCAAATTAGTTATGGTTTAGGATTTGAGGGGTTCGAGATTTGTTCCCCACAGAAATAAATATGTTTATAGTTGATGTTCACTAAAATTTTACAAACCATGTGCTCTTTTTTCATCAAACTTTAAAAAAGGAAGAATAAAAAATTCAATGTATTTTATTATAATACTCTACTTTTAAAATAATCATTTACTGGTTTAAAAAAATATTTGTTTCTAGAAAAAAAACAGTCACCAAAACACTGCCCTCGCATCGAATAGTCGTTCATACCCGTGTGTTTTCCCTTCCATTGTAGAGATGAAAGGCCTCAAAGAAACTCTCGTTAATCACTTAAGTCGTTTACACCCCATCCAGGTATATTCCTTGATCTGACTAGAAAAGCACATTTGGAAGCGTAAGCCCTACAGGGTATGGCCAGGAATTTCTGGAAAGGGGAAATCTTATCGTATAAACAGAATATGCTTTCAAGACGCTTCGAAGATTAGCCTCTTCACATATACGCATCCTATGGGGGGACGTATATAAATTTTAAACAGAAACTTTTAGGTGGAATATAGTGAAAATAGTTTTTAATTTTGAATATTTATATTTGAATTCCGTATGTTGTTGAAGTAATGCAATTTTACGAGGTTTTTTTACCTATCCATCTTTTTTTATATAAAATTGGTGCTTACTTTATCATTCTTCTATATTTTTAGAACAAGTAAACCTTTTTCTTCAGTATTTGGGGGGGATTTTGCCTTCATTTTTATATTAAAATGTAGGGTTATAAAATTTTTTCTGCTTAGAAAAATGTCTTTCAATTTCAATAACCAATAAAGAAAGATTTGTACCTAATTCCTAGTTCATCGAAACAATTTTTTTCTTTTGTAAATAAATTTTTTTATAATTACAACTTTAATAAACAACGCTAATGATAAAGTTCCAACAAAATTTTTAAGAAACTATAAGCAGCTTTTTTTAAATAAGCTCTAGGCTTATGATTTTTAAAAATTTCCTGTACCTACTTAATATACTCATAAAAATGTATAATGTCTTATATAATAAATTAATAAGTATTGAAACGTTTAAATGTATATCCTTTCAACGTCTCAACTATTAAACAAAAAGTTACTAAAGCTGTCTATTCTAAAATATTTAAGTTCAATTCTTTTTATGACTTGTTTATCTGAATCATATTGTTTAAATCGATGTTTAAAAAAATGATTTTATAAAGAAATAAATTTCCTGAATAAAAACAGCATTTAAGGATGGACCATTTCAAATAGCTGTAACTGTAACTTCTGGTCATTACAGTGTATAGAATAGTGTTTATGTTTTTTATAGACAAAAGGCGTCAATTTTTCAATCAACACGCTTGCCGTATCGGATCCAATATCTTTTCTATCTCTTTTATAGGAATTCAATCTTTAAATCCTAACTCATTGAATATTGCTGTCTCTTTTTTTTCCTTTTCATTATTCTTGTTTATGAATATCAATATATTCAAAAGAATTCGAGAATATTTGGGAATGAGGCAATTCAGGGAAAAGGGGGCTGGTATTTGATGAATTTATTATTTTCGTCTTGAGATTTTCAGAAACGGCATGGAGTAAACAAATTGCGGAAAACTCGTATGCTTGGAAGAAATTGCTTTTTGTCTGTTGTATCAATATAAAACAATTCGAAATCATATTAAATGATTGTTAGAGTTAAAGCAAATAAAAATGCCCTTTCATTGATTTCCTGAAGAATGTTATTGAATGTCGCATTGGTTTTTTTTTCAAAAAAGGATGATAGTTTATATCTTAACTAGCAAGTTCTAACGTCTTCTTAATTTTATATTGAAGCATACAAAACTAATAAGGGAGGCGTTTTTAGTTTTAAAATTGGTTAAAGTTTCTCATTATATGTTTAAAATACAAGACAGATTAGCTTGTACTATTATAACTTAATAAGGGAAAAATACATCAAGTACAAAGTAAATTTAGGCTTGTGTCATACCTGGCGTTCATAAGACGTGACATCGATCCATCACCATTAAAAAACGATTAAGATAGTACCAGGAGGAGGGGCGATCGGAGTGGACTCGAGGGGGCGATATAGTAGATAACTCCTGATGATAAAAGATGACACCCGTTTTCCTCCGCTGCAGGAATAATCTACTACATCGTCCCTCGAGTCCCCTCCTCTCCTCCCCTTATCGCTCCTCCCATTGACAGTGTGAGTTATTGGAGCGACTGCTATAAGAAGTCCGGTCTGTCATGACCCTTAGGGACTTCATAAAGATCACTGTGTCTTCAGAAAAAATCTTCTCACTGAAGCTTTTCAAAACTTAAATATTTAATACAAGGATAAACTAATAATAGTAAAAACTTAACTGTTTTAAGGGATCAAAACTTTAAATTCATTTTACTTAAAACCCACAGCATTTCCCTTTTATATAAATATTTCTCTTAAAAATTTTACGGTTAAGTTTATTCAAAACAGAAGAAATCAATACTATACTGCATCAATCGCAATTCCCGATAATTCCTAAAAATTACCAAAACCAATAACCCAACCATTAGTACAAGTTCTCAATATTTCCATTCCAAAGGCAACTGACCAACCTACTGAACCCTCAAGCTATTCCTCTAGTTGTGCAAAAGGGCTTATAAGTCAGTCCCATTCACTACAGCCCCCGATCGGACTGTACGGTATACTTCCAATTTGCTAACTCGGGACTGATCAATATCCCGGCAGTCCGCATAGCTTCGGTATCCGTCCTCAGTTGACTCTCCTATCCTCGATCAGAGTCATATCCCCCCATAGAGATAGGCGGTGCCGTGCATGCATACAGTGTCTCTATTGAGCCATATTGAGTTCGTAGTCTATTGTATTCCGTGATCCAATCAGGTCCAACGAGACCGAGTTTACAGACATGTAAGCACTCGTAATTGAACGGGTCGCCAGTGCTCAGGCAAAATATTTCGCTATTCAGTTGATATACACGTGCCATATTGGAGATCTATTGGTTGGCGTGTTTTGAGGGGTCAGAGGCGTGAAATTGATTCCTATCTATTGGTGTAGGTGATTTCTTTATGCTGTGTTCGAATATTGGAAAGAGGAAATTTGAGAAGTAATGCCACAGAGTAATGTGAAATTGTTAAGATGTCCTTTAGGCTGAAGTGTTGACATTAAGCTGCACATGATTAGGTTTTGTAATAAATATATATGAAACAAGGTGCTTTAACTCATGTATCTTTCATACACTTTATATTCGTTTCATTTCTTTTAAGAAAGTAATAAATGAAATTGAATAGGGTGGGTAAAATGGGTCACTTTTAAGGTACTTTCACATTCTAAGTTTTATTTCGTCAAAACTATTACTTTTTAAGGATTTCTTTCAATTGGATCTTGACATTACATTCCTTCAAAAGCATCAAAATAATGACCTATTTTACCCCAACGTGGAGTAAAATGGGTCTCATTGCAAAAAGATGTCAATACATATTTATTACTAAATATACATGAAAATGAGAAAAAAAATCGGCTAAGCCGTTTTTGTATGAAAAAATTTGTTTTGAGTTGTACTTTAATGAAATTGTATTGTTATAATAGATAAAATATTTTATTGATATAGTAGTATATAGTATTCAAGTATGAAAAAAAACCTTTACCTATAAATAAGAAATATTAGGAATATCTCATAAATAAAGTTGGAATCTTTGTATTCAGTGTTTTATTTGTAGTCGTATCATCACACTTCATAAAAATATTTAAAAAACGAGTCTTGATCCAGTTTACGCCACAGAAAACAAACAGATGCGTCTTTTTAATGCTTAGAGCACCTTCAAAAATCCAATCTTTCCGATTACGCAGCAGAGAAGCGACCCAGAGAAACACCGTAGGGTGTTTTGACATCCATCCTCTTTTATTGCCTTATCTCCGTACTATTGAAAAGTTAATGAAGATAACAAGACACCATATTTTACTTTTCCAATAAAAACCTTTTTATTCCCGATCTTATGAAAGAGGAAAGAAAACCGACTGAAAAATTCACCGCTCAAATGAAATCTTGAATCGCATGCTCCAGAATCGCAGCCTTTGTATCAAAATCAAATTTACAAGCGCTTGGTACTTATTGTCAGAAAGAAAAAACCGTAACTTAGAGTGACTGGGAAATAAAACTTTTATGAATAAGAAAAATGCAATAATACCCAATCAAGACAGAAATACCGTGTTGGGCCGTGTAAAAACTTTATCGTGCAGCCTTGAATGCATATAATACGATATGAATAAATATTTAACTAAGAAAGAATCATCCCGAGTTGTCATTGTTAAATTCCTATGGGTTTCAGCGTCAAACGCTTTCAACCGGAGTTTAAGGATTTTTTAAAAAATTTTCTCGATGTATGGTATAAAAGAGATAATACCTCGAAATTATGCTAGAGCTGCTAGATTCGATTGATCTTAAACACGGATTTTGAGTTGTTTTCTTTTTGTCAATATTTTCATTCGGAGCTCTGGACAAAGCCATTTCAGCTTAAGATAAGGGTCTCGTTGGAATTGCCGAGTCTTTCTTTGTGACTATGAATAAAGAAATAAAGCTGAGTATTACTCGATAGCTGTGTAGTAGATAGATTTCTTAGTAAAATAATGATACTCAGAAATATGCCCGAATTTTTCTTTGTATTTTTTCTTAACCTGGAGTTGTGCTCTAAAATTGCATTAAACATGAAATATTCTTCTTGTTGTTGTCTTCTTGTCCAGGAACTTGGTGCAGAGGAGTCAAATAGGACCGAAAGTATCTAGGACACTCGCAACAACAACAACCTCTGAAGAAAAGAGGAGTTGATGTATGAAATGTTTATATGAAAAAATGTTCTTTTAATTTTCTCATTTGAAAAACATTAAAAATCGATAAAAAAAAAAGTGTCCAAACAGTTTTTATTACTTTCAGAAGAGGTACTGCTAAACCAACGATAGTAAAAGGGTCACGTGATTTTGATAACGCTGGAACTAGTATTTCAGAGGGGAGACAGGTGGAAGTTGAGGGGCAGTTGATCGAAAGAGGAAGAGACATTTGCTTGTATATAGAAGCAAGACCCCAACTATCACTGGTTACCCAACTATCGGCTGTGCAAAGTCTGTAAAAACCACGTGACCCTTTTACTATCGTTGGCTGAGCAGTACTGTTGGTCTATAAACTTTCCGATAAGTAACTATACACATACTAAATAAGTAGTAAGTATGCTTAGTATAGTATATATGTTTTTTAATAAAACTCCTGATTCGGTATAATGATAAACGTTCCTTTACACGCAAATGAATGCACGAGTATCCTTAAATCCAAATGCGTGGAGTTTACCATTAAAGTCGAAGCCACATCTTACAAACCAATCCCATCCATTACATTATGAAGTATCGCACATTCATCTCGGGCTTTCGAAATGAACTGCCAGACATCGCTACCCGAGTAGCACATGAGACATCGATTGTTTCGTAAGGTCTGTCACGTAGAATCGTGCGTACGGTGATCGATTGGGCTACCTGAGCGCTATGCTGAAGTTGTCGTGCACATTTGTGGATTAGCATGTCAATGGAGCTCTCAGTGGATCCGACTCTCCCGCTATCAATGATATAGAACCGCTGCTTGAGGCAACAAGTGAAGAGCAACTTTGCTGAGTGTGGTTGGTTCAGTTCAAAGTGAATTGTCCTATGCTGAGGCGGATCGTCCATAGGAGCACGTGAACTCCCAGTGGAAATGAAATAAGTCGATGTATTAAAAGAAATGAAAAAAAATATTCCAACTTCTGTCAAATTTGGGATGAGCTTCCATTCTTCTACCTACGTATATCCAAAGCGTCAGTAAAAAATTATTTGCAAAAATTTTAAAATTTTGAGAACTTTCAAAACTATGCAAATTTTCGCCTTCAACCACACGTGCGGCCCAGAAACAGGCAGCTTAGCTTGCATGTATGTTTTCACACTTTTTCAATACATGAGGTTATTTTCTTTTGGTATGTTTTAAATGGTTGCAAAAGTAAAATTCTTTAAAAAAAATTATTTCATTATTACATTAGGGAAAAAATATTTTTGTACCAAAATATAAATTAAACGAGACAAACTAAAGATCTATTCAAAAGGATATTTGCATGTGCAATCTGAATATTTGTGTGTATATGCGAATAAAGTAAGAAGTTTATATTTAGACAATAAAATTAAATGGTACTACCCGTTAGATGTCACCTCATACCAGTGACATTCATGTTAGTAATCATTCATATAACTAAAATTGTGAATTAATCGTGAGATTTCAACTTATTTGTATTTTCAAAATATAATTGTGAACTTCAATATGAGCTATCCTCGAGCTGCCGCTGGTCTTATGGGGAAACTATAGTTAAATTTTCTATTATGTATACAGGGTGGTCCTTAATTCATGGTACAAACTTCTAGGGGTGTTAGAGTACACCTAAACGATCAAGAATTGGTATAGGAAGGGGGGTCGCAGTTACACCGTTAAAGAGCTAGGTCCTAATGTAGTGCGACCGCGTTTCAAAAGGCCGTTTTAGAAGGCCCGTGTGACGAAAAAAAACATAATAAAATGAAAAACATTATTGCATGAGGTACAGGAGTATCCGTACTACTTAAATCCTCAATGTGATAGAAATTGGACCACTTTCTAAACCGTGGGGTGAGTTTTAAAACGTGCTCTTAGTCAAACAATGGAGTTCCATTAATGGTATTTAGAAAAATGATGATCGGGGAAAGAATTTTCAATGATCAAACAGTTTCAATGATCCATGTTACGATCATTGAAAATTCCTTCCCCGATCATCATTTTTCTAAATACAGTCGAATCCGCTTAATGTGATCACGGTTAATGTTATCAATCGGATAATGTTATCGAAATCAACAGGTCCCGATCATTCCTATTTAATTTAATGTAAAATACATCGTTTATTGTGATCAACTATGGATCAACACGCCGCTTAATGTTATCAAAATTTGCCCATATCCCCTTAAAACTCCACTTTCGAGCTTCCTTTTGAAGGTCAAGTTTTTATAAGTAAACATCTGCCCCACCCTAAGGCATCTGACGCTTCTTTTTTCTAAAAATCAGACAGTTACACTGATACGTAAGATTAAGAAAATATTCGATGCTCCGTATATATTGAAAGACAGTGGGTGGGTAAATAAAGGGGGGGACTGAATCCATGCTTGTGATTGGTTAAAGGAACCATCGGCGCCTTGCAGATGCTTCTGATAAGAGATTTTGCTTTTCTCTTGTTTACTGGAATTCAAGTTAATTTAGGTGATTTTTTAAATGAAAGGATATAATTGAGCGCAAAAGGAGAAATTCGTCTACTGTAATAAAAATACAAAGTAAGCGATTATTTATTTTTATTAATTGGACTACTCTTATAATTTCCCTTCTATGTATAGTGTAAGATTGTTTCAAATCCATTAGTTGCGATTACATGAATTTGATTCTAAAGCAAATAATCTAGTTACATTGCTTATCTGCTTTTTGATAAATCGCTTATTGTTATCAATCGGATAATGTTATCAGTTTCATCTCGGACAAATGCGATCACATTAAGCGGACTCGACTGTACCATTAAGGAATGTGATTCTTTGACTAAAAGATTAATATTGCACTTTTGAAACTAACTCCGCGGTTTAGAAAGTGGTTCAATTTCTATCACATTGAGGATTTAAGTAGTACGGATACTCCTGTACCTCATGCAATAAATTTTTTCATTTTATTATGTTTTGTTTCGTCACACGGGCCTTCTAAAAACGGCCTTTTGAAACGCGCTCGCACTACATTAGGACCTAGCTCTTTAACGGTGTAACAGCGACCCCCCTTCCTATACCAATTCTTTATCGTCTAGGTGTACTCTAACACCCCTAGAAGTTTGTACCATGAATTAAGGACTACCCTGTATTTTCATAATGGCAATGTAGTTTTAAATGTTTGAATTTACTTTACCCAGCATCTTTTAGGTTTTCAGTAACAGTAAATTTAAAAAATAGAGAAACCTAGAGTATAAGTTAATGCTGAGTAGAATTGTGTCTGCTAAATGAGAAAAAATTGAGGGGTCAGATGAGAGACTGATAATTATCATCCGACCTCTCTATATAATATTTCTATCACAATAGTAATATACACTAGCGGAAATAAAAATCCCAACACCAAGAAGGAAAAGAGATATCAAAGTCAAATTTATTTCTGTGATTGCACATAGTATCAATGTGAATTGCTTAAAAAATCAGCTATCCTGGATATTAGGGGGCCGAGAAAACCAGGGAGGAGTGTTGTCTCCATAGGTGTCCATTACCGCCGTCACACGTCATGGTATGAGTGACATGGTCTCTAAATGACTTTTGAGGGATTGGAGGATCATGTTGCCTCCTCGGGTTGTCCAAATTCATATGGTGCACCAGCGGACGTTGCATACCGGGCTAGGTGATTTCTCCTCTTTCTCCGGACATGTTTTGTGAGCGTTGCTTCTTACGAACGGATAGGCCAGGGTAAAAATGCAACATAGGGGGTTAAGAAGAAAGCTTGAACATTGCATAAAGCATGTGTTTGTGCATTTTTCTCTTGAAATTTGTCCCCAGGACAGGTCTGAAGGTAAGAACGGACAACCGGCTAAAAAACCTCAATGAAGCAGCTCTGGTTGGCCAAAGTACCGGTAGATCATACTGAAGACAAGCGGCAGTGGGATGGATGTCGTTTGCAGTACTGCGGATTGTCCGTTTGGTCTGCATAGCTTCTTACATCTTTGTCTACAAACCAGGAGCTGAAAATGGACCTTTCTGTTTCCAATAGTGCATGAAGTAAGGGAATGAAAATCCAAATTTCATGACATTGTGTTTATGAGAGAATCCTGCTTCGGTTTGGAGCACCACGACGGTTGGGTATGAGTTTGAAGACACAATGGAGAGAGCGCACTCAGCTGATGATTTTCTAATCGTTCCACGGAGTGGTGATGCAGGGTAACGGAGTGGGGATGCATTGGATTCCCTTTCTGCAACTCCTGAGTATGATTCACCAGTACTTCTTCCAACCAGAGCTGCGTCATTGAGGTTTTTTAGCCGGTTGTCCGCCCTTACCTTCAGACCTGTCCTGGGGACAACTTTCAAGAGAAACATGCACAACCACATGTTGTATGCAATGTCCAAGCTTTCTTCTTAACCCCCTAGGTTGCATTTTTACCCCGTATTACCAGTTCTCTAGAACCAACACCCACAAAACAAGTCCGGTTAATGAGGAGAAATCACCTAGCCCGGTATGCAACGTCCGCTGGTGCACCATATGAATTTGGACTACTTGAGGAGGCAACATGGTCCTCCAATCCCTCAAAAGTCATTTAGATCCCCTGTCACTCAATACCATGACGTGTGAAAGCGGTAATGGACACCTATGGATACAACACTCCTCCCTGGTTTTCTCGGCCCCCTAACATCCAGGAAGGCTGATTTTTTAATCAATTATCATTGATACTATGTGAAATCATAGAAATAAATTTGACTTTGATATCTCCTTTCCTTCTTGGTGTTGGGATTTTTATTTCCGCTAGTGTATTATTATAATAACAAGTCCTCATTAATTGATTTCAAATGAACCAGATTTTTGTCCAAGTATGATAGTTATGTAAGATATTTTAGTATTTTTATTAAGTTTTAAGGTACTAGCTTAACCCTTTCTGTTCTTGGCCTAGCAAGATAGCCGTTGAATTCTAAAGATAACTTTGGGCGGTTAAGACTAGAAATGTTTATGAATGTTTTCAAATCCCTGTAAGTTTACCTATGATGCTTTTACTTAGTTACAATCTTTTAATCTTTACTAATAATTAATATTTCTCCAATAAAATTTTATTCAAGTATTTTTCAGGTAAAAGGTAATCTATTTTTGGTTTGTGAAGAGTTTTACGTCACGAGTAAAGGAATATTATTGTGGACAAATTTTTTCGGGTACGTACTAATTTATGTTACGGTTTCCCCATATCGTATAGATATTTCGTTTTCTTGAATAATCGATAAATTCCTTTTTGTTTAAGAATAGCTCTTTAAAACTATATTTATGAGATTATAGTTTTACAACTTGAATAAATCCGTCCTATTTAATCAAGTTAGTATATGATCCAGAAAAAGCTAATAAACTGAGACATTTAGATATACAAATAACACAATGTCCAATATTTGGCTGAAATATTTGTTAATATAAGCGATGGAGTACTATAAACTCTAAAAGTTCCTTTCACAAAGGATGTATTTATTTACTCACAAATCTCGCAGCTTGTGTTATGAAATAAAATAAAACGATGCAGGCATTTAATAAATACCTCCGTCATAAAATACGTCAACGAGGACAAGGAATTCCGAACAATATATCCCAGCAGAGAATAGTTCTAGGAATTATAGACAAAACATTAAACACTGAAGAAATGGAGCTAAATTTCCTCGCAGGCCAAATTCCCTGGGAAGTCCAGGGCAAGTCTTGGAACAAATAATTTTGTCCACATATTTCTGCTATATATTTTGAGTTTTCCTTGGAAAAAAACCCTCGCCTCTGCTGCGAAGTTCATATATATGCGAGGCGGACAATACAGAGCTGGAGGAAAACATTTATTTTCGTTTCAAAATTGACTGCAGGGAAAGTGTAGATATTTTTTCCGAGTAAAAGGCTGCGAGTATTATATAAAATTTATGAAATTTCTTTGGGCCGCGTGGATTGGAGAGGCTGGACTAGGAACTGGATTTCGCGATGATTTAACCAGGGAGTTGAATCCGCACTCAAGCTGCGAATAAATTCGGTTTGCTTATTCGTATCGTGATCAGGAACTGAATTCGGGACCAGTTCCTTTCAGGAGAGGGTTTCCTTTCGGCTTTTGAAGGGGTAAATAGATTTACTTTCTTCTGAACTAATTTGAGCCGGATTTCTTTCAACCGGATATTAATCAAAGGTAAGAATGCTAGAGAAAAAGAAGACTGGAAATAAAATAAGGGGGGCATAGATCTTGGGGGTTAAGGATGATACGGATCATGCACCAGACTACCTTCTGCACGTTACAGATCTGTGATACGACATTGAGAAAAATGTTGATGTTTTTATGGAGGAAGGATGGGAACTGTTCGCAGTTGGGTAAAAGTACGCAGCGGTGATTCCATGTTGTTAAAAAGGAACTAAACGGAAACGAGTATTAAAGGAGGTGCTTAAACGGAAGCTGGTATGATCACATGAACACATGAATCATAAGCTATCCAAAAAGACTGTCATTATTATTTTCATACTTTTTGTATTTTATTTATCAGGTGAAGGTCACTTAATTTTTTTTGTAAATAAAGATAGCAACGGGTGTATTCACCACTAAATCGACCTAAGGTTAGCTTGGAATCAAGCTTTTTCGATAATTCTGATTGGCTTAAATCCCGTTTCCCTTTTTTCGACTAAAAAACTTCCTTTTTTTGTTCTAATACTTCCCACCTAACTCATAAAACAGACATAAATATTGTATTAATAATAAATCCTTTCTTAATGGTGTTCTAAAACTCATAAACTCATCACTCGTTTTTTATTCATTTTCCTTCAATGTCATTAGAATAAAAGTTTTCAAGATTTACTGTTTTAAGTAAATAGTACTAAAAACGACTTATTTATCATCCTATCACATATAATAGTCGTTTTGAATTTAAATTGAAAAAATAATGAATAAAACTGAAGTTTGGATATATTACCTATCTAATTGGAGTTTAATGCTGTAACAAATAAATAATTGTATCTTACAAAAAATATTGCTGATGGTTAGTTTATAGGTTTAAATCCCAAAACAATAAGTTTTTTACAAACCAGAAATTTATTGATGCAGAACATTTAAAAGAAACCAAAGTTTTTTTTTTTTTTAAATGGAAATCATTTTACTGGTTTATTATTTATTTACATGTAAGTAAAACTACGTAAATTGATTTTTATGTGGTCTTAAATTAAATTTTAAAAATATGTTTGTTGTCTTCAAAATTTTTTCTTTAACGCTAAATTTTTATCACCCAAATTAAAGTTGGAAACATAGTTGTGAAAAAGGTGAAAAACTTGGAAATAAAATTCAATGTATAAAATACTTGAAGGGAAAAGTATTCAACTTTCTCAAAAAGTTTTTAAAAATCTTACAACCGTTAATTAATACTTACATACACAGAAAAATTTATACGGCAATTCATTAATTTCAGATGACTTTCATTAATTATTAACCTCTAAAATATTAAGAATAAAACTTAAGAGTAGACATATTTTCTTGGCAACGGGGTTTTTCTTATAAAAACATATACTGAAGTTATTCTTAGTCTAAAGTAATAAACATGTAGTTTATAACTGATCATAAGGATATTTTGTTTGCTTTGTGAATTACATATTTTATGAATTGTTAAGGGTGAATATTAAAAACTCTTTCTTGATTTTTCTCATTCAATAAAGGTGTTTCATAAATTTTGTCATCTCAGAGAAATTGAACCTTAAAAATTAAAATATCTACCAATACATAGTTCTCAGTGTTCTGATCAAAATATTACCTTCCAGTTTACACAGTGAGAGTAAACATTAGGTCATTTATCAAACTCTGTTTTTGACAGTTAATAACCAATTCAATGCGACGCTTTAATATGCAGTGCTCGCTCTAATTAATGTAGTAAAATAATTAATAAAGTCTGAATGACTAATATTCAAAATTTATATGAAATATTAAGAAATTAAGTAACGTTAATTAAAACATAATAATTAATTTAGGAATGTTATCGTCACGCTTATTTAATACAACTAAAATTTTTTGCTTATCAGATTAAAAAATGAATATACAAACCTAGTGTAATTGTAAAAGTTACAATCACAAAAATTTTAACATAAAAGATTTCTTTTTTTAGTTTTCTCATTGATATTATATTATAAAAGGAAACTGTTTATTGTAACTTAAATTCTAAATGTTTATAAAAACAATAAATTAAAAAAAATTATAAATACTCAAGTATGTAGTTTATATATATATATATATATATATATATATATATATATATATATATATATATATATATATATATATATATATATATATATATATATATATATATATATATATATATATATATATATATATATATAAAAACTGTTAAACATATTTTAATCACAAAATAGCAATTATTCAAAATAAATTTCCTTTTTGAGAAAAATAATACTTATCAAAATTAGCTTTATTTAAAGATCAAATAGTTTTACACAGAAGTTGTGTAGGTACACAGAAGTTTATAACACTAACACCTTCAAATAGCTTGCAACACTTCTTATTGGGAATACCTTAACATTTTTTCTTAATTAAAATTATAAATTTTATATCATGTATTTCAGAAAATGTACTACAGAGAATAAATAATTATTTATTATAATCTGTACTCTTTTAGAAACACTTTCTAAAAATTACACATTTTTATCCCACCTTACCCTATTTGAACACGAAGAAAAAAGACAAAATGTACGATTTGACGAGGGTAAAATCCATTTTTAACAAAAGAAAAAAAGGGAATCAGTGCCCCCTTCAGTTTTTGCATTCAATCTGAATCAAAAAGGTTGAACCCCAACGAAAAGCATAACTGGGAATAAAGGCAGAATCTATCGAGATTTATGCATGATTTTCCTTGGTGCCCCGGTAGTTAAACATGTAAATGCCAAAACGTGAGCCGAATAGAGATTTGTTGGGCCAGATTATGGAAATCGGATAGCCCGATAGAAGACAGGATTTTCGCTGTTCCTCGGTGCCCGGAGAAAAGCCTGTTGACTCAAAAGGACTTTTCGGGAACGATATCATAGATATGCTTCCGTGTTGTTATTTGTTGTTTGTACCATAACAATATGGGATAAATAAATGATAGACTTTGTTGAACAAATTTTAATAATAGTAACGGATTTCAGTTTGTACTTTTTGTTAATGTAGTTGAAAACTTTTTAAGTTAATATCTACTGAAAGTTATCATTAACACAGTCAAAAATAATATAAATTGCTTACAATAAAATCAAAAGTTTTAATAATTTCCACTAGTTATAAATAAAATGAAAGCTTTGGGGCAATGTGGCAAGACGAAGTTACTTTAACTCATTGAAGTGCCATTTAATATTCTATACAACAACTCCTAATTTAAATGTTAGTTTTATTATTTCTACATTAGTCTAATTACTTATTTCAGTCTTTAATTTAGACCCATTACTAAAAAGTACGATGGTATGGAAAGTTTTAATTTTTTTCAATTTACCTTTCAAGAAAACGGAAAATGTTTTATTCCAAAATGGAAATTATTTAAATAATACAGGATAAGAGATAAATATAAAATTTAAAAAAATTGACTCAAATCTAATGATTTTTGTCCCTATTTTTGTAAAAATAATTTTACGAATCTCTCCTACAGGGATTTAAAAACCTTATTCTGAAACTTCCCAGGATCTATATTCCTCCTCCGTATCAGCATTTTAATTACAAAACTTTTCCCTCCCCGGTCTACACCCGCAAGTTGTTGCTCCCCCTTTTCCTCAGAAACAATAGAAAACCGATTCCCTTTTTTTGAAGCCCCAAAAATCGAATTTTGGATTAATAACTTAGTCTAAAGCAGGTAAATCATCCCACAGTTTAAGCTGGGGAGGGGAAGCGTTAAAAAAGAAGAGGCGGGAAATGAAAAATCGTTTCCTTTTCCACCTTATCACCTCTTTCTTGGCGTGTTGATACCTTTCGATTTACGTTTCTAAACATTCCCCCCTAGTGTGTTGCGAGTTCCCCTTCCACTTTCAGCTGCCACGTAATTCATCTGCTGCTGCTGCTGCAGCTGAGAAGCATTCTCTACGCAGATGGAAAAGAAAAAGATCGGAACGAAAAACAAGAAAGAAAAACAAAAATCCTATTTGCCGGATATCATTTTTTTTCTCCGCTCCCGTTCGCTTATTTGTTTGAAAAACACATTCGGGATCCGGCGTTAATGCGTGTTTCATCACGTCGTTTAAGAAAAACAGTGAGTAAATCTATGAAACGAGCGTGCTCGCGGAATGGAACGGCTATCGAAGAGGAAAAAACTTTGAAAAAAGTTGGGGAGAAAGTTCCTACGCAGATACGTTACCATGATTGCATTACTATTGTCGGAAAGTAATTAAAGAGCACATTCTGGGGGAGCAAAAAATATTGCTTTTAAATGAGCTCTCGCTGGCTATTTATTTATTGAGGGGTATCTACATTTATTTCTCGCTAAATGTTCTGAAATAAAAGGGTTTTTGAAAAGGGTGGGTGGCATTCAGAAGCCTCCACTCCAATTGAAAAAGTGGAAACGTGTGGCCAGCCAAGAAGACAATTATTGATTTAAAAAGGTTCCTCCAAAGAAAGCATCATTAAAGAAGAAAAACATTCTCATATTCAATATCAAAGAGAAGCGTTTTTTAATCGTAAGAGCGTAAAAAATTCCGAGCGAGATGAAAATTTGCATTTGTAAATTAAACATTTATTGTGTTTTTAGAAATTAAACATTCTCAAGATGTTCTTTTATCCATGCATTAAAATCATTTTAAAGCATGTTTTTTCCTTTCATTTATGCGTGACATTCATTTGATTGTGAACTAGACAAAACTATTAAAGCTATTTTTACTCGTGAATCTCTCAAATAAAAAGTAAACATGAATAGTCTCGAACAAAAATGTTTGTCTTTCCTATAACTAGTATAAGTACTGCTATTTTCTCTAAACAAATGAACGGTACATTTCCACTTTATGAAAGCGATTTTCGGAAATGAATATTTAAATCATTGTGTTATGAAATATTTAGGGTTTAACCATGTCGATATACTCGACATATGTATAAAATTATTTTTATTGTATGACACATATAAGAGATAGGATCTAAAGCAACGGTGCACGAAAAGATTGTTAGTAATACTGCTTCACTGTTTGCCAACTGCTTGACAACGATATGAAACAAAATGCAATAGTTTCAGAGAATGTGTATTCTGGCTGAATAAATATACTACTACTAGATCTTTAAAATTCATTCGAATAGAAAAAACTTTTCTTTACATAAGAAAAAGAGGAATTATTTTAAAGATACTTATTAAAAACTTAGACAGTTCATAAAAACAATTTTTAAAAGTGAAAAGAATTAAATTTCATACCAAAGGAACTGTTTGAAATATACCAATTCAAAAACTCATATCGTTCAGCACGAATTTTTCCCGATGACTCTTACTTCAAAAGAAGATCCAAGAAATCTTAATAAACCCATTAATACTTCAATATATTTGGACGTAAAGCATAAAAATTGACGGATTAACTTTACATTAATTTCAATTGATTATCGAATAAACTGTTAAATAAAGAAAACATCCCAACATCGTTTACACCAGATTAATTTTTTCCCAATACGACTCCAAACATCAGCTCCCAAATGAATACCCATCGACCCAAACCTAATCGAAACCGGAAAACTCAAGAAGCCAATGATCACCAAAGGGGGGAGGACACCCTTACATTAAAAACCACCCCCTCGATAGAAAAAAATGGAGTCACGCGATCATCCATTGATTGGCCGAATGACAACATCGGAACTCCGAGAAAGGGGGCTCTCCATCCCTAATGTTGGAATCTACTGAATAGGTTAGCCGGCTGAATGGGTTAGGCCATCACGGCCACTTTGCACGAACGATTCCGTGTTAGTAGCCTGTTACATCTCTCCGAAGATGAAGAAAGGATGGGCTCTCTGGATCGATGGATCCGTCAGAGTGAAAACTTGAGAAAGGCGCCTACCGCTTATGAGCAGGCAGGCGGATGAATGGGCCCAATCTCCACCGCTTTTTTCACTTAAAATGCCTCCCGAGGAAGGGAAGGCAGTCGATTGAACGCTTCTGGGGGCGATTCTGCTGGGAAGGGGATACTTATGGAGACAGACCACCCTTATTCCTTTATTGAAAGTTTCCTGTCCGCGACATGATGCTAGTTATGGATGTGCTTAGATGGGTTCAAGGATTCTAAATTTCACGCATGAATTTAATTTCTTGTGATAGTTAGCTACGGTTAAGTAATCAATAAATTGGATTGTGAGAGTCATACCGAAACTACGAATTAATTGCAGCAGGAATATAATTGAAGATACCTTAAAAATACCTCCCAAAATAATAATACTAAAATAATGCAGTAAAAGTACTAGTACTTAATACTGTGAAAATTAATTATTTTAATATAACCCCAACTAGGTTTTAAAACTAAAAACAATGTTAATAATACTACTAATACTGCACATAATTAGGTTTAATATTTATACTACTACTACTTAAACTTCTACCACTTAAACTTACTTTTAAGCGTTTCAAATGAATACGCCGATTAAACAAAATTACAGTTAAAAAGAAAAAAATTGTTAATTGCTGTAAATGCACGTTTTTATTTATAAAACTAATTTATGCAAAGCAACAATTTTAAACATAGCTTAACATATTCATAATTAAACTTCTTAATGAATTAAGTCATTTTTTTATCCTTAAAAGCTTGAAATTGGACAAATTTCTACACAAATTTAAACATTTTTTTATTGCGCACTAACAAAATAAAAAAAACTATAGAAAAGGAAACGGTAGAAGGTTAAAACGGTTGAAAAGGAGAAATCGTATAATTATAATAATAATAATAATAGAGTTGTGAACAGTTTTTCAAAAAACTAAACTACTTCTCAAAGTATCCCCATTTCTTACAGCCGACATGTTAACACCAACCAAAAAAGAAACCCCTTAAACAAATCGCTCGAACCGCCCTCTCTAATGATGTCCCGGTGCAGAACACACCTAAAAATGCGAAAACAGCTCGCCAAAGTCAGCTCCCCCAATTTGTCCAACAAAACAAATCGCACTTTTTCGCAGTCAGCCCAATTCATCACGGAAGAGTAAGAAAAAAAAAACCGAGAGCCGACAATAGGTGCTCGGCGCAAGTACTCATTCCGGGGGTATCATCCCCAAAGGCCATCGAGTAACAAGTCCGGAGCGTAAAAATGGAAAGCAAACCGAATATCGCCGTCACCTGTTTTTGATGAGGCTTTCGGAAAGTAAATAACTCAACGGGAGGTGTTCGATAATTAATCTTCGCTCGCTCTAATATGTCACGTTAAAACTACCATGAAAATGAATTTCTCATCCGGAGTCGTTACGTGAACGAGTTTTTCTGCCTTTCAAAGTGACGTCTATTGATATTAAACGGCTGAAGGGGTATTTAGAGGTTGTCGCCCACTTTTTAAAAAGTGGGTGAAAGCTGGGGAAAGAAAGCCGCTTCTAGTTGGTACTTTCCCATGCAGGAGGAAGGGGAGGGATTTCATAATATAAATTATAATTTATATTATTATTTAAAATAAATATAATAAATAAACGTTATATAAATTTGGGTATCTCTTTAACTCATTCTATCTTCCTCATTTTCCCTATCTCTTTCATTTTATCCTCTATACGCTGTTCTCTACATTTCTCTCTTTTCGACCCCCCCCCAATTTATTATCTCTAAAATTCTTTTCTTCACAATCTCCATTGACATTCTCTATATTTATCTACTACAATTATCTTACTCCCTCATTATCTCTTCATTTTCTCACAAATTCTTTCTTTCACAGTATCTCATAATATTACCTATACCTTTCATCTGCAGCTGTCTTCTATGTTTATTCTTATTAGCGCGTTTTGTTCTTCGTGTATTTTCTATTATCTTCCTAATAAGTTTTCATTTATCACTCTTTTTCGTATTCATTCCATCTGTCAACTCCAATTCTAATTTTTTCACTCATTTTCCTCCAACCAAATCTTTTTAATTTTTTTCACTTCTTTTTTATTTTCTCTTACTTTTACAATCTCCCTCTATGAACTTTCTATTTTTTCGACATCGTTATACTTCGTTTTCGAAAATATTTACTTCTTTTTTACTTCCGTCATTATCTCTTTTCTCATATTCTCTCTTTCGTTTTCTCTACTCTTCTTACTCCTTTTCACTCGTCCCTTCTTTATATCTCCTAATTAATCTATTTCTCACAATCTCCTCTACTTTTTTCTCAACCTCGCTTTTCATTTCTCACTTTTTTCACATGTTTATCGACTATACCATTCACTCGCTTTCTCTAAAATCCACCAACTCCCATATTCCTTTTTCAAACTATTCAGCTCAACTCCATCTTTTAATAAATGCAATGATCTCACAACCTCATTTTTTCACCCCCATACGCTTTTCTCTCCTAACAAACTGTATCATGAATGCTTACATACATACTGTAAAAAATACGGCACTTTACACAAAAATTGGTGGATAGGAATTGAATCCATACATTGAGAGATGTTACCGTCATGGCGCAATTTACCATGAGTACAGGTCGTCTAGAGACTATTTCCCTCCCCTTCAGAGACATGGCAAAATTGTGGAGGAGGCGGCATCTATCATCCGAGGCTTAATTTGGACTCCTGCCATTCATGGGCCTCACTTTCTCAAAAGCCCTTTGCCTTAAATCTTGTTCGCTTTGCGGATGGATATTCCAAGTGGCATAAACAACAACAACAAACTCTGCTATACCTCCCAATACGTAGACCTTGAATCCTCAAAGAAAAATATAAGCTACATACATTCCACGCTTATTTTTTCCCTTCTAATCACCGCGGAAGGGTCGGGTCTGCTCGCCCAACCGCTGTTGACTGTGGAATTAGCGCGGATCACTAATTAGAGGCGCGAACAATTTATTTTGAACCGTTAAAATCCTCCATCCGAGAGTCGGGAGGGGGGCTTAGAGCGGAGTGAGACGTAATCCGCGGGTCTGCTTCTTTGTTCGGCCGATGATGGGCGTTATCCGCTTTCCTTATTCAAACAAGTAGCGAGCCAGATTAGCGGCCGTGTTGCGACAGCGAAGCCCAAATGAAGAGTGAAGAATCCGCTGCTCCTCATTTGCACTCCTCAGCTTCGTACTTACTTCCCCTGATAGTTGATTGTCTATGAGGGTTTCTATGTGATATTGTGATTTTATTAGTTTATCTATAGGTGTAGTAGTTTTTTTTAGGGAATTGTGTTTCTATAGTAATAGTTTTCTAAAAGGGTCTAAGTTTCAATGGTTATAGTGTTCAATGAGGTTTTTGTTTTTGCAGTTGTACTTTTTCTAAGGGGGTTTGGGTTTCTATGGTTTGGTTAGTTTTTGTATGGGGTTTGTGCTTCTATGGTTTAGGGGAAAGTACCCCAAAACGGGATAGCTTATCTATTCTTCGCTTTATTTCGTATTGTGTACAAGGTACATTCCAAAGTGAGACGTCATTTAAAAATATAAACTTTTTCAACTACTTAAAATACCTTTGTCACATTTGTTCAATAATATTTATGTAAAAAATACTGGTTTCACAAAGTCTTACACGATCTCGTTTTACCCTACCAAGGGATGGGTAAAAAGGGATAGGGATTTGTATGTTATTAGGTTTTTGCTGATTTTACTTTTGATTTAGTTTTTAGAACAAAATAGGCTACGTTTTTATAGGAAGAACCTTTTTAATTGTAAATTTGAAAAATTACTTAACAAAGAAATCGCATAAAAATGTTCTAGCTATTTCTAGATGAAGTTTGCTAATAATTGCGAGGCATCTTGTTTTCTGAAACCAAAATAAATTATTAGCTTTTTAAAAATTGCCAAAGAATATATGGTCAAAGTTTAGTTGTGATCAGCTTATGTTTTTATAATATTATAGTGCGTACAACGTGTGGTTTTCTGGTTTATCTTTGTATAAGCCCTAAAAAAGATTTTTTTTAAAAACTCAACTTTTATTAATTTAAAACTTCAGTTTTTGGTCAAAACATTTTTCTGACTTACAGTTTTAACCTATAACTACATTTTGTACATAACTCAGGCCAATTATTTGTACCCTTAAAGTAAAGTAAATTATTTTATTTCGAATATATAATTATTTAAAATTAAAATAAATTGTTGTAATTGATTATACATATTTTAATTCATTACTTATTTCAATTAAAATAACTTAAACACATAGCCAAAAAATTAATGGAAATGG
This sequence comes from Tetragnatha versicolor, assembly GCA_024610705.1. Taxonomy (NCBI): domain Eukaryota; kingdom Metazoa; phylum Arthropoda; class Arachnida; order Araneae; family Tetragnathidae; genus Tetragnatha; species Tetragnatha versicolor. The sequence continues at coordinate 54,124,383 of JANDEH010000009.1, forward strand.
TCGGGTAAAATGGAACACATCAAAATTGTATCCCTTTTTGGGCAACCCAGAAGTGTCCCGGTTTGCCCGCAGTGTTTCTTTGTGAGAAAACTCCAGCTCTCAAGCGTCGCCTCCAACCGTGGGCCGGTTTCGCCCTTGTTAGGGCTCATCAGCACGGTATAGGAAGGTAACGCAAGAGCTTGCTTGATTATGCTTTGATATGGTACCAGCGGCCGAAGGCGTAACGCAAGAGAGTGGAGGGAGAGCTTTTAGTCTAGCCGACTATAACGGAAAAAGTGGTGACCATTGATTAGTCCTCCACTAACTGCCGGAATGAACTGCGCATTCCCTAGAACAGATTTAATTCCCGAAAGGACAGTTATAAAAAGAAGAGTTCTTCACCAGTAACCTCTGGTTAGAGCAGAGTTTCTCAAACTGTGGGTCGCGACCCACTGGTGGGTCGCCAGTCAGTTTTTGGTGGGTCGCGAGAAGATTTTTAATTTTTCACAAACTGTGTTATTGACTTTTGAATCATCAAACTATTTAGTTGAACTTTTGAAATTTATCAAATTACCTTACTATAGTAAAAAGAATAAAAATTTGAGAAAAACTACACTACTTGGTGTGGAACGGAAAAGGCAATTAATGTAAATACGTATTATGTGTGTCACTTTAATGTGCCGATAATGAAAATCTAGTCGGTTATTCAAATAAGATTTGAAAAAAATATTTAGTGTTTCTCCCCATCCACACCGGGGGGGATCAATGCAAATTTTAAGAATTTTCTTCGGAAATGATGCAACTGATATAAGTTTTCCCATATTTCTAAAAAACAAGTTAAAACCATGTTTTTAAGGGTCAAATTTTAAAATTTTCTCTGGGGGAGTACCCCAGACCCCCTTTTTACTGTAGGGATCATTATTAGACCACAATTAAACTATTTCATACCCTTGTAACTAAATAGTTGGTGAACACTCCCCAGTCATAGAAGTTAAAATTCTGTGGGGGGCATGAGATAATTAGCTCAGTTCAGTTAATTATAAATAACTGAAGTCGGTGGGTCGCGTTAGATTTTGTTTCTCAAAAGTTGGTCGCGATGTTAAAAAGTTTGAGAACCCCTGGGTTAGAGGAACTTGTGAGAAAACTCCAGCTCTCAAGCGTCGCCTCCAAGCCGGTCTACCGTCCGGTCCACGGTTGAGATTTTTTTAGATTTCATATGAGAGTATATTTAATGGATGTATTTTTTTCTACGGGTAAGAAAAAAATATTGAAGGGTTGTAAGTGCCTTTTTTGTAATTCACTTTTTGTTGACTCTGGGTTTGAGTTTCTATATTTGTTGTATTTTGTTGTTTGTATTTGGTAAGAAAAACTATCGAAATACTTAGTGAAGAAGAAAAAATAACATTAATAGTTAACAACTTGGAACCCAATAAATGGAATTACACTTATAGAAATAAAAGAACCAAAAAGTAACACAAAAATAACTGAACTTATACTAATAGTAGAGGAAGAATAATAAAATAATTCAAACATGAAAAAGTAAAATATATTTGTATGTCATCAACAAAGCAAATGACTTACATAATATCTAAAAAGGAAAAGTGAGAAGTGAATGTAAGTAAAGGGCGCAGCTCGCTAGTTTTATTTTAAAACAGTTTAGATATTCTCCTATGTTTCATTATCCTTCAATGAATTCCTTGAATAGTTAAATAAAACCTATTTTTTTGTAGCTACTATTTTTCTAATTGAACAAACACATAGAAAAGTATCTTAAAAATGTAATATAAACTTGGTAAAACTAATATTTAAGTACCTACCTCTTTTTCCTGCTCTTTAGATAGACGCTTTTACTCAAATAGGGCTCCTAAGTCAAACGGTGTCTTATGAGACCAATTAAAGACAACATTTCATAGGAGAAGAGTGTGACAGCTCCTGTAACAAGAATAAAGCAAACCCCATTATGCTGCACTTGGCCATAAAATTTTTGAGGTTTAACAATGCATGTAACTTATATAGATGTATCTTATAAATCGTGAAGTAAATATCCTTTTCTTTTGGTTTCATATTACTATATTAATTAATTAGTCCATTCGGAAAATGATTAATTTTTAAAACAGAGTGTGTTCCAGAAGCTGATAAAATTTCAACCAGTTTTGAAAATATTTGAAAATACTTATTACTTTTAACTAATTACTTTGCATAAAAATTGAGTTAATTAAACGCATCTGTCTATAATCTCTCGGGAAATAATCTAATGAGTTTGTTCATTCAGGAAAACAAGAAGAAAATAACACTTACGGGAATTTATTAAAAATGGATTTCAACAGGAAAAATTTTGGTCTCTAAAATAATCATTGTGTATATTATCCCTATATTAGAATAAAGCAAAAAATCTTCTATTTATATCGACTAATGTACACCTTGTGTGCAAGAAGACGCCAGGGACCTTAGTGATTGAGCTAACCCTAAAGTAAATGACTATCTTGGGTGCTATAAGAAACAAATGAGTCTAGAGATACATTAGAAAAAGTAATTTTAGTTTAGATTACTATTAGTCCCTAAGTATTCATTTTTGTAAGGTTATACTATTAAACCCTATGGTATACTGCTACGAAAGAAAATGACAAAGAATTTTAACTATCAAAGAATACGATTGAGATGCTTTTTTTTTGGGAAATAATTTCAAAACTACACAATGTAAAGTCAAAGTAATAATTTTGCAAAACCTTAGGGATCAGATAAGTAAACAATATTGAAGTAAATGTTAAAAATAACTTAGACCTTTGATTTTTTTTGTTTATTTTCTGCTCAAGTGAAAACATTTTGTTTTCTTACCTTGGAAAGTTATTTCATTTTACTACTTATTTATGGCAAACAAATTTACTTCTTCACCTTTTATTTGTGAAGAGAAAGTTTCGTCTTGTAGCCTGTCATCGTTTTCCACTCTCAGTTTTGAGTTAAAAAATGGATTTTCAAAATAGCCTCTGAATATTTTTTAGGGTTAAAGAATTTTCTTTATAGTAGTTACGTAATAATTAAGAAACAAAATCTTTCTACAAAAAATAAATAATTTGACCCGAAATTCAAATTAAGCTTTAAATTAGTTTTTTTCTCATTATGATTATACCTACTATCATTGAACAAATTTTCTTTTATAAAAATAACCCTGATAAAATTAATGTATAAGAATTCTTAAAAAATCATATCGTACAATACCAAGCACTTGTATCTGCTATTCAATAATAAAAGGCAAATTTTTACAACTCCTACTATTTTTAAGCCAGAAAAACCATTTTAACATAAAGAAACGTATTTCACATTTTAAAGATAAATTCTCTTATCTTATATTTTATTCTTTTTGAGTCTTCTCGGTAGTATAATATTTGCACAGTTTAATGTGACATTGCATTTCTAGTATTCAGATAAAAAAATGCCTTTAGAATTATTTCCTTTTCATAGGAATGGTTATAAAGATTTAAAAGATACATCCCAACATTTTCTCGTTGCTACTTTCCATTATATATAGGACAGAACACGAGGCAAGATACCAGTTTAAAGTAGTGAAACATATTCATGACTATGACTGGCGAAAAGCGTATATATTTTATCCAGGGAAAACTATCTCTCGCGCGCATGATGTTCCACTCTATATTTCGGGATTGAAAGTAATAAAGCTATCTCTTCTCCCTATGTAAATAAGCAAACTTTCATTCTTTCCTGCAAAGTTTGCTCAGAAAGGGAGGGACTGCAGTTGCCAAAGAGACGGTCAAAAATTCCAATTACAAGGACCTGCATCTCGATTTATCAAAACCGTAGGAGTGTTACGATATTGTGTTGTCATAAGGCGCCCAAAGATTTCGCTCTGGAGCAACACGTGAATTTTCAAGAGGCGACGTGAATGAAAATTGCATTTTGAGTCTTGTTTTTGGCAGACACTGGTATTCATTGATTTTTGAAAGAGCTAACGCCTTGGATATTTTGTTTTAGTAATGGTAAGCTTTCTTATTATGCGGTTGATGCGTTTCCAAGAAATCCGCGTTAAGAAATGGTTTTATTCAATGGGGAAACAAAGGAAGATTTTCCAAATTGGCATTTTCTGTGTATCAGTAAAAGTTACCGATTCAAATAGTTGGAAGAGCATAACCCTTTATCTACTGCATTATGATTCGCTGCAATTTTTTTCGTGCAAATATTTTTTTAATTACTAAATTGAAAATTAAGGGATTTACATAAATAAAATAATCATCTTTGGAAAATTCAATCCGCTAGATCCAATTAATTAATTTCAATTATTACTTTTGAGTACTGTCAGTACACGTAGTACTAAAATATTCTCACAATACAAAAAAACATGGCTTTTTTATCGCAGTTTTAAGTCTTAAAAAATAATACACTTTACTTTTGACTTTAACTACTTTTTTGCGGGAAAACAAAAATGACAATCATGGGAATCCGATCGAAATGGCAGCTGAAAGCACAACTTCAGTTTTAAATCTGTTCACATTTCCCGCTAAAATACTTATCATAGAGCCTTTGCTGCTTTTTATCCTGTAAAAGAAAAACTGAAAGAATGTTCCTGCAAAGTATCGTCAATATATTCGTAAGAACGGTTATTCTATGTAATTTTAAAATTAGTGAGACTTGTAAGAACCGTCAGAAGAAAAAGAGTTAGAATAAAAAGATTACCAAAAATATTCGATATTTTTATTAAATGCAAAAATAAATATATTTGTATATTCCACTTGTTTTGCGGGGTTTTATCCTCTCTATGTTCAAAATATTATGTTTCAAAGATATTATTTCTTCATTAATTTGACTTTACTTTTTGCTTAAGTTTTCTTAACCTTGCTTATTAAATGCAAAATAAACTTCGCAGTATTGTTTTAACCGGGCTTTAGAACAATTTAAAGGCTTATGAAAAGTTATTTTTTGAAAATATCGTTTAAAATTTGTAAACAATAATATCCATGGTGTTACAGTCACATCCCAAATTTCTCAAAATTTCTGAAAGTAAAAATTTTAACCGTTTTGCGGGATTCTAGTAGTTTAACTTTATTTTCTTTATTGCTCAACAATTTGTTTGAAAGGAGAAAATATCTTTAAAACTATTTTATTATGAGTTTCTTAAAGTTACATTTAAAAAAATATTTTTTCTTTCTTGTTGTTTAATAACAATGTTATGCAATATAATGACAAAAGCACCTATTCAGAGTCTCGCTTAAACTATTATTTAATAATGAACAAATACCTTACACATAAACTTTTATCTATAAAAACATTGAGTTGTTTTCTATGTCTTTTTAAATAATGTAATTACTATTTTATACTACGTTAAACAATACGAAGTAACAAAAACTCAACTGTTCATCACAGATCAAGCATTTATAAATCTCAACACATGTGAAACAGAAGCAGGGTGAAAAAAAATCCTCCGGTTGTCGAGAAAAACAAGCAGAACTCTGGCAAGGCGAAGAAACTCGCACCCTAAAAACTACCCAAAAGCACTTAACACAAGTGACACTTAAAAGCAGAGGTGATGGATGCTTTGCTTCAGATATTCCGCGTTTCCTTATTTGAGTTTTGTAATGGATGAATAATAGTTAGGAGACTTGGAAACGGCTTGGCTGTTAAAAGGATGCCAGCCCTCGCTCAGTGTCAAGACATTTTCCCTTCTTTAATGGCTCAAAAAGTGCCGAATTTTACTTTTTTGGGAAAAATATGACGCTTTTTTGAAGTGTTCTTGGATGGGGTTTTAAAAACTTTGTAAAAGACCAACACCAACCCAATAGACATACCAAAGTGGGTGGAAGTTTTGTTGTTTGTTGTTGAACCCCTTTTTTGAATTTGGCACATGCATCCATACTTCAAACTTGCTTTTAAATATCATGAACTGACTTTTTCTTGAGAGGTAACATCGGTTAAGTATTCCATTAACACGTAGGAAATTTTGAAGTGCGTTCACCATGTTAATAATGTATATTTTCCTTGCTTTATATCGTAATGTTTATAGCATGGTATGTAAATGCCGTTTGCTGTCAACAATAAATCATTCTGTAACTATTTATTTTAATCCATATTTATTAAAAATTCTTTCGAGCTTTAAGCTGTGGTCAAGAATTAAAAATTAATGGAAGAATTAATTTTAATTAATTTTTTAATTGATTAAAATTATTCTTTTATCTTGGTAGTAGGAAATTTATACTTATACTTGAATGCGTATATACAAATTTATATTAATTAATAATGATTGTAACCTTAAAAGTCTTAAGCGTTTTACTATTATCTAAGTCAAGAATACAACTTTAAATAAAATACATTTTAAGGAATTTGATAACAAATTTAAATTTGATAGAAATTTAAAAACCAAGAGGGGTGAAACATTCCCAGTTTTTAATTAAATAAATTAAAAATAACAATGGATATTACTATTTAAAATATAAAACAATTTATAATAAAAAATCTAAAATCTAGTTCAAAAATTTAATGTACCGAAGGCTTATAATGTTATTCTTAACTCAAGATATATTAGTCCAGTAACTTTGTCGCCTGAACGTATGGGGTAGTATGCGTCAAATCCGGTAGTTCTGATTTTTTGCAGACTTGTTTATGATGTTGGCCTAATGAATAATTCAAGTTTGTGACCTCGAGCGCCGAACGCAACTTTGTCAAAAATTGAAAAAACCGCGAAAAAATCGGTTTTTTTTCAAATTTTGGTGATTATAACCCTAAGGGACTAGTTTTTGAAAAAGCTTTCTTTAGATGTTTTTAAAGTAGACTAAATTTGCTACAATATAATACTAGAACTGTCTCTGTATGTACACTAGGGTGGCCCTTATTTTCGAACTTTCGAAATGTTTAGCTCCCACCCCCTAACTTTGTTCCAAAGGACAAAAAAAATGATATCTGAAAAATTATAGCCAAATCGGATAATATTAACCCGACCCGCAAACGCCTTTAAGTTTTGAGTTTTTGGTCATTTTTTTGAAAACCTGACAAAAAACCCAAGATAAAATCTTCACAATTTTTTCGCAATTTTTTTATGATGAACTATTATTGGTTAGAATATATCGCCACAGGTTTCGTGTTTTTATCAGCCCTCATTCGGGAGTGGTAATTTTTTAAGTGTTACGCAAGTAATGTAAAGTTGTTTTTCCTGCATTCTACAAATAGCTATTACTCTCCAACCCCTCAACTTAAACACATAAAATTGGGCTTATTTTGTTCGTATATTTATTATCTTTAATGTTATGTTCATTAAAAACAACTACCTTTTCAAAACATTTCAAAAAATTGAAGAAAAGGGGAAAAAATAAAAAAATAAATAAAAATTATAATTTTTTTTTTAAATGTTGAAACAAAAAATTTTATTGCATTTTACCTTCTATAATTAATATACATTGATACCAAATATCAAGTCTAAAATTGGATTTAATCTCATTGAAAAAAAATTAAATTCCCCGTAAATTTGGTAGGTCCCTTAACAACCCCCTAATTCCCGGTAAAAGAATGATAAACTCAAAAAAACTCGTATGATTACTTGAAAAGGCTCGTCTGATTGAAAAACATGCAATAGGTCTAACAACCATAAGATGTAAAGCGTTTTTTTAGGCTAATTTTCTCTAAAAAACTTAGATCTTCCAAAAAGAGGTGAAAGCTTTATTTTTTAAAATTAACTACTTCTATTTCTGTTTCCTTAGAATTTTTCTTATATATTTCCTACCCTCTCTCTTGTCACAATCAACAAAAAAAGTTCAAATTATTTAACAATCGGATAATTTAAAGGTAACATTCAAAAGTCTTGAAATTTTGTGATTTTGACCGCAGTCCTTTTTTAGAATTAAAACACTATTTGTTTTATTTTCCCTCGAACATTTGTGTTATTAATGATCTTTATCCTATTACAAAGCATTTTTGATCCTTCTTATATAAATGGAATTGAAAAGCTTGGCAACGCTTTTTTTGTAAACGATGCAGCAGAACGAGGTGTAAAACTGATCCAGGAATATAATAACATTCCTTACGAAAAATGAAACGGAAAAACAGTTTGTTTTACAAATTGTTGCTGAAGACCGAAAAAAGTATCCATCGGCCACTAAATCTTCCCTTAGGGAAAAACTGTGTTAAATATTTATTGTTTTATTGTATGTTATGATACAATAGGTGCTAATATACGGAATACAAGTTAGTTTTTTATGCAATCAGTTTTCTATTGAAAAATAAACTTAATGTAGTTTTATATTTTTCAGGTTTTTAATGATTTTTGCAAAGCGTTTGAGGATCGCTTTGTAATTCCCCAATTCGACTGAATTTCACATAATCTGTTTGTTGTTTAATGGAACTATGGGAGGTGCATATTTTTAAGTTTTAAAAATCTAATATATAGCTAAAGGCCATCCTTAAAAACCAAGCCAAAAAGTAGTTTTATAAAAAAAACATACTTAATAGAAATAGTATCTTAATTGCCTTAACCATCCACTTATCATAGCCACATTGGATGTTTTCGAATAAACAAAAATAAATCCTTGAATTGGGGAATTCTAAGGGGATCCACCAAAGCCTTTAAGCTGGAAAAGTCCATAAAAAAGAAAGTTGGAATTTAAATTACTTCTTATAGAATAGCAGTAATATTTTTGGAAAATTTATTTCATTCATACTGTATTATTTTAAGAATCAAAATATATTCTAATTTAGTTCGTAATTTATTTAAGAAGTAAAATTATGGTTTTAAATAGTAAAAAAAGATATGCCTAAAAATAATTATGAGGAATTTAAAATAGATAGTAGTGAATTTTTAAAAACCTTTCACCTCTTTTTGGAAGATCTAAGTTTTTTAGAGAAAATTAGCCTAAAAAAACGCTTTACATCTTATGGTTGTTAGACCTATTGCATGTTTTTCAATCATACGAGCCTTTTCAAGTAATCATACGAGTTTTTTTGAGTTTATCATTCTTTTACCGGGAATTAGGGGGTTGTTAAGGGACCTACCAAATTTACGGGGAATTTAATTTTTTTTCAATGAGATTAAATCCAATTTTAGACTTGATATTTGGTATCAATGTATATTATAGAAGGTAAAATGCAATAAAATTTTTTGTTTCAACATTTAAAAAAAAATTATAATTTTTATTTATTTTTTTATTTTTTCCCCTTTTCTTCAATTTTTTGAAATGTTTTGAAAAGGTAGTTGTTTTTAATGAACATAACATTAAAGATAATAAATATACGAACAAAATAAGCCCAATTTTATGTGTTTAAGTTGAGGGGTTGGAGAGTAATAGCTATTTGTAGAATGCAGGAAAAACAACTTTACATTACTTGCGTAACACTTAAAAAATTACCACTCCCGAATGAGGGCTGATAAAAATACGAAACCTGTGGCGATATATCCTAACCAATAATAGTTCATCATAAAAAAATTGCGAAAAAATTGTGAAGATTTTATCTTGGTTTATTTGTCAGTTTTTCAAAAAAATGACCAAAAACTCAAAACTTTAAGGCGTTTGCGGGTCGGGTTAATATTATCCGATTTGGCTATAATTTTTCGGATATCATTTTTTTGTCCATTGGAACAATGTTAGGGGGTGGGAGCAGCATATTTTTAACTTTTTAAAAACCCCATACTGTTAAGGGCCACCCTAATGTACACCCAATAGCTTCTGAGATTAAGCCTTTCAAAATTTATCATGTTTTTCGAACTTCGCAACTTCATCCCTCTAGAGTTTTTCGAGTGACGTCTAAAATATTGCAAAAAATTGCGAAGTTAGAAAAAAATGATAAACTTTGAAAGGCTTAACCTCGGAAACTATTGGGTCTACAGAGACAGTTCTAGTATCATATAGTAGCAAATTTAGTCTACTTTAAAAACGTCCAAAGAAAGTTTTTCAAAAACTAGTCCTTTAGGGTTATAATCGCCAAAATTTGAAAAAAAACCCCGATTTTTTCACGGTTTTTTCAATTTTTGGCTAAGTTGCGTTTGGGGCTCGAGGTCACAAACTTGAATTATTCATTAGGCCAACATCATAAACAAGTCTGCAAAAAATCAGAACTACCGGATTTGACACATGCTGTGATGTATAAAGTTTTTGGACAACATATGTTCAGCAAATAATCTCTTCTAATTTAAGAAAAACCAACATTTCTATAAAAATTAAATTTATTGGAGATTTTTCAGATTTAAGGTAATTCACTCTTTGCAGGAAAGAATAAAAAATCATCTCAGAGGAAAAACTAGACTTAATTCTATATAAATATTTCTTACTCCCAAACCTTTTCCCGTCACATTTTCACTCGTAAATTTTTTAAAGAGTCAAATACCTACCCCTGATCAAATTTATTCCAATAAAACAAAAAAGAATCGTGGATTTAACTAGAATATTTTTAATTTAAAAGTTTCACTGACAAATTAATCTGCTGTGTTATAAAAACTTAACAATTTTCACGGCTAAAATAAAAATAAATTAAATATTTTCTCTATTTTAAGAAAATAAGCCAAGACTAAAAAAGCATCCAGCATTCACGCCGCTTGTAATTCTAGTTTTCCCTGGATAAGTGCATAAAATTACGAATGAACATTCCCTTCCAACTTTTTCCTACACACTTCAGTTAACTACGAAGCTAGCAGTGGGAAAAAACTTCAAATAATCAATATTCCTAAAGCATCCTAAAATAAAGCTTTGTGAAAAGTAAAGTTTATTAAGTACCTAAAAAATTTAATTCAGCCAATGCCATACTAAAAGATCATGCTAATTGAAGAATTCCATAAAAAGTCCTCTTTTAAGAAACTAAAGACAGGAGTTTATTAGAATCAGTAAAGGAAAAGAAACTTTGCTAATGAAGAGACGGAGTATAATTAAAAATTTCTATAGATAACTTAGTCAAAAGAAACTATTTCTATTAGGTTGTCGTAAAAATTTGCGTAGCTTATCTAGAATATGAAATTTTTGCTACAAAAATTAGTTTTTACATTCGATGGACAATAGGGTTTTTAAATGGTGAAGCAGGGAAAAAAAGAAAAGATTAGAGAGATTTTTTTTAGTTTTCTTGGATGATTTTGAGTAGTTTAATTATTTTTATGACCTTGTTACTAAGAAACCGTGATGAAAACAAGAAATGTTAAGAGCTCTATTGCTAAAGCTTCTTCGGGGGTTTCGCATTTTTCTGAGTAAACTTGTAGGAATTTATTTGTTATTGAAAAAGCTTTAAAAAAAAATAGAAGTTTCAACGAAAATCCCCACATTAACCAATTTAAACACACTAACTATGTTTTCAAAAATTTTGCGAAAAAGGTATTTGGGATTTTTTACCATCTAATTTAATTATAAACTTATTGGTAAAAGGATATCCCACTTGAGAAGTTCTTCTATATTTCTTGAAAAAATTAATCCGCTAGCGCTGCTTATTTTATTAGAACGTTTTTATAAACTTTTGAATGGCGGAATCATTACAGTTAAATTGTGATAAATTCATTTTTAGTCAGTTAATTTTTTTTCAAAGTATGAAATACATTAGGTTGAAAAAATATGTATGAAAACTACTAAAACTGTGAAGTGACGTGAAATTAAAAATTTATCTCGAATTAAGAAAACACCACGATGTTTTTGATATCGGGGCAAAAAGTTTATGTAGTTTCTCTATTCTATTATATTTATTCTTTATTCTAAAAATTGTCTTTAATATCTTCTTTTATAAAAGAAAGAAAAACTTTACCACTGATATTTTATACTCAATTCGTTACAATGCATATTGTGAGAATTTGAATTAATAATTGTGTTAAATTTGAATGATTAGATGAGGATTACATATGAAAAATTAGTAATTGAAATACATATAAAAAAGTTTACCGAGAGATTCGGGGGAGGGCAACCTTTTTAACTAAAGCGATGAATGAATGCATAAAAACCACACATCAGGCCCGAAAAATTAATTCTCACGTTTCTCAACTCTCTTAATGAAAATATTTACTGATAACACTGGTCAACACTCATTTTGATGGCGGGAATATTAAAGCTGTTTTTGTATATATTTGACCTCCTGATTCCGAATATGGCATCCGTTTTTGCTCATCAGCTCTAGTTTTTAAGATATTCGAAAATTAAGTTTTTTTGACTTTTGACCTACCTTTTATACAATATGGTGCTATAAAAATTACTTAAAAATAATAAACCTAACTACCCAAGGCTTTTCCTATTCCTTAGGGTCCCAATAGATAGTGTATAAAGTTTCAGCCCCCTAAGTTAGTTTTAAGGGGTACCTATAGGGCCCTAAAGTTGAAAAAAAGTCGAAAAATAGGTCTTTTTTTCAGAATTTTTTTAAAAATATTTTTGGGTTTTCTAATTTGATAAAACTGGCTAATATATGTTTTTTAGAACTTATTTAGACCGCTAAAAATATTTTTACTTTAAAACTGCACCTCTTTAGAGCGATTTTTTAGTTTTAAGGCGAGAATTAGGGTCATTTCGCTTAAAAACGCTTGGTACCAATAATGGTGGTTGAAACGAATAAATTTCGAATATTTCAGAAGTAAGTCATAAAAAAAGATGTCCTTTGATGTAAAACTGAATTTCACATGATAAAGATCAGTAAAACAGTAGACGCTCCTCTTGAGCTTTCAAGCCCTAAAATTGGAAAAAATGCCTTTTTTCACTGATCTGTATCATATGAAATTTCAGTTTTACATCAAAGTACATCTTATTTGATGACTTACTTCTGAAAAATTTAAAATTTATTCGTTTCAACCACCATTATTGGTACCAAGCGTTTTTGAGCGAAATGACCCTAATTCTCGCCTTAAAACTAAAAAAACGCTCTAAAGAGGTGCAGTTTTAAAGTAAAAATATTTTTAGCGGTCTAAATAAGTTCTAAAAAACATATATTAGCCAGTTTTATCAAATTAGAAAACCCAAGAATATTTTTTAAAAAATTCTGAAAAAAAGACCAATTTTTCGACTTTTTTTCAACTTTAGGGCCCTATAGGTACCCCTTAAAACTAACTTAGGGGGCTGAAACTTTATACACTATCTATTGGGACCCTAAGGAATAGGAAAAGCCTTGGGTAGTTAGGTTTATTATTTTTAAGTAATTTTTATAGCACCATATTGTATAAAAGGTAGGTCAAAAGTCGAAAAAACTTAATTTTCGAATATCTTAAAAACTAGAGCTGATGAGCAAAAACGGATGCCATATTCGGAATCAGGAGGTCAAATATATACAAAAACAGCTTTAATATTCCCGCCATCAGAAAAAAAGTTTTTTTTTGTAGACCAGTGTAATTTAAAGCTTGACTTTTGTAGTAAAGCATTTATTACAATTTTATGTACCACAAGGTAAACTGTTGACTATTTGAAAAGGTTATTTTTAATGAAATAAGACACTCTACAACCAATAATTTCAAATTTAAAACTATTTTCCAAGCAAAAAAATTGGAAAATACCAATAACTTATTTTTAACTCTTTTACTTATAAATGTAGTCTAAATGAAATCCTTTGAAGAGCTGGATCTGGCTTAGGCAGAAATGGTTTAAAGACCCCTGTCGTAATGTCAAATAATATAAATTTCAATAACATAATATCAAAGTAAAAAAGAAAAGAATATTTGAATCCCTATACAAATACAGTACTTATACATAAACCATCCAAAGCTAAAATTACTCTGATCATAAAATGATTTACTTCACGTCCAAATTTCAAGCACTATGAATAATAATCTTACCTGTTTTTCTAAAAAAAACTCTGAGTAAGTCAATGATCAACCATCGTCCGAATAAATTCCTCCAAGAAGATCAAAGTTCAAATTTGAACAACTCCAATTTTAAAGTTAATATTCAAATTACCCTCCCAATACGTAAATAATATAAATAATAAACATTTTTACAATGCCAAGGCATTTATGAGTCACCCATAATACTTAATCTCCTTTCTAACATACATCAGAGCTAAATTGTTTACCTGGTTACAAACAAATGTTATAACTAACTTTTATAATCAAGAAACATGTTACCACTTTTCCTAAATTGCGTGTAAACACAATTGACAGATCCATCATACCTTCAACGTAATCATAACAGCAGCGAGTGGAAGCAATTTGGGCTGGAATGAAGACAAGCAATTTCGAATTCGCTTTAATCTGGGAGGAAGATTATCCTCATTTCGTTAAAAAGCTCCACTGTTATTGATTTCGCTGTTTTTATGATTGAGTCAAAAGAAAAGCCATTCGAGTTTACGAATGACGTTCTCATAACCAAGATGGGCGATGCTCGGGACCGTTTCTTCTTATGGGCATGAATAAAAGATTTCTTGAATTGGCAAGAAAAAAAAGCTTGCAGTAACTAGCGATGAACAAGAGTCTAACAGTACAAACAAAAGTTATTCCCGTCATAAAATTTTTGCATATATTACGAGTATCAAAGTTGGAATTCATTTTAGAAGACAATGTCAGAAGAGGGAGAAATTCTACTTGAAATGTTCTTGACATTTCGCATTAAACAGAGGCTATGAGTTATTTGAAGGAAATGGGGGATACACAGTCTTTCGTTTACGAGGTATTAGTTTTAAATAACAAAAAGATATTGAAATATCTCTGGTCTTCTTATTTGTAAAATGGCAATCAAAGGTTTACTTCTTGATCATAAGAGTTATTTTAATAATGCAGCTATATTGCACACTATAGACCAGCGGTGTTTTTTATGAAAAATTTAAAAAATCTTTCTATTATGCTTACTATTTTAATTTATTTATTTCAATAGATAACGCGCCACATAATATTCTCCCCAGATTGAGAATGCATGGTTTTATAATTTTTAAATAAGGATCTTCTAAAAATGGGCTCTGCATAAAATCTTGTTAGAGAATTCCTCTAAAATATATGCATTCCTAAATGTATCTGGAAAAATTAAAAAAATAGTGTAACAGTGATAAAATTCCAACAACAAACTCTTAATTCGGAATTAGACCCAAAAAACCTATTAAGTTAAAGCTTGAGAACATTGTACAAATGTTTTCAATGTATCAGAGAAAAGTTCATGACAATAATTGAATTTCGAGACGAAATGGTATTCCCCTCTTAATTTACACTTAAATAGCCAACATCTCTATGAAATCCATCCAATTCTGTTTCACTACAACGTAGACAAGATAAAACAATAAAAGCATATATAGCGTTTCGTAGCCATTAAAACTTAAAGTTGGTACTCCCACTCTTTGAGTCTTAAGAAGTAAGTATTTTCATCAAAATTCCTATCAAACCGACAGAAATTGAAACTCAATTTCTCCAAATTACGAAAGCAATAACCGAAAACTCCAAGATTAAGAAATACTTGGATACTTCCATCCCACAACACTCATTTCTAACAACCCTTCTACTTACGTAACCAAATTCACCTAACCCCCAGAATAAATCGCAGACCCCCTACAGAGCGTGGAGCGAAAGTTATCCCAGCACAATGTGCGTTCATTTTTAGAAGCTGATTACAGCAGATACGCTCTCCCCTGAATCTCGTTCTGGTATCTTTAATAATATAGCCGCGTGTCACTAAAGCGTGTGCCGTGAATAATAGTTCTTCGGTTTCGCAAGGAATGTAATCACTGGAATTAAAAATTGAAAATACGCCGGGAAAGGACGAAAATATAGAGCTCTAACAGGTGAGGATGTCATTGTGATTAGCGATCCAATATCCTTGAAGGGAGGAATTCGGAAGGCAAGCTTGTCTTGATTTTCCACCTATGCCAATACTGATTTTTAAATAAGTTTCTGCCTGCTTAAATTGATGGCACGAGCACTTTAAAGCGTTTAGCAATTTATGTTTTTGAAACTTCGAGTTGAAATCGTTAGTATAGCGGATTAAATAACAGAGTATTGCTATGCTTGGATGAGTAACGCCTGTAAAAGATGGTAGTCTAAAAGTAATAATAATGGAATGGAATAACGAAAAATATCATTCAAAATTCTGTAAAATATTAAATTTGTCCTTAACATGTTTGGTTTGTAAATTTTGCTAAAAAACAAACCAGTTTCACAGTATTACTTTACTGAATTAAAATAAATCAATCTTTACATAAAAACAAGCATATAAATCAGAAACATCTTTTACATAAATACACTAATAAAGCTAGAAAGCTTTTACATTAGCTTTTACACTCGTGAATATGATCGTCCAATAAATTGTCAAGAGGATAATTCGCCAAAAACTCTTCCCAGACTAACAATTAAGGTCAAGTCATTGTTCAAAAAATCTGCAAGTCACCATTTATCCTAAGACCATCCCACTCAGAATGCCCAAGCGAGAGATAAAGAATTAATTTTCCGTATCACAGCACTTTGATATAAGTAACACCATGCTTTTATTGCCTGGTATTATCGATCTGAGCATAACGTTGTAAGATAGAAATTATACTTCACATTATAAGGGAAGCCGTTAGTGCTCTTTGGGGCAATCTGTGGCACAAGATGACCTATATCGAGATGAAAGACCCGGGTCAGACCATCATCTTTCACCAGCATTTTTAGCATTATGGTTAAATAACCATAGTTTATCCCATAAAACTAATACCTCGATAATTCTTTGGAATGTTGCGAAGTAATGGGGGATATCCATAAAGATAGAAGGAATAGTATTTACTTAAGGAATTGCTTTTCATAGAATACAGTTTCAAATTTCGGGAAATTCTTCTTGAATATTTTTATTCAATTCTAAACAAGACGTTTTCGGGGGATTTTTTAGCCCTCAAAATTAAAAATTGCGTCGTACTCAACTTCCCCCTCCACGTTTTTAGAATAGGTATAAAATTTTTAAAAAGTTCAATATTTTAATTTATTCCATTTAATTGTTAAAACTTTTACTTTTAGTTTTAACTCTCATTTACTTACAATTTAACTCTTAGAGAAAAATAAACTGGTTTACCATTAAATGTTTTATCCAAGATTTATCACTCCCTTATTATTTCATAGTTAAACTAGATTATAATATTTTATAGGACAAGTGTTTTTTTAGCTTAATCGATTTGTCCATAGAACTAAACAAAAAACTGAAATACGTTCCTTCGCTTTTGTAAAAAGGATGCGTTTGTTCAACTGAATTGAAAAGCTAATCTCTACCAAAATAAGGTAGTTAAATTATAAATTTCCTGCAAATATAGTGATTAGTTTTGAGCGGAATTAAGAGCTTACCCAACCAAATGAAGAAGACTGCATCATTGTGGGAGAAGCACCTCAAAACCTAAACAATAAAGACACCCTTGCTAACTATCCAACAGTTTCAGCGTAAACACAATTACTCACCGGCTTCAATTGAGGCACAATCAAACCCAACAAATAACCATAATTACCAGGGTCGACATCCAAATGAGAAACTTTCAATGGCCGCCACTCTGAGCAGTAGAAAGCAAATCCACGACGGGGATAGAAACATAATTCCGAGTTGGGAAAATTCAGCCAATTTAACTTTGCATTCTCACGTTATTACCCGATGCTGGCAGACTTTTCTATGCCCCTTCCACTGATTGCAAACGCCCCTCTGATCCGATTAAGCGTTTGAATACTGCCAACCGCCTAATCCGAGGTCTATGCAAATTTGGCACACCGAGTCTTTCACCGCAATATTCTTCAGTGAATTGCCTAGCATTGATTTCTGGACGGTTGAGAATGAAACCGGAGGGAGAGGATTCATGCTTCGGGGGTAGGGTTTCCTCCCTTCTACCCCATACCCACGTTACACCCTTGCTTATAATAGAACAGGGGTTTCCAACTGGCGGCCCGCGAATATCCCTGAAATCCACCCAAAACGTTGCTTTAGAACACTTTTTAGCGTACTGAAATGTAAAATAAATTTTGTGGGGAGGACCCCCGAACCCCCTATTGACTTCTAAGATTATAGAATAGCTTTGGCCATTTTCTATGGTGAAAAATTAAAAGGTGGACATCTCGAGAAGGAGATTGTATGCCCTAAAACTCCCCCGTGAGCGTAGCAAGAGTTTGTAAAGGCTTAGGTCAACTTTATTTATCACGAGAAGGGACAAAATGAAGTAATCAAAAATTAGGTGAAATAAGTAAAATCCCATTATAACGAACTTCACGGGACCGTAAAATTTTTTCGTTGTAACGATACTTCGATAATTCAAATAAAAACGATTGGAGACTCTCTGGAATTTCGTAATAACGGGATTTTTCGTTCAATCGGTATTCGTTGTATCGGGATTTCACTACTATATTTAGGGAAATTAACAATTTCTTGAGGAAGACTACCCTTTTAAGTAACATTTAGTATTAAAAGTTGTGAGGTAAGAAATTCATATATCCTCAGAAATTTTTGAAATAACAGTAGTACCTTCACAATATGTAAATAAACTTATATGTAATGTTAATATGTAAGTTTCATATTAAAGACTCTCCCCCCGAAATATTTTTATTGGATAAAAAGGCGCCAAATTACTTTGCAACCCACTACTTGACTTTTAATTTCAATTGCGACCCTCGAGAACTTAAAAGTTAGAAACTCCTCACTGTCAAAAAAAGTTCAACCTTTCACCACAAACTGGCTCAAATTTAGCTGTAACCTATAGTTCGGTAACAGGTTTCACCAATTTACGGTGTTTTAACTAGTGAAAGCACCGAAAACTTGGTGAAACCTGTTACCGAACATTAGGTTGCAACTAAATTTGAACCAAGTTTGTGGTGAAACAGTACAACCTTTCACCAGAAATTGGTTAAAGGATGAACTGTTTTTTAAACAGTGCTGTTATTAGAAAGTTCACTTCTTACAGGCTGTGGTAGTAGATAATTTTTAAGCGGTTCATTTTTGGATGTTTACTTTTAATGGTAAAAAATGTATAAAATGAAGTTAGAAATAATGATTTATGCAGCTTTTGTCAAATATTTTTTATGAGAAAAAGTATGCAAACGAAGCTTCATGCATCTACGACAAAAACTGACGGTGATACCACTTTGAATTCCAGGGATTTTGTGCCATTTTATGCTTTTCAACTGCTAAATATGAGAAAAAAATACCCTGTAAAATATCAATATAAATGCTATATCAAAAAACACTTTAAAATTCTTTTTCACAGCTAAATCCTGGAAAGGCACAAAATTTCTGTTTCAAAGTACAGTTTTGGTCGTAGAAGCATATAAATTTTTTTAGCAATTCAGTAAATGAATAGACCTAATTCCTAATTTTTTTTTACTGAAAATGATTCTGCTAGGAGATCGTAACAATTAATACCTTATTACTTTTAAGTAAAACTCTTTCCCCGCGAACGTTTAAAACATGAATTTTTACTTCAATCTAAACGCCTTTGTAGTTAAAAGTATGCATAAAAAGAACAGTTCAAAAATCTCTCAATGAAAGTGATTTTGTTTAGACATCAAATTGATTAATTATGAGTGATTTTCAAGTTCTGTTAGGAATCTCTGTTTGATAATTATTCATTTTTAACAGTGTAAGATACATACATTTTAAATATTAGAATCCTTTAAAATCATATTTTCAAACCGACAACCTAAAAAATTCCTTTCCCAAATAATTAAAACAATTTCAAACATTTCTAATGACAGATATTAAGGTGAATTTTTTGCATCCCAGGTTACTACTTAATACACAAGTGTTTTCTCGTGGTTTAGGTTATTTTTCTTGTAAACAAACAAAACAAGTGACAAAACTCCATCTGAAGCTTATAAGCGTCCCGCTGTCTCCTGGAGTGGTTTCACATCCTGTTTTTATCCCAGCAGCCGAGCTGCTTCTACTCGGTAATCCCCGGGCCTTGTCGACTTCTTCAAAGTAATTGAAGCTGTCAACCCTTCAATCAAGGCGGACGAAAAACATCTCGATGGGTGTCGAGAGTCTTTATGCCCGTACTTGTGGCAGCTACATTAAGTGAAAAACCTTGTCATATTAATCTTTTTGTCCACTTCCAAGAGCTGGAAGGAGGGACTATAAATATTTTATCAAGCTATAGTCCCCAGAGCGAAAGTGAGCCGATAAATCTCTCGCGCTGTTTGCGTATGACAGGGAATAAAATAGTTCTCAAATGTTTTGCCGTTAATGATTTGGACGCTTTTGTTAGGCCAGCGAAAAGATTGCTTTGGAAAGAAAAGGATAACTATTACAGTTTTTTGGGAAAATTCGTTGAATGGAGCGGTAGTGAGTCAGAATGGGGATACACATAAGGCAGAAAATTATGTAATTTGAACAAAATACTAAATGGTTTTAATTTCAGAAAAATGTTGATTGGCCTTTCTTTTGCTTTAAAGCTGTGTCTTTAATATTTATAAACAAAATATGTTGCCGAAACCTAACAACTCAAACTGGATTTTAGAATTCATCGTAATGATTAAGAATTTGTAGTTTATTTCTCAAGTAGAGCTAATTAGCTCCTTTAGTCAAATGAAAATTGCATACCATATAGCTGTGTTTCCACAAAACAATAATAATGGATTTTTTTACTCCTTCAAATAATTTACTAACTAGGTAGTATTTCAAGATTATTAACCCGAGGGAAAAAGATTTTTGAGGTAAAACTGTGATTTCTACATAATTATATAGAAAGACATACTTCTTTAATTACACTATCTTTCTACTAAAATTGAAAGAAAAAATGAAGACTAACCATCTTAATATTAGATTTTTCACGTGTTTATCATACTTTTTAAAATATATTAACTTTTTATGAAACAACACTTTTTGAAATCGCATTCCCTCGTTCTTTCTCACAAACTGAAACATATTTAATGCTATTATTACACCAGATTTTATGTTGATAAAAATGTATTTTTTCAATGTAGGGAATGGGGGAGGGGCGTTTTTTCGATGTCAATGATAACAGCAAAATGTCGCCATTTTTGCTCGATAATTCTATCAATTCCCTAAGAACAACTAAATTCGATGAATTGAAAAGGGTAGATTCATCATCCCCAACAAAGACAGTGAATCAACATCTGACTCTTTGATTCGCACGGGCCTTCTTAGGATCAATTTCCTCGTCTTTGAAAACCCCCATCGGCCAAATCTTAAGCAAACACTCAAAGGCCCCACAAAACCAATCAATTTGCGGATAACTATAAACAGAAATATTTCCTTCGAATCCCGAAATTTAAAAGACCTAAATCCTTCCGAAAGCATTCCCATTGTATCGTCTCTCCTCTTCATGCGAGACTTAAATCCAATATGAAGCCCCTATACTTAATAACAGAATATCTTAACTTTCAAGTAGTGAAACCCTGATTGCGAGAGAAGAATGGAATAGATTTACTCGATGTTAGGAACAACACACGGGGCAATCAATCGTCTCACCCATGTCCATTAGTTTCCGAGGAGGGGAATACATTAAATGGTATTTAAAAGATGATCCAAGAGCTAGCTCTGTTTCTCTTGCCCTGCTACAACTGTTTTAGGGTTCCTCTGTAGAGATTCTATCTTAATTTGTTCTATCGGTAAATTGAAACTATGAAACAGATTATTGGTTACCGATGGGAGCATTTTTCATAATAAGCGCTGATCTTTAGGACTGAAGATTAATTGAGAGGGATTCTTTAAGTGAAATGAATGTTTAAAGAATGTGTTGTTTTTAAAGACAAAGAGAGGTCTTTTTTTTTGTGTCAGGGAAATGAGGACTCGTATTCGATGAAGTCTAGTTTTCTTCATTGGTTTTAGTTTTAAAAGAGTGATTAGATCACACCAAAGGAAACCAATTTCGATTTGACTCTTATGTTTGTTTGAATACAAAATCCAATTTATTTAAAGTTTTGAAAAATAAGTATTAAGCTTCTAAAAAATTGCGGTATTTAGATTCACTAACAATGTGTGAACTACCATAACACTGATTAACTATTCTAAAAGATAAATGAAAAAATATGATACCACCAATTCCAACGATTATGGTTTTATTCTAACGCCATATGGGCGAGAGTTGAGTAAAACACTCAATACATTAATCTCCTGTAAATTTGGCAACTATTCGTAAAAGATTAGTTCTGACTGATGATCAACTCTATACACTCAACTTACAAGTCTCTTTAACCCTTTAAGTCCTGGACTACCCGAGATCACCATTGAATCCTATAGAAAGTCTGGGGCGGTCAGGACCGAAATGGTCATAGAAAATTCTTGATGTGTAACTCAAAGGGAACCCTATCATCTGTACTTTATCAATGCACCAACATTTAATCTTTAGACCTTTACTCACATCCACAATAAACTTAGGTACCAATGCCGAATATTTTTAGCAACGGTGTCTTTTATTCATGCCATAACAATACATCAACCACATACTAAAATCCCAATCAATAGCAAGTCCCAGTCCTAGAAATTAATACCACTTCAAAGCATCAAAGCGAGTGGAATTCCAGGAACACCCCTTTTCTAGTCCAAGTCTAATTGGACGCATTCAAAAGACCTCGCAATCTTAAGCCTAATGAAAAGCATAGTTTGGATTTTCCGAAGTTGGAAGTCTGACTGCCTAGCCTGAGGCCAATAGGGTTCCCACAGCGTCAAACGGTTAATCTGACGGACCTTTTGTGTGCCTAGTAACATACTACCTACCTGGACCAGGCTGCAGGCTGAATGGCGGCCTGTAGGAATTACAGCTCGCGGACCGCATGCGGCCTAATTGCTTGTTTTGTCGATCCCTCCCTCTTGCATTGTCTGCTGATCCAAGCGATTTCAATGAGGGATTGAGGTTAGTTAATTGGCTCATGGCGACACAAGACAAAGCCTATTTATGGTTCAACTAACGTTTGGCTGGTTCGGGAGCTTTCCTTTGGTTGGATTCAACTGGACATGCCGTCCACAGTTTTCATTAATTTTGTCCTTTTCCTTTGGATAAATGTATAGCTGTTCATTATTTGCTGTGACACAACAGTTTGCTAGTTTGCTAGACAACTTCAATCGTAGGAATCTCTTTGTGAATTCTAAGGCAGTCATACTAGCATAAAAGACTGGAGATGCCCTTTAAGAGAAACTTCATTAAGTATTAAAAGGTAGTTAAAATTATATAGATGTTTTAGAGATGATTTATTTCTCACATTCTTCAAAGAAAAAATAATTGCCAAACATAAATTAAGATCCTGTTAGCAAAATATGGCTTCTTAATAGACATAAATGGAACATATTTTTTATTTGATGATCATTTTCACGTTTTCCAAAACATTTTTAGAGGTATTATTCAAAATGTATTCAAAATCATTAATATCCTATAGTTTGCACACAACTCCATAGTAAATCTAACTCTCTGTTGTGTTTTCAACCATATAGACCATATTTCAACCATATAAGAAAGTTAGGAAGGTATATTAAAGAGTAAGACAATTTTTGAATAATTTAATAAATTAATTCCAATAAAAAACTATTTTAAACAAGATTTTTCATTTGCATTCATGTTAATTACTTAATTCGATGAATTTAAAAAATCTTCTTAAATTTTACTATAACTATTTTTATCAAATGAAGATAAAAATATGAATTTCATCAAAGACTGAATCAATAAGCGTGTGAAAATGGTTAAAAACCAGTTGACCAGAATAATGACGAAAGAAACTAGCACTGGAAAAAGTTCTTTGTTAAATGTAATAGAGTGGAGAAAAGCTAAAAAAGAAACCAAAGATCACTTCGTCAAAACCCTTGAAGGGTACCAACGATCAAAATTATCCGTTTCACCAAGTGCAGCTGTTTCTATAGTCAAAGAAAAGGTACGTCATCAAACCAAATTTAATATCTAAGTTTTATCGTTAAGATTTAATTAGTACGTTTTTCTACCTACCATATGTGTATGTGAATGCAGTCAATAATCTTTGGCATGAAACCAAACATAATCTGGTTAAATATGTTTTTTATTTCATAATTTATTCCACTTTCAAAATTTTATTCAATTCTTATACAAATATTTAGAAATGTTTTTTTGTATGAGAGGGCAAAAAGAAGCTCATTGTAGTACCAAACTTTTAAATATACTAGGAAAACCTTTATTGTATAACTTGGTATTTTGAATGGTTTCCAGGAACTTAAAACACTTTTGATGGTTTTTATATTTTTAAACTTGGAGTGATCCTGAACACAAATAAGAAGCATGCTTAAGCATAGTGATGTTCTCTTACCTTCTAAGGGCGAAGCATATTCACAAAAGAAGATAGATTGAACTCTTTCCTGAAGAATGTTAAGATTCCCTAAACCCGTAATCCCGTTAAATAATTTTCCAAACTTCACAGACTTAAAAGTTTGTTCACGAAAACAGCACTCTGCAAACTCGGCTTAAATCCGCCATTTACTGGCAAGGTGAAAAATCACGAATATTTAACAAGTTACAACTTAGCCAGGGAACATGCTTCGAAGCCCAAGTAACATCCCGTTTATATCAGCAGCACATCTTAATACGACTTCTTGTTTCGCATTTTTATTGCCTTTATCAACGCTATCTCACGTCTTTCCAGCATCAAATAATGTGCACTTCTCTGCTTCTTTCAAAGTTTGTTACAGATGAAATCTTTTTTTCTTGTTCCCTCCTTTTTTCATGATCATTATCCTTGCAGAGGAGGGCCTTGAAGATTTTCTTTCACCTTTTTCTCTGTAAAAAGTGGTTTCGGTGAAATATGGAATAAATATTTCGGGTGATTGGTCGAGTTTTACTTCGACGTTTGAAATTCGCGATGTCTTCTGAGGCGGTTCGTGAATGCTTCATTTGGTAAAATGGAAGGAGTAAGAGGTAGCATTGGGGAATTACCGTCATTAAACCCGTGGTTCTCTCGGTACTTCAAAAGGGCTTTGTGAAGGCGAAAATTTTTTTTAGAGCAGATATTTAAAGTCAGAAATAATTAATATCCCAATTTAAAAGGTCTATTCTTCGTTTTTTGAATGTATGATTAATTTAATTAAGTATTAACTGTCGCAAAGTATCAAGTGCAGACAGTTAGGCGTAATTTAATCTAAATTAATTTTGTAAATCAAATAATAAGTAAATTTTACACTTAGAATACTTATACTAGGAAATTCATTTATTAGGGATTTATCATCTCCCCTTTTTAGTAAAAATATGTTTTAATGAAAGTTTTATGATATGAGTTTTATAGGGAAAATAAGGATGAGTAACTTTCAAAGAAAATAAGAGATTGCCTTTAATGTTGATTTAAGTTTTTGTACCGGTTAAGGTTAAATTTTTTTTTAATTTTATCATGTAGTTTTTGCATTTTTTTTGCTAAATGTGTAGAGAAATTTCAAATAAAAAACTTAAAAAAACTTGCAAAATTGGTATTTTTTTCTTTTTAGAGTCCTGAAAAAGTGTTATTTTCACTTTCTAATATCTCCTTGAATATTGAAAATATTTCCACGAATATTTTCCTGCTCTTTGATGATATTGCCAACAATTTCCCCACTGATTTTTTTGTGTTCGGTCTCCTTTATTTTTAAATTATTTTTCAACTTTCTTATTTCGCCTCTAGGGGCACTGTAAGTCATCTCAATAGATTTTTTTGACGCAAAACATTTTTATTCTAATTTTCTTTAAATCCAACAGCTTCTAGGATCGGGGTGGAAGCTTTCAAAATTTACTACTCCTCAGAATCCTTTTCAAATATCTTTTATTTTACCATTTAAACCTTTATCTTACTTTTTATAAATTATGTCTAAAACTAATTTATTATTTTTGTAGAACATTTTGATTCTTAAAATATTAATACTAAGTGAATAAAAATAGATATTTCTAAAAGTAGGGTTGCCATTGAAGTAATTCAAATTCCAACTTTTTAGTTTTAATGACTTATTAACTTCAAGGCTTGTGAGTGGCTCACCTTAGAATTCCTATAAATTCGAATGATTTTTATATTTGTTTTTGTTCCTTTAAAAAATCTCATATAGCTAATGCGAAGCGGATGGTTACACTCTTAAGACGACAGGCTCAAAACTGAGTAAAAAAGTACTCAAACTGGCTCCGATCCAAAGATACTCAAATTTGAAAACATTAATATACCTACTCATTTCTGAAAATGTGCATACTCAAAAATGAAAAATCTTGGGCTTGAACTCAGAAATGATCTCATGATGTTTCATTTTTGAGTATACACATTTTCAGAAATGAGTAGGTATATTCATGGTTTCAAATTTGAGTACCTTTGGATCGGAGCCAGTTGAGTACTTTTTACTCAGTTTTAAGAGTGTAAGGCAACCAAGATACTATTTAGATACAAGATTCTATACTAGATTTTCCATGGTTCTAGAGGTCCTTACTTCCATAAACATAACTTCAAAATAAAAGCCTTGAGACGGATTTTTGAAACTTGTATATTGCCTCATTTTCCCCAAGCAACCAACCAACATCCTCCTTCGAGTAACACGTCTCTCTCTGCCTACTAATTATCGCAATAAAAGCCCTCGCAACACTTTCCGTTAAGCGTCACAAGGCGTCACAATCCCGTGACACGTCTAACAAGTAGCTCGTAAACATGACGCGCGCTGTAGTAACGCACTGGAATTAATTGTTGCGCCGCGCTGTGACAAGCTCTACTTTTCGTGCTGCATTATAGATGTCTGAACACTGGCTGTCGAGGCTCTGCCGAGCACGTTAAAAGAGTTTACGATCCTCACTCTTTGCGCCCGAAATTAATGGTTAGCTTTACGTCCTCTTCATAGCTGAGAATAATTAAAGAAGCCGCTTGTTTTGTTTGGGTCGCTCATTATTTGGGTGATCTATTTTTATGTGCAACCGGGAGGATTTTTGATAATGATAAGAAATGACGCGAGGTGCTTTCTCGAGGAATGTTAATTTAATAACGCTTCTCCCCTAAGAAGGCTGCTCTGCTTTTTTACGGAGTTGAATAGATTCTGCTGTGCTGGAAATTGAGCTGTTCCGTGGGCTTTTATTGTTTGCGGATGTCTAGATATGCTCGGGGTACATGGCAGGTTCTAATTTTCGCCTGGGGAGTCTCTTTTCTTTTTAAATTTTTCGAGGGGATTTTTGTGTTCTCCGGGAAAATGTGGTTGGAGTTTTAAGTTGGTTTTGTTAGGATGCCTGTATTTCTTTTATCAAAGAATTTATTCATCACTTCGATAAATTCAGGCGCGGATCTACTCTGGACAGTGCCCTCCCCTTGGACCCAAAAAGGTTCTTAAAAGGAGTTAAACCCTACTTTTACAAGTCAAATTTCAAAATATTTTCCGGGGGAGAACCCCCATGCCCCCTAGTAGTACCACAAGGGGATCTTTTGCGTGATACTTTTTAGAAAATCCCCAAAATTTTGGCATTTTTTGTCAAAAGGTAAAGGTGATGGACCCAAAAAATTTCTCACAAAATGAGTTAAAACCGTACTTTTACAAGTCAAATTTCAAACATTTTTCAAGGGGAGGGCCCCCATACCTTCAGTGGTACCACAAAGTGGATAAATTGAGAATGAATTAGGTGCGGTTCACAATTTGATTAACTTTAATTTTTCTAAGAAAGTATGCAAGTAATAAATTAAGCAAAAGTTTAACTTTCAACCAGTAATATTTGCTTACCAATTTAAATAACGTCTCGCAAAACAGTTTACGTCATTCATACTAAGTCAATTTGTTACCCTCTTCATCCCAAAATTTACACATCCATGGAAATATAAATCAATATCACCTTAGTTTAAGTACGATAATATAATGACGAAAATTCCTCATGCGTAGAGTAAAATTCTTGAAATTTAAGAAAAAACGCCTCACGAAATGCTTCTCACACGACTAAACTAACGTTTTGACAGTGAAAACCTCCTTCGTAGCAATCTAATATCAACAAGTCTTCAAACAAAGCATCTCAACGTGTAATTTCATCGTCCCGAACCCACCATTCTTCTCCCAAAAACTAAAAGCGGCTACTTCCTAAATCCACGTTATAAAATTAGGCGTCCGATCAGGTAGACAATCCATTAAATTCCTTACACAAGCAGAGGGCTTCTCGGAATCCCATTAACCAAATCCTTAAGCAAAGCAGCAAGAAACAGAGCCGACCCCCATTCCGAAAGAGAGGTGGGTCGCCTAATGGCCCCATGAGGGTCTCCACCTGGTAGCCCAATGCACGACTCTTGTAGACATTGAAGAGAGACAGAGTGCACATAAGACCCTTTTTGGAGATTATTTAAAGGAAAGATGAATGGGAAATAAACAACACTTGCGGAAATTCAATACGTTCTTTTTTTCTGTATGTGCCTTATATCAGCGTTCGAAATTGTACTGGATTACTGGTCCGGGACAACCAAAAAACGGCTCGGACCAGTGGAATCAGAAAATCACTGGTCCGCTGGACCAGTGGTGAAAAAAATATCCCACCCTCCAGTTTAAGCCTGCAATTTCTCTTTGCTTGGAATCGGGAGAAAGGCAAAAAAAAATAAATTTCATTAAATAAACCAGATTACAACCAGTTCGTCAACTAACAATGTAAAACTAATTCGAAGTTATGTTTTAATTTGTGTGCAATATCATTTATTCAAGAAAAGTTCTTATTTTTTGCAAATTAGTGCAATTGTATCCAATTTGTATGTCAATTAGAGAAATTTTATTTAATCAAGAAGATTATTTTATTTTTATGTCAGTTAGTGGAAATATTATTTAATCAAAAAGTTATTTAATTAGTAAGATATTTTTTAAATAATTGATTATTTGGAGCTGTTGCTAATTTCTCATAAATTTATTTTATTACTTATTTTATATAAATCTCATATTTACAGCTGGTAACTTATTATTGAATATGTATTAATTTTTAACATATCTATTTAGTACTCACATTCAGTGCAATAGTTATTTAATAATACTAGTAATATTTAAACTGGTCCTTTTTAATTTGTCGGACCAGTAATTTTTGTTGCGGACCAGTAAGATTGGTGAAGCACTGGTCCGCAGGACCAGTGGATTTTTTTCCCAATTTCTAACGCTGCCTTATATGAATGTCTTTTAAAGTATGCATTCCTTTTATGTTTCATTGTATGTTTTTTAATTGTACCCATGTAACTGGATATTCTGTTTGTTTGGGATACTAAATAAATAAAATAAAATGTATAAAAAAATATTTCTACTATTGGAGATCATTGATGGGGTTATAAAACCGCATGTCTTCAAGTTTTTAGATTTTTTTTGTCATTAGTTTTTTGTTAATTAATTTTCAAAAATTACTCTCGTTAGATTTGGAGGTATGGCCTACGTGACGTCACTTCTGCTTGTGCCCGAATCCTCGACCAATCAATAGTTTCAAAGGAAATTATTTAACCATTGCCGAAAACGCTTTCGTACGAGTGAGTCGTACCGAAGACAGAAGTGACGTCATACACCCCGAACCCTGCTGCGCATTGTAGTTTTTATTTATTTTTTATTATTTTATTTTTATTTTTTTAATTAACTAACAATCATATTTCTAAAAAAAAGCTTACAAAGCTTACTTTTGTTAACTAGAGCAATTTTAGAGCTAGAGAAACAGGCTAAGTGAAGTAATTTTTACATATAGATTCCGAATTTTTGAAGGTTTAAATAAACTTAGAAAGAATTAGATTCCTGACTAGAATTTTTCTTGTCTGGATCTGGAATACACAAAAAAGTGCGGTTTTAAAAAAAGTTTTGTCTTTCTGCTCTATTTAAATGGTGTTTATTTTTTTCTAGTTATATTTTTCTAGTATAAATAATGAATAGTAAACGGTTCACATAAATATTTAATCTTACTCATTGAAAAGAAGAATTATGATAAAAATAATTTTCGGGAATTACAACAGCCAAAATGCCCTTTAGAGAGATAGCATAAAATAGATTTTAGTGGAGAGTGAAAATGTCTAAAGACCATGTATATCCAAATAAAAATTTGAATAACAATCCATTCGATAGATTAGGGAACTGGGGTTGCCGTGAGATAGTCTCGGTTCTCCAAAGGGTGGTTAGTAGTTTTCGGCACTAGTTAACTAGGAACTAGTTGAAACTACTAGTTAACTACCAATCAACTAGTAGTTCTACTACTTTTGGTTTATACTAATTCAAGTATTAGTTGAACTACATTTTAATATAACTACTAGTTAACACTACTTCACTTTGATGTGAAAAATTTTAATGGTGAATAACAGCTTCGTTTAAAAGTAACAAAATTAAATCAAGACGGTACAGTGCTCAAATACTATAACTAGAAATAAATGCCCTTTTGCGAAAATCAAAAAGTTTTTTGTGATATAGATAAGAAAAGATGTATTAAAAGAAATTTGGGCCAAAAATAGGTTAAGAAATTAAATAGACTAAGTAACTAGTAGTTAACTACTTAGGCAAATATAGTTAACTACTAGTTGCAACTATGTCTCAGGAAAAAATAGTTAACCACTAGTTATAACTAGTCCTAGGAAAAAAAATAGTTTACTAGTTGCAACTAGTCCCAGGAAAAAATAGTTAACTACTAGTTGCAACTAGTCCTAGGAAAAAATAGTTAACTACTAGTTGCAATTAGTCAAAAGAAAAAAACAGTTAACTACTAGTTGCAATTAGTCAAAAGAAAAAAATAAGTAACTACTAGTCGCAGTTAGTCACAAAAGAAAAAATAGTTAACTACTAGTTCAATTAGTCAAAAGAAAAAAAATAATTAACTACTAGTTGCAATTAGTCAAAAGAAAAAAATAGTTAACTATTGTTGCTAATAGTCCCAGGAAAAAATAGTTTACTAGTTGCAACTAGTCCAGGAAAAAATAATTAACTACTAGTTGCAACTAGTCCCAAGAAAAAAAAATAGTTAACTACTAGTTGCAACTGGTCCAGGGAAAAAATAGGTAACTACTAGTTGCAACTAGTCCAGGGAAAAATAATTAACTACTAGTAGTTGCAACTAGTCCCAAGAAAAAAAGGTAGTTAACTACTAGTTGCAACTATATAGATTCCCCAGACTGGTTAGCAGTTGGTAGTTAACTAGTTTTGACCACTAGTTGCCGAACACTAGTTTGTGACTTTCATGTTACAGATTTCTCTTTTATACCACGCAAGGTTTGACACGACGCGCTCTCTAGCAACTACCTGTCTTGCTCGACGGACGCGCAGAGTGGCAAGAGGAAGATGTAAAGCGATATGTTAGCACCTGGTGGGGACGACGTGTCAGAAAGACCCAGAACCTACCAATCTTCGGCCAATTTTGATGAGTTGCTCACTCGCGGTGATGATGCCTCTGATTGGAATGACCGCGGGCAACCGTCGCTTTTTTCCCTCTTTTGTTTGAGGTGGGGTTTTTTCGCCGCTCGCTCGTCTTTTGTTTGAGGTGCGCTTTGGCTGCTTTGTCTTTGAGGGAGTGGGGGAAAGAGGGGCGTGGGTTCGTGCGGTTTCAGGGTGTTGATGTTTTCTTGTTATGAGCTTGTTGTCGATCGGAAAAATGGTGTTGATGCGGTTTTTTATGATGCCCGAGGTTTGTGTGAGTAATATTTTTAAAGAAGGAAAAGAATTTAATCAATGATATTTTGTTTACAAGATTTTTTTTCCCGTTTTTTTTAGGATACAGTTCTCGTGGGTGTAGGCTGCTTTGCAAGAAGATAGTATAATAAAATCTAACATTATCTTTGACGCTTTCATGTAGCATACAAAAATACAACAGTGTGCATTTTGTTATAAACTGATTTTAAGTACCTATTGATTTTATTTACACTCCAAAGGAGCAGGCTGTCAGATTTTATACAATTTAAATAGCTTTGAATTAAACATTCAGGGAATAAAACCAAACCCTTTATTACTCTGGTGTAAATCGTTAACGATTGGCTCTAATTTTAATCCAACAACTCTGTGAGGAGATGTCTCGAAATTATGTTTTATAAGTTAAAAAGTATATTTCTCGTAAAGATTTTGAGTTATTATCAAAAAACAAACCAGAGTTTTTAAAACGACATTTAAAAGGTCCTTTTAAAAAAGAGAGACAGAGGTTCAAGAAAGTTTTCTCTCTCTAAACAGGAAAAGGGAAACAGGGAAAGGAAGTATCTATTACTGAATATCAAGAAATTACTAAATGATAATCTAAAAGTTACCTCAGAACGAGTAATGAAAAATATTCAGTAAAATTAATTTTCGGAAAATAATACAGAATGAATGCATACGAACCAGATTTGGGGAAACTCCTTTTTCGTATACTTACTCATTTAAAGAAAAACATTAGTGTTAAAATAAGCTAAGCAATGTTTAGACATAAAAGTACATTCTAATTTCTGTGCACTCGATAGTTAAAATCCTTCTCCCAACATACTTCTTAGCTCATATTAGCAATGCAACGCACATTCCACAACACTAGACTCGGCTAAGATATTCCAGTTTTATCGCAAAAAATGAAATTCAAGGGGCTCGTAACTTCCCCCGTGTGAATCAATTACACTGACTTTCTCTCCTTTTTCTTCAAGAATAAATAAAATTTGCAACGGACCTTCCCATAAAGTTCCATTTATTCCCCCAACCGATACGCAACGTGCATAGATTGTTTCTCCCCAGAGTTGGAGATTCCGGAATCCCTGACCCCCAGCCGAGCGATGCGCTACAGTTATCATATTTTACAAGACCCGCAACACTCCAGGTGGTTAAAAGCTGATTTTTATCGGTGAGTTACACGGGAAGCGCATAATTCAAGGGGAAGAAAGAGGGGAGTCTAGGCTCAGCAAGGCTGTCCTTAAACTCCTGGTTCGCCAACCTTTTAGAGTGTAATGGCAGAAATATGACCGGGACTGGAAAAAGGTCAGAATGCATTAAGGGTTTGGACAGGGAGAGACCGCATAAAATCTCGTTAGGGTTTTGCTGTTTTTGGTGTTATTTTCTTCCAGAGGATAAAAAGCGGGATTGTGTGAAATTACGTGCAGCTACTTTCTACCGTTTACCTATCGTTTTTGTTTTTTGAGGGTTAACTGAAAGAGATATTAAGAGTTCATTGGAATTTATGCATCAGGGAAAGGTAAAAAAATACAATACACATCATTGTTTGCCCATAGGATATTCAAAACTAAGCTTAAAACCTTTCCAATCCTAAACCGCACGGGATTACTATATTAAATACAATGGACAATTTGGTGCGACTTTGTAATTTGGTGTAAGACTTTGAAATTCATTAATTTTGCATATTTAAAAGATTCAGAGAAACAATTTTCAGTTGCGATATCAATAGAATTTCAGACATATTCTAGAGTTCGGACAAACATGTTTTGGAAATTAACTCACTTATATGTTTTGAAATATTACATCAGTCATAGAATCCAATTATGGATGAGTTCTCGGAAGAAGGGGATCATCACTCAAATGCAAAATAATTTTTAAATTAATGGAATTTACTTAATTCATATTTTTTCAAATTTAATCAATATTTTTCCAAAGAACGGGTTTGCCTTTTTGAAACAATAGCAAGGAAAATTAACTGAGAAAACCGATTTAGTGTAGTAAAATGTCTTCAAAAATGCTTAACCATGAATACATACATATCTTAGGAAAAAGAAAAACTTGATAGCTAATTTATTTTATTCGGTTAAACCAATCTAATTATAAGAATTTTAAATATTCTACAAAAAGAAAATTGAGTTTGCAAATATGACTTACTTAAAACTGTTCGGCACACATCTTTGGTTTCACATTTTATTTTTATATTAATAGTTAGTTCAGAGTTCCAAATAATGTTTGCAAACCACAAATTCAAGCATACATGACTCTAAGCATTATATTTTGGTTAATTATATTTATTTTTTAAAGAATAAAGTGTCAGATTTCAAAATTTATTCCTCGTGGCATGACATCGACCATTAAAGTTGTTGACTGATGTCTTGAGACCTAGGATGTATTTTAGGACAGTAAACAACTTACTGATTATGGTTTAAAATCTATATATTTTGATCCCTTGAAATTATTTTTATTTTTGTTAACTTATAAAAATCCTATTAAATCCAATTTGAGGTGATTCAGTTGGACAAAGAAAAAGTTTCAAATACCAAGACGCTTACTTAAAAAATTCGAGTAGTCAACATAAAACGATTAATAAAGCGTCATCTTTCATTCTGCTTACATTATTATTTGAAAAATATATTATGTAAATTATCTACATAAGCTAATTTAAAAGTTTTACAGAAAAATAGTGGCAGATTAATAAATTTATTTCCTTCATAATTAAAAAAGGGAAGAATGGAAAGTCCAGCCTATTAATTCTTTGCGTAATGATCAACAATATTTTACACGTTTTTTCAAATGGTATAGTAAAGAACCTCCAACTACTACACTTCTAACTAGTTTTGTAATATTTCTAAACAAGTCTCCTATTTTACCCCTAGTAATAGTTAGTTCAAGCTATTAGTTTCAGTATTTACGCTTTTCTTTCTAGGGCATTTTGTTTACATTTACACGCTAAGCACTTATAAATATATTCCGCAATATTCAGTTTCAGAAAAATTACGGCCCGCATTTTGTATATTTTAAGCCCGTTCTTTTAGCCATTTTTCTCGTGCCTTAAAAACGCAATTTTTCATCTTCCTGGGTCAAAAAACAAAACGGGGCGAATAATTTATTTTCAATTCTTTCGGATTATGCGGCTTTGCGATGCTTTACCTCTTCAAACACAGCTTTTTTTGTACCCTCCTTTTAAGCAGCTAAGAGCGTACGGAGAATGCTAAGGAGTGAATAAGGAAGGGCGATAAAAAATGCTCCCCGAGTCAAGAAAAGACTCTTAGGCTTTGTTAAAGCCTTTATTATTTTGGTACTTCTATTAGCTACATGAAACTTCTAAAAGTAAAGCAAAGGCACATTTTCATTGAGATTATGATTAAATTTGGGAGAAAGTCTTTTTTTCCTTATGCATGGGCTTTCCTCCTATGCATTTTTCGTCATTGTGTATACCTCAAATATCAATATATTATCCTCGAGCTTAAGCCTGTTCAAAGTCATGATAAACTATATATTAGATGAATTAGGATATTTTCTTTAACCTCAAAAGAAAACTTAATCCTAATGTATTTTATAAGCAAAACGTTGTATTCAGTAAAACAACTAGTAAAAAAATTAAATCTTGGGGGTGAAAGTGCACAAATATCCAGGATGGGTTTATCACAGATTGTGCCAGTCATTTTAATAATAAGCGCAAATAAGTTAAAATACTCTTTATGTGCTTATCTACTTATCACTAAAATCTCAAAATTTTCTTCGACAAGAAAAGCTTAAATTGCATTTAAATGGATTAAAGTGAAATAAAATAGGCTCATTTAAAATACAAGGTTTTGAATATGCTTATTCAAAATAAACCTACTCAGGTTCTTACGCATTATTTATAAAGAAATATTATCAGAACACTTTTTTTTTCTTAAATTCAAAAATATGTAACGTTTGATCATAAAAAAACACAAGAAACGTACACGCATAAAATGAGTTAAAATGGTATAAACACGATAAATCTAAGAGACTAACATCATTTTATATCTTGGCTAAGAAACACTGTCTAAAATAAAATGCTTACTATTTAGAAAAGTTTCATAATCAGTAACTTTATCCAAAAAGGAAAACAAAGTATTCAATTCATGGTTTGATTCCCACGATTTACTGGTAAACATCATCAATCACTCTTACGCATAATCATAACATTACTCAATTCAACACATAATTTCCAACAGTTTTAGTTCAATGCAAATCGAAATACCTCTTTGATCGGTTTAATTTTCCAAAAAAATGTAAGCTTTCTATTTAAAATGCAGCATATTAGTTTTGGTCTTATCGATCCTGCATTGCTCGAATTCGGCCATAAGTCTCATGAGACGTCTAATGCTTCGCCACATTTCATTTTGCCCGATCCATATATGCATGAGTACGATCCAATCATCGGTTCATTCTAATAGACTGCTAAAATTTCCTGCTAAAAGAGAGAATGGGCGATAAATTAAATTTCTCTCCATAAACTTTGGGAATGAGAAAGAAATCGAGACGATTCAAAGATTTTAAAGGAAGTCCTGACGGTATGGATTTTGGAATGAAAGACTTTTTCAATAAAAGGGGAACATCAACATTTATTAGTTGGCAGTTGAGACATTTCGCTTTAAAGATGTAATGTCAAAGAGTAACTTTTGTTAGTCTCGTTTTAATGACCTTGTTTTAGTAGTTCTCTAACTGTTTAGACCTCACTCCAAATTTCATCATTGCTTACATAACGTTTCAACCTAAATTTATTCTTCTTATGTATTTTTTGTAGTGATATTTAAAACAAGTTTTTATATTTAAATAATGGTTAAAATTGCTAGAGCTAGACTTATTAATGATGTCGTTAAATTTAGTTGTATCAAATCGCCTCATTTTTCATTAGGGGAGGGTGGGGACGATTGTAACAAAAATGTTTATATGATCTCAAACTAAGCCATTTTTTATGTTAGAGTTATGAAAATTGGTATGAAAATAGGTTGATACATCCCAATTACAATTTTGTAATGAAAGCTGCCCGGTGGACATGCATTACAATATAGTAAATAAAACATCGAAAATCGTTACAATCGACCCCACCTCAAGGGTCAATTGTAACACACTTCAAATTCAATACAAATTCATAAAAATCGATAGAAGATCATAAAGATTTATTAACAATATATCTCTTCTTTTTAAATAATAATTAAATACATAGACTAGAATGGCAATAATGAACTTTCCACTCAAATAATGAGTTATAAATTATAATGAATGAATATGAGTAAATAATAGTGAAAAATTATTCAGAAAGGCAATTAGGGTATTTATATATAAATTCATCTATAGTACAACGAACGTGGGATCATTTTTTGAGCTAAAAATGGTCCAATGGCATGTTAAAATCGTCCCCAAATGAAGTGTTACAATCGACCCCACGTCGCCATTTTTAATTCAACACTCGTTTTCCACGAAACTAACAACACTATCATCTTGAAACTAAGCAGAATAAAACTAGGATACATGTACATACCATACATAAAATCAGTGTTGTTGTGCTTCATACCTGCAGTGCAGGAGAAGGAAAGTTACCCAAAAGTAGAAAGTTACTTCGATGCTTGAAAAACACTCTTTTCTCAATTACACCGCCACAACTCAAATGTCAGCCTTGGAAATCTCTAATATTCTTTAATTCACCTGCCTTGTACGTACTGTCATCTCCTTTTCGCCCAGGCAGCCTCTCATTTTGAGGAAATCAAAGTGTTACAATTGCCCCGTGTTACAATCGTCCCCACCCTCCCCTACTTCATTGAAGATTCAAACTTATATTTTCTCAAGTTGCTTGTTTTATGTTTAAAGGTCTGAATGCTATTTTAAGAATTCAGATAGACACAAAATAACTAAGCCTGCCTCCGCATCAAGTTAAAAACCTAAAACAAGTATTTCCAAAGACAAAAGAAATTGTTACAACACCTACAGGATACATCGCACCCAAAAATTCTTCCCTAACACTCTTAACCCTAAATAATCACGCATCCTGCATTCCATCTTCAGAACTTCCAAAAGCGCATTGTTCACGACAATGGGAATCCGCCTTAAGACTTCTCGAAAATTTATTCCCTGAAGATTTTTAAAACAAAGTGGCCGGGCTTGCGAATTCCTCCCCAATCCCCCTAGGAAGATCTCCACCACAGGGGATCCTGTAACGAGCTCTTTAAATGAAACTTTGAAATTCCTTTTAGCCGCGTTATATAACAGCGATTAGAGCCCTGCGCAGGAATTCATCGTTATGGGATAATAACTTAACGAATTCTCTTGCGATATTTCCCTATGTCTTAGGTCATATTGTTGTCTAATCTTTCAGAAAGCGCTGAAGCTGTTGGGCAAGGAGCTTGAACTGGGATTAGGTGCTGAAATAGAAGCGTAATTTGGTCGTATGTACATCTTATAGAGAGTGTAATTCCAGTTCAAGTTTATAAATGATCGATATTTGTTGAACTTAAATAAGACGTTTGATTTGAATTGATTGAACGGCAAAATGAGAAAAAATATCATGGTATTAATTTGTTCACAAACTCATTTACCTTGTTAAAGAAGAAAGTTTATTGCTTTTATAAACCAAAAATACACAATTGAGGTGTTTGCAGTAACAATGGGATAACTCTAATGTTGGAGTTTGTTCCTTGTGTTGCTGCAAACCCCTCAATTGTATATTGTATTGTTGCACATAACACAATATAAACCTTTAAAAGCACTCTTTGTAAATAAGTAACTTTTCTATGTTCTTATTACTCTATCTAACCTTTAATTCTTTCTATTTATTTACAATAACTCCTATTTATTTTCCTCTAAAACTACTGAAAAAAATACTTTTATATAATGTGATGAATAATAACGAATTAATGTTTCTCACATGTAGTTTCTTTTATTTATCTTAAATGAGTTGCGACGAAAATGAACACCATTACAGAAAAAAAACGTTTATATTTACATTAAAAATCATAAAACAGGGTGGGGAGTCTCTGAGTTTTTTATTTTTGTTTCTCATTAGTAATAAATAAAAAGATAATAATTTAAAAGATTCATTTTAAGTAGTTATATTAAGGGAGTTTTGATTAAAAATTCAGTATGCTTTAATACCTTCGAAATGCAGGAAATGAATTCAGACACTTTGACTCATGAATTATCACTTGGTCTCCCCTTTTGAGCATCCCTCTCACCTATTACAGTTGAAAACACAGTTCAAAAATATGTAACGGTCGTAACCATCAACTTTCTATATACTCGATTCATATCTTCCTGTTATGATTTTTAAAATCCATGTACGAGAGTGCCGCTTTCGATCACCATAAATTGATAAATCGAATCGCCACGAAATATGAAAAGGCAGCGAGCACAGTAATAGCTTCCAAACTTAAAACACTGGAATTCAATCAAAGCAAAAGCCATCGCTAGTGAAATTCCCATTCACATCTCAATAAAAATTTCATTTCTTATTTCACTTACCTCATTACAACTCTTTCCCTTCTCCAATTAGAAAGCAGAAAAAAAATTTCTATTGACGGTAGGGTAAATTTGCCATGTGCGACAATAAGGGGAAAGACCCTTTTGCATAATCCGGTTATTTCGCGCCTTACCAAAAGCATAAGGCAAGAAGCCTGAAGCTAAAGGCTTTTTAGTTTTGTCTTGATAAATCTACAGCCCCTTCATTCTGCGCGTTATCAGTGAAATTTGAGCAAAAAGAAGGAAATGCAAATCGAATTTTTAAGCTTTATTTTCAAGGCACTGGTTGATGAGCTGGGGAGGTGGAATTTAAATTTCTTTCCTAGTCTGTTCGAAATCTAGTTTTTCTTGTTGCTAATTTCTGCTTCGAGCGCCGTTATCTGCGAGGCTTTTTAAGACAAGGCTCTGCATGAATATGCAGCTTGTCGACTTGGTTTCTGCAAGAACAAAATTGGAGCCAGACATGGGACTCTGAAGAAAGCGAAAGAAGTTATTATGCATATTTTTGACGTTTTCCTGCATCTTTGAAATTAATAAACACGTCTCTACAGTTATTTTTTGCTTTTAAATTTTTTTGGTGAATATAAAAGGACAAAAATTAAGAATGTTTGAGATTTTACTTTTAAAATTTCTCACTACCTCTAAGAATATATGCATTATGCATTTCAATTTTATCGCATTATCACAAATTCAATATTTTTGAATAAATAAGAGATGCTTGCTAATAAATATTACATTAAAATATATATTTAATTACACAAAATAAATATTTGCGGTTTTTACTAATTATAATCATTATGAAAAAAAATGCTATAAATATAATTTAAAGACTTTCCCAGAAGAAAAATCAAACTTAAAAATTAAATACATGATTTGTTTAATTTCCTACTCAACATATATCCAATAGCACATTTCAAATTCTAAAAATCTCCAAATTTGAAACTAATATGAAGGAGAAATATATATTCATAAGGATTTAATGTTTATTTTATTTTTAAGCAACAAATGCATGCTTAAAAAGAATTAGGGGTTTTTAAATTTTGTATGAGATCAAAAATTAAATTCCTCGAACCATTCATAATTTACAAATTTTTAAACCAGAAGCAACGGAATATAAATCAGCTTCGCGACATTTCCTGAAAAAACATATGAGTTAATAAATTGTTTCATTAAAAAGTTTTAAAATATATTAAAAAAGCTTATATAGTATTTTATTTTTAATGTGCAAAAAATATGTATTCATTCCCATTATACAAAAAGATATTTTCATGATTTTGTTTCTAAGTATAATTAATTGATTTTCATAATTTTCGTGCGACTTAGTATAAGCAGATTAAGCGTATTTTACAGGGAAATTTTTTAATTCATCAAAATTTAATTTTTTATAATTATTTTTGCAAATGATACTACAAATGAGGAGCTGAGAGCCAGAGTGGACCAACCCACAAAAATGAAAAGGCGGGTTTTTTTATATTTTTCAGTAGAATGTAGAGACATCTATTGATTTAATTTAGAATACAATGCATTTTTTTAGTTCCCACAAGATGACTTCCCTTTTTCGTTTGATCTAGTAATTAAAATCTCACAAAAATTTAATGCCAGAATGGATCAAGCCACTTGGTCCATTCTGATTCTGACTTTCAACAGGATCCTATAATTATTGATCACGAGAAGATCAAAACTAAATATTAAATACTAACCTCAAAAAAAACTTTAAATATTATTACAATTTCGTAAAGCGTTTTTCTCGAAATAACAGCTGCTGAGGTTGGTCCACTCTGGCTCTCAGCTCCTCAAATATTGACACTTCACAAATCATTTATTTACGTTAGTATAAGAATCAGTAGGTTAATGAAAATTCAAGCACACATCATGTATAAAATGTAATAGTACAATTGTATTACAATGAGTTAAATATTAAATGTGTTACGATTAAAAAACTACACATGTTCTATTATTTCACATTTCAAAGATATTTCAAATTTATTTGTGTAACAAATTCTGATATCTTTCGGCATATAGTAACTGAAGTCGCACTATAGCATAAAAAACGAATGATAAATAACTAAACAATAATCATATTTAAATAAATTCTAAAATTAACACAACCTTTACTACCAGAAAAAAATAATCGGTTGAATTTTATTCAGAGTATTCAATCAATTAAAGCAATACACTTCAACTTAAGTCACAACAAATATCTACCAAAAAAACTATTTTCGTTAAAAAAAAACTTATCCCCTCTCTCCATCTGCATCGAACCCAAATCCTTCTTATCCAATACGAAATCCCAAACCCGGCCTCGCTCAACCAATCAGGGCTAAAAACGCTTGGGTTACACGGGCGCAAAACAATGAATGGGGATCCGGAGAATTAATGCGGCCATCTAGGTAATTTCGATGGCCTGGCTCATTATCGTTTCATTTTATTTCGAGTTCTCCTGGGCGTCGGGTGCACTGCCACATACCGTTAATCCTTTGGCTGGCTCGTTGCTGTTGATGAAACAGCGATTGCATCCGCCAGTATTAACGGATGCCCGACATAAAGTGGCCGTTAAAAAGGTTGCGACTCAAGAGTGGTTCACGGTCAAATAATTCCTGGCGTGAAAATTCTTCTTTCCGTTAGGGCTACGTGTGGTAGCGCCAATGAGGAGAGGAGGTTGAAGTTCGGTTTGAAACGTTCGAAGAGGCCCCGTTTTATTCCACTTTATTCGTGGTTGTTTAGGGTTTTTTTTTGTAAGTTAATGCTATGTTATGGGGCTGAAATTGAATTCAGTAAAATACAGATGATTTAGGTTATTGAAAGATGAGTTATTTAAGTGATGGTTAAAGGAGAAAACTGGGATAAAAACTCATGAGCGAGAAAATGCCATTTACGTAAAACAGACAAAGTTTAAATAAAAGAAACCGAAGAAAGAGAATAAGTGTGTTTTTTTATTTATCGTTAATAAATTATTAACTAAATTTAAAATTTTTAAAATAAAAAGAAATTAGCCATAAAATGCTTTACGATGTTTTTAACTTAAGTGTATCATTTAAAATTCGCACAGTTTAGAACAGATTTGCCTTAATACTTATTTTTCTATTAAAAATTAAATCCTATTACACAATTAACAGCATCTTAAAAAATTTTCTACCAAATTTACGAAGAATGTAGAAAATTATGCACTATTGTGATTTCAATACCTATATATTTCTAGAAAATAAAATAACAGAGATAATGAGTTAATATTTTATTGATATTCTTGATAAATGCTTTCATGAAATGTAAATCATTGAATTGATTAGAAATCACTCAAAATGAATTAAAATGGTAAGCAAAGTTTTGAGTAGTTTTGAAAATTA
This sequence comes from Tetragnatha versicolor, assembly GCA_024610705.1. Lineage (NCBI taxonomy): Eukaryota > Metazoa > Arthropoda > Arachnida > Araneae > Tetragnathidae > Tetragnatha > Tetragnatha versicolor. The sequence continues at coordinate 54,166,531 of JANDEH010000009.1, forward strand.
TAAATTAATTTAAACAAAAGTGTATACTTGATTAATTTACTAGTTACATTTTTAACCTTGTGCACACATTTTTTTAAAATTTGTTAAAAATTTTCAGGTACAGAAGTTGATTGTTGCAAAAAATTAAATAGAAATATTTACTCAAAAGGAAGTTTTTTTAAATACAATTTCTAAAAATACACTTTATGCTGAAAATTATTTCAAATAAGAATTTGTGAAAAAAAACCCGTTTATACTAAATGTAGTGTATAAATGTAACAAAATATACATACGATTACTTTAATAATTCAAATGCCAATAACAATACATTAATTTCTTCAGATAGTTTCAGCGAATGAACGGTTTTGTACGAGAAACTACCTAAATATGTAAAATAGACGAGTAAAAATTTAGAACCCCGAATGGAGTTTGATTTGACTAGAAATACTGAAGAACCTAAACAAATCCAACAGTTTAGCCGCACATCCATAAAATTCGCTGGTCTCTCATTAAATACCATTCGGATGGCAAGCACGGTAGCTCACTCGGCGTAATTTATGCACATATTCTACACGCTCCCCTTTCATCGTCAGACAAAGCACGCGGTAAGTGACGAGCGACCCGCTGCTGTCAGACGAACGCAGCTGCCAAAATGCAACAAAGCATCTGTTTAATATGCAATGTTATGAGTTGAAGCCGCTATCGTGCTTGCAAGTTGTTGAGCCGCCTGCTATTAGATTGCTGATTAGGAGAAGAAACAGCGTCTTTTGTGCCACTTGTGGCCAGGAAAAAAGCAAAATGAAAAGTGTTTGCGGTTCTTTGGAATCGGTGTGTCGATTTTTACTACTTGGAGTTGATAAAAAAGATGGTTAGGCAATAAGTTTATATTGAGATAAAGGTCAGAAAAAGTTACCTTTATCTCATTAAAAATAATTTTCTCTTGATGGTCCTCTTGATAAGTTTAACACTTTCTATAACACAATAAAATTCGAACTAATGAAACGTTTGGGTTTAGCAACTGCATGTGTGAGTGGTCTCTGTGTTGGTATAAAGGTAAGGAAAAAAGTTCAACCAAAATGTTGTTAAGCTATGAGAGCTTGAAGAGATTTTTATTATAAATCTGAAAATTCCCAACGAAAACGTGAAAAATTTTCAAAGTGCTATACAAAGCCCCTGTATGGGCTCATTTATACTTTTCCCTTTCTATGATTATTTTAGAGGAATCATTGAAAGAGTGAAAAGAGTAACTTGGTGTTTACTGGTTACTCCTTCACTTTTCAATGCTAACATAGCGGTTTACAGGAATCAATCACTCAGGATGAACAGAGAAAGTGAAACAGTGTGAATGATCCTTAAGATTCATTCACTTATCACTTTTGATATTCATTTTGAAGGAATCATCTAAAGTGAAAAAGGATTTCTCCTGCATTTCTCTATGAAAACTAGCAACTCACAGGAGTGAATCATTAAAGATGAATAGTGAAAGTGATTTTTGTGTGAATGATCCATTAAACAAATGAGTGATGATTCCCCAGACCGGACAACTTATGATGAACACAGAAAGTGAACCTTACGGCCTTATTCACTGCTACCTGACCAGAACAGCGGTTAACCAGCAGCTAAAGAAATAATATGATCTTTTCGCTGACTCTGATTACTGAAATTCTTATTTGATCACAGGTTAACAACTGGTCAGGTCAGGTAGCAGTGAATAAGGCTACAATTGAGCTTTTAGTCAAGTGTGTCGTCATTTCATAAAAGGTAAACTATTTCTCCTACTTGTTTGTTAAGGTCTTATGTTTAACCTTGCATTTCCATATCCTAATCATCAACCTTATTCTAAACAGAGTGTGAACTAACTAATCTTACATCGAAAAGCATATTATTTACAAATCCAATATCCGAGTTTTACATAGGTAATCCTAACAACCAGCCAAACAGTAATCCTCCCCATCTGAGATTACCATTAAAATATTAATTTCCCCGCTATTTGGAATCATCCGCCATTGTTCTTTAATTACTCTCTTAAATGCTGATTTCATCCGGGTGTCGCATCGGCAGCTGAAGTAATTAAAAGCCTTCTTGTTGGACGCTGCCTTGGCTCGTGCGTTCCGTGATGATTACATACCTTTGATGAACGCCAACTATAATCTCTATGCAACTGATAGGAGCTCCCACTGTTTGAGTAATAACTAATTCGATACCTAAGAAGAAACAACCGGATGCGTTGACTGAATATTTACAAACGGGAACGAATCGGATAATCTCGCGATATTAGTGAATTTTAATTGAGTGTGAGTTACGCAGAAGAGTACCCCGCTATCGCGTAAATGCCTCTTGGGTTTTAAAGAGGGAAGGCGTATCTGTGGATTGTTTTGATGAGTGGGGAATTGTGGAAAAAGTTATGAAAGATTTGTGGTTATTAAGATTCTAATTTTGACGACATGACCCTGACGTTGCGTAAGGTGCTTAGGATACTTATGAGTGTAGAGATTAATTGAATCGTCAGTTTGAAGAAGGGAATAAGTCCAAAAATCAAGTTTTGAGAAAATCGAAAAGAAAGTAATGGAATTTTCATTGTATGGACATCGATTTCACAACTTCAAGGGGCGATATCTCCCTATAGGGGTTAGTTATTTTCCCCCTCTTTTCACCCATGTGTAGGGCAAAGCTTGGAGATTGTTTTGAGCACAAAAAGTCAATTTGTCATTTTTTGGACTTATTCCCTTCTTCAAACTGACGATTCAATTATTGTTTATTTTGGTTTAATGTGAGGAAGGTGTCTCGTTACACTTCAATTTTAATTACATTAATTTATTTTCGGTTGACTAACACACACCAACTTAAAATAATAAAGCAATAAAAATTATGATGTTTTAAAAATTACTCTTACGTTTTTATACTATCCCCAAAATAAAGTTTGGTTAAATTTAAAGCTCTAAAATGTGTTATTACTGTTATTAAGATGCATTTCACAAAAGAACAACAGGTTTAGTTTAATTGATAATGATAGACATTAAGTCTTAGATATTCATTTAATCCCGCGTGTTTCTTAGTATTCTTAATTTTCCTTTTATTTCAAGCCGAAACATTTTGTTCAGATCCTCTTTTGAGTTCGTTCGTTGAGATATAAACAATAAAGGCAATCTAAATGTATAAATATTGGAATTTAACATATGTTTTCACAATCATCATTCACACTTCATGACAAATTTTCACTTTATTAATTAATAAATTTAAATATACTTAAAATTAAGAGAAAAAAAACATTTACAAAACACATTAGCAAATTCCATTGTTTCAAAAAGGCATTTCTGGCGAGTTTATAAAAGCCAATTGAAATCATCTCATAACTTTTCTTTGTTATACGAACAATACGAAAGCTAAATGTGTAACAATGTCTTCGGCTAACGCTTACCATCTAGAGAGCTAGGCATAAAAAATACAGCTCTTATAGAAGCAACGTGAAAACTTCAATCTTTCCTCTTCTCTTTTCTGATGTGCGTTTTTTTTTCCAAAAAGGCTTTCCAGGTTTTTTGTTTCATACATGTATATAAATTTAGGTTTCCTGTTATTGTTATTTCACTGCCAGACTCGAAAATAGCCCCCGGTGGTCCCTTTTCGAGCAATGAGTCCTTGATATTTTCTCACAAATATTTTTTAGACAGCCTTGCTCATTTTTATTTAATTTATTTTAATTTCGTGCCTTCTTTGGGCCATGAAAAAATCTGATGACAGATTTTTTTGCGGCTCAAGTGTTGAACATTACTGTTTGAAACTGCAAAAAACCATAAAGAGGATACTTTAATAGAGTGTGCTAGAGCTGCCACCCTTCGTGCCTGGATGGAAAACCTGTTACATTGGAAGTCTTAACTCCTAACTGACTGGTGGATCTTGGCGAAAAGATGTCTATCTTTCTATTAGAAAAAGTATCCAAAAGAAAGAAAAATTTCCCTAAACACGAAAAAAAATATGAGAATTTACCTAAGAGTAGGTATTACAAATCTCTTTACGGTGTTTGATCTGGGACAGGATTCTTTATCACTTTGAGCTAGACACGCATTTCGAAAGTTTTATCCCGGTTTGGCTTTAGAAATACAACGAAAATCTGCAGATAAAGAACTACGTCATGGCATATATCAAGTTTTAAACTTTTAAAAATCTTATGTATTAATCTTTATTAAAAATTAAACTCCGGATAGCCTGAAATAAACTGTTTTGCGTAAAAAAAACATTTTAATTGCGGCTATTGCCAGTTTTATTATTACTGCATGCATAGTAAGGTAAGTTTAAAAGATCCTATTGCAAATATTAAGTTTTGTCACGGAACGCTGTAACCGATCAATATATTGTTGAGACTTATGGACAAATTTTCTGAGGGGGGTGATGTCACAAAAAAGTTCCAGTTGGGGGAAAGGGTTCAACACACTCTCTATTCACTACTATCTCTATGCAAAAAAAACCGCTCCTAGAGTCACTGAGTGATATTTTTTAATAAAAGATGAACCGACTAATGAATAAGAAGAAAGCTTTTAATCTTTTACTGAGTGTGGACGCGTTTTCTTAATGGCATCCTCCCCTCAGGGCCAGCCCGCAGCTAACAGCTCATTGAATCTGAGTTTTACCCTTATTAGGGGCAGCACAAAAGCCTTTTTGATTAAAAGCAGAAATAAGTCGTAAGAACAAAAGAATTAGTTCCTTGATCGGCAGAATTAGAGAGCTTTCAGATCTAGAAAAATTAACTTCAATATTAACTTTCGTTTTCTTTTTAAAAAGAAAGAAACGTTAGTTTGGATTTTTAAATACGTTGGCCCCAAACAAACCTACAAAGGAAAGCTTATTTAAGAGTATCTGGTATTAAATTTAACTAATTACTAACTAATAATTAGGTATGTATGGTTAAAATGTTTTAGTGCATGAATTTTGAATGAGAAAATTGGTTTGTATATCACTGTGGAGCACAAAAATAACTTCTAAAGGTACACAAAACTGCATTATGTGATATTGTGATTATATTGAATAAATATTAATTGGCATTGACTAAAAACAATTGCTTTTACACGATACTCTGCTGACAGTGCCTGTACTAAAGAAGATACTATTTATTAGGACACTTCTTTCCTTAAACTTTTAGAGGGTGATTTTGAAAAACACTCTAACCAAAACTACCCAGTCCACAGAAAACATGGAAATCACTCTTTTTTTTCTTCCACTTATCAAGAGGGCATTATGCTATTTATTTCACCTCAAGAGAACTCTGAACAATGATTTAACCCTTTTATACCAAAGGCGCCCGAGATTACCATAGGATCCTAAGAGCAATTGGGGCGGCTAGGTCTGAAAGAGTTTCGAGAAAAGTTGTTTAACTGTGTTCTGAAAATATTATTCTGTACGCAAAATATTCTTCCATGTATCAAAAATATCAAATTTGCATGTGAATATTGCATTCCTCTTACAGGACAATTATTGAACTATTTGTTCAGACAACAAGAGATAAAATACCTTGAATTGGCAACGCAAAAACAAGTAATAAAATTAGCATTACATTTTATTTTGTAATTCTGTCTTGTTGGGGCTGGGTTAATAGCCTTAACTTTTTAAAAACCAAGTTATTATTATCAATTAACTTCAGAAATCCCTTTTCATCTCCCTTTTTCATAAAAGTAAGGAGATTAATATCGAAATAGTTAAACAATATTTCGTAAATCCTGGAAATTTATTTAATTTCTTTGTGGCTTATAACTTTAGGAAGGCAGCACCCCTATACTGTCGTCCTAAGCGAAAGTGTACACTAACGCAATTTCTCACAGATTTACTTTGAGAAAAATCTCGCCAAAAGAGTATTTGGCGGATTTTTAATTCTATGTGGTAGACCCTGCTTTTAAGATCAAATATTAGCTAAGCCCAAAAAAGTGCGTTTGCAGCAGCCAATGAAATAATTGGAACACTTTTTTCGTTATAAAAGAAAAACTAATCATGGTAGAAGTACAATATTTTAAACACATATACAATTATTTTTTACAAAAATATTATCGTTTCGTTTTTTAAAAATTTCGAATTAGTTTTAGAATTATTAAGTTTCAAATTTTTAATTTTTTCCCTTTTTAAGTTTATCAATGGATAGCAGCAACCCTTTAACCACGCCAAAACATGACCCTCTATATAAAGGCCTCCCAACTAGGCCGTGCAACGTCATAACTTTCACTCATCTTTGACGTCACTCCATAGACTTAACATGGCAATTTTCACCCACGTCTGACGTCATCACCCGGAGTTGGATGGCCATGTATATAGAGGGTCTTGGCCAAAACCGCCAACAAAACGAGCAGAATGAACAACTAAGCTGCGGGAACTTTCAGAGATAGTAGTTTTTGATTCTAAGGCGACGATATTCTCGCCAATTTAAAAACGCGCCAAGGGAGAAAGAAAATGAAGTTTTAAGAAAACTCGTTTACGTACATTTCGCTTAGGACGGCAGTATAGCCCCATCCCAAGATTTCGTCCTTTGACAAGTGCTCATCAAACATTTTATGTAACACATCTTAAATAGCATTGCATAATTGCATTGCAACGTTTTTCTTGTTTTCCAAAATCTCTAAATTAATCACGATACTAATTATAAATAACTTTTTTCATTTTCTTTGCCTAATATCAATAGCTCATATCCTCAAAATATTAATCCATGGGCGAGTTCCCCATGACAGTAATGTGCAAGGGAATCAAAAAGAAATAAGCATTCAGATCCATCCCTTTTTACGGTGCTTTTGTAAAATTAAGGTTTTAACCAAAAAAATGTATAAAAGTTTTTGACCTTTAACTCCATGACAAACTTTTCAAATGTAGAAGATAAGTGTACCGATTCTCCCGGTTTTACGGTATCTCAAAAATATCCAAGTCCACGCTTATCTCAAATGTCACACTTATGCCATTGTCATTCCGAACGGCTGCAGCCAGCTTGTTGGAGACAGAAGAATCCAGGCTGCCGGATGTCCATCTCCCGTTTTGTTGGCCAGATGATGGGCGGCAGGAGCTTCCTCAGAAATAGATCACGGGGTTTTACCTCTGACCACTTGACGGACATCGCCCCTTCCGGTTTTATGGGGCATATTTTATTCGCGACGCTCCTTACGTGTCCTCCTCGGGGGTAAATCATTCCATTTAAGGACACTAAAATGCACTTTTACTGCCTTTTGTCTGGTGTCATTTTTTGGTTGTTATTTTGTTCGAAAAATCGAGGCTAAAACTTATCATGAATGCATTTCGGATGGGGGTGAATGCATTTCATGAGGTTTTTGAATGCGTAAATGAAACAATACGTAGATTAGGTTGAAAGATTTCTTAGACTAACCATTAGATCTTAGATCTTACCAATCTAAATTCCTTTTAAGAATTGTTTTCTCTGATATTTGCTTTGAATTCTTTTAAAATAAAATAAATCAATCAACTATTAAATATAAATTAAAAAAAAAACTTGAAACATAGTCATGTGTGAATGCCTTGACTAATAAAATTATTAGTCTTACATATGGTTTTCTATTTAAATTTTAGGAAATAAAAAGAATTAGTAAAGTGATACATTTTTAAATTATTAACTGCCTTTAAAAAGTTCATCTTAATCACAACTTTTATAATACATCTCTAAATTACCACAACAGATTCTTTACGATTCCTAACATTTTAGTCGAAATCAATTTAAAAACTTCTTTTTAATTTCTATATTTTATCTCTCGTGTTCCGTTTCTGAGTTCAAAATCCTTTTAAACTTTTTTTTCACATTTTATCAAAATAAATCATCGTTTTAATGTAAAAATACTAAAGTTTGAGTACGTATAAATAGTACAATGAATATCTCCGAAAATACGAAGATCCAAAATGCAACTTAAAATTACTAAAAACTCAACTTCTGAGAAAACTACAACAAAACCAAGCGATTCCACATAAAAATTTCCATACAACCTTATCTTCTAAAAAGCCAAACAAAATATCTTGGTGAAGTACGAAATTGAAAAAAGACATCGCCAATCACTAAGCTATCAGGCTAAAGTCATACGAAATCATTCACTTTTCGTCATCCGTAGTTAACCAGACACCCCCTTAAGTGTCTCCACCATACACAACCACGGGTCACCTGACTCTAGCCAAACAATAGCTCCCAAAACTTAGAGCAAAGTTTCAAAAACTCCTCACTTAAAAAAAAGGGAAAATTAGAAGGCATTTCCAGAATTTCAGTGGGACAAGGAGATCCCACCTGACAGGGGAAGCAGGAGTAAATTGAATGCCGGTATTTGCTCCCGGTGTTCTCCCCTCCTGATTTTTCAATTTATCGCTCCCTTCACTTTGAAGGCCGATTTTAATGCATTGCTAAGGCGAAATCCGAACGTTGTGAGTCTGATTATACGCGTAGGCCTTCTTCCCCCTTTTTGCGCCGATTTGTGATACGCGTATTCTCTTACGCTCTTTTGGAAGTGAAATTATCGCAGAGAAAAGCATTACTGAGATGAAAAGGGGAGAATGGAAAGAGGCTCAAGATGAGCTGCATGGATGAAGAGGATGCTGGAGGAAGGAAGTGGTTTCTCGCTACAGGAGGGGAGAATGTTGTGCTATCAGACACTGTTCATGTTTTAATTTTATCTATTGACGTTTTAAATTACATTTAAAGTTATAGTTAACAAAAATATGAAACGGCCATTTTTTATTTTTTACATTTGCCGTTCCGAAGGTGAAACATGAAAATTAAACAATTAACCCTTTCAGTCCTAGCCGCTCCAAATTGTCCATAGAGTTCAATAGTAATCTCGGGTAACATAGGACTTATAAGGTTAATCATTGTTAAAATTCCTGTTTGGGTTTTGGTTTAATTAAAGTATACTAAACAAAGTATTTGAACCTTTTAATTAATAAAAAAATCTGTAATAAAATTCGGTGACTGAAGATCATTAAAAATACGAAACTAGCTAAAAATTTTTGTCCGTAATAAGTTTCATGAAATATCAATTGGGAGTTTTTTGTAGGGGAAAGTGGGGGCTAATGGGACAAGTGAATTTTTTCCATAATATAAATATTTCAGAAAAACATTTTACATTACTTATTGGTAACAAGTCTAGCACACATTTGCAAAATGGAATATCTGTCATAACGAATTTTTTTCTGCGCAGAAAAAATACAAATTTGTTTTTAACAACCAATAGCAAAAATTTAGTTTTGTAATTGAGTGAACTTCATAAATTTTTAAGAATATTATAATCTTATTTGATGACACTTTTAGATTCTACAAATACTGGAGAACAAGAAAATATAAATGAAAAAATACAGAACTGCACTAGAAAATAATTATTTCTATAATTGTAAATTATCATATTGTGGGGGCTAATGGCACATGTCTTTTGGGGTCTAATGGGACAACTTAATGTGGAGGTAAAACGCTCGGTTCCAGCAAAACTGACTGAAATGCTATTGGGGAATTTATCGCCTGGGCGCAAAATATTCGTTTGGTCTATGGCTCAATATAATGTAAGTAAATCAAATTGGGCGATTTGTTAATGATTTGGCGCGATTTCCGATTTTTCGCGATTTTTTACTGATTTTTAAGCATTAAAAAATGTTTAAAAATTAATGACTGCACTATATTTGAAAAAGCTGATATTTACTAAATTTGTATAATGAAAGGATCAGAATTTTAGCTAAAAGACTTCCCACACACATAATTTTCAAAAACCATATATCTTTCGCGAACGGGAATTGGCTTCCGTTTTCAGATTTAGATTTCCTTCCGAGCACACAGGTTTTGGATCTACAAACTATCTTCTAAATAATTCGTTAAAACAGGTTAAATATCATCTTAATTGTTATGATATTATAAGCTATTCCTTAAAAATTATAGATTGATTCAGGGACCTTATATTTGTGCAGATTATAAAAAATCCTAATTGATAGCATTTCAGTCGGTTTTGGGTAATAAATGCTGGAATCGAGCGTTTCACCTCATTTACCTTAAGGAACTGTATTTTTCCGAATGTATTAGTGAAACAACAGAAATTGAGGAATTAAAATGTTTGTTGGTGAAATTTCATCCACAACGATATTTGTATAATCAATATAGTACCATAAGTTAATAATAAAGGCATTTAAAATTAATAAATGACTTTTATTTCTGAATTATAAAGCATGTCCCATTAGCCCTGCACTGTGTCCCAATAGACCCCACGTATGGGGGCTAATGGGACAGTAGCATTAAATTACAAAAGTTGAGATAACACTTATATAAATAATGTTATTTACTATCCAAGAATATTTTTATAAACTTAAAAGTAAAATCTTTTTAAATTCAAAAAATAATAATAATGACTTTATTTATGCCCTTTTAATAGCATTTAAAAAAATGTCCCATTGGCCCCCACTTTCCCCTAATTTATTTTTTAACTCTAAACATTAAAGTTATGAAGTATTAAAATGTTGAGATAATTATTGTAAAAACTTATTTTTTGAATTTTACATTTTTACAAATTATTGAAAATATTTTAAATCGTGAAATCAATATGTAGTGCTAAAATTATTATATTAACATTTAATTTTGTCTGAAAGCTTATTGAGCCAAAAATTTTAATTTCACACTAAAATATTAAAATGTAAAAAAAAGGAATTTATTTGACTAAAATTTAAGCTTTGGTTTAAAGAGAAATTTCATATTTTAAATAACTTAAATGCAAAATTCACCTTATCCAGAAAAGTTACAAAATTTTATACTTTTAATACATGTTAATTTTGAACACAAACATTAAAACAATAAAGTAGGACTAAAAATATTAAATAACAAGTAAATTATGAAATTTAATTAATTTTGATTTTTATAATTACCTGAAAAAAGTTATTTTTTACACACAAACTTACATAATCTAACATTAAAGTAATGAATTTAATAATTAATTTTTAATTTAACACTTAAAAGTAAAAAAAATTAATTTTGATTACGTAAGAAAAACCTGTAACACATATTCCCTGATCCAAAGGCATTTTAATCAGATTTAATACTATCTAAATTTATTTCTTACCTATAACTCATTACACATTTAATGTGCACTTCGTATATCTACAAATATTCTTTTGTTTTTACAAGGATAAGACCGTCACATTTTTCGTAATAGGTTGTTCTAGAAAATAATAGTTTACAAACATTAATGATATATTTGGAAGGAAACAGTTTTTCAATATCCTAAACCAAATTTTAGATATACTTTGACATTTTTCAACTTTTTTTTCAATTTTCGAATCCTATCAAAAAGCATAAAATTGGCCAATTCTAAGATTTTTCATAACTTTTCCCTCCTTTTTTTAAAACTTCGTTTTAATTTTTTTAAATCAACTGATCTTTCAATTCTTCATATTTTTTAAAAAGTACTTTTGATGATGGTTAATGTTTTACTAACTTTCAAACTTCATAGTCACAATTGAGAACATTGGCCTGTAAAAGGTTAATAGGATTTCCTCAATTCAATATTGCTATCATATTGAAACTAAGTATTAGGTATACTATTAGTAAGTATAATAATATTCTACTTAGTATAAGTAGTATACTATAAGTTTCCAAGAAAATCTTGTTTAACCTCTATCTTCATTATTTACTTTTGAGTTCAGTACGTAGTCCCCAGCAATAGAATTGAGTTATCTTTCCAATTCAAAATATTTTAATACTCTCTATGCGTACACGACCATTTACGTAATCTTATGCAAAGATATGAGGGACTAAAGATTGTTGTTAATCTTATTAGAACAGTTAAAACTATTCTCTAAATCTCCTAGAAGAAATAATATTTAGGTTGAATCTCATATTCAAGCAAATTGCTTATAACAGAAGTTGCTTATAACAGAAGAAGAAGAATTGCTTATAACAAAGTTTTTCCTAAATAGGGGAGACCGGGGCTAGTTTTCCACTGGGGCAAATTTTCCAACGCCCTTTATTTTTAAATGAGCAATCAGATCACCCCAACGAATGAACTGGATGATAAAGCAACACTTCACACACATTCTGATGTACTTTCAGTTTTATATCTTTTTTAGTTTAGTCACAAATGCGATTTTTTCAATATTTAACACTTTGCGTAAACTTTTGGATTTTTACTAAAAATGTAAAAAAGCCCATTAAATTTTAACTGACTAATTTGATAATACTTGTACTGAAAGAGGATTTCTCACTCTATTGAACCATACTTTTGTTTACCAAAAACGTGGAACCCCCACTCGTACAGGGGCTCCCAAAGGTCAAAATTTGAGTTGGGGCAGGTTTTCCTAAAGTAGACGGGGCACATATTCCAACGATTTTGTGGCTCAGGCACAAACCAAACAACCAATCCGTACAGCTAGCTAACGATTCTAAAGGAGCTGTTTGCTCGAGTCCCACTAGAATTTTTTCAATTTCTTTTTAAAAGTAGTTTTCTTGTAGTTAAAGTACATATAGTGTCAGTATAATTAGACTTTTCTGGTGCTATTTCTTTTACTACAAGTATAATTAACAATTAAAATTCTGTATCAAAAATTAAAAACGGGCAAACCTCAGATAATTTTTAAGTTGATCGCTTTTTGAGACAAACTCATGAGCAAATCAAATTTCAGATGGTTTATCAATAGTTTTTAAACTATGAATTTGTCGTATTTTCCATTTTTTAAGCTCCTACTTTCAGCAGGTAATCCCAATTTTAAAACTGGCGCCAATCCTCAATCGCCAAAGACATGACTTGCAAATATTGTGGCAACCTTAACCCGCAATACTTGATCCATTTTTTCGGATTTAACTCAGAAATTCTTTTCAAATGTTTTAACTTAAATAAATGAATGTTAGATATATTTCCTTTTTTAATCAAGTTTATCAATCCTTTCATATATTCAATGCAATTCAATGTTAGATTTTACATGAGGGTACGGCCTGAAACCTAGATCATAATATTAAAATGTCTTGAAACTATAGAACCAGGTTGCTCAACGGTTAGAGTGCATGATTACCAAGACACGGAACCAGGTTCAAATCGAGCTCTCCCCCAGCGTAACTGAAAAATTTACTTTTTATATTAATTTATGTAAATTTAGCCCCAATATTTTCCAACTTTTTTAGTTATAAATGTTTCAAATCGACAATTTTCACTTACGCTAGAAAAATAAAATTTCATTATATCAATTATGTTTTAGCTTACTTAAAGAGTTTTTAAGCCAAAGAAATCCTCTTAAAATCCAAAAGTAAAATATTTATTATTGTCGCATTTTGAAGAGGACCTCTTTTGGACCAAAACACATTTAAAAAGCTAAACTTCCGTTTAATTCTTACACAGTCGCAGTTTCTTAGGGTGAAGGGCTAGAATAATTATAACCATGAGAAATTTTATCGTCAGCTAAAGTAAGATATTGGAAAAATATGTATTCAAATCAATATATTTCTATTATGTGTATAAATATTAAAATATAATAAATTGTGTATAGTTTTTATATTGTATTTAAAACCTTTTTGTTTGATCTTGTTCTATATTGGGATAACCTTTTTTTATTACAATTCTCCAACAAATGTTGACATTAGATATTTTATTCGTGTAGGTTTTTTTTCAAATTTAGTAAATATTTATGCACAAAAGCCATTATCATTTTAGTTTTTTTTATAGTTTGATGATTGGATCATCCATTTAGTGTAGGTTTTTTTTAGAAATATATTTCATTTTTCTTCTAATTCGATCCCAAATTTTAATTCTTACGTTGTAAATAATAAATTTTAAAATATTCCAGAAACATTCATCATGCTTGTAGGAGAACATTTTTTACCATGAATAAATAAATATGTATTATAACACATATATACGTACAGTTGCGGGGGCAAAACGATTCTGATGAACAGCTTGAAAAATAAAATATAAACAAAGCAAAGCGTTTTAATTCTTCAGTTTCGAAATAAATAATAAATTAATTCCAAGTGGATCATCTTAATTCCCCACAATCCCATAAATCGCAAAAAATTCGTCGTAAACGGGGCAGTTATACTTATACCTAGTCATCATGGTATACAACCATGGGCGGATTTATGTGGAGAACTCTGGGGGAAAAGCAGTCCCTAATGGTTTGGCTGGTGTTAGAGTTTTGCAATGGCCAGTTTTAAGGCCCCGCTTTCTTTGTGGGGTCAATTGGCGAATAAAAGAAACCCCTTCCTCTAAAGGGTATACGATGGGAAACCCCCAGTCCACACGTAAGAGAGTGGGGCTTCAAAAATAAGGACATTACCAGTTTAGCACTGCCCTATAGCTTCATTACCAACATAGTGGATCTTAACCCCCATGATTCCACCTCTGTACACTATTGATAGGAATTGGTATGGAAGGTTGCTGCATTTGAATGCAGCATTAGACCCAAAGGAGGATGCATGATGAGGTGTTAGAACGAAATCATTAAAATAATATTTAATAATTTAGTGGTGACTTCAACATTAAAACTATTATTAAATTAAATCAGCAATCTTTAAATTAAATCACCAATCTTAAAATTAAACTTTCTTTCATAGGTAAACCAATAAACCTACCCCTCCATCGGCTAGAGCAAGCATTCGCTATTCCGCTCTTGGCAAAAGCTAGGTGCTGGGATTGGCTTGATAATTGGCTCGCAAGCACTGTGAACTGATTGACTACGGTTATAGCTAAAATGCATGTTTGATGCTTTCTAGATGTATTTGAATGAGGGGATAGTCTTACAGAATGGGGAAACGAGTGTCATTATTTCTGGTTCCCGCAAATCTAGATCCCTGCCCCTCATCTCACCCTTCTTATATATTCCTCCCTTATTACCTTACTATAGTTAACAAATATTCGTATGGTAGAAACATAGCTAGATTTTCCCCCGGGAGACTGCTTAGTACAATTACAGTAGTCTCCAAAGCAAATAATTTTATACTTTTGTAACATAACTACTACCTACTACTAACTTTTACTAGGTCCATAAAGCGCACATTAATAAGTCTGTCTAAAATTCCATAACACCACTATTTTTTTAATTCGGTGAATTTACCTTGTAGACTCCTACATTATAAATTTAGATATTTTGTATATTGTTTGCTTGTTTTAATATCACCTAATACGATATAATATTTTCTCTTTGTGGAAATAATATCTAAATCATAATCATGTTTGAGTTTAATTGATTTTGATTAAAACTAGTTATTAGTTTTGAGCGATAACAATCAATTAAGGTAAATGTGGTATAGTGGACACTGTACCAATAGTGGCCACATAGCTGATTAATTTTAAATAGAACGAGTTAGAAGCATCAAACAGCGTCAAAATTCATAGGCATAGTAGATTGTACAATCAGGTAAGCTAATCAATTACCACCGATACCACAGATCAGATTGGGAAGGATATTTAAATATTTGAAAATAACAACATCAGCCGAGTGACTGAAATTTGATTTTGCTTATTGAATCACGTAAGGAAACGGGTATTTCGGAACTGATTTTTTTGTATTTATTACCATTTGATTGAATTTTAAATTTATAATTAGATAAAGAAGAGTGTATAAAATTATACTGAATAAAATTTATTTGAAAATCTTGACTTTACGAGGATTTATGGGGGTGGCCACTTTACCAACACATAATCTTAGATTTTCCAATAGTGGCCACTGCAATGGCTTCTAAAAGGAACATAAATAATACTTAATTTGAATCAGTTTTCTTCATAAACTGTTGAACGTGCTTTAAAATTAGTTTTGTATTAATTTGGTTTCATTCTGGCTTCGGGAACCAAGATTCCAAAACATCAAATATTACATGCTTAATTCCTCTCAAATCAGCTACAGCGTAGACTTTGGGCTGAAAACTATCAAGTCTTTTTTTAAATAAAGTTAATTTGATTGGATCTAAAATACTTTTCGTTGGGAAGGAATATTTAATTAGAACTAAACGACTATACCAAAAAAAACCCCTCAATTTCATGCATAAACCCCCTCATATAAGCAGAAAAAGAGAGGTGTCCACTATTGATGCAGAGGTGTCCACCATAGAAACAACAGCTACATCTATGTGGCCACTATAGATGCAATTTGGAGTACTTTTTAAAAATTAATTAAAAATACTTTACCCAATCTAATTAAAATTTTTAATGGTAAAATCGAAAGAAGAAGATCCAATTTACCTAAAAATAGGATGATAACCGTTTCCAAACAAATTGGTTGGTATTTATTAAGCATTTAAGCAGAAATTTTCCTTAAAGTGTCCACTATACCCACATTTACCTTAGTTATGATAAAAAATATTTTGGTAAAACAATAAACTCAACAGCAACTCATTCCCTCCTTGCCAAAACCACTAACTAATTTTTGAGGATATGTCTTCTCTCAGTATTTTCAGATTAATCGAGAATTTCAGAATATCTCAATTGGTAATTTGGTGATCTTCCGTACAACAAACGATTTTTATTTTCGGAGCAAAATATAAAAATTAACAAATTTAGCAGGCAGATAATCATCAAAATAACGATCACAAGTAATGATTACGACGCTGACGCGAATTTTTCTTTTCTGATCGCCAAACGATGATCTGTTTGATGAAAAACTCTGTCTAATTCGGCACTGTCTAATTTCCATGATCTTCTTTCAATCTAAGACACTCGAGATTACCATTGAATTATATTGAAAATTTAAAGAGAATAGAATAGAATATTTATTTACTTTTCAGGCCAAAGCCCGCTAACAAAGGATGCTAATCCATTAATAGAAAAAAAACAGAAAATTTGAAGAGGCTAGCACTGAAAAGGTTAAACCCATTACCTCCTTAACTTTAAATAGATCAAACCTCTAGAAACACCCAGATATAATATTAAATATTGATATTTGCTACTACGAAAGACTTGAGACCGATCCCGCAATCTTTCGATTGTAAGCTTGATCCTCTACGAACTAACCTACCACTTCCTTTTCGTTTATTTTGAATTCGCCAAATTATAGATAAGTCGCCAAATTTCGAATACATTACCTTTACAACTAGAATTCAAACCAGCGTGATCGTTCGATTCCAGCCTTTATTTCAGATAGCTACCTAAAAGGCTAAAGTTTCAGCAAAGTCTTACAATCAACCAAACAACTAACTCGAAGGATCGTATTCTCGGGCTTAGAGAGAGAAGAGACACTTATTTAAAGCGCAGAAATAGAAAATGTGAATAACCAATGAGATAGTTTCGCAATCCCATATTTGGAATGACAGTCTGCCGGTAAACCAATCAAGGTTTCCTAAAGCAATCTGTATTACTTCAACTAGTTGTACTATAGGAAAACTTGCCCCTTACTGTAGGAAAACCTGCCCCGCATACGGGGCACATTTTCCAACCTGACATGGTCGCCTTTAATCCTATTTTGTAAAAAAACTAATTATCGTAATGAAATTTGAATGCTACATTTTGTAGAGAACAGTCTGAGGATCATAATGAAATTTTGTTTACCCAAAAATAAGCAAAAATAAAATGTGTGGAAAGAAAATGCATTTAGGTTGGAAAACTAGCCCCGGTCTCCCCTACTTATGATTACATCCAAAACATGACGAGGAGAAACATCTTCAGACATAAGCATCAAATTTTGCAATTTTAATCTATGCGTTCAATAAAAACGTTATTAAACTGACTGTTTTATCTTTTTAAAGTCATTATTTCCTATTGTAATGTGACTAGAAATTCCTGTCTGCCTTAAAAATTCCATTCCTTATTCTTATAAAGGGTAAAATAGAATATAAAGGAATTTTGTTTCCTAATTACCCACATTTAAATTTGATCCCTTGTTTCAATTTTAAATTACCCAACAAAAATATTTTTGCTAACAAGCTATTAACTAGAATTGCAAACGAAAAAGAATAAATCGATTTATTAAAAGGGCGCTTTTATACTTTTTCTCTTTAAATACCATTTGTGGACTTTTTATTTCCGACTGGTAAAGCCCAAGCTACAATTTAATCCTTAAAGTAAATGCTTAATGTAATCTCTGGAACTTTTTACCACAACATTTTTCCTCTTTCATAGTTGTAATCATTTTCCGCAAAAACTGTTACTGTATTAAGTACTTTACTTTTTCTAGAGAGAAAACTAGCAATTCACACATTTATGAAAATTAATTGCGGAACTCATTTGTGTTATTGTTATTGAAAAAACATAAACTAAGTGAAAAGAGAACTAAATTTTTCCGAGTGTTTAGGAAAAGCATTTAAAAGTAAAGACAAGTAAAGAATTTTTCAAAATTTGTGTGATTGTTAATGCAGTTGTTGGATTAATCACAAACAAATAAGTGTTATTTTCTGAAGATCCTCACTGTAAGAATAATTTCCTACATAAAAATTATGACTCGTTTCTAAAATATGTGTTTATAATTCCTCCATTTCATTTAAATATTTTACTGAAGTATTAGTTTTATCCAATTTATAAAAATCTACACATGTCTTAAAGTATAGAATTTAAAATTTTAAAAACTAATTGGTAAATAATTTTACAATAAAAAAACATTAAACACGAAAGAGATAATAAAAGAAATGTAATTTCAAACATTAATTCAATGTTGTTTAGTATTTCTTTTTTTGAAGTACCTTTGTAAAAAGGTTTATTTAAAATTAGCTTAATCCTGCTTGCTTTTATTACATGGAGCAGATAAAGTTAAATTCACTATATGCAATATTTTGTATTACTATATTTTGAGAAAAATATTACCTAAAAAGAAATGCCCCAGTTTATGAAACGCAGAGTAATTTTTTCAATTTTGTGTCATCTAATGAACCCAATATAAGTACTTAAAATCCCTTCCAATGTAAAATCTTAGATGTTTTTCCGCATTGCATAGTGAAGGATTAAATTATTAACATGAAGCTAAAACCAAAATTTTAAATCAAATTTAAAAAGATGCACATTTTCTAAAGGTTATTTCGTTTATTTTACATTAGTTACGATCGCTTTACGCAGAATTATTTTGTGTATCTAATATTAATATATACTATATTAAAAGAGTGCACATAATTCTTTCTCTATTTAAATTCACTCTAAAACATATTAAAAGAATGCATACATATAAAACCTTTTTACAGTTGAAATGTTTCTTTTCGAATAATAACTCTATTTTTATCATTCAAACAATAATTTTACACGAAAAAGGGAGATGATTCACTTATAAGCACACTCTTTTAAAAATCACATTCAAAGTAAGCAACGATCGATGAAAATTTGTTTCATGAAAACCTCACTCGAGTGTCAGACACACATGATCAAAAAAGAAATCAATAATTTTATTGTTTCGAAGAGATCGCTGAATGCATGGTGAATAAAGTTAAAAAATGCAAATTTTTTAAACCCTTTAAATCTTTCAAATACCTGCCTCGACTTAAAGCCAGCCAGTGTCGCGAAAGAAACGCTTGATTGATGATTTTTTTTTCGTCATTAAAAATGCTAGTATTGTGCCACTCCTCACAAAAGCTTGAATGGCTTATATTACATAAATGCTGAATAACTATTAATTTATCAAAGTTTTCTTTCAGAAGACGGGACTTTTTCTCATCAAAACTCCTTTTCCGAATCCCAGAGAAAATGTTTCTCTGGGCTCGTCACAAGCAGAACAAAGGATTACACAGCCGGCTTTTTTACCCCTCCTTCCGCGAGTAATGAATTAGTTGCCAGTGAATAATGTAAAAATCATTTAGAAGGGAGTTTTTTCTCCCGAAATGAAAAGCTCCAAAGATTATTTCGGACTCAAACAATGGTTCAAAAGAACGGGATTTCAAAGTCTTGTGTTTCTGTGGAAAAAGCCGCGTCCTGTCAAAGGAATTCCAAAAGATATTCGGGTTGAAAAAGAAGCGCATCAACATGAAACCTGCAGGCCCTTCTCATTATGGAATGCCGAAAAGGGTATCTGTGCGGATTTCACACAGAACCTTTGGGGGAAAAAACTCGCCTACGGGTATTAAATAATTGAAAACTGCGCTGCTTCAGAGATCCGTATGCAAAGTTTTAATTAAAAATAGTATAACCGTTCATCTCGAGTTTGTAACAAACATCAAATGTTCGACTTTTGAACTGTTTCATACGTGTAATAGATTTTGAGTAAGTATATTCAGGTTTAATGTTTGATCGGGTTTTAAATTATTTTAAGTTTTGGAAAGTATGCTTTTTATGTTTTAAGATTTTTTGTCACTCGATGATGTTTTAAAATAGAAATTCTAACTTTAACGTTCCATTTCGAACTTGAAAGTTCCATTTGATAAGGATATAAATGATATTTTAATAATATTTGTTTTTCAAACTCATTTTCGAATTTCCTTTAGGCATTTCTTATTCTAGATATATTTTGCAAGAATGAGTATCTACTATTTTTGCAAAATATTTCATTTCAAATTGTTATCTCTATCAAAATACATTATTTCATTATATTTATTACATTAATTCTACAATTAAATTATTATTATGCATTACATTTCTTTTATTTAAACACAAGTAAGGAGAACAAAAGCTACAAAAAGCGTAATAGACAGAACAGACATTGGATTTCTTGAATAGGAGGATTTGATCATTTTGGATTGGTTTTATATTTTATGTAAGTTATATTTTATAGGAAAAATTTATCTTAACAATTCTTTTTTAAAAGTTTTTAACATTTAAAAATATGGGGTTTAATTCTCTCTCTCTTTTAATTTTCTTTATCTTCTTTCTTTAATAGAGAATAGAAGACCAAACGAGAAACATCAAATCCCTTGTTTTAAAAAAGAAATTTTCCGTAAGCATTTTTATTATATGGCTCCTTAGTTATTTAGTTCCTTACCTTTTAATTTACAAAGTGTTACCCTCAACCTAAATTTTAAGAACTTATTATTTAATTTTTCTACATGAAATCGATGATTTAGATGATTTTAAATTATAAGAAGCAAAGATTCATTTTTATGCCTAAAAAAGCCGTGCCAATTTTTCTTTTCAATTGCTTTTTATTTACTTATTGTTCGATGTGTTTTGTTAATTTTGTATTTTATTATTATTTTGTTCTTGTTTCTTTATCACTTCGTATGTTTTTATTATCCATATCATAATTTTCTTGTCAATGTACCTCTTTTAATTTAAGGTAAATTTTTTGATCATCTGAATGGGTTCTAACACCCTAGATGACTCTACTATTTTTCTTTCAATTTCTTTAATAATGTACCGTTAGAAAATTGAAAATAAATTATTATTATTAGTAGTATTATTATTAATATCTATTTTCTCTTCAGCACCAAAATATTTCTTAAGAGATATACTTGCACTTCACCATACACATTCTCCTGTACTTCTCCTTATTTAACTCTCCTAATTTAAAAACAATCGAGTAACGCGTACCAAATCAATTCCAAACATAAAACCCTTACAATCATTACTTTGAGGGAGTTCTCAGCAGATAGAGCCTGGATTAAAAACTGATAAGCCCCAACGACTGCCACCCCTGAGGGTTGAATCCCTTCCAATTTGTCCACGCATTAAGTAAATACCTGCATACAAAATGTCTCCGCAGAAAGCTATCAACAAACACACTCACCTCATCCCGAAAATCTTCTCTCCGCTGTTTTTGTTGGCTTTCTCATCCGAACATCATTTTGCTCTCCAGCGCGTCCAAAGCCGTTAAAGTCGGCGAATAATCGCCCCAGGATCTGCGATAAGCGGGACAACTCTTAAAGGTGACTTTTCTTTCGGGGACCGCAAAAACACCCTGGAAAAGAGAAAACCGGATCAATATCCCGGAATAAAGGAGGAGAGAGAGAAAGGACACGGGGAAGGGGGTGTTTTCCTGAAAAGAAAAAATTCCCTTACCATAATCGAAAAATACCTCCGCGAGCCTGCGACGATATATTTATAAAGGGCCCAAAATCAATGTCACAAACCCGAGCTGCATAGCCGATAAGGGCGTTATATGTCATAAAGCCCCTTCCCCTTCTCTATTTCACCGACAGGGTTTGATGGAAGATAGATTCGTCAAAACTCGGCCGACTTCGGGAGCTATCGGAAAACTCCGATTGTTGATTCGCAACGCTATATTTATGCAGCCGTGTTAAGTTGAAAAATTTCTGTCTGTCAAGAGGCGGCGACCTACTGACTTCGCTTGTAGGGCTTGACAGCGGGGGAGAAATCCCCCCCCCCCCGAATTTTGTAATTCGGGGATATTTTTGAAGGGGTTGTCATTTTGAAAGTAGCGTCTGGGAGACTTTATTGTATTTTTGGAATTGTACAGTGCAGAGAAAAATTGTTAGTAGTGATAGTCAAGCTTCTCTTAAACTAACCATTACGCTTATATTCAACAAAATAATTTCTTTTTAGTATTCAATGCTCAGAGAAAAATAGAAGGAAACCCGATAATATATTAGACCGTAAAGTCTGGCGTTTTGAAATTAAATGCTAAAAAATTCTAAACCATCAAACTATTTCAAAGGTTATTTAACAGTTTTGAGATGTGGTTTGTTTACTCTAAATTTATAATAGTAATATAATATATTAATAATTTATATAGTAAAATACTTATGTTTACATTCTAAGGGAAAAGGAGCAAGCAAAATGCAAAATACAGTAAAAAATATAACAAAATAACATTGAGAAAAATATATAGTTACTGCTGTAATATGTTTTTGATGCAATACTATACTAAATTTCCATTTTTATTTAAAACTATTGCTGTTTTAATAACATATAAATTCTTTTTCAAAAACTGTTACAATACTTTTCATTGTTTCACCTTAAAAGATTAAAAATTTTTGTTTTAAAGTATTTATTAATTTTTAAATAATTTAAACTTTCATTATGGTAAAAGAGACTATTTAAAATTTAGTAATATTTCATTTCTGCATCACTTCAAACAAGTTTATCTGAATAATAAAGCAACGTCTTAATTTATTTTTTTCTGTGAAATTATTACGAGTTGTCTCCCTTTGACTGGTTCAATTTAGTTTTCTGGTTTATAGGGTCTCTACAGATAGGGATAAGCGTGAAAGGCGTTAAATAATAAAACGCTGAGAAAAACTTTTTCCCTTAAAAGTTTTGCTTTGCTTTAAAAAGATCTTTGACGAATCTTTCAACAAAGCACCGTTTAAACTCTACTGGATAACCGAAGTCACCGAGTCAAATCTCGCGGGTATTAATTTAAGACGAAGAGCGCGAAACATGGTAACTTTAAACTCAAATTCCCAAAGGAACTTAATGTTCAGTAGGAGAATACATGTAATCTAATATTTCTATGGCTTTTGTGTTGTAATAGAAATGTAACAATTATACTTAGAAATAGAAACTATTATTTGGTTCGACGAGTATTTCTCAAACTTTAATCTTTATGTGCGATTTGCGAAGAAAGATTTTCTTACAGCCAAGACCAATAATTATATTTAAAACAATGCAATCTTATAGATTTAAAGCTAATTTCAACTTCCATTTAGTTGACTTAAGTTTTTCCTTTCCTTCATTAATTTTTAATATTAAAAGTGGTACGTTTTTAATTTGTATATTGTCTTATCGTTTATTCTGAAATATTTAAATTCGAGTAAACCCTATTTCTTCCATAAATTTTAGTCAGTAGTAATATAGTTAGTTGGTTTAAAAATTAAACTAAAGTTAAGTTTCCATAACTTGAACTAAAATCATTTGAAGCAATTTTAAAACTAATTCAAATGCTGCAAAAGTGTGTTGGTTCACTTCATCTCATAAGTAAACCCTTTTTTTTATTTTCATATTGGATTTCATGTTAAAACGAAAGTGTCTAAAAACAATAACTAAACAACGGTTGATTTAAAATTATGTAAGGATGTTTATAGCATCTTAACTACCAGATAAAATATGAAAAGTAGTTTAATAAAAAGTATGGCCCACGAGCACGAACTTTAATAGCATTCAAGCTAAAAGTTTCAAATGTTTTATTGTGAATATTATGTTAAAATTTTATCAATTTACGAGTTTCCTTGTTGAGGATGAAGAAAGTTATTGTAGTAACAAATATAACACATTCGTGTTATCATAAAAAATAAGGTTATTTTTATAAACCAATTTTAACTCTAAAGAAAATTTGATACCTAAGTATTAAATTATATATTATACTATATATTTTTACGTTGTTATATAAGTTTCCTTTTAAATCCAAAACGCATTAAATCCCAATACACAATCGCAAAAACACGTCAGAAACAAATATTTGACAAAACGCAAACACGCGATTTCCATCCACAGAAACCGCAAGAAAAAAATCCCACCAAACCCAAACAAACCCTCCCATTCACTCCTCAACCAACACGAATCTAAATTTCAAATGATCAAATTACCCAGAGCTCAAAACAGCCTCACTAACGCAGCTTTTAAGAAACGGCGATATTATGAAAGTCCACTCCACATCAAAAATCCCGAATCGCCAGGTATGGAAAAGCTTTCCTTTTTATGTGTGTCGTATGAAATCTAAACAGATATTCGAGAGCTATTTTGGTGCGGATTCCCGAAGGAGACCAACGCAAACATGTATCAGGCAGTTTTCGTTTATATGGGCATATCTTTATGGGGGACAGGGCTGGATATTACCATTTCTTCGCTTTTAGGCATGGGCTCTCGACGTTGCCCGTATCAATGCTAATGCTTGCGGCATTCTGGCACGCTCAAAGGCTTTGTGCTGCCGCGTTTGTACACAGTCGATGCAGTTGTTTCATTATCTGCCGTGAAATAGATTCGGGTTTTTCTTTTCCTTTCCGAAGAATTTTCGGTTTTTCTATCGGCATCTGTGAAATCGAATGCCTATCGATTTTGCTGGGATTTCCGCGAAACAAATTCTGTGTGAATGTGTGACGGAGGAACTTCTATTACATTTCATTATGTTAAGCTATTATATGTTCCCATCCTATATCAAAAGAAGGCAATGACTGTTTATAGAAGTTTATTACTACCTTCGATGTTATGAAAATTTAATAAGACGTTCTATAACGTTTAATAACTTTTTACCGGGTCTATGTTTAGCAAGCATTGGTACTTTACACATTTTTTATTTGATTTGGTTACATTTTTCTTTCTTTGTTTCTTGTTGATCAGTTTATCTTGCTATTTCTATTTTTTACAGTAGTTAGGAGAGAAGGAACTCGTGTGTACTACTTCCTTCAGAGATAGATAGTTTTTAATGTGAATGGCACTAAAAAATAATATACATTTAATAGTATAAAGTTTTAAGGATTTTTTGCAGGATAGGTTTACAAGTTTTTATTTGTTTGTTATTAATATAAACTTAAAAGGAAGTTAAGTTTGCTAAAGGAAATTGAAAACGTGAATAAAATTCTTAAATTAAAATTGTTATAATTATAAAAAAGATAAATGTTAAACAGAAAAACACGTTTTCCTTGAACACTTGAACATTGAATTTTCTTTAATTACTTACATGATTTAATTCCTTAAATTGATATAGTTATGTTAATTATATAAAAGACTTTATACTAGACTACTCTAAGTTCTATTGATAAACATAGAAAAACATGTATTAAGAGAAATTTTAAAAAATTATTATGTTATTCATTTTACTCTAATTTCTATTCAATCCAAACAACTGAGAGAAAAGAAAGTATTTTGATTTAGATTAAAAAGAAATATTTTGAAACTGGATTTATGCACATAATGCATAAGAAAAAACGTAGTCACATTATATTTAAGAAAAAAATTCGAATATGTCCAAAAGTATAGCCTATAAATTCCAACACTTTCGGAAACTTAACAGTTTTCACACAGTACCATACGTCAAACTTTAATGTTTTCTATTTAGTTGGATAGACAAATTATTAAAAACAATCTTTTACATGAATACGGGATAAAATATACATCGGCCGGGTTATAACCGTATCAACCTCTCCTTATTAATTTTCCCCCTCAAGAGAAAACAAATTCGTCAAGACTCCAAAAACAAAAGGATAATACATTACTAAAGCCCCCTCCAAGAAACAAGCAAAAACTATCTCTCGCCGGTATCTCTCATTGAAATCATGGCTCTGCAGATCGCTCGCAGGCTACTCTTCTGATATCAACTGGATGCTAATCCTCTTACCCCATCTCCTGATAATCTTATCTCCGTCTTCCAAGGAGGAGGAAGCCCCGGCAGGCGAGATTTGCTCTTGCAGAATTTGGCTCGCCATCATCCTGTAGGCCGCCTCGTTCGGGGAGCTCAGATTGGGCTTCCTTTATCCCCTTTTATGTTTTTAAGGCCGGGCAGATAAAGATGTTTGGGCCGTCTTTTAAATGGGGAGTTGACGATGTCATATTTGCTGCAGGCGTTGTTTGGAGAGAGATGGCGCAATAGAAGACGAGGAGAAAGAAGTGCCCTTGTGCGGTACGGTGGAAATTATCTACCTCCAGTCAAGCAGTTTCACGTCGACATTTCAGAGAAATCTTCTGTTTTGGCAATGGGTGAAGAATTGTCAACTTTTGGTTCGTCAGAGGTCTCGGAAAAAAATTCTTACCTATTTTTCCAGTTCATAGTTG
The DNA here is from genome assembly GCA_024610705.1 of Tetragnatha versicolor. Classification (NCBI taxonomy): domain Eukaryota; kingdom Metazoa; phylum Arthropoda; class Arachnida; order Araneae; family Tetragnathidae; genus Tetragnatha; species Tetragnatha versicolor. The sequence continues at coordinate 54,192,990 of JANDEH010000009.1, forward strand.
TGTGGAATAATTTAGACTTTGTGACGTATTTATTTACTAAGAGACTTTTTTAAAAGTTAGCGCTCAAAAATAGTGTATTAAACTAACAAGCTGTAGTAAATAGTAAAAACATTCTTTTATAAATATATTTTTTTATTTAAAAATTCTCACGATAACCGAGAATTCATTAATAGAACAAATAACTCGATATTAAAGGATCAATAAATCGAAGTATTCAATAAATATTACTCAATAACTAGGAGTTAAGATAAAAGTTATCAGTTTCTCTCATTTCTTACAATTAGATAGTGATCAGAAATTACTGTCCGTGTCCTATAATTTTTCATAAAATATTATAAATCCGTTTATATCAGCCAATAGTTTATGCAACACATTCAACTTATAAGATTGCCTTTTAACTTCTGATAGTTACTTACAGTAGTTCGATATTATTGCGTAAACTATACGTAGGTACCGAAAAACGAAGTGACTTTGGCCAAAGTGCAGTGGTTTTTCCCATAAAAAGCAAATAAAAGTTGTTAACCAAAACTAATTTGACAAGGTTGTTGATTTACAGATTTTTTATGTAATTCTCAATGTCTGGGTATTGGATACCAGGAAGAGTTATACTCGAAATCCAAAATATAATAGTATGTTTCCTTATCCTTAAAAGTTTCAAGACACAGCCTACATGTGATAACTGCATGTCAGCGGTAACAACACGCGCAAAGTGTTATCCCTACATCACTGTAATATATCTTACGAGGAACGCCCTCTCCACATCCAAAACTATCGAATACAATAAACGTAATGAAGCTTTTGTCTTGGCGGACCCATTGACCGTCCCTAATGACTCTTTCCATAACCGATCGCCCGAGGCCCACCGCGAAACATTGATCACTTCAGATGCGAGACTTTCGCAAGGCTCATTAGCACACCCGACCGAGGGATCTTCACCCCTCCTCTCGCTCTCATCAAATCTATCACTCACTTTCAAACGAGAATTCTGGACAGAGCATACTAACGCCGTACGATCCGTAGAGCTATGACGGAGCATGCGGCGATTCCTCATGGTGACCAACAAAAACGTGTGGCAGTAAACTGATTAAACATGGTTTTGGAAGATAATTTATTGTCGTTTGTGGTTTCAAGTTAAAGATCAACCTTACTTTGTGCCAGAAAGGAAAGAAGATGCATCATTAGATGAAAAGGTTTCACTTCATTATTAAGAGGCAGATTTTATAAGGGGGGTTATTATTGTGACCATTTTTGATTTTGTTTAAATTTTTATGGTGGATACTTCTAAGGATTTTAGAATACCCATATTTTTCTTTTTCCCGAAAAAAAAATTTTTCGGCCCACAAAAATTCCGAAAGTTGGTCAGGACTCAGTATTTTTTTCAAATCAACATCTTTTTGAACTTAATTTTCTCGGTACATTGAGGGTCAACCAAACTAATTCTTGCGGTAACAACATGTCCTTAGGTAGATATATCAAATTATTTTGTGAATTTTATGGTTGACTTTCAATGCAAACTGGAAGGGTTAGCCAAACTTTGCCGAAAAAAATGAAAAATAGAATGCCAAATTTAAGCCCTTCTGGACCCCTGCATTGAGGGTGAATCACAGTTTTTGGGGTTAACCTATTTAGTACCCAGTGGCAGATTCAGGGGGGTGGCACTCTGGAAAGTGCCCCCCTTGGAGACCCAAAAAGGTTCTCAAAATGAGTAAAAACCAGGGTTGGCTGGATTGGACCCAATGGGTTTTTTCAAAAAAACCCATGTGAAAAAAACCACATTTTGGACCCATTTTTGTTTTTTTCAAGAAAAATCAAGATTTTGGCAGTTTCTTCAAAATTTAATGTGTTTTTTTCAAAGTTTAGGATATTTTAAAAAGTTTTAAAAGGATATTTTTGGGTTTTTTCAAAATTTAAACAATGTTTTAAAAATTAAATGGTGTTTTTTTCAATTTTAGGGAGTTTTTTTAAAGTTAAATATGTTCTTTCATTATTCAGTGGGTTTTTTCATTATTCAATAGGGTTTTTTTCAAAATTTAGGACGTTAAAAGTTCAAACTAGATATAAAAAATAAAGAAGATTTTTTTAAATATCAATGGGTTTTTTCAAAGTTGAATAGATTTCTTTCATTTTTGACTGGGTTTTTTCAAAGTTTAGGATATTTTTGAAATTTTAGTGGGTTTTTCAAAATTTAAACCAGGTTTCAGTAAATAAGGGGTGTTTTTACAATTTCAGTGGGTTTTTTCAAAGCATAAAAACTTTGAAAAAACCCACTTAACTGTGGAAAAACTGACATTAATTAGACAGAACACATTTTACATAGAAAGAACTCACTAAAAATTTGAAAAACCCACTTACCATGAAGGAGAAAACCACTTAATTTTGAAAAAACACACACTTTTTTTTAAAAAACCCATGGTTTTTTCAGGGTTTTATTGAAAAAACCCGAAAAAACCCAACCCATTTGGGTTTTTTCAAAAAAACCCGGGTTTTTGCCAACCCTGGTAAAAACACAACTTTTGCAGGTCTAATTTCAAAATGTTTTCTGGGGGAGGACCCCCATACCCCCCATTAGTATCAAAATGGCATATTCAGTGATTATTTTTAGGAAATCCCCAAAATTTTGACATTTTGGGTCAAAAAGTAAAGGTAATAGTGTTGAAAAGTGCCCCTCTTAGACTCAAAATGTTTCTAAAAATGAGTTAAAACCCTACTTTTACTCGTCAAATTTAATTTTTTTCTGGGGGAGGACCCCCATACCCCCAATGGTACCACAAGGGGATCTTGTCTTGAAAAGGCCCCCCTTGGAGACGTGCTGGATCCGTGCCTGGTAGTAACACTCATTATTAACTTGATAAGCCTATTTGTTGCATAGTTTACCCTCAGGACTGCCAAAAAATGGCGACTGTTGTATCTAACAAAGAGCAAAAAAGAACATTTTGGTGACCCTGTATTTCAGAGCATTAAGGGTCAATGAGGAACTTTACATATAACTTTCGAATATATACATCGATTCTATAGGATATATCTCTCTTGGCGCAATATGGCCTAGTTTGGTTCTTGTGCCATAAACCAAATCAAATCTATAGTGTATTCGTTGATAGAGCAGGTGTGCTGCCAAACAGACCAAACTCCACCTAGTTCATATTTTCTCTACTCGGAGCGATCCCCGAAGGCCGCAGTTTTCCATGCCTCGAATACGCAATGAATATTCCGTGACAAATGAGCCGGTATGTAGCCTAGGTGTCACCCGTCTTGAGGGGTTTTGTCACACCTGTAATTACAGGACTGGGACTCACGGAAATGAAAATTACAGGACTGGGAGTCTTTGAGGAGGGATGTCAACCGGTGTTTTTGCCGACGCTGCGGTTTTTCTCGCGTTTGCTATTGATTCGTTCGAAGATGGGTGTCTCGTTAGCGTTATTGATGGTCGACGGGGGTCGCGAATATTAATTTTTTAGGATCTTGCGCAAACAGAGGCTTGTCTCATGTTTTCGCGCTGATTGTTGATCGGATGGGAATGGTGGGATTTTTATGGGTTTAATCTGTGATGTTTGTGTTGAGTGAAAAAATGCGCTTCAATCGTGTAAATACAGCGTATTAGATTACTTCAGACGCGCTTGGTAATTTCATGTTTACGGTTTGAATGCCTAAGTGGAATTCGCTTATCGTGAACTGAGAAACTGACAGACGAAAGTTTTGGTAGAGATAATAATATACTACTAAATAAAAACTACTATAGTATAAATATCCTAGGAACTATAAATAGGTAGCTATGTTGATACAACAAGTCATCAAACCCGGCAAACTAAAACCTTGTTTTCATTTTTGTTTATGCTTGTCATAAAAGCATTTTGTATTAAAGTTAGTATGAGGGGATGTGTAAATATTATATGAACTGTTTTTATAACTCAAGTACAAAATTTATGATAAATTGTTAATGTAAATTCACAGTTAATGCAAAAATATTAGAATGAAGCTTGTGCTAACCGTACAGTTTTATAGTTTAGGGTCTAATGCTGTCATTAGACCCTAAAGTATTACTATATTTAAAAGTTCAAAACATAGTCATAGAGCTTCAAAGAGACATTAACTCTAAATAATTCACCCCTTTAAAAACAACCCATCCTTCTCCAACCAACCAATTCTTCTCCAAGCTCCCTGCACATATAAAATCGCTATTCATCAATAAAAACAGAGACAAACAATATCGAGCAATGCCAAATTAAAGAAACGCCATTGCGTCATAGCCCTTTTATATTCCCCAACGATAACTGAGACATTGCAAAGTGTCAATTGACAAAACGAGGCTTTGATTCGGAAGTGGTCCCCTCCACCCCCGAAAAGAATACAAAAAGAGCTTCGTCCTTAACAAAAATCTAATCCCCACTCTATCGCATTAGAAACCCCTCCCCCTTTCCCCTGGGGGCCCGCGAATAATTCCTTGCCCAAACAAGTCACATCGCGCCGTTTTGTGTGCAAAGTCGGAGTGGGCAAAATGTCTTATTTGCCCCCCCTAACGCTATAAACACTTAGGGGTGGGGGGGAGAACGGTCCCTTTTCATTTTCACACTCCACCTCGACCGGAATACTAAATCCCCACCCGACCATCAACGGAATTCTTTAATGCATAAGCGGGCGGGTCCATATTTTTTATCATCCGGGCCAAAATGAGGTGAAAAACTGGGGAGTTTTTTGCCCCCCTGGGATACGGGGATACTCTTGTGTGTAGGTTGCAATACTGATGAAGAGAGGGTGAATATTAGGCTCCAAGTGAACGCTCGTCTTCCGGTAATTTTGGTAATGAGGAAGCTCCGAATCTCGGTTCGATCATTTACTCAGTTTACATTCGATTAATTTTGGAAGAGGCCGCTCCTTATCGGGAATATAGTGCCGCTTGGCTGTGTGGAAAACGCAGAAGATGGGAATCGTAAAATTTTCATGAAGTGAGTCAGTGGTGCACTGATGGGGAGAAGTCTGAAAGGGTTTTCAGGTAGGGCAGAGTAGACGACGCCTTAGCTTGAAGTGGAGAGAATTTTTTGAGCCTGTATTTTTCAAGTGAAAAATCAGTAGAAAAACTTGTAACGTAAAACTTGATTTTGTAACAATGAGTTGATTCGCATGAATACGAATGTACCTACTTATTGAAGAGAAATATCAGGTTTTAAAATGAATTAAGGACATATTATCATATTAAAAAGCAACCTACTTATTGTTTTCATCCATATACAGGAACTTTTTCATATTAATAAGTGCTATCGTCTCAATTTGCAATAATGGGCCATACAAGTCACTACTACTCGTAATATAAATACCTACTATTATCAGATTACTTCACTATAAAAACTATACTATAGTATAAGAACTTACTAAAACTATATAAGAACAAACACAAAGCTTTTTACATCGTTTAAGCTATTTCAATCTTCTAAAAAAATCAAAAAAAAAGAATTAGCGTCAAATATAATTTCGTTTTCCAAGGAGTAATGCGCAATTGTTTGAAGCGTTACAACATTTTACAAAATTTATGAAACTTTTAAAGCTTTATCGCAGTGAGTCTTAATTAAAACTTAAATAATAAACTAAAGCTAAAAAAGGAATCACATAGTTAAATTATCAGTATTTATCCTTCAAAAAATAAGCGTCATTTTAATAATTTGCAAACGAGAGAAATCATAAAATGTTGAACTAAATATTATAACAAAAACTAAAAACTAATTCCAACACACACTACCCTTCAATTTATTTATTGTACTTTAGATTTTAGGCGTGAATACACAATTATGATGCGGAAAATTAAAAATTCTTCACAACAAGAATAATGAACCCATTTTATATTCCCATTCTTCATTTTAAAATGCATATTTCCAAATTTCTTCGTTGAAAGGGTGGAAGATCCTTCATGAAATTACCCTTCGTTCCCCGCAATTACTTCCATTTGAACCTCGATTGGAACGCAATCGCTAGGCGCGGCCCTCTCGAAAAGCCGCATTGGAGCCAACAACGAAAGGTAATGTCGGTCGGAATAAAAGTACTCCTTTAAAATTTTTCCCGAAAATGATCGATCCAAAATCAAGAACCCCGGAAAAAAAGAAAGGGATATTAGTTTTCAACGATATTAAAGGAAGCGTTTTCTCTTCAGAAAATTCTTACTCTACGACGTAGGGAAAAACATGATAGTCTTTACCAAAAAATGCCAGAGCAGTTCTTTTTGCCCGGTTCTTTTTTGTGTTTTATATTTTGTGGAATTTCGGTTTCTCTTTTCCTAAATAGTTTTTCGGAGAGCGGTATCTCAAAAACGTTTAGTTATCTTTACTATTCACGGAGCGAGCTTTTTTGATCTCGCCCGTTTTCGGATTACGATTCCGAGTTATCATTTTTTATGCCCCAGAACTCGCTCTCGGCTTTTTCGCGAGTGCGGAAAAAGTTGTTGGCTTAAGGGGGGGGGGGAGAAGGGAATCGAATAAAGATAATGGTGTGTTTTAGTTAATGAAAGAATGTTGTTCCGAATGAAAACTGTTAATTAGAATCACCAATGGAATTTTGGAAAGCATTCCGAGCTGCAAGTATTTGTCAAACGGAAACTAGAAAATAATTTAAAACATGCCCAGGGAGTATTTATGATTAAATTCCTTTAATTATTGCAGCTTTTATTCCTTGATACGATACTGATATTTATTTTATTTACTACGGTAAATTATTTTAGCTGTTTTTCTTATTGTTTCAATTTATTATGAGGAATAGTTTGCAACAAAACAATGCTTGGTAGTTTTAAATATTTTAAAAACTCTCCCCCAATTATAAATCTCCTATAACAAGGTGTTTCAACAGGTACGCCCAAATTATGCATAGCCGGAGATTCCCTGGCATGTCGTTCATAAAAAAGGCTCATAGAACTGTACCCCTAAAAATCACAGTTTTCGAGAAAATTGCTACAAAAAATGCCCATACATATTATATCCCATTTACACAAAAAAGCTTATGAATAAACAATAAAATAGTTTTATTTAGATATCTTTGCAGCCCAAGATGTTCAAAATATCTACTGAGGATGCATCCGTGCCCCGTGGAATAAAATAGGACAGTTTTTATTAGATGTGACGTCAAATTTTCCTAAACAAAATTCGTTGTAAACAACATGCGCCCGCGTCGTAGTATATTCCTTTTTGGCCATTTTTCTGTCAACGCTGTGCTGAGTTTTAGTTGAACTTATTAAAAACCCTGTTTAATAATAATGGATAACTATATTTTTAGAGAGAAAATAAAATTACGGATGTATAACAACTAGAATCAACACCTTAAAGCTAAACTTAGTAACTCAAAGTAAATTAACAAATTTAACTACTATAGATGCATTGATGGGATCAGGGTATATTTATATATTGGACGTTCAAAATAAGCTAGCTTATTTCGTAGGAGAAAAGTAAAAAACAATTTAAAATTTAGAATATAATTCAAAAATTCAAAATTATGTTAAAATATTTTTAAATTTTCCTTTTTCTCCCAGTATAGATAACTGAATTGTACCTAATTTTCTTACTATACTTTTAATAAAATGTAAGAGATCACATATTTTCCTCGTTGCCTTGGTCATTAGGGTATTAGGATTGATGAGGGTTTTAACCTATGCAGCATTAAACAAATGAGACGGATAAAGGGAAAAAGAAGCTAACTATATGACCTTGATACGCCTATTCTAATAACAAGGAGTATAGCTTCACCATTAGGAATCTAAAATATCGTTTGATTCGATTCCGGAATCGATTTGTGAAGTTCGATTCCCGCCTGGAATCGATTCCTCAGGGCCAGTATCGAAAAAGTAGAATCGAACTTATTTATATCAATTATAATCAATGATAGATATTTAGTATTTATTATTAATTTAGTGAATAACCAGAAAAATATTAATCAATTACCAAATTACTAATTAATTAGAGGACAAAATTGTGTTAATAATTATATTATTTAGAAAATTCAGTACGATTCCAAAGATTCGATTCCTGTTGGAATCGATTCCTTAGGGGGTTTAACTCATTTGTATCGATTCCTTCAGAAATATTTAGAACCATTCTAAGCCTAACAGCTCTCCAACAGCCAAGGAGAAGCCACTTCGGGACTGGCTCCTCAGAGCAGGCAATCGACCCAAACTGAGTCATCCAGTTAACGTTGTCCAGTCGAAGGATTTGAATCCGCATCATCTTGTGGGGGGCAGTATTAATGATCGTGGCGGGGATCCATCACTTCAGCGTGGAATCCGCTGGCTGATCCATCTCCGGACAACACAGATGTCTTGCAGGAATCCATCAACCTCCCGGTTTTGTTTCTGGACCCCTAATTTATGACGCTCGCTCGCGGTAAATCATGGGATGACCAGTGGACGGCGTTTGCTTTTTCTTTACTGCGCCGCCGATAACGGTGCTCGCTTCTTTTTTGTGAGGGATAGATTTGGTGAAACGGTACGGTTTTGTGGAGTTTGTTCTCTGTCAGAGAGTGGGTTGCAGTTTCCAAGGGTGAAATGTTGTTTTACGTTATTTTTGAAGAACAGTGCTAAAAAAATTTTTATGTTTTACCACTTAATAGATCAACTTGGTTTTAAAAAATGTGCCCTGAATTGCCTTTTTTATTACCAAAAAGTTTAAATACATTAAATGATGCACTTACAGTGGTGACATGAAATTAGAAATAAAATAAGGTCTGGATTTTGTGTTTCTAAACCTATCCATTTATTGGGCCAGTCTAAATTCGTAATCAACAAAGCTATACAATGAGTCAATTTTTTTTCATTTTTGTACAACACAATGCCTTTGTGTAAAAACTCAATTACATTAATCCGGACTTAAAAGTTATTCAACGAGCTCAAAATATTAAATGAATTTACTTCTCTACTAAATTAATTTTATTAAGGATTAGCTTCACAAATTTTTGTCTTATTAGTTAAATACGTTTATGTATAAGTTAGATACCTATAACTTATTTGTGTACGAATTAATAAGTTCTTAATAAACATTGATAAAACTAAAGACATGCATTGATAAACATTGACAACTAAAGACATATTTTAAGTACAATTATGCAAGCTAAATAACTTAATTGGACTAACGCGTTAAATAATAATAAAATTAAATACCAATGACCATAAAGTAGAAATAATCCATTCACGTACAAAAATTGTTACATTTAAGTACCTCAGAAAAAAGTAAATTTAAATTTTGTTTTTGGGTATTTTTTAACTACATTTTAAAATTCAAGTTCTCTGTTAAAGCGGTTCATTATTTATTCCATTATCGAGCATAAAATTTTTAAAATTATAAAAACTTCTCTTTTTCGAATTATCATGTTAACTAGTCTCCTTAAATTAAAATTCACTTAATTTTGTTTTGAAAGTGATATTAATATGTGGATGAATTTAATAAAGTAAATTTACTTACTATAACCTTTTATTTTACAACAGTTGAAATTTAAAATAGAGCTGAACTAGATTGGTGAATCAAATTTTTTTTCTTAAATAAATATATCTGAATCAGGTCCAACAGATAAAAGAAGAAAGTGTCTTAAACTTCTTCTTCTAGTTTTTACATAGCACCTCAAACATTTGTAACCCAATCAAAATATTTCGATGACTTTAACCGCCTTTATTTCCATTACAAACGCTACTTTAACGACATTATCCAGATTTGAACCATCAAATTTCTATGTAAAGGGCACATTAAGAAAGAAAACTACCACCAGGAGAAAATTAATACCTAATACATTCGTAAAATTAGCAGGAAAATTAGTTCGCGATGTGACAAATATCAAAGGTCTTAATAACCATAGGGAAAAAAACGTCACATAAGAGCAAATCTCGGGAGACCAAATTATTAAAAAAATCTTATCGAAAAGACATCAAATGCATTTTTTATAACGACCTCATTACATTTATCTTTAATGACCTTCTCTTCTAATATCCTTTCTTGAATCCCTGAGGAACCGCCAAAGTACCCCTACCAGGAGACTGGCACTCTTTACGAAATTTCGGCACCAAGGTGGCCTAGATACCAGGTCCCATTTGCAGTGAATAGCTAAATAGCCTGAGAGTGTGTGACAATCTTTCCTTTGGAAGGTTCCACCTAGAAAGGGTGTCGATCGTTAGGATAATTACGATACACTGTGGAGTGGGATACCTTTTTTTTCAAAGTCCGCTGGGAAGGTTAAAAGCTGGGAATGGGTAGGTCGTGCTTGGAGCAAATGGGAGGGTATTTCGGCTCGTTAAGTTTAATTAATATGTTCGGATTGGGATGAGTTTAGTTAATCAAATAGGACTAAACTCATAGACTTATTAGACTAAGAAAAAGGTAAACGTAGTTTTTGATGCTTTAAGAATCTTTTTAAGTAGTAAAATAATATGCTATTAATAAAACTATGTTTTTTAATACTTACTATTTAAAAAATAATATTTTAAGTAATAATAAGTTTAAAAAATCGAGAAGAGATAATAGACATTCGTCAATATGCAGAATTGAAGAAATTATGGAACTTGTTATTACTTAATTTTAAGATCTGTTCATGACTCACATCAATAGTAAATAAGCTTTTAACTGTACCTTCAAATAGATTTAAACTAAATTTTAAAATACGCAAAATTCACTCGTAAAAAATAACTTATCTTACATAGAAATCTTGTCAGCTTATGCTACAAAAAATGCCCTGTAATATTTTCAGGAAAACCATGTTATGTTAGTAGGCCAGCCCAGCAAAAAAACATGTCCAAAATTACTTAAAAAAAGCGTGAAAATTGCAGTTTTCTCAAAAAAGTTGTAGCTAATTGTAGCAATAGGACTTTCAGCACGTAAGCCTGCGGTTTTTTGCATCAGTTTTGAATACATTCTAAAGGCAAATCAACGGTCTTATAAAAACTGCAGATTTCCTAAAGAAAACTGCAGACAAAATTTCTGAATTCCCTTCATTTTTTTTGAAGAAATTTTGCTAATTTTTTTGCTGGGAGTCAACAGATTTTGTATTAAAAAATATAACCTGATTTCACTGCACAAATCAAGGAGGTTACCTGTTAGCATAGCTGAGACGATTTCCTTGATAAGTGTCAGAAGGTTCTTTACAGAGTTTATACACACAGAAAGTAGTTTTGAATAAAAGGGAGAAAACAGTTTGCCTTCCACTAAAAAAATATCGTCAGCAGGATTGTCATAAGAAGATTCAACAATAATTTTGGCTGGGATTCTCTCGCACACAAAAATTTTCGCAATGAATGAATATACAATCATAAAATCAATTTAAAAAGGATATCGATGGCATCAGGAGAAAACCTCGTATAAAGCCCGTAAAATCGCAGTCAGGATGAATACTGTATTCTAGATTGGCAAGTGTAAGTTTGCGCCAAATATGCCAATTAGGAATAACTTACAACCAAATTTATTTACGAGTGTCAAGTCATTAACGCCAAAACAAGGGTTAAATCAATTCCACTGGGAACACTAGTATCATCTTGTAACCCTAAGAGCAGTGAAGCTTTTTGCTTTGATTTCACACCTGCATTTAACTAAAACTTTTCTTCGCAACTAAAAAATAAAACAGTTCTTTCCATAGAGTTGTTAGTTGTTATGTCTTGCTTGTGGTTTGTTCAAGCCACAGAGGTTCAAGCCAGCTGGAACAAAAAATCAGTCTCCTTGTGAGAGATTATAACACATGTTTTTTGCTTTCAGCTCATTAAAATTCACTCTCCACCTGTTGACAGCGAAAAATGGTCTTGGCCTAGAAAACGAATTTCGCTCACTTAATACTGTATCTACTGGTAGGCAGCTGGATTTCGATTATACGAGGTTTTCTCCAGACGCCATCGATATCCCTCAAAATTAATCCTCGAATTTTGTCCAAAACTTTAATATGAACCTAAAATCACATCAGCTCCATTCCATACAATCTACCCCTTTCTAGGCAATCCCCCTGTTTTAGGCAAACCCAACACAGGAAACAAAGGCACTCTACCTTACAATAGTCCCCACCCACTTCCGATTCTCCCTTCTCAGGTATCCAATTGCCCCTCCCACTTGTGTCAACATCGATTGCAAAAAGCAACCCATTCCCCTTCAATCAGCTCTTAATTTCGATTTATAACCAGCCCATTGTGAGCCCCCGCAGTGGAGAGGTCCCCTCTGGTCCCTTTCCTCAACCGTGAATTTCAAAGCTGCTGTCTCTAATCTCCGAGGAGTCGGAGGCAAAGCGAGCTAGAGCGACCGTTGGGTGGAAACCCTGCGTGGGTGATGTGGAGAGTGGCATGTGGAAAAAGAGAGTATGCCAATGGAAATAGGGGGAATACATCACTTGGGGAAATTCAACATTTTGACGATCGGAAATCATTGATGGGGTTATAAAGCGCATTTATTCAAATTTTTACATTTTTTATCATTAGGGATTTTTTAATTAATTTTCAAAAATTACGCTCGCTAGAATTGAAGGCGAGGACTACGTGACGTGCTTTCACCCGAATCTTCAACCAATCAATACTTTCAAAGGAAATGATTTAATCATTGCCGAATACGCTTACGTAAAGTGTGTCGTACCGAAGACAGAAGTGACGTCATGCGCCAAACCCCGAACCCTTCTGCGCATTGTAGTTTTTAATTTTTTAAAATGAACTAATGATCATATTTCGAAAAAAAAAATTAAGCTCTATCGAAATAAATAACATTTAAAAAATCGTTTTGTATTCCCCACATTCGTAACAGGAAAATCTCATACTGAGAAGAATGCGGATTCAGAGAGGTAGGAAATGCGATTCATATTTGTCTAACACTCTCTTTCTATCGTTATTTTTTCTTCTCTTTCTTTCCCTTTCTTACTTTTTATATTTATCCTCCTCGATTTACCTCTCCTTCTCTCACTCTTTCCCCTTTTCACGCTCTTCCCTTTCTTATATTTATGAAAAAAATTATTTTAAAGCCTCACTTCGAATGGAATTGAGAACGTGAAGCTGAAAAACTGATATTTCGTCGGAATTCTGTTTCACCAAGTTCAAATCATTTTCATCTCCTATTGGAAATTTTTTAAACTCTATGGCCATTAACCTTTTAGGAAGTTGTCCCCTAATTAGATAAAATTTGGCTCGATACCGGTTTTTAAGGCTTGACCTGTTTTTTTTAAGGATTCTTCAAGCAAATTTTCGAGAATTTTATATAAGGGATGTCCAAAGTCATGTCAGTGAGGGATTTTATCAAAGAAATTTAGGAGAACGTGGCCTACAGAGAGGTATAAACGACATTATTATAATAATTTTGTCATCAAAATAAGATTCAACTTTTAAATTATAAGATAAAAGAGGGCACACACTTCAGTTTGAATAAAAATGTAGGGTCCTATGTTATTACCAACCTTGATGGTCTGGTCACATATTATTGAATGGATATGAGGGGGGAGGGAGCTTAATACTTTCTGATAGAGGGAAGGGAGGGGTTGAAAATATTAAGCAAACTAGTGACATCATGATCTATAAAAGCATCCACAGCTAATAAGCACTCACTATCCAAGCTAGACTTAACTACAACAATTTATTCTGTCCACCCTCACTTCAAAAAGGAAAAGAGGTCTGATTCGCCTTCAGTCCCTTCCCCTCTTCAACCCGAGCCAAAGATATAAAGGACGCATCACTTAGCAAAGATAGTCGCGTCGAGCCGCTTCTTCCCTCCCGAACCCCGGATGAAAGGGTTGCAGAAATGAATCCCGAATATTTAGTCCGGGATGTGCAGTCGAGACCGGATTACAGGCGGTTCTTTCCAGTTGTTGGAGACCGGCTTTTCCGTCTCGACGCGTCTGGAGTGGGAACGAAAAATTTTCCCCGAAATCCGCAACTTTCGGCTGATCTTTGTGTTCGAATGAAGATGAAAGCGTCCCCAGGCAATCCCCACCCACTTGCGAATATCTGGCGTCTTCTGCAATCTTTCGAGATTAGAGGTCGTGTGGGGGATTTAAGTAGTTGTGCTCGGTTTTAGTAAGAAAGTCTCTCTCGAGAAGTTTTGTCTTTTGTGTTAAGTTTTAAAGATGATGGTGTGAGCTATCATGTACTTGTAACGGTTTCCAGCAACCAATGCGTTACAAAATCGGTGAAAGGAAACTGCTGACAGTCAACTTAATTTGTGGTTAATTAAAAATTACTTATCGTATGCAATTTTGTTATTTTTTGTTATAATGTTTCACTGGAAAAATTATTTTTCCATTTGTTAATATACGGATAGATTTTAAACTAAAATGAGCTAATAGCTTTAGTTTAGAATGTAATAAATTTTTTAAGTTGCTCCTGTTGAGCTGTATTAAAGCTATAGAAAAAAATTGTTTTTTAAAATGGAGAAAACCTTTCTTATATAAAATATAACGATCGAAATTTCATAGGCTATAAATTAGGAAAACTAAAACAGATTAAAATTTATAAAAAAATTAGCTACCTAAGTCGATCATCAAATAATACAAGCATAAATGTACGTAAATCACTATTAAAGTTTTTGGGTATTGAAATTTCGCTTGTATTGGCTGTTTCTTTAAATCAAGTCTTAGGGATGTATGAATTTGGCTGTTATTTATTTTTAGTCTAAATTGTTCGAATTTTTATGCATTACATAATTGTTATTTATAATATTAAAACACTGAGATTCAAACAGAAAATTAAATTGGGTACAAGGATTTCACTTTATTATGATATTGTACATCACAATGCAATCGGACCTCAATTAACCAAAAGTGGTCAAAACTAAAACACAAAGACATGTACAAAATGGAATTTGGTTTTCAGATATTTTACTGTGAAAGACAGATTTGTTTAATAAACGTCAAAAAGTAAGAAAACATGTCAAATCACCCCCTAGCCTATGATACATTCCAATAATTCTTAGAGAAACTTTATATAAACAACTAAATAATATACGACATTTTAGATGTAATTCCTTTGACACCTTTTAAATCGTAAGAAAAACAGCAACACATCCATGCATTTAAGAGACACCATATTAATCTCAATAAATTGCAACTATGAAACTTTATGAAAACAATAGTAACACTACAGTCGAAAATAACTCAGTTTATTTCTAGTGCAACGTTAAAAATGAGACGCAGAAAGAAGTGGAAGGAAGAGAAATTCAAAATAATTAAGATAAATGTTGCAAGAAAAGCCCAGCTCCTAAAATATCAGTGTTTACAAGCAGTAAAAAAGAACCGAGGAGAGATCAGAAAGGGGGTAGTAAATTGAATTCTTTTTGGACTTTCATAAAGAGAATTACAAATCTAAACGTAAGTTTAGGAGTTCTTGCTATACAGAGAAATGTTTCACCATTTTTATTTTTTATTTAGTCTTTTTAGGGATTATTAACATTGTGTTTTCTCTTATTTTCGCACCGTATTTTTGTCTTCCAATATTTGAGTTGTTTCAAACTTTTAGCACTGAAATTTTTATTTTTAAAGTAGACTATTTGTAAAAAAATTCATGTCTTTTTTATTTAAAGTATAGGAAGCTCTTTCAATTTTTCAGAGTAAAAATATTCTTAATAAAACGTCGACTTTTTCAGGATATAACGGGAAAATAGAAACAAAATTAAGCAAAATTAAGCGATTCAAAACTTTTTTCAGCCTTACACAAGAACCAACCTATAGGGCCATTAATTGGTTTAAAAAATCATTCTATATTTATATTATAATTCATTTAAATGCATGTAAATTACATTAATTGTTTGTAAAAGAATTTTTTTAAAGCTGAATTTTTTGCTACCACATAGAAAGCATTGAAAAACTCAATTTTTCAAAGAAATAGTGTAATGTAATTCCTTCTATAGCTTTAGGATAAATATTTTAGTTCTAATTTATAAACAAATTGAAAATATTACAGAAACATTACAAAGCGTTTTAAAGATAGCGAAAAAACACTTTTACGAAATTAAATTATCCATCTTCATGCACTTAGTGTTAAAATGCAAAATAAACTAATCCCAATGCTATGCTGTGCTCTTACTCCCTATTTAGGTAAACCATTCATCTCCTGAGTGGATTATGCTTTTGCGTCAACTGTCTTGTGTTTACTCGAAGATTAATACTGTTCAGCATTTGGAGTATTGTCCTCCGATACGCATTTATCTTAGTATCTGGTCCTTAGATAGATTTCTTATTGCTGAGATGTTCAAACACATATCGAAATAAATCATTCCTTTATTTCATTTCCGTTGGCACATTTCTATAGACGGAAACTAACGAACAGTTCCGTGACTCTTAGTATTATTGTAAGTTTATTCCTAATCCAAACAAAGTTGATAATAATAATCTTCAGGTTACCTTTAAGAAAGATGCCTTTATGAGGATTAAACTTATATCAAAAGAATCAAGTAAGCTTTTAGCTGGGCTATATAGAGTATTCTTGATTTTACAAATAATATTTAAGCAATATGTGAATTTGTATACTTGAATGAAAATCTAAAAAACGATTTTTTTTTAAATATATACACGAAAAACTGCAAAAGAAATTCGTTTAATTACAAAACGTACAGAGGATCGGTGCAGGCAAGAAATACTGATACGCCATTAAACTCTAAATACAGCCAAGAATAATTTAAGACAAGATTTCCTTTTCAAGATGCCTTTACATAAAGGCGAGCATGTTTAAACCCTTCGATAAGTCTAGACTTTGGTGCCAGAAGTGTAATTAAATTTTAATTTAAACTTTGCTATTAAATTAGATGTTTCAATTACTCTAAAATGAATTTATAAAGAAATCCATACTACACTGGTGTTCAAAATTAAGAGAAATTGCAAATTTTTTTGATTTCTCCAGATCTACTGGATAGATTTTGATGAAATTTGGTATGAACATAAGTTGATATAATACCAAATAAATAATCATTCAAAAATTGTAATAAACACGCATGTGCAGAAGTAATAACCACCAGAGTTGAAAGGTATGAAATAGCGGTTCCAGAATAGAGTAAAATAGTGGGTTTATAAGGGGTATGACACCTTCCCGCTATCATGCATGCCTCCTTGAGTGATTTTATAGCGTGAATAAGGCAGATTATAAAATTTCCTGTTCATTAAGCCTACTTTCTCAGAAACGCCGTTTCGGGGCTCAAGGGTATGTGGAGGTTGGGTAGCAAAAAGCAATTACCTTATTATATAGAGTCCCTTGACCTCCTCTAAAGGGGCGAAGTCTTTGAATCTGGCTGCCTATTTCATATGGCGAATATCATCCGTTTTAATGAAATTTGATAACCTGAGGAGCTCCATTAAGTGAAGGATTTCTATCGATTGAAAAGAAATTAAGACCGATAGAACCCCCTAAAAGGTGAATAAATGTCTCCAAGATATCAACACAATACCTTCAACCATGATTTTAACCTTTTGAAAGATGTAGGGCCAAGCTCGGACTGGCCATGTGGGCATTTGGGCAAATGCCCGGTGGGCCGCTACTCATCGAGGGCCGTTTGTGGGCCGCCTATAACCAAAATATATTACAGTGGTATGAATGAAAAAGATCCTGTAAAAATAAATCCGCACTCCGCAGGAATTTCTAACTAGCGGCCCACGAATTCTTTTTGTGTGGCCACCAAACCATTAATTTACCAGCAATTAAATTCATTGATGATGGCATAAATAACTGAATTCAAAAACATATTATATTATTTAAAATATTTTAATGAACGAATTTTCCTGGTTTCATCTTTACAAATTCTACGGCATAAAGGAGTGAACCTTTTCGGATGTCACCCAAAAGGGTCCCAAATAAGTTAAAACAGTACTTTTAAGAGAAAAACTTCCAAAATTTTTCTGGGGAAGGACCCCCAAACCTCCCTTTCTATTTTGAGCTCCATTATTCACAATTTCTTTTAATATTTCTGGGGGGGTGATATTTCTATTTCTTAGGGGTCAAGTTTCAAAAGAATTTCTTGGGGAGGTACCACGATCCCCCCCCGAAATTTTTAATTCTATGAAGTTATATCTTCAATGAAAATTATGCAGTGGGCCGATTCATACTTAACATGCCCGGGCCGAAATTTCTTCCCAGTCCGGCCCTGGGCATAGACTTAACAACATTCCTAAAAAGAGCACCAAATCTCCGATTCCAAAATGGTCAGTTTCTCCTACATTAACCCGTAACAGGGGAGGTGAAAAATTGGAACATACAAGGGGACGTGGGGTCTCAGAGACTCCCCCACTTTCTATATTTTCCAAAAATCGTGTAATTAAGATATGATTCTGATATTTCAGTACATTGTTATTTGAACATTTATCTCTTGATAAAAAAAATTATCGACGTTATCGAATTATCGTTGCGGAGTCTGGGAGACCCCACGTCCCCTGCTACGGGTTAAAGGACTGACAGAGAATTCTGGTTCTTTCCACATTAGATTGCATCGAGAATCAATGGTTTAATTGATTTGAGACCTTACAGAGAGTAAAATATTCACCCTTTGAATATAACCTTATTGAAGACAATTTTTTTGCATATTTTTGACAAGTTGCAGATCCCTCCCTGCCTTTGAAAGAGGAACCCTGACAGCTTCAGGTAATGTGTTGATATCTTGGAGACCTTTGTTCACCTTTTGGTGGTTCTGTCGGTCGTAATTTCTTTTCAATCGATAGAAATCCTTCACTTAATGGAGCTCATCAGGTTAGAAATTTTCATTAAAACAGAAGATATTCGCCATATGGAATGGGCAGCCAGATTCAAAGACTTCGTCCTTTAAGGGGAGGTATGAGGGACTCTATATAAGGCAATTGCATCTTGCTACCCCCCTCCACATACCCTTCAGATCCCCAAAACGGGGTTTCTGAGAAAGTGGGCTTAGTGACCAGGAAATTTTATTATCTGCCTTATTCACGCTATAAAATCACTCAAGGAGGCATGCATGATAGTGGGAAGGTGTCATACCCTTTATAAATCCACTATTTTGCTCTATCCTGGAACCGCTATATCATACCTTTCAACTCTGGCGGTTATTACTTCTGCGCATGCGTGTGTATTACGATTTTTGAACGATCATTTATTTGGTATTATATCAACCTATGTTCATACCAAATTTCATCAAAATCTATCGAGTAGATCTGGAGAAATCGAAAAAATGTGCTATTTCTCTTAATTTTGAACACCAGTGTATATGTAGTCGTTGAACAAACCTCATAATTTATAGAAACTAGAATTTATTTTTTAAGCCTATAAAATAAAAAGCAAGTTATTTCCACTAAAAACAACGCAAAATATCTTCCCTGTTGATAAGCCATACCCCGAACCGAACTCGATACAAAACCTCCCCCCCCCTCAAAATCTGCCAATCCGTAAAGAAAAACCACCACCTCAGATCCCCAGCTAATTCAGCAGCCGGGAAAACTGTCTCGAAATATTACACAAAGCTTTTAAAGCAAGCCACCCGGTTCCAATTTCATTTAGAGCTCACTTTTTCCGCATTAAAACAAGAAAGCGATCCCACCCCGGGTCCCCTTAACCTCTGCGCCACTCCCTCAATTTAATAAAAGCCCCCCCCTGCGAGTCGACTCAAATGAGGGGTCTCGGGGATACATTTCGCACAACCCCCAGCTTCTTCTTGAGGGCCGCTCCAAATGATTGATTCGCAGCTGAAATGCGATGTCGCCGGATCCGCCTTATTGATGCGAGGCCCGTTGCTGAGTGCATAAACTGTGAAAGATATTGGGAATTAAGTGAAAATAGTTTCGTAGATAGGAAAAAAACTATGAGGGGAGGGTATCTGATGAATCTTATTTAGGGGGTATTTTATGACGAAAAAAGGACAATCTGATATTCGGGGTACGTGTACTGATTTCATTTTGAGCATCTTTTGTAATAAAATAATTGCTTTATTTTCAAGCGTGATATAAGTCTGATATTCTCCCCAGGTTTCTATCCATCAGAGTGACACAAGTTATTAACAAAACTTCAAATTAATGATAAATGTGTGTACAAATGTTCACAATGCACATATTTAGCAAACTTGGTAGTACCAAAATTTAAATGAAAAAGTTTAGAAGGTAGGGTTTAAACACTTTAATTAATAGGGGAGAGTGTTGTACCTCTGGACAAAAATCACGTTTGGATTTTTCTAAGACAGGTAAAATCACATTTTTAACATTTAAAGTGCCCAACCTATAGTCCTAACCTTAGCGAAGATGGTAATATTTTTTATTTGCTAAAATCTTCAAAATTGGATTTTTAATTAATTTTAATAACTTGATGAAATTTGTGTCCATAGGTACAACAACGTGCTCTCCCTATGGACAGACCCAGTTGTACCTCTGGACACCCTTAAAAAGGAAATTTTTAGTTGATAAAAGCTTAAAATGAACATTTTTATTGGTGTATTACCTTTTAATAAACTATTTCAAGAATTTTTAAAATTGGGAATAGATTTTTAAAAGTAATGTAGTTTTAGATCGTAAATGATCATTAAAACGAAGTTGAATGATAAAGGTCTTGATTTTTTACCAAAAATACATAAATCACATGGGATTTTCAGATCGAAGTTTGAGGTAATAGTTTCATCAGTCATGCTGATAAATCTGATCACTTCACTGATCCATGAAAACAATTCGATCGACATTTAGTTGTGCAAGCATTTGGTGGTAATAACTTTCGCAAATCTTCATCGGTTCAAATTTTAGGTTTTTTGTAATCATACTTAAATGCGATAGGGTGCTTAAGATTTTATACCATATTTTACATTAAATGCAAAGTAAAATAAAAAATTTGAAAAAAGTAGTTTAGATCACAAAATATTTGATTTTTCTTCTAAAAATCACTTGAAAATAATCGCCGACAAATAGATAACCATTTAGAATTAATTTAATATGCATTAAAATGCATTCACTTTAATGAAACCTGATTCAAAAACGCCGATTAGCTTACAGACACCCACAAGAACGTGTCCGTAGGTACAACACGTATGGTGTCCGAAGGTACAACACCAGGTGTTTTTGCATTTAAAGTTCTATAGAAAATAAAAGAATTGAGAGCTGACAATTTCTAATATCAAAAATAAAAAGTCAAAATCTCGGGGATTCGCCCCTTATATCACATTTTATCGTATTATAATTTAAGGGGAAGAAAAATATTAATGTAGTGATGCACTAAAAAAAACTTTGAGCACCTAAAAACAGTAAATTTATTATATTAAATATAAATATTATTTTAAAGAGCTGATTTCACGTTAGCAACTAGATAGCATCTGTTTACATTCAAATTCAACCACAAATTCAAGTTTTCATTTTTTCCCGAATTTTAAAATACAGTGGCTGAAGGTACAACCGTCCTTAGGTACAACACTCTCCCCTATAAGTATTTTTAAGTATTGTTTCTAATACTTTAAAAGAAGGTTGGGTTGTCATATCTCAAGGTTATAGTTTCATTAACCAGTGAGATGAACTTCTGAATAAAAATTACTATTTTATTGGTTGTGTTTTAAAGATACTTTTATTGCAATTCCTTTTTTGCCTGGTTTGTGAAATTTACCCTTTAAAAAAATTTTGAACATATGTATTCTAAAAACTCAAGCTATGGTGATGCCTGTAAAAAAGTTTTCCCTTCATAAAAAACAGTATGCAGTAAAGCCAAAATTATCTCCAAAGTGTTTTGGAATTTGTTTTACAATGTAGATTGATTACATTAAGATCTATTTTTTAAATCATATATTACACTAGCGGAAATAAAAATCCCAACACCAAGAAGGAAAGGAGATATCAAAGTCAAATTTATTTCTATGATTGCACATAGTATCAATGATAATTGATTAAAAAATCAGCCTTCCTGGATGTTAGGGGGCCGAGAAAACCAGGGAGGAGTGTTGTCTCCATAGGTGTCCATTACCGCTTTCACACGTCATGGTATTGAGTGACAGGGGCTCTAAATGACTTTTGAGGGATTGGAGGACCATGTTGCCTCCTCAGGTAGTCCAAATTCATATGGTGCACCAGCGGACGTTGCATACCGGGCTAGGTGATTTCTCCTCATTAACCGGGCTTGTTTTGTGGGTGTTGGTTCTAGAGAACTGGTAAGACGGGGTTAAAATGCAACCTAGGGGGTTAAGAAGAAAGCTTGGAAATTGCATACAACATGTGGTTGTGCATGTTTCTCTTGAAATTTGTCCCCAGGACAGGTCAGAAGGTAAGGGCGGACAACCGGCTAAAAAACCTCAATGACGCAGCTCTGGTTGATGAAGTACTGGTGAATCATACTCAGGAGTTGCAGAAAGGGAATCCAATGCATCCCCACTCCGTTACCCTGCATCACCACTCCGTGGAACGATTAGAAAATCATCAGCTGAGTGCGCTCTCTCCATTGTGTCTTCAAACTCATACCCAACCGTCGTGGTGCTCCAAACCGAAGCAGGATTCTCTCATAAACACAATGTCATGAAATTGGGATTTTCATTCCCTTACTTCGTGCACTATTGGAAACAGAAAGGTCCATTTTCAGCTCCTTGTGTGTAGACAAAGATGTAAGAAGCTATGCAGACCAAACGGACAATCCGCAGTACTGCAAACGACATCCATCCCACTGCCGTTTGTCCTCAGTATGATCTACCGGTACTTTGGCCAACCAGAGCTGCTTCATTGAGGTTTTTTAGCCGGTTGTCCGTTCTTACCTTCAGACCTGTCCTGGGGACAAATTTCAAGAGAAAAATGCACAAACACATGCTTTATGCAATGTCCAAGCTTTCTTCTTAACCCATTATGTTGCATTTTTACCCTGGCCTATCCGTTCGTAAGAAGCAACGCTCACAAAACATGTCCGGAGAAAGAGGAGAAATCACCTAGCCCGGTATGCAACGTCCGCTGGTGCACCATATGAATTTGGACTACCCGAGGAGGCAACATGATCCTCCAATCCCTCAAAAGTCATTTAGAGCCCATGTCACTCATACCATGACGTGTGACGGCGGTAATGGACACCTATGGAGACAACACTCCTCCCTGGTTTTCTCGGCCCCCTAATATCCAGGAAGGCTGATTTTTTAAGCAATTCACATTGATACTATGTGCAATCACAGAAATAAATTTGACTTTGATATCTCCTTTCCTTCTTGGTGTTGGGATTTTTATTTCCGCTAGTGTATTAAGAAAACTACAACTATTCCTACATACAACTAATGTAATTTCGTGGTTAAAACTTTTTTGATCCAATTGAATTTAAAAAATGAATGGTTTTTTATATTAGTGTTTAAAAAATCCTTTCATGAATGAACTGATGTTACATGTAGTAAATTGATAAATTCATTTTTATAATTAGCATTAAACAAGTTTAATACTAGTTCATTTCTTGTTTTATTAATTAATACACATTAGTTTATAAACATATTTACACCATTGATTCATTTCAGGATTAGAGAATGAAACTATGTGATTCATTAAAAGATCCAACAGATAATTTACCCCGCTTTGTTTACTTTTAAGATGCCGAGGGCCAATGTTAGCAGGTACATGAGGTATAACTGCTATACGTAGTAGCTACAAAGTATGAAGCAAACCAATCAAGTTAAACCCTTTTGACACATCTCTAAACAATAATTTCCATCGATGAAGTTCATGCTTAAGCTACTTCAGGCTTGCATAGTGCGCCAAGAACAAATTGACCCAGACCCAGCGCATGCTTATAATTTTCCTTCATAAACATTGGAGAGGATTGCAATTAATTACTTCCCTAAGCTCCGCGAGGGTAATGGAAAATTGCGTTTATCTTGTACTTCGGATTATCCGATAATTTTCAACGGAAAACAACTGTGCAATATTGCATACGGGAATGAGATTGCCCACGGAATGGATAAGGGTTCTTCCCTCGCTCATTATTAGTGCTGCTTTGGTCAGATCTGGTTGAGGAGTGAATACTGTATCATGGAATTGTAGCATGGTTTCTAAATGTTCATCATCAATTGATATGTGTCTTTAGGATATATTCTTGTGATTAAATATTTGAACAATGTAGTATGTTTCCATGTAATCACTCATAGAGTAAGTACTATATATCTAGTCAGATTTTATAAATGTAATAATGATTGTAATACGTTGTGGCAGGAATAATTTAAGGATTTAATTAAGTTTGTTTGAAAATCAGGTATTGCTCCAATAAATTAATAGGTAAATAACTGTTTTAAGAAAGAGCTTTATGAAGAGATATTTTACGAGGTACAATCACAGAGCAATTATACAGATTCAAAACAAGGCTTTTTAATGAAAAAGTTGTCATATAGTATTAGGTCATCCCGAAAGTTTTGTCGCTCTTGGGAGCATCTGTTTATAAGATATATTTGACACTTTTCCATTATGTGATACCAATATAAACTGTAACTTTATCCACCGTCAACTTGGCATCTTGGCTGGATTTTGGGGACTGATCAGACAACTGGGCTTTCCTTAAATCTGTGATAACATGTTACTTCATTTCTTTTCTGCTCAAAATTTTGCATTTTTCCTTAAGTTAAGATTTTTAAATTAAAATTAACTGGCTACTTCCATAAAACAATTAAAGTTTTAAGTATTTTTAACAAGTGTGGAAAATTTAACTTAGATTTAAATTTTTTCTGGTGCATCCGGAGAGTTTGATCACAATCCCCCATATTAAATAACTGGAAATCTAGATCTATGGAAATTCCACCGCCGCTCTTCAATAGTATAAAATGAGTTTCAATTTATGAAATAAATAAGAACTTCCGTACAATCTTAATATGACTTCAAATTAAAGTTAAATTCCTTTGAATTTTAATTTCGAAAGTTTTCAATTAATGGCAACTTGAAGTAAACAAAATCTTATTAATCGTAGAAACTAGGAAAGCTGGAAAAGTAAGCCAGCAAAAAAAAGAGTCAAAAGGTCGAAATTCGCCAAATTGGCTTTAGATAAAAGTAGAAGTATTTTACTGATTTACCGTAATGGAAAAGTACCAAAAAATACATTATATACAGATGCTCCCAAGAGCGACAAAACTTTCGGGATGACCTAATATGTGGAGTGGATCAAATATGAAGTAAACGTTATTCAATATTAACCCCTTTCACACCTAAGGCGCCGAAGATAACCATAGGATTCTAAGTAAATTTTGGGGCGGCAAGGACTGAAAGGGTTTAAAATTAAATAATATTTCAAGTGTAGAGTGATGTTTTGAAACTAAACACTTGGCAATTTTTATTTGACTTTTAGCTTGGCAACTCTAAACAACTAAAGCAGTATAAGAATTTTTTTAAGTCGGGTAATTTTTTTTGACGAAGGAGGGTAAGCCAGTGTGCACCTGCTAGTCAAATTTTAAATTTTCAATATAGTAGAATCATATAGTATAGGCTGGGTCGTAACTTCAGGTTTAACAAATGTGGAGCTTTAACTACTATGATGACTTTTAAACTAAAATAAGCTCCATTCTAAAGTTTTGGTTCTTTTCAATATATAATCTATTAGTAGTACCAACCCACACTTATTTTTTCGCTTTCCTGCTGATTAAAATACACTTTCTATATTACTTTGAAAATTAAGTTAAAATTTTTCAAATCCGGCCAATTTACTTAAATGTTTATAAAAAAATTCAAGTGCATAGTGCAATGTAGACCTAAGTCAGACCATATTGAAAGCAATGTCAGAGTATTTCCTTTCATACTGTTTTAAGTGCCTCAGCAAGCACTTTCCTTATTGCTCTCTTTTCTCTCAATGTATATTAGAAGAATATGCTGATTAATGTCTGAAGCTTTCCCGAATATGTATCCAGGAGAAAGGTATATGAACCTAGAGAAGGAAACATTTTTAATACGGGAAAACTGGAACTTCGCATTGGATAAGGCTGGCTATCAGTAATGTGTGTTATGTATTATTTTCTCCGAATCTCTTCAATTTTTAAATGTTTCTAAAGTTATCTTTTAAGAAGTATATCATCAGTTTAACTCTAGATTTATATAATTTCGGCATTTTATTTATAGTATATAGGTAGTGAGGAATTTCGAGCCAATGACTTTCTACCAATAATTAAATAAAAGGGGTCATATGAATTACTAGAGCATTTTAAATAAAATGATCAAACTATGAATTAATTAATTTATTTTTTTAAATTTATTTTCACATATCTTCCGGGTTGATAAATGAGTATCAAGTTTGTTTGGGGAATCAAATGGAATTCCACAGTTAAGGTAGACACACAAGTTAATTAATTCAAACCCCGCAAGCACAAAAGTTAAATTTTTTGTTTATAAAAGTAATTAAAATCAACCTACTTATCAAAATCCTGCAAAATATCGCTTTATATCCAAATCCTACTAGGTACACTAAAAAGACAAAATACGTCCCACACACACTTACATCCAAGAACGCCACAGTCAACAGTTCGAGCGTTGCAAAGTTGTTTTGGAGCTCGCAGATTCATTTTATTTTAACATATTTTTCCTATTAATCTCCAAAATTATTCAATAGCTTGCCTATAATCATATCAAATCAGAAAATTTTTAAATTAAAAAAAGCATTTAAAATTATTTATTATTTACCTATATAAGCTCAATAGTTTACATTGAACAATATTTTTAAATAAATGCTCAAAAAATATTAAAATAATCTAAAGCTCACCCTACAGCACCTCACCATCATTCATAACCACTTATACTTCTAGATTTATATTTTGGAATTATACCCGTATTCTTATGTATGCATTTTATTAATTTAATTATCATAATTATTTTTATCATGTATAATATCCGGCCATCTGTACGAGTCAAATTGACTCCTTCATGTCTAACATGTAAAATTTTGTCTTTTTTTCACCTCAGAACTTTTTCAGAACACCTCAGTAACATATGTTACGGCCAAAGTGATTAATTGGGCATTATTTATGATGCCCGGAGTGGAGGAGGGCAAAGTGATAAATTTCATTGATAAATGCCATTGAATTTATTACATTGGCATTATTAATAATTCCCGATTTATCTCATTACCCGTAACATATGTTTTTCAGTAAAAATAAATTTTGATTTGAAACAACAAGGTTTTAAAAACAAACACATTACTGGTAGTATCTGGTAATGTTTTTTCAAATGCTAGTTATATTAGTAGGCTTAGCCCCGCATCGTTTAGAGTTGTAGAAGCATTTTGACATTTGAAACTGATGCATGAAATCGAAACAGAAAATTCTGGTCTACAATGATTCGAATGACCCGCATCCGACTGACCAGTCCCCCTCCCTGCCAGGGAGGATGGATGATGCGGTCTCCCCTATACATCAAAGCCCCTTTTGGAGCAGATAATAATCTGTGATGGTCCGTCTTTGCCCATCCGAAAGATTAGGGGCTCCCCGATAAGCCATGAAGATGGAACGGCCTTGAAGTGGGTGGTTATTAGTTTCCATGATAATTGCCCCCTCTTTAAATCATCCCCTGACAGGACAAAAGTTGTATCGCGCAAGTTCAAGGAGTGAATTTTTCTGGAAATGTTTGTTTTAGGGTATTTCTCGGTATCTCGGACACGTTTTCCTCTTAACATGTAATATTACGAGTAAATGAGGACTGGACTTCAAAAGCTATCTAAGTGCCAAAAAGTAAATTTTCTGCAATGGATCATTTTAAATTTGATTCTCCATAGGAATACACATAAAAAGCCATCTTTCGGGCTAATTTTAAACTACTAATAATTGATGTGGTGCTAAGCCGACTTTTTAGGTTTATGGAGATGGTAATTAGATTGCTTTTTCGGGTTTATAACTCATATTTTTTACTTTTCGCACCTAGCTTCTTTTGGAAGTCCAGTCCTCAAATGTGAATTTTTATAACTTATTCTCTGTTGATGTTACCTAAAAATTTGCATGAAAAATTTAAAAGTTTGTATTAAATGTTTCGGGCTCTACAATGTAGTATACCACAAACACTATAGAATGCCTCTTTCCTAAACTTGGATTTTTCAAAGATAAACATAAGTGGGTTGTTTCCATGATAATTGCCCGGTTTAAAAAGCCCGGTTCACATCTCCTAGGGTCATGGAAGTAAGGCATACCTTTAGGTAATTGACCATGGAAAATCTATTGAGATGACTTACTGCGAAATAAGATAATTAAATTAAAAACAAAAGGAAATGAAAAAAAATGTAAGTTGAAAAATTATTGGCATCATGAAAAACGCGCAGAAAAAATTTCATGAAAACGTAATCCAGTATTCGATATTAAACATTTACTTTTCATCGTCACAATAACCTTTAATTTGCTACCAACTTTTAAGTATAAGGCAATCTTATCAAACCTCATGGGGTCAATTGATATCCCTTTGTTGATATTCCTCCGTTATAACAACTACTAATTTATGAACCTTCTCTAGTTTCTTTTTAACAGCTATATTTAATAAAAACAAGGTACCAAAACTCTTTCTGTATTATGTTTCGCTAGTTAATCTACGGGTTTCTACTATTCACGAAATATTTTGTGAGAATTGTGAGAATTTCTGTCACAATTGTGCAAGAGAAAATCGAACTGCTAGATGAATAAAATAAATTATGTTTTACATATCGTTATACTAATTGTTTTGCCGGTACAAATTTATAAAAATAAGCAAGATGAAATACAGAAAATGAGCATGCACACTAGTTCACTTTCTCCATGAATCAAGTTTCAACCCCATTTGCTTTTTATTTATTTCCTTTTTTACCAAAAAATTAGCATGCTTTTACATACAAATGGAAAAAATATTTTACTCTCCCTAAAACAAGTTATTATCCGGAAACTTGTTTTTATTCTTAATTAAAATAATTGATTTAAAAGTAATTTAATTAATTAAAAGTAAATAAGTTATTTGAAAAAGTATTATTTTTGTGGTGTAAATGTATTCGAGTAGAGCCATAAATAAAAAGCAAATGTAATAAAATACAGGTAAATACAGCCTTTCATCCTTCTGAAAGATGAATCTAAATTTATCCATTTCTGAAAACACATCATTCCCTCTTTTGTAATTTCGAAGAAGAAAACGGATCACCCGAAAACATGTTTACGAATTGTAGGTACGATATACTCGAATCTCAATAAAAAAATTTTTTAATTTAGAAGCAGCGATTTTGGCAATAGAAAATATAGACATTAGTATAAAAATTCATAAATTAATACGAGATATTGTAGACAAGAGAAGCGTAAAAATATAAACATAAATTGGAACATAAATTTTCCAAGAAACACTAATATTTACACACTTGAGACAGATATCAGTTATTAGATCTCAAGTCCTAAGATTAGAATATTTTTTGCGCAGATTTCAATCCTTTTGTATTGAAGCGTCTCATATTTTAATAACTCACTATTTTTAAGTTTAACTGCAAATGATTGTTCAAACACAAATCAGTCTTGTCCTCAAAGTAAAAAAAAATCTCGAGAAGCCTTTGACACCCAGTCTGGAATCAGTCTGAAATATTTTTGCTTTTCTTCCATGGAGTCTTTTAAATAACCCGAATTACAATGATTAATTCAAGTATAATGCTAATTCTTCCTTTCAACTACACATTCTTCATTGAATTCAGTTCCAGACCGTTATAAGAGAGCTCGGCTCCTTTTGTTCAAAAAGAACTTCCTATTTATTAAACTATCTGAACTTTCTCTTCATTTGCACTCTTTTATCTTTTAATCGTTCTGAATTACTACTAGTAGGAGCACTCATGTTGGGAAAGTTTAAGGTAAGTTTTCAAGCTATGGATTGAATAATTTGAACGAGAAATAAACCGCTTTGAAATCAACATATTTTAAGGTATTAAAAGTAGTTTAAGTTTAAGGGTACAGACTAATGATATACAGGGTGTTTCAAAAGTCCGTTTCGCGGCTTTCATTTGGAACCAACGTGTTCTAGGGTCACAGAAGTAATGTCTACCCCTAGGTAAGTTACCATGGAGAATCCATTAAGATGACTTACAGCGCCCCTAGTGGCGAAATAAAAAAGTTAAAAAATTAATTTAAAAACTATAGGAGATAGAGCAAAAACCTCAGTGAGAGTATTGTTGCCAACGTTATGAAGAACTCACAGAAAAAAGTTTCATGAAAATAACTTGAATATTCGCGGAGTTATTAGCATGTGAAAATAGCACTTTTTCAGACCTCAAAACAGAAAAGTTCTAAAATTGCAATTTTTTCAGTTGTAGTGTGTAGTTTTGTGTTTTTTTAGTTGAATAAAGGCAAAACTTAATCAAAAAATTGAAAAAACTTGCAAATTCGCAAACTTTTTCTTTTTTGAGTTCTGAAAAAGTGCTATTTTCACATGCTAATAACTCCGCGAATATTCCAGTTATTTTCATGAAATGTTTTTCTGTGAGTTTTTCATAACGTTGGCAACAATACTCTCACTAATTCTTTTGCTCCATCTCCTATAGTTTTTAAATTAATTTTTTAACTTTTTATTTCGCCACTAGGGGCGCTGTAAGTCATCTTAATGGATTCTGCAGGGTCACTTACCTAGGGGTAGACCTTACTTCTGTGACCCTAAGACACGTTGGTTCTAAATAAAAGCCGCGAAACGACCCCATGGACGGGCGATTGCCCCTTTGGGAAATGTCTAATAATAAATAATTTGGGATATGTATGTGCTGTATGTATTTTTGTATGTATATTCTATCTGTTTTATATATTCTTTTGATGTTAATAAATTTGAATTTGAAACGGACTTTTAAAACACCCTGTATAATGGTATATAATAATGGTTTAAGGTAAAGTTTATTCTTACTGTGGAATAATGCAATGCAGGAATCTTAACTGCCGAGTTTTACTACGGCCGGTCTACTATGTCAGTAGAATGCAAAAAAAAATTTAATTTAAGTGTAGGTACATGCATTTAATTTTATATTTGAGATTATTTACACTTAATTTTTAAATCAGTAACACACTAGTGTTTCATAACATTATTCGAAAAGGTGTTAAAACTTTTGTCCAAGAGAGTTTAAATTTCTTCCAAATGAACTAAAGAAATCTCTTACATCAATGGCCTTTTAAAAAGGCAAGAGATATTCCAGGTTCATTAAAAACTTTACTAACAGAATTTGATTATCATACGACTTACCAAAAATTTCCTTCGTAAGTTGCATATAGGATATTCTTTGCACAAAAGATTTAAGAACTAATATCAAAATTGCACTACACAATTTATAATGAACTTTGACATCCCTTTCAGATATGCACATTGGTTCACCTAATTAAAAGTAGCTTTTACAACAGAAATAAATAATAATTTCACAAGGAGTTGGGGGAACACACAATGAACACTTTTAAAAAGACTTAAACGAACAACCCAAAACTTTTCCCCATCTAGTTTAACCCCAACTTCAAATATTCAACTCTCCGAATTGAGTTTAGTAGCCCCAAAACGAATAAGGCCTTTAAAAGATACCGAGTCCGGCACAAGTCAGCGATAAACTCCGCTCCCGGCCGGACAGAAAGAAAAGTCCGGCCTGAGAGGTAAAGCAAGGCTTGATTCCCTGTCCGCCCCTAAAGCTTCCTGTCCTCTCCTTCCCAAAAGCCCGTTAAACATTCAGCACCCAATCTTGACCGGATATAAGTCCCGGAGTTCCCCGGATCTGACCATCAGATTCAGTGACAAGTACCGGATTAGAGTGATGATACATCAGGATCAGGCAGATGATTTCCTTCGAAAGGTTAATCAACTCATGAAACCGAGATTAGGCGGGGGACGGTCACGGGATACTAACCCTTTAGCTGTTTTTACCCTGCTTTATTCCAGTCGTTTTGGTTTCAAAAGAGCTCAATTGTTTTTAATTCGCTCTGGCTTGTACTCGGTAGTTAATCCAAGTGTGTAGATGGTGAAGGGTAGAAAACCTAAGAAAATAAGGTCTCACCCTTTGGGTTTCTGCATGGTATTTATTCTTTTGAAGGATTTGGTTTCACTATGCTGATAAAACATAGTTATTCACTACATGATATCACAAGGGCTCTGGTGTGTTATTGGAAGAGGTGTAGTAAAAAAGGATGAACATTATTGGTGGTGTACTGACCCTTTCGTTGTCACTATGCTATGCACCTGTTTTCTAATATGTGTAATTAAATAACTTATAAAAAAATTTGTCCAATTGCTTTTCTTTTATTTAATTATATGGTTGCCTAAGTCGAAAAAATGGGCTTAATTTTTTTACTTGATTTAATTTTAAGATTTATTTTTAAGTATTTTTGGCAATTTTTTTCTTCTGAATAGTTCTTAAAAATGGCATTTTTACTAAACCTGTTGCCGAACTCTAAGTACTTAATTTAAGTACGGTGGCTGAGGATAGATATTCCAATGATTAATGAAGGGTGGCTAACCCCTTTGTGAAGTTTGTATGCATTAGTTGGCTCTTTTAAAACATGTCTCAAACATTAAAAACAGAATTAGTTCAAATAACTATGGATGAATGTAACCATATCGTGAGCAATCGATATTTTACCAAATATATAGTTTCAACAAGACTACAATAGTATCATAAATAGTACGGCATGAACATAAAATGACAAATAGAATGAGAGGCCCCTCATGTTATTAACAGTTCACAAAAATTAACTTGTTTCCCTTAGAAATAGTAAAGATAAGCAATTGTTGTAAAAACGTTGCAGACTTATTTATTATTGTCACTAGAATGTACTTCAAAATTAACATTTTCTTTCCTTTTTATAAGTATTTAAAAAAATATTTGCTTTTTCACTAGAAATGTTTAAAATGAATGCTTTTTGGGGTATCAAGAAGAAGATCCCCGAAAGTATAAAAATTTTTATATCCTTTAATTACTCAAAATAAAAAAATTAATTAGGTAATAAATTTGTCATAGCTTTGCTAAAATTACTTATATACTATTTAAAATAAGTTTGAGTTTATAGAACTCTAATTCTGTTCCTATTTGAATTTCACACAATTATATGGCAAAAACCTAAAATAGAATTACATTCATTACATTAGTTTCTTTCATAAAATCTACTTCACATTATTGTTAAAGATAATGTCATTTGGAATGAAATGAAATAGTTTCCCTTTTCATTAATGGCTAATATTTGATAAATTGGAAAATTTTTACGGAAGGAAATTCCATAAAAATATTTACTTATATACCACGGATATATTTGGTTTCCAATTTCTGCAATAATCATTAAACAGAGAGCGTAGTAGTTTTGGATAAAGGAAAAAACTCAACAACATACTCTACAAAAATAGAAATAAACTAAAGATAAATTTCTTACATAAGAACGTTGTTTCATCACAAAACCTGGTTACAAAGCTCAAGAAGTTCTTGTCTATCAAAAGACTATTATTAGTTCGAGTAGAATACTATATTTAATAATAGTTCTTAGAAACACAAAATAGTCCCGCTTAATCTAGTTTCCAAGTAAAGTATGCAATTTGTTTTACATCATTAGAAGAATATGATTGAAACATTGTCATAGTACTATGTTATTTTTTATGTATATTCTACTTAATTTCTTATAAAGGAATCTTTAATAATACAGCAATGAAGTTCGGGTATTTCTACAAGTCTATTTCATTCAAGAGTGCAAACTACAAACAAAGTATTTTGAAATATTACCATTTGCTTTATTTTGCTACTTGATAGTTTAGGATTTAAAAAAAAAATTTAATTTTGTTTTGGGAGAATTAGCTATTATAAGTATAAAATATATACATTTCATATTTTTGTTATTACCGTTACGTAATATAATATTAAATGAATAATTTTTAATAGTTTTCCATTAAATAGATTGGCATTCCAGAAATTTATGCTTCGAACTTTAAAATTTCTCCTATTTACTTCCACGAAACCATAAAAATACATTTTTTCGGAATTAAGTCAATAATCATACAAGAATAAACTGATACAGGTTTTAAATGTATCGCTTTGGGTTGTGCAGTTTTTGCGTAAAAGCAATAGGGGAGAGTGGGGACGATTGTAACACGGGGCAATTGTAACACTTTGATTTCCTCAAAATGAGAGGCTGCCTGGGGGGAAAGGAGATGACAGTACGTGAAAGGGAGGTGAATGAAAGAATATCAGAGATTTCCAAGGCCGACATTTGAGTTGTGCCTGTGTAATTGAGAAAAGAGTGTTTTTCGAGCATCGAAGTAAGTTTCTACTTTTGTGTAACTTTCCTTCTCCTGCACTGCAGGTATGAAGCACAACAACACTGATTTTATGTATTGTATGTACATGTATCCTAGTTTTATTCTGCTTAGTTTCAAGATGATACTGTTGTTAGTTTCGCGGAAAACGAGGGTTGAACAAAAAATGGCAACGTGGGGTCGATTGTAACACTTCAGCCGGGGACGGTTGTAACATGTTAAAACTGACCTCAATATAGAAAATAACATGTTTTAAAAGTATTTTCGATGTATTGATTTATAATTCATACTTACCCTTAATATTGGCATATAATTATGAATTTTTACGGTTTTAGGATGCCGAGATCACGTAAAAGGAAAACTGAAAGGGGGCTGATCAGTCTAGAAAAAATGGAGGGAGAGGCTGTTGAGATTTCTGTGTCTAAAAAGTCTATTACAAGTGTTGCTCGTGAGCACGATATTTTAATGTAACATTATACAGATTCTGTCAGAAGAAAATAAAAAATGAAAATCCTAAAGTGGGTTATAATCAACACAATAAAGTTTTCGATCAAGGGCAGTA
Source organism: Tetragnatha versicolor (assembly GCA_024610705.1). NCBI lineage: Eukaryota > Metazoa > Arthropoda > Arachnida > Araneae > Tetragnathidae > Tetragnatha > Tetragnatha versicolor. The sequence goes on from JANDEH010000009.1 coordinate 54,227,581, forward strand.
AGAGGAACCATTTTTCGTGCAAAAAATGGTCCCACGTTCGTTGCACTACGGGGGAATTAAGTTATGAATACCCTAATTGTCCTTGTGAATAATTATTTACTATTATTTACTCATCAACATTCACTATAATTTAAAACTCATTATTTGAGTGAAAAGTTCCTTATTTCCATTCTAGTCTATGTATTTAATTATTATTTAACAAGAAAATATAAATTGTTAATAAATTTGAATGATTTTCTATCTATTTTTATGAATTTGTGTTGTGTTACAATTGACCCTTATATGTGTTACAATTGACCCTTCAAGTGGGGACGATTGTAACGTTTTTCGATTTTCGATGTTTTATTTACTAAATTGCAATGCATGTCTACCGAACGGTTTTCATAACAAAATTGTAATTGGGATATATCAACCTATTTTCATACCAATTTTCATAACTCTAACATAAAAAATGGCTTAGTTTGAGATCAAATAAGAAATTTTGTTACAATCGTCCCCACTCTCCCCTACCGTCACAGTGTCAAATAATTCAATCGTTGTTCAATACAAGGATCATGTCTGCTCTAAATTAGCAAATGATGTCTCGTTGAAGATTGAGATAAAACCTTTCTATTCCCAACACAGGCGAGCTGCATTCTTTGATACATTTGCTCGGAGTCATTTCGAATCCACTTTCGCAATTTGACTGATCGCATCGAAGGGAGGTAATGCGACTCCCCTGTACCCTCCTGGACTCGGAAGGAGGAATTAAAGCCCACCTCTCAATCCAGACATCTCAATCGAGACCAATAGAGAGATCAATTTACATTTAGATATCACAAAAGCGACAAGAATAAACAATTCGCGAACCCTATTTATCTTCATCCCCCGTCTTCGCTGCCTAAGTGCCAATCATCGAAAACATCAAAAGTCGCACTCTCAGTGCCGAATCTTGTAGCTTCGGCCGTGCATTTACGCCACTTAGTCCCTTCCCCAACTTTACTACCCCAGAGACAAGCCCCTACCCCTTTTCTACGCTACTTAGGACTGCGAGGGCACGGCTGGGCTAGAGCGCCAGAGAGCTGCAGCCCTGCGTGGCGACGAATACAAAAGAAAATTCATGGTATTTTCGAAAGTCTTATAGGTAGATGGATTTCGGAGTAGAAAAAGCTCTTTCAACCAAAACAATTTAAAAAAGATGATGGATATTTTCATACCATTGTTCCCAAGATTAAACATCGGCGGCCAACTAAAACCTAGAACTAATTATGGCAAACTTTCAATGATGTCATTAGGTTTCCCTGTACTAGAACGCCAACATATAGGAACTTGTAAACTTTAAATGGAGCAAAAAATCACGATTGAAAGAAGAATAAAGTACAATTTTATGCCGTATAATACAATATTATAGTTCATAATAGTTTTAGAACTAACTGCTGGACACATTGATTAAGCACAATAATCATGTAATTTGGGCTTATGTCACTAGGCAACAAGACTCTTATTTTTGAAGACTATATTTCATTTCACTGACTACCTTTCTTAGAAACTAATTTTCTCTTCTCATACCCATCAATATTTTTAAAACTCGTTTTCTCCACCAATTTGTCAAAACTCATTCTTGTGGCAAAGGTTTTAAATAATGTGTGCGCTAAATAAAAGTTAAAATTTAATAAAGCGGCCAAAGATGCATGAATTTTGAAATTACATGTATTAAAATTACTTTATTTGTGTAAATATCATTCCTGTCACTAGCTTCTGGCAACAGGAAGTTGTAGGATATCTTTACCAACACGCCAATATGCTTTTTTGTCATTTTTTTCACTTACCATTTTTGGAGTTTTAAAAGTGATTATGTGCATCATTCCAAATCCAACAGTCGTAATTTTCAAGCAATCCGTTGCTTGTATCTTCTGAAACGCATAATCTCGACACTGGGAAAAATCAGGTATAAAGGCGTATTCAGAAAAGGTATAAAGGCGTATTATAAAGGCGTATTCAGACTTGTCACTTTTTATGTTCATTTTGGAAGAATCACCCAAAATGAAAAGTGTGAATTGGCGTTTCACTCTTTACTCCTTCACTTTTCTATGGAAACTAGCGATTCACAATAGTGATTCACTCAGGATTAACATTGTAAATGAAATGAGCCTTAACGGTTTATCGACACGTTCATCCAAAAAGGGAAAGAGGATAACGCATCCTCTATATCCAGCATTGCCTCTACGCTTAGGACCGAATAAAATCAATCTTCGGGGAACACATTCCTACTCGGAAAGTAGACAGGATAGGTGCATTAAGAATTCATCCGAGGAAAGCTAGCCCATAAAAATATTCCACGTTAATCTCGAGTTGGAACCCCTGCTGCAGAAAAAAGGGGTATAAAAAGGACCTTTAGTCGTTTTTATTCTGGGGCTGGAAGCAGGGCATGCGGGGTAGGATTTCAACCCGTTCGTTGGCGGAAAATGCGATCCAAAAAATACATCATGTGAGCTTGTAGCGGATGAATGGAAAGTCAATTGTTCTTCGATGCAGAAACCGAATCGATAGAAGGGGGCTGCCGACTTATATGCAAAGCTTCGCGTACACAGTTGCGGGAGTGACCTTGTCGGCGTTCGTTCGCTTGGATTGCAGATGATAACTGGTGAATGAAATTGAATGAAACTTACTTGGAAATGTTGGTTTACATTCAGATTTCGAGTAGACTTCATCGGGATGGTTTTCAAATTTTTCTGGTTTTGTTCTGAAGGGTCATGTGACACGGTGTAACAAAGAGGAGTTCAAACTTTATAGCATCCCACTATAAAAAATTAAAACACATCTCTTCAAAACGATTTTATTACACAATTACTGCAACATTTATTACAAACTTAACAGCAATTGTTTTAAAGAAAAATAAATATATTATTTAAAAAAAAAATTTTAAAGCCCAGTTAAGCTCGATAAGTTTAATGAACCCGAAAATCACAACTTTTTCCCCGATTTAAATTCCATGAAATTAGTGAGGGTAATTCTAAAGTACCTCCGAAAAATTCATGTCTAGGGTTTTTTCTGTTTATTAAAACTACTCTAAATTCAAATCTACATGAATATAGAAGAATTTTTTTAAGAAAACATTTAAATACCTCCAAACTTAGTACTTTTTAACATACACTTTTTAATTCTAGTAAGTTGTTTACATTTTATAATAATTAACGTCTACTTATAAAAACTGTTCACTTCTGGGTTCAAATTGAATTTTATTTCAGTATTCATTAACTCATCTCGTAATTATCTTTATAATTGCTACTGCTTTATTACATCCATAATTGGTTTTATGAAACTGCATTTAATAAAACTATACATTTACTCTTCCCTCTATATCTGTATAAATTAAAAATAAATTGATTAAAAATTGAAAAATTTATTTTAGGAATGGGAAGTTGTAATGTTGTGAGAACTAATTTTAATTACTATAAAACCCCGTTAAAGTGAGAGTCATGGGACCATATAAAAGATTCACTATTACTGAAGGGCCTAGTATAACCCATATTATTATGACAGTTGGTTGTTCAATCAGGACCGTTGAAAATGTTTAACCGGAATGTTCAGGATGGCTGAGTATGAGATTATTTTATTTCGGTAATTTCCCTGACTAATTTTTAACTTCCTTACCCATTTCATTCTCTTAAGTTTACTTCTTACCATTCCATTAGAGCGATCCTTCATTTATTTATTTACGTACATTAACTACATCCTCCCAGAAAATGGCGATCGCTGAAAGATATTTCAATTAAGCTTTTTCCGAAAGCCTCCATTTCGTCTTTCCGATTTCTTAACTCGTCGCTTATAATTATTCCACCCAGCTGAGTGTTACAAATTTGCCATAATGTAATCCTCGAGTTTTATAGCTCTTAATGCTCCAGTTAGCCATCACTTGTCAGATCGAGCATGCAAACAAAAACAAGCGAGCAGCGAGACAGATAGCTGCCAAACAAAAAAAACCTCCATTATTGGGTTCAAAAAATCGCGTATTATTTCAAGTCTGCGGCAGCTCTTTAAACATTACCGGCTAAAAGATCATTAATATAAATAATTTCCCTTCGATAGAATGGCAACAGCGCGTAAAAAATTAAATCTTGACTAATGGAACTGGCAGAAATTAATGTATTAACTGTGTCTGTTCGCTACAAAGACAAGAGCGTAGTTGGATTATATTAATGATTTACTACGCACTAATGAATATGTATGTGAGGAGCGTAATCTGAAGGAAACATCGAATTACTGTCTAAAAACCCTTTTTTTCTGTATCGCAGTCACAGCAGTTTTTCTTTGTGGCCAGTTTTCGACGCGAGTTATAACTTATTTATTTGGGAGCTCTCAAAGAGCTAGAGCTCAGAGGGAAAAGCATTTGTGACAGAGGGGGGAAAGAATTAATCAATACATCTCTCTTCTCAGTGGCAGATATTTTGTACTGAGAACAAAGGCTAATGAACGCAAACGTACACATTCCCCGATTCATTAGATACTTTTTTGCCGCTTTTTTATCTTTTTTGAGGCAAAAGGGGGTGTTAAAAGAGGAGCTAATTGTTTGGGGCTGCATAGGGATTGTACTTGGCAGAGGGAGCTATAGATTGGGATTCCAACACATTTTGATGTTATCGCTTGTGAAAACAACTAGAACTGTTGGCACTATTTGGCGAGTTTTACTCTCGAAAAACGGGGTTGTTATCAAGGGTGAAAAGTTAATAGGTTTTAAATGGAAACTCGTTTTTGTGATTTTAGTACCAGCTTCACTCGTTAAAACATCATTTAGTGTCTCGAATTTTCTCGGGTTATTTTTAATACAACTTTTTCAGTTATATCTTATTTTTGGTGTTTCTAAAAACTCTTTGTATGTTATTATACAGTTTGAATTATGAGTAATATTCATATGATGTAATATTTGAAAAAATACTTTTAAATGTCATATCTTTTTAAAAACTTTGATGCCACCATGTGAATCACATTGTTTTTTAAATAAATATTTAAAAGTTACTTTAGATTAAGAAAGTAATACTCGAGTAATAAACTTATTTTAAATGTGTTTGCGAATAAAGGCCGTAGATTTTACAGGAAGCAAATTGAGGGGGATTTTAAAAAAGTTTACGGGTATTGTGTAATTTTTCTCAAAATATTTGGAGTATCAAAATTATGATTTAGGTGATGCGTAGGCTAATTTATATGTTATTTATTCTCAAGGTAACAATAATACTTTAAATTTACTTCAATAACACTTCTCCTTGTTTCGAAAATTCCAAAGAGTGCAATAGTGCGAGCATTACGCTGTAGTCGCTAGGAACTATCTTCTTCATTTGAAGCGAAACAGATCTACTCCGAAAATGCCACTTTAACGCACTATTTGGAACTCCTCCCTCGCTCTAACCGAGGCTTTTACGTCCAATTTTTCCACTTTCGGAAAGCGCCTTACCATAAATAAGGACAGCGGCGGCATCTCCGGATACAAACCAAAAGGATACCCGCGTGGAAAACGCAAACGCTCCATATCTAATGCCGAATTGAAGCTCGAAATATTGCTTAGACGATCTTAAAGTAGGCCCGGAGAGGCGATTTCCCAAAAGATGCTCCTCGACAGAGAAATGAGGAGCAAATATCCTTTTCTCGGACAGATATGACACGGGTTTTATTGTCAGGGAAAAAGAACTACACAAATAGGCTGGGTAACTAGATGCAACTCGAGTGCCTTTCCGTCGGCCATTTTCAATAAGACCGGAAGAACTGGGGAAAAAATGGTATCCTCAATGGATGCGAATGGTAAAGTGACCATTGCCAGTTGGTTACTTGAAACTTCGAATTTTATTTCCGCAGTTCCTGCTGCCTTTTATTTCGGTGAGGGGAATTTTGCTGACCTGCTCCTTTCTCCGTTTTATTTTATTTCAGGTTTCGCTTAAGTTCGCTCGCTCAAAAAGAGGATTTGGTGAAAAGACAACAGATTTCTGGCAGTGTAGTATCATGTTCCATGTTTTAGAGCACTTTTCAACGGGTTGGCTCACATGTTCCTCCACCAAAATTTAAGTTTATAGATTCTATAGTACATATTTAACGGCTCGATTGGATTGGATGCCAGACGAAAATATGATTCCAAATTGGAGTTAATTTAATGGCTATTTTAAGGTTTTTGTATTAAAATATTATAAACCAGGGGTTCCCATACTTTTAATCACGACCCAATTTTTATAATCAGAAATCTAAAGTGACCCACCTCATCTTCAGTTAAAGTATTTAACGCTATCAGAAACCAACAACTTGACTATCAAAAACATTAAATTTTTTCACACTTTTCCTTTCTCAGTCTATCTAATTTTTCCACCCCCCTATAGAGACGCAAAAAGATATTTTTCGTATAATAATTACAAGCAGAGATTAAATGTAGGCTTTTTTAAAATTAAAAAGCAGTATCTGAACATCAGCTAATCAAATTTTAAATTGTGTGTGAAACATCGAGTCTCACATAAAAATGGGTTCTGGATGTCCTCCCCCAGAAAGATTTTCAAATTTGACTTTTAAAACAGAGTTTTTGAGGTTTAAAACTTGTGCTGGTTGTAGTTTTCAGTTAAAAATTACTCAAGAAATGTACAGAAATTTGTAATTTCCCCCCATTTAAATTTGTACTGCCACCCCTGGGTGGGGCATGATCCTAATATTTTCAAATATTGTAGCAGCACATAGTTTGGGAACCTCTGTTATAAATCAATTGTAAAAGGGTTTAAAAAAACTATAAATTAAGAAGCAAATATCTACTCTATTCCCTTTATCAGTATCATAAATGGTTTTTCAAATATTTAGGGGAATCGGAATTCATTTAAATACACACAACAATTAGAGATAGTAATTAAGTGAAAGTGTTTATGAGATAAACGTATAGTATTTATTTTTCTGCCTATAGATCACATTATATTACATGATATGTATTCCATAGAATTTTTCACTATGGATGGTTTTGAAATATTTTATTTACTGAATTGCAATTTTTCATTACAACTACATTTCTATTGTTTTTGTTTTACCAAGGGGTTTGTTGAATTATATGTGTTAGGTCTTATTTTTAAGCATAACACTGCCCAATGAATTTTTACTTCACAATTTAAAAAATTTCAATACAAAAGTGAGGGGTGAAAATATTTGATGATGCATCAACATAAATGTACAATACCTGCTCAATCCTTCACATTTAAAAATTAATACGCATTTCGAATATAAATTTCATTCAAAAAGGAATTTTTAATCAAAATCACTAAATCTCCCTTCAAGTCTACTCGAGACACAATCTTCAGCAACTCTAGTGAACCACCATCCAAGAGTCAAATTATACCTCAACGCATCCCATTCAATCAAGAAAATACATCTAATTAAGTGAATCAGAAAGAAATGCTCAATGAGAAGACAGGAGAAGTCATAAAAGAGCTTAAGTGCATTAAAATGATGAATTTGCAGGTCATAAAGACTAACGCCTCTGCATGCAGAAAAAAACTGACACTGATTTGAGGGATCCATAAGGCCTTTTATAAAATTCCCATCGACGATTCTTCATTTGAGAAAATCAGGTTAAAGACGGTAGCAACGGAGAGCTCAAAAATGCGAAATACTCGGCGCATTAAAAGTGATTTTTAATTTGATGTTTAATACGATTTCTCTGCCTAATGAATAATGTCGGGGATGATAATAGCTAATGCACGATTCGGGCCTCAAAAAAACAATGCGATTACGATTAAGCGTTTTTGCGCTTGTGTCGTTAAGCGGTGTTGCCAGTTTCGCCCGGGACATTTTTCCAACTCTCGCGTGCATATTGAGAAGTCGCTGGCGTCTTTTTTGTTCGCTTTTTGGCGGAAATGCGATTTTTTTCAACTTTTCTTGACTAAACTGTTTTCTAATGGGTTTATAATTACGCTAACTGGTAAGAAAATCACGTAAAATGCTTTTTTGAAATTTATGTTGCTCCCGAGAATTCTGCAGCGATTGTCCCGAATAAAACGAGCACATTAAGATGGGGGTAGATTGAGAAATATATTATAAAATGTCAATAATTCACTATGGAAGATGCAAACATAATTTTCATTTTGCGTGTTGGAGTGGGTGAATAGATCTTTATGAGATGTTAAAAGAGAACAGCTAATAGTAAAATCCCGTTATAACGAACTTCACGGGACCTTAAAATTTCTTCGTTGTAACGGAAATTTCGTTGTAACCGTACATTCCTAATTCAAATAAAAACGGTTGGGGAATTTCTGGACTTTCGTAATAACGGGATTTTTCGTTGTATCGGTATTCGTTGTAACGAGATTTCACTTATTTCGATACTACATTACCATTTTCTACTGAATTCATTAGGAATGAGCCAACTAATTTCAATCCATTAATAAGTAACCGTTATAAATGGATTTGGGTCATTTTCAAAATTTGCTTACATTTGCTGTCCCTAAGGTAAAACATGAAAATTAAACAATTAATCATTATTAAAATTTCTGTTTAAACTTTGATTTAGGTAAAGTAGACTAAATGAAATATTTCTAGCTTTTAATTAATAAGAAAAGCTTTAAAATTATGTAAATAAAGATATTTAAAAATACGAAAATAGCCAAAATCGCTTGTCCCTAACGATTTTCACGAAATTAAAAGTAGTTTTATTGTTATTTAATTTGACTTTTTGAAAGAAAAAACGATAAATATCAAAATTATGAACTATTAAAAGGTTATTATAATTGTAAAAATTAAGTTTTTGAATTTAATATTTTTAGAAATCAATAAAATATTTTGTCCCTCACTTTATGTCAACTCCCGTTACAGGCGAATTAATTTTAAAAAATATAATAATAATTATGCTTTAAAAATGTAGAAACACATTCCAAACGATAGGTAGCGTATTTTTATTAATGTCAACTCCCGTTACGGTAATTTTTAATATTAAATAAACTTTTTTGGAAATTTTAACCTCAGAAATATAGTTATTTATTGATATAAATAGGATATATGGATATTTATTTCAGTTTCCAACCATGCATGTATGTTTTATTCTGTCATTTTATTAAAAATGTCAACTCCCGTTACCTGTCAACTCCCGTTACTATTATGTCATTGATTTTGAAAGTAGTATCAACAACTTTCCCTTTTTACGAAGGATTTGACATTTCTCGCTTGATTTATCGTTAATTTCATTAAAAAAGGGTCTTGCATATTTCATTTAAAGAGAAATACTTGTATTTGATATAATACACATAACTATTTTAGTTTAGGTCTTGTTTCCGTCGCGTTGCACAGCACAATGAGAGTTTAAAAATGATTTGTAACTAATTTTGTAGGTCAGATTTAAACTTATTTCTAGAAGTAAAATATTCTATTTATTTTCATAAGGTTCGTTTCATTGTTTCTCGAACTCAAAGAGAGCAGCTGATTTCATAGGATTTTACCGGCTGCTTCCTTCACCTGCCTTTTTTATTACGGCTCGGGTCTGGTTTACTCTTAGATTCATACTCTACAATTCAATCATATTAAAGTATTCATGACTAAACTATGGGCAAAAGTGTATGACCAACTGCTGTTCCATATACTTGAAACATATATAAAAACTCCTATATTAATATTATTACGAAATTATGAAGTTTGAAAAAAAAAAATTTATTCTGAAATGTAAGCGTATGGTGAAAATGACCCATTTAATTTTGTGTCCATGTAGAGGGTATAGTTTTTTTCCAGTTTTAACAGTGTTAATTAAGATATATACCTCGAGAAGTTATTCGGTTTAGAGTGGGATTTTTTATGTTTTGTATTTATGAAATGGAGAACACTGTTTTTAAACCATATCTTTCAAAAGAGTCACGTAATTTAAAACATCTTAAGTAAAATTCATAATAATAAATATTTATTAATTCAACAAGACTTTAAAAAATTATTTAAGAACTACCTTTTTGTCCCCAAGTGAAACATGACCAGTTCAAGTGACACATATTAAATATTTAAACACAAAACATATAAATTTCAGAAAGGAAAAAAGATAAAAAAAAACTGCTCAAACACTCTAAGTTAAAATTTTAAGACTAATATTACTAATATAAGGTTATGATGGGAAAACATATTAATTCAGTAAAAAATGCATTGAAATTCAATAACAAAAAAATAAATTGAAATTCAACAACAAATAAAAGAAAATGCATTGAAATTTAGTAATAAGTAAATGTGCTAATTGAAAGAAGTCTGGTTATTTATCATAAGGGAAACAAAAACAATTGTACAGGATTAAACAGGTTTGTAGATAGGTTTATTATATAATAAGACTAGCGCTGACGCGCTAGACCCGGGCTTCATTTTTTTAATAAATATCACCTGGTGTGTTCAAGAGGGGCTTCGCCAGTTCAAATGACTGCTAGGCCAGGCGTTACCTGGACAATATGCCCGGAAGAGTGAGAAATAATTTAAAAAATGGATCAATTTTTATGTTTATGCTACAACAATTGATTTTAAACTACAACAATCGATATCATGCTTACAATAATTAATGTTACATCATCTCTTTTGTTATATTTACTACAATGGATGGTTTTTCCGTGATGTTAGACATGAAATGTTGATTTTTAAACATAAAATGTATCAAAAAAGTTATTAGGATGCTTCGATTTTAAATTATTTTCCTTCAGAAACTTCCCGGGAGCGAGTATATCAACGTGGTAAAGTTTAGTAGTTAATGTAGGTTTGAAAAGCTTAAAAATATGAAGGACATACATACAATTGATTTTAAACGACAACAATTGAATCGTCAGTTTGAAGAAGGGAATAAGTCCTAAAAATTACAAATTGACTTTTTGTATTCAAAACAATCTCCAAGCTTTTCTCTACACATGGGTGAAAAGAGGGGAGAAATAACTAACCCTTATAGGGAGATATCGCCCCTTCAAGTTTTGAAGTCGATCTTCATTCATAGTATTTTTTAAGTTAATTTGGAGTTAAAGTTAATTTGTCTTACTTTTCCAATTCTTTGAGCTGTAAACTAAGTTAAAATGAAATTTTCTTTTAATTTAAAATTTTTTCAAACTTTTTTTATGCAGGGAATGTTAGACTCCATTCATATTCACTCACTCCATTGATACTTCTCTAATAACTCAGTTTCACTATAATTTTGAATTTTATTTATCTTATTCTTTTAATTTCACCCTTCTGTGGTGTAAACTAAGAAGAAATATAATTTAAATGTGAATTACCCTTTCACTCTAAACTTTTCATTTTTCAACCAAAAAATTCTAAAATCAGTAAACTATGCTCATTTTGCCTTCCTAATAACAGGGTAAAAAGAAAAACAATTAATCTTAATTTTTTAATTGAAATTTTGAATGAGTCCAAATGGCATCATTGGGAGTTAAGGGGTAAAAAAGTGGTACTGATTCTAATGTCACATTTAACCCTAGAGAGTTCATAAATGATAATAAAGGTAAATATTGGAATAAACTATTGTTATAAGATTATTTTTTAACATTTTTATTTATTTTTTCTTTAAATAATCCAAAAATAATGAAAATAATTTTTCGAAATAACGAAGTTTTCGAGATAACGAATTTCAAAATATCGAGGTTATACTGTAAATAGATATGTTCTATTTTTAAGATAAAAACAGTCATTTATATGCATAACATTCATATAATTTGTAGATAGGGTAAAATATTTTTCGAAATAACGAAATTTTCGAGATAACGAATTTCGAGATATCGAGAGTAAATTGTAGCTGTCTTGTTTTTTTTATTTCAATGGTTACATTTAATAAATATTTAAAGTAATTAGTTATAAATATAGCTTTATATTTGATTTATAGCATTTTCTAACATGTTATGTAATGGTAAGCAAGTGCACCTGAACTCCCAATGATGCCATTTGGAATCATAACTTTTCAATAAATTCTAAAACCAAAACATTTTGATGAATATTATTTTAAAGGATCAATATAGTCTTTACAATCATTTATTTACAAAATAAAACAGTATTATTTTATTTTTATTAATTTAAATTGCTTCAAAATTAAAGTTGTTATACACATGTTTTACCGAAAAATTTTTTTTTCAAAAAGCTAAATTTTGATCGTTTATTGGGAAATGGAAATTTAAAGATAAGGAAAAAACAAAAATATTTTAAAAAAGAGAGTTGGATGAAGATTCTAATAGTATCCAATTGGAATCTTTGATATATCTAGGAAAGACGAAAAAAAATCCCAAATACCATGATTCCAATTGGCATCATTGGGAGTGAAAGGGTTAAGGGTTTTTAAAGATTTTTTCATCAGAAAAATTTCATAAGGTTGAAGAAGGGAATAAGTCCATCAACTTATTTTGACTGTAAAATATGTTTGAATATACTTATATTTGTTTTGATAGTTGCTTTGTTTTTTAAATAGGCTTGTGAACTTCCAGTAAACATTTGGTGATTACACAATGAAAATTCCATTACTTATACAGTTTTTTTCGATTTTCTCAAAACTTGGTTTTTGGACTTATTACCTTCTTCCAACTGACGATTCAATTAATTTCAATCTACATACCATACAGACATACATACAAACAAACACATTCCTTTTTAATATATAGAAGATAATTTAGGTTTATATATTGTCGATGGGGTATTGTAGATAGGTTTTGAATCCTCTCCTGATCAATGCAGTTATGTATTTTGTGTATAAGAGGGAAAACCTTTCATAACATAAAAATATCTTCAAAATACGTTTTCAAAATGATACTTCAGTCTTTTTTTCCTCTTTTTTCTGGTTTCTCTAAAAAAAGTCCGAAGAAGTTTCTCTAAAGTCCGTTTGGGAAGTTTTGGAGTGGGTGACACGAACAGTTCGCTACATTTTGTATATTTTAGGTATACACCACAAAAGAAAATAAAGGTAATTAAATACTAACTACAAACAACTACTTTGCGTTCAAACTAAAAAGGCGAAAAAACGCCCCCCCTAAGGCAATGGCAAATTTATCACCCCTCCAAAAGAACTCCCCCAACGAGCGAGAGGCCATTCCTATAGATCTGGGGGAGAACTAATGCAAACAAATGTCCCCCTGGGGATCTCCCCCCTGCACTTACGCTCTGAAACAGAAGATATCGAACTCAGCCATCTCTAATTCACACCCCGATGGCTAACAATTCACGCAGATTCGATGTCCAATGAAACCGGACACATGGCCAATTAGTAGGTTTGGCTGACCACTGGCCGGAGAGGGCAGTGGAGTGGAAGCGGGGGATATCGCCGGACAATTTGATTTTCGACGATCCAGGGAGATCAGGTGGCCCTGACCTTGCCCTTCGAAGGGGCTTAGAGAAAAGTTATAGGGGAGGTCGTGCGATAAAAGAAAGGACATTGAAGATAAGGAATACTTCTAGTTTTTTAATTCTATTAATCTATGGCTTTTAAAATGGTTTAGAAATAACGAAGTAAAAAGTATGGGTTTAAGGAAGTAGAGGAAGCATACAGAAATGTACAGGGTGCTTCAAAAGTTCGTTTCCAGGATTTTCTCTAGAACCAACGGGTAATGTACCCTTATGGTACCTTGGGGAATGGTGCCCCAAACCATGGGAATCCATTATGACGGCTTATATCCCCCTTAGAGGCAAAATTAGGAAGTTAAAAAATTAATTTAAAAAACTAAAGGAAAGAGAACAAAATCTTCAAGAAGAAAAACGTTTGCAATATCATAAACCCACATAGAAAAAGTTTCATGAAATATTCTAGGAGATATTTGCAAGTACTGTTCGCCCAACGATAGTAAAAGGGTCACGTGATTTTTACAGACTTTGCACGGGCGATAGTTGGGTAACCGGTGATAGTTGAGGTCTTGCTTCTATATACAAGCAAATGTCTCTTCCTCTTTCGATGAACTGCCACACAACTTCCCCCTGTCTCCCCTCCGAAGTACTAGTTCCAGCGTTGTCAAAATCACGTGACCCTTTTACTATCGTTGGTTTAACAGTAAAAATAATTTTTCAAGCCTCAAAAAAGAAAACGTTCACAAATTTGCAATTTTCTTTAATTTTTTAGCTAAAACTTGTCTTTTTTTTGTAACAAACGTAAAAACTGCATGATAGCACTGAAAAAGTTCTTTTTTGAGGCCAGAAAGATAGTTATTAACAGTGATTGCAAACATCTCGAATATTTATAATATTTTCATGATTTTTTTTTCTTCTCTGCATTTTGATGTTATTGTCTCTCCACTTTAGTTTTTTAATTATTATTTTTATCTTTCTTATTTCTCCGCTAGGGGCGCTGTAAGCGGTATCAATGGTTCAGCATGGTTACTTATTTAGAGGTCTTTACTTTCATGGCCCTAACATATGTTGGTTCCAAATAAAAACTGTGAAGTGGACTTAAGGAAAGTTCCATTTCTCCAATATTGCAGTTCATTTATTTTCAATATTTAGTTCAACAACTCCTTTGTTTAATTATTATTTTTATTGTTATTTTAATTATATTATCTTTGGCATCTGATATATTTTGAGGGACACCTATAAACTATACACTTGTAACAATTGTTTTAACAATAAACCCATGAAGATGAAGATAAAAATAAATAAACTCATGTTATGAACTTAATGGAAGGCAAAAAAATCTTACAATAGGGGAAAATTGTGATAGTAAAAAACGCAAGTACTTTATATTTGGCTAAAAATATTTAGCAAAGCTATCATTTGACTCAACTTTCAAGACTAAAGTGAAATAAATACCCCACTGAATAAAAATTTCATTTACTTTTGACGATGATTTTCAGTAGTCAAAAACACAGTCCAAAATGGACACTAGTACAAATAGTAAATGCAAGTCTGATATTTAAAAATATTTATATAACACACGCACAGAAATATCTGCTTTAAAATAGTTTCGAAAACAAACTTAAATAAATAATTAATAATATTTCTACTTAATGATGTGTAGATAATTAAATGTGATCCGAACCTTCATAATGACGTATGAAAGCCGGATATGAGCGGCCCACAACTGGAAGTAGCTCTCACGTCCTCCCAAACCAATATAACTGCAACGGTAGTGCAGAAAAGCATTAACGTGTAAATAATCTGAACCTTATTTGATAATGAAGTCAACACCGCTAACCGACGAAGACTATTCAAGAAACAGGAAAATTCTTTTGTTGCATAGTATTTGTAGTGACGTAGGAACTTATAGAAAAGTATAATCTAATTTTAGTGGTGAGTATGGAAAAAGACATTATCAAAATTAAACTGAATTGTATTGCAGTAACATAGGGGAAAGTGCCCCTAATGTGGGATACCACTTTTACTTTTCCAATTTACGCTTACCTAAAAAATTACTGTAAAAAACTAAAAGGGGTTTTGTGTGTACTATTATTGTGTACACTCCTAATTCGAAAAACGTGTCCCTTTTTTATGAAAACGAATTGCAATTACCCTAATAAAATGCATTTTAATTAAAATTCAAAATGTGCATAGTATGCGATACCAGTCTCCTAATATGAGACACCAGGCGTTCTCAATATGAGATAGTCTTATACGGCACCACTTTAATTTTAATATTTTTATGATTATCAATTAAATAATAATTGTAGATTTCTTAAGAATGAGCATAAGCGGTCTTCGACTAACGAATACCTCGAAAAGCAATGTACAATATTTAGAGCTTGAATAGGCTATCCTATGTCAAGGGCCCTCGTCTTTAAATTGTATCTAAATTAATAGTGTTCCGTGTGGGATTCCATAAATTTTTAGACTTCCAATAAATAATAATCTATTTTATAATAAAAATTACAATAGGGCACTTCTCTTGTTAAAAACACACACATTTCAAAAATATAATTTTTTATATGAAGTAAAAAAATACTTAAAACCTGAAGGAGTATTAAATTTCAAGCATCCATGCGAGTTTTATGTGGATTATATTAAAATAAAATATCTTATGAACTAACTCGGGAATATAAATAAAGAGAAAATTGATAGAGCGTAAAAGCCTACCACGTAGAAAAATAAACACGTCTGAAAGACAATTTAAGAAATAAACACACTCAAAGTTTTTTTTCTTTCTGATAGCAAGTTAAAGAGTGTTATATTCCTATCCTAAGACCTCCTACCATTCATTAAATTAGAGTGTTGAAGTTTTAATTCAATTTCATTCTTTTAACTTCTAACTATTTTAGCTAACATTGTTTTAAATTAACTACACCATGTAGTATTTCAAATTCTAAAGTGCTTCAAAACAATCATTTCACGGGGTAAGTTGAATTTGGAGTATATAAGATCCGAATGTGTGTACAAAAAATAATTGCTTGATAGGTCAATAAAAATCTTTAATTGGTAAGGGTAGTGATGAAAACAAAATAAGTATCAATAGACATAATTTATAAAATAAGTTCAAGGTCTCTATATGAAATATCCCATAATAGGAACTGTCGCAATATCTCATATTAGGACTAAACCCTTTTTAGAAACAAGCGCAATTAAATAAATAACGATTGCAAATAAATTAATTTTGAACCCTGTGCATTAATATTCAGATTTTTCTGAGTAAGAATCAATTTTAAAAAATCAAGAAACCATTAATTTTGTTTTCTACACAACTGTGGTTTAAAAAAGGCTTTTAAAACTTTCGGGTGTGTTCAAAGTTTTGCGGTGCAAGTTAATTTAAGTTACATTTGCTTATATAAGAGGAGAGCGGGTCATAATTGTCCCCAATTTATTAGCCACGACACTCACAAAACGTGTCTACTCCGCATAGAGCAGATATAGGGGACCGCCATATTAGGCAACTATCCGACATTGGGGCACTTTCCCCGATATATTTCCGAGATATAAACATAAAAGAAAATGTTTGCACTAAATTTTTGTTCATTTCTTCTTAAAATAAAATAGATAACTCACACTAAAAATGCATTTCAGTAAGAATAAAGGAATAATGAAACGTACTTAACAAAGAAAAATGTATATGTTACGGGCAATGCGATAAATCGGGCATTATTAATAATGCCCGAAGTGGAGGAGGGCAATGTGATGAATTCAATGGTATTTATAAATGGAATTTATCACTTTGCCCGCCTTCTTCACTCAGGGCATTATCAATAATTCCCAATTAATCACTTTGCCCGTAACATATATAAAAAAATAGATTAAAGGCGTTTTTGTAAGAAAAATAGCCTAATCGCCAATGGAGAATTGCCTCGATGGTTCTGAAATGTACTGAAGAGAACGCCTATATTCTCGTAAAATTAGATTGGCGGTTTGACGAGGTGTAAATGATATCTTCTAACGCTCTGTGTAAGTTCTATCTTTGATAGTTATTATTATCTGTGAACTGAACCCTATCCCTCAAAGTAATCATGATTTTTAATGGAAACAAATACAACTCAAAATTATGTAATGAGTTTTTTGCCTCAAACCATGCCCGCTTTTACAATTTTACACAAAATATAATCATTAACCCTTTATTTACCAAATTATTTTCCTCATCCTCATCCAAAATATGTCAAGTTTACGTAACTGCAACTATAAGTAAACTAAATTTGGCCTTACATGACGAAAATTGGACGAATTTGGAACATTGGAAGTGGTACTTACTAGTACCGTCGGTAAATAAAGGGTTAAACCCAGGGTTTGGCGATTAAGCGTGATCATTAACTTTAAACCTTTCCATAAACCCAAAACCTTTTTCCTGTCTTCTTTATTTGTCGTCACTAGGCAGGAAGAGTTTTATGAGTCGCAGGCTGCGTTTGTTCCAAAAGGGAATGTCTCGCAGAGTGCGGAATGTGCGACTCCCCTGAGAATTGGGGGCGGCAGGGACCGTTAGCAGAGACGTATGCAGGCTCCTGATGACTTCATAACGGCTCGACCATCGCAGGGGGACTGGCTGCAGAGACATTCCGAATGGGGGGGGAACAAGGAACACCAGAATGGTTGTTTGATGACATATATGTCCCTTCTAACCTGGTGAAGCTTAACTGAAGAATTACGTTGTTATTTCAAAATCCACACTTTTAAAGCGACAGTTTCAAAACTGAGTAAAAGTTATTCAAATCTGAGTATAGCACATTCTCAAACTGACTCCAAATTTACTCAAATTTCAAAACATGCATATACTCATTTCTGAAAATGTGCAGATGCTCAAAAATGAAACACCATGAGCTTATTTTTGAGTTGGTGCATGGCATTCTCATGAATCCGAGTGTCACCAAGACGTGCTAAGTAGCTGTATGCATTGGGTGTGATGTTGCAAGCTGTGCCGTGCACATCAATCGGTTTCCCCAATGATAAATAATTTTCAAACATAAGTTTAAAATAGGTATAATTTGAGTGGTGACTGTTAAATTGTTTGAAACTGAGTATGTCTGGTGTTTCAAAATTGAAAGCATTGGGTTTTCATATTTAAAACAAAAAGTTTCATACCAAAATGAAAATATCCACCTACTCAAATTTGAAACTGTCATTTCTCTCAGTGCAATGTTTTGCGGTACTTCAAGATTACGTCCGAGATACTGAGGATACGCCTCGAAACATGACTAATTTTTTTAAGAAATTTGGGCACCTCTCGAAGTAAACTTCTATAATACGCCCCTGATAGAAGAATTCGTTATGTCATACCGTATTTTTAAGAAAAATTTTCCAAATCATTTGGCTATTAAATGCAGCTTTTTAAAAGTTAGTCACTAAATATTTGTTCCGGACGTGGTACCGAAAACTGCTGATTTCAATACGGTGTCAGAAAGCTTTTATTCTTTCATATCGACAGCGTCGTATGAAAAACAGCACGATCCCAAAGTATTTTTCAGGGCTAATGGTGTTAGCTTTGAAAGAAATGTAGTAGAAATCTATGTAGTTGAAATGTAGTTGAAGAAATCTATTTTATTTTAACCTTTTTGCCTAGAGGTTTCCAAAATACTATCTATACATACACAACACATATTATATAACAGGGGTTTCCAACTGGCGGCCCGCGGGTCATTTTGTGCGGCCCGTGAAGCTCTTTGAAAACCCTCCAAAAAGTAGCTTCAAAACACTTTTTAGCACACTAAAATTAAAAATTTTTTCGGGGGAGAACCCCCGATCCCCCCCTATACCTCTTTCAACATGGATAGCTTCGATCGTTTTCTATGGTGCAAGAATTAAAAGTTTGATGTTTCGAGAGGTGGTTTGTAAAACCTGAAATTTCCCCTGAGCGTAGCAAGGGGGTTTGAAGGCCTTTATATAATCTTTATCATGAGGAGGGACAAAATGGAGTATCAAAAAATTAGGTAAAACGAACCTCTAAGGAAAATTTACAAACATTTTCTTGAGGAAGACCTTTTCATTTAAGTATAATATTCAGAATCTTAAATATATTCAGTATTCCTAAGAGTTGTATAAGAGTAAAAAAATTCAAATTTCCTTTGGAATTTTGGAAAATACATTAGTGCATACATTTATGTAAACAACCTTCGTCCCTCATTTGCTGGAAAAGTTTCATATTGAAGACTCTCACACCAAAAATTATCATCGTTAAAAAGGAGCCAGATTACTTTGCGACCCGCCACTTGTGTTTTGGATTGCGGCCCTCGAGTACTTAGAAGTTGGAAACCCCTGTTAAGTAATATTATTTCATACTTCTTTATGCCCATCATAATTAACTTTCACCCTAATTAAATATCGATATATTTAATAATATGAATATATAAACATTAAATAGGTAAGTTATTATACAAGGAGAGTCGGTATATAACTTTTTTATTGATTTAGGTCCCAAAGAATAACTCCCTCTTTCATTTCACTTCTAAGGATGAAAGAAGGAAAAGCATAAGTTCCGAAATAGATATGGAGGAATTGTAAATGTCCAGTGATTTTGCCTTTAGTTTGCAAGTAAAAAGTTTCTAAAAACACATTGCTATCGGGAGATTTCTGCCTCACTTTATGGAATAATGGAAAATAGAAGGGAGCGGAATTTTTGTACGGTTTTTAATGATAGAAATTTCCCTTATTATTTGGTAAAGGTAGCTGAAAAATTTGTTTTCTTGAAATATAATTTTTCTTTGTGTATATATAAATCTTTCTTTACGTTTCTTAATGTTTCCTCGGATATCCATTCTTAAGTTAAGGAAGACGTTAATTGGATTTTGTATGAAACCCCCAAAACAACACTAGTCTCTAACATCGCTCATCCTTATTTTCACGTCTAGAGCTCTGGCGTTTAGACAGAACTTCCCTGATCCCAGACTTCCGATAATAGAATAATTGAGGAGTTTCAAATACTAACTTACTGAAAAATTGCCCATAAATTTACCGGTGAGCAGAAGAGTGGAACTAAAATTATCGACCTTTTCACGGGAAATACAGGAAAATTAACTCAGAATAAGCCCGTTTCCATAAGTATAATTTTTACTGACATGTTGAATAACAGCAATAGAATGTTGTCATGGCAGTGGGATAGTGAAAATATCAGAATACTATGTATTGTTGTTTTCAGGATAATGGGGCAAATATTCAAAGCATTTTCTAAGTGGTGAAAATGTTTGTCTTTTGCACAGTGGCGTAGCCAAGGGGGGGTCCCGGGTCCGGACCCCCCCCCCATGAGCCCGACCCAAAATTTTTGAACCCTTTTTTAGGCGTTAAATATTCCAGTGCCTTCTCAAAAGAGGGCGTCTATGTCCCTTAAAAGTGTCTAAAAACCACCTTTTTTGCATGTTAAAATCTAAAATTTTCCGGGGGAACCCCCGGTTTCCCCATAACAAACGTATTAATTGACGGACGATATAAGGGGAGGGGGCGATAAAGGGTACTAAACGAGTAAACCAAACCCTGTTATTAGGGTCAAATTTCCAAACAAATTTTGTGGGAGCACCCCAAGACCCCACTTGGGACTTGGAACTTACTTATAAACAACTTTTTTTTATGGATGAGTTCGTCAAAATACAAAACTCATAGCAAATAATAAATTCCTGAAAATATAATGTTCGAAATTCCGATTAGGTGTACCAAAACGAGTTGAAAACCTGCTTTTTAGACTTGAATTTCCAAAAATTTTCTGGGGGAGGTCCCCCAAACCCCCTTACGGTAATTCGAAGATTGAAGCCCATCCTTTATTTTTAGAATATTTATAACATACATTTTACTGAATAATTTTACAGTAAAATTTCTAAACTGATGAATTAACTAGTTTCCTTTTAATTAGTGTTCCTACGTAATCCAAAAAAGAGATTGTTTAATAAGTCAAACTAAAGTAGGAAATTGATACTATTTTTAAAAAAATATTAAATAGTTTAATTTTAATGAGTTACAAAATGAATTAATTAGAAAAATAAAAGTTATAGATATATTTTTCAATGAAAAACATTGATATAAATGCCCTTATATATATTTGTGCTAAAATTTTATCCTTTCATATAATATCGATTGATTTTTTAAACTAAGTAATATCTGCATTTCTGTACCGCTTATATGTCACCAATATTTCTATTGTATCCTTTGAGGTTGCCAAACTGAATAAAACTCGTGAAGCTCAAAAAGTTTGAAGAAATCTTTTTATGGAGGTGTATCTAGCGCCATCTCTCGTATGATAAGAAAACAACCACTGACTCTTTCGGAAAAACCTCCCTCCAAGAAATCCATCTTTCCTAGTTTTCATTTTCTTTTGAATATAAAAAAATAATAGAATAATGAGGCGAGTTAAAAATGATTGTTTTCAAGTAAGAAGAACGTTTTATTTATTCTATTTGATGATTTTAGTTTAAAATGCCTAAGCTATTTCTTTTAATAAATGAACAATGTAAAATATTATGAAAGTGATTAGGTCAGTCAGGTGAGTTCCAAATATAGCTCAACTGAAAAATTTAAGCGTAAAAATTTTATTTAATACAAAATGCCGTAGTGTGAATCAAAATATATACATTTATATGTATTGACAAATTATACTCGTAACATTCCCTTTTGTTCATGAAAGGAGAATTTCACCATTTATCGCTGGTTAAGCGGAGAGTTGTGAGTTTACACTTATTCCCTTTTGTTATTTGAGTCTGTCATTAAGGCACGTAAAATTTAAAAAAAAAACACCGATTTAAATCTTTTACAAACCAACGTACATTCCCCTCCTCGGACAACAAAACAATTACAGCTCCTCATTACGCGCTAGTAGTTCATTATGCAGAAATGAGAAGTAACTGCGCTTTTCTATCCATAAAATTCGCCCTTCCAACGCTCCCTCAAATGCCTATAAACAACAGTTTTAATTTTTTCGATCGAGTATAAAACTTCATTAATGTTGCGTTGATTAATTACTGGAAAGAAACGCTCAATTTATCTTTTGTTCCATTAGTTCGCGTAATAATGGCACTAACGTACGTTTTTGTGAGCTCGGGGATAAGAACCTAATGTCTTTTAGGCTAATTTCCTTCAGATGAAAGAGATCTTATTGGTTGACTTTCTCCTCTTTATTTGCCTTCTCCTCCTCCTCCCGATTGCCCTTGTTTAAACAAGGTATAATTGTTCACTGTTTAATTTCAGTCGAACTAATGAATCACCAGTTTTCGATTGCGATCGAGTACTTTCTAGAAATTAATCAGGCCCTTTTCTTTTGCCGTATATAGCGTTAAAACAAACTAGAGAGGGAGCACTGCGTATTAACATTCTCCACTTTGATAGAGCAAAAATAGAAGAAAATATTTTTTTTCATCTGTCGTAAAACAGAATAACTAACAACTGGTTATCCCGACCAAAACGCTAAAAATAATCGACAATGATGTTTTTTGATCTTCAAAAGTTTGCGGATTTGTCAAGAATCCGTTCATACAGAGATTTGTAGTTCTTCAGCGTTACTGAAAATCAACGCAAAAGTCAACGAATCATAGGTTTTTCCAAATTCCTATCCGTGGATCTGTAGCTAAATCAAAAACTCCATATAAAGCTATAATTTCAAAATGTCTCACAGAGGAGACCTTAAAAGTTATGACTC
The DNA here is from genome assembly GCA_024610705.1 of Tetragnatha versicolor. Classification (NCBI taxonomy): domain Eukaryota; kingdom Metazoa; phylum Arthropoda; class Arachnida; order Araneae; family Tetragnathidae; genus Tetragnatha; species Tetragnatha versicolor. Next base: position 54,250,499 of record JANDEH010000009.1, read on the forward strand.
TGAATTTTTAAATTTGTATATACAAAATAACTTAAGTGCATATTAGTAATTAATTAAAAAATCAAAACAATTATGTTTTGCATTAAATCATTAATTAAAAAAATATGTTAGAAAATAGAATGTATTTGAGACATAAAATGCGTTGTTTTTTTAAGATAATAGGATTCGAGGTTGATGCAAAATCAAATACTCTTTCAAATTGTTTCAGAACAAAAATGTAAGCAAATTTATTAAAAAACACTTACATAAATGGCTATATACCTACTTTCCTTCCCAGGAACTAGCTGTGGCCTTAAACTCTTAAATCTGAATTTAACCCTTCCGAGCCTACCCACCCCAAATTTATCATTGGATTTAATAGTAATCTGGGGCGACTTAGAATTGAAAGGGTCCTCAAAAATTAACTCATCTATACATCTTTACAGCAAGGGTCTCCAAACTACGGCCTGCGAGGCCCTCTTAACCGGCCAGTAGATACCTTTCTATATACGAAAATAATTACGGATATGTGTTGTACTCAATTAAATAAAATATCCCACACTATAGGGAGAACAAAAATGTGTTAAAACCCTGGTTTTTAGGGTCAAATTTCCAAAATTGTCTAGGGGAGGGCCTCCAGACCCCTCTTTAAAAACTTGGCACTCAATTATTCCCATTCATTTTCATATTAAGTTCACCGAATTCCTTAATAATTCCCCCTATTCCAAAGAAGTATTTTAAAAAATACTTGATCGTTATGTGCCTTCAATATAATAGTAAAGGTACATCCAAAAGAGTATCCGACTCATTACGAAATGACCTAAGTGAATATCCGAGAATAAAATACATCAAACCCCCTCATCCTGCTAAACGGCTGCAGTGAGGGTCATTTGGCGCAGGCAACAATCGAAAATACGACGCTGGGAATCCCGGGATTGACTCTAGCCCCAGAATAACTACCCTGCTCTCTACACTAATCTTATATAAGTGAAATGTGATCCATATTTCTCGCTAATCCTCCCAAGAGGGGCAATTTCTGGCCCCGTGAAATAACGCAGCATTGTCCAGCAATAAAGAGCGGGGGGATGGTCTAATTGTGTATATGGACTGATGTGTTGACGGTCCAGTGTGGTCAGTGTGTTCTGGATTGAAACGTAAATGCGAGGCTGTGTTTGATTGGCCGACGTGTGTTTGAGTAATTTGGAAATGGGAATTTCCCGTTTCTGTAGTTAAGGCTGTTCTGGAGGTTGTGCGGAAAACACTGTCGGTGGAGGTAAGGGTAATGCTAAGTTTTAGGACACACAATTTGGCTATTTTTAAAACTTGTTAAAATTTTTAATTGTTTTTGAACAGAGACAATGCATGGCAAGAGATTTTACAGAAAAATTTAAATGCTTTAATTTTATCTTTCATTCATTCATCCTTTATACTTTTCTTGTTTCATTCTCTTTCTAATTCTCATTTTCTCTTTCTCTCATTTAATTGTTCTTCCTTTCTGTTTTTACTAATCTTCTCTTTATATCTTTATTTATTTCTGACTCACACTTTCAAATACAAGTTTCAAGGTTGTTTTGGAAAAATAAGCAAATAAAGTAGTTTGTATTTATGAAAAAAAACACCTACTTATCTATTATCACTAATGTAGAATATATAAAAGTCCCTAATAATACTTCTGAAATGTAAAAATTCCAACCAATTATTACCTTCACAAAAAAATCGAATCAATATTAGAAAATCAAATATCCTTTTAACTAACCCATGCGAAACGTTTAACGATAATTGAGGCTTCAATTCTAGATCGGGTCGAAAAAAACTTTTACTACTCAAAACTAGACAATTCAGAAGAATCAACAAATGTATTTTCCCAACTTAAGACTTTTCTCAAAGGGAACTTACTAACGCATAGATCTCAATACTATACAAAGTGTTTCAAAAGCCCTTTTCAAGGCTTTTACTTGGAACTAACGTCTCCTAGGGTCATGGAAGTAAGGTGTATTCTAAGGGAGGTGATCAGTTGAGGATCCATTCAGGTGACTTAAGGTGCGGAGAAATTAGAAAATAAAAAAATAATTAAAAATTAAGGTAGATAAAACGAAACCTTCAATTATGAAATTGTTTGCAATATAAAAAACGCGCTTAAAAAATTTCCTGAACATATCTTCAATATTCGAGAAGATATTAGCAAGTGAAAAAAGCACTTTTCCAGGCCTCAAAAAAGAAAAAGTTCGCAAATTTGAGAGTTTCTTTGATTTCTGAGTCAACATTTGCCTCTTTTTAGCTAAAAAACAGCAAAACTACATGATACTTGCCGCACCGTTACCAATAAAATGAGGTTTAGACACGACCTTCATACGCCTATCCTAAATATAAAGGAGTACAGATAAGTTCCCCTATTAACAATTTTTTCTCACCCTAACGGCAATCCCAGCCAAAATGAGACAATGCCCAATCCAAAGTGCACTCTACCTGCCTTTAATTTCCCCTTTACTGGAGGAGCCATACTTTAAAGCCAGCTCCTCCATTTATCCTGCGCCCTGTTCTCCAGAAATCCCGAGTCAATGGGCAGGAAGCTCTTCCTCACGCAGCCTTTCGATTTTGTCGACGTTTCCAGCCAAGGGCCTTCCCGACATCTATGCTGATCCTCCGGTCAGGGGAATATATCACTCAGATTACTCCCCCGGGCGGGATACAATGGAAAAACTTATCATCTATCTCTCACCCCCTCCCACCAAGCGTTATTCAGTAGAGCTGTTCTTCAGGTAAAACTCAGAGTATAAAGAACCAGTGTCCAAAAATTAGGAGTTTTATTTTGAGATTCCAAAGTCTCAAAACTGACTAAAACTTACTCAAACTGGCTCCGAAACAAATTTAATCAAATTTGAAAACATGAATTGACTCATTTCTAAAAATATGCATACTCAAAAATGAAACATCTTAAGCTTGATTCATAAGAATGCCATGCACTAACTCAAAAATAAGCTCATGATGTTTCATTTTTTAGTATGCACAATTTCAGAAATAAATATGTTCATGTTTACAAATTTGAGTAAATTTGATTCGGAGCCCCCGTTTGAGTAATTTTTACTCAGTTTTGAGACTTTTCTTTTAAGAGTGCACAATGATTCTTCATCCGTTTGGCTATGCAATGGAAATTGACTGAAGACATATTTTGTTGTAGTTCAGATGAGTATAAAGTTTACGCAACAATTAAGTTCTAAAAATAAGATAGAAGGAGAAAGTCCAAAAGATGATTGGTGCTCCTAAAACTTGATATGATAATGAATACTATTCTATTTGAGAAAACTTTTAACCCTACTCAATAATTTCAATTCCATTTATTTTTTAATAAGTTAAAAAAAACTTTTATTGAATATCCATATAGGAAAACGTGTTTTTTACTTCATGACTATGAATTAACTTTTAACACTCATAAAGTCGAAATTTAAGAGTATCTCGACATTTGGTGCCAAAAAGAATATCGGAAAATCTTACTCAAAAACGAATTGATGGATTACGATTCACCGCACAAATTTCAAACTCAGCATACTAGTAGTAGTTAATACTAACTCATATGGTTGAACCAACATAAAACTGGGTTGTATTATACTACGAACGTCTTATGTTTAGGGGAAAAGTCGTCTAACATTGCAACAATGAATTGTAAAAAGTGACTCAAAACTATGTTTGAAAGATGCTCAACAACAATAGCAAATGGACTGATTTTAATCTTGGTGTGGATGCGTCATCCCTTTTTTTGTTTTTTTTAATGAATGAAATCCTATTGATGATCGGTTGCCACAGCTAATATATTTTTTACTTTACCTCAATAATGATTAAAATTATCTTGATGAATTAAATACCTCTTGTATTTGATCCATATTTTAAACAAAGTTATTCTCTTAAAGGTTATTTAAAACAAGGTTATTCTTTGAAAGTTGTGAGATTACACTTAAGGTTATTCTCATCTGGTGTTGATAGTACTTTCAAGTTGAGGGGTTTGGGGACTAGACTAGTATCCATAGGCCATAGTTACAAAAACACAATCGCTTCAGTTGCTGTAATCCTGAAGAAGAAATATTTTTTGGAAAAAACTCATAAATGAAGCCACAAGTGACGAGAATAATGAGAATTTAATGGATAGTTTTAAACAAAAAAGTGCGTGGCATCAATATGCTAATTACCAGTCGTGTAATCTCGTTAAATCCATTTCATCGCTTTAAAGAATTCCTTAATTTACGAACTAGTGGATGGGAGTTTATTAAGAATATCTGGAAGATAATTAAAGCGTTGCAGAGTCTGAGTGAAAGACGCGAAAATTTGTAAATGGCTGGCCGATAATGTGGCAGTTGCGTTACTGAATTACTTCGAGATGGTTTAGGTGTAGTAAAATAGTATCTAATGGATTAGCTGAAGATGGATATACATTACAATGATCTCTACTGTACTTTAAATTTATTTTCTTTGACACCTTTGAAATAATGATAAATTGAAAGTTATACACTAACCTATTATAGTTATGAAACACTGTAATATACTTATTATACAAACTTCTCATAATTGAAGAATAATTAGTTTTCAAAGTTTTTAGCTAAAGAGTCATAAAAAGAGACCAATATAAAAGAAAAAGGTGGTAAATTACTTGTTACAAAATTTCAAAATGTATAACTTACATATTTCATTTCCTTTACAAATAGTATGTCGCTTAAAAGGTTAGTTTTTTTCCTGTTTAGTTCTATATTTTCTATAAATAAATTTTGAGCATTTCTAAAGGATTATCATGGCTTTGGAATGTTATGGAAATTCACATCATATACCAGACTTTAGTTTTAAGCTATCTTTATGTAACCGTTAACAGATGCTTTGTATACCTCGCACTACTATAAGATAAGTTATTCCTTTCATTACTAATATTTCCCGTCTTGTTATATTCTTTGACCCGAATTGTTCAAAGGATGTTTCTTTAGGAAATTCTATAAAATTAAAAATGACTTAATCAGCTATTTTAATTAAAATTGACATTAACTATAAGAATAGGGTCAATTAAAAAAATGTTTTCACATCTAATTAAATTAACTTATCATTGTTGCGGAAAATGTATTAAGTATGTAACTACAAAAGATGTCATTAAACAATGTAATACTGATACTTTTATTTTAATTGTTATCCATCAAAAATAAAACAATAGAAAAATATATTTACATTTCAATGTTTTGTTTTAAAATTGATCATATAAATTTGTTCAAAGATATTTAGATCCCATACGGAAAAAGATTAGAATAATTGAAATTATAAAAGAATAAATTATTCCTCCCTAAATTCCACATAATAAAATTCAAACACACACACATCAGACTTTTTACCCATAAAGGCACTTTAAGGCATTATGTAATCTTCAAAAAATAATTACCGCTTTAATTATAAATTTATGCTTAGTTAACAGTATTATAAAATCTGAACTTCAAACAAATGGATACAATAGTAGTAGTCATTTAAAAACCATACATCCAACTCAGTTATTTTGAAAGTGATATACAGAATTTGCCATTTTTAAACTTAGTTTTTATACGATTAATTTGAAACAGCAGTAGGTATCACAACGAAAGTAAAATTTCACTTTGAATATTATAAATAAAATATAAAATTTATTCCCTAAAAAAATTGAATAAAATATAGTCTTTTTATTTCATGGGAAACATCAAACATTAAACTAATCAGATCCATGGAATGTAGACAAATATTTTCAAAATTCAACCACACTTAAGTTTATAAAATATACAATAATAGTTTATTCATTTATTTTTATTTAATTCTAATTTTTTTAGAATAAAAATTATTATTAAACTTAATGATTTCAATTCTTTTGAAGTATTTGAAGCATTACTAAGTCACCTGTCTGTTTCAAGTCTCTTCATGTGTATACAGAATTTTTAATAGAAACGAAAAAATTTATTATAAAATTACGTAAAAAATAAGTAAATAATCATCAAGTATCAATAATTAAAATGAAATGTGTGCGTGTGCGTGCGTGAGTGCGTGTGTTCCTTCAATGATTTCAAAAATATACTCCTGTTCAAAAAAAATGCAACACCATGAAGAACTTGTTAGATTTTGATGAAATTTAAACAGCAAGTGATCTTTGTAGATGCAAATAAATTATATAATTTTCAGAACAAAGGAATAAAATTTAATATCGAAAATCGGTGTTTAATGTCTTCCATACGCGCTGCATTGAGAGCCTCTATACGAAAAGTCATCAAATCAAACAGATTGAAATTTTGACTGAGGAGGTGATTTTCATCAAAGATTCATCCCAAACCCAAAGTTTGCCAATATTGGCAAGATAACAAGCATTTTGAGTATGAAGACAAACCAACGAAACTTTAGTCAAGCTTCATAGGTGAAATTTTGGATGAAGAAGTTTGTCGAGAAAGAAACTGTTTTTATTGGATGTAATGGAAGTTTGGAACATTCCAAAATATATATGTATGGAATTTGTTCTGATGAATTACAGCTTCAGGATCGCTTCAAATAAGGGGTAAAACTTTTGGCTCCAAAAATTTTTAGAAAATTTTTTAAGAAATGATATTGCCCTCATTTTTTATCCAATGAGATTGACCATGGCACCCAATAGTGCTCCAGGCCAAAACACTTAACTTCTTCACCACAGACTCAAGATAAAACACTCCAAAAATGGCGATTTTCGGCATAGCGTCCAAACCCAATTTAGGTGTCATGTTAACCAAAATTGAAGGGGGGATTTGTTTAAAAGGACTATTTGTTATCAGTAATCATGCGAAACTTTTTTCTGGATCCCATGGCAGCTTTATGCACTGATGGAATTCCATCAATGGAGCACTGTAAAGAAAACGATACTTGGTGAATTTTGGTGCAATGACGACCGATAAACTCATGGAGCAGGCAATGATAGACCTGTAGAAGTATTCTAACAATTTGAAACATGTCGAAAGGTCGCTCAGTGATCCGGCACTGCCATGCGAATGAAGTCTCTTTCATCCCGTGCTGACATGACTATGAGGGGTCTAGACCCTAATTTTAACTGGCCTTACCATCTTTGGACCTCTGCTTCCAAACCCATATCACTATTGTCCTGTTTCCCTTCATCTAAACAGCGGTAAAACAGAGTAAAAATACCTTTCATGGAGGCCTAACATTAATCCTCTTTTAAACTCGGTTAAATATTCATATGACATCCTTTAAGGTCTAAGGGGTATAATTACATCTAATGACAAGATAATCAACGGCAGACAATTTTCTTACAACTCCTTTACGTATCGTTACAGCCCCCCATATATAGGGGAGAGTGTTGTACCTCTGGACAAAAATCACGTTTGGATTTTTCTAAGACAGGTAAAATCACATTTTGACCATTTAAAGTGCCCAACCTATAGTCCTAACCTTTCTGGGTTCAGATATATTTTTTACTAGCCAAAATCTTGAAAATTGGATTTTTAATCATTTATAATACCATGGAAAAAGTTGTGTCCAGAGGTACAACAACCTGTTGTACCTATGGACAGACCCAGTTGTACCTGTGGACACCCTTAAAAAGGGAAATTTTAGTTGAAAAAAGCTAAGAATTAACATTTTTACTGATGCATTACCTTTTAATAACCTATTTCAAGCCTTTTTAAAATTGGAAATAGATTTTTTAAAGTAATGTAGTTTTAGATCGTAAATGATCATTAAAACGAAGTTGAATGATAAAAGTCTTGATTTTTTACCAAAAACACAAAAATTACATGGTATTTTCAGATCAGGATTTAAGATAATAGTTTCATCAATCATGCTGATTGATCTGACAACTTCACTGATCCGAAAAAAAACAATTCGATCAACACTTAGTTGTGCAAGCATTTGGTGGTAATAACAATAATAATTTGGTGGTAAATCTTCTTCAGCGGAAATTTCAAGTTTTTTTAATCATCATACTTAAATGCGATAGGGTGCTTCGGATTTTACACCATAATTTACATTAAATTCCAAGTAGAATCATAAATTTAAAAAAGTAGTTTATATCACAAAATATTTGATTTTTCATCTAAAATTCACTTCAAAATAATCGCTGACAAATAGATTACCATTTAGAATTAATTGAACATTTATTAAAATGTATTCAGTTGATTGAAACCTGATTTTAAAACGCCGATTAGCTACAGACATCCACAAGAACGTGTCCGTAGGTACAGCACTTATGGTGTCCGAAGGTACAACATGAGGTGGTTTTGTATTCAAAGTTCTATAAAAGATAAAATAATTGAGATCTGACGATTTTTAATATCAAAACTAAAAAGTCAAAATCTCGGGGATTCCCCCCATGTATCCCATTTTATCATATCATAATCATTGGGGAAGAAAAGAGTTAATGTAGTGATGCACTAAAAAAAACTTTGAGCACCTAAAAACAGTATTTTTGTTATATAAAATTTAAATAATATTTTAAAGAGCTGATTTCACGTTAGCAACTAGATAGCATCCGTTTACATTCAAAATCGACCACAAATTCAAATTTACATTTTTTTCCCGATTTTTAAAATGAGGTGGCTGAAGGTACAACCGTCCGTAGGTACAACACTCTCCCCTACAACTAAATCAGTGGTTGAGAAGACACTGCTCAGCTCGTGCATGCGCTGTAGCTTTGAATTTGATATCATTTGATAAACAAACCATAATGAACATACCCTGAAAATTTCAAGTTGATCGGACAATTCCTTCTTGGTGTTGCATTTTTTATGAACAGGAGTATAGTTTAAAAGGGATTTTTACCTTTTTATAGGACAATGTTTTCGAATGCAAAGTAAAAGGAACAATTAAGAAATTATATTGTCTTTAGGCTTTTCCAGATATATAGATATTAAAATAATCATTTTTTATTTCAACATTACCATTCAATAGTAAGAAATAACAAATAAAATGTCCTCAGTCTGTAAAAAGTCAAAAAGTCAATTGCGATTTAACTTTTAAATGAGATATCGACTTTTAAAAAGGCTAAGCTTTGTTGTTCTGTTACGATTCAAATAATTAATTAGTCTGTATTTTTCTTCACAAATTGGAGACTGAAAAATCTTAGCTTAGGTAGTTTTTTTTAATCTTGAAATTATTCAAAGATATTTTTTACCTTAATCTTCCAGAAAAGATAAGACTTTTGAAATCAGATCTCAAACTCGTGGAAAAAAGCGGAATTAGTGTTCCTACTTTTTTTATTCCAAAGCCAATTATCGACTAATTTTCTATACCGATTGTTAAAAAGTTTTTTGAAATTTGAGAGAACTTTCAGGCCGTTTGAAATAAAGAAATCTTTTTTTGTTTCGAAACGGGTTTTTAGAATAAACTGGGATAATAGATTAAAAGCTAAGAAAATATTTTGTAAATTCCTCATTAAGTTATAACGTATAAGAAACTTTAAAAAGCTCTCCTTTAGAAATAAACGAATTATTTTCTCATGCTATTTGACTTGTAATTTTTATTTGAAAAAATATAATTGATTTGTATATACTGAGGTTAAATAACATTATTAGTTTTAAAAAATATTCATTAATAATTGAATTAAATAAAATTCACTTAGTATCAATTGTAAGATGTTTCAAATACACCTTAAAGACAACCACTAAATTATTCAATTCAGAAGATTTTTATATTTATTATTTTCACGCTTAAATTTAAAATGTTACTGGAAGATCATAATAATCGTGATACCAAAGTACTCATTATCAGCCAATTCAATTTTTCGCTTCGATGCATGATATTTATATCCATCTAGCGAGAAAAGTTCAAGTTTACTAGCTAACTTCTCTCATAAAATAAAAAAGATTTTCAAAACAGAAATGTATTAATTCGTGTATTTCATATTTATTTTAGTTTAATCTACTGCGACGTATTACTGTTTTCATTAGAAATATTTTGTCCCTAGATTTTACTTTGTATGTATCTCTATTATAAAAATCTTTTTGAAAAGTGTTATTTTTAACACATTTAACTGGTGTGGTAGAGTAATACATATTTGAACTTGATTGTTTGTATAATTTTATGAATTAAATTAACTTGGTTGTATGAAGATTATATTTTAGTTTTTAAAGGATAGGCAAACATTTACGCGTAATTTATTAGTGATATAAAAATTAAAATACAGAAATGGGAATTCAGCATTAACTAATATGTTAACATATCAAAAGGTATTTATTGCTTTTTAAGTTAGAAACTTATATTTTTTAATTTATGTGTTAAAAATAAATAAATTTTTGAAACACGCCATAAATTAAAATAAAAAGACATAAAAACTAATCAAATCTTAAAGATTAGTTCATCTTTAAATATATTTTCCTGTTTTTTAATGTTTATATGTGTTCTAAAAAATATTTTAGATGGTTACCTCACACCTATCCAAATTATTTACTGTTATTTTAAATAAAACAGTGTTAAAACTGCTTAAGCATAATTAACCTCTTAATTTTTAAAAGCAGGATTGTATAAGATACATTTTGGCATTTTATTTTGTGGTTCCAAAATCTACTGATTTTATGTATTGCAGAGCATATTTTTAATACAAATTTTTTGGAAATTCGATGAATCTAAGGTCACCACGCTTTTGCTCAAGGAACACTTTTGTTATTCCATAATGTACCGCGAGTCAGACACATTCGTTTTGGAAAATTGAGGGTGTAAAAAATAGAAAGGAGAAAGCTGATTAATAAAATGAAGATTGGAAAATTGGGTTGTTTGGAAATTTTTATGGTTTATTAAAATAATTTTAATTACAAACCTCTAAATTGAGAAAATAGATCCAAATCTTACAGCAATTTAATTTTTGTTGATAGTATTTCTCTATAGTTCAATCGCAAAAAGTCTAATAGCAAAAGTAAATTCTTTCACGGGCTTCTAATCCCAAAAACTTTGTATTAAAGGGTAAATAAGATTTAATCGTTTGTTGAAGGTAAAAAAAAGTTCTGTTAATTTTGCGGCCGATATTTAAGACCGTCACCTTTAAAACCCGCGCTCATAGTAATGCTATCTCCGGACAGGCGAGGAATTTCACAAACAAACCAACTACCACCCATCAAGACAGTGTACTTTTTCATCTATTGCCATTTTCCAATGATAAAAACCATTCTGATGAAGCATATGTGATAAAGGTGGGTGAATAACAGAGCACCCTAGAAATAAATAATAAATAATAGAAGCGAAGACCAACAATAAAGTGAAGAATGGGCTCCAATAGGCGGGTCTGGACATGCCCGTGGGAGAGGAGGCCTTCCTTTTGTTCAACTTTGTGCAGAGGGCGGACTCAGGATTGGAGAATTATGAATTATCTATGCTGCGCTGAAAGTGTTTTTACAGCACCGCCGTGATACCCATCTCGGAATCCAACAAATCAAAAGTTTATTGCCTTTGTGTGGCAACAGCCTTTCTTCCTAATGAGGGCCGTCGTAAATGAAATTGAAACAGTCAGCGTGAATGTATACTTTGTAAATAACAAGATGTTTATCCGCTTTTATTGTGGTTCCAGTAGTTGGAAGGTGGTGTTTTTTGTGATTTATATCAGGGTAGGTCACGCCATTAAAGGTTTGAAAAAGACTTTTTACAGCTCCTCTTTTTTTAATTTTGAGGTACTTAATGATTTAAATGAATCAATCTTGACCCCTTCCAAGGATAACAACCTAGTTTTATTGCTTTTTTGTAGACATTTTATCAAACTGAAAGCGGTTTAAGATTGAAATCTGACGCCACACACGTTTGAATCCACTCTTCTTTTCAATTATTTTTTTAATTCTTTATTATTATTTTTTAAATTACCTTTAGACGACACCAATGGTAGAAGGCTTGCTTTTTCCTCCCTTCTTTCTTTTGCAGGATGGTTCAACCGATGTCTCATCCACTTAGTCACAACACCATAGAAAATCTCCAAAACTATTAAATTAAGAATTTTTCATTAATTAATATAGTAATATTTACTTTCACACAAAAATACATAAACAATACCTTTGAAATAGTTTTACATAACTTTTCACAGCTTGTTTCACACTGATAAATGTAATTCATTATTTAATACTTTTAATTACAAACAACAATCTAGAGGTTAGCAAAGTTTTTTTGTAAACTTGTAAACACAAAAATGTTACAAGAAAAGAAATAATCTCAAATAATTTTTATTTTTTTTAAATAAAAACATCATGAATTATATTATTTTTTGCAGTTTAATTCACACACAATTTTTTAAATCTATTTTGATAAAATATTATATATTAAATTTAAAATACAAAAAGTTAAAACATGCAAAGAACTATTAATTAATATATTTTTTATATGACAAAAGGATAAACACTAAATCAAAGTTAAGAAAACTCAAATTTTGAATATTTCCTAAAAGCATCAACAAAATATTTTCTAACCGATAGAAAGATTACAAAATCCCATGCTCAATCTTTTCCCCTCTTAAAACTATTCCCAAACTATTGGAATTATTTTTTATAGACAAGCAGGCAAGAGAGAAGTCAAGAACATAATAAACCCCTGAAGTGATAGTCACGCAAAACCCAATGCCTCTGACAACTAGAATCCTCAGACGCAAAAGATGCTCTACTTCCGCAGTCAGTTTCACAAAAAGCCATAATGGAACCCCCCTTTTTGAATTATGCGAGCAAAAAAATTTCCCTGGATATCAGAAATAACAAATAAGCTAATGAAATCTATTTTTCTGTGAAAAAATCCTTGGCAGCCGTACCACCTTTTTTTCTATCGTCACATTCTTTGAACAATGGCATTCTTTAGCAAAACTTTCAAAAAGGTTTTGAAACGCATTAACAAAATCAAAGATGTTCCTAAACAAAAGAATTTTCTGCTGCTCATTCCGCGTAAACCCGCGTGCGTCTGAGGCTAGTGAAATGCGGCGTCAGAGAAAATTCTATTTTAAGGTTTAACGGTTTAAGTCACTCCAATGTATTTGTTTCTATCTTTTTTTCACAACATAGGATATACTAAACATGGTTCTCCCATTTAGATATGATTATCTTAAAATCCCCTTTTGAATGAAAACTTTCCAATATTTTTATTGGAAAATCTTATAAGCTCACGTTGAAAAAGATTTTATTTAACTTACAAGAGTGAATTGGTTTAATCATAACAAAATGAAGTATTTTATTTGAAAGTTTAAATAAATAAATATCACTTTCAATTTTTTTGCCTGTTGCCATATGGGGTTAATATTTACGTTAAATTATGCAAGTTTATAGTACTTGAAAAGATTAACAGCAGATTTTATAGGTTTAAAAACTTATCTCTTAAAATGCTTAAAGCAAGATTACTTTTATAAAATTGTGGTGACAAATGCTGATGTCAAATTAAATATTTCATTAAATAAAGTACAACATGAGTTTAAACGACATTTAAAAATTTCTAACATAATTCCCTAAGTCATGCGCAACTTCTTTTAGTAATTTTAGTACGGAAAATTTTAAACATTAGATTTTCTAATGTGGATTTAAAAGTTATGGAATGTATTAGAAAATGGGGATAAATTTTGTCAGTTCTCAAATTTATTTAAATGTTTAAATTTCTTTTCTTCTTTGTGTATCAAAGATTTCATTAATACCCATACTGATAATTCATAAAATTTATAAACACTAGTGTTTTTTTTTTGTTAGAAAAATTTTTTCCTATTCTAAACCTTTGAATTTTATATGATTTTCTTCACATAAATTACTTCCGTGGAATGAATCTTTCCAATTTCAAGATGTTGAAAAATATTAATGATAATTTAATCAAGAATTGATTCTTAACAAAAGGTGAACGGCTTAGTATTATTAACTTAGAGACAAAATATGTTCTAACATGTCCCAAAAAAATACCTTCTGAAGAGACGGGAGTGAACTAAAAATCCCCACTTCCCCGCAGCTAAGAAAGAACCCATTTATTCAAAGAAACATCTTCACGCAAATGCCCCCTTTCCAAATGTCAAGAAGATCAAAGAAAAACGGGGCAAAACAAAGCAGGAAACATTTGCAGCGAAAAACCGCTCATGGTTTTTAAAACCCTAATGAAACAAAAGAAATTTAATTATGATACTAATGATGTAAGTGATTCTTTATTCTCTTAAATAAATGCTTCTCACACTAGGATTAATGAATGACATCCAGGCCTGTCTGGGCGTGTCTTTGACAAGAGGACAAAGTATAATTAAAGCTCCAGTATTATTGTTCACTACAAAACCTCAATTAATTAGACTGAAGAGATAGGCCTTGCAGTGCTTTGACACGCTAGCTTAATTTAATGAGAAAAAGTTGAAACGCCTTTTTGCATTCATTGCTATCATAAATTTCTTGAGATCACTTAGTAATGGCTTCAAACGAGCGCCACATGGGGAGTTTTTAAAAGAATCTTAATAAAAATTGAATGATAAGAGACTGGCTGCTTGTTGGTGTTCAGTGGTGGTAAGTTTAATTTTGTTTTTCAATTTTCGTGAACGCTTTTCCTAAGAAAAAGATTAAGAAAAGAATGCTAAAGGCTAAGATAATAACCAAAGGAAGAATTATGTGACTTTGGACGTTCAACCTTATGAAAACACTTATAAAATAATAAAACCCACAAGAACTAAATTAGGTTTTTAATGTAACCTCTCAAGGGCTGAATTTCACGATGATCTGATATAAAATTACAAAAACATATCACACATGAAAAAACAGAATAATATATATGGTTATTTTTTCCCCTAGAACTAATATTAATTTTACCGAAAATTTGATTTCCATACACTTTAAAACGAAACAACTGGCTAATTTTAGATATGAAAAACAACATCCTTTGAAAACTTTAATTTATACATTTTCTTAAGTTTCGTTTTGAATTGTAATTATAAAGGAATTATAAATTAAAGTAGTATCATTTAAAGATAACTTAGTATTTCTTTTTAAATGAATGAAAAATGTGCGTGAAAATAACAAATGACTTCTTCTCAACTCCCAATTTTTCTGGGGTTTTTTCAACCTAAAAAAATATTATAATAAGATATTTAAAAAAATTAACACGTTCCTTAATTAAGGTTATTTTTATTAAAAATTATTAAATTTAAAAAACGTGAAAATTACAGATACTATTCATTAATTATAAATATCAAATTAAAATTCTTCTTAACAAACTGATGGATTTTGTTGAAATCTAATAGAGAAAAAAATTCATTATTCTTCTACAGTATTAATATATAAATAATTTAAGAAAAATAAACGGACTAACTACACAAAAGATTAAATTCATAAAACTACAAACTATTTTGATTGGAATTTATCTAACAAACCATCTCAAATACTAATAAATTTAATTGCTTACCTTAACAGAAGAATTTTTTGTTCTACATTTTCCAAGAAATATGTTTTAAATATTTTTATGTTCTTATAGAAATAAACAAAGAAAATCTAAAATGTTTCATTACCAATATACCACTTTGACTCCCATAGTGACAGCGTGAAAAGCAATACGGCTTCTTAAAGTAGATAAATGAAGAAAAAATCCAATAAAGTACTCTGAAAAGAAACAAAACTTCTTAAAAGATCTGGGTTATTTTTCTTTCGTGCTTTTTGTGTCTTTAAAGATTCCAGAAGCCTTTTTAAGTTCCCTTCTTGGTTTTGTCTTAAATTTCAAAGAATTTTTAAAGATTATAATCACATGGATATTTTTTCAAAGCTTAAAACATGTTATTGTATTTTGTTACTAAAAAGGTTTATCAAAGCGAAAATTTGATGTGGTAAAAATGTAGTTAGTGAAGAACCTAAGTAATTGGTTAAAGTCGGAGATGATTTAAAATATCAGGTTACTACAACACTTATGTCAGACAAATTCTATAAGTTATTTTTTAGCTATAAACACTTGTAGTAATTGGCTTTATTATCAGTTGCTAAAAATTAATTAAAATTAATAAGGAAAAGACAAGAAAAAATTTATTTTGGTCTTTAATATTTGATGTAAATGTGTGCTATCTTATTATATTTCAAATCTTTAAATTTTATTCCAAAAAATGCCTTATTTTTTTAAATATTTGTCCTGTATAATGAAAGACATACTAAAAACAATTAAATGATTTTGCAGATTTTTTCAAATTATAGGAAAATATTTCGTGCAAAATTTTAAAATACATTACAATGTACAACTTTCTTATAAAACTTAAAGAGAGTGTTTTATACACTGCTCATTTGGAATTGGCGTCTGAGACTTAATGTATTAGAAGGAGTTACTAACTGTAATTATCAAAAAATTTTTCTTTTGCAATAACAAGGCAGCCGAAACAGAAGTAGTTAAAATATTGTAAAAAATCGGTCCCTGCACTGTAAAAAAAACTGTAGAAAAACAGAAATTTTCAAAAACAATGACTTTATGTTTACAGAGATATTCTGTCATGTAACATTCCCACCGCACTTCTACTTATTTTATGTAAAATAACAGCTTTTATCTAGTTTTTTAGCTTATCTGTACTTAAACAGAAACTTACTGCGTCGAAAACGAATACAGCTATTGGCAACATTATACTGAATCTTCGTTGGTTCAGTGGTAGCGTGCGTGCTTAGCATGCGGTAGGTCGTGGGTTCTATCCCCGGATATTAATTAAAATAAAAAAAAACTCAACTAAAATAAGTCCACATGCATGCGCACAAGCAGAAAATTATTGAGAGGCAACAGAAAAATCTGTAGCTCACTTGACAGAAAGTTTCTTTTTACAGCATTTACCTGTAGGTAACAGCTTTTTTCTGTTTACAGGATTTTTCAGCCTACAGAAATTTTCTGGCAACTTTTGCTGCCAGAAATTTTCTGTTTTTTTGCAGGATTATTTTTTACAGTGTGAGGTTGTGTGATGATCGTAATTTGGCGTTTTTGAACCTGCTTCAGGCGCCAATTCTAAACGAACAGACTATAGTACCTTACCGCATGCAGTAGTATAACTATTTCTGACTTATTCTCAGTTATAAGTCTATATTCATAATTATTCACTATTAAAATGTGTGTAAACATAAAGGCCTATGCAGAGCAGGTATCAACGATTTTATAGTGCCTTTGATTTTGAAAGTGGCTATATCTATTTTGAGAAGGTATAAGATATTTTGCATCAATAGTGTTTCATTTCGTTGAAAATGATTAAGGCATCGGCTTTGAGATCGGAAGGTCCCGGGTTAGATTCCCGACCCCCACCAAAGACCCACCCAGTATATGCGGAGTACGTGCTCTTTTAATCAGTGGGTCCGAAAGTCCTATGGTCGGTCATGGCGCAGTTTACCACAGGATTATGTATCTGGAGACTCCCTCCCCTTCAGAGACATGGCAAAATTGTGGAGGGGGCAGGGGGCTGTGTGATGAATAAATGTGCCCCTCTGTAAAAAGGCATGTGCGAGTGAATGTGTGAGTGTGTGACGTGGGTAACAGTACTTCACCTCCGTGGCCTCGGTCCACAGAGATGCCCACGGGGTAACATTAAGTAAGTACTGACTTCGCCATGTTTGGATAATGTCCTTGGTCAGTGTGTGTTGTGCTCTGCCATTACAACCAAAAAAAATTCGTTGAAAATTGAAAACAAATGTTTTAAATTAAATAAAAAATTGTGCAATTTTAGTTTTGTTAAATACTTCTCTTCGGAATTAGTAAACTCTTTTAATTTCAAGCAGTCCACTTTCAAAATCAACAACACCTCTTAACATTTTGGAGATGTACGAGAGCGGATTTAGGTACTAATAGTTGATTATTGGTGGTTTTACAAAAAATATCTTGAGAGAAGTGTGTTGCATAAATCAAGAACTGTTTTTAAAATCGCTGGGGAAATATTCAACTTGGTTTATCTACACATATTTACACAATATAACTACAACTTTTTTCAAGATTATTTTTATATTAATAATTATTTCACTTTAAGAAGTTATTTGAAGATATTTGAATACATAATAACTGTTACTGAAAGCATACTGTAGTAGTACAATCAATTGAGGAAACGCTATTTAACTTTTTACATGGAACCATCACTATTAATAGGATTTAGTCGTTCCCCAGGTATAGCAGAGTGGGGGTGCATGTACCCCCATTTTCGGGAAAACCCTCAATATATCCTGCTTTCCTCTCATCCCATAGAAATGTATAATCCTCCACAACTAAGTGGTTTTCCTTGTACCCGGAGCTGATAAAACTAGTCTACCAATTTCGTCTGCTTTCAAACTAATGCAATTGGCTCTTATATTCCAAAGTCTGAGTTAGTTAATTAAAGCTTTTAGGAATAGTGAAATACTGTCGATTAGAATTAAGTTAACCCATTACTTTTTTTTAATTCCAGCAAAAACGAATGATCTGTAACATCAGTCTGTATGATGCAAGAAACTTTTATAAAAAGACTCCTAGGATAAAAATAAATGGTATCATCCTTACATCTTACCAATATCAAAATTAATATTTTATATGCTTATTCTCCCTGTATACTTTAAATATGTACTACTTTGGGTATTTATTCAGGTTTTATTACCGAATATTTTCCCTAATTTAAAGAAACAGTAGAGTATACCAAATATTTTCAACAATGAAGGATACTCTTCAATTTTGTGCCTCATCGCAAGATATATTTTTTTAAGAAACGAAAATTTTTACTTCAAAACTTACTCTGATATAAATGAAACATTCTTCATCAAAAACCATTTCAAATCACTTCACGCAATTGCATGGCTTCCCTCCCCGAAATTTCTCGTTTCTACACATAAACATATCTCATCAATACATCCAGAGGTATTTCCACGGAAGCCGAAAGATAAATCTGAAAAGTTTACTCAAAGCGAATCAATTATTCTTCTCCGTTTTCAGCGCCATTTTCTATTCTGAACATCTTAATATCCTCATTATTTTTAGGCGTCTAGATTAAACATTCCAAAGGCTCCATTGCAATTTTTGGGGATTTCATTCTTCATTGAGCAAAAGCGGAGTATTCAATCCGGATTCCCTTTAGGCCTTCCTCGCGCACTGCCTTCTTAAATGAATTAAACTTAGTTTTGCAAATTATTGATTCGATTAATTAAAGGAATGAATTCGGAGCCAATATCTATGCCCCGGGTGACTTAAAGCAAAGTTGGAAGGGCATGTATGAACGCAGTATGATATATCTCGGTTTCATTTAAAACTCGATGCTTCTTTAGAAACTTGATAATTTAGTTGTTTCTTATCTACCAATGTGAAAACATCATTTAACTACATTAACTAAAAGAAAATTCTCGCTGCTGGAAATTTGGTGCAACTCGCCAACTTTCAATAAATGAAAACAAGCGCGTAATTCAATTTTCATTGAAAGATTTTTATCGTTCCCTTTCACATTTATATATGGTTTTATTTTATTCCATAAAAAGTATGTTAAGTTGCTACGGTACAAGAATCATTAAAAACTCGATGACTCGGTTTTTTCTTACATCGTCATTTCACTGACGAAGAGGGTTCAGTATACCCTCGAAACATGTCTGATTTTAATATCTTTTAATAAATTATGTGCAAATGAAACGTCGTTTTTCAATTTTATCCTATTTTGCACAGTTTGCCATCTATATTTGATCATTAAAAACTCATTGATTTATAATATTAAACTGTGATTTCAGAGAAATTTTTGTTTATGCATTCTTAACCTACAAAAAACCTTATTGCTAGACATTTTTATAAGTGTTTCTCTACTATGATTACTACGTTATATATCAACCATCATGTTAAAAGATAACAGTTAAACTATTTTCTGACTTTTTAGCGTGTGATATATGGTAAAGTATGAAATATATTTATTTATTATTGTATAAAGTATTACAAAATATTTAGTATGGCATTATTGATATTTTCAATCAAACGCACATCCTTCTAAAGCACGTGTTTTGAAACGATTTTTTTCTATATTTTGAGAAGTTCATATGCTTTTACGGCATCTAAATTACGAATTTGATAAAAATATCCATATTTTTTTTTATATTTTACAGAAACTTAACTAGTAAATTATCTAACCAGTATCATAATTTAAAAATAAATATAGAAAAGTTAATAAATGGATCTTTTACTTGCGTTAAAAACATTCGGAATGCAGGTGGTACTTTTTTGTAGGAGGAGTTTACAACTCAACTAAAAATATTCAAACGATCACATTATTTTTCGTATTTTTTAAGGATGAGAAAATATTCCTGAAACGCTTTATTTTAATGTAAAAATTCCATTAATATTTACAAATCATAAAAACACAAACAATGTTCCAATAATTAAAAAAAAGTTAGATTTTTGTGTTATCTACATAAAATTTTACTTTTATAATCATCTAACAGTTCGTAAATATTCACAGAGAAAGTTATTTCCACACATCCCATTATCAGTAAAATAACTGATGATATCAATAAGAAGTGTCTTCTGAATATTAATGAAAGACTTAAATTAGCCAAAGTAGCTGAGAATATTAAATGTTTCTTATAAGTATAACCTTATAAGAGAGTTTAGTCTCTAATTCTACCAAAAACAAAAATATTTCAAATCTAATTTACATCAAGAAATACTTTAGATCTTCTGATTAAGTAATTAATATTCGTAGCTGTGTAGCGGTTCAGCGTAATTACTTGTGAGACATCTTGTATTCTAATAAAGATAAGTAAAAATATTGTATAAAAATGCTCTTGCTTATTAGTTAACGTTATAGGTTTTAATTTGGGTTTAATTTGAATTAAACGATGATAAAGCAACTCACGACATTCTGTAAAAATGGTAAAGGTTACTTAAAACAAAGACTACCTTCTCCCTTGTTACTTCTTGATATTTTTATTACGATCAATTTTTTCTTAAAAAGGGTCAACGAATTCTTAACCTTCAAATTCTCGTTAAAACATACACTGCGTGTTTACTCTCAACTCCGGGGTTATTGTAAAGAAATCCTTCACAAAAATTTAGATGATTGTCCAAAATGCTGAAGAAGTCCGCTTTATTATGATAAACAAAACTTTCCTTTCAAATTTAGTTTAGTATTTTTCTAAAAACGTAATTTTAATTTTTACATTTTAATAATAAGAATCTGTTTGCAATTAATGCATTTAATTTTCTAAGTAGTTAATTTATGTTTCAACTTATTTCATCCTTGCCAGTTATTAATAAATTTATTGTTTTTTTACTCATTTTTAATAAAACTAATCTTAAATTGTTAACGTTTTTGTGAAGAAAAATTCCAAAAACACACATTCTGTGTGAATATTGATATTTTTTTCATTTCAACTGCTTTTTACTTGACAATTATTAAAGTTTTATTACGTTGAGGTAACTTTGACCCACGATTTGGGGTAACTTTGGCCCAATGGTGTATACTGTAATAAGGAAATATTCATTGAGTTTAAAGAAGCAGTGGTCAAATAGGGATGAGAAATTAATTCTGAACTAGAAATTCATCCAAATTGTAACTAAACATACCTTAAATATAGTATGGTGAAGATAGTATGGTGATTTTGTTCCAAAAGAGATTTTTCTCCACAATTAATTCAACCAATTCATCAAAAAATATACCAAGGACGTTAAAATGCTGTTTATTGTTCATCTATGTATTTTCCTTAAAAATTTCTTTAAATAAAAGATGTATTACTGCTTGATTTCTTTACAAATTAAACTTGAAATGAACTTGTAATAGATTATCATTGTTGATAGGTAACTTAACAACACATCTAAACAGTATAGTAACTCAATGCCTTAAATTTTTGGTTTTTGAAGTCTGGGCCAAATTTACCCCAATTCAGGGAAACTTCGGCCAAAATTTCAAAAAAAAATATAACATTTAAATCGACACTTTAAAATCGGTTAATGTTGTTGAATAAGTTAATTAATATTATAAGCAACTGACTTTGTCAAATTTGTTTTGATTAACTACTTTTATTTGCTTTTAATGTGAAAAACACTCCATTTGGGGCAAAGTTACCCCATTTTATGGAACCTAAATTCCCTAAAAATTTCACCAATAGAAAACTTTCAAAGAAAGCTATATCACTTAATTTAGAAGACATGAAACCAACATTCTGCAACATGACAGTCTGATTAGTGAGTTGTTCAAGGTACACTGCCAGAACCTTCCACAGTATTAAATGGTAGCAACGATACAATGCGACATACTTTTGAGAGGGTCCCCAGCCGAGCCTGTCTTCTCTCTGATTAGGCGGGAAAAGCCGGCGAAATCCGACGCCACATCTGTTAACATCGGTGGCAGCGCCCTGAGTATCCGGGTTATGAATACTTGACGCAGCAATATCGGATTGAGCATTATCGAAACAAATGGATTCCGCGACTCCAAAATCGAAATGGGGTGCGGTGCCAGGGCTAAGGTCGGCGGGGTGGTTGAACTCCTCTAAACAAGAAAAGAATGGGGGGAAAGTTTATCGTTTTATGCATCCCAAATCTTAGCTTCTCCTGGGTAGATGGCAAATATAACAGGAACGTAATGTATGACAATGAGGGAGAGCGACTAAACCAGGTATGGGTAGAGAGGAGATGCTGCGGTGATCGATACCGTGGTGATAAAAACCTAAAGAATAAACTCTTAAGGAATGCAGTTTGCTACAGGTAGCAGAAAATGCAAGAGAGATTTTAAGGTAAAGAGTGAAAGAGAATGAGGAAGGGGATAAAAAAGATATTCACACAAAGAAAAAACTGGAAACATGAAGAAGATCCTCGGATAAAAAAAAACAGGAGAAATAGTGATAACAATTTTATTGAGAAAAGGAATGAGAGAAAGATTAAAGAGAAAACAAAGAAGAAAATGGAGAGATTTGAAGACAAAGAATAAGTGAGAGCAGAAGGTTGTATGAGAAAGAATTGGAGGAATAAAGGGATAACTTGGAGAAAAAGGTAGAACGATATTAAAGGGGAAAAGAAAAATAGGGATGTGAGAAAGAGAGAGTAGAGGAGAAAGTATGAGAACAAAGCCTTTTTTAACCAATGCGTCCCTCGACCAATTTAAGCACCAGATTTAAATGAAATTTTCCCTGTTGGCCTGTAAAGGACCTAAACCAAATGCCACACTGCAGATAAACCCTCCCAGCAACGACACAACTTGCACCGAGGCACTCAAAACCCAAACACTGTTAACAGCAAGTCCATGGTGAAATCGAGTCCGCACGCACTACTGCACTCAGGCATAGGCTGTAAGGCTCCGATTACAGTCACTAAAAAACGTCGCGCGGCCCATACTAGAGGAGATGACTCGAGAAGAGATGTAGTAATTACTACTGTAGCAGAGCTGTTGAAGAACTCCTCACTGACAAACCTGGCAGTAGCCGGTTGCTGTCATCTCACCAAAAGTAGTCTACTACAACCCCCATCGAGTCCATCCATCCTCTTGATAAGGACCTTTATGGGCCACGCGACGTTTTCCAGCGACGGTAGCCGGACCCTAAAGCTCGTGTAGAGCACCCTAAAACCGCTTTTACGGCCTACAAAACGGGCTCTGGCCTGGCTTTTATAAGCCGTGTAAAACAAAAAGCCTCTCGAAGCCCAAGTGACCGTAAAAAATCAAGCCGGATTCATTGGCAAGTTTACGATGAGTGACGGAGCAACGGGCATTTAAGTATTAGCGACTCTTTCAAACTGGCTGCAATCGGCGATCTTTTTTCTCCCTCGTGACGACAGGAGGGAGTCCGTAAAGCGGACTGGAATGATCCGGAGGGTTTTTTTTGCCCGGACAGAATGTGCTTTTTAGTGGCTATGTGTGTTGACAAAGTGGGTGTTCGTTTGCTCGCTCGAACAGCGGAACGGTTTTAGCGGGGATTTGGGGTTGCGTTTTTGGATTTTTCTGGGTTTTATGCGATTTCAGTTCTATGAGTTTAGTACTAATTTATTTTTCTCAATGTTTGTTCGGTCAATAATTTTTTCATTCCTTTTGAATGAAGATCTCCATTAATATCATTGATCTTTTTCATTATGACATGCATTTTTTTTATTCCAAACACTTGGTTAGGGTTTAAAAGACCATAGTAATTTCACTAATAAGGTTTGTATTTGTTTAAAGTTGAGTAATGTAACTTTCAAACACTATTTAGTGGCTAACATTATCACTCTACCGTGAAACAAAATGCTTTGTTTCACTAATTAGCCATTAATTACACTCCTAGAAAGAGTTATTTATACAGAGAAAGAAATGTTTCTCTCATTAGTATTTCACATTGCATATTTCTTCTTGTTAGCTGTTTTTATTAACTGGGAAGGAATATAATAATAACCAATTTAAATTAATGACAACCTGTATAAAATTCAATGTTTTACTGACCAGTCCCAATTTTCACTTTTAAAATAGGATATTCAAATAGGGTTACCTAACGTGGCTATTTCTTTCAGTTTGTGAATTCTAAAAGATGGGTTTAGATTTTCTATGTAACCGTACTAAAATTCCAATGCATAAAATGTAAACACTGGGAAAGATAATTAATCCCGAATAGAATATATTAGTAACATATCATTGGTATCAGTTTCTCGAAGATCTACATGCCAATTGGATTTTTCTCCTAAGGATCCCAGCTATAGGGTTCTAAATATTTCTAAAAGAATCGGTTCCGGAATTGGAATTGAATACCTTGGAATCGATACTAAGGAATCGAACCCTTGAAAGAATCTATTCCAGCAGGAATCGAATCTCAGGAATCATACTTAATTTTCTAATTGATACCGATAATTAACAATGTTGTGCACTAATTAATTAGTGTGTTGATAATTAATTAATATGTTGCTGATTATTAATTAAATAAATAATAATTACTAATTACCTTTGATTTGTGATTGAAACAGCTAAGTTCGATTCTACTTTTTCGATACTGGCTCTAAGGAATCGATTCCAGGTTGGAATCGATTCCAAGAATCGAAAGAGTCAATCCTCTGGAATCGATTCCGGAATCAAATCGAACCATTTTTTAGATCCCTAATCCCAGCATACATTGGCGGTAACAAATCAGTATTATGTCACTTTCAATCAGCACTCTCCAACACTTCCCACACACAATAGATCCTACAAGAAAAGATTCATTCCTACAAGAAAACCAAAAAACCCTTCAAGGAGTGAATAACTCTGTTCCACCATGCATCTTCCATCCCAATCAGCCCCTCAGAAGCCGGCCAGCCCCTCATCCAAGTTCTTCGCAGGCCCTCTCCGAGCAATTGCTCAGCAGCACTCTAATCTGAATATTTATCCCATAAAACCCCGCATAATTCGCCAACAATACGACCCGTTCCGAAGATACCCAACGCATTCCGCCCTAAACCTCACGAACGTATCAGCATTTACAGATAGCCGCACGCTCCCAGTTATAAACTCGGGTAGGATACAGGACGGGGGAACAGTATCAATTGCTAATTAAGTCGGGAAATGCTAATCATGCGGGGGGAACAGGCTTCGGAAAGTAGCCATGCTCTAGGTATTCATACGTCGACATATTTTAGAGTCGATGTTTAATATACGTTCGTCTTTTACGACTGTTCGCGCCGTGTGTTGCTTGGTTTTGGAGCGCGGGTGAAGCTAATTTTGGGGTTTTGTGAATTATTGAGGTTGCTTGTGGATGGACAGATGTGTGAATTATGAAGTGGCATGGGTATGAATTGGATGAGCAGGAATGAATGGAGTCGATTGGAGGATGAATTTTAAATATTTTAAACCCAATATTGGATAGAAAGAAACATTTTTCCAGGTCCACAATTTGTATGTAGTAAATATGCTATGCAGTTATATATATTTAAGGTATCCGCCTACCTTTGAGACCATTTTTTTGAAATACTTGATTTACAATTTTTTTTAATTTTTAGTTTAAATGTACATGAAAACATTTATTAATGCTAAAAAACAAAATTAAGGGGGCTCAGTACCAAAAATATTTTTTTCTCTAATAACAGGATTTTATTATCTTTTAAGATGTTAAATTATGTATTTACTTCATACTAATTCATATTTATCCCAAAAAGCGAGTTCAAAAATTTATTTTTTTTTAAATTACAAAAACCTCACAACAATGCCCAAAATTTCCCTAAATTTAAATTGATACTCCTCCCTCAATATATGTTCTTTTGATTTGATTTTTTGTCTTAACATAGATCAAACATATATAGTCACTTGTAGGCATGGAAATTTAATTATCTATAAAAGTTTCTGAAAAATTAAAAAAACTCTGAAATTAGGCATTTTTTTTCGAAAAATATCCTAAGTTTCCACTTTACTGCTCCGTAAAAAAAATTCTAATAAATATATTATAAAATCCATGCCTGAAGATGTTAAACAGGTGTTACTAATAATGACTACAAAGTTTGAAGTGGTTTGGATGATTAGAAAAAAAAGCCTTGTGATTTTAAACATTAAAAACCTTGTTTTGAGAAAAAGCCGTTTAAAGATAGAAAACTAGGCTTCTTAACACTATCTAGGCTTCATAAATCTAAAAATTTTCACACTTAGAATCCCCGTATCATTATGAAACTTGGTAGGAATAATTCTAAGGGTATTATCTCTATTTTTATTGCAAAATCTCAAATTCGATACTTTGACAAAATTTTGGTACTGAGCCCCCTTAATTATATTATTTTCTAAAATATGGGGTGATTAGTGTAAAATGTAAGTGAATTTTTATAAAACCCTTCTCACACTTGCCCAAAAACTATTCTAAACTAACAAACCCCTATATAAATTTCCTTTGGAGTATCGTGTAACACTTATCTTCAGAATGGACTATTTTCCAAGACATATTTCGAATTGTAATTGTTTTACAGCATAAAATGTAAAGGTAAGTGAAAAATTTCAAAATTTCAACAAACATTTAACAAAAAACATCAATAAAAATAATAAACTTACATATAAATATGTAGTCCATTCGGTTAATAACAGTTATGATTAATATACTGTTAAAATTTGGAGATAATATCTTGGATAGCTTTTGAGTAATCATGTAAATAGTGGATGGTTTTTGTGCAAAATTTAGTTCTGAGAAAATTAGCTTCAAAGTTTATATTTGTGTGTATCTATCCATGTGTTGACTATCTGTTTTAAAAAATGCTGCAATTTCTTTTCTAATTTACTTAGAAGTAAAATAAAAACAATTTTGGAAAGATTAAAGTCTAAACTACTTGAAAATGTAAAAAACAAATTTTCAACGTAGAAGTCGAAAATCGTCATTTTAGGGGTAGGCGGATACCTTAAGCATTTAATCAGCCTTAAAAGGTTTTAAAACATTAAAATAAGGTTTACAGTTTAGGGTGAACTCAAAAAGATGGAAGATACACTTATGTGAAACATAGTAATTACTAAACTTATTCAAATCATTGTTTAAGAAAAGTCTTATTCCATACTGAAAGCTCCCATACCTCATTATACATTCCTTTAGAGTTAATAGTAGATCTTCATCAATTTAAATCAAACGATAGTTTTTAGAGCGTTTGGTATTCTGGATATAATGTACGAAAATAAATTTAAGTTACAAGTATTGTGTTATTATTAAAACAAATGTTGGAATGGGCTTCAAACTAAAATCATCCCAAAAATTGCATTTAAAGTAAAAAAGAAAATTTTAAAACCTTTTTTACCGAAGAAAATGCATTGCTTATATGCTGAAGATCCACAATAACAAATAATAAAGATCATGTTATACAGGATGTTGGCAAACTTAAATTAACATGAATGAAATTTGCATCAAGTTAATATCAAAAGTTCAATCTAGCATTTCTTCTTCCGTGTGGCACCGCACCCCCTCCTAGAACGGAGGTCTTGGATTTCCCCTTTTGTTCTTTTATCTATCGCTACTCCCTGAAGGGGGCTCCTCCGGCCTTTGTAAAACTTTATCCTCAGCCACTACACACACAAAATAAATTTGTTTATTTAATAAAAAAACCTAATTAAAAGCTTGGCTTTTGTTAAAAATGTTCCTATAGCAAAACAAATAGGTGGATGTCTATAAATATGAACAACAAAACAATGGCGTCGCCATTCAAAAGTTTCATATTTTTCCCATCATGAAAACCTCGTTAATCCGTCAGTTCAAACAACAAATCTTCCCATACCCAAAAAAAGCAAATCCAACCCCACCCATCCCACACAAATCAAACCAATCGTCACCATCTACAAATCCTTTCGTTAGCGACCACAGAACTCAAAACTACGGCTCCGGCCACAGTCACTGAAAAATGTCGCGTGGCCCATTAAGATCCTTATCAAGA
This sequence comes from Tetragnatha versicolor, assembly GCA_024610705.1. Classification (NCBI taxonomy): domain Eukaryota; kingdom Metazoa; phylum Arthropoda; class Arachnida; order Araneae; family Tetragnathidae; genus Tetragnatha; species Tetragnatha versicolor. The sequence continues at coordinate 54,278,663 of JANDEH010000009.1, forward strand.
GGAGGGTAGAAAGAAGGGGACTCGAGAAGAGATGTAGTAGACTACTCCTGTAGCAGAGCTGTCGAAGAACTCCTCACTGACAAGCCTGCCGGTTGCTGTCATCTCACCAAAAGTAATCTACTACATCGAGTCCCCTTCTTTTTCCCTCCCCTTGGTAAAGATTTTAGGGTGCATCTAGAGATTTTACCCCGACGATTGTCAAGAGCGAAAGATTTATGAGGAGGGAAACATCTTTTGTTCGCTAATTGACCTCAGCTAACCACACAAAACGGCGAGGCTCCTTCGGGCATTCGGGGGAGATTAGGAGTATTGATAATACCCCCTTCCTTTTGTGTGGTTAGCTGAGGTCAATTAGCGGACAAAAGATGTTCCCCTCCTCATAAATTTTTCGCTCTTGACAATCGTCGGGGTAAAAATCTCTAGATGCACCCTTAATGGGCCGCGCGACGTTTTCCAGTAACTGTGACCGGAGCCTACAGCATTCCACCAGACATCTCATTCAGGACCCTTTTATAAACAGCATCAGTTACTGCGACCGATGAAGTTGCATCGCGGCTATTACCAGCAAGTGCCGACAAGGGGCCACTGCACACAACTTGAAACCCGAGAGTCCCTTGGTGGCGGAGTCCCTTGACGTCTAAATCATCCGGATGATGCAGATCTTGACTTCAGATCTACACAAGGGCGATCTCAGTGCCGCTGCGCGTAAATCTTTCGAGGGAGTCCAGTTCCACTTTTTCGAATGTCTCGATCTGCCTGCGCGTATAAATAGTGCGTACGGCCCAATTAATTACGGATAATTGTCGCGGGGGGTGAGTGATGGTGCGAAGGGGAAGATTGTGTTTCTGGGTGTTACGAGATTATTTTTGTGGTTTGGGAGGAGTTTTCTCCTTGTAAAAAAAGAGTTTGATGTGGGGAGGGCTGCGTGGTTTTCGTCAAGTCGTAATGGGCTTGTCGGTGTCGTTTTTCATTGAACTGAGACGATCTTGATGATGTGATGGATAAAACCCGTTCATTGCATCTCGCTGAGTTTTTATAATTGGTTTGTGTTCTATCATCGGGACTAAAAATAAGTTCCGTTGCTGTTTACGACTAGTAAGTGAGAAACTGAATCGAAATAACGAGATTGGGTGAAAAGGAATCGTTGGATACCTTTAAATTAAGCCTGTTGTGTCTAGGGACTAGAACTTTGTTTTGGGATGGGTTTGGGATAAAAATAGCTTTTTAAATTGATTCTAACAATATGTTCAACTCAGCGTTTTAAATTATTAAAATTTACTGAAATTGTGAAGAAAAAACTGATTAAATAAAAACTTGATTTATTAATTGCGTATCATCTTAATGAATAGGTTAAGACCATATAATCCCTCTAATAATATTTCTAATTGTTATGAAGAAATACACTGATTTGATATCCCTCAATAATACTTCACTGCAAAGATGAATACTAAGAAGTGTCACTCTTTCTTAATAAATTTGCAAAATCCTAATTGGTTTGAATAAAGTTCTCTTAATACTCTAACTATATGTTAGTAAAGTTCCTAAATTACAGAAATTAATTATAATTGAATACACCTAAAATAAAATACCCTTATGTAAAAAATTAAAACGTAAGGGAGACTACAGTACCTACAAACCAAAATTACGTTTTAATTTTTCTAATAAGACAGATAAAATCACATTTCCCTATTGGAAAAATTTTTCTGGTGTTTCATAAACCAGTATCAAATTATACTGGATCCAGTATCATTTATACTGGTTCCAGTTTCATTTATACTGGATCTAGTATAATTTGATACTGGTTTATGAAACACCAGAAAAATTTTTACGATAGGGCTCTATCATTTAAAGACCCCATCCTCACCCTAATTCTAATATCACCTTACTAAATAGGATAAAAAATTTTATTTACTCGAATTTATAAATTGAATTTTTAATAATTTTGATTAACTTGATAAGATTTGTGTCCATAGGTACAAAAACCTGTTCTCCTTACCGGCAGACCCAGATGTACCCTTGAATACGCATAAAATTGAAGATTTACTTGAAAAAAATTATACCATCAACTTTTTCGGTTGCATTTCACATAAATAACAAATTTATTCCTAATTCCCATAACACTGATCCACTTAACCCCTGAATCGATTATTTTGATATTAGAACCGCTCATCCAAAAAAACACCTCTTAAATACCCTAAAGCATCGCCATCCCCTTCAAAAACATTCAAACAAATAAACCACAATCACTCCACATAAATCCAAACATCACTTTGAGATCCTATGGATCAAATTTCCCCGGCAAAGAATCCCCAGCCAGGCACGAAAACCAAAGCAGAGCTCTTCTCTTCTATTGATTAGCCCTTACCCGAATGAATGGCCATAAAAGTGCCAAATGGAAAAGAATGGCTAGTGCAGGACCATGTTACCTTACAAATGGATTGGGATAGCAGTTTTTAATGGGGGCGGATGATTTGCTGGGTAACTAAACAACTATTGAGCTAGTCTGGGATGAATCTTCAGGGAAGTCAAAGAGATAGCCAAGATCTAAGGGACGGTTATTGGACGGTGTAAGTTATTTAGTGTCAAAATCCGCCTCCATTCGTGTATGGCTATTTTTTTCCGTTGTGTATGGATCAGTGTTTGGGGAAGGATTTTCCTTGGGAGAACACCCTCCCCGTGTCTTGGCAAGTCTTAAATAATGTGCGGAGGAGGATAAGGGAGAGTCTTCAAGAGGTAGATAAAACACACCTGGGATTTGTGTTGGTTCTTATAGGGAGGCTGGGTGGAGTTTTATGTGGCTTTTTAAACGCGTGCCTGGAGTGTTCTCTCGAGTAATCTAGGAACTAAGCCAAATTGTGAAAGCAGAAATATTAGTTTGTACCAAAAAGAAGATCCACTGTTATGGAAGAAGTGGGACTATGCCTGTGTGGATTTACGCAATTTAAGATTTATAAAATTTCAAATAAATGGTAGGGTATATAAGTTTTATGTTTGTCTATAGGAGTGTTTTACAATAATTTAAAGTGCTAGAAAAATTTTAACAGACACATTTTCTCAACTCTCAGGTAAAGTAATCCTAGTTATTAAAGCATAATTTTTTTAACTACACGATACTGTAAAATATTTAGTTGGCTTTAAAAGTAGTGAGACATTTAAAAAGAAGGTGGGACAATAGTAACTTAATTATAAAGGAATGAAACTTATTACATTAAAAATATGTATCTTACAAAATATTAGAGCACAATGATAACTATATGACAAGCTTTTGGTCATTTAATACTATTATATTATATTTAAATATTTCTCCTAAAAAAGGACTAGAGAACACACAAGAACAACAGCTAATAAAAAGGAAGAATTTTACGTGCCATTAAAAAGCACACCTACCTCTATTTCAAAAATTAAAAAACCAACTATAGGCTTAAATAATTGTTAATAGTTTTCCTGTTATCCTTAAGTTTTTGCTACTCTTTAAATTTTAGAAAGGTTTAAAGCTTAATTAGTTAAAAATATTTTCCTTTCTTAGAAGGAGAGTTATGTATTAAATAACACAAATAGGGATACGCTTCAAAATTTTAATATTTCACAAACTAGAAAAAATTTCACAATTCAAGTTATTTTATACAAAAGTCCACTGAAAATAGAGTTGAACCTCGGACAAATTGCAATAAAAGGTTTCTCAACGGTTTTCACTTAGGAATGACCTCAATAATAACATACTAAAAATCGGCCAAAATCGGCCGGGGGGAAGTTTAATTTTTTTTTAATTTTTAAAAAATGGCCGAAAAAAAATTTAAAAAAAACCCAAAACAATAATATAGACATGTGATACATGTTTATAGGTTATTTTTGAGTTTTAAAACCGAATATTGCCTTTAGTTTTGAAAAAAAATTGAAATTTCAATTTTTAAAATTAATTTGAAAAATGAACTATATGAAAAAATTAAAACCCCCCTAAAAACCTAACCAAATTATCAAAAGAGATAAATCAAACTGTTTTCATTTAGAAATGACCTAAATATTAACATACTAAAAGTAAAAAATTTTACTAGTTAAAGAAGTTAAATTTTTTTTTAAATTTCAACTTTTTTTTGCGAAAAATGCATTTTTTTGTCAAATTCGTGCCAAAAACTTTTGAGGCTTTTGAAAAGGTCATTTTTCAGTGGATATTGTCCACAGATAGTTATATAATGGAAAACCGGTGGAATTGACCCTCAATGAATTAGTTAATTATTTTAAATTCTGATGTAAATATGCCAAAGTATTACGTTTTTTCACTTTTTACTACATTTTACCAATTTCAAAATTTTAAATAAAATAATTAACTAATTCATTGAGGGTCAACTCCACCGGTTTTCCATTATATAACTATCTGTGGACAATATCCACCGAAAAATGACCTTTTCAAAAGCCTCAAAAGTTTGGGGCACTAATTTGAAAAAAAAATGCATTTTTCGCAAAAAAAAGTTGAAATTTTAAAAAAAATTTAACTTCTTTATCTCGTAAAATTTTTTACTTTTAGTATGTTAATATTTAGGTCATTTCTAAATGAAAACCGTTTGATTTATCTCTTTTGATGATTTGTTTAGGTTTTTAGGGGGGTTTTAATTTTTTCATATAGTTCATTTTTCAAATTAATTTTAAAAATTGAAATTTCAATTTTTTTTCAAAACTAAAGGCAATATTCGGTTTTAAAACTCAAAAATAACCTATAAACATGTATCACATGTCTATATTATTGTTTTGGTTTTTTTTAAATTTTTTTCGCCCATTTTTTAAAAATTTTTAAAAAAATTAAACTTCCCCCCGTCCGATTTTGGCCGATTTTTAGTATGTTATTATTGAGGTCATTCCTAAGTGAAAACCGTTGAGAAACCTTTTATTGCAATTTGTCCGAGGTTCGGCCCTTTTTTTCGCTATTTTCAGTGGACTATTATTAATACCTCTCGTCGAATTCCCAATATAATGTTATGTTACGGGCAATGTGATAAATAGAGCATTAATAATAATGGCCCGAAGTGGAGGAGGGCAATGTGATAAATTCAATGGTATTTATCAATGAAATTTATCGATTTGCCCACCTCCACTCTGGGCATTATTAATAATGCCCAATTAATCACTTTGCCCGTAAAAAATGTATTTTTATAAATAAACAGAAGATCCAATGTATTAGATAATGATTTAGTTTAATCAAACTCGGTAAGAAAACAAAGTATAAGCTTTCTTCTCCTTAAGCAACAAAGCGTATACGCATTATTATCTACTCAACGTAATTACCACAGTACTATATTTCCAATATAATAGCGTATTAGAAGAGGAATGCGTATGAATAGAACTGCCAAGCATGTCCTAATGCATGGATACCCCCATCGAACAACCTATCCAAAAGCAAAACACGAAGAATTAAGTTCCCCTCCGAAAAAGTCGAAGCACATGCATAATAAGCCGAGCATGCATAATAGCCGGCGGAAACTCATTTCAGAGGGGCAGCAGAGATTTGAACCATTTCTTATTTTGTGCATTCGCCTTTTAAGTCGGCTGCGGTGTACGTATTAAGGATCCGTACAGCTTAACCATCCACCACTCGTGTATCTATAAAACCCCAATTTTCGTAAACTTGAGCCTTCGAGTAGAGACTTTGAAAAAGGGGTTAAAGCGGGGACCTTAGATATCTTTCAAACGAGACATTTTATCTAGGAGGGTAACTTACTGAAGCAATTATTTTAATCCCCGAGATAAGGCTGGGGGTATGTTTATATCATGGTCATTGCTTTACCCACTTCTCGACTTAAGGGGGAGCAATATTGATTTTATGATCTTCTAAATACATCGTTAGATTTAGACACTGATAATAGAAAAGGAAAAGAGATCGCTGCAGCATTTTCCGATAAAAATTATCTGATTTGAAGAGAGGCTCTTGAGAACACATTACATTTATGTCCGTTCGCATGCACGAGTTTTATGCTAGTTATAGTATAATGTGCTCCATTCAAAACTCTTCACTTGGGACGTTTTGGAGGCCTGTTAAAGTACATGAAAAGTCTGGAGATTGGGGCTGCATTTATAGGTACCGATTAAAGGACTGGGATTTTTTTCTCGACTGGGGCAGCTCCAGGCTAGAGATGATTCAGACGTTTATCCTAAGGGAACTTCTAAAGCAAGTAAATATCGCCATTTCAAAAGGGGGTAAGGATATCAATCAGACTTGAGAGCTGTTTGTCTGTCAAATTTGTTGCATCGGCCTGTGAAATGCAAAATAATGCTCCTGTGTTTTGGTAAAGAAAATAAGAAAACTGACCCGCTGCATTTTATTTGTGATAACAAGGTTGGATGCATTTGAGTACTGTGTCTTTATGGAATTTAATGATAACGTTTTCAGGCGTAATTTAAGGAATTTTAGAGGGCAAATATTAATTTCCCCTCTATTAGTCGTTTAAATTTCGGGCTGAGTAAACAGCTACTAAGATGATATAGTTTATGGATCGTTTTCACAGTAAATTTGCATATAATATAATGCTTTTACCTTTATTACCTTTTCAAATTATTTATTGATACTTTGGACTAAAATGAATTGAATTATAATTACTAAATATTTTTAAAAAATAAAATCTTACCTACACATCCTTTTGAAACAATACTTCTTCAAAAGTTAAAAAAAATAAAACCTTTTAATAAATAAAAAGGAGAGAAAAAACTTACAAACTTCATTTAAATTACAAATCTAATTCGAAAACTTAAATCTCTTAAATAACTAAATGTATAAACAGTTCGTTTTATTGCTTCAAGATGCAAAAACAGTGATGACAATAAAATTAGATGCGATAATTTGTGTCTTTAATTAGTCATAATTAAATATGAACATATTAAAATATTAATATCAATAATCACAATAATAATACAGTTTGATTTTGTTTTAATAATTTTCAAAACAATCTTCTAAAAATAGGTGTATTTATTCAGAAATTAGCATTAACAATATAAAAAATGTAGGCAATATATTTTAAACGTAAAACTAATATTTTGATTGAAATATTGTGCTGAAGTTTTTACCCTATAAGCTTTGCAACAACAAGGATTTTGGTCTAGAGTTATGCCACTTTAGCAGTCCACCAAACGAAAGCATCTATCAAATGCTGAACAAGTTTGATCCAAGTCGGTGAATCTACTTAAGAAGCCGCCATTTTCTAGCATCGGACAAGCGATAAAGGCAAGCCCTTTTGCAGGCAGCTTATGAGTGAAATCCAGCATGTCCGCCAAAGAAAACCCAGAGACAGAAAGAGTTAAAAGTCGACAGGGACATTTGAGCGTTTGATTTTTCCATCAAACTTCTTCAAAGCCTTTCTGCATTGATTATTGATATCCTATAAACGCGGGATTTGATAGCTGGCGTTTTGCGCCCGATAGGAGCAGCCTCGCTGAAAAAGAGCCATTTCTCAATACCCGCGACTTCAGAGCAAAATGTTTATCAGATCTGGTTCTTGTTCCAAATCTTCCGTCTCAGTTGCAGTAGCTTTCGGTCGGCTATTCAAAGGGCCGTGCAGAAAAGAGCGATATATAAAATTTATTATTTCCCCTTCGACTTTGATACGTTCATGGTTTTCAAAGGATTTTACAACTGCTCTTAATATCTCGGCCTCCGATGACGGAATAAAAAATGGAACCACGCTGATCGAATGCTAAAAGGAAGCATCTCCTCTCTTCTTTCTGGATTCTCTCTTTTTTCCCTCGCGTGGACTTGAAAATAAAACCAACTGTGAAGGAACAGTAAAATGGAGCTTCGGGGGAAAGAAGGATGGACAAAATAAAGCTCCTTTTATGAGTTGATTGCGTGTGTCTAGACAGCCACTCAGCATTTTTACTTTCGGCACACAGTTTTGTGAACGAACTGTTAATACGAGATCAAAATTGTCCATTAGTATCCTACCTCTTTCCCTTTTATAATCGGTGAGGTATTGTCGATGAAACAGAATAAACAACATTAATAATGTACAGCATTATAAGCGGTAATTTGAATTGGAAAGTATCAAAATTATCAACGCGGGTTAGGTTTGAAAACTGAATGTACCGCTTATTTCAGACACGTGTCACACAAACAATAAATTTCTTGTTTCGAGAAAAAAGATTAAAGCTGTTTAAAACTCACTACATTTTTATGAAGGTGCTCAGTAATATTTTTAAAAAATAGTCCTTATTTGTATATTTTACAAACAAAAAATATTTTTTAGCTTTTTTCTTCTTTGCAAGAAAAATTGAAATTTTAAACTTGACAGGTTATTGTAATTAACAGAGGGTTCAAGTCCATCTGAATAGCTTAACTAATATTGTAATAAAAGTGGGAATAATAATCAATAGATTAACTTTTACTTATTAAAATCTAACCTATAAATTTATTTTGTAGTTCTTATTTTTCCTATTTACGTTAGTGAAGAGATAAATACTCGTTTTCATAAAATAATTCAACTGTACACTCACAAATAGTTCCCTGTCAATTTCAAAATTTTAGTTTAGAAAGCTTCATTATCAATTAGATATTGTTTAGTAGATTTATGTGAAGTAGAACGTTTTTTGTTTTTCAGGTTTTCAAAATCAGTTGCTGACCTGGGTTAGAGATTTGATAAACCATTTTAGTAACAAAACAAATAAATATTTTGTATAATCCATCATGCTCTCTACCATTAGTCATTTTGTAATACTACTATAAAATAATCTTAAGGGGTCATCCATAAATTACGTGAGGTCAAAAAGGGGGGGGAGGGGTTTGGAAAAATCTCACCAAATCTCACCAAGGGGGGAGGGGGGTCGATTAAAATCTCACGTCAACTTTTTAAGTTAGAAATTATACGATTTTCTTTTTTTAAGTATGAGAAAGGATAAGAAACTGAAAATTATTTTTAAAAAGCTGTAGGTAAATCTCACTTGGGGGAGGGGGGGTCCAGCAAAATCTCACTAAACCTCACCAAGGGGGGAGGGGGGTCCAGATTTTGGAAAAAACGCCTCACCTTATTTATGGATGTCCCCTAAGTAGTATCCAAATGTTAAATTCAAAATTCTATAAATTAAGAATTAAATTATACTATATTAATGAATATTTTATCATATGAATTAAGAATCCTTAAGTATCTAGTATTATAAGCACACAGTTGTGACCCTAAGTAGTATAAACTACTAAAGTAACATTTAAAGCCCATATGATCCAATAATTGAAATTTACTCATCCAGCTTACCTAATTAGCATTATTTCTATTCCCTCTTAAAGAAAGCAAGTTTATTATTCATATCTGCAATGTTCCCGATATAGCTCTAGCTCATCTTTTGAAAGGAAACACCAGTTAACTGGAAAAGCAGTGCGGCCATTCAACGCTAAGTAGTTCACAATTAAACGAAAGTAAATCTCGACATACAAACAGGTTGCGAAATTCAAATTCGAAACGGTATCGGGAAAAATTGAAGCACGCTCTCCAATCATAAATCAAACAACAGACTAGCGCTTAATAATCCCCTCCTTTAAGGGCGAGTTAAAACTAATCCTGGAAGTCATTGATTTCCGTTTCTCGTATCAAAACTCCTCGCCGTGCCCCGGTTAAAAATTCATTCAAAACTAAGCTTGACTTAATTGTGGGCGAAATTCTAAATTATGCGTTGTAAGGAAATAAAGTACTAAATCTGCCTCCCAACTCGAGAGCTGGCATTATGCGAGACACAAAGAATGTATTGAAAATTTGAGTTTAAACGATGATGATAGACAATGAGCTTGTTAATGGGCTACAAACAGATGTTAAACGTCTCCTCCTCGTGGTGAAATTACAGTGTTTAAGGAAACACTGGCGTAAAGTGTTATTGATTGAATGAAAACTAGCAGAAAAGAGCGAGCAGTTTTCTCGCTAAAGTTGTAGTGACTGACCAGAAAATTGTGTTAACCTGGTAGCTAATTTTAACGCTGCAAGTTATGGAATACGATTTCCGATAACCGAAGGGTTATGAATTTTACTGATTAAAGTATGGAGATTTATTCAAGCATGTAAGGTTTTAATTAAGAAGCACATTTACTTTTGGTTCACATTTTTAGTTGGTTGACTGTAAATTCTTTAACGGGTCAATTTTATATTTTACCTTATGATATAAAATACCATGTAAAATAAAGGGGATAAGGAGAAGAAGATTGATATATTTCTGATAAAAACGCAACATAAGGTTAAAGTTTTTAAAAAATATATTATTTTGTTGCTTTTTTAATTATTATTTTATGGGATTATTAAGTTTACAGACCATCCAAAATTACAATGAGCATTACTAAGTAGTGGTGTGAAAGAAATTATACAAAATGTTAAAAGGGGTAATTTCATTAAGTTTTAAAGAATTAACTAATGACCTCCACTTGTGTAAGCCAGGCATATAGGCTATTGCCTTATAGATTTGACATAAATGATTTCTAACATACCAGATCTAAATCCAATGTAATGATCAAAAAATGCATAACTCGAAAAAATCTTTTCATTCATTACCATAACTGATGTTTTTAAAAACATTCATATGTCACTCGTATTAGCTGCTGACTTTGTGAAGTTATCTTTAGTAACAATTTAATAAACATACTCGTCATGATATAACGCGGGGCATGTAGAACATAACGCAAGCTAACCTCATCCGAGTTACTGCCCCATGCATTTTAATGAAATTAAGTTTAACTACCTATGTGAATCTTTAACAAGCTGATGACAGAGGAGGAGAGGTGGTGTAGTTACGAATAAGTTTAACTGTTCTAGTCACTTGTAGTGAAATATTTACATGTAAACTTGATGGGCTTTAAATTAATAAGCAAAGCTGTAAAGACGGTATCAGAAGGAAACGCGAAGTCCTTATTCTCGTAAAACAGCACAAGTTAATTAAAAAGTATTCAGCACAACTTTATCATGCTTGTTGTTTAAATAATTATAAATGGATATAAAAAATTTTACAGTTCAACTAAGTCATTTTGTTTTTTCTTTTTAAGCATTGACAATTAACTTAAACCAGTTAAGATTAATTACTTTTTAGATTTAAACTCCCTGTAAAATCATTTATATTAAAAGATAAAATGCACTAAACTTAAAAAAAATTTTCACTATGTAATAACCTATGTGGGATAAAAGGTTTTGCAATCTGTCTGTGATTCACTAAATTATAGGTTGTTATTATTAATTTACTTACTTTAAAAATTTAATTTACTTATTTTTAAGCTTTATATTATTTGTCATAATTATTTAATGTGCTTGCGTAAAGAAGATGGTTTTAAATCTGAAATGTAATAATTTTGTAGATCTTAAGGCTATGGTACACACCAAAAACTAAAACTAAAACTTTTTTGTAATTCTTAACCTACATTCTTAAAATTTTCAGTGTTTTTTTATCAAATCAATCAAAGTCTGCCCGGGCCTAGTGGCCCATCAGGCGGTGCCCATCTCCGTTTCTGTAGCCTTTGGGCCTGGGGTGCTAATTACTAGCGTGTGTCCAGGCCGAGTGGAAACTTGGTTAGTTTTTTTTATTTAAATTTTAAACAAAAATTAACTAAATTTCAAAATGTTCCATGCGGCTTCAGTTTAACCTGACAATTTCAAAACTTCCCTAAAATATCCTTCTTTAGTGTAAAATTAGATTCTTGTAAAAATCAGTTGTGTGAAAAAAATATCCGTCAAAATAAATGAAATTTTTACAATTCTTACAATATTTTCAACAAAAAAAGTGCGTAAATGGCCATACTTTTTAAAATATATTTTATGTCATTCCCAATTATACAAGAACTTATAAACCATTAACTATTTATATCAAATCAAGTAAAATTTTGAAAAATTTTTGAAAACTAAGCCGCATGGAACATTTTGAAATTTAGTTAATTTTTTCTTTAAATTTAAATTTAAAAAAACTAACCAATATTTTTATTTGAAAATTTGTGAGTGGTGTTTGATCATGTTTATAAACAAACTCTGAAAATTTTAAGAGTGTAGGTTAAGAATTACAAAAAATTTAGTTTTAGTTTTTGGTGTGTACCATAGCCTTAAACATCTAACCACTTATCTCAAGTAAAAAACATTGTTACATTAGATTGGTAAATCGTAACGTTACGAATAGAATATGTAACAGTTTTCAAATTATGCGAAAACTATGTAGGTTGGACCATTTGTAAAATTTATTTTGACGAGATTTTCCTTTAACTTTTACAGGATACCATAACGATTCATTGCAATCAAATATGGAAAATCCTGTAACTTTTATTAGAATAAACAAAAATACACAATAAATGTTGTTTGAAGAGTCTTATTATTGTTGAAAGGTGACGATAAGGTTTAAGGGGATTTAATGTATAAAACCCTGCAGAGAATGTTTCTTTCATTACTTGGCTGTATAAAAAAACTTATGTACCTCTGTTTTTTCAAATAAGATACACAAAAAACTTTCTTTTCACTTAATTTCACACATTGTTGAGTCCCTGAATCCTGTTTTGTATTTCATCATAGACACTACCAAAAAAACTTTCTTTTATTCCCTAGGTTAAATAGGTCTTTAAAATATCCCCTCAATAATTTAATTCATTTCCTAAATTGCATACTTTGATCAAATAAGAGAGAAAAAATTAAATCCTTTAAAATTCCGTGATAATGAATTTGTGTACAAATTAGAAACGTTTGGTATTGTTTATCTACATTTCCCCAGAAAAAACAAAGACTTTACCATTCGAGATGGTGTAATAGATTTCCGATTAAACCCGAAAATAAATCACTTTAATACTCCCTTCAAAACACGTGTATTGACATAAGTTAGTTGACAAATGCTAAATCTTTTTTGAAGGAACAATCCCGTCTGAATAAATATTCCGGAGGAAAATATCGATTAAGAAAATGGAGTCGAAAGGAATCGGACAATACTAAACAATAATCCCAGTGAAGAGAATCCTGAATAATATGCTCTTTTAAATGTAAAGTGTATGGTAAACATCCCCAATGATAAATTATTCATTTGAAAAATACCGCATTGAATATAAATTGAATGATATAAAAAGAATCATTATGTGACTGATAACATAGTCTTTCAAACTCACAGATTAAAGCCACTCTCCTTTTTGCTTGCTGTTTTCTAATAAGAATGAAATAAAGCCCAATCTAAATACGATAATATCGTATGATTCATCGTTGAGTAAACAATAAGTCATTAGAAAACTGCACTCTACCCCCCTTTACCCATAATTCGAAAAAATACTATTTATCTATCGCGTTATGTTTTCATCTTTTGAAATACATTTTCTTGGAACCGTTGTTTTCTCCATTTATATATAAATGCTTCGTCACTTATTATGCATATTCCGTTGCACGTATTATTTTGAAAAACAGGATTAGTGGGAGAAAAATATTTGTGTTTTCGTAAAAGGGCGCCTCATTATTGTAAATAAAACCCTATTTCAGATCTCTAAACGCATATTTATTTGTCGGCTAATTTGAAATTTATTCCTGCGACGAAATAATGTTGTATTGTAATCTTAAAAGTAGGTAATTATGCTTATAATGATCTATTGAAAGTACTTATGTGAATGACAATAAACTGTTTTTAAAAACAATTTTTGTAACATAAATCTCAATCATATTTTGTAAAAAAAACGTATTTTTGGGGGGAATGCTATTTTTATTTATGTTTTAACCTCTAAAAATTCTAATTAATTTACGAAAATAATATCTGAATTATAAAAATTTAATATCTGAAATTCTGTTCTTCTGTGAATAAAATATTATTAAAGATCTTAGTTTGAAGATTACTGTGAAAATGTGATAGGAATTTAACACGAAACCCAAAATCTTTTCTCTTGTCATAAAGACCAATATGCGTAGCATTATCTATAATTTTGATATCCAAATCCAGATAGTTAGCATTATGCATGACAGAATTAGTCTTTTTTAAAATTAACTCTTTAGGATAAATATCAAAAATAAAATCAAAATTTTCAATATTATATAAAATGTCCTCTTGGTCTTCTCTGGCTTTAATCATTCAATTCTGATTTTTATATGATCCTCAAGGCATAGACCTACAATATCTTAAAGAGTAAACCTTCTCAAGAGTGGGACCCTGATACTTATCAGGTTTTTAAGAAGCTACAGTTAAAAATAGAATTGAAATTAAATACTAATAAATAATTTACTCCTCGAAACTCACTAATTGCTGTTTTGATACCTGTTTTGAATTTACGTACACTCGTTTATTTAGATTTTAAATATTTTATCATTTCTTAAGTAATTAATCATTACATACAGATTATTTCGGTTCTTACACATTCTTTTCCAAAATAATAAAAGCTAATTTCTTTTCTTCATTACATCTTCTTTTTATTTGAATGAAGCTCTCGATTCTATTGGTTTTCATCTAAAAATCTGATTACGTTTTACTTTTTTCCAGTCAGCATCAGCAATTGTCTTTGTCAATATTGATTAACCCTTTCAACTATTCCAGGTTCCTTTTTTACATTTTGACCGTTTCACTTTTAGATTCCACAACAGTTTTTTAACTTTTCTTCCATCTCTTTCTTTTCTCTTTTTTTGTCACTTCGGCTTGCGATTACTTTTCCGATTTATTTTTTACGGGTTAAGAACACTTGTTACCAAAAACATATAATAAATCTAAATTGTTTTGCATCTTAAGTACAATTTTCTGATGCTTAGTCTTTTAATTTCAGTCAGTAAAAAACCCATGTTAAAACATTTTAATAGCTCTTAGAAATGATTAAAGTCATATTTTATTTATTACAAGTATGAGTTAACATTATCCTCTTTAAATATAAGAAAAGTTTGGTCACGTTTCAAAACAAGTTTTGATATTTCAGTACTACTTTTTAATAGAGAGCCTGTAATAGAGAGAGGCGACAACTCAGTATAGCGCGCGCAGATCGGTAAACAGGTTTTCTGTTCGCCACAGGTTTCCCTCCATAGGATTAGCGTGGGGCGGCATGATACAGTTTGGACAGAATTTGGACAGAATTGGATGCGCAGAGACGCTTTTAAGCGAGTTGTCGTCCCTCTCTCGTATACAGGCTCTCTACTTTTTACTACCTAAAGACTTCAAAGTTAAATTAATATATCACCGTTATAAATAAACAATTAGTTTAAAAAATTTAGGTAATTGAATAATAAATAAAAAGCTCAATTTTGTTCACTAAGGGATGTTAGCTTTTGCAAGGAAAGCAATTAAATTTCAAAACTAAGAATCATACAGATGAATTCTATATAATCTTATTAACTACATTATTCTTTCCCAAAACTTCAAATACTAATTCATTTTTTTCAACCTATCCCTCATGTTTACGTTAAACATATTGCATGGCTATTTCTCTACATGCACATAAGTTAACGAATGGCTAAAAATTAACCATCTAGCAGAAGCCTTTCTTTTAAATTCTAAGTCAAATAAGGGATGTTGTTTAGTCAATATGAAAGAAAATTCTTTCGTGTGATCACACCATTCGTCATCTCTGAAGAATCAGCAAAAAAGCGTCAATTACCTCCACAAATCCTTCAAGTTGTGATTCATGGGAGAGATCTTCGAATGATAATGGTCTTTAAAATTAGCAATTAAACGGCGCGTTTTTCGAAGCCCCGCTAATGGAGTCTTATGTGCTTAGCAAAGTACTCCAACAATCCCGATAAACGTAACAGTGTGTTTAAAGTGGATAAAATTTTTGAAAAACGCCTCCTCAAGAAATCGGTAAACACACTCGGGGAGAGCTCAAACACAGCACCAGAGCGGTCAGGGCGAAAATCAATTACTGCGAATCTTCAATGAAAAAATCATTTATCCCCTCTCGCGAGGAAAATTATCTATAACACGTGCCAAGGTTAATTACGCCATCCATATTTTTCCCGCCCTCGTATCTAATTACCGGATTGGTTAATGGTGGGAAACACGCCTGGTTAAAAATTGCACTCAAAATGCATAATTGAGAGCTTTTTATGCGGGCCTAAGTGCGTTTCAAAATCGGTAATTGTATCAATCCGCAAATTAAAACGGATGTCAAAAAAGACCTGCCACGCC
The DNA here is from genome assembly GCA_024610705.1 of Tetragnatha versicolor. Lineage (NCBI taxonomy): Eukaryota > Metazoa > Arthropoda > Arachnida > Araneae > Tetragnathidae > Tetragnatha > Tetragnatha versicolor. Next base: position 54,294,710 of record JANDEH010000009.1, read on the forward strand.
GATTCGGATTGGATAAAAACGCATCGATTCCTATCTGGGAAATATGTCCCGCCTTTTTTAACGATCAGTAATTAGTCCCGCGAACTACTTTTAATTAGCGAGTTGTTTACACCTGTTTCCGCGCGCAAAAACCTAAGAGGCGTCCCTGAAGCCAATTTTTGCGCTGCCAGATTTATTAATGTGCCCATCAGCGTTTTTCGGAAAGATTTCTCACATTTCATTTAAATTTTATAAGTTAACGCTTCGTAATTAAGGGCGGCGAGTCAGCTTCTTTCGGTCAGAAAAAGTGCAGCGAACAATAAAATTCGGTCGGAAGTAATGGTTCACCCATTCGGGATCTCTTACAAATCGGAGAGTGGTGAGGGAATTTCATCTTCACTTCACTCATTCGCTTCTTGGATAATTAGGCGCGGAATTTTTATAATCCTAATCGCATTTTTCTTCATTTCCTTTTAATGAGGGAAATTCCCAAGTTCATTAAAAATGGCAATTAGGGATCCCGAGATTTATCAAAACACAATGGAAAGAACCGACCATTTTAGAAGAGACGATGGATCAAAATTCCTTTCAAAGAGTTGAAAATTCTTTCATTACGATTGCAAATGTTTTATCCTTAAAAATGTTTTGGATTTTTCATCAAACAGCTTAGCACAGTTTACCTGTTAATGACCAAATTGTCCGTGGTATCTTATTGTTATTTTTCATCATTATGGACTTTACAATCGGTGTAATCTGAAAAATAACGCCATAGCAAGGCGTAGGTAGTTAAGGGTACTTGCGCTTTTGACTAAGATATGTTCGATTAACTATATTTCTATGTAAATACTATATTAGTTTCAATGTAATCCTTGACACTCTCTCTTTAGACCATTATTAAGAGATAGCAATGTCATGAACGAGGTAAGTGACCACAAGAAAGTGTAGGGAAGATTAGTGCTACCCAGGGCCGCCTTTTTTAACCCCCAAAATTAAACCAAAAACGCATTAAATTACACACATCAGAAGACTAATTATCTTTTTGGTTGTTAAAAATATATCAACAAAGATATTAATCGAAACAGAAGGGTTTTTTAATCTGGAATCTTACCTAGGGTCACTGCATAAAAGTTTAAAATTGCTATACAATTAATAGCTGTTGATAAGTTATTGTTTTGGGGAAAAAAGATAGAAGTACTTATTGCAGTACAGCATAACTTTTTTTTCTAAACAAAATTTTATTTTTTTATTAATTTTATTATTGTTATTATTTAATTCATAATTACTAAAACATAAAAATTCAAACAAAAAATTTTGAGTCCAAATATTTTGAATCAAGCTAGAGTTCCTTCTTCCACTCCCTCCTTCAATTAAGGATTATTTTAGCCTAAGATATCCTTTTTCCCCTTGCGTTTTGAAATTCCATATTTATATAGAAAAGTCATACTCTAAATAGTTCACTTTTGCTCCCCAACATTGAATCATTTCTCAACAACATAATGTACGTTCCATTTCGTTCCATTTGTAACTCTTTTTTTAATCCCAAAAATGCCTTATACTTCCTGCCGCCATTTCAGTAATACTGAATTTCAAAATAAAAATTACGTTAGCCTCTTCTCAGGTATCAAGCGTAAGTAATACTTTGAGTACCTGATCGTGCAAAAAAAGCGCACTGTATTTAGCATTGTTGGTAGTGATTGGCATATGACTCAGGTCAAAGTTACAATAAAAATAGGAAAACTTGTAGTGTTTCTCTTAAAGATCCACAAAGGGTAGATAAAAACACGTATATTAGATAATTTAATTCGTTAGAAAAAGGTTTCATTAGTAGAAAGTTTAAAGGAAGAGACGCTTCTATACGCACGCTTAGCGATTGGAATTGAAACCGTTACAAAGGTTAAAAAATTCTCATTTTTCAGCTAGGTTATAATATACATTTTATTTCCTTCGCGTCCCAAAGCTTCACTCATTTTTCAAGCAAAATACTCACAAAACAGCTATTTTAACTCGCCCCAAAACATTTAATGGAGGGATACGGCATCAGTCTTTTACAAAATAATCCAAAATAAAACATTTCTATTTATGAAACAACATTGAGAGAAACTCTTCTATTCATCTAGGAATTTAAAGCGACTCTTCGAAATCACGGAAATAAAGAGCTTGAAATCCAAAACAAAACGCTACTTTATTCCCAAATTTGAACGCGGCTATCTTTAAAACCCTCAACTGTTTAGAAAGCATAACTCCGTATGTGGGGAAGTCTATTTCTCTCAAGAGGTTTTACACTGAAACTAAATACCGCGTGTTTGTTCGTTATAAAAATAATTAAGCAACTTCTTTAGTTCTCGTGAAACATTTCTGTCATCACTCACAAACAATTTTTCTCTTCACATTGTTTGGAACAAAACAAAATTTTTAGCGACCTGATTTCTGCTCCCTGATGTTTGAGTTATGCACAGAATGCACTTGAGGAAGACACTTCGGAAACTTTCGGGCGCATGATACGTGAAATAATAGGTCAGGGAACAAAGGATTTGCTATACGAGAGTTACTTAAAAGTTTAAGTCAAAAAGAGCCTGGGGAGATTTCATTCGTACCTCAGCTCTACTTTTGAGAGCATTTGGTCTGGAAAGAATAATTTCTTGATTTTTAAAACAGGACTAAATAAGCTTCATTTAAAAAAATTGAATACAAACTCAAAAATCTTTAGATTAGTATTGTATAATCAAACAATAACTAAGATTTTTGATCTATCAAAGCATAGGCGCTTTGGTCTACTCTAACCCTACACTTAACAGTTTAACACCTACGTTTTATTACTTACAATTTCACATTCATCTAAATAGATAATTTTTAATAATTGATACAAAAAATTGATTAAAAAATTCAATTTTGAAAGCAATGAATAATTATTAATAAAAATATTTTTTTATCCAACAATAGATTTTAGCTCATGTTCCCCATGTTTAGGAAGAAATAAAAAATAATAGAATCTCGGGATGTGAAAAATGATACTAATTATCAAGTTGTTAAAATAAAGTTATCAATACGTACTCTTATTTGTTTCCAAACTATCCATACCCACTACTGACAGCATAAGCTATGAATCTATTCAGCCGAAGAAAGCAATTACTACATGCCCAAAGGCATTTTTCATTTCAGATATTTTGCTAATTTAGCATTACTTCACTGTAAAAAGCTCGCATAAAATAGCTACAAACCCGATTTAATACATTTTTCGATACAGCGTCACTATCACAAAAAATATCCTTAACTATCATATCTTGTCCTTTTGTGTCCACCCCACAGCATTAATTATCTTTAGAAGTCACAAAACACCGCTCTACAGGACACTGTTGAAATATTAATACTCCGTTTCAGAGATTAATGACTAATTTCATACTTTTTTACGCTTTTCTTCAGCGCAAGATTTATCATTAACGATCCACATTATACGTGTATGTCAAGAACGAAACGTACACTTATAGAGGTGGATTTCATGGTAAAAATTACCGAGTGTTTAAAAAGCAAGGGGACGTTAAAAAGTGTCGTTTAATATACGACGGAGCACAATGCCTTTCCGATATTTAATAGCCCATTTCTGGGAGGATAAAACATTTTTATTCATTTATGGAAACAGTATCCCATGTTTTTGTCTTTTTATTTTTGACATTCCATTTACTACATTATTTGCTTAATTACCAATCTCTTGGTTATGAGCTCCTTTGAATACTTTTTACTCGGAATTTCTATTTAATGTCATTTTTTCTTGAATCTTTCAAAACTTCTTAGAATAAATTATTTTATGTCGAGGGTATTATTTATTAAAATATTAATTTTGATGTATCCTTAATCAAATTTTTTTATCCTTAAACTATATACACAGTTTCTTAAAAACATCCTTTCTGAAACAAATTGTTTTTATATATTTAACGTATATTAAAAAAAGACGTGTATCTTCGTCAAATGATACAAACCAAACATAAAATACTTTGACTCACGGTACTACACAAAATGTGACAAAAAACACACTAATTAATTTTTGTACGTTTTTGTGAGTTTTAAGCTCATTTTCCTATAAATGTAAAAATTTTAATATTTTCTCAACGTTTTTAGAAGGACTGCATAAAATTTAATGGTTATGATTTTAAAAAAGGTTTACTAAGGTAAGAAACATTTTGGTGAAGAGTGGGATATTTCACAAACAAAAATCACTTTACGAGCCAAAACACCTATTCAACCCGAGAAAATGTGTTAGCAGATTGTAAATCTATAAAAATGTGCTGAATTCAATAAATAATTAAGTAATAACGGATTAATTTCCTCTCTTACACCAGGACCCAAATTAGAAAATTTTCTGTAAAAGGCACAATATCCAAGAAGGAACCCCCCATGCTATAGTAATTAATAAATACAAATTTATAACAAACCATAATTGCAGCTTCATATTAGCCTCGTGACTTTTTCAAAGATGTCCCCTGATGTGTCAAAATTCCTTAAAATTATTTTCAGTTTATATTTTGTCAGAAAAAGTGTTGGAATCGCATTCCAAAAAATATAAAGTTACTTTTACACTTAAATTTTTAGATGATTTGATTTTTGGAGCCCTTACATTATGCAGGCACTAGGGCGGGCCTCACTGGCCTTATTCTAAGCAGGGCCTGCTCATTTCTTCTGACGACCTTGATTTTATCAATATAACTATACTCTGTTCATTTTGAACTGGTGCCTGAAAATATGTCTTTCCCCCACCACCGATCGGTAACCATAGCAACTATCCTCGTCAAAGTGACGAAGAAGGCTTACTATTGGCTGCGCGAAGAGCGTAACTATGGTTACGCTTCTAGCACGATTTCTCAAGCGCCAATTCTAAATGAACAGAGTATAACAGGATGGGAGCCAAAAAGAAAACTATGTCCTTTTTATGCGAAAAAAATGCTGATCCTAGACGTATTTAATCATTCGAATGTTAAAAATTAGAAATTACTACCACCATTAGAAAGAATCACCTACTATTGTACATCAACGTCGAACAGCTTAGAAACCATCAGTCGCAGTAGGACATTTGTATAAAGAACATCCAGATATATACCCAAGCATAAAATGATTAAACCTATCTCGTCACAGTCTCAGCACACACCGCCTTTGATCCACACGACAACACACAGAAAAAACCTTCCGAAATAATTCCCTTAACTGGCATCTGTGCCAGCGTGCCAGCCATCCCATTTTTTCTCTCTCCTCCCCCGGGTTCCGTCATTGTCAGAGCCCCTCGGATACGAATTTAATGGTTCTTTTTCAACTTGTTAAGTGATAGAAGAAGAAAAAAGAGCGAAAATAAAACGCAAAGGCGGCAACGGAGAAGATTCCCCAAACCACGGGCGGCGGAAGGTGAGCTTTTCACTAATCGGATTCTACTCCTTTTCCCTTTTTTTCGGACTCCAACTCTTTTTTTTTTTAGAGAGAGAGAGACCCCCTAATGAATGCTGGGGAGGAATTCCGCCGTCTTTGTTGGAAATGAAGTTTTCTTTTCAGCTGTTGCGAAATAAAAACTATTTTTCGCTAAGTAATATCGATAATCGTCTCTTGGGGTAAGTGTCACATGAAAACCGGAACTGACTCACTTACCTGTTAATGGTTTCCGGTTCGCTTCAGACCCACTCTTTCAGAGGTGCCACCAACTCAATTTGGCGTTTTCTCTTGTAGGACTGCAGCTTCCTTCGCAAGTTTTGGGTCTTTAATGACAACGCTGGGGAAATTTTGAACTCTTTCAGTGACATTAAATTCAGATCTGGTTTTGACTTAACTTAAAATGAATGGGTGAAAAGCCAAAGTGAACGGACGATGTGTTATGAGTTTTCTATGTGAGGTGGATAGAATCGCAAATAACAAAAAAGTTAATGTAACACATTTCTGAGTTTTGATGTTCTTTAATGTGTAATATTACTCAGAATACACATAGGTAGTGAAAATAACTCACCATGTCTGTCAAATCACCTAATGTATGTACAGTAGCTATCCCGCATTGTTACTATACTCTTTGGCTTCTAACCAACTTATAAATGCTGATAGCAAAGCTGTATTTACAATCAGATTATGAGGTTAACTATCACTATGCACGGCTAAACTTGATCGCGACCGTAGGTTATACGGCTTATCCACTATCCAAAAGATCAAAAGAGCCGACGCACGGCCGACGGCGCCGGAAGTTTCCAGTTTTTACCGCTTGAGGGGGTACCGCGCGTAGTGGCTCGTTAGGGTTGGTTGGTTGGTTTGCTTCGGCTCTTCAAAATACGCAGTACACAGAAAAATCCTAACACAGGTTCCAAAACGATATTTTCAAATTCTGGAAGGATTGGAGGGCGTATTATTTTTTTTATAATATATAATTATATTATATATTTTTTTGTCGCATAATTTTTGTTTTTACGTTCTAAGAACACTTTTGTTGCATGAACCAAGTTGCTCGTCTGTGGCTCCTTTTAAGCATATCTTTGAATCGTATGAAATCAACCAACCAATAATTATTTTCCAGTGGAATGCCATGAATGACAGATAGATGGCGCTAACATCGTAGATCCCAGTTTCTTGAACCTACCTTTTCGCGTAATTGCGCAAGCCGTATATAAACACAGTTAATCCAGTCTAGCCGTGCACTATGTAAGAAGAAATATACAAGGGTGGGTTTAAGAGGGGTACCCTTGGAGGCATAGTCTAATAATTGCGAAATATTCTTTACTATAAGAAAATTGGATATCCATCCATCCATTAAGCTGGGAATGAAAAGAATTTATCTATCTTATACCCTTGTAATAATGTATATCCATCCGTGAGTAGAGTAGATGGGAGTAAGGAGCTTACCATCATTTTAAATATTATTCTACATTATTTTCATTTTAAGACAAACATGATATCCTTGTTATCTTCCTACTAAATAGAGAAGCGTGATATTTTCCTTTAACTTGTTATGTAATACCCAAGTTAAAGAACCATTACTACTTAAAATTCTTCTTATCAGTATTAAACTCATTTACTCAAAGATCAATTCTCCGCTGTAAAAAATAATAGTAACGTTCCGCATAATTTCCAGAAACGTTCCTGCTTTTTATGAGTTTTTACAGCAGTTTAACACTTCACTTCAATATCCTGGTTTTCTCTCTGAAACATTTCTGAATCCCACTGAATCCTGCCAGAAGCGGATAGTTAGTGCGGTGCACCTGTCATGCCTTCATCCAAACCTTTTTACAAAAACTTTTTGCTGCCGTAATTGGGTCTAAAAACGTCTTTTTGCATCTAATTTTCAAAATTTTCTCAAAGTATCAACCGATCAAAATTCCAGATTTGGATCTTAATTCTAAGTTATATTTTATTTGTAGAATGTTCATCATTGAGTCATGGTTGGCTCAGTAACAAAGCGTCTGCTTCGCAAGCGTTAATTCCTCCGATCGAATCCCGGTAGCGAGCATTTTAATTTAATGTGAAATTTTATTTTCTCCGGAACGTTCCGGTATTTTAACAGTAAAGTTCCCGGTACTTCACAGATAGCTTACTGGTATCTCTGCGAAAGGTTTCAGTATTTTACAGAAACATTCCTGGTGTTTTCTAGGAACATAACTTTAAGGTGTCTGCCTACCTATGGAGGCTTTTTTTAATAATTAAAATGTTGAACTAATTTGTGATTTATACAATTAAATGCGTCTAAAAACTATGAATAATATAAAATATACTTAAATATTAATTTAAATTTTCATATTATTGAAGAATTTATGCATAAAAATCACAAAACACAGCCTTTCCGCAAAACATCATAACTCAAATTTATACGAAGATATTTTTGTTTTGTAAACTTTATTATCCTCGTAAAAACAAATTTTAGGTAGACTACTATTTTTATGTCTAAATTATTTTAATATCAAAAGTTATAGCACTAAACTTGAAAAATAAAAAAGACCCACCAAATTTCAGTAAAGTTTGAAGTTATACTATTCATAAAATAAAAAATATTACACCCACAGCTAAAAAAGTAGTAGGGCTCCTAAACAATATTATGTCAAGTATTTTGCCCAAGTTTCATAGAAATTCACTTATAATATTTTTAGTTATGTAGTTTTGCGGAGAAGGAAAATAGCAAAAAAGTGATTCTGAGAAAAACGCGAATTTCTTTACCTTTTCCTTAATAAAATGCATTTTTAGTTTCAAGTAAAATTTCTGTAACTTTGGTTCTAGGAAAGATAAAGACAAAATTTAAACTGATTTGGAAAGCTAAAGATGTGTTTTTTTAAATAAGATATAAAATTTTTCTTGAACTTTTGGTCCGCCACGGCATTTTTTAGGTAGGCACACTGTAAAAAAAACTGTAGAAAAACAGAAATTTTCAATAACAATGACTTTATGTTTACAGAGATATTCTGTCATGTAACATTCCCACCGCACTTCTATTTATTTTATGTAAAATAACAGCTTTTATCTAGTTTTTTAGCTTATCTGTACTTAAACAGAAACTTACTGCATCGAAAATGAATACAGCTATTGGCAACATTATACTGAATCTTCGTTGGTTCAGTGGTAGCGTGCGTGCTTTGCATGCGGTAGGTCGTGGGTTCTATCCCCGGATATTAATTAATTAAAATTAAAAAAAACTCTACTAAAATAAGTGCATGCGCACAAGCAGAAAATTACTGAGAGGCAACAGAAAAATCTGTAGCTCACTTGACAGAAAGTTTCTTTTTACAGCATTTACCTGTAGGTAACAGCTTTTTTCTGTTTACAGGATTTTTCGGCCTACAGAAATTTTCTGGCAACTTTTGCTGCCAGAAATTTTCTGTTTTTTTGCAGGATTATTTTTTACAGTGCAGGCACCTTAAAAAAAATGGGGAACTCAAATGTCCAGTTTTTTTAAGTAGCGTTTCAGAATTTTTTTCAGTGTCATACGGATACTTCCGCATCTTTTAGATTTGCTTGTTTTTATGCATTTGAAGACATTGTAATTCAATTGAATTCGGATGGCATAAGACCCTTTTTCAACTACAACGGATAAAGACTTAACTACTCTATGGGAGTCGCGATCATAATAATTACGCGTTCAAACCCCTTTCTGCACTTTCTTTCGGAGAAAAGGCCATTTGAATTTAATCACCATCCAAGTCCCGAGTGTGAGATTATTCCACCCTCCCAAAAGGAGGAAGGCCGCTGTAATTACTCATGATTTCTCATTACAGACAGTGTGCGATCACTAATGGAATAAGAACTCGGCATGCGATTCGTCTTGTAAACATATCATACTTCGGATTCCATACTCGGATGTTGTTACCGGGCTTAATACGATTCCCGATCGGGAGGACTAATGAAAGTTATAGCGTCTTCTGCTGTCCGAATACAGGGGGATTTTCTAGGGTTCTGAAATGCGTATTTTATGGAAACGGCCATGGATACTCTACCCAACCTTAAGAAAATGAATAGTTTTGTGCTTAAACCCAGCTTTACATTTTTATATGTATAGCTGCGCAGCTTTTCAGTATGGCAAGATAAGCCTGTGTTTGATGTTCATGGTAAAAAAATGTAAAACGAATTTTCGTACATAAAAAAGGTTCGTCTTGTATTAGACTCTTTCAATTTTGATGTACTAGAACACTAGAATTTTTAACAAAATCTACGTATCGTTTGAATATATTTTTAAACATTTCCAAATCGCAAGTAATCAGGACGTCGAAATGCCCTATATATCACTGGCATAAAATTGTTCTGAAATTTCAAAACGCATTTCTATGAATATTTAGTTTTTATTTAGTTTTATACTATTTTTACAATATTATACTTTTTTTAGGCAGGTAGATTGTCCAATTGTCTGAATTTTATTTTTATTGTCCCTTTAATACAAAAAGCTAGGGAAAGGAATCTCAGGGATGGAGAAACTATGTTTTCATACCCCTTTCAAAATATACTTAATTTATAATTCAAAATATGATTGGAAAAGTCTATTACCTTTTTGCATTTGCAGAACTCCAAAATACAGATTTCCTTATCACTAACTTGAGATTTAATGAATGTGTTCATCTGAAATATAAATATTAAAAAGCTTTTAGGCATACCAACTTACTTTATAAAAACACATTTCCTAGCTTTACAATGGGATAAAGCTAAAGCTTTACTTTTGTTAAGGAATTAAAATTATTAATTGTTTTCATTCCATAAAGTAGCAAAGTCTCATTAGATTTTCAATAAGAAATAAAGGAATTAACTTTTAAGAAAGATTAAAGTTTTTCTCCTGGTTTTTTTGTGATATTTTCTTTGAGAAATAGACTTAAAAGGATGTTCCACAAAGATTCTTGAGTAACATAAAACCAATAACTAACAACAAAAGGATAACCGCGTAAATTTAACGCAATGATGTGAAAAACAACTTAAGGAAGAATAGAAATAATCTGATGAAAAGACTAACTTTGCGGTATTTTCATTCTTATTTTAATTATTAGTAGATATGTTACGGGCAATGGGATAAATCGGGCATTATTAATAATAACTGAAGTGGAGGAGTGTAATGTGATAAATTCAATGGCATTTAACAACGAAATTTATCATTTTGACCGCCTCAACTCTGGGCATTATTAATAATAAGTTAGTTCTAATTAATTATTAATAATTTGTAGTTCTAAGAAGGGAGATGTCACAGAAGTTTTATCTTGAGATGAGAAATGGTACAACACGAGAGTGGTGGATTATTAAAAAAGTCCCCCAATCTCTCAATAACATAAAGAGAAAAGTAATTCATATTATAAATATTTGCATTTTCTTATGCTTGTAGTACTATTTTTTGCAGGCTAATATAAATTAATTAATACCTTAGCTGTGAAAAATGAACCAGTTGTTTGTTAATATTCTTATATTCACTTATCATTACAATATAAACCCGTTTTATATATGTTGTATTTCCATAAATAATAATTATTCTCATTCAAGTTTATTTGAATGACTTGCACACTTTTTACAGTTTACTGCGTATTCAATGTAATAGACGGCGTATTTATAGTGGAGTTCACACAACCCATTGACCTAGCATGGCCTTATCTCCTCTATTATGATCAGGATGGTTATATCCGTCATACAACCCGGGCATATGTAAGCTAATGTCATGAATAACTAATTATGAGTTGGTGGTTAGCTGTAGTAAAGGAGGCAATAGTCTAAGATTGCCCAATAGAGCCGTATATGTTTGATTATACCTCAGATTCTACTACCGATATGAATTTAAGACGCATGCATGACAATTTTATCAGTAAACTGGAGGAAATTGAACTATAAATATTGAATTCAAGGATGTTTTCATTTGCTACTAAATTACTTTACACGTGTAGTTCGTTTCAATTTAAGTCAAAAGGGTTAAATTTAAAGCAAATATTTTCCGTTTAGTATAAATCATTATCATATTATAAAGCAAGGGATTTGCACTAAAAAGAGAAAATGTCATGAAAGCAATTTTAAATAATCGATGTTTCAAAAAAATTATTTTATTTTTGTAATAGTAATTAATATAGTTTATACATTTTTCCAAACGCAAAATTTATAACGTTAGATTAAAAAAATAAATATCTAAGCTAAAGGGGGATAAAAAATAACGAATAAGGAGTAGTTAAGATAAATATATTACCTTAAAAGGTAAAATATTTTTACTAAAGAATTGGTAGAGATATTAAAAGAGTTATACCAATAAACGCTCTCCCAAATAGTTTGGGGTTTCATAAACTAACAGTTCATTAATAAAACCTTTTAAAATACGTAAAGTTCCAATAAATGGAACAAGAAAATATAACAAAAGCTAAAAACAGGTGTAGTCTATCCATAGAATTCCGACTTTTTTCGATGGTTTCATTCCTTCGGGCAGAAATCGGAAAATAAATTGTTAATGTGATCTCCCTTCTACTCGGGACCAAAGGCTTAGCGTTTCTTCCGTCTTAGCGGAATCCACATCAAGCTTTAATAGTTTGTCATTAGCGAACGCGAACCCTCTATCAATTTCACGGCGCTCTAATATTCCCCATAGTGACATCATCTCTCTTTGGAAATTTAACACGCGGAGGGTAAAAACCCCCATCTTTACCCCATAAACTCGGTGCTCCCAAATTTTTTTCCACTTTCTAAACGTGTGTTTAAATCTGACCTATAGATTTTATTGGTCTTAAAAAGTTAAACCCTCGAGATCAGAGTAAGAAGGGTTTTTTAATGTTCGCTCGAAAAGTTTACTTTCTTGCGGGGAATCGGATTTTATTTGGTTGGAGATTCGCTTTCGGATACTTTAATCGACGAAAATGGTTGTTTGGGTGTGATTTCTGAAATCCCGGCTTTCGAGGAAGATCGAGGGGTCGGCTTTTTCTCTGTGGGGCGAGGGTTACCAAGTTTAATCTACAGTGCTGCGTATTGATCTAATGATGGCGATTTCGTTTAATTTTACGATACTATATGAAATGAGTCTTCCAGTTGCAAAACCTATCAAATGAGATTTTCTTCGTTCTACTTAGTAAATCAGCAAAAGGAGTACAAAGGAACATAGAAAATGTTTTTGGTATTAAATGATTAAGAAAAGTTGGTATCTCGCTTAATTTCCTATCCCCACTGCAGTGTCACTGTACTGTGAAGTCAGTACTGTAGTACTGTGAAGTCACAGTACTCTAGTGAAGTCAAGTGTGAGCATATTTTTGTGCTTTGCACAAAATTACCCAATTACCCATGGGTATTTTGTACTGGACTCAAGCATTCAAGGTCATATGCATAGATATCATTTTAGGGTATAAAGAGTAGTTGGGGTATCCCAAACTATTATCCTTTGGTTTAAAATGAGTCAACTTTAGCAACTTTATTTACTTCTACCAAACCAATGGCTAACCAGCAACTAAAGAAAGAGAATAAGCTTTTTGCAGACTATTTGATTGCTGGAATCCTTCTTTGACCTCTGGTCAATCAGCAGTGAATAGATCCATAAGACATGAATGGGGACACGTCTCCCGTAGCTTACATGGCCTGCGAGATCCTTCCATCAATAAACACAGGCTATATTTTCCCCAGAAGTTACTATGGTATAATCGGTACTTACGTATTATCCCGGCGATCGTTCAGAGGCCGTCTAATTTAGTGGCACAGCTATAAACAGGCTTTTATAATGTTTTCGAATTCAGCGGCACGGGTCGACGGGATAATACGTAAGAACCGAATAATATTTCTTGTTTTTATGTATTATCCCGTCGACCGAGCCGCTGAATTCGAAAATTTTATCAAAGTCCATTGACTATTCTATAGATGTGCCGTTAAAGTTGACGGTCGCTGAACGGTCGCCGGGATAGTACGTAAACGTAGGTATATCTTTTTTGTAGGGCTCATGAAGAATTTACGCCTCGATTTTCCTATAGCTGAGAAACTAGTATGTTAAGGTACAGAAGTTTTTACATCAATTCAGTCATATAAATACAGTTAATGTAAATTACATCAAGAGTAGTTTGGTTATATTTGAATTCACACAGTAAGTATAATGGAAGAACTACCAACTTCTAATTTATAAAACGTTGTACTCTGACAAAGAATTGTTCGAAGCCTATCGAATCCTATAATGACTTATCCAAACATCAGAAATGAGTAGGAGTACCTTGTTTCCAGGATTATCAGGTCCAGTTGCTTTTCGGGCCTCCAGAAAAACCCTTTGAAGCAAACGTGAACACCATGCATGATAATGACTACACTAAGACCCAGGCTCAAATGTGGCAAGTCCCAAATTAGCCAGAGCAGCTCTGCAAACAAACTTTGCTCTATTTCGACAGTACATCAAAGACTACAAATCGATCGAGCCACAACAGTTCCCCATAACTTATTCATAGGATCGCTGGAAGTCCACGTTCAGTCATTGTGCTGGCCATATATTAAGCGGGCCCGGCCATGATTATCCTTCGCACCGCAATATACAGCACCACTCGGAATATTGTAATGGAAGGGGGAGCTACCGTGGAATGCATACTAGCAGGTTAGCGCGGAGCCTCATTGGATGGCTTATGCGAATCTCTATGGAAATTTGCTACCAATGGGCCGCGCCTTTTCAGTAGCGCTTAAAATTTCCTATCGTGTCGTGTGCTAATGATCACGTTGTCGGAATGAAGCTCGAGTTTTGAATTAACTTGTTGGATCTTATTAATAGTTTGGTTCTTTTCTAGTTGGACCTGTTGTTTTGAAGTTTCTATTGAGTTAGAAATCTCAGTAAATAAGCCATTAATAAATTATTCCTGTCTTTTAAGCTTTGTTATAACTTTATACAGTCGAATTTTTTTAAATGAGATGATTAGGGAGGAGTGCACAAAAATAATCAGTGCATTCTTAAAAGCCTCTCAATTCAGATACGGTGTCTTCAGCTGGGTTAAAGGCTGGAGTGAGTCAATGCTTTTTTATTTGAACAGCTATCTTTTTTTTTATTTTAAACCTTTTAAATTAAACTTATACAAATTGTGAGACAGTTTTTAGAGACTCTGATTTGGTTCCCAACATTTAAAAGTTATTGAAAAACATACCTATGATTTGAAATATTTACATAAGTAGATTATTCTTCAATAAATTTCCAATTAAATATGCTCTATAATACAATGGACCTTTGATATAGGTCCCAGGCTCTCTGATCTTTCTTTTAATTCTTATTTCATTATAGTCTATAAAAATTATGTTAAATACTTTTAAATACGGTATCATTATTAAATATTTCATTTATATTGGAATCGTTTACACATCTGGAAATTTTTTAGCATTGTTCTGACCTTATTAGCTTTACGATATCGATGGTTGCCGCCGGAGTTACATGCGTATATAAGCGCAATTTCACTGAAAAAAATTAGCGATCAAATTTTCTGCAGTCAATTTCCAAAAGATCCCCAACAAAAGACACTTCGAAACGAGAATACGGTCCCTACCAAATTAACCGCACAGGTCCGGATATCCACATAAACGCACCCGTGTTGATCCGTCTTGCCAGCCAGCGACAAAATCCTCCGCAATGTTATTAAACGGATCCTGCAGCTTGAATATTAATTAAATTACGGCGGCGGTTTTAATTAATTTCGCCCTGCCGTCTGATAGGGCCAAGAGGCAAAAATGTATGGCTGCACCTTTATTTGCCGTCTGCAGTTATTAAAGGCAGGTGAAATGTCCTCGTGGAATGCCGTGAGGTGTGGATTAGTGAGCAGTGAACACAGAAGTTGTTGAACATACCGTATTCTTCATACATAATATACCCGTTAGATACATATCACTGAGGTGAATTTACCTTCTCACTACACTATTATCTGAAAAGTTTAAATTAATTTAATGCATTATATCAGTTACAAAAATATTGATTATCTCAAAAAAGTTAATTCATAGGTTTTTTATGGTGCACGAGAATCAAATATGATCATATAGCGCCAATTAATTCATAGGAAAGGGTTAAAACATATTACTGATTTACGTATAACATTTTACGAACAACATTGGATATTGTCCCATATAATCATTTGAAATGTCTAAGGAACATTTGGAATGTTCATAAAAGACTCTTAATAGAGTATTTTCCTTCTAAATTTTTACCTATGCACGTACTTCCAATTGCTAGTTTCACAAAAAAAGTGAGAAATGTGAAGCTGTAATGAGAAATTAAAACTTATAACCTTAAATTTCCCGATTTTAAAATGCAGAATTTTGATTCACAGGTTTTTAACGTATCATAGTTTATTAGTAGATTTTTTTTTCTCTTTCCTTTCTGAATAAAACCAGAAAAATCCATATCACTAAATCTTCAAACTTCTCTAAAATATTACAAGGGCTTTCCCTCCCCCCTTTCTCAAACTGATCGTCACACTCTCGGCCTGCTATCTCACAATATAAGCCTCTCTCTTTTACCTATGCTTCTTCGATAAATTATAATTCCCTTTGGGCAATGAACCGAGGATAAAATGAGATGACCACAAGACCAGAATCTTTCCGAAAGCACAGACACAAAGTTAAAAAGCACCAACACTTTTCCGAAAGAAATCTCAACTTCTCGTCACACAAATAAGTTAAAACTGTCTTTAGGAGGAATTACCATAAAAATCTCACCAACATCTCCAAGCTTCGGAAAACGCAATCTTCACCGTAAGCAAGCAATATAAAACGGAGGAAAAAAGCAAAAATCCAACCCCTCTCGAACCACGCTTTCTTTCCTATCAAAGCTCTTAGCACTTCGCTTAAAGGCCTTTTAATTTTGTTTTCCTCGGGTGCGAAATGCTTAAAAATACTATTTAGAGGCACTTACAATGTTCTTATGTGCTTAAACAATGCGTAGTCTTGGATTCCATTAAATTTTAACGGACACCACACACTTGTTAATTAGCTGCCCGTAGAAACAAAAGAACCCCACCACATTTACGATCCTCTTTTTTGGCTCTTTGAGCTTTCGACTGGAAGGTTATTTTGTATTTCAGCCATAAATTTTTCAAAGTTACTTTTAGAGGGAGCCGAATATCTGTAACGGAAATTAATAGAAAAGTGGTTCGCATTTTCGGGAGGCACGCAGTTTACGCATTATTAGCATTTCTATTTATTTGCGGAACGGAATTTTTTAGGGGGGTGAAGTTTTCTTGAGCAGCACGCGAAATAATTTCATTTTGAAGCGCTGTTTAGCAGATGGTGTTTGTAAATTTAGCTTCTATAGTTTTTTTTATCGTCTTATGTTCCTAAGGGTATTTTTTAATCTGCAAATTGAAATTCTCTACTTCATATCAAGAATAAACAAATATTTTACTACAGTATGTATTATCTCATATCAAGAACTTAACAGGGTGTTTCAAACGTCCGTTTCACTGTTTTTATTTGGAACCAACGCGTCTGCTAGGTTCATGGAAATAAGGTGTACTCCTAGGTGAGGGTCCGTAGGGAATCCATTAAGATGACTTATAACACCTCTAGAGAAGAAATAAGAAAGTTTAAAAAGTTAATTAAAAACTAAAAGAGATAGAACACAAAAACTTAAGGTGCCATATTGTTGCCAATCTAAAAAGGGAAAGAAGTTCTCAAATTCTTCCGTGTTATCACGCATTTTTGCACTTTTTAGCTAAATAAAAACTAATTTTAACTAATTTAAATTTTTTAATTATTTTTATTTGTCTTATTTTGCCGCTAGGGTGCTGTGTAGGTCACCTCAATGGATTTTCCATGGTTACTTACCTAGGGGTAAAAGGGTTTGGTGTTTCCAAATAAAAGTCGTTAAACGGACTTTTGAAACACCATAATGTCGTAAAATATATTTTTCTTTGACATTACGTATAAATCTATTGTTATTTTTTACGTTTTAGATTTTTACTAATACCCTTGCCAAGCTAAAGTTCTCAACAAAAAGCTCGAATTTTTTTAATATCCAGAAAATTAATAGTAAAATATGTTTGATTACTTCTGTGACTCATTCGGCGTAAAATTATTAAAAGCACAGTGCGAGTCTTGCTTGTCACCTTATTTTTTAAAAAAATTACGGTTCATAACCTTAAAATCTACCTTCAGGATCTCCTCAACGAAGGATAAAAAAATCAAAACACCTTTTCTTGGAGGTTCGGTCACACAATCAACCCCTCTTTCAGAATTAGTTTTAAATTACTCCTGGAATTTCTTGGCGAACTACTCTATCTGCCTCAAAAGTGCTTAAAGCAAACACTTTTCTGGGAAGCGTTCTTTTACATCAGGTTAAATCACCGGCTCCAAAACAAATTCCACTGGTGAGAGTAAACGCCACACAAAGCAAGATTTATTCCCTCTTAGAATTAAACCTGAAAACTACAAATGGAAGCCGCGCAAAATATGTTTACCAAATAAAAATGCTCGGCTGAAGCATATGCGCGTTTCATTCTAATATACGAACCCGGCTACTGAATTAGTAATGAATGCATATAGACTTTTTCTCTTGAGCACGGCAAAAAATGTGATTTCACACCCGAGGAAAGGAAAAATGTTAAGCTTTCACGCATGCTGGAAATAAATTGCTGCGGTCCGTATCATGTGAAAATAAAGCGAGGAAAAGAAGTCTCTATTCTGTTCCCGCCGAAGAGGAGAAAGATAAAATGGGATTCGAATAGGAACTTCAGCGGTGGAAATAAATAAAACTGTAAGGCTTCATTTGCAAGTAAAAAGCCCGGAATCTCTCCCTTGTACTTTTCGGTATCCCTATTTATCAGGATTCCCTCACAATGATATATAGAAAGTGAAAAACGGTTTTAAAAGTAATGCCTCTCTAAGCTAGTTTCAATCCCATTCGTCTAATTAGGTTTGGGAGATCCCCAGAGATTGGACCTTGAGTGCGACGGAGCTTTAATTTTAAGAAAAACAACCGACCGCAGGAAAGTGTTTAAAAGTTCCTGGTTATCGGCTTGATCCGCACTGGTACTGCTCTACGAATACTGAGTGCTTTTTTCATAAGGAGACTGACACTTCTCAGAGCCATCTAAAGCTCCTTGTAATAAACTGGTCAGTGCCAGACTAAAATAAATGTATATTTATTTATATATATATATATATATATATATATATATATATATATATATATATATATATATATATATATATATATATATATATATATATATATATATATATATATATAAGCTAGAAAACATCTTGAGTTAGGAATTTTGCTGATGATTGAAGATTTAGTGTTAAGTATTGTACCCATCATCAGTTATAAGGAGAGGTGAATATTAGCTATCCTTTTACTAATACTTTGTGTCTTTGGAAAATGAGATTTTTGTCGGGTTAATGGCATTGTGAGAACAATAAATACAGCAATGAAAATCTTGAAAAATATACACACTTTTGAATTTGTATCCATGCAGCCAGCTCTTAGCGAATGTAAAAAAGAGCAAAAGAAGACCCTGGGTAAAACTAATTTTTCTGTACATAGAGAGAAAGAAGAAGTACAAAAGAGAGAAACCTCAGTATGGAGCAATTCCAACGGACCTTAAATTACAACGGACAATTCCAACGGACCTTAAATCCTCGTATAGAACACACTCAACAATCTCTAGAGATGATGCATATCTGCACTGAAGCCCACCATGGAGTGTTCCTTACGTTTATCAGAGAGGATGCAGAAGAGCAAGAGGAGTTCTTGGATAGAGAGCGTCTTCAGAAAGCAGCAGACAAATCCCCAGATGTCCTTAAAAATCTTAGGGCGAATGCAGAAGTCAGGAGGGAGTTCATCCCTCATGGTCTGTTTGTGAGTAGGAGTACGCGAATTCAAAACAAAAACAATGAAGAATAAATATAACTACGAAAGTTTATTAGCATCAACAGTAACGACAAAAATAAATAATTATACGCAAAATATAAAATTAAAGTTGAGATTGGCCATGGGAAACAAAGAAAAGTGGTTTTACAGTTTGCTCCCCCCCCTCACTAGAGTCAATGTCACGTACCTTGATTTTTTTACCTTTTGACAATTCGCTTTCCAAACACGTCATGAGTCAAACATGTCACCAAAAGGATGTGTATTGTATAAACTAAAAGGGTAACTGACGTGCGGTGCAACGCGATCCTTAAAGATCTGTAGAAAAAGTGAAGCAAAAGAGCAACAGGAGTCCTCCAAATACAGCTCTTTTAGGTTCTTAGATAGGATGCAGAAGAGCAAGTGAAACCCCAGGATGCCCCCTACGGTCGTAACAGAGGATGCAGCAGAGCAAGAGAACTCTACTGACGAAACATTTCTTTTTAAAATTAGTAAAATTACTAGCAAACATCGGATACTTATACTAGACTGCAACGTTACTTGGACCTAACTGAGAGCAAACAAACTATTTCCCTGAGCGGTGTCTGAATTTTGAGTTTTTTTAACTTCACTTCAGAAATATCAATAGTTTGTTAAACCCATGTATTATATAGCGTCTTTTTATCACGATTAGCATACTGAAATTCCTCCTAGCAACCCAACATCATTTCGGTTTATTAAGTATTTCCTTCCCCGAGGTGACGACATAGGGTCAAGAAACATTGCAGTCTAGTATAGTGCATTTACTGTTTTTAAATTTTGAATTACAAAACACACGTATGTCTACTTTTATCGAAAAATAGTGTTTACAAGCAGAAACTACTTACAATAAGAAGAGAAGATGGAAAGGTAGTTTGAGTAGTTTCTTAGATGCGTAATTCAATGAGAATTGCGCTTCCAGGAACTGCATAATTCCTAGGAATAAATAACACGGGTAGCTTGTTTAAACAAGCCTATGGAAATGTATAAATATATAAAAATACAATCAAGGATTTTGTCAAGGCATAGAGAACATGTATGATTCTGAATCACAACATTCATTTGGTTGTAATAATATTTGCCTAAGTCTAGACAATTATTTTATACTTCAAAATCATTATACTCAAAGAACAACTTAAACTAAATCACTGAAATTTTACTGCATCGTTTAAGCACGATTACCTTATTTGATCAGCAAACCATCAATGGAGGGAAATGCTTTCTTTCCGTGTAAGGTTAGTGGTGTGAAGTGATTACTGAAAGAATTCAATTACTCTTGTTTTCGAGCTTTTCGCATTCAGGATTTTATCCTATAAAAAGTTCACACACACGTGAATTAAATTCTTTTACTTTAAGAACTTCCACCCGCAAAGCACTGATTTTAAATAAATTAAATAACGTAGTTTCCAATAATTCCGTCCTCAAAAGTTTGGGAACACGTTTTTAAATAGTGAGTGGGTATTCTTTTAAAAACAATGGGGGGGAGATATACTTGAAGGAGTACCTAGGTCATTAGAACTTCAAACCCCAGTATAACCAAACTCACTGGGTGAGGTCATGAGCAGAGCTGTTACAGAGAGTGTGACTGAAAGTCACAGTCAGCTGATGCAAAACACCTGTCTCCCCAAGTTAACTTGATCCTCCTTTTATCGACTCCGGAGGGATGAGTCTGAATTGCCGAACCTAGGAACTAGGTCCAGTGGGGTGGCAGAGAGATGCACTACCACTACGCCACTGGGCTTCTAGTATTCTTTGATATATTCTTTTTTCTGAATTATTATTTTCTTGTTTAATGGCATTATTCACATTAATGGCATTATTAATGGCATTATTCATTATTAATGGCATTATTCACAGCCACTTAACCAGCGGTTAACCATCGGTTAAAGAAGGATTCAACCAATCAGAGTCAGCAAAAAGCACCTTTTCTCTCTTTAGCTGCTCGTTAACCACAGGTTAATTGGCTGTGAATAATGCCAATAAGGTTATAATATAAGAAACACCCCTATAGGAAAAAAAATTTCTGGTATTCCATAAACCAGTATGAATTATACTGGATCCAGTATCATTTATACTGGTTCCAGTATTACTTATACTGGATCCAGTATAATTCATACTGGTTTATGGAATACCAGAAAAAAATTTTCTAATAGGGACGAGGGGTATCAAAAATTAATCTCCGTTTTACTTTAAATTTAAAAAAAAGATACGCACTGAGCTTATATCAGCTTTAAATATGAAAGTAATGCATTCACTTTGCATAAATCATATACATATTCAATCAGGTTTATTTATAAAAACATAAACACTTAAAATAATAATATACCGAACTAGCCACCTTAGAATGGGCCTATCTACGTTTTACACCAATCCCTTCAATTGGAAATATGGTGTGATGAAAACAGTTTAACGAACTGAAAACTCCGAAAACAATAGTATATAATCGACACAAAATATCCTCAACAAAATACGACATCCTCTAAATTCTAAATCGATTTCGAAAAAGCTCTTGAGCAAAGCTCTTGAGCCCGCAGGAACACCACTCAAAGGTTCATAAAACACGCTTAAAAACCCACAAAAAATACATAATCACGTTCGCATACTCGATACAATCAACTTACACGTGGTCATTAACACATGCTCGGGAAAATAAGCATTTTTAATTAAAACAAGAGGAGCACCCCCTCAAAAGGAAATTGAATTTGAACCCCCAACCCTCAATCATTCCCCACCCCATCCTCAGACTTCATTAAAATCTCGCAAGAATATGAAAAGTGCTTTTTCAACCCCCAACCCATTGATTCCCCCCCCCTCGAGTAAAGTGGTCGGGAAAATGACTGCGCAATGACTTGGGTAATCGCACCTTTAGGATTAGCCTCGCCACATGTTGCAAAATTCAATTAAGGATCCGATTAGTGCAGGGTCCCACTCGGAGGGGATTTTTACGGATGCCGAATAATTACGCGTTACGCCCGGCCAATCGATGTGCGCATCGGGGATCACTTTTGACAATGGAGCCTTCGCTAATAAAAATGCTAATTCCTCATCATGCGTTTTAATCAAGCACGATTCGTTTGTTTGCGATGGGGAGGATTAAGGAGCATGTTTTTAAAATGACCGTGTGACTATGATGTGCTATTCGCAGCGGAATGTAAACACCGTGGCATCCTCTTTCGGAACAAAAAACAATGTACTGTGGTTATTGCTAATCGACGAAGGGATTTTTAATAATTTTCCTCCAAACTCGATGACTTTTTATAACTTGTGTGTACCTTTTCAAATAATTTAGGGAAGCCACTCGTGTTTTGTTACTCTAGCTTATATAGAAGGCATCTCTCTTCTATTCAACATCCCTATACTCTTCGTACAACATCCCCTTGCTCATGAGATCCTTTACTTTTAACATCACATTTGTCCTCAGTATATCTTTTCTCATGAGCTTTTCTGCTTCTAAGCATCTCTTTGCTTCTCTCACCTTTTTTTTGTTAAGCTCTCTGCTTCTCTTAATATTTTTCTCCTCGGCTTTTTTTTGCCTTTGAGCCTCATACTGGTATTTAGCATCTCCATACTCTTCCCCCCTCTGCTTATAAGCCCTTCAGCTGGCATCCTTTTTTCCCTCGGCATCTCTTTGCTCTTGAGCATCTTTCGTGTATCCCTCATCTCTATACTCTTGAGCAACCCTTTGATCCACGTGACCTGCCCCGCTCCCTAACTTAATTGGACACACCCCTTCAATTACGATAACTAGACTACGCCCCCTCAATTAGGCTTAATTAGGTTATTAGTGTTAATTAGGGACATAACCCTTGATTAATTAATTAAGACAATAGGAGGACACGCCTCTAAAACAATGGATTGGCCACGCCCCCTTTTGTCCCCTATAGTACTCTGTTTTATTATTATGTTAATTAATATAACATAATTTTAAATTATATTAAGAGGCTTCTCTGCCTCTTAACATAATTTTTCTCTTTGGTATCACTTCCCTCTAAGACACCATTTCTTCTTCAGCATTTTTTCTACCTTAATTCCTTCTTACAAATTACTTTTACCCATGCATGGTTTTCTTTCACGCGGATACCTTAATATCTACGAGAGACCCCTTGTTTTTAAGGTGCCTGTCTACCTAAAAATGCCGTTTCGGACCAAAAATTCCAAAAAAATTTATTATCTTATTTTAAAAAACACAAATTTAGCTTTCCAAATCAGTTTAAATTTTGTCTTTATCTCCCCTAGAACCAAAGTTACTGAAATTTTACTTAAAACTAAATAGGCATTTTATTAAGGAAAAACTAAAGAAATTCGCGTTTTTCTCAGAATCATATTTTTGCTATTTTCTTTCTCCGCAAAACAGCATAACTCAAAATATTATGAGTGCATTTCTATAAAACTTGGGCACAGTACTTGACATAATATGATTTAGGAGTCCTACTATTTCTTGGCTGTGGGTGTAATATTTTTTATTTTATGAATAGTATAACTTTCAAACTTTACTGAACTTTGGTGTGTTTTTTTAAATTTTTCAAGTTAATACTATAACTTTTGATATTAAAATAATTCAGACATAAAAATAGTAGGCCTCCTAAAATATGTGTTTACGAGGATAATAAAGTTTACAAAACAAAAATATCTTCCTATAAATTTGAGTTATGATGTTTTGCGGAAAGGCTGTTTGTTGTGATTTTTATGCATAAATTCTTCAATAATATGGAAATTTATATTAAAATTTAATTATTTTTTATATTTTTCATAGTTTTTAGATGCATTTAATTGTATAAATCACAAATTAGGTAAATATTTTAATTATTAAAAAAGAGCCTCCATAGGTAGACAACCACCTTAAGGCGTAGTAGCTCCTCATACCTTCACGAATCCGGTTAAACGATCTTACGGACCACCGCTTGGAACCCTTTATTTATATAATATACAAAAATAAAATTTCAAGAAAGAAACATTGGTGCAGAAGCAAATTATTTAATAAATTAATAATAGGACTGAGAAAAAACGAAGTTGTAATATATCTTTTTAGAAAATTTAAGTAAATCATTTTTTAAATGTATGAATTTTATTCGTACATAATATTTTGGATTATTTTACTCGTTTTATGTGTAAAATAAATTCATCCCCAAATAGGGAATACAACACTTGTGGAAATTCAATATTTCAACTATTGGAAATCATTGATGGTGTTACAAAACGCATTTCTTCAAATTTTTAGATTTTTTTATCATAATTTTTTTAATTCATTTTCAAAAAGTACGCCCGATAGAATTGGAGGTGTGGCCAACGTGACGTCACTTTTGCTTTCGCCCGAATTTCAACCAATCAATACTTTCAAAGGAAATGATTTAACCATTGCCGAATACGCTTTCGTACTAGAGTGTCGTACCGAAGACAGAAGTGACGTCATGATCCAAACCTCGAACCCTTTTTTCGCATTGTAGTTTTAATTTTTTTAAATTAACTAATATATATAAGATTTCGAAAAAAAATTAAAAAACATTTTTTAAAGAAGTTCTATCGAAATAAACTCAATTTGAAAAATCGTTGTATTCCCCATAGTAATTGTGTTAGAAATTGTCAGGAAAATCAACCAGATATTTTTTCAACATCCAGACCAACTATCGACGTTTTTCCCCAGTTACCCCAACTAAATACTTTCTTAATATTTGCCCTACCTCTGATCAACATAAATCAAACATGATGAGAAGCGTCAAATCGTTTAATAAATTTCTTTTCATTCCATCGCCCAGTCTCTTTTTACGCGGCTCTTCTCTAAAACAGAAACGCGCCGAAATGCGTTTGCAAAAAGCACTCCCACATTTCGGAAACGTTTCCATAATTCTCTGATTAGCCCTTCATAAGTCAGACATCTTTTTGTTTTTTCCAAAAGTCTTCCGAAGAGTGTAATTAAAACTTCTCTTGATGACTTTTATTGCCCCTCTGCCCTTCTCCTTGAATAGCTGGAGGGTGTGAAAGCATTTCGACGGGAATTCGGAAAAATGAAAGCTGTAGCTGCTTAAAGTGAAATCGCTCATAAGTTTTATGATAATTATCGAGAATTAAAACAAATGGATTTTTTTTGGATAAAACGAGTGAAGGCAACTAGAAAGATTTAGTAATTTGACTTTCGTATTGAGAGATGCTTTAGGCACTTTTGTGCAGTTACTTTTTCAAAATTACCTTCGTTTAAAGGGTGTATATCAAAACTTATGACAGCATAGTAGAAATCTAAATTTTGGTCACATTTGAGTGAATAAGATATGGTTAAAGATAAGTCCTGAAAAAATCAACAGAGCTTAAACTAAATTGTCACAGCTCTCATCTATTTATACAACGATTGATTTTAATGCATACTATTTTGAAAGTTGAGTCTTTATTTTTTATAAGTAAAATAAATAGTTCAACACTTTAAATTGGCGAATTCTTTTGTAAAACTTTACAAAAATTGACCTTTTAAATTGAATTTTCCGAAATCTTTTAAAATCATTCGACTTGTCGAGCCACGAAAAGGGGTCAGCGGACCGTATGTTGTGCAAGCCTGCTCTTTTACATTACATCCTCTTTAAAGACCTAGAGAAGCGCTCCATCACGAGGCTTCTCTTCGAGAACTGTAGAATAATTTCGTCTGAAGGCTTCTCACGCTCTTCAATGCCCTTTCTAAAGACCTTATAAAACGCTCCATCTACTCTTGCTCTTCGGCATCCCGTCTAAATACCACAGACGATCTCCATCCTCTGGATTCTCCTGCTTTTCTACATCCTCTTTAAAGATCATAAGGAAACCTAAACCTTCATCAAAGAGAGTTCCTCTAGTTTTCTACACTAAAAACCGCAAAAAGGGCTCCATCATCCTAGGGCTCTCTTCAGCATCCTCTCAGAGAACCGTATGCTGCTCTTGTTCATCTTCATCCAATGTAAGAGGTCCCTTTTCTAATTTGTTTAGTTTATAGGATATAGGCAAAGTAATAAAACGGGTATTATTAATAATGGCCGGATTTTTTTATCACATTCCCATAACAATATATGGTCCTAAAATGAGTTTATTATAAAAGATATCCTCTATTTATACAGAATCTTAGAGTTTTTTTAAAAGTAAAATGTAGGGGAAGCACCAAATCATGTGTTAAAATATAGATAAACTTTGTTGTAATGAAAAACACTAACTTGTAACGAAATATTATCAAAATGCCTGCTTTATGATTGGTTTGTTTCGTAGCTTTAATACTAAGTAGATGGCAGCAGGTGTTTAAAGGCAGCTTAGTTTTAAGGCATTTTTAACAGAATTTATTCGGTATTTAAGACGTTTTAAGGTTTTATCAAAATAAATTAGAAGAGGATATTTGAAAAAAATTTGGTACAACTTTAAAAAGAGTCCTCCAACCTCCATTTTTACCCACAGCTTGAATTATGACTGACAACCAAAGGGATATAATTATTAATATTAGATCCTAAAATAATAGTAATTAAATTATTATTAGAGATCCCATTATTAGACCTCTGTATGTATGCTGACTGACAACACTTATAATCATAATGATGTGGTTACGCATGGCGACTTAAGGACTCTTTCTAAAGCTGTTTAAATCTCTTTTGGTAAGAATTATTTAAAAATATACAAATAAAATTACATTACTTTAAAAATTCTTCAATTTTCAGCAGGTTAAAAGAGAGAAAATTTGTAATGAAAAAATTTTTTGAAAAAATAAATTGCTTTTTTCAATTTCTAAAACCAGGAAGATATTTTAACATCAGTTGCACAACGTCCAACGTCCAATACATTAAACTGAGCCAAAGTAATGCATTTCAAAAACAAGGGAAGCTTAAGGATAATAAATTAATTAAGGTAGAAATAAAATTTAGAAAAAATAAGAAAACATTTTTCTGATATTCAATAAACAGTTTTCTTCAGTACACTCAAATGGATTC
Organism: Tetragnatha versicolor; assembly: GCA_024610705.1. NCBI lineage: Eukaryota > Metazoa > Arthropoda > Arachnida > Araneae > Tetragnathidae > Tetragnatha > Tetragnatha versicolor. Next base: position 54,321,878 of record JANDEH010000009.1, read on the forward strand.
CCTTCACACACATGAAACGAGCAAAATTTCTCTCATTGCAATTACTTTTCTGTTATAAAAACTTCCAGGATTTTTTTTGCTCCTAGCTACTCTATTATAATATTTAAATTAATTTAACAAAAAAATAAATTTACTTTTAAAAAACACTCTAAGTAAACACTTCCCCAAGTAAATTGTAGAACACAAATTTTAAAGATATAGAACCAACAAAGAAACTAAACAGCAGGACATTTTATAAGTTTTATAGTAGAGTCTCATCAGCTTGTCAAATGGTTTAGAGATTTTTATAACTATTTTGAACAATACTTAAATGAAAATAAAATTATTGAGAAGAAAAGGAAGAATCAAACAAAGATATATTTTTACATGTTCAAAAAATACAACATATAATTACCTACACGAATTAATTACTATTTATATTAATCTAGAATAAAGAATTGGCTCTTAAATATATCCAAAATTTAAAAAATATTAATTTTGAAACAAAAAGAGAACACTAATACTAATGGTATTATCTCTCCCATCGTAATTAACATATTAACAAATTTTACTCATCGAATAATGTATAATTTGTTTCCGACTAATCACGAGTTTTGAATTCGACTCGTCATTTTGAAAGCGCAGCTCTTTTCCCCTCAACTCCCTCAAGTCGTGTTGTTTTCGAACAATAATCCCCATTACCCGCCGCTGTAACGTCAAGACATCTGTTGCCGAAGAAACATTACCGTTGTTACCTAATAAACGACTCCAACAGCTCAGGGAGCAGTAACATGCTAAATGAAATGTTTTCACTAAATGATCGGGAAACATCCACCAACGAGATCGACTAAAACTAATCCTTTGCTAATTAAGGAAAGACTGGAATTTTCTAAATGGGGCAGCCTCTACGCCGCTCGCAATCGTGGACAAAATATGCGTAGGGAGGGCATGGGAGCACGTCCTCCTAGGTGTCAAAAAGAAGTTGTATTTCGATATTCTTTAATAGACTTTTAAATGAGAAAAAAATGATTAAAATAATTCAAAATTATTGTTCTAACTTATGAGGGGGAAAATCGCACTATTTTAAAAGGTTTATAAATAGGTACGTTAAGCATAACAAAGAAAACAATGTAGAAAGTTAGATAGGTTTTTTGCGACCCATTCATATGTTGGCCAACCTCTTGAAGCAGGCCGGTAACCTAGGGATTTATGGGTGGATCAACATCCTTCCCCCAAAACTTGTATGACTATTTAGTACTGTTTTTTCTAAAAATTCTGTGGCGTAAATTCCAAACGTCCAAAAATGACTTAAAACACTGTTTTTAAGGCTAATAAGCCAAAAAAATTCCTTCTTTGCTTGGGGTGAGGACCGCAATCAAACTTTGACATTAATTGAAAGAAGATTCTATTTGGACTATTCGTGAGAGATGACCTTCGAAAAAAAATTGGACTCAAACCCCTCCCACAACAGATGTCTAGTTTGTTTGCCTTGAGACTTCTTATATGATACCATTACTCTAATGCCAAGTTGCATGACAGGTAATTGGCAAAATAGCGTCTCAATAAGTCCTATTTGCAAATTTATCAAGCTTTGAGTGAAAAAAAAACATTAGAACATTGGCGTATATAATGGGGGGACACCGAGGGGGCCCTGCCCATCTCCAAAAATAACCCCTAAATAAGCTAAAACCCTGTTTTTTAGAGTCATATTTTCAAAACTTTTGTTAGGGAGGACCCCCAAAACTCCCTTTGGTACTTGGAACTTTATTATTCAAAACTGTTTATAATAATTTTATCAAAATCCTAATCCTACTTGAAAATATATCCGAAATTTGGACTAGGTGTACCAAAACTAGTTAAAAACCAGTTTTTAGAGTCAAATTTTCGAAAATTTTCTGGGGAAGGACCCCCAGATTCTCCTATGGTACTTGGAACAAAATTACTCAAAACTTTTTATATCAAGTTCTTTTAGATGCAAATCCTAACAAAAAATGCATAAAAAGCTACATTAAATTACTAATAAATTTGGTTTGGAAGGGTGAAAAATAATTTTGGTCTCCTCCCGAAATAAATTTCTATACACGCCTCTGCATTAGAACTTACATTGGACGACAGAGCAAAATTTCAGTGCTATCGGAGGGGACCCCCTCCCCCTAGTTCACCCTAACCCCACGCCTTGCAATCGATTCTTAGCGGTTGCCCGAATTTATTAGTTGTAGGAATCCATAAAGGAGGGGATGAATCGAAGCGGGAACATCTCTTCTGCCTTCGGTTTGCTGTAATCAGCCAACTTGCTACCATCGGCAGGTTGTATCAGAAAGTAATTAAGGGATAAATTATCTTCCGCCGGAACCCGCCTAATTTATATTGACGCTCTCAGTCAGCCGATTTTTAAGGATGAACTTAAGACGCTTTTATGAAATTTATAATTGGATTTATTACCATAATTGTGTTTCTCGTTCAGAATAGAGAGGAGTGCAATTAGCTGGTAAAGAGCGAAGTAATGTTCTTTTGATTTTTAATAATGTTAATATCGAGTTTTCTTGGTGTATTATTTGAATTTGTTGCCTTGAAAAACAGAAGCATCAACAGAAGCAAGTGGATTTTTATAGCTTACAAAAAATGAAGGGTTCGTGCATGCGAATGTCTGTGTGGCGTGGGAAACACTTTGTAGCTTCGGTCCACAGGCGCTCACTGGTTTCAAAAGTCCATTTCACTGCTTTTATTTAACTAACGTCTCCTAGGTTCATGAAATTATGGTGTATCCGAAGGTGGAAAATCCATTGAGGAAACTTAAGCGGCCCTAGCGGAGAAATACAAATACAAAAAAATGTTGGAAATATCATAGATATGTTCTGTATTCGGGGAGATATTAGAAAGTGAAAATAGCACATTTTTTTAGGCCTCAAAAAGAAAAAGCTCGCAGATTTGCATGTGTCTCTAAATTTTTAGTTAAAATTCCTCTTTGTTTCATTAAAAAGTATCAAAAACTACATGATAATACCGAAAAACTTGCAAAATTGCGAACCAATTTTTTATGCCTGAAAAAGTTCTATTTTCACATGCATATATCTCCTCGAATATTTACGATATTTTTATGAAGTTTTTTCACCGTGTTTTTTAGGATATTGACAACAATTTTCTCACTGAAGTTTTTGTTCAATTTCCTTTGTTTTTTTTAATTAATTTTTAACTTTCTTGTTTCTCTTCTAGGTACGCTGTAAGTCATCTCAATGGATTCTCCATGGTCACTTATTCAAGGTCCAAGAAGGGTACACCTTACTTCCTTGACCCTAAGAGACGTTGATTTCAAATAAAAGCCGTGAAACACCCAGTTGAAACACCCAGTGTATAAATAATACAGACATTTTAGTCCATAAAGGAGACTAAATGTGTGTATCAGATTATTGATTTTAGTTTGCTGCACAAAAAAATATCGGATACCCTGTACACATGCTACATGTGTACAGGGTATCCCCTGTACACAGGGTATACCCTGTACACATTTCTTACAAGATTTATGGTAAATATTTAAAATTTTGGGGAATAAGATAAATTGAGTTTTAAGTTCTTCTGATTTATTTAAATTATACTAGCTCTAATTTATAGTCAATGCACCACGAAGCGGAGAAGAAGCACTGTTCAAGGAGACATATTTCCCAAATCACTTCATTACCATAATTGAATTTTAGGTTAATATTTAAAGTGAAACTGGAGAAAACTTAATGCTGGTGCCACGTTCGTGCAGAGAGTTTCGTAGGTATTGGTCATGAAAAGCAGCTTGTTAGATATTAATCATTTAATATACTATATATACAAGAATTTACAAAGTTAAGAGATTAACATTCTAGTGCCGGTTCCGTTATTCGGAACTCCAAAACCAGTGGCGGATTTCCAAATGTGCCGCCTATAGGCTGAACCAAAATTTGCCGCCTATATGCAATACCTCTTACAAAACTAAACAGGGGTGTCATTTCAGTTTTTGGTCGGGAGGGGGGCAAAGATTTTAAGTGGGTTTGTATACACGGCGTGACTTGACTTTTGGTTTTTATTTTTTTGGGGGGAGGGCGACAAAGGTGGATCCAGGATTTGGTTTTTGGAGGGGCTATGAATTTTCATAATTCAATTAAATCTTCTTTATGATCTTAATATGGGAAATACTTCTAAAAGGGGGGTCTGGGGGTTCTCCCCCAGAAATTTTTTGGAAATTTTAGTTAAAAAACCCCAATTTTTTTAACTAGTTTTGGAACGCCTCATCCGAGTTTCGGATATAGATTTTATGGTAGAATTTGGACGAACTTAATATAAAATAAAGTTGTAATTATAGAGTTATAGGTACCACGGGGGTCTGGGAGTCCTCCCCCATAAAATGTTTGAAAATTTGACTTAAAAATAACAGGGTTTTAACTCATTTTGGTAAATAAAATGCCATATAGAATAGGGGGGTCTGGGGGGTTTCCACAGAAAATTTTTGAAAACTTGCCTCTTAAAGTAGTGTTTCAGATCATTTTGAGATCCTTCAGTTCCTTGAAAACCACAGAATTTTCTAGGGGGGAAATTTATAAAAACGTCCACAAGGTCCGGAGGCCCTCCCCCAGGATTATGAATTTGGAAACTTCCCTCAAACTTGTGTTTATCTACTTTTCAAACTCTATGGAAAGAGCAGAGCCGAGCCGTGGTAAAACGGCGCCCGGGGCGAAGGGCAAAGGTGGCTCTCTCTCATTGGCACCCCCCTTTATTTTTGAAACCACCCCTTTATGTCCAATTTTTTATGTGGGAAAATTTTAGGGCTATAACCAGACTATTGTTTCGGGGAGGGATTGACTCAACGTTTTTAACGTTAATGTACTTGTTACGTTAATTATCACTTGAAGTAAGCTCTTGAATGTGTTGCACAAAATGTCTAAATTTTTTAATGTGAGCTTAAGTAAATCTGGGGGGTCTCCCCAGAAAAATTTTGAAAAATGTCTCGGAAAAAGTGTTTTTAGTTCATTTTGAGACCTTAAAAATCACTAAATTTTAAAGGAAAATAATCCTAAATAGGCGTAAAATTTTGGAGGGGAACTGGAAGTCTTCTTTATTTCGACACACTTTGGGGAAACACCTAAAGGAGACCTCTTCATTTAGGCATCAGAATTTTTAATGAGAAAAACACTACCTAAAACCAACGCAAAATTTTGGGGATTGGGGGTTCTCTACCAGAATTTTTTTTCCTTTTTCAAAAAATTTGATCCTCGAAATTAGTGTTTTAACTCAAGGAAACCATTGAAATTATAAAACAGCATGTAAAATTGCATAAAATATAATAAAAAATCTGCAATAGTTTCTAAGAAATAAACAAATATTTTCTTTCATCTAGTTTCTAGTAAATGTTTTCATAAATATCACTCGTATCAACTACTACTAAGGGAAATAACATAAAACATTGATTGAAAAGAAGTTTCATGCATCCAAGCATCTTTCAGGGTCTTATCTCGGTTAAGTTGTTCTTTTCGCTAACAAGATAAGCAAACTTACCCGGAGAGTGCCCATCAAGACTCAGGAGACTTGCGAGCGAATCCAAGGCTTACAAAAAAGTCTAAAATTAATTTAATAAAAAGACCAAAATTGTGAAAATCAAATAGACAGGGATTAGCAGAGGAATCTGATTTTGAAGTGAAAAGAAACGCAATAACCGCAGAAATTTCCGATCCATCAGTAAGACCGTAAACTAAACGAAAATCCGAACATTTTACGGACAAACCTTAAAAGTTGGCAAGTATGAATATCCAATTATTTTTATGAAATTTATTGATTAATATAATAAAATACGAAAAACAAATAGGAACTTACTAGAAAACGATGCTCCAATTTGTATTTTTGAACTATACATTACACTAATTTAGAAGGTCTCTCTCTCTGTTCAAGGCTAAACTCTTCTTACTGCCAATTGAGAAGCTAAACAGAGCTTATATGGAAGCGGTCTCGTGAACAAATTTAATGAAAGGGGATGAAAACCAACCCCCGAATACACAGTATTGGTTTTTCGTAGAATGTACCAATAGCTGATGAAGAGCTCAAGAAGCGGAATCCTTTATCTTCGATTTATTTATGACCCCTTTGAGCAGGTGGCAATGGAACTAATTGAACGTTCTTTCCATCCCTGAGCACTCAAGATTTTCCTGGTATTCTTTGGTCAAGAAACCTGAAATGTTTGTTATCACAACAGCACCCCCTTTGAAGTAAGCCCCAGGCAGAACAAAACCTTCCTGGTCCGTCTGGTCCATAAATCTTTCACACGTCTTACCCCATTCTCTGTCAATTGTCACCCCTACTGTGTCTTAAAACAGCATTGCAACCGAAGACTGGGTTTACCAAACAAAAAGCGTGCCGCGCTTCTTTCTCATCGCAACTGGAGACGCAAACAGGCGACCCCCATGGCGTCTCTCCCAAAAGGCGTGTGAGTGTTTAAAGTAGTGTTTTGGCTCATTTTGAGACTCTTTGGGTAACAAAGAGAACAGTTCCTTGTAAACCACATAATTGATTTTCTGAAAGAACGTTCTCCCTCTTTCCAGAGCTTATTTTTAGTGTTTCCTTTTTCTTTTTTATTCAGAAAAAAATTCTGCTGTCAAAAATTTGCCGCCTACTAAAATTTGCCGCCGTAGGCTATAGCCTAGCTAGCCTATTTAGAAATCCGCTACTGTCCAAAACAGAACTAACTGAAGTACTTCTACAGTTACAGTTAACTTATACACTACAGTTCCCTCCCCTTAAATTTTCACAAATTAAGTTTATCGGGGGGTCGAATTGTTCTTTTCGATCTTCTTAATTTCGGAGGCTCTGGCGGGACTGGATCTCCCGAAGTCGCGGCATCAGCTGTGGCACCACCAGGTTCAGGATTAGCTGGGGTCCCCATAGGCTGAGGTTCCACGCTGGCTCCTGGGTCTGAAGATTGGGTATCTGCAGTTGCAGACACTTCTCCATAAGGGTAGGGGTCCGCGTCACAAGTGACTTGATTTCCTGCCCCTCGAATCTGATCAATATGTCGACGAAGAAGGTTTCCCTGCACATTGATAGTGTAGTGGAGGGCTCCATCCTTGCTTAGAACTTCACCGAACTTCCATTTGGCATTTGGAGAACGGTAGTCTCTTACAGCAACTCGGTCACCAACCTCGAAGACTCTATCCTTGAATAGGTGTTCACCTTTCCGGATTCTTTCTTCGACTCTTTTCTTTAAGTTTGGAACCACCAGGTCTATCCGCGTTCTTATTTCTCTTTTGAGGAAAAGCATCGCTGGAGTAGCCATGGTTGTCAAGTTGGGTGACTTCCTGTATTGCATCAGGAACGTGCTGACTTTCTGTTGGATACTTCCTGGGTACTCCGACATGGCACGGAGGGATTGCTTCAGGGAGAATACGTAGCGTTCTGCCTGTCCATTGCTTGATGGCTTGAATGGAGCGCACGTCTTGTGCTTTATCCCGTTGTTCCGCAGAAACAATTGGAACTCATGAGATGTAAACTGTGCGCCGTTGTCACTAACTAGCACAACGGGGAGACCAAAACGTGCGAAGCAATCTCTAAGACATTCTATGGTTTTCTGAGTAGTGCTGGTTTTTAAGGGGTATACCTCTAACCACTTAGAATGGGCATCAACGATCACCAAAAACATGTGATTGAAGATAGGTCCAGCAAAGTCGATGTGTATTCTTTCCCACGGTGAACTTGGGTATTCCCAGTAGTGAGTTTTTGCTTTGGTAGGGTCAATCTTGTATTTCGCACAAGCTATGCAGTTCCTTGCCGCATCTTCAATATCGTTGTCGATCCCTTTCCAGTAGACGTACGACCTTGCTACTGCCTTCATCTTGACTACTCCTAGATGTCCATGATGTAATTCATCTAGGATCCTTTGTTGATACTTCTTCGGGACCAGAACTCTTTGCCCGTACATGATACATCCGTCTTGTAGGCTGTACTGTGCTTCCTTCCCCTCCAGACTTTCCCCGGAACGCAATGCTTGCAGTAGAGGTCCCAATTCTGCATCCGTACTTGTTGCCTTTGCTAAAGCTTCAGCTTCGACAGGAAGGGTTTCGACTTGATTTAGGTGGAAAATATCAACGTCGCTTCCTTGCTCTAGATGTTCAGAATTGACAGGAAGCCGCGACAGGGCATCCACGTTTCCGTGATCCTTGGTGTTTCGATACTTGATCTCAAACTGGTATCCTTGGAGTATCAGCGAATAATGAAGTAGTCTCGTCGCGGAGAGCACTGGTAACCCTTTCTTGCATCCGAAAATGGCCACAAGAGGTTTGTGGTCCGTAATAAGTGTGAAGTTGTTTCCCTTTAGGTAGAGATAAAATTTTTGAACGCCCCACACTATGGCCAAGGCCTCTTTGTCAATTTGGGAGTACCTTTGCTCCGTAGTGCTTAGAGTCCGTGAAGCAAATGCTATAGGTCTCTCTGAGCCATCTGGGTACTTATGAGACAAGATTGCTCCTAAGCCAACTGGACTTGCATCAGTGGATAGCAGTAAAGGAATCTTGGGGTTGTAATGCGCCAGTATTCTATCAGAACAAATTTCTTTCTTGATGTTGTCAAATGCCCTTTGACATTTAGAGTCCCAATTCCAGGTAACATCCTTCTTAGTTAAGTTGTGAAGAGGATATGCCAGGGTTGCAAGATCGTTTGAAAATCTGGAGTAGAAGTTAACCAGACCCATGAAAGACTGCACCTCCTGCACGTTTTCTGGAATTTTGGCATTCTTGATGGCTGCTACTTTTTCATTGGTTTTCGCCAATCCCTGAGCATTTATCTTATAGCCCAAGAATTCAATTTCTTCTTGAAAAAACTTGCTTTTTTTCCTGTTGAGTTTCAGCCCATGCTGGCGGCATCTTTCTAGGAATTTTCTTAATATGTGAAAGTGTTTTCCTTCATCTGGAGCCGCAATTCTGGCATCATCAAAGAAGACTTCCACACCTTCCAAACCCCTGAACACACTGTCAATGTATTTTTGCCATATAGCGGGTGCGGCATTTACACCGTACATTAGTCTTTTGCAGACATAGAGTCCTTTTTGAGTGTTGATGGTGAGTAATTTCTGGCTGTCAGGATGTACCTTCATCTGTAAGTACGCTTGACTAAAATCAATCTTCGAGAATATCTTTCCATCACTTAAGGAAGATAGGATTTCTTCAATGCGCGGCAGAGGATGTTTCTGCACCTTCAGATTTTTATTCAATGTGACTGAATAATCAGCGCATAATCTGATTGCTCCATTTGATTTCACCACTGGTACTATAGGAGTTGCCCAATCCGAAATGTCCGTCTTTTCGATTATTCCCTCCTTCTCGAGGCGATCTATTTCGTGCTCCACTTTTTCTTTCATCGCGAAAGGAATCTGCCTCGGCCGGCAGAAAACGGGTGATGCATCAGCGCGGAGTTCAAGGACACATTCGTAGTTGTTTATTTCTCCTGGTGATTCATCAAACAGATCTTTGAATTCTTCTAATAAATTCGAAAGATTTTGCTTCTTATTTTCGGTAACGCGAACGTTTTTAATTGCGTTCCAATCCAGATTGATTTTGTACAGCCATTCCCGACCGAATATAGTGTCCAAATTTTCTTTGACTATATAAAGATTTAAGTTATGTTTTTCTTCCTTGTACATGACATTTACGGTTACATAACCCAGAGGAATTATTTTCTCACCCTTATAGGTTTTAAAGACTATATCTGTTTTTTGAATCTTTTTCGCCGAAATTTCTCGGAATTTCTTTAAGCTCATGACCGAAACCGTTCCTCCCGTGTCAACTTCCATTTGTACTGGCTTGTTTTCAATTTTGACAACTACCATGATGGGGGGTCTTTTCGGTTCTTCCTCTTTAATGACTTCTGGTTGGGTTTCAAAGGAATATAAAGGTACTGTTTTCCCTTCTTCCCCTTCTGTGGGATTCCCCGCCTGGACTTGTTTCTGTCTAACAGGCTTTTCTTGTTTATTCTTTTTCCGTAAACAAGCTCTTGCAATATGTCCAACCTTTTTACAATAGCTGCATTTAGCTGACTTATACCTGCATTCATCTCTGTTATGGTTAGTCCCATCGCATCGTGTACACTGCTGATGCTGAGTGAACTTCTGCTTTTGATTTTGTACTCGCGGTTTCTTCCCGGCGCTAAATTCTTTAATTTCAGATGAGCTACCCATCATTTCTTTGGTGGATTTCATGGCCTTTTCCATGGCTAAAGCTATCTCAAGGGTTTTATCGAGATCGATATCATCTTTTTCAAAAAGGCGATCCAAAATAGCTCGTTCTCTTAAGCCGCTAATGAAGACGTCCCTGAGCATCATGTTAAGATCATTTGTCGTGTACTTGCACGGTATTGCTAACGATCTTAATTCAGCCAAAAACTCACTCACTCCCTCTCCTTCCCGCTGCTTCCGATTGAGGAAAACATGCCTACTGGGAATAATTAAAGGTTTGGGGTTTAAATGGTCTTTTAGCGTGGACGTTATTTTTTCATAACTTTGCTCACTTGGGTTGTCTGGGGACAAAAGATTTTTCAATAAGTTATACAATTTAGCTGGGAGACTAGAAATCAGCGTTTTCGCTCTTTTTTCCATCGGTACGTTTTGGATATCCAAGAATGCATTGAATCTTTCTAAAAAAGAACTAAAGTCCTCGCAAGTTTCATCATATTTTTCGAAACTAACGCCCGAAACGTTTTTCCCGGTACTTTCGGTTTTGGCTTGGAGCGCCTCCATTAACGCTTTGTTTTGCGCAATTAATTCTTCTAGCAGTTTCTGATCCATGCTTAGAATTGGAAAGCTCCTACCTTATTTGCAGTTTTCGGGTTCTTCAATACCCTAATCCAACGAATCTTGAATCCAAGCGCACACACAAAAAAGTTCCGCCGCGAGACTGCGTTTTTTTCTTTCAACGCGGGTTCATGAATAAATAAGCCAACTCGTCGCCACTTGCCACGTTCGTGCAGAGAGTTTCGTAGGTATTGGTCATGAAAAGCAGCTTGTTAGATATTAATCATTTAATATACTATATATACAAGAATTTACAAAGTTAAGAGATTAACATTCTAGTGCCGGTTCCGTTATTCGGAACTCCAAAACAGAACTAACTGAAGTACTTCTACAGTTACAGTTAACTTATACACTACAGCTGGAGGGACGATAAAATTGTTCAGAAAACTTTCTAATTAAAGAAAAAAACATTAATTGGATTGAACGTTCAAGACACCAAGAAAAATTTCAAATTATCCACCATTTCTATTTATAAAAGTTCAAATTTTCCAAGAAGCACTGTATTATTTAAAAAAATTATGTTTTAATTAGAATATATTATATTAATGCCAGGAAAATGACATTATAAATGTTTACACACCTGTTATCACCATTTTAAGTAACAATAAATCAGAAAAATAGAGTCAACTCATAAAAAAATTCAGAACTTAAATAAAGGTTAGTATTTAGTATTAACTTGTAAAATAAATAAAAATTAAGAACATAAAAAATTCTCTGTGTTGCCAATTATACGATATTAATTTACCTTAGCTATCAAAGTTATTTAAGACATATTTTTTTCACCATATAAACAAATCCAACAATGTACTAATTTGACCTGGAATCTTTCAATTATTAATTTTTGGGGACCACAGGATAAAACAAATTTTTTAGACCATAAAAACCTTTTAATCAGGGTGACATTAATAAAGTTTTGAAATTTCAAGTCTTTTATTAGTTTATACTTCATTTTTGTTTTCATATAGTTATGATATCTGTTTTAAAAAATTATCATAAGACTATTTTTCAGTCATTTAAATGAGAATGAGCTCTATGGCATTTAGTCCGTTTAAGTTTTAAAGTACGCTTGTTGAGTCACTGTAAGCTCCCTAGATAAGTTCCGCCCACTGACTTGCTCTGTTTACTTTTTTCTGGAAGGGTGAACTCAAACAGCACAACTCCACTCAATGATTGCTGCAAATGTAAATAAATAAAGAAAAATGTTTTCACGAGTTTTGATTTTGACTTGACCGGCGTGTGTGAAAAATAAGAAAATCAAACCTTGGTTTCAAAACATTTTGAATCTGCAATTGTTGAGATTCTGACGATATTTGTTTTGATCTTGTTTTATTTTTTGTTCCATATTTAAAGGTTACCGGTTTGTTCTTATGTAATCATTAATTTATTGACCTTCTAAACATTAACTTTTCTTGTATAGTATCTCTTACCGATTCAGTTAAAATTCTTGAATAATTATCGTACTTACAGTAGAGAAAGAGTAGGTATTTTCTGTCCTTAGTTTTCACAGTGTCAGTCGAAATCAATCTTAGCTGGTGGAAGACCCAATTATTTACTGTAATAATTTACCCAAAAAGTTACATAATACTTTCATGATTAATGAGCCATGTATTAATCCTCAGATGTCAATTTTTATGAGTTGATACCCTAAATTCAGTAGCATAGCCAAAAAGAATTTATGACAGGGATATTGTGATTTAATTATTCTAAATTGAAAAAAAGGAAATTTTCTGTGTTTCAAGGAGAATTCATCTCTTTAATATCCCCCCTTAGTTAATAGAGTTCAATTTAGATCCATTTTCAAAGCAGAACCTGTTTTCAATAAGTATTTTCCTTTTTTACCATAGTAGTAGAGAAAAATAATTTTATAATTTACCAGACATTTGAAATTCCTTTTTATACTTAAAAAAACAACCATCCACCTATCCTATCCCATACTAAATCTCCAATCATCTTTATATCTTTGGTATTGGTAACTATTACTTGAGGGCTCATTTCAAAGTAAACTGCTTCCAATTACGATAAAATGTTAGATCAGTTAGAAGGCATTGTTTAAAATATTCACAGAGTTTAAAAATTTACTTTGTGTGAACAGTTTTACATTATTTGTTTTCTTTTGCAGCTTTGTTTGACAAGAAAAATCTGAGTAGCCCATAATTTATTTGTATTGCCTTTGAAGTACTTTAGCTATCTTGTGAAGGTAATATACTATATTTATTTTCTAAATTAAAAAAATGTAATATAGGTAAGAATTCTTGTTTTTATTCCATGCCATAACTCTTTCATCTTATCACTTTAAAAAATAACATATTGCTATACCATTTTAATCAAAATTCAAATTACAGTCTTGTGGTTTGTTTTCTAAGAAATATATAGACCAATACAAAGTAACTAGAAGCTAAAAAAACTAAGGCTCAAATCATCTCACGTAGGGTACTTGGGCATTAAGCTGTTGACCATTTTCTATTTATCAAACGGTTGACTAAAAAGTAACCTGTGTGCTGAAGATTACAAGTTTTAATGAAAGAATACCTTGGTCTTGTTTTAAAAATTGCAAATGATTTGTACGAAGCTGTGACGGACATCATCAGCACTGTAAAAATCGTCTTATTAGACTGATTGGATCAGGTATTCTTGCCCGAAAACTTTTAATCTTCATTCATCTGACCGTGAAAGCCATAACCTGTGAGCTATGCTGAATTATTAGTTTGACTTTGATAAAAGAGTTGATGGCTAATATGTAAATGGTACCAAATTTCTGTAAAAAATTTCTGCTTGCTTGAAGCTTTATCAGCAGCTATGGTTGTGCATGATCAAAGTTTTATTCGGTTCTTACGTAGTATCCCATCAACCATCAGTTTCAATGGCACAGTTATTGGGCTATGCATTTTTGTTTTCAGTAGCATGGTTGACGGGATATTACAGAAGTACCTTTTATTCTTATCATAGGTTTTAAAAACATAACTATTAAAAACATAATTAGATTTATAAAATCTCAACGCCTATCATGGCTAGGACACATAGAGAGAATGGAAGATGATAGAGGAATAAAAAGAATGCTAAATTGGACACCCATGGGAACAAGACCAAGAGGTCGCCCAAGAAAAAGATGGAGGGATGATGTCCTAGAAGACATTAAGACAATGAAAGTGCAGAACTGGAAAGGAAAGGCAAGATCCAGAGCTGCCTGGAATAGAATTGTGCAACAAGCTAAGGCTCACAAAGGGCTGTAAGGCTAGAAGAAGAAGAAGGTTTTAAATGCAGGGTATTTCAAATAAACTGCCCAAACTCTGTACAGCCAGATTCTTTGCATGAAGTGCATAAAAAATGCCCTAAGAATCATACCTCTACAACTCATAGTTTTCTAGAAAATCACGAGAGAAAAAGGTTTAATGTTACATCTGGTTGGAAAAACATGAACATGCTTATTTAGATTATGTTTGCACACAACGCACGCAATAACTTTACAGAGGTTTAGTGAGGCCTCATTTAGAATATTGGTTCAAGTCTGATCTCCATATTTGAAGAAGACAATGATTTTTAATTGCAGGGCCGAGCAACGCGCAGTGGAAGAAAAAAATCTCAAGTGGTGAAAAGCATAAGACAGGGACTACACTGAGCTTAACACTAAGACATTTGGGCCGAGCAACGCGCAGTGGAAGAAAAAAAATCTCCTGTGGCGAAAAGCATAAGACAGGGACTACACAGAGCTTAATACTAAGACATTTATTACGGGCAAGACATCGTGAGAGTATGAGAGAGAGGGGAGTACATAAGAACATGAAACACAAGTATATATAGTAGGGGTTGCTATACTATACATTTGGCATGTTATTGCCCATTTGGTGAATATGAGAATTGTGCGAAATATCTCACATTAATTGAAAGGGTTCAGCACAGGGCTACTAAAATCATCAAGGACATTTCCAGTTTAAATTATGATGAGCGCTAAAAGAAGTTCAATATGTTCACTCTAGAGAGAAAAAAAAGAGCTAGGGAGGATTTTTGATTCAACTTTTAAAAATGATAAAGCAAGGGGACACAGAGGATCTGGACTTCAAGGTCACTTCTGGTCACAGATTCAAGTTGAATAAGTCACGTTTTAACCAGGGAAAGCAGAAAACATTATTTTTAATAGGATTGTAGATAGATAGAATGGGTTGCCAGAATCGATCGTTAGTTCCACTGGAGTAAAGGAGTTTAAGGATAAAGTTGACAAATACTGGGAATCCAGTAGTTTGAGTGAAATGGACCAACCTTGAATCACGTCTGTAATTGGTTGTTAATATTGGTATTTGTATAACGATGTTTATAAAATATCCAGTGTGGAATGAAATAATTAAGATTTTATTATATGTGGCATCCCATTTTTCAAATAATTAGAGGCATCGTAGAGGTATGGCATTTTTGACATTTTTGATCTACTTTATGCAAGGAATCTTTCTGCTCAAACTTGTTGAAACACCCTGACTAGAAAGTTTTTTGCTTGTTTGATGTGTAATTCAAATTTTAGATTATAAATGTATACTATTTTATCATAAGTAGTTAATATTTTTTTGTTAATTTTTAGATGCCAGGAAATATGACATGGCCGAAATATATTTTATTTGCAACTACTTCCATACTGACAATGTTTGCTGGATCTCAGTGTGTTCATAGAGTATACAATCCTTTAAGTGTAAGTGTGACATTCATGAAAACTTTTTACTCTGCTCACAATTTTTTGTTCTAAATCTTAAAATAACCCACTTAACTTTTTTTGAAATTTTTAACTCTCATTATCTCAAAAATGATTTGTGTTTAATTAAACTAACATCTTGACCTTTATAATGTTGTCTGCATGAGTCATAATATTATTATACAACTTAGATGTCCTTATATTGTTTGTATGTAAACTGTTTTATTTTCTTTCTTGATTAGTTAATCACTTTTCCAATGTTATATCTAATAAAGTTAGACTTAATGTTCTATCTGATTAAGTTAATCAAGTTGCATCTCCTTATTTCAACTATTTGTTGAAATTTGGACAGGTCCAAGACACAATTAATGTCATGTGATTCATAAAAATATGAATGAAACAGTTTGGAAGTCGAGAAGTTAATGCTTATGCCAATAGTTAAAATATACTCTCAATGTCTCTAAGGTTAGTGCAATAAAATTTCATGAGGCTAAGTTTTAAATGAATATCAAATAACCAAGGCATAAAATATTAATGGAATATATTTTTCTTATTACCTAAGTTTTTAGACAAAAAAACTTTTTGGTATGAAAAGTGGGCATTGGTTTATAGGATTTGTGAAGTGTGTATAAAATTTGAAACAGAATAAATATAAAAATGGGATTATAAAAAAACATCAATACCCTCACAAATGAGGTGCTTGCTGCAATAATAAACTTACTCAAACAGTTTTGCATACGAGTTACCCCTTTGTTACTATTATCGCCTTGGAACTGATAAAATCAGTTATAAGATGTACTAATTTTAATAATTTGCTGCAATGATCTGTCATAAAATGTGTTTGCAAATTAGATTTAATTAGTGTAGAAATTATAAATTGTACTAATTACCAATTTATTCGAAATAAGAAAATAACAATGTAAGTTATGAATAAGTGATAAAAAGAAATAATAGAGTTACACCTATACTTTTCAAATGTTTAACTAAAACTATTTTGAATTACAGTAACAATTTTTAGAAAACATATTACCTTTCAATTGTGAACCAAAAATCCATTTTGTTGTACTTGTTTTTGATTGTTGCAAATGCTATAAATCAACTGTTAAAACAAAACTTTTAACAAAACATTCTAGAAATTATAAAGAATGAAACCCCTTTTAGTTTAGAAAATATTATTCCAGATCAATTTATAAAATCTCCCAAGTAGGGTAAAAAGCATAATATGGGTTTATTTTCATTTAAGTTGTGTGTGTTGCTTTTATATCAAATTTTAACTATGAAATTTTTCCTTTTAGGACTTAGAAGAATATGTGGAACGAGAAAGACAAAGAGTGGGCCTAAAAAAATCAGACAATACCTGACATATTCTTGGAGAATAGCTGTATTTTTGTGTAGAAAAGTTAATTATGTACATATTTCCTTCCATTATTTTAACAGTAAATAAAATTTCTCATTGATTTTTAGCCATTATTGTTTTTCTTTTCCAGAGCACATATAAATCTTAATAACTGAATTTGAGAAAATTTTTGCATTTAAATATTGTCTTATTTATAATGATTGTGGTATATGCTAAGAAAAAAGAAGTTTAAACATATTTTTAAATTATTATAAAATTATACACTTAAAATCAATACTGTAAAGCTTTGAGAACCTAAAGCTTTTCTAGTAAAGGGATGGCTTTTTTATTTTTTACAATTATTATAGACATGGGTAATATGAATTGGTGATAGTAGAAAAATCCTTTTTATAGGCCTTAACGCTTCATTGACTCACCTTATAATCGAAGCAAAAGAAGTGAAACTGATTTTGCTTAAAAAGTCTTGATCAGGAGATAATCTAATGAGAGGGGCTGCAGCCCCCTAAATTGCAACCATTTTTCAGTGGCTTTTTAAGTATCAAATTGAAATTGATTTCCTTATTAGCATAAAAGATGGTAATTTAAAAGGGATTTAAAATAATATTTTTTTATTTCCATGGTTGTTGATCTCAAAATCTCCATCCAATTCAAAAAATTTTCAAAAACCCTAACTTTAAATTTGCATCCAAGGGGTTAAAAAAATCTTCAGTGAAAACTTCTAGATAAATGGCATTAAGTGTGCAAATAACATTTAAAAATTACAATTATAGTCAGTTGCATAATAAAAAAAACCTACCCAACCAGGTTCTTAAGTTTTAAAATCCAAAAATTTCTTTATTTTTGGTAAATTTTTCAGGTTTAATTTTTTATGCATAGAATTTTTTGGTAACTCGTACAGATCAGAGGATGCATACTGATGCTAGGCTGATTAACTATGCATTGCATAGGTTAACAGCCTACCATCTCAGAAAATAGGTATATTTCTATATTTATGATTGTATTAAAAAGGAGAATGTTTTTAATTTTTTTCAGCCTCTGTCAGGGTTTAAACACCTCGAAAATTCCTATTCCTTGCAGCCAAATTTTGGTTCGCGCCTGTGGATACCTCGGGTAGTAAAAAACGCGGACAACCCGCAAAAAAGGCGAAATATGGGAAGAGCTTGAGATAAAATTTCTTAAAAAAAGTTCCTACGTAAATACGCGCAATTTGTACATAAAACATGACATGAAAGAAAATATCACTTTTGTTTGAATGAAAATTATTGATGTTTCCTCGAATGAAAAATCAGCTAAAAAGTGCTTTTTCTAAGAAAAATACGATCGTCATATCAGAAAAAAAATGACTATATTTAGGGTGAATGACGGTATATTTAACTATGTAATTAAATTTCCAACATATTTTCAAAAGTTAATTTTCAATCCACGTACATAGGTACGGCCCACATGGGCCAGCTGGCCTCTGATTGGTCGTTCGCTAAGGTGTGTCTTTCCTGCGATACATCGTCCCGAGAACGGGATGTCGTTTCTCCCCCCAAGCGAACCTCTCCGCGCTAACCCTCATGTAAACAACTCTCCCTTCCTCAGTGATGATTTTGATTTTATACTTTCTCAGACCAGGTGAGGCGAGAGAAAGATGATAAATCCAAGAAACGCATCCGTCCACCTTCAAAGAAAACATGGTTGCCGAACATTTGTCAAGCGCATGGTTTGAAGCCGAATGGAAAGAACTCGACAGTAAATACGAAAAAAGTTTAAGTCCAGTAACTGTTTCAAAAGGTTTGAAATGTAGAACAGTTTTCGATGTCGTGCGCACTGGGTGAGAATTTTTATCATCCTAAACTTTTCCAATTCAATTACCTAATTTATGACCATACTAAAAATATCGTTCAGGTAAATTTATTTAATGATGCATAAAGTTCTCTTCAGCTACATTGAATAGAATACTAGGTGTCAATAAATGTAACAGTGCTAGAAATTTAGTTTCACATATTTACAGGTATTAATTTTCATTTAAAGATAAAAACAAAAGTACTTGTGACTTTGATACAATTTTAATAAAAGGAAGGAAGCCCTTCTGAGAAAACTGGCACTTTAAAATACCTATGCTTTTCTGTGAAAATCTTTTCCATTTATTGATCAAAAATTTATTTCTTTTTACCCCTCTGTAATAGCTTCATGTTATCAATAGTTAGTTTTATTAAAGCTTCAAAAAAATAATTATTTATTATTCCTGTGACTATAATTAAGTTATTTTTCTATGTGAAATTTTTTTACTCTTTTTTTTAGTTCAACTTATTTGGTTTATTTTTTGCTAAATTAATGAACAAAGAATTACAAAAAAAATTATTTTTCAGCTTAAACCATCTTATTCATTTTTGATATTCCTCCTTCTTATA
This sequence comes from Tetragnatha versicolor, assembly GCA_024610705.1. Classification (NCBI taxonomy): domain Eukaryota; kingdom Metazoa; phylum Arthropoda; class Arachnida; order Araneae; family Tetragnathidae; genus Tetragnatha; species Tetragnatha versicolor. The sequence continues at coordinate 54,341,074 of JANDEH010000009.1, forward strand.
ATATATCTTGTTTAGAGAATGAATTAATCAGTATTTCTTAAAAAACACTTTTCATTTTTATTTTGTTTACTTTAAGTGAGCCCAAATTATTGTATTTTATGTATGTATTTTTATTTGTTTCAAATAAAATATTTTACTTTATTTTACTCCTAGTTTATTTCTTACTTGCACATTACACCCTCCAGAAATGTTTTGAAAATATTTTTTTGGCATCTTGACTTTTTTGAAAGCTTTTTTAATTTTATTACTTTATGATAATTTGCAAGTGATACTTAATTTTTTTTGTTACACAGAAAACTATTCCTTATGTGTTTCCTGCAAGTAACATTCATTTGCCCATTTAAATAGCTAAAAAAATAATTGCGTGTAAGTTCATAGTCAAGTTTATTGGGCTTATATTATTTTTAAAACTAAAGGAAAAATATTTCTTCAAGAGTAATGATTTTTGAGTAATGTAGTGTATCTAATTTAGAATGATTTAATGATGGGATGAGAGGCTAGAAGTGATCTCTGAATAAACCCTTTTTGGTGCTGCCATCTATACACTTAGAGGGATACTGTTTTATAAATTTGTTAAATAATCTCTAAATGTTAACGTACTTTTTTTTACTTATGATTAAAATTTTTGAACGTCCAAATGATTTATTCCAATTAAGTTAAATTAGTTAGTAATCCCAAATAAGATTAGGGGTTGTTCAAATATTACATACACATGTTTTTAGTCATTTTTGACCCCCCTTCCCTTTGTAAGCAAGCAAGAGAATAGCAAATCCCCCCCTCATAATTGCGTATAAGAAATCTGACCCCCTTTGTTCTTTTTTTGTACAAAAAATATTTTTGTTGAATTTTGAAATTATTTATGCAAAAAACAAAGCAAGGGAATAAGTTCAGAAAAAGTAAGCAAGCTCTTCTTCTCCTTAGGTGCTTACGTAATAATTGAACGGCCCCTTCAGAAAATAATCCCATTGGAGCATTTGATACAATACAGGAAAGTTTACAGTACAGGCAAGGATATGTCGGAGCGGCCTCTTTGTGCAATGCCAAAAAGACAACTTTTAAGGCTAGCTGTTTTTGTGATATTTACAGAAATCATGTCCCTTTGGCGTTCCAACCCCCTATTTGAACTAAATGACTAAGAAACATCACTGATTTAAAATGTACACAATTTAGCTTTAAATAAATCAACAGAAGCTTTGTACGCGAGGCTCTTAAGTAGGAAATAGATGCTGATTTTAGGTCGATAAAAACCGAATTTCAGGTTTTATTTTTAGTGAAAAACCAGATGCTGTACTAACGTTCTTTTTGTTTTAATTAATTTTTTTCCTGCCTAAAAACTAAAAATTTTGGGATTTCTATATAGTAGATATTGTTAGGGTAATGTTTTTTTAGAGGAGTTTTGGTAAATGGTTTGAGATTATATAACTTAAAAAGTTCTTACTTGCAATAATACTTATTTAGTTTTTGAAGTAGCAATTGTAATATAGAATTTAAAATAAGAAATGGTTATGCATTTTTTTAAACTTGACTACAAAATAGTTTATTGGTTGAAATTTAAAGTAGAATAATAAGTGAATATTCTACTAAACCATCCGTATCAATGTAAAAACATCGTTACTGTCTAGAAATATAAGTTTAGGTTTTGCAATATTTTTACGTAATACATAGTTGAACTAAACTTAATGAAAGCATTAAAGAGTTACAAACTTTATATCAAACGTTAAAGAAAAGTATTGAGTATGAAATTTAGAACTCATTAAGGAATTTTTCATTCCTCAAAATAAATGCTGACTCATCATTTTTTTAGGAGATTGGTTTTAAGTTTTATTAAATGCTTTTTTTATTTGTTTATTTTTAAGATAATAATTTAATCAGTTTTGCATAAAACTTTCTTTTCCTTTGTTTTATACTACAGTAGTTTAAAAATGACAACTAAATTGAAAAACTTTTAATAACTTTTACAGTAAAATCTAACTTATGGACAGCGTTTAATGTTCATGTAGAGAAAAGATATCTTGAACTAATTATACAGGGTGTTTCAAAATTGTGTTGCACGGCTTTTATTCGGAACCAGCGCCTCCTAGGGTCATGGAAGTAAGGTAAGGTCTACCCCTAGGTAAGTGAGCCTGGAGAATCCATTGAGATGACTTACAGCGCCCCTAGCGGTGAAATTAAAAAGTTAAAAAAATAATTTATAAACTAAAGGAGATAGAGCAAAAACCTCAGTTAGAGTATTGTTGCCAACGTCAAGAAGAACACATTGAAAAAAATTTAATCAAAATATCATGAATATTCGCGGAGATATTAGCATGTGAAAATAGCACTCTTTCAGGGGGTCAAAAGTAAAAAGTTCGCATATTTGCAAATTTTTCAGTGTTATTGTGTAGTTTTGTGTTTGTTAGTTGAAAGAACACAAAATTTAATCAAAAAATCAAAAAAGTTTGCAAATATGCGAACTTTTTCTTTTTTGACCCCCTGAAAAAGTGCTATTTTCACATGCTAATATCTCGGCGAATATTCAAGATATTTTCATGAATTTTTTTTCAGTGACTTCTTCATGACGTAAGCAACAATACTCTCACTGAGGTTTTTGCTCTAACTCTTTTAGTTTTTAAAATATTTTTTTTAACTTTTTAATTTAACGCTAGGGGCGCTGTAAATCATTTCAGTGCATTCTCCAGGCTCACTTACCAAGGGGTAAACCTTACTTCCATGACCCTAGGAGGCGTTGGTTCCGAATAAAAGCCGTGCAACGCAATTTTGAAGCACCCTGTGTTTATTTACGGCATTCTGAAGGACCTTTGCGTGAAGCCGCAAATAATCATCATACATTCATTAACACTGGTGTTTTTCAAATTTAAGAGAATTTGCACATTTTTTCAATTTCTCCAGATCTACAGGATAGATTTTGATGAAATTTGGTATTAACATAGGTTGATATAATACCAAATAAATAATCATTCGAAAATTGTAATACACACGCATGCGCAGAAGTAATAACCTCCAGAGTTGAAAGCTATGAAATAGCTATTCCAGAACTAAGCAAAATAGTGGGTTTATAAGGGGTATGACATCCTCTCACTATCATGCATGCCTCCTTGAGTGATTTTATAGCGTGAATAAGGCAGATAATAAAATTGCCTGGTCACTAAGCCTACTTTCTCAGAATCCCCGTTTTGGGGCTCTGAAGGGTATGTGGAGGGGGGTAGTAAGATGCAATTGCGTTATATAGAGTCCATCATACCTCCCCTAAAAGGGCGAAGTCTTTGAATCTGGTTGCGAATCTGGTTGCCATATGGCGAATATCTTCCGTTTTAATGAAAATTTCTAACCTGATGCGCTCCATTAAGTGAAGGATTTCTATCGATTGAAAAGAAATTACGACCGACAGAACCCCCAAAAGGTGAACAAAGGTCTCCAAGATATCAACACATTACCTGAAACTGTCAGGGTTCCTCTTTCAAAGGCAAGGAGGGATCTGCAACTTGTCAAAAATATGCAAAAAATTGTCTTCAATAAGGTAATATTCAAAGGGTGAATATTTTCCTCTCTGTTAGGTCTCAAATCACTTAAACCATTGATTCTCGATGCAATCTCATGTGAAAAGAACCAGAATGCTCTGTCAGTCCTTTAATGTAAGAGAAACTGGCCCTTTTGGAATCGGAGATTTGGTGCTCTTTGTAAGAATGTTAAGTCTATGCCAAACCCCCTACATCTTTCAAAAGGAGAAAATCATGGTTGAAGGTATTGTGTTGATATCTTGGAGACTTCTATTCACCTTTTAGGGGGTTCTATCGGTCTTAATTTCTTTTCAATCGATAGAAATCCTTCACTTAATGGAGCTCCTCAGGTTATCAATTTTCATTAAAACGGAAGATATTCGCCATTTGAAATAGGCAGCCAGATTCAAAGACTTCGACCTTTTAGAGGAGGTGTGAGGGACTCTATATAAGGCAATTGCATCTTGCTACCCCCTCCACATACCCTTCAGAGCCCCAAAACGGCGTTTCTGAGAAAGTAGGCTTAATGAACAGGAAATTTTATAATCTGCCTTATTCATGCTATAAAATCACTCAAGGAGACATGCATGATAGTGGGAGGGTGTCATACCCCTTATATACCCACTATTTTGTTTTATTCTGAAACCGCTATTTCATACCTTTCAACTCTGGCGGTTATTACTTCTGCGCATTCTTGTGTATTACAATTTTTGAATGATTATTTATTTGGTTTTATATAAACCTATGTTCATACCAAATTTCATCAAAATCTATCCAGTAGATCTGGAGAAATCGAAAAAATGTGCAAATTCTCTTAATTTTGAACACCAGTGTAATATTAACATTATAGTTTCATGTCCTTTTTAAAAGAAACTTATTGAAAAACTATAATAATAGAACAAGCCTCCAGAAAGCTGAGAATATTAATGAAAAGAAGGAAGCCTATTTCACACATTAATTTTTTATATGAGATGTTGGCAAGTATGGAATCAACAGAAATAAAATAGCGAGACTTTTCATTCAAACAAGTTTTTAGCATTTTCGCATTCTTCTAATGTAAAATGTTTTAATGAAATAAATGTCTTCTATCGGAAGATTTTATGTATAATTTCTTCCCTTAAAACTTTTTTAATCAAAATTTAATTTTTAAAAAATCGCAGTGTTGGCTAAGTAAAGATTCAGTTAGAAGCAAATTTAGGCTCTTGTAATTTCAAAAAGGTTCTTTGTGTAGTATTTTACACACAGCAAAGATCTGTCCACAAAAAAGCTTGCGAAAACATTTTTAAAAGCGATAGATGATTATAACGCGAACACATCTTCATGTATTTCAAGATTTTACTCTTTACTTTACTAACATTTTTTTAAAGACACAAAAACACGATAAAGATCTGCTTTATAAATTATTGTTTGGATATAATTTGTTTTGGTTTATCTTGAAAATTCACTTACTTTACCCCGTTCTTTAGACTTCGGGGTATTGAGTGTAGTAGTATGTACTGCGGTTTTAATATTACTTACACATTTCTATTCCTGTCTGTTATGTTGATTCCAGGAACTATTTTCTTATTTATGAAGCCTAGAATGATAAAAGTGAAACTTTTTTAGATTTAATTTCATCAATCATCCTGCTTGTTTTCTAAGAAACAACAATTTAAGTCAAATTTATCATATAAGTATTAGTAAAATCAGTAAAATAATTTTAATAAAGTGACTAGACTAGCCCCCTCAAGTAGGTCTCTGTTTCATACAGTTGAGTTCGGAAAAGGATAAGCTTATTTTATACCACGTTAAAAAAATCATTGCCGTAAATAATAATCATTTTAGTCTCATTAAGGAAATTCAATTCTTTGTGCGCTTTTTGAATATGCATAAAAAAGGAATGGATGTGACTTAAAGTCACGAAACCGTAAATTTCCTTTCTGAAACCGGTGTTCAGTAAGGTCCACGTTTCTTTGCATTTCGACAGCCTATAATTTGATGGTCATTTGTTGAAACGCGTGCTTAGGAAATTAGCATATGCCGGATCTAAACACTAACCTTGAAATAAGGTAGAAATTCGGGGCTGGTGTGTGTGTGTGTGTCAAACTTTAAAAATTTTAACAGTAACCTTGAAACGAAAAAAACATTGGTAAAAGGTTGTACATATACAAATACGTTTTTGCCCGTTTTAAAGAATTTTAAGTCATGATTTTTTGGGGGGGAGACGTGAGATTATTTGTATTGTTTTGCATGAGGAAAAGGGAAATTCCGAATTTAGGTGAGGGTCCTTTCCTTTTATCAAACGGACTAAAATGACAGAGATATAAAACAGTTCTATGAATGGAGAAACTACCCCTCAAAACTAAATCGACGGAAACTTCTTGCTTTTGTTAATACATTTGTTTTTATTCGTATATTTCTTCAACTATGGCAACATTATTTTCTTCTGCATTTTAAGTTGTTCTGATTCAAATCTGGTTTCCAATTAAAAGTTGTATTTTTTATTGATATCTAAAGTAAGAGATATAGAGCATTGGTCGGCAAACTTTAAGTCAGAGATCCATATATCATCAGTGGATTCGCCAATTAAGTCCAATAATTAAAACAAAACCAGAGGTTCTTAAATTAGTTGCCCTACATACAACCACGCAAATATATAATCCGGATGTTTCTCCTCCACAGGACCGTAGCTGCAGTGAAGTTCCTGGTGGACAAGTACAGCCATAATATCTTATGCGAAAAAGATGAAAATGGTCATACCGCAGCTCACTGGGCCTGCCTCGGTGGCCATTTTAATCTAGTCCAGTATATGATAGATATAGGAGTATCCGTCAATATTCCTAGTTCCAGTTCCATAGGTGCCTATCCCATTCATTGGGCATGTGTAGAAGGACATGTATCTATCGTCGACCTTCTACTTCGGGTAGGTTTGTAGTATTTTGCTCATAAATATATAGTGTTCGGCACCAGTTAACTAGAACTAGTTGCAACTATTAGTTAACTAATAGTTTGACTATTTTTGGTTTATACTAGTTCAACTACTTTCAAATTTTAAACTTCTTTAAAAGAAATTCGTGTTTAAAATTAAAAAATATGTTTAAAATTTTCATCAAAACTGATTTTAGACTTTAAGAAGAAGAAAAGGACCTTTTTGCTTTGGTGGAGCTTGGATATTCCAAGTGATTAGACAACAACAACACAGGACCTTTTTAGAATGAGGTGTATGCGTTTTTTTTAATGTAGATAAGAAAAGATTTATTAAATATGTGGGCAAAAAATAGGTTATGGAATTAAAAACACTAGTTAACTAGTAGTTAATTACTTTTGGAAATAGTTAACTACTAGTTGCAACTACTAGTCCCAGGAAAAAATAGTTAATTATTAGTTGCAACTTGATTTTCACAGACTAGTTAGTAGTTGGTAGCTAACTATTTTTTACCACTAGTTGCCGAACACTATATTCATAAAAGAAAATATAAGCTTGATAAGGATCTTTATAAGGTAAGGGGTTTCCAACTGCGCCTCCTGAAGATGAAGGTATAACTTGCCAGTAGCGTCACCAGAGAGGGGGCTATGAGAGAGCCATGCTTCTCAAAAACCCTTCTAAAGTAGCTTAAAGACACTTTTTGGCATTTAAAACTCTTTTCCGGGAGAGGGCTCCTGAGCTCCCCGTTTAAATAAAGCTTTAGGTTGATAAAAAAGCAAATTTAGTCGTTTTCTATGGGGGGTGGAAATCCACGTTTTGATTGGGTATAAAATGAATGAAATTTTTGTGAACATTTTTGTTTTTTTATGTGGAATTGTTTTGCATTTTCCCCCTTTGCATAGCATTGGGTCATGGGGTGATCTATGTTAGATGTTGCACAAGGAAGCTTAAAACATCTAAAAATGAGTTATTAAAACGCTATTTTCAGTGAAATTTCCCAAAAATGTTCTGAAGGAGCGGACCCTACTTTTGCGTAAAACTCAGTATTAAAAGAGGTAGGGCTAGAGGTTTATCCTCTGAAATTTTTTGAAAATACCATGAAAATGACATCCCTCGCTATAAAATTTCCATATTAAGGACTCTCTCCTGGAAAATATTTCTTGGAACCTGATAGTTTTTCAGCCCGCCACTGGATTAGTATTTTCGAGCAAAACTGTAAGTTGGAAACCTCTGTTAAAAGATCTATCTTTAATTTTTAAAGTTATTCTAGAATTGCTTTTTATCGCACAGAGTGGAGTCCCCATGGACACCTGTGATATAAATGGATGCACTCCTCTCATCACCGCCTGCCAGCATGGGAACAGCCATTTGGTCTGCTTCTTGCTCGGACGCGGGGCAAACAAAACTATCTGTGATCGAAACGGCGATACAGCACTGCATTGGGCCTCTTACAAAGGTAAAAACGCTCGAAAAAATAAGCTGATGATTTAACGAAGAAATCCTGTCTGTTCCAGAAAACCCCTGTCATTTTTGCAGGTAAATCCTGCAGGATTGGCGAACACCCGGGGGGGTTTATTTCAAGTGGGTTGTGTTTTTTTTTCAATAAAACCCTGAAAAATAACATATAAAACTGTTTTTTTTTGTCGGAAAAAGTGTGGGGTTTTTTTCAAAATTAAGTGGCTTTCTCCCACAATGGGTGTTTTCCAATTTCAGTGAGTTCTTTCTATGTAAAATGTGTGCTGTCAAAATGATGTCAGTTTTTCCATAGTTAAGTGGGTTTTTTCAAAGTTTGTCAGTTTTCTTAAAAATTTATGTTTTTGTTTTTATTTTAAAGTGTTCATTTATCAATGCTATAGAATAGTTTAAATTTTGAAAAACCCATTAAAAATTACAAACATCCTAAACTTTGAAAAAACCCATTCAATTTTGAAAGAAATCTATTTAACTTTAAACGTCTTAAATTTTGAAAAACCCCATGCAATAATGAAAAAACTCACTGAAATTTTAAAAAACACTCCCTTAATTATTGAAACCTGGTTTAAATTTTGAAAAAAACTCATTTTAATTTTAAAAACATCCTAAACTTTGAAAAAACCCATTCAATTTGAAAGAAATCTATTTAACTTTGAAAAAAAAACACTGAAGATTTTAAAATACCCTCCTTAATTTTTTTATAAAGTTTAAACTTTGAACTTTAAACGTCCCAAATTTCGAGAAAAAAACACATTCAGTAATGGAAAATTACAGGGGTTTTCTTGTAGCTTAACTTACAAGATTTCTTTGTTAAATAAGTATGTTTTTTTAGAGTAAAGAGTAAACACACAAAAGCAGGATCGAAACAATGAGGCAATTTCGAACAAGTAACGCAATGATAAACAATCAATGTCTCGAAAACTACCGAAATTTAAAGGTTTTTTAAGGATTTCACCAAAGGATACATTTTACACAACTTCAGTTATTCTTTAGATTGTAATGAGAAATGAGATTTTTTTAACGTTTAAGAATTATAATGGCGATAATAATTAATTTAAGAAGTTCAAAAGCCAAAAGTTTCGTGATTTCATGTTGACCAGCCTGGCTTAAACTTTTTTTAAAGAACAAATTTTCAAATCTGTGACTTATCTACCCGTGGTGGTCTCCTATAAACTTGGAAAATAGATAGAAATATAAGTTTTAACAGGTACAAAATGGTTAACGTAAATCTTTCAAAAGATGTTATTTGAAATGTCGAAAACTACATGTGAAGGACGTGTCCCCTAATGGGATTGACACCGCAGCAACCAAAAACCCGGATTCTCCCCTTGCAGAGGATTTCTCCACTCACTCAATTCCTACCATAAAAGGGTAATTCCACGGGTAACTAACTGACTGACGGTTTAAAAGAAAAACCATAAGTATTTTGTAATTTACTTCCCAAAAATAAATTTATAAAAACATTTTCCACCCAGTTTATTGCTTTCTTGTTAACTAAATCTTATGGCACAATTAAATTTTCAAAATATGTTTTTATTTATTTTTGAAAAATTTTAAACAACATGGACTGATATTTATTAAACATTTATGTCAGTCAGTTACCATGTTGTCAAAAATTTTATTTTTTATTTTTATATTTTGAAAATTTAATTGTGCCATTAGATTTAGTTAACAAGAAAGCAACAAACTGGGTGGAAAATATTTTCATAGATTTTTTCGGGGGGAGTAAATTACAAAATACTTATGGTTTTTCTTATATATAAATAAAGTGTATGTAAAGAAAATATCAGTCAACCCGTGGAATTACCCCAAAAAACTAAAAATTTAACCCGCCATCCACAGTGCAGCAGACGAATGATGTGCAGCAGAAAGAAGACTAAATTATGGAAGAACATTCTTCCGAAGCTACCCTTTCTCTTGAGCCCATGCCAGGCAGTTTTGCGGATATTTTCCTGCCGAAATTTGGTTTCTTTGAAGTGACGGGCGAGAATTCTAAATATATCGCAACACACGTTTTTCTTTTGGGCCCCCTCCGCACCTGTCTGTTGTTGCTTAACAAAAAAAGAACAGAGGCATAACGACTTTGAAAAGAGATAGAGTTACGTGGAAGCTTACAAATGTTATATAAGTATTTCATGAGAGAGGGGAGGATTCAACTTCACGGCACCATTTCTTATTTTCGTCTGGCTGATGACAGATATAATGACAATTACACCAATGGTCTTACTGAAAACCACATTCAAATGAAGGATCCACGTCACTTTTTATAGAATGTCTGTAGAATATACAATAAATTTGTCTGCTTATTTTGCGTATAACAGCCAGATTCAAGCGAATTATGAGGATTTAGCTCATTAAAGTTATGTGGTCTAATTGCGTATATTATTTCCCCAATTTCAGAAAAAACGTATTGAACGTTTTATTTAATTTTTAAAGTATTCATTTGAACAGCAGACAGAACTCTGACGTCTTTAATTAAAGATGTGGCGTCAGACTATATCCTCCCACAAAAGCTATCCTAGTGGTTACTCATCATTAATATTAGTTTTAAAACTTAAAGCATCATTCTATACATAAATCAGGGTGTCCCTAACTTTTCCAAGCATTATGATATTTCACTGAAGCCATTAATCGAAGGTCATAGTTTTTTTTTCAAAATTAAGGTGATAAAAAAGGTTAATTGGGGTAAATACCCTTAGAAGTGGATATTTACAACTTTTAAAATCCCTTCTCAAAACTTTTGTTCCAGTTTTCCGCAAAAGAGACCTAAAAAGTTTCAGAGGAATGACAGTTTTAAGAAAATTGAAATTGTTTCACGTTTTGAAAAATGTAGCGGTGTTCTAAAATATTTTAAAATCGAGTGATTAGAGATTAGTTTTAATTATGCACAGAATTATAGCATTTAAGCAAATTTATTATTATCTCCTAGAAATTTTTTTATTTAAGTTTTGGGGGTTCCCAAAAAGTATGGTGGGAAAACGAACGGGTTTTATCTAGAAAAATTTATTCCATAAAAATATTTTAGACAAACAAATTGAAAAACTACTCAGACTTTTTTAATCACAAATTATACAAAAATAACGCAGTCTGTTTCATAAGAAAATTCCTGTTTGGTCGAATTCAAATATAAAGAAAATTCTTACCTATGTGGGGAGATACTTAAATAACACTATCATACTTAAATATTTATTATTACTCTTTAACTTGAGTGAAAAATATGTGAAAACTTTATGGATTAACTTATCTACCATTAGAGTGTTTTTAAATGATCAAAGAGACATTACATTAACATTTTCATTACTGTTTTAGGCTTTCCTGACCTTATGCGACTTTTAATATATTCTGGTTTCGATCCTAAGCTTCAAGATAATTTCGGGTACACATCTTTGCATTTAGCGTGCCTTAGTGGGAATCTAGTTGCTGTTGAAGATCTTTGCGAGAAAGTAAGATCTTTTTTATAATCCTAATTAGTTATTTTGGAATTTTCTTTAATAGAAAAGTACCAGTTTATTTTCAACATTTGTCTTAGAGGAAAAAGAATTCAAATAAGGGTATGCGAATAAAAAACTTTAATCAAGTAACACATTAAGTGAAGTAGATTATATTTTTAAATTTCGAGAATTTAATAAGTATAAAACCTTGGGCTATAAGACAAATGTTTAGAAATGTTAACTAAGGAAAATATGTATGGAGCTTTCTGGTTTTTGATTAAATGTTATTTTTTGTATATAGATTTCTTGCACAGAAAAAGTTGAAAATATTAAAAATATTTCAATGGTTTTATGTAGTGATAACTTGTTCATGTAGTTTTTATGTTTGCAAACCAATGAAATATTCTGTCTCTCGTTTAATGTCTGATATGTCTTTTACTAAATCATTTGTTTTCTCATGTTGCAGGATAAATTAGAGCTTGATACAAAAGATAAACAAAACAGGACCCCATTACAGCTTGCTGAAGAACAAGGACAGACTGACATCGCTGACTATTTGAAGCAAGAAATCAGGAAACGAAAGTTCATATTTTATAATTTTAATATATGGTGGGTAAAAACATTTTACAGAGTAAAAAAGCGTTACGGGCTCCCCTTTTTTATAAACAAATGTTTTCTGGGAAAGCAAAACATATTTTTATCTTCAAACAATTATATGCTTATTATATTTTGGATTTAAATTTCTTTCCAGGCATTTAGTATTTGGCAACAATGGGGATAGCAAAGGATCCTTGTTTTTCTTCCTAGGCACCCTATTTTTCTGGGGCTATCCCATGTACATCCTCAGGGTAAGCATTTAGTATAATTCACTTCGCAAAATATTAATTCATGAATAAATTAAGCTGCATTTAAATGCTTTACAAACAATAGAGCACATACATTGTATTAAAAACATTCTTCAATATCCTTTATTACCTAGTTGTTGGATGGTGACTTAAATTAGTTTTTAGTGTTGATAAAATTAACTAATTTGTAACATTTTACTTAAAAAATATTTCAAAACACAATTTTAAAATGTGACACATTACAACTATCTTTTTCTAAATATTGGGAAAATGTTCAAACGTGAACCATCGAGAAACTGCTTGGAACAGCATTTTTAAAAAGAATTTAAATTTAAATATGTGAAAACTATGAATGGAAGGTTGAAAATGAATTTATGAACGGGGGATTTTTTAAGGTATTCTTTTCATTTGACCTAGACAACATCAATTTCAGGGATTTATTTTTTTATATCTTAATCATCACATTACCTAAAAAGGTGTCCGAATTTTGTTAAATTAGCAGCGCAAAGCATGCACCCTAAAGCATCCTTTCCATTTATCCGGATGTATTGCGTTGCGCCTATCCAAAGAAACAAATGGACGAATCACAGTGACAAAATTGACGCCATTAATTTTAAGTCATTCGACAAATCGGCATCGTTAAATTGATGTAACTTGAGGTGCCGGATAAGTGGAAACGCTCTGTAAGGCATTGTTTCTACTATATCCAATCGGTTGCTTTACAGCGATCCGGTGTGTCCAATGGACAAATCTCAAGAGACACTTACGGCCGTATTCTGTGCTATCTGACCAACGGTTAACCAGCAATCAAAGAAGGTATCGCCGATATTGATTGGTAGGCTTTTGCTGCTGGTTAACCACTGGTCAAGTAGCACAGAATAGGGCTGGCTCGTCTTCTGGTCTCGCCGCAACGCAACACATTGAATGCGTTTTGCAGTGCGTTCCACTGACATGGAGTGAATACGAAACAGTGCATTACGTCTTCCTGCTCACCAACGCCGTCATGTGGCTGAGCCTGGTCGTGGCCCACTCGATGGACCCCGGCTACCTGCCGCTCGACACCGAGGACTACCACCGGACCATCGGATCACTGGCCCGCTTCGGAGGGGGTAGCCCGACCCCCATCCCGCAGCTGTGCCACACCTGCCGCACCGTGCGACCCCTGCGGGCCAAGCACTGCCGCGTCTGCAACCGCTGCGTCAGCCACTTCGACCACCACTGTCCCTACATCTACAACTGCGTCGGTCTCAAGAACAGGTGGGTGCAAAAGTTTCTGCCCGATCTACACCATGCCAATTGGTGTTCCTGTAGAGCTTTCCTGTGGAGGTGATTGTAGAGCTTTCCAGTAAGCTCTAAGTTCTTGCCCACACTGGGGGACTGGGGCAACTCATGTCGTGCAAGCCATTAAGATCCTTCTGAAACGGAGGAAGAAAGAAGGAGTTAAGGGCCGAGAGCCGATGCAGTAGCACTAGACATACTCCTGTAGCTGAGAAAAACGGGTTTCATCTTTTCCACTTCCAACCGCATCTATAGTGCATCTCCCCACAACTCTCCTTCTTTCTCACCTATGCTTGATAAGGGTCTTAAAGACTTGCACGACTCCAGCCGCCCCAGTGTCGGAAGGCAATAAAATAATCATTCAGTTGCTGATGATTGGATGGTGCACTGTAAAAAAAACTGCTGAAAAACAGAAATTTTCAAAAACAATGACTTTATGTTTACTGAGATATTCTGTCATGTAACATTCCCACCGCACTTCTACTTATTTTATGTAAAATAACAGCTTTTATCTAGTTTTTTAGCTTATCTGTACTTAAACAGAAACTTACTGCATCGAAAACGAATACAGCTATTGGCAACATTATACTGAATCTTCGATGGTTCAGTGGTAGCGTGCGTGCTTGGCATGCGGTAAGTCGTGGGTTCTATCCCCGGATATTAATTAATTAAAATTAGAAAAAACTCTACTAAAATAAGTGCATGCGCACAAGCAGAAAATTATTGAGAGGCAACAGAAAAATCTGTAGCTCACTTGACAGAAAGTTTCTTTTTACAGCATTTACCTGTATAGGTAACAGCTTTTTTCTGTTTACAGGATTTTTCGGCCTACAGAAATTTTCTGGCAACTTTTGCTGCCAGAAATTTTCTGTTTTTTTGCAGGATTATTTTTTACAGTGTGCTGAAAAACTCTACTGCAGCACCTTCTGGACATCATGTAAATTGGCGATTACTAACTTCAGCCCTTTAACAAGATGACTGTTGTTTTTGGATTTGGCTCAAATTTATTTATAAGGCAGTGGTGTAGTCAGAAAAAATCGGAAGGAGATATTTTATTTCGGGGGATATAAGGTCATTTAGTCGTTTTCTATGGTCGAAGTTTCGTTAATGGTTTTAGTTTCGGGGATATTTCCCGAAATAATCAATTTGCTTCTTCCCTGTTCTAAGGAACCCCCTAACGCGCACACTACACGTTAAATTTAGTTTTAAAGAACACAAGGTTTTATTTTAATCTTGGTTAAATTTTTGTGTACAATAATGAGCTTCAAGCAAAAATGGGTGATCTGGAGCAGAAGCGTACGGGGTTCAAATATCCATTCAGAATCTCCGTTTGGGCAAGTATGCCCTTTTTCCTGTCCCTGTGAAGGTGAATCAATGCGAACTCTCCAATAAAAAAGGGGTTGTGCAGGCGTAAAAGTGCGTGGCGCGGATCACATCTGTGGCTTTGGTCCTCCACTGGTTTAGTTCTGAAATTTCCTCGTGGATTTGCAGTGTATGTTAGACAATAGCCAAGAATAATTTTTTCATGGACACTTACTTAATTACCTTCTAGTAGTAGTGCCTTACTTAGAATGAGGGTGAATGAATGATATAGAGATAGAAAGAAAAAACTGATAGAAAGGAAAAACGGAGGGAGTGGAGGCGTTCCGTCCCTACTAATTTATTTAGTGGGGTGCTCTGCGAATTGGAATAACAATAATGCATACAGTTTTATTAATGGATAAATTCATGTTTTTAGGTTTCCGGATGAATCCCTTGACAGAACGTGCGTGAGGTAAAAAAAGGCGAGGAGTTTGTTGGAAAATAATTTCAGGAAAGCTTCCTTTTAAAGGATTCGGATAGAACTTAGGTAGTGCCTGCATCGAACAAAATAGTCTTTATCGATAAACCCGTCTCTTCTGCTTAAGCAGGCACGGGGAAAACTTTAAAAGTGCTAATTAATTACATAACAAACCATTAAAAACAGCGATTAAAAAAATAATATGATTAAACATAAATATAATAACCAACAAAGTTCAGCAGTTTTAAATGCATCAAAATATTTAATTAAAGGCATTTTTTTTCTAAAACACCAAGTTAAAAAATTTAGTTTAAAATACCATAAATTTCAAAATGTCCAACATTAGAACAAAATCTAAAAATATAACGATAGAAATTTAATTTCGCTAAAATTACTCATAAGACTAAAATCATCGAACCAAATATCAAGAGCTTACCTAATTGCTAATTTCCCTAGCTTTTTAAACCCATTGGCTGTATAGGATTTTTCTACCTTCATCGATCTTGTGCCCTTTATTTGAAAGCTTAAAACGCAACTTTTTGTTTTGTCTGTAATATAAGAATAAATCACTTTAATTATTCCAACTTCATTTAATAAATATAACTATCCAGGTTATAATAATTGCATTCGTAATTTCTTAGAATATTGCCAGGACTGAGATTGGATTGCGTTTTTCTATCGAGAAAATTTCTAATCGAAATTTCGATCTCAGTTCCCAGAAGCTTCTTCAGGCCATGTCTAATTAGCCTTTTGGGAATCTACCACGGTATTGCGTGAGTGAGTACCAAGAATTTGAGATACTCCCTAGACCAGAATTGCAGAATCCCCTCAAATAAAACTCCTTTATAATAAAGGATATATTTTCTGTACCTTATCAAAAACCTTATAAAATTTGCTTTAATTCTTATTAATAAATAATATTTTATCAAAGAATGAAATATAAAAGTATATTCAGATTAAAAACGCAATGAAGATGATATGGCAATTCAGAATTACGCAATTCTCCATGCAATTTTCTCCGTATACTCCCTTGCACCACAGACATTATTTCATAATGTCTCTCTCTCTCTCTTAATAAATTCAGGTTCATACTCTACAGTTGTTTTATGCAAGCACTTTTCAGAACACTTTATGATTTCGTAATTATTTTGTCCAATCTACACCGAAATTAATTTAGTCCCGGTAGATAGAAAATATGCAGATGGGAATATTGAATTTTTTGTGGGGGATGCGGGAAACTTTTAAACGTTTTCCTTGATCAAAAAAAATTCTTTTTAGAATTTGAAATATATCCCGATATGGGGGGTGTCATTTTAAGATTAAATGAAGTTTCAGCTACAAAGAAACATCGAATCACAATTTTATTTTACTCATATTTTGACATGTTTTTTTTCTACCTTATCGCTAATGTCAAAAGATGCGTCTCGAAGGAAAACCTGATCCCATTCATACAGCTAATTTGGAAAACGAAATGTCAAATAAATGCCAGAGAGATGTCGGCATTTATTTCAAAGTCGGTGGTACGTGTGCTTCTTTTTAAGAGAGCGATAAAAGAAAAATCCCGCTCGAATTGTGCAAAGGGCATAATTCTAAGAACTGGGAACACGCAAATGAAGTTTACAACTGTGAGATCTGATGTCATTTGCCGTCAAATCTGAATGAAGAACGGTGCATTGTGTCAGGCTTGATTCTGGCTGTAATGTAATTGAAGCAAAAATGTAGATTGACGTAAGAGACTGTAATAAGGCAACTGTTTGGCTCTCATCCAACTCAGATTTACAAATCACTTCAGGAGCTAGGTCGAGAATTTCAAGTTCGGAAAAGGAAAGTTAGGTTTGAGCACCTAAGGGGAAATTATGATGATTCCGGGGTATACCTAGTTATCAAAAACCTGCTGAAATGAGACTTAAATTACAGCTTAGAGAAATAGAGAAACAAAGAGTCATTTGATGGTTAGGTGAAAACTGAGATTAGTAGATACATTTATTTAATTCTTTCTATATAACATTCCGCACGTTCTTTAAAAATGGTGAACCAAATATTTGGGTATTTTTAGAGAAAATACTTTTTGCTAAATGAAATTTTATAAAGAAAAATTTCAGTTTTTGAAATAAAGTTATGTGCAATAAAAATACAATTAAGTAAGCAATAATATTTTGTATCGTGGCATACATCGTATATGAAGGAGTGTTTATGTTTGAAATATGGAAACACGTTTATATTTACATTCTAGAAGAATTTTTGAGCAAGATACAGAGCTATCTCTTAAATAAAACAAACTTAATCGTACTATTTTGTAACAGAGTTATTTAGAATAGGGTCTCGAACTTTTTTTTAACATTTCTGGAAAGAGTTAAAATAACTAACAATGGTTAAAATTACTCATATGTAGAGTCTTAATCAGCAAAAATAAATTACTTTATTTTATAAACCCCTGCAAAACATTCTAGGGGATTTTTTATTGTTATTAGGTTTTAAATGTCCACGATAGAATTCATAGCTTTAAGGGACTTCATACTATATTAACAAGCTTATAGTAATAAGGCTGATAATTAACATCTAATTCAAAAGTCGAAGTTACACATCATTTAAAGTACTGGAAATTGCCCTGTAAAGGTACTCCAACAAACCATAGAACTACATCTACTTTTTTTCTCATGAATGAGACTACTTCGTTTCTAGTCTAGGCCTGATTTATATGGGAGGTTATTCTGGAATGAAATTGAACGTACGCTCGTGACGTCATGAGGAGTGATTGTTACGTCATGCAGACGTTCCCTCCTGTTACGAGTAAAACACTGATGAACCAATTTGCGTGGGAAAACCCTTTCACAAGCGACACTTCCACGTGTTGCTTCGCCAGAATTAACTCACGGTTTTTAACACTTTCACGTGAAGGAAATCACACATAATTCCATGGAACAGTTCCTTCCTCCTTAGTCCTTATTTGGCCCTCGCATCTTTCTAAGGAAGGAATTGGTGTGGTCACGGCTTGTGTAACTTTTGTTTCGTTTTTTAATGTTGCGCAACCTTCAAATTAGTTAAAATGATGAAATTGATTTTTTCTAGTCCCGTGAGTGTCAGGAAATGTTTTTATGCCTTTAGTTTGGGGGGTCAGTTTTGCGTCACGTCACGAATACTGCTGTTTGGCAGTAGTTTGCCTAGTCATTTGTAGAAGTAGATAGACATTGGAAATACATCTACCTTTCCGTTTCCATCCATCTCTACATCTAAGTTATTAAATTAATCAAATGTTTACTATTAAGTCTGATTATAATAAAAAATTACAGAACCATATAAGGGACCATTCATTAATTACGTAAGGATGATTTTGGCAATTTTTGACCCCCCCCCTACCCCCATGTAAGGCTACGTAAGATTTTTCAAACCCCTCCCCCCCTTTTCTTACGTAGATTCCATTTCGTTTTTCAAAATATGTAGTAATAAAATGTTAGAACAAAAAAAGTTGAAACCAAAACTAATAAAGATTTCTCTCTCTTTTTGCTTTTGTTTTGTTTCGACTTTTGACAACTGGAAGATGGATTCAACAGTTTTATTTTTTATCTTAACTTAATGCTACTCCAATAAAAAAGATACATCTGTTATACCTTCATTTTTTTTAAAATTAAAGCTTCGATAATATACCGAGATCGTCAGCATTTTAAAATTTTTCTGGGGTTATTCAATAGTTATTTGATTAGAATAATTGGAATTTGTTTACATTAACTTGGAAAATCTTACTTAAGAATGGGTTTGACCCCCCACCCCCCAAGTAAGTAGTCCCCCAAGTATTTAGAATACAGAACAATGATAGAAAAAGTAAAAGTAGTAATATACTATATTTAAAAATATTGTACAGCTAAAAATAATGCCGGATTTATTCCCTTTTTACATTTATGAAATTTCAGCTGAACGTTAAACACATTTATACTATAGTTACACTTTGATATTCGTATAAATTTGTATGCTTCTATTTTATAAATAGGTATTATTCAAGAATTTCAATGCACAATGTTTTAAAATAATTTTTTTAGGAGGCAAGCGTGTATACGGTTTTATGTACTACTCTGGAAAAAAGTATATACTATAACTCTTCTTTAGTAAATAACGAAGTATCTGTGAGGTAGGAACTCGTATGGATAACGTGGGCTACAGTATTTTACATCTGGATGTCTTTCACAACTTTAAGATTCCAGCGTCACGTAAGACGTAAAAGCTTTCAGGTCAAACTTATTATCAGAGCTTTTCTTTTTATTCATGTAAATAGAACCATATTAAGAGAAATTTATAATTAAAAGCCAAATTTTTTTTCTGATCAATTATAAATAACAGTATAGGTTCTTCAGAATTTTTTTACGAAATAATAGCTTCGAAGTATTTTTTTATGAAACACGCAGAAATAGAACCATATTACAGAAATTTATAATTAAAAGCGAAATGAAATTTTTTTCTGATAAATTATAAATAACAGTACAGGTTCTTCAGAATTTTTTACGAAATAAAAGCTTCCAGAAATACATTTCATTTCACTAAAAAGAAAATATTTTTACGGCTCAAATTACGTTGCCTTGAATTTTATCGGAGGTGTTTCTGGGAACTCATTGAGAAATAAACTAATTTACCTCACGCGTTAAGAATAAGTATTTCAGCAATAAAAATCCTTTAATTAGTTTTCCGAAAGTGCCGTTTTAAATTTATATGATCGCTGCGTTATCATGTCTTCTTCTGAACCGCCGGCAAAAAGTTAGGATTCCGCTGATATA
Organism: Tetragnatha versicolor; assembly: GCA_024610705.1. NCBI lineage: Eukaryota > Metazoa > Arthropoda > Arachnida > Araneae > Tetragnathidae > Tetragnatha > Tetragnatha versicolor. The sequence goes on from JANDEH010000009.1 coordinate 54,361,046, forward strand.
CCATGCTTTTCTTTATTTGAAATAAACTCTTGAAACACATTTTAAAATCAATCACGTATTTAATAAAACAAAAAAGCAACAGAAAGGTTTTGTTGATATATCTTCAGACATTACTCACACAAACTCAACCTTCAATACAGGAATTTTCCAAGGCTGTCTTTGTTTAGGCGGAAAAAGCTGCTCTTTTAAATTTTTGGCGCGATTTCCCAACTACGCTATGCTAATATTTCGGGTGTGGCTACCAGCAGCGGAAACGGTCCCATTGCCCCAGATACGGGGAACGCGTGGACACTCCAAAGTCGGGCTGTCCACTTTCAAGAAACTGATCACGGGCCTTCCAACGCCTCTTTCCGCAGGTCTTTTCCGTAGAGATAGATTAGCTAGATCGCGCATTTGCTACAACACTCTAATACACCAATTCAGTATGGAGAATGGCAAAGAGAAAAACCAAAAAAATCCTATAGATAAAGGGGGATTGGAGGATTTATCCCTAGAAACTCATACATTTTCATTATTTGACTATAGAAATACCCCCATATCCCCCCCAAAATACCGATACCCTTGCGAAATATTTTCTGGCTACTCCATTGGATCAAGGGTCCCCAAAACCCAGGCTAGATATCCCAATCCTCCCCGCAGACTGATATTTTATATCATTTAAAAAAAGGTAATTCATAGTTGTCTAAATTTTTTTAACCATTTTAGAGCTTAATAAAGTTCTTTGTTTCTCATTGTTAAAGATGCAGTTTTTGTCACTTTATAATGATGGTACACATGTGTATATGCTTTGCGGTGGAGCTTGGATATTCCAAGTGGCATCGACAACAACAACAACACACGTGTATAGTTTTGTCGTATATTTTTTCAATACTATGAATTATTTTACATAGGTGATGGGAATAATTGAAAAAGAATTTCTAGGAATAGTTTATTGAGGTAATAGAAAAAATTGCATGATCAAACGTATTTAATCCCTATTCAGTAATTTATTAGATAGCATTTTCCGGGTATTTTTTTATGCTATCATCACACAGGCTCAAGTTAAAAGCTTTAAAATTCATATAGAATGGTTTGGGAATAAAAAATCGCTTCTTCTCCTTGAAAAGCTAGGATTACAATAAAAATATTTCCACGAGAAGATAATTTTGTGAATTCTTTGGTGGTCTTAGTCTTTTTATCTAATAGCTCTGTTAATGGAAAACGTAATTTAATCTTACTGATTTCCGTGGGCTTATACATTAAAAAAATGCGAGGGACAGAAGAACAAATTACTCTTACGTAATCAGAAATTCCAAAGAAGTAATTATGCGGCCGATGGCAAGAAGCAAGGGTTTTATGTAACAGATTTCTGCACATTCTCTGCCATGGAAAAAGGCACCAAAGTTGTATTCAAAGGTTCAATCCCCCCCTTTAAAGTTAGAAGATTGTGTATTAATCGTTTTTTCCTTGAAAACTCTGCGCACAGCAAGGAGATTGATCCAAGTGTCCAAATGTTCAAAAACTGTTTGAAACTCTGCTTTTAAGAGTCAAACTTAATTTTTTTCTGAAAAGGGCCCCAAGATCTCATTTTAGTTGTAGAAACAATGGGAAACAATCCCAAAATTTAAAATATTGAGTTTGAAGTTCAAATCGTACGTATTTATTTATTACTAAAAAGTTGCAATTAATTAGGAGGGACGTAGCCAAGGGGGGATTTGGATTAGGGTTTCATCTCCCTCGAAAGTAAGGTTTTCTTTTTTGAATCACTGGATGGAATGCTCCGCCCTTTTAATTTTTAAAGGGGGAAATTTACCTCATATCCCCCTCCCAAATTTCTATATCTCACTTCATGGGATTAATATCAGAAATTAAAAGTTGAGGGAATAAACTCCCAATAAAACAAGTAGTAAAGCACCGTTTATACGTTTATTCATATTTTATTGCAAAAATTCTTCATTTAAACGACGCGCAATACCGGTAATACGTCGTTTCCCACTGTCCTAATGAAGGATTTTTCCAAAAAAAAAGTAATAAACTGAAGATTTGATATTCATTGTACAAAACAATGTTATGGGATGTGGTGTTTATTTAGGATGAACTATAAAGGTATGGTTTGTTTCATTTTTATGCTAAATGTTTTAATACTTTAAAATTTAATTATTATTTTCAGTTTAAAATCAGTTTTGAAGTAATTTTATCTTTAGAAAAACTTCAAATTTATTGTATTTGTGGAAATTTGCATTAGAAGGATTAGAAACTTAATAATCAAAGACGTTTTCAATTTTACGTCTTTTCATTTATATGTCGTTTTACTTCGGTCCCTTGAAAGACGTATAAACGGTGCTTTATTTATTATTACTCTAATGTGCACTCTATTCCTTCTACTTCTACTGTCTCCTCTTTTTTACGTAAAACCGGCAATTTACGCGCCTCGGAAATACGCAAATGCAGCTTTTTATTCTGTTCTTTACGAAAGAGCAGCTGGCGAAATGGGCATGTGTCTCTGCACGCACTCGACTGGGTGACGGTCAAAGTCACACTCTGGCTGACCCCGTTGCAGCTCGCTGCTTGCCCGACTTACAACTCGAAGGACCCATTGACGGAAGCGGGTGCAATCCTCACTCTCTAATAAGCGGTTTCTAGACTCAAAGGTCACAACCCTTAATTGCTGGGTTTCCTTCTCCAAAATGTTTGGGATGAGGGATCTTAGACCTTGAATTGCCAAACCCAAACATTGCCTTCAAACGATGGTAATTGCGGGGGAACACTCTTAAGGTGTTGAGATAATTGGCTATACAATTTATTCCGTTCATATCCAGTCATCATTCGATGCGGCTATAGAGTACTGTTTCTCTATCACGACTCCCTCATCTTTTAGAATTTGATAAATACAAACATGAATTTAGAAGATATACCCATAGAAGGAGTTTATTTTAAATTTATAAGGAAAGTGTAACTTAAAAGTACTAATCTTAATCATGAGGTGGCTTTTAGAAAGATATTCTGGAAAAAATATTTATTTAAATTTCTTGTGACTTAACATATTTTTACGTATTAATGTACCATTTAATTGTTCAGAACCATGACACGCCATTGTTGGTATCCTTGAGAGCATACAAAATTTGTTTCATCACGGAGCCCTTCTGGATGCAAAAATCATCTTGTTTATACCCAAAGTACAAATTACAAGCAATAAATCTTTAAGGCATAATAAGTAATTGTTATAAATGAAGTCTATTAACCTCTTCAGAAACCATAGGGCTAGCTAGAGGAAACTCAAAAACTTGGAATCCCTTAAAAAAATTGGTTTTCAGAAAACCAATTGTTTTTGTCTGAATTTAAAAAGGAAATCAAAGTGTGTTCAGTGATTTATTGTGCTTCATGATGCATATTATACAAAACTTCTTGCGAGGTGAAACACATATACAGGGAGATTAAGAAATTTAAAAAAAATTAAACAAAAGAGTTAAAAAAATATTTGTAACCTTGTGATTAAAATAATTCTAGTTATAACAGTTGTATTGCAATATATCAATGTATCTAATTACATATTTGAAAGTATGAAACTGTTCAAACTTTCATTGTCTGCTATTGAAAAAAATAACATAGTTTATCCAGTTATTAAAGTAAGAATGAAATACTTCAATTACATCACTTGATACAAATCAAGGTCTTGCTAAGTGACAAGAAGAAGCAATTATTTGTTTTGAAATGCAAATATCAAATTCGGCCTCACATTTTTATTCAATCGCAAGTAACTTAAAACATTATTTTGAGGTGTGTTGACCAACGAGTAGTCATTGTGTGATGACATCCCCTCCCCATAAACAGTGGAGAAGTTCAATATACTTTTAAAAGTAGATATTTAGATATAGAGATTTACAGAATGTGAATCATTTAAGATCTTTTTTAAGTGGTAAACAAAAGAATTAATTTCGCAAACTGATTTCTATCTTTTGTGAAAATATCTACACGTCGATGAATAAATTTACGCAAATGTATCTACTACAACTACAACTGTTCAATTCAAAATCTTGCATTAACATAATATCGCGATCAAATCACTTTTCCTCTTTAATCTAAAACCTGACTCAAAGTGAATTATATATCTGCGACATGAAGATCTAACTCCAACTGCACGTTTAAGCTATCTGCTTCATCAATTCATTTCAAATAAATTCAACGCACAAAAAAAGGCAAGTCGAATCTCATCCATTCCAATTACTAAATGAATCATCGACCTGCACCACCAGATGCGGACCATCCCCTCGGAATGCCCGCATCAGCCAAAAATAGGTCAGCCCTGATGGTCAGTTTCAACCTCGGTATTGCGAAGCTCAGTCTAATGCACATAAATGTAATTAGACAAGCGTGGTGTCTGTCACGTTGTAGCCGAAGATCTGCGGGAACAACAAGAATGTAGGCTACGAGGTGGGTGAAAGGGGAGACCAAATTCACGGATAGCTGACCATTGCTGCCTGTTGAGTTCCTGTTCTCACTTGAGAAATTGAACTTTCTTCTTGAACCGCCTCATTGGTTCTTCACAATTTGGAAAATTATTCTTTGTCATAACCGGTCGTTCCGAAACTGGCATTTCACTAAGCTTGAATCCTTTTTAAAACTTGATTCTCACCACTTTTGAAAGGGAAGTTGGTTTCTTAAGTAAGGTCAAGGGGTGCAAAATGACCTTATTTTGGCGTTGAGTGATGCTAGTATACATTTTTGATAGAGGTAAAGCCGAAGCAAAGCTTTCAGTACCCAACTAAGACCAACCAAATATAGAAATTATTTCGCCATAATAAACACACGTAAATTAAACGTAAAGAAATTTTCCGGATACAGAATTAATATTAATTATGTTATTTTACTTTAAAACAGGCTTGGAGGGGATAGATAGGCTTATGGTGATAGCTTAAATAAAAAACTTTAATTTTCCATTAATTTACTATAACTTCTGATTCTCAACAACATCTTAAAAAACTCACGAAGCCCTTCCAATTGACTTAGTGAATCCATTAATTAATTTCGAACTCACTTTTTTGTGGAAAATAAACTCTCGTGAACTCCTGTAACCTGTTATCAAATTTAAATGAAGGTTTAAGTTCAAATAACCTTTAAATCTATAGTTTTTCTTTTATGGCTATATATCAAAATGGTACTTTAATAATAACCCACCCTGAATATAATCCCATTTTGGCAGATAGTGCAATATGGATGTCTGAAATCCTTTTGGAGGGCCATATTTTAGGAACCCTTGAATAAATAGATCATGGCCTCACTCAAAAGTTGTCTATTGAAGTATAGTAGGGTGGGTTGGGGTAAAGTGGGTCTTGGGGAAAAATGGGTCAGTTTTAATTAACTCGATATAAATCAAATTTAAATTGAATAATTTTTGCTCATTTTTTTCTATTATAATCTTTTACCTGTTGGCAACATTTTTCGACTGTCAAAGACTAATATTTATGATTTTGAGGACTGAAAAAATAATTAATTTGAACAGTAAATAATGTCATCGAAAAAACAGGGTTTACTAACTTCCAAAATATCTATATATTGCAATAAATTACAGCAGACTTTTGCAATATTTTTCCATAAAAGAAAGTCAGAGAGACATTTCAAGCCAATCAGTTTAGAAAAATATAAAATATTTTATCTTTTATAACGATATTTTGGGCTTGGGGTAAAATGGGTCATAGTAAAGAGGCCTTTTGTATTAAGTAAAAACAATGTTTTTAACTTATTTCCTTCAAATATACATTGAACTGTCTTACAAGTTTATTTTTTTACCCAAACGAAGTATTTTAAATGCTAAATTTGAACAATGTTCATTAACTCCGGATTTTTACAATTTCATTAAAGTGCAACTTAAAACAAATTTTTTCAGATGAAAACGGCTTAGCCGATTGCCTTTTTTCTTATTTTCATGTATATTTAGTAATAAATATATTTTTGACATCTTTTTGAAATGAGACCTATTTTACCCCACATTGGGGTAAAATAGGTCGTTGCTTTTGATGCTAAGTTTAACCAACTTATAACTAAAAAATATTTCATAAAATTAGATGAAAATGTTCTGAAGGATTGTAATGTCAAGATCCAATTGAAAGAAATCATTAAAAAGTAATAGTTTTGATGAAATAAAACTTAGAATGTGAAGGTACCTTGAAATTGACCCATATTACCCCAACCCACCCTATACCCTTTCTTTTTCAGAATATGGTTCCTAATATTCTCGCTCAGCATAGCCGTGAACTGCACTGTCACCGTGTTTTTTGCTGCGGCCTGCATCTGGGTGGACGGCTGGCAGTACACCTATGTCATCGGACTGATGGAGGCCATTCTCTTCTGTGGCGTCGGATGGGTGCTATCGGGGAGCACTGTAAGTAAAGCGTCTTAAGCAGGCAATTAAATTCAGTAAAACCTTTTTATAGTACCTCCTGATGATATAACGACCCCTTCGTTAAAACGACTTCGAACCGATTGTTTTATCATAGGATAAATGTTATTTTTAATTTGTTGCAGCGATTCCAAACATCACTTGAGTTTTTCGTCATATCAACCCCAAATTTCAGCTAGAATTCGTAAAAATCGGCTTTTCAGTGGCTACACTCTTAAAACAACAGTCTCAAAACTGAGTAAAGAGTACTCTAACTGGCTCCGATCCAAATGTACTCAAATTTGAAAACATGAATGTACGTACTCAATTCTGAAAATGTGTATACTCAAAAATGAAATATCTTGAACTTGAACTCAAAAATGAGCTCATTATTTTTCATTTTTGAGTATGCACATTTTCAGAATTGAGTACATTGTTTTCAAATTTGAGTACATTTGGATCGGAGCCAGTTTGAGAGTCCTTTTTAACTCAGTTTTGAGACTGTCGCTTTAAGAGTGTGGAACAGAAGTAAATAGAAATTGGAAGAATTTTCAACACCCAAATTACATCAAATGATCGCGTTCTTAGTGTTTAGGAATGTTTTCCCCCAAATTCGATATAACGACCCTATTGGTCGGTCCCGTATGGGGTCGTTAAATCGCGGTTCCATTGCACTAAGGTTCAAGAAGGCAGTTCAATAGATTGGAAGGGAATTTATCGAATATCGAATTTAAAAATAAGATATGCTTCGTGTTAAATATATATTTTAACTATTACACTACACTGTTCATTCAAGGATTTAAGAGTGTTTAACTGTTTATTTAGAACAATGATTTTACATTAATGATGTTTGTTTTTTTAGAACAATAATCTCAGTTTTGATTCGTGTTATCGAAAATTCTTTGCAACGTATCATGTGTCAACAGTTTTTTGAAATGTTTATGAGGTTCAGAAAAGAGAATAATAAAAGTTTGCTTCTTCACTTTTCAGCTTAAAACCCCACAATAGTGTGGTTTTGCTCTGAATTGGTGTGGTGTTATTTTTCTTTAAAATTAAGAAAAAGTTGAGTTACATATAATTTTAGGCAGACAATTTATTTACCCACCAAGTTTTATTTACTTTCCGAAAAGGATTGGAGCAAATTCAGAATCGAGTATGTACCAAGTTGGCAGCTGAATTTTGAGCGATAAATAACATTTTATAGTTTGCATTAAATGCTCCATTTAGGCTTGGCTTAGTACGCAAAAAAGACCAAATATTGCCAAGCATCTGCGATTCTGAATTTGCACTGAAAGTAATTCATCAGTTCCCTCTAAAACAAATTATTCGAGGAAACCAAATCAAAACATTCATAACACCATTTGATTGGATTACAGACGATATAAAAAATGAGAATCAAACGAATATAAGATTAAGCAATAACAAAATCTTCATCAAACAGTTTAAAAATTGATGTGTACTAATCTTACTTGGAGGCATGAAAAATTTAGAAAGACTGGTGGGCCATGGACCGAAAAAGGTTGGGAAACACTGTTCTACGATAACACTGAGAGCAGAGATATTTTTAACGCCTCTGAGAGCGTATTTCACGCATTGAAAATCTGAAATACGCCTTAAAAAGTTAACCGTATTTCCACAACTTGAATTTTTAACAAAGGTTTAGCTTAAATGCATTGCCCCCCACCAAAATCAACCAATAATACTTACTATTATCTAAATACGAGTTGTAATTCAATCAAGGACTTTTTTTATTAAAAAAACTGTCAAATGCAAGAGAAAGTTCAGTGTCGACCAGCTCAGAACTGGCTGCAAAGAAACCAACTATTGATGAATAATCAGCCGAAACTACTTCTAAACTTGATAAGTTTTTAAGTATAAGTGGCTTAAAGAAGCCCAGATTTCGAAGAACAAATGGGAAATGTTTTTTGTGACTTTAATTTTGAAAGAGCAGTAACCTGGTGGAAACAACAGAGGAAAAAGTAAGCGTTTTTTTATAGAAAATGTGTCTTTGTATATTATATGTAGTCTAAGGTAGTTCCATATATCCCTCCTTATAAAAAGTCAAGGAGTATTTTTACTCCACCAAAAAAATCCTAAGAGTAACACTGACTGAGAGTTTATCATTTGATAATTAATGTCATTGTGCATCCGAAGATGTGATCCGACTGTGCACATGCATCCCGGCACGTGCACTTCATCAGGTATTCCCCTCACGCCGCCGTCTCTTTGCAGGTCCTGTACGCGGCGTACAACCTGACCATGAACGAGGCGTTTAACTACCATCGTTATCGATACCTGAAGGATGGCGACGGTCGTTACCACAACCCTTTCAACCGGGGCGTCTTCGAGAACATCAAGGAGTTCTTCCACTGCACCCGCGTCTGGGACGTGCATGACATCATCAAGATCGAAGAGACCGTGTGAAGGACACCAGAGAGATCGGCATTCGCTTTAGTTTTTATACTTTTGTTTCGACGCTCGTTTTCGCGAACTTGTGAAGGGTGTAAAATGAAAATATATTTTGAAAGGGTAAAATTTAGTGCAAAATTCTGCAAAATTCTGCAAAATTCTGCTTGTGTGCTAAAAAATTCTGCAAAATTGCTTCAAAAAGGGAAGGGAATTGAGACTCTTTGTCTGCAGTTCTCTTTAGGTAATCTGCAGTTTTTTATAAGACCTCTGAAATGTCTTTAGAAAGTATTCAAAACTGCTGTAAAAAACTGCAGACTTACGTGCTGAAAGGCTTCAAAGTCCTATTGCTACAAAATAAATGCAGACTTCTTTGAGCAAACTGCACTTTTGACGTTTTTTTTAAAGAAATTTTGCATGTTTTTTTGCTGGGTGTATTCATACTCAAAAATAATTATTGCACTTAAAATTATCATTCAGTTATTTAAACTCAAAATTATTATTGAGTTATACTCAAAATTATTATTGAATATCTACTTTAATTAAATTATTTTTTGAAGATTATTATCATGTAACGAAGTAAAGTTACATTCATTTAAGCCCAAATTTAAATAATTATTGGCTTTTAACCAACGAAACCATTTCCCTGCGTTCAATATTAATTGTTTAAACTTAAATTCTACCCATTAAATTATCATTATGCTTTTAGGTTTAAGCTCAGAACCAATTTACAGTTCGTAAAAACCTGAAACCGGTTCGTAAAATGAGCGTCAACTGTCATTGGTACCATTAAATTTAGGACGGCGTGCACCCTTCTTTGGACATAAAAGGTTTTTATGTGTTTTTGTTCCAGTGTTGTCGGATGATTTGAGAATGATTCATTTGTTCTTTTATCATTCTTTTTTGAAAAAGGAGACTATATAATGTTTGTTCAATTCAAATGCAACCAAACCCCATTATAGTGATAAGATCCCTCACCAATACAGATATTTATTTCACTTTCTTGGTGTAACAACCCCATGTGCTTCGAAAATATATTCGCTTCTAGAATGTTTTTCTTGAAGTGTGAAGTGTGTGCACCTTGGTTCAGTAAGGTTTTTGAACAAACTATGTGTAACCAGTTCTATAAACTATTGATAGTTTTAAAGTTTGATGTTGGTGAGTAGATTTAGGTAGGCATAAATCAACCAATAAATTATTTTTAAGGAGTCTTATTCTCATTCCGAATCCTACTGTAAACGAATTCTTATGAAAAATAGGAAAATAAATTACTGGATGGAAAACCATTTAGAGCGTTCACTCTAAACTAAACAAAGTTTTACTCCACAGGAGTTCAATTTAAAAATACGTTCACTATAATGGAGTTTGATTGTATTATTTTATATAAACTTTCAACCAAAATATTTATTTATAATGCACGGAATATTTGATGGAGGATAAAAATACGAAAATTCCAATTCAGAATAGCTTAAACTCTTAAATAGTGCTATATTCTGCCAAAAATATTGTTGAGCGTCATAACTTGATGCGCATCTGGCAGCACTGATACAATCATAGGCATTCTGATATCAGGTATCAGGGCCCCATTTTCTAGAGTTACTTAGGCAGATAGGAGTTAAGTTTCCCTTTATAAAAATTTCTGATACCTAAAACATTCCTAATAAATAGAGAGAAGTTGGTGAGAAAAACGGACAACGACGAATTTTGTCTAATCTTAAAAGGCCCTGATAATGATTACATGTGATTCCCCATCAAATATGCCTTAAGTAACAATTTCCTCACATTTTACATGCCCATCTCTCTTTTATTTTTGTATCGTTAGTTAGATTCAAAGGTAAGGTACCGCAGAATGGCTTGCTCTCACCAGCTTTGCTTTTGTACCTGATTGTCTGGAGCGCAGTGTCTTAACTCAAGGGCAGATTGTTGTATTGTGATCGGGAACGAAATGACGATTCGTGGATCGAAATTTCTTTCTGAGGTTCATATCCAAGTTGAATGTTGTTACGTCACTTTATATGCTCATCGCCGGGACCACAGATGACCAGAGGAACTAATGTTAAAGGGGACTCTGCTTTGTTAACCTCTATTTTGTTCTTGATTGAATTGTAGTGAGATGAACGAAATGGTAGAGTTAAGAGGAGTCAAGTAAAATTCAATAACTTTTTTAATTGTCAATCCTAAAAGATCAGGAATTCAATGCTTCCAAAGGAGATTGAAAAGTATGTTTTTTAGACAGTTGCAGTTAGACAGTTGCATTCCAACCCATACAGATATTATGCAGTTCGAGATGTGGTTTCCAATTTTATTGAAACTTTTTACTACTAAAAAAACTTTGTCATATCTGGATCTTTCTTCCACTTTAAGGAATTAAAAGAACTATTTACGGAAGAAATTCTTGATTGACTGCATATGTGTAAGTAACCATTGATTGAAAACTTCATACGTAATTCTAACAAAATGTTACATTAACATAGGTGTAAACGGACATGCATTTCAATCATTGGGATCAATTTGTCCGCTTTCTTAGTTTAAGAGAAAGTCAGGGAAAACAAGTATTTCTTTAGCTTGATAAAAAAAGTTTATATTAATTTAAATCACGTGACACTGCATTGTATGAGCAGGGGGTGACTGAGTTTTGAAAAAAAATATGCCATTGCAAAACAATCGCAATTTCTTCAAACGACTTAAACATGGCTACAAGAGCTTATCCGAGCTATAAACATGGCTTCAGGAGACGATCCTGAAAGGGTTATTGGTATTTACTTCTAGTAACTCTTCCTTTTGTTTATCTTATACCAATTTATATTTTACCAAAATGGAGGTCGTAGTTAAGGTTAGTAAGAGTTCCTTTTCTTTATTTTTATATCATTTGGAATTATAAAGGGGTACCATAAAAGTTTACTTTATGTTTACTTAGTTACTTTAAAACAAAACATATTTTCATCTTTTTGATATTTAATCACATGACATCTAAATGTATTGTGTATTAATTCTTGCATATCCTTACTTAAACCTCTCCTACCATCAATGAGGGTCCTAAAACCCATAAAAGTGTGTTTACCTTTTTAATCTGCTTTTATTTCCCTTTTTTGTGAGTTTATATGAGTTTGATAGAGATAGATAATTTTCTCATATTATCAATGCAGTTTGCTAAGTTAGCTAAAATTACGGTTAGCGTTTGCAAAATATTTTCCTCGATATCTTTTTTGCTTCAAGGTATATTTCTTAAGTCATCCCTTTCAACTGATAACATTTAAGGCGATTAAAAACAGCTAATTTTTAGATGGTCTTTTTAAATTTTGCCTACAACATACTGATAATAAAAACTTTTATGAAGACGATCTTCGCTCTTCACCATGATAAGACGGTAACAAAAAATAGTTTTTGATTGTGGTCCTTGAAAAAGGCGCCATGGTAACAAGCTATTTGGTCCCCTTATCTTGGAGTGCTGTAGAAGCTTTGAAAGAACTTATGTAGGGATCTTGATAACCCCATACAAGTTGTGTTTGAAAGCTTCTACTTTTTCATACTGCTCCAAGAGACAAATATTTCATGTAAGTTATAAAAAAATGTAAATTATATAGACCTATTTGTGATCATTCATTTTTATTTTGAAAACACAATTCCTTACATATGGGAATGAGGAAAAGGAACTCTTACTAAGTGGGACTCTGGTTAAAGCTTCTACTGTTTTCTTTATAATCTCATATGATGATTACAAGTTCTGTGAGATATTATTTGATTTTTTGGAATGTTTATGGCATAATAATGCTCTTCCTCGTATTTTGCCAATAAGCCTATAATATTTTGGCTGTCCTTGTAAGCCCTTTTCTAACGGTATGTCTATGGACGTGTACCAACTATCGAACAAATTGTTTACACATTTTAGGGAGTTGCTATAATTTGCACAATTAATGTAAGTACACCTCTAAAGCACGCACCTAAACAGTTGTTTCTTTTTTTCTTCTTTCAGCTTTCCGTTTGTGCCATCATTGTGATATAACCGGATTTATTTTCTTAAGTTGGTAAATATTTGACACATAAAATATATAACAGAATACTTGGTTAATAAGACCTTATATAACATTAATTATTTAGTTTTTTTGTTACTTATTATTTTTAAAGTTTTATTTATACAAGCATACCTTCATAACTGTATTTACATATTTTTTGTACTTTTTTAATGAAAATCACTTATTTGAACAATAATTTTTTAAGAGCTAAAAGTTGTTTTGAAATGTGATTTTTTTTACTTTTTTAATTCGTTTTTTACGATTCATTTGTATGCATTTAAAATATCATTTTCTTTTTCTTTTTTTTTCATTATGTTTGTATTAAATGCCGTGATCAACCGTAACTTTAAATCATGTTCCTCGGTGCATTTATTATTTAAAAATTTTTGATATTTTTATACTTTTAACTTCAAGTTTTGAATTTAAATCCTTTACTTTGATTTTATATGGTGTAATCCTATGGTGCTGTTTTATTTATACTTAAACTTCGACGTATGAACGTATTATCTACTCAACATTTACTTTTGTTAACTACCTGAATATATCATAAAAAATTGTTTCAATGAATTCTCCTAATACCTCATAACATTCCCATACCAATATTGTTAAAAATATCAAAGTCTTCCATCTTTGATTTTGTTAAAAATAATGCATACCGAGAGATAGTTATACGAATGTTTTTTTTGTAAATATACTTAACTATATTGTTAAATTATTTTTAACTCATAGTAATAAAACCCGTTCATGTGTCAAGGCAAAAAAAATTACCAAGAAGTGTCTTAGAAATATTACAAATTTTATTATTTCAACTATTTTAAGATTAAAATAAATTACACATGGAGGTATGAGTATGAATTAATTGATTTAATTTAATTTTTGTTCTACCTTAGTGTATATGTTACGGTGAATGTCCGAAATTTGGGGAATGTCGACATGCACCGGTGAATGTCGACATTCTCCAATTTCGGACATTCACCGTAACATATATAAAACACATCACGTAAACTTTTTTTTGTTTAAGAAGTAAAAAAGGCTGGAATGATCTTAAATTTATTTTGCGGTTGTAAAACTTTTTTTACTTCTGCAAGTTGACACGCATAGTCATAGTCAATGCATTTACTCTTGTTAACTTAAATTTTTTACTTTAAAACTCGGAAGTTAGGAAGATAGAGCTAAAAAAGCGCTGTGTAAAGTGTAAGTAAAACACGAGAAACGGGTAGTTTTTACTTGCACTCAACTTGCACTTTTGCACTCGTATATTAGAGAAAAGAAGGAGATTACTTCATATTCATAATTATTATGAATATTTTTGGAACAAATCGGGTAAGGAAATCAGGTACTTTGTCTTTCCAAATGTTTACGAGTATTTCTAAGATACTATTTGCTCTACTTTATAACGCATTTTGAAATTACAATTTGCCATCTTGCACTTAAAAATATTTTGATACATTGTAGAAAAAAGATGATTGGCACGTAAGATAATTACAGCATGCGTAGGCTAAATTACATACTTACCTAGTAGATTATAGCTCAGTAATTGAAGTTTAAAATTTAATATTTCAATTTTAAAAGGTAACACTTTAGAAATTTATGGATTAAAATTTTTGAATTACCAAATTCATAGAGTTAAATCATGTAGCACTTAAGTAAAATCTGCATGAGCACGATATTCAGAATTCTTAAAAAAATAATGTATGAAATTTCGCATGCCTTGCTGTTATGAAGAAAATTTCCATACTTGCAAAGAAATCAACAATACAAAGCTATTTCCCCTTTATAGACTACATCTTAAAATGCAAACCAGTATTTCTAAAGCTTCATATTTAGTGCAATTTAAAGTAAATTCCAAAATATAATCGGAAAAAACTATGTCAGTAGAATGTGTACTTGAATGTACAGCAAATAGTTCACTGTTAAACTGCATTTAGACTTATTTTTAAGAACAGGATGCGTAAAACAATGGAAATATATAGGAAATATTTAGGGGAAATATATAAATGTGAGCCAATGGCTCATATTGAAACACCCAGAATATAAATTTTGAAATTATTTACTTTTAAATTCTGTTAAAAAACCTAATTTAGTCAAATAAAGCGATTTTTGATAAATTTTAGTTTCTTTCTCTAAGCGTATTGAATGGGAAAATACACAATTTTAAAGTTTTACCTTTGCAAATATTCGAGGAGAAAGTTAAATATATACTCAATAAATTACATACTTTTTTGGGTTTAAATAATTCAAAATTTTTATTCCTGTTTATTACTTTTTGAACTAACCATCTTTGCGAATGTGATAATCATCATTTGGAACAACAAAAAGTAGCACAGTATAAATAAACCCCGGGTTTTTACAGTATTTTCAAATTACTTTACGCATCCTGGAGGTAAGCCCATATAGTTTGAGAATAACTTTAAAAAATCACATTGCCAATGTTTGTTCCTAAAAATTAATGATTCGAGAAAACACAGTAATTGAATGCTTTTAAACACTGAACTCTGTTGGGATTGTTTAAGAGTGATTTTGCTGATTTTTAAATTAATCCAAAAATTCTAAATTTCAAATGAAAAAATAATTTCTACTGTTTATCAAACCAGTTATAACCTTATATGATGAAATTAAAATCTAAATCGCTTATTCACAACAGAAAAAATCCAAAATTAATTTAAAATTATTCATTAAACGTGTAGTTTTTTGTACCATTTTTAGATTAAATTGGAATTGCATTCCAGATTTTAATGAGTTGTGTAAATGTGTAGTTTGTAAAATGGTTTTATTCCTACATAACGAAGGAACTAAATGTTACGTGAGTTAGTGGCAATAGTAATGGCTTTTGTACCTGTGTATTTCTCTGTTCATTTTGAACTGTGTTGAAATGTATTTGCTTGAGTGACAATGTTAGTAGCAAACTGTGTCTTCAGTGGTAGTAACTGTAGTGTTTTAGCCCAGCACGAGATCGTAGATATTTTGTTTTAAGAGTGACTTTATTCATCATGAAAAAATTAACTCATTTAAGGTGTTAACAGTCATAGAAGTTGATTTTAAGCTGTACGTCCAATACAAAATGCATTTAAAAGAAACTTTTTGAAATGTAGCCCGTAGGGTTAGACGTATCCTATAGAGAGAGTCTATTTTAGATACATATAGAGAAGCTTGACTTTGTAGCATATTTTTTTACATGTTAGAGGCAAACAAAACAGAATCAACTTTCCGACTTTAAGAGAATTTCTGTTAAGTTTTAATGCAGAAAAGTATCCATTTATTAAGTGGCATTTACTGTTTTGAAACAATAGAGTAAATTAGCAGACCTTAACTATTCTACCCTTCAAAAACAAATCCATTTCTATTTATATATTAAACTTAATCCTGTTTTTACCAAACAATCGAAAGATCTAACAAAAAGGTTAAACTTTTTGTAAAGAAATATAACTTTTATTTCATCGGAGTATTATATCTACTTATTTTTTACTTCAAACCATAGGCAAGAATGAGTTTAAGTATTATAGTATATACAGTACAAAAGCTAGATCCTAATATTTTATGTGAATTTTTTACGTTTTTGTCTGTTTTTACAAAGTAAAATGCATTTTTTTAGTCCACGAACAAATGGTTAAAAACAATAGGGCAATCCAAAGTAAATTGCTTAAACGAAAAGTTTTGAAATCCTCTATTTCCTTGACTTTTAAAGTGATACAAGTAAATATAGTGTTTAAAGATGTTAATTTGATTTCTCGCTAAACTTCATGAACAAGTGTCTAAGGTGTGGTGGATATTATTCATTTTCATATCCATCATATTTAGACGTAAACTTAAAAAGACAGTAGCCTCGAAAACGGCACTCCTAAAAGTGTAGTCAATTTCTCTTCTAGCATTTGGTTGATTTTTTATTTCAGGAAATAAACCTATAAAAGTGCAATTATCATTTCTTTCCTGGCATCTGTTTAAGATCTTGAACCCCACACATAACCCTGAATAGAAGATTTCTCATTGTGACATGAAATTATTTTGTATGCATTTTCACACGTGGAGTTAATTAAGTGTAAAATCGAAGCGAAAGCCCATTAATATTTAATCAGTAAAACTTCATCCACTCTAGTCTTCTAATTTTTTGATTAAACTTACAATTCTTCTAGTTTATCAATCAAAAACTGCACAAATTCATAAATTTTAAATAAATTTTTTTGTGATACTAATAGACATTTTTCTTGGTTGAAATTGATGATAAAAAATTCTAAAAATTGACTCAGATTATTAGTTTTTAAACAAATTTCAAATTTACTTGCATACAGCATAAGTATAGGTATATTTGTTTCAAAGAGATAAGAAGTTAGAGTGATAATATAAGAAAAAGAATCACCAATAAAGATTTTAAAAGAACGTTTTCATAGAGCTAGAACCCATAAATGCTTATTAATAATTTACGTTAAGTTGAAACTTAATTATTAACTTAATTAAAATTAATTTCTTAGAGGTTCATGGTTTTTTTACTTTCGGTTCAATTTTTCACACGAAAATAATGGTATGTTGGTGCCATTTGGCTATATTTAACTTTGAATGTTAGTTCTAGAGATAGACTAGCTAAAAATATTTCTTGTGTTTTTATACTTTAAATTACTCACACACAAAATATTAATATTAAAAAAATACCCTCTTTCTTTATTAACGTTATCTAAATTATGTTATACTTATTTATGTCTTTGAAGGATGTGTAAAAAATATTCAGTTGGATCACTATAACTTCTTATGTTTTCTCTTTCGAAATTTTAATTTTTTATTCTCCCTAACTTTATACCTGACTTTCTTGAAAAACAAAAATTTTAAATTTGATTCTAGAAAAAGAAAAGAATGAAATAGTACCCAGATATTTTCTTTTTATATCCCTTTGATTAAACATAAAAATCAAGTTAATCCCAACCCATTTCCGCATAACCCGCCCTAATAAACCTATATTCAAAACGGAAATTTCCCCCATCTAAGGCAATGCTTTTTATTTACATACCAGAGTGTAAGAAATAACCGGTCTCTCAATATTCAACTCATGGGTAATGAAAAGGGAGTTATCTTTTTTCTCGGAACCTTGGCAGGACTGCAATAATCTCTCCACTTAGAAACTATATGCCTAATTGATATTTGGTGACTGGGAAATATGAACTTGAAAAGATTGTTGTGTCTGAGGGTAGAGGTGATTCTCTTCCCTGGATTCTTAAGTCAGTTTTTGAAGGTCTTTTTAATTCAGGAAGTAACCGCGTTAGACTAAACGTATTTCTTGATACTTTCTTTTGCCATCATTATATTTTTTCTGAAATCTTGGTATAATTAAGTTGGTTTGTGTCTCTTAAATCAACTTTAATAATCTCATTCTGAAGAACAAGTTTCCAAATTTAATAAAAATCTGATGTTTTTAGCTATACCTACTCTTTTATCTTCTTAATAATTTTTACGAACTTTGAGAAAAATAAATTTATTTTTCCCATTTATCTAAATGAACTTCTGTGAATATTATTTTAATTTTGACTTTTTTATACTTATGTGTGTATTTTTTTAATCTAGTTTTAACATCTTAATTTTATTTATTTTAAACCTGAGTTATACATTCTCGCAATATCATCTCAAATCTCTCGTGTATAGTAGTGTGAAAAAAAGAGAAATAAATGTTAGGAGTGCTCCAAATTTTTACCGTTATAAACATCATTTTGAAAGTTAAAAGTAATCGGTAAATCAGTTAGTTTAACTTAAACTCTATCGAAAAAAAAATCTTGAATCAACCCTAAAAATCCCTTCATTTAAATTCTAACGATACCAAAATGTTCAAAAGGAAGTAGGACCTTACATTGGTTTTGACTTTGAAAGCAATCATAAGTTTTTTATTTACAGAAAAATTAAGATTCCTTAGCTGAAAAATTAAACGCAAACTCAAAGAAACCACATTTTTTTTGATAAATGAAAGACAGAATGTATGAAAACAATAATGAAAGTCTTTTAGGATAGCTTATGATATATGTGCTCGTGTGTAGCACTCGTTCCCCCTATACTGTTGCCAACATGGGAAAAAAACCGCTGCGTACTTTTACCCGACTGCGCAGCCTTTTCCCTATGCTTTTCAAGAGGCAGTTATTTTAAGCAAATAGTTAACTGATAAATTTGCAATAAAATATATAAACTCCAACTCTTTTTCTCCATACATGCTTTTACATTTGAATCCTTAACAGAAGTTCTCTTAGATTGCGAATTTTATTGATGCTGCGCATAAAACTATGAAGCTCCCTCAAAAGCATATACTAAACCCTTTTGCCATCACCAATTCTAACTAGATTTCACATCTTAAAAATATCAATACATAATTTAAAATTTTTACCTCTATGAGTAGGCAACTAGCATAACAGTTTTGAGAGAAAAAAAAACAAAATTAGTTCTGTTCTGCATCACCGGTTTGTCAGTTTCCCATATTTTACATTACCCGAATGTAGGAGAAGGTTATGTAGTACCTTGGATCTATAAGTGTTCTTCGGTCCTACGCTGAGTTCAGAGATGGAACTAAATCATCAGTTTCATTAGTTTATTTTCAATAAATAAAATGTTACAGGGTAAAAAGTAAAAATAGATCCGAGGTACATGACCTTCCCGTGCCCTTTGTTTTTCTGACACAAAACCAATTGCGAGAGACAGTTTTGTAAGGCTTTATTTTCTAGTGATGCACTATCATTTGTAAAGAACTTATATAAGTACCTGTGTATGCAGATTATTTAATATCTTTAGTTAAAGCAAAACGTGGAGCTTAACTAATCAGGAAATATCTTCAAGAAATGGCAAAAAATCTAAAATACTATATTAATATATAGGTTCGAGTTAAACTTACTCCCACTCAATAGTCCTAAGAAAGGCTTAAGGTATGATCACTTCTAGAGATTTCAAAACAAATTTATTTGTGTAGCTTTTAAAAAGCACACTAAAATTCATGTATTCTAAAGGTATAAATAAATCTTCAAAATCTGATAATGAATAACTATAATTTTTAATAAAAATAGGTCTTCCGAAAAAGTAATTCCTAAATAAAATATATTTATTAATATATTCACCTTTGTGCCTTTATATCTAAAAAGAGAACAAATTGTTCTTTTTCCCATTAAAAGAGATAAATTTGTTACTTCAGCCATAATCTTTTCAAAATTATCAAAAAAGTGAAGATAAAATAAAGGCATAAGGCTTAAAAAAATAAGGACACCCTTTTAATTTATCTGATTTCTTGAGATATCAATACTTTTCAACCCAGTTTCAATACAAAGAATGAAATCTATGAATTTTGTTAAGCGAGTTTAATTTTGTATGTACTTGCCTGGTATGAGAAGAGGAAACGTAGATCACGTATTGTGTATACAAATCACGTTTTTAGGTGTCACTGATGATGAGTAGTTTTGCAATGTTTGTAATGAATATTTAATGTTAACTGTTACGTTTCTAGTCATGTAATAAAATTTGTTTTGTATCTTCAAATCTCTTGATTCTTTTAGCCAGTTTACATACATGAGAGTTTCATGTATTTTCATGTTATAAAAAATTTTAGACAAGGGCTAATAAATATATCTTTTAGTATTCATTACTTCTGGCAGAGCTATGATATTAATTATAATTTGTCGGTAATTATAATTCGTCAATAATAATTTGGTTAGTAATAATTAACAAAAGAATTTCAATGGTTTAACGTGAAGGTCTCTTAAATATAGCCAACCCGAAATTTAAGAAACCTGAGGATTTTTAAGTTAGTCCATGATCATAAAAAAACGATTAAAAACTACTTTTATGGTTCAGCTTATGAAATTTACTATAAATACTACTTAAATTTTTTAAAGTGAACTTTCTAAATATTTTAAGTATCAAAATTGATACCATCTATTTTATATTGATACTTGGAATATGTGTATCATAAATGAAAAATCTTTATGGAAATGCTTCAAAGAGATAACAGTATAGTAAATATTTTATTCTTTCTTAAAACATGGTTAAATAATTGTAAAATCATCTAGTAAAAAGCGTTTTTATAGCTGTTGCACGAAGAAGGTTTTCTTCTTCAAAATTAAATATCACAAAGTATAACTCAGTGGGAGAAGTTAATTTGAATAAACATCATACAGAGGACCCTGAACAAAGTAATTTTTAAAAGATATAAAACTCACTATTGCCTTTACCTTTTCCAATAGATTTCATACGATGGAGGTCGTTAAAATGCCACGATGCTACGTGACTTTGGGATTGATGGTCTTTATTTTAGCTATACTTTATTGGGAATTGATATAGGGTTTAAGCGGGGAATATCCTGTGCTTTCATTATAATTATTTAAAAAGTAAAAATTATTTTAACAAATGTAGAATAGATTGTATGAGATACTACGTTGTACCAGTACTTAATTTGCAAATAAATATTTGTATGTATTTTAATAACAATAATAAATAGAGATAACGAATTTTATAGCAAATTAAAAAGTATAACTTTTTAAAGGTTAAAATTTCATATAGGAAAGAAGCAAAACGTATGCATATAAATAATGTCCAAATAATCCCAATATCTACAGAGAACAAAATACCGATTCTCCGTAATTTTTTAAGTGTTAGAAGTTTAGAAGTGTTTTCTCTCATTAAGCAAAGTTGAATATCAATCACTAATTATTAGTTTTGAGTAAATTATTCTGAAAATGTGCATTTACTCTTGTTTTCTCATTAAACTTATTTATTCAAAACAAAAGTAAATGAAATCAATTATCTTAAAACAAATAACACATTAAATTTGTATTTACTCTATTGAAGAAATTGATAATAAGCAAGTGTCACTAATTTGTGGATAAAAAAGTTAAGTGCATTATTTTAGGTTCGATGATTTCTTTTGCTTTCTGAAAATATTCCAAATAAACTTTAATACTGATTCAATATGTATAAGTTAATTTGGATTGGAATATTCACTTGTGATGGGTAAAACAGCGTACACTTAAAGATCGAATAATTTTAATGAACTATCAAATATTTAAAGTCAGTATATGTCAGTATATTTACATATGCATTAGAGACACTTGTAACTTGGATATCCCAAGTGGCATAAGAAACAACAACACTTGTAAAAACTTGATACAATAGTATTTAATACTTATGTGTGGCCCAAAAGTATTGGTTTATCTCCTAAAAGACAATAAAACCTCTAAAGTCAAAATATAAACTTGTTCTGGCATTACTATCTCCACTAAGATTTAAACAAAAAACAGGTAAATATTTTTACGTAAATAGATTAATCCTTTTCTTTCTTTATTTCTTTACCTTTCGTTCCTTATTCATTCTTTATTCCTTTACCTTTCTTTCCTTTTTCATTCTTTATTTCTTTACCTTTCTTTCCTTATTCATTCTTTAAAAAAATCTTTAATATAGCATCAATATAAAAACGTGCCCCCCGCAACATCTAAGCAAAGTAACGGCCTCCGCATTAAGACACACGCAGAGTCAGTGTCAGATTGAATAAATTCCCTCTATTTACAAACACAGAAAAGAAAAACTCGTCGAGTCATTCATCATTTTGGAAACACCAAGCAGCCAAAGAGCGGATTTAATAATGACCAAAGGATCTGCAGTATTGCATCATGGACAGGTTGACGTGCCACATTCTTAGCCATGTTGTGTCGCCAAAAGTGTATTTGTTTGAGACAGCACGTCGAGCACTTTTTTCTTTTACGGAATCTAGGTTGAGCTAAGCGGCTGATTCAATTATGCTTATTCATGGGAAGACTTGTTAGGTTAGCCTCTGATTTTCAAGGGCGAAATTGCTGAATTTGAGCTGATTAGTTCTCATTAGTGAAAGAGATCTCTTCTCTCTTCCGTCCTTATGGTTTTTCTAATATATTTTACGAAATATTAGTTTGATTTTTGGTTGATAAACCACAAAATGTTATACGTCTTTGAAACTTGAAATTTGATCTTAAAACTTCAATAAAAACTTTTTCTTTATTGAAGGACATGGAAAACGAATATTCAAGTCAGTGTAGTTTTTTACACAAATGCTTTCTATTAAGGCGTATACTTAGTTTTCTTTTAGTATAATTACTTCTAGGAGGTATAGGCAACTAGAGACGATTCAGAATTATGTACGTGAAGGTAGGAAAATATTAAGTTTTAAATTTGAGATTAAAGATATGGTTAATAAGCGTTGTCCAAAGGCAAAGGGGGGCAAACCTAACATTCAGCATTAAAAAAAGGTAAAGCATTAAAAGATGTGAGTAAACACCCAAGGGTAAAAATTAATTTTGGGAGTCAGTTTTCTTACTTTAACGCGTGTACTTTAAGTATCCTTTAAGACTCGTTATCATATTAAATATCTACAGCAATTATGTAATAAAACAGTGCAAAGGTTTAAAAAAGTTTAAAACACGAAATTCTGGTATTTTATAGTCTCTTCTAACGTTTAAACACTTTCATAATTCTCAATTAAATTAAATGACGAAATTTTGTACACCTGAATTACATCTCTATGCATTAAACTGTTAACTCACCATTACATCTCCTTATTTGTTCATGGCTATTTTTTCCGACACTTTAGTGCCTTACGTTTGCATTATTAATTGAATTTGAAAAGTGCTATGCGATTATTTTCTTACGATTACAATATAGATCTGCGCTCAAAGGCACTTGTTTGGAAAAATTCGGATCAAGGAATGAAAATCAAACTGTTCGACTAATGCCTAACTCTGTTGTTCGGTTAGTTAGAAAACTAGTCACTCAAATATCACTTTAGCAGATGTAAGTCTAAATTCAGAAGATGAAAATGTTCGTTTTTTATTTATTATTTATTTAGTAGAGTGTTGAAATGCTAGTAAAACGAATGATATCCGGGTTCTCATGGGAATACACCGAACCTTGTGAGGTATCAAATGATTTTGTAAATTGCAAAAGAATTTTTTTTCCACGAGTGTATAACAATCTATGTATGCTGAGTGGTTACTTTATTAATTCAGAACCTATCCAAACAGTGAAGTCATCCATCATTCTCATGTACTAAAAGTAGGTGTATTTTATTAATTTCATGTAAATAAATATTCCTTTGCAAAGATTCAAAGGAATTAACTTTTAAGCTTTCAAGTATGATTACTAATATAAAAGGTTTTTGAAAACATCGCTTTTGAATATAAGTCATGTAAGCTTAGAGCTTGACGTGTCTCTCACTACAAGAAAGTGTCTAATGAGTATTCTTGACCAAATATTTATCGAAGAAAATTTATTAGGAAAATAATTCACAAAAGAACCTAAACTAATCTCTTTGCAGGAAATTTTTTTATCATTATTCCACACGTGAATAATATATTTAATGTAGCTCTTTAAACTATTAAATGAAAGATTTGAACCTTTGTGTATCAAAAACTTCTAGGCCAAAATGTGGATCTCAAAGGCTGTAAATATTTTCCGAAAGTTTTAAACTCTTGAAAACAATGTATTTAACTCATTTTTTGACATCCTAGACCCCTTGGTTATCAGTAGTAAACAAATCACAATGAATTTCTGCTGAACTAAAATTGTATCTCCCTACTTTTTTTTCTCAACTTTACATTTATTAAAATATATCCATTCATATTTGAAGAATTTAATTGTATGAGTTCAATTCAATTAATTATTATCATACATTTGAATAAATTGTTTTCAGTTTATATTTTTCATTTTCTTCTAATCATGATATTGGTAAAAAAAAAATTGCATACTTATATGATCCTCCCTCCATTGGGACAAAATATCCTAGTCCCAATACATATCAGCTAGGTAGATATCAGTTAGGTTCTTTTTATGAAATAGGTATAAACCTTTTTTCCTTCTGATTTAATTGTTAGTGGCTTTAGATCACCAAAAACATCATCCTTCTCTGTATTAGGCACAATAAAAATTAAACTCATTAATTAATTATTTTTTTTGGATATTAAGGTATCCATATTTTAGAGTCATTTAACAAATTTTAATAATAAGACGCAATATTTAGACCATGATGTGTATAGTTTGGAATTTGTATCTGAATGACTCAATTGATTGAAAAAAGTTTTTTTCTTCAAAATTTTTCACATTTCGAAAAGTGTCCTTTGAAACCCTCGAAAATATTGACAACATTAATAAATACGGTTCGGGGTACAGTGTTCCCTCGTTATTCGCGGTAGTTACGTTTCAAAATATACCGCGGATACACGAAATCTGCGAATAACGAACCCACAGATAATAAGAGACAGACCGGTCAATAGGCGGGGCTTATCCAGAGAGCTCAAGTGGCGCCTCCGACAAGCGGTACCGGAATTAATCGATTAATTTCATATTTTTTCATCGAAATCTTTATACATTTTTTGGCGAAACTTGCCGAAACATTTGGCGAAACTTGCAATATTCGATTTCGAAAGTAAACATGAAGTTTGTGTAAATCGTTTAATCGTACTCTTTTCAATTGTTTTCAAGATTTATAAATCATTTTAACAGTGTCTTATTGCATTAAGGCACATTTTATCTAGTTTCTTCTCTTTTGCAATGTATTGAAAAAACCGAGGTTGCATTCCTCAACTTGATTTCTAAGCCTGATAGAATTCTGTATAATTCGCGTTAATTATAGGCGTATATATATTTAATTCAGATAAAAATGAATGTTAATATTATATACTTATATTGTCAAGAATTCATTTCGAATGTGCCTGGGATCTGGGATTCGTATTTGCAAAAGATGTGTTCGTTTAGATTCACTAGGATTGCAACTTCATTTACACATCATGTTTGTCTTAAAAGGCCAAGGGACTATAACAAATATTTGCAGTTATTGAAATATGAGATTTAATAAAATCATTTATATTCATTATTTACTTGTGTGATTCTTGATTACTTTATATTTAAGCTTGTATTTTTACAATCGAGTTTTTCATCATGTGCGATCACGAAATTTTGTTGATGAACAAACCTTAATGATTTAATTTAAATTTTCTCTTATAATAGCAAATTCAAAAAATTTGTTGAAAGAAAACAAATTTTTTAATTTTAAAAAGCATTTAATGGGCTTTATGTGATCGCCAAGGATCGCGATGCTGGTGATCACATGGTCGATGGATTTTGTCTTTGTTAACAAAACGTCTCCATGGTTGCCAGACCTATAAGCTTAACTGTAACCACAGTTTTAGTGCAGGTACCGCGGGTTGAGGGCGTTCGTGTCGTGGGCCGCCCATTGACCGGTCTGTCTCTTATAGAGCATTCGCACATGACGTCACGACCAGTTATTTTCCTTTAACTGTTAACTGCTGGAGGTACGGTGTTAGTAAACAATAGCTATAAAATGTCATAGGGGTCACGTGATTGAAAGAGCTCTATAACTGTAAATAATTTGTAGTAAATACCAAAAGGGTTACTAGTTGGAAAACTTGCTCAGTAGAAGAAGTTACATTTTTCAAAATGGTTTTACATAATAAATACCGGAATCGAACAATTATATCTTTTTTGCCAAATATGCAAGTTTCATTGCTAAAAAACTTTGAGACCGAAATCCGTGAATATGCGGGGGGGGGCACTGTAATTGTATATTAACAGTTGCATTATTTTATCATCAAATGACAGACCAATTATCTCTAAACCATATAACCTACGTGTTCTTTAATAATTTTCAACACAGTTACAATAAGACGATTTAGGGCATTCATGGATAAGGGGAATTAGTTATTGTCTTAATTCTTAATATTGTTTGTCTGTTTGAACATAGCACATGAGTTTTGCAGAAATTTTACAATAGCAAAAACTAATCATGAACTCACAGAAACGATATGTAAAAATAAATTCTACTTTCAATGAAACTTTTCTAATTTGAAATAAATGAGTTAATACACATTGAGGTTTTTTGATAGAGAAGTTTTATCTCTAACCAACAGAATACTTTCTCAAAATTTTATCATGAACCCCATCCACTACTAATCGTATCTTTGAGCTGTTTTTTTATCTCAGCGTGTAAGATTTGCCTATCAATTAACAAAAGATTAACCATAGATGAAAACCCGCGCACCTGGACTTCAGCATGAGACAGGAAGGTAAATATAGACAGCTGTAAACCCGAATGAAATATTATCTTGATATTGTTAGTACTTAAATAAGGCACAGCTAAATGACAACTTTTGTTGGAAGCTAGCTGGATATTAGATGACATTTTTCGGGTAAGATTTACTTCATAGAAGACTCCATTGAGAGTCAAGATCTTGGCACTCTTCGACTGTGGCCATGGATAAACACGTTCGCTTAACCTACTTTTCTTTTGCCTATCTCTCAACCAAGTTTTATTTACACGTCGTCAGGTATCACTTTCACCTCTTTTTTATTGCTTGCTTTTGCTTTATTGCTTGGTAAGTTGCTTTAAAAGACTTGATAATTTCGAAGTAGAGTGTGCATGTGTTAATCTAGATTTTATTTTTTTCTTTCGTCTTAGGATTTTTAAGATTTGAATCAATGTCAAATAACGAAATGGTAGCTTACGAGCTGGGGATCTGAAGTCATGTGTTATCCTTAGAAAAGTGTAAAAAGTGCATTAATTTGCAACGTTCGATTTTTTGCTTAATATAACGATAAAAATTACCGGAGCTTAATTTACAACATTATTTGAGCAAACAGTACTACAAACAGTACTGAGACGCTGCAACAAACTCGATAATTCCATCAAAATTAATGTGTTTTTTAACAACTTATCATTTAATGTCGTAAATTAATATTTGAATTAAATAAAAAGATACACCTTGTATTTTCAAATTATGCATAGGGTGTTTTAGATAAGTATTTCATAACTTCTAGGGGAGGGAGGGTACATTAAGACGAACAAGAATTGGTATAGGTTAGGGGTACGCAAGTGGGGTTTAAGGGGTGAAAATTAGCAATAAATCAGATGCAAGTGTTTATTCTAATCAAAAACAGACCAATAAATGAATCAGGCATGCGTTGTAGGTAGATTAAAGTAACAATTGTCCCTTGATCAGACTCTAGTTCCTTGTGGCATGTTACTCTAAGCAACCAACCAACAAGACTCTAGTATTAAAATGTGTTCGTCGTGACACTTTCTGTTGCAGTCCATCTACCTACAACGAATGCCTGTTTCATTTATTGGTCTGTTTCTGATTAGAATAAACATTTGCATTTGATTTTTACATGAAACATTTGGATTGGTTGAATGTAATAAATGCCGGAATCGAACAATTGTATCTCTTACTGGCCAGATATGCAAGTTTTTTTGCTAATTTTCACACTTGATTTTCACCCCTTAAACCCCACTAGCGACCCCCTAACCAATACCAATTCTTGTTCACCTTGATGTACCCTACCTTCCCTAGATATTATGAAACACTTATCTTAAACACCCTGTATCTTAGTTTAATTAAATTATGTTAAGCATGGAAAGCAGCAATATTCTTTTAATCCCTATAAATCAACTGAATAACTGGAATACAGAGTATTTTTAAATTGATCTACAATTCCCTCTATGTAATTTAACACTTTAATGTTATAAAAACACGAATTATTAAACCTAGTTTATATCTAACATCATCAAGACAAATAATTAGGAGTTACAATAACGCAAATGTGATCTCATTTTTTTTCTTTTTTCAGTTCAATGACACAATAGTTCATTAAGGTCATTGCTGCAGAAGTTAAGTCGTTCTATTTTTCTGATTTTACCATCAAAAGTTGAAGCTGGAAAGGGCTTCTGTTAATGTTACACTTTCTAAGTTCACAAACCGAATATTTTATCTTATTAAGTATAAAGATGGAAAACTGGTCAGTTTTGGGAGTTCCAAACTACTCGGTATTGAATTGCTGAATTTAGTGATAAATTAATGAAGTTAAATTTATAAAACTAAAATAGTTTAAAATTTTTGAAAATATTTCCAATGATAAAGTGGGGAGTTCAGCTTAAGTTCTCGCAAAAATTAGCAGATATTTTTTGATTGACAGAGCCCCAACTTCAAAAAGTGAAATTTTTTTATTACTTTAAAAAAAGTGTTGAATTTTCCAGCACCGCGGACAAAAACGAGAAAAAAAACTAAGGTTATTAAAAACCGTATAAGCATAGCGCATAGAATTTGCATACTTTATAAAAGAAATTAAATATTTAAAAATTGTATAAATGTTTGATATTAATTTTTAGTTAACTCTTTTTTTCGAAATCCGCTTACAGGAGTGTAAAGTTATGACAAAATGGCTGCAATAAATTGTATAAAAATTCGACTCGAAACTGTTCCTTTGCTCTCGATGTGTTCCCCAAGTTTGGAAAAACATTTTTTTACTCTTTTTCAAGCCTGCACCTGATGAGGATTTTGGTCAAACACCATCAATAAAATGTATAAAAATTTTGGCATTTTTTCTGATGCTGACCTACGCCCAAAAATTTAATTTTTGTTATTTCCCATTTTGGGGCGCAGGTCAACAGCAGAAAAAAAATGTTGTATCTAACTGAAATGTTTTACACGTTTTATTGAAACCATTTGGTTCAAAGTCCATCCTAACCACAAGCGGATTAAAAAAACTTTTTAAGATAGTTTTTCACACAAAATTTTTTTTATAAATTTCCTAATTTCAGGGTGCACATCAGTAGCAGAAGGCATGGTCTTACCAAGCTTAAACTATTTATATTAATTATTACATTATTATTAAAATTATTGAAACTATTTGTTCAAAAAACCCCCATCAGGCAAAATAGGACCTTATGGGGGGAAAAGTATCGAAAAATAATGTTTTTCCAAACGCGGGGCGCAAAAAATAAAAAGAACTCATATCGTATCAAGCTGAAATGTTATACACCAGTGGTTCCCAACCTGGGGGTGATCGCCCCCAGGTGGGCGATTTGGGTTATTAGGGGGGGCGATTAAGGGTCGAAAGTATTCAAAGGTGGGGAATAAAATAGTACTATATTGACACACTATTCAGACTTAATGTACCAAAACATGTTAAACCCCTGTTTCTTAGGGTAAAATTTTCGAAAATTTTCTGGGAAAGGACCCCCAACCCCCTCCCCCTTTTGTACTTAGAACTTTTTTTTCAAAACTTTTTTGTAATTAGGTCATCAAAATCCTACCTAAAAATTAATATGTCCGAAATTCGGAATAGGTCTACCATTACCAGTTAAAAACCTGTTTTTTGGAGTCTTTTTTCCAAAAAATTTATGGGGGAGGACCCCAGACATAAAATTGCCTTATTTTTACACGCTACTTCAAGTTAAAATTAGACATACAATGAGAATGAAAAGGGGGCGATAGACCACAAAAGGTTTGTTTTACACAATTCATTGAAGCCATTTAGTCAAGAATCAGCATAAGTAGATGAAGTTTTTTCTAAAGTGTTTTAAAGTTTTTTTTCGAGTCATCCTTATTAACTCTCAATAGAAGGTGTGAGAACAGGACAGTCAGGAGATGGGAGATTTATTTAGAAGTCCATAGAAGACACAGTGATAAGTACAGATATTTGAACAAGTCGAATAGGGGAGGGAATATACACAGATAACCAACAAGCCCCTATAAGTACAAGCTGCGATACTGTAATCTTTGACTTAGAGAATTTCTGGAAATTTGTTATCACAATAGTTAAGTTAGAAGTGAATATACCGCATTGGTTTTTCCCTCATTCATATTCAAAGAAAGACTATGGCAGTACCGTAAGTAAAGAGAGGAGCTCATCTCTTCTTGTTTATATTATTATTTTTGTGAAGACTTGTTATAGTTCATCAAATCTTGTTTCCTTAACTTATCGCCCTGTGATATTTTGAGTAGTAAAGGCTCTATTGCATCTGATAACCAAGTGCAGATCGCGACATGATTGCTATATTCTTAATTTAGTTGTGCTATTTTCGTATTTTACTACAAAAATATTTCGTGAAAATAAAGAAAATTTGTTTTAATTTTGACAAAATAATTCATTATTGGTGAATGTTATGCTCAATGTTACACACAAATGTTATGCTAATACTTAGTTTACTTTACTCAGTGTACAAAATCATATTTTACGCAGCCCTCTCATATGGAACTATTATATTTATTTCAAATAGAATCAGTGAACGATATGTCTTTTATACTTATTTCAACTGAATCATAAAAATTATGACATGTATAGTAACATAACAATAATAGCGACTACAACAATCTCAGTTATAAAACTGTTAATGTTATTATAAAAGTTCATGTAAGTAAATGCTAATAAAGCATAAAAATTATTATGTAACTTGATAGTTTAAACAAAACTGTTTCGTTTTAAAACAACTTAAAGAATTTCAAACTTGAATTAAATTTTATTTAAGAGTTTAGTATTCAAAAATGATAATCAATAACTATTAACACAGCAAGACTCAACATCTAATGAGCTGTAAAAACATTAAGCATTTAACCATTTGATATTTTAATGAACCCCTCTTATTAGAAGTTACGCTTTAAAAGACTAAACTCTATAATTTTTAAAATTAACTTTCAAAACCCTTTTGAATTGAATAACTTTTAATTGTTGCAGCTGATTAAAAATTCGATTGATTAAATGAACAATTTTTCAAATAAACCATACGAAAATTTTTTTGAGAAATTTGGATTTTTGAAATATATTTTATGCATAAATAAACCAAAGTCTGAATTCAGGTAAACGTTTTCTGTTCTTGCCGCATGTTATTGTGTTAGATAAGCCAAGCACACCCACTTGATCGTTGCTTTAGCTTTTATCTATGAATGGGCACAAAAGCACTCGAGTACTCTTCTTCTATCTTCCATTCATATTGATGTTTTCATTTGTTTTTGAACCTTTTAACTTCTCTTTATCGGGTGGAAGTTTATCTATGAATGGGAGGACTGATAGTACTACAGTTCAATCTGCAGAACGTTAGCCTTTGCAAAAATACATGAAAACTCGGCAGCACCATTTTAAAATGTAATCTTTAGACTATAACCAATCTTACCTATTTACAATATTTTAAGGGGAAAACGATAGAACGCCAAGGCTATTACATAAGATAAAAAATGTAGGGTCTACCGGGGTAATTCCCAGAAACCTGGCCTTTTCATATGTAAAAAAACTCCTCAGCTAAACAAAAAAATTATAGGAATACCCTAAACTATCATCTTTAAGTTTCATAACTCAACTTTAAATTAACTTTGTGAAAAAATATTTTTTAAACTGTATGTTAAATTTCTGTAAAATAACAGCCTTAGTTTTGTCACTTTATTACAGAGATTGTTACCACTGCTAAAGTTTAATCCATTTTTCAAGAATTTCTTTTCTGACCACATTTAAACGGTTTAAGCTATTTAAAAATGACATAGGAGTTTTTTTTAAATTATTTTAAACAGTCAACTGGGGTGTCCAAATTCATCTCGTGTTCTCGGGGTACATTCCACTTTTCCACTTCCACTTCCACTAACATTCCACTTTTTATACCTTAAAATTGTTTTATTTGGTAATGATACAAATTTTTTTATTCTTTAAGATTCATTTGAACATTTAATAATAATAATTCTCAATAGATGGTTTAGAAAGCTTATACGGATATGTAGTTAACAGGATCATGAGAAAGGATGCTTCAATTACCGCAGTAAAATGACGTCAATTTAGTAGAAAAAAAGGATACCTTTAGAAACTACCGCAACCAGAATTAATTAGAGACACCAGCCGAGGCCAATAAAACTTCACACATAAAAATTGCTTTCAATTTATCTAAATACATTGTTTTTGGACCTTTCCCCCCTTATGTAATATTAGATGTTTTTATTTTTAAATCTTATTAATAAAACAACTGTTCTGGTATAAGATATTTTTTAATTAAATCATACTTGTGTGTTGTATGAAAATACTTTTAGAAATTACTTCTATGTATAAGCATATTTGAAAGTAATAAATGTGTTATGAGTCAAATATGATTATAATGACGATACCACAGTTTACTATGATAATGTGATTAAAGTTACTTTGACAATACACTTTGATTTTTCACAAATTCAAACTAGGTCTGTCACTGTCCGGGCTGAACGTAGATTAACTTTCAGCAATATAAAAAATAGTGTAATTTGTAAGGTATACAATAAGAGGTATACTGATACATTACAAATATGTTGGTATAACATGTTCCAGGGAGATATGGAAATGATGGAAACCGATAACAAATTACAAAAACGCAGGCAACGACCTCCCGAGACCATATCACGGTTTCAAACTTAAAAATGATCACATCTCCTGATTTTTTTAACCACTTGTACCGCATTGGGATAGTTCCTTTCCCCTTGTTTTAACCTTTTAGTATTGTATCCTCGTGTTCAAGACAAGCGCTTCTTTGTCGCTGATATTGCTGAATTGAATCGCTTATTTCAGAAACGTGTTAAACCCCATAGGATTAACATTGCGGTTAACACGTTTCTGAAATAAGCGATTCAATTTTGCTGGTACGAGCGTGACATCGACCAAATCTGAACTTGCATTTACTTATTTCTCTCTAAATTTATGACAAATTGTTCATATTGATTTTAAAATTCAAACTTAATTTAGGATAAGGATTTAAACTGGTTATAAATGAGTTACATGAGGATCATTACACCCTTCAATGTTTGAAAATAAATATTTTCTTCAATAACTTTCATTCTTCTTTAATTATTTCTACGAAGGAAATGCATATATCACTGGCTGATGTTAGTGAAAAGTGATTAATAAGTTTTAAAGTATGTACTCTTTTTCGCGCAGTAGGCTTAAATATCCTCCCAATTATCCAACTGATGACAGTTTATATATAATAATAGGATATAATAGGAGGATGAACCCACAATGATATCCTGTCGTCTTCCTCTATTCTAACACCCCTCATGCACGCACAGCCAACTAAAAAATTTATATCATTCACGTGATTCCCTTTTAAAGTAATAAAAGCATTTCTGATCTTACGAAAATGTTATATAATGAATTGTCAATGAAATTTTATTGACGGCATCCCTCTTGCAATGTCAAGTTTTTTATATTTACGGTGTATTTTACGATGGATATTGTTAATAATAGTACTCTTCGTTTTTTTGCAGGAGAATCAAATAGAAGTCTTGACTGCCGATAACAATGAAGGGGAAAGTCCAGACAGGTTGGTTGGTTTACGTTTCTTATCCAGGATATAGTTGTAGATTCTCCTATCTCTTATATTGGTTTCGAAGATTTCTCTGTGTTTACGCTTTAGTGCAAACGCATGTGCATGTTTTTAAATATTTCATGCATGTTTTAATTATTTATAATCTCACATAAAAATTAAATGTTCATATTATATTTTTGAATTTGATTTTTAACATTAAGCTATCTGTCTGTTAATTAACTTTTTTCATATCGATTTTTTAATATTTGCAAAAAGATATTGTATCTCTTTGTGATCTTTTTGTAGATCGTTTTGTGTATACTTCGTTTTCCTATTTTCTCATCAATTTTGTTTAAAGAATAACGCAAATATATTTTTTATGAGTAAGGTAGTAATTTATTCCTATAAGTCTTCCAATCAATATTTAAGATTCAAAATATTCAAACTTCTATTTTCCTATAGACATAAATAAACGAGAAAAAAAGCAATTTTCATTATGTTTAAATTTGGCTTCTAATTTTAATTTCTCTAAACACTTCATTCCACAAAATTTAATCCTTAGAACCTAATTTTCTCACATTATCTTTCATTTTCAAAATTTCTTAAACAATTAATTGAAAATCTAAAAAAAATTAAGAAAACTGGAACTTTTATAAATTTTTCAAATAGGGGATTAAAATAAAATAAATAAAAAAAATTTATTTTTATAAATTTTTTAATTTTAGAGTATCTTACAATTAATACTTTTCTTCTAAAAACAAGTGTTCTATAAGCAAGCATCTTATAACGGTTTTGAGGAGAAAAAAAACTTTCTTAATTGTTTTTCTATAATCTTTTACCAAACCAATAGACGATTACTTCACCGAAATTACTAACTTTTCCTATTCAATGAAAAATATCAAAAAAAAAGCAAAAGCGCATCAATTTTCAAAAATCTATAACACTGCTCGCTTTAACTCTTTGACACTGAAAAAAATATCCTGCGGAAATGGTATTTCGTATCCGGTGTTGATACCATCAACGGATTCATAATCTGTAATAAGGCAGAGGAAGGGAAATTTCTGCGCGTCTGATATTAAAATAAACAACAAAAATGATCACCCAGACTATTAAAAATGGGAATTTCTTATCGGGAGAAATGGAATGCTCATGGAAGAAAAATATGCCCGAGAGACTTCTTATTTCTCTCAAGAAAGCAATAGCTGTAGCTTATCTGAAGAGAAAAAAATTACGTGAGATAGATTTTCTGCAGAGAGAGGGGGTAGATTGCGTAAAACTTACAAAATAATTCAAAACGCGTTCTAGAGTATTTTTTTCTCATTCAAGTATACTTACATGAACGAGATGCAATGTTTGGTGTAGCGTAGTTTTAAATTCATGGTTTAAGGTATCCGCCTACCTTTGAGACCATTTTTTTTAAATACTTGATTTACAAATTTTATTTTTTAATTTTTAGTTTAAATGTACATCAAAACCTTGATCAATGCTAAAAAAACAAAATTAATTATATTACTTTCTAAAATATGGGGTAATTAGTGTAAAATCTAAGTGAATTTTTATAAAACCCCTCTCACTCTTGCCCAAAACCTATTACCCCTACATAAATTTCCTTTGGATACAAGTATCCTATAACACTTATCTTCAGAATGGACCATTTTCTAAGACATATTTTGAAAAGTAATTGTTTTACAGCATAAAATGTAAAGGTAAATGAAAAATTTCAAAATTTCTACTACCATTTAACAAAAAAACATCAATAAAAACAAAAATAATAAACTTACATAAAAATCTGAGGTCCATCTGGTTAATAACAGAATGATTAATATACTGTTAAAATTTGGAGTGAATATCTGTTTGTGTTTTTGAGTAATCATGTAAATAGTGGAGGGTTTTTATGCAAAATTTAGTTCCGAGAAAATTAGCTTCAAAGTTTATATTTGTATACGATCACACACGACTATCTGTTTTAAAAAAATGCTGTAAATTCTTTTCTAATTCACCTATAAGTAAAATGAAAACAGTTTTGGAAAGATAAAAGTCTTAACTACTCGAAAAAGTAAGAAAAAAATTTTCGACGAAAAAGTCGAAAATCGTCATTTTAGGGGTAGGCGGATACCTTAAAGTAAATAAGATTAGATAGACAATTTAATGATGATCTGAAACCTCTTTTAAAGTAGGGTGGCAAACAAAATCATAAGATGCTAGACTGTGGACAAAAATTACTTAGAGATGCGAAAGTTATGCACTTGTTGGGGAAAATATCCGAGATAGAAACATAATCGGGTAGTCAAATCTCATGAATTTACTATAAAGTCCCCATCCTTAAAATTCATTTCATGTTGTCTTTTAGGGTATAAAATAATTTAATACTCCCCTTAGAATCAATTTTTATTGCATTTAATATGGACAGGGGACAATTCCGGTTAAAGGTTTATATCATTTTGTTTTGAAGAAAACACAATATAGAAAAATTTATACTTTCAGCATTTAATTCTACTTATGATCTTGTAATCATAATCCATTATCTCGTTCTGTTTATGTTCTAATAATGTTAATTTGCTCAACTTTAAAATTCTTTTAATGTTTATATGCTTTTAAACCTCCTCCTTTTTGTAATTTTAATCATGCTGTTTATTTAGATTTTCATTGGAAGTGATTTAAATAATGATAAAAATTTCTGAGAAATTTTATCATTTGGAAAGTAAACATTGTGACAAAACTAAATTTTCGTCATCATCCATAGGAACTTAAAATTACAAAACTAGATTTCCTTATTTATTCATACGCCACAACCTTCATTTGAAAATAAAACAAAGTAGGCGACATATGATGAATGAAAATCGTATTGAGGCATCTCTAGACCAGTTTTCTATTTAAAAAGAGACTTAAAATAGATGTACCTTGACTCTTCATCTTTAGATCAATTGCAACAGATCATGCTTGTGATCCCAATTTATTGGTCTTGTTTTATTTTGCTATTTATTTTTCTAATACCTCTTTAACAGGATTATTTTCAGTTCTTATGCGCTTAAAAACATATATGTCTCAGCTTTCATTTTGCCCTTGAAAAACGTCCTTAGAATGAGATGTAGTTAGCATAATTTTCCTTAAAATACAAAAAATCCATACCTTTCCCTGTGTAAATTTAACGTGAATTTATTAAATACTAATGTTTCTAATTGTTCACATTTTCATTTATTTTTGTTATCGGTATAGTATTTCATAATTGTGGCGAAATCATATTAAAGGATTAAATTCTAGGTAACGGTTTGATTTATTGTTTGATTTTATTTGAAAGTTCAACTTATATTTCATATGATGAAGTGAGATGAATATTAAAATCGCGGAACTCCTCAAAAATTTTATTTTACTATAGTTTATTGCAGTAATACGCTCCTCTCTTTTCTCTACGATACAGAATTTTGGATTGTTTGAAAAATTCTTTATACATCTGTTAAGGAATTCATTTTTTCATTTAAAAAATTCATTTCAAATTACAACAAATTTTCATACCCTAGTTTTGGTTTGGTTTTATTGCGTTTTGCACACATACTTTCATTCTAAAATATATTGTTCTTTTCGAGAATACAATAAAATTACATTTTGAATGGAACATGCTTTGTATTTTACTATCAAATTTCCAAAATCAGATTTTTTTCTGTTTTCTAAAACTAAAACTGATAACTCTTCAATCATTCTCGTTTTTTTATGATGAGCCGCTTCACTCGATATTTTTTAACATTCAGTTTTTATGAATTAAAAAGAAAACTTGATTTTTCAAAAAAATTGCAAAACTTAATATCGCCACTAAGTGCTTACCCATCCATTTTTAATAAATAAATTAATGAAATTCATTTTTAATGATTTTAATATCTTTAATTGCCTTACTTTGTATGATATGCTACCATAAAGTTAATAATATATTACATACTACTACTAATACTTCATTTCATAGTACGAATAACTTTTTGTCCTTAATATTCGCAGTTTTCATTCCACATAAAAAATTCTACATGAAATTTTAAATTCAATATGTTTCTCTCATACATTCATATAATTAAGATTTTAATACAATTTATTCAATAGTATTAAATGTTTATATTTGATATTATTTAAAATTTCTATCATCGTATTTTTCTACTCTTGGACTGCTGCCCCAGCTTTCTTTTATGTACCTATAGTATACCTTGATTTTAGAACATTAGTTTTTGTAAATTTAAAAGTCCTACACACTTTGTTTTAAACCAATATAAAGACTCCAGAAAAACTTGTTTCCATGGAGTTAAAAAAATTATGTCTAATTTTAAATTGATTTGAATTTTTAAGAGGGAAACTATCCATCCTTGACTACGCCTGGAGATCATTCCTTCCCTGGACAAAAACACCCTATGAAAAATTAATAAACACAAAAAAAACCAGACAACATTTCGGATGTAAGAGATCCTTTCAATTAAAAGCTATACTAACATTAACTGAAAAGGAATAGATTTAGTAGGCTGGCCTCTAAAAATTTATCAAACTGAGTCCGAGCATTGTATCAATAATTCAGTTTCTCTTCATAGTGGGAGGTCTCGACTCTGTATGATTTGAAAATCAATAACGGGACGGGGGCAGTGTATCAAATAAGGTCCAAGTCTGCTGACTTCAATTTCTAACAACTCTCTTTACATCGATTGTTTTATTTACAATGCTTCTTAAACGGTAGAAATATGATGAAGGTACAATGATCAATAAAATAGGTATAGCGTTATATGCTTGGCCTTGAACCAATTTTAAACCGAGTATTTTTAGAATGAAAACACTGCGCCTTGGTTTAAAAATAATTATGTAATGCATTTAAATAAAGACAAAATTAATTAAGACTACGTGTGGTAGAAGTTTTAATATAACTCTATACCCTGTCGCACATTTCACTTTGTAAACACCGCGATCATTATTTTTTAAATATTCTAATAGTTTATTTTAATTGATATCTTTTTAATTATTAACAAAACTTTTAAATCAACAAAACGAAAAATTTAAGTTGTGAATATTTATTTTTCTATCAAAACTTAGTTTTTCCTGACGTATTTTAAACGTATGTAGTAGGCTCGTAAAATAGGTAAAGCCGGTTTTTTAAATACTTTTTTAGATAAATTCACTACGGAATCTTGTTTTGTTAAGGTAAAATAAATCATTTTAAAATCATCATCA
This sequence comes from Tetragnatha versicolor, assembly GCA_024610705.1. NCBI lineage: Eukaryota > Metazoa > Arthropoda > Arachnida > Araneae > Tetragnathidae > Tetragnatha > Tetragnatha versicolor. Next base: position 54,400,092 of record JANDEH010000009.1, read on the forward strand.
AATTTTTAATAAAGGATTATTTTAAGTAGTCATAAGATAAGTAAGCAAGAGTTTTATAGATGATGCAATGTGTGGAAGTGGTTATGCAATGCAATATCACTTAAATAAAAAATTAGAAAGGACGTACGGCGTCACGGGGAATTTTGAACGGTCTGTATATTTCCGGGGTCTCCCAGCTTGACATCTTGTGACATTATTTTAACGCTGATTCTACGAATAGCTTCTTATCAGTTCTGCTCATGGATCTTTTCCAAACCTTAAAATTTCGAAGAAAGAACTCGTTTCAAGGTCAGTAAGATAGGTTATTCCTCCCCATTTGAGAACACTTGGAGATACTGATTGTGAGTTTCTTACTATAATATTCAAACCTCATTCGAGAAGAAAATATATGTAGAATATTTGAAAACATTTTAACATTTTTGATTAACATGTTTTGATACAGTTAACTTTTAATCTAATATCTCTAACAACTCAAAAACAAACTATTAACTAGTCATAAAAAGAGAGAGGGGGAGAGATTATTTTATTTACAAAATCATAATAACTCAACATTTTTGAAGAGATGTTTTAAAATAATCAAAAGTAAGATTAATTAATATCTACTTAGGCCTATGAAGATTTGGTTGTTGCATTTGAAGAAAAAATTTCAATGCCAACATAGTTGTTCCTGAATTTTTATGTAAAAGGTACATATTCAAATAAAAATTATGAATTTATTCAGTTTGGATACTTGTTGCACTATTCATACACTCAAGTTAGATATAATTGAATCGTCAGTTGGAAGAAGGGAATAAGTCCAAAAACCAAGTTTTGAGAAAATCGAAAAAAAACTGTATAAGTAATGGAATATTCATAGTATAACCACCAAATTTTTACTGGAAGTTCAGAACCCTATTTACAAAACAAAGCAACCATCAAAACAAATATAAGTAAATTCAAAAATATTTTACAGTCAAAATAAGTTGATGGACTTATTCCCTTCTTCCACCTTATGAAATTTTCCTGATGAAAAAATCTTGAAAATCCCTTAAATTCACATTTAAATTATATTTCTCCTTAGTTTACACCACAAAAGGATAAAATAAAAAGAATAAGACAAATAAAATTCAAAATTATAGTGAAACTGAGTTATTAAAGCAGTATCAATGGAGTGAGTGAATATGAATGGAGTCAAACATTCCCTGCATAAAAAAGTTTGAAAAAAAAATATAAATTAAGAGAAAATTTTATTTTAACTTAGTTTACAGCACAAAGAATATGAAAAGAAAGAAAAATTAACTTTAATTCCGAATTAACTTAAAAATACAATGAATGGACATCGATTTCACAACTTCAAGGGGCGATATCTCCCTATAGGGGTTAGTTATTTTCCCCCTCTTTTCACCCATGTGTAGAGCAAAGCTTGGAGATTGTTTTGAGCACGAAAAGTCGATTTGTCATTTTTTGGACTTATTCCCTTCTTCAAACTGACGATTCAATTTAAGTTCGAGGTTTTTTTAATATTTAGGTATTAGTTTTTTTAAAGTCTCGGCAAACTAAAACTATTCAGAAGTTACAACATTTAATTTGGACATTAAATGACTTAAAAAGGAGTGTCATGAAAAAAATTTTTTCAATTTAATTTCAACATTTATATTTTCTTGTACAAAATTGTACTTCATAAATTTACTTGCGCTATTATTTCTGAAAACGCAAGTACAAAGGAGTACACAATAGCCAAATAATGGCAATTAATTAGCATTAATTATATATAATAATATCAATTATATCAATTAACATTTGCAATTTAATAAATAAATTAAATTGCATTTATGTCTCTTACAAATCTAGACGCACATCACGTCAATAAATGGTTCAGTATACAGTGGTCAGATGACTTATTTCTTTCAATTCAAAGAGAAAAAATCATGTCACCTTGCTCTTTCCGAGCAGCTTTACAAGATGATTAAGAAAAGCCTTGACATAGAAACTAGTTGATTTACAACATTCTAGCCTTCTTAATAATTTTCACTCTTACGCATCTAACAAGTTTTCATCCGTAAAATTCATTAACTCGAGTGGATTAAGAGGTGCACGTACCCAACGTCTTTCGTTCCGGGCTAATTGTTCTAGTAGGAGCTTTTGGACTAGAAACAAAACGAGTCACTTTCTTGTTTTTACTTTCTCCTTCCGTTTAATCGGTATGCGCAGGTCTCGATTTACTGGGCAATGCCCCCTAAGTTTAAAAAGTTATCGAAAAATTTAAAACAAAAATTATTTTTAATTTTGTTTACCTAATTGAAAGCCCGTCAACTATTTTCCCCCTCTCCCATCATGAGTGGAAACCATAGAGTTAGTACTAATATAGAGAGCTTAAACATCTGCTCCGCTGTTCTAAGCGTGACCGGTCTCCCGGTTTCGCTCTGCCACTCACACTTGACTTTTTGAACCTACTTGGCCACTAAATCCCTCTTTTGGCGTTTTCGGTTTTTCGCGTGGCTTCACTCGTAAAGAAACTACGTCAAAAACGCCCGCCAAGCTCATACCGCCAAGCGCCAAGCTTTGCCAACTTCCAGTTCCTACCTCGACCACTAAATCAGCAATTTTCTCCCTTAAATACTTGTTTAAACGAATCGGAAATGACTCGAATCGAATCAGGAGGGTTCTTATTATATAGTGTGAAGCTTTTTTTAAAGAAATTCCCCCCGCAACATTATAAAAATATAGTTTAAAATTGTTTTTTCCGAATCTGCGGAATTTAAGAAAATTACAGGTAAAAAAACTAATTGAGATAGAGAAATGTTTTCTTCACTGAAAGATTCGTCATTGCTTTTTCTCGAGTTTCAAATTGTCGGTTTCTTTTTTTCATCATTTTTCTGGGAAGAAGAGCAGTTTTTATACCTCAAATTCCACCCGCCTACGGGAGCTCCCATGTTAAAAATTTACTTCCGCCACTCACACAGGTCCGACTCTTTTCGATATGCAGGGTTGCCTTACCGAGAAGAGTAAGCTGTCTCTATATTTGTACTAACTCTATGGTGGAAACAATATTATGGGATATATTATAAAGCCAACGGATAGTATATATAGGGTTGTAGTCAAAGAGAGGATTGGGGATATATATCCCACCTCCCGATGTTCAGATATTTTTGTTTATTTGACTATAAAAAATGACTAGAGAACTACCCCATATCCCACAATTACCAGTATCCTCCTACGAAATGTTCTGGCTACGCCACTGACAGACTGTAATTATCGTATATAATATAGGATACAAATTTTGTAACATTATCTTGCAATGATAACTGATGTATGGATTTGACACGCATAATCTTCTGCGTGTTTTGAACCACAGTTAGCCCAGCTGATGATATTAATTGAAAATGTATGAAAAACACAAGAAGAAAGTAAAATGAACTTAAAAAAAGTTGTCTCTGAAAAAATCATTTCGAAAAGAAAAAGAAATAAAAAAAAATGCCATGTGATTACAGTAGTGAAATTCTACTTGATTCTTGATGCTACTAATTGATGCGTACTATTAAAACCCCCATTTCTTTAGTAAAACTGATTTTTTATCTGATTGGCCCAAAAAAATAAATTAGCGTCATTCTCACCACCCATATTTATTTACACTATATTTAGTCAAATGTTTAAAATAGCTTCGCCAGGATAAAAATGTTGGTGGTAAGTACCCAAGGTTTAAGAGTGTGATATTGCGTTTTTAGTTTTGGGACCTGTAGAGCCGGACCAACTTGGCTTGACGTACACTCACGAGCATCTGCTTCACGAGATTACCAATGCTGTCTTCGAGTACCCTTTCCCATCTGTGTTGTCGCATCTCAACCAAGATTCGCCTTTTGTCTTAGAAAACCGCGGATGGATCCAGCAGTTTCCGTAAGATTGTTTTTTCAAGTACTCTCAAGGCTAAAAATGTTATAAACTCACGCCCAAGTCTGCCATGTTTGGGTTTTTTGTATCTTGGTCAAGTGGGTCCTGCTCCCCGGTGGTCCCTAAATGGGTTTAGAAGTCATGCATTTGATGCAATGAGGTAAAGACGTGAAAATAATAGGACTATAGATGGTATTTATACTGTTAAAAAGTTACCGTAATTTTATCTCAATTAATACTATGATCTAAGCTTCGTAAAAAGCAATATATATTTCCATTTATTTTTATTAACTCTTTCTTATTTGCACTTTGCAACATTCTTTTACCTATGCTGTAAATAATTTAATGCAACTACGTTTGGTCATAATATTGATTTATAAGGTGTCGCGAAAAATCCGGTCAATGCAAAAACCGGTCAGCAAAATCAAGAAAAAAAATTTTTTTAAAAATTATAGCTTTACCAATGTAATAAATTTGTTTTTTGTTGAACGGTTTTTGTATTGACCGAAATTTTCGTACATCCGATTTATAGTCAACAAATCCGGTTTAAACAAACTTCAGTATACAAGCTGATCCTGATTGGACAGATGGGGTTTTATAAAGTAATGCATTTATCCTAAACTATTAAATTGGTTATTATCAAATGAATTTTCTTAGGTACTGCTTCCAAACAAATAAAATATTTGACGATGCAGAAGTTAGAGGAGCTATTGTGGATGAAGTTAAATTTTTTAAGAAATTCGGAGGTGGCACAATAGTTGACAATGGATCCATAGGGATTCGAGCCAAGGATCAAGCGGAGTTCGTGAAAAGAATCAGTCAAGAAACGGGGGTCCATGTTGTCACAGGAACTGGTAAGAAAGGAAAAATCTTTTTAAAATTGTTAATGTATTGTTGCTTTAATAATAGTTTTTAGGGTACTAATGAGAAAAACTCTATAATGACATACTAAAAGAGTTCATCTTTGCTTCTTTGATGAAATCACGAAAAGAACTTACATGAAAAATAACTTGAATTTCAATGAAAGTATGAAAAAAGAATCAATTAAACTGAGAAATTGTATTGCAGGTAATAACTTGTTTTTCTTCCCAACGAAGCCCCCGAACAGTAACAGAATATCTTACTTTTCTCTCTTATCCATATCCATTAGGAAGACCCTCCTCCCAGGCCACCCTCCTAAATCTCTTCAGTGCATAAAAAATCACGACTGTTAAGTTACTTTTCGAGTTTCCATTTGTCTTTGACTTAGATATACGTAAATTCCAGACCACGTAATTCGCTTAAGTAACCATATAACCTTCGAAAGAAACGTAAAGCCAAACTTTCAAAGTTTTTCCCACCAATTTTTAGAGATGCAACTAAATGGACTGAATTCAGAAAAGCCCTCTGCAAATTTAACGAAACTCCATCCATACCATCCATATAATTCCCAAAAACTTAAATAGAGTGCAATAAAATTTGATTTTAAAACTAATAACTTTCATAAAGGATTCATTGAAGCTAATATAAAATGTAATACTATAAGTAAAATCATTATTTCCCCCTTAAGGGCCGAGCACCACGATATTTGAGTGGTAAGTTTCTCCTCCTGAAAGTAACTGAAGAGTTTTATTTTGACTCGTAAAGCTTTTGCGTTCAATTTCAGGATTCTATGTTGATTCTTCCCAGACCCAGTCTCAACTTCGCGAATCCCAGGAACAGATGGAAGCTAAGATTCGAACGGACTTGTTCGAAGGCATAAACGGCTCCGGTGTCAAATGCGGTGTGATTGGAGAGGTGGGGTGCACCTTTCCGCTTACAGGTGCGCAAAGCAGGGAAATTCTGCTCAATCTCGTAACTAATATTCTCCCGAGTTTTTCGAATGATTACTTTCTTTTGAAATCTATATTTTAACTACTTTTTTTAACTAATTGAATAATGATGGAAGTGGTTTCTAAAAGAACGCACCTGCCAAAGACTTCCATTGGCAGCGAGGATTTCCCTTTCAAATTTTTAGCTGAAATATTATTACGTTGTCTTAAAATATCCAGTCATTACTCGATACTCATAGATGTTTAAATCTGTTAACAAGTTATTTTCTGTCTAAAAAAAACTTTAATTTGTTTAATTTTTGAAAATTCTTTGAGGAACTTCATATTTGAGTCTTTTCTGAGGCAATGGGTGAAACTTTAATTTCAACGATAAATAATAATACCCCTATATATACCTGTGCTCTCCCTTAATTTTCTTCTCTTAAACACCTTCAGAGAAAAATCTACATTTCATCGGTACTCCTTATGCATCATTTTCACTAATTTTAGTAACAAAATATCAGCATTAAATGGATATCTTAGGTTAAACAAAAATTATTTAATCATTTTTGAACAAAAAAAATCTTCTTTATGACAAAATGAGTTGTTAATATCTGCAGGACTTAATAAATTCCCAAACACAGTTTATTATTTACTGATAGTTTAGAAATATCTCAGTTGTCACTTAACTAATTTGCTTCTAAGATACATTTAAAAACCTGAATGCTTTTCTGTGTAGTTTTTACTAGAGATAAGCTATACAAGTATTAGCTGTTAGTAACAACCTTCGTTGGATTATCTTAAGTAAACAAGGAAAAACAAAGCTGAAGAATGCAATACATAGATAGGAAATAGTCTTCGAGATTCGTCACTTTTATGACAAAGTGCTAAAAAGGAATAGAATTTATCTAACTCATGCTGTTATACCTTTTGTCAAATTCTTAAAACTAATACACTATAAAAAAAATATGGGTAAATGTAAAACCAATATTTGGTGCAAAGTTTTTAATTTCCCGAAATTTTGGTGCAATGAAAAAGCTAGATTGTTGGTAGCATGATTGAAAAATACTTTTATGGTGCAATCGGTTGCACCAAAGTTTGGTAAAAATGCTCTTAACTGGGACCGTTGTTTGGTTGTGTTTGTGTTCGCACGCTCCGCATTTTTCTTTTCGCATGCGTCACAAAGGAAAATGGTATTATAATAAATTTAAAATTTACTGAGTCCCCGCTGGAGCAGTAGTAGGGTTCTATCCCCAGTGACTGTTATTTTATTAAAATTTTCAAAAAAACAGCAAAAAGTACACCATAGTATTATGCTGCAACCTCTTTCTAATTTTTGGTGCTAGAGATAGCACCATAATATGGTAAAATTATGAGCATTTTTTGTAGCCAGCAAATAAACACCACATTTTTGTGCAACACGGACAAAAATTTTTACAGTGTACTGTATCAAGCTCTTGAAAGTAATGTTCGATTGTATTGTTTTATTGCAGATTTCGAGAAAAGATCGTTAAGATCTGCTGCCGTTGTTCAGACGGAGACGGGTTGTCCGGTCATAATTCATCCCGGAAGAGATAAAACATCACCCGCAGAAATTCTCAGGGTGTTTCAAGAAGCCGGCGGAAACGTGCATCACACTGTTATGTCACATCTCGAACGTAAGAAAAATTATATAAGTTTAGTATCAAAGGGTTAAAATGTATTCAAAAGTATACGTAACCCATAGGATTCGTCACACATAACCTTTTGCATGTTGTTTTGTATATACTTTTGTTTGTATAACACCTACCTAAATTTTCTCAAAAGAGTTGGATTATCGTCAACAAAAATAACTTTGGCCTTGATTGGAGTTGGCAGAACTTAGGCCTTAACTTACAATCGAAAAATATATTTTCGAGGAATAGCTAGAGCAGTAATAAAAATACCTTATTTCCTTATAATCATGTCCGTGAACATAACCAGGGGATATACGAGGAAGAGTAGTTACCCCCAACATAATTGAAGGAATGTTTACTTTTGTAGAGTTCATTATTTTAAAATTCATCAAAATAAATAAAATAAAAAATGCAATGATTACCAACAGTTATGAAAAATAATTCAAATCAAAGTTAACTTTTGAATGCTCCATTTGAAGAACAAAGTGTTTAACAACGATATCATTACATATTGCTTTCAACGATACTAATATTATATTTATTAGTTATCTTTACTCAGTAATTTATCCATAAAATTATAAAAATTAGTTACATCATTGAAACGAGGTAACTTGTATTTATTGAACAACAACAAAAATAAAAAAGCAAAAAAGAAATTTTAACTGTTGAAACTTTTTATTTTTAAAAAATGTTAACATTCCCTATCTCCTCTCCCTGATAATTTTTTCAAACCCTTATTCTCCCTTTAGGTACATTGCTCACTAAACAAGAATTAGCGGAGTTCGCTTCGAGTGGCATATACTCCGAATTCGACCTATTCGGTCTGGAGACGTCCCATTACCAGTGCAACGAAGCCTATGATATGCCGAGTGATGCACAGAGGGTAGAGCACCTGCTTCACTTGGTCAAAGAAGGTTATGGTGACAAAATAGTGATCGCTCACGACATTCATACCAAACACAGACTCGTAAGTATAACTCAAAGAATTATACTAATAAATACGGGCTATGTTCAGAAAATATTTTATGGGGATGCACTGGCGGATCCAGGGGGGCTAGGGGACTTAAGCCCCCCCAAAGGTACGAAAACTGACAGTGAGATATAAGGGAAGTCGGAACTCAGAGGCGTATATAAGGGGGGCGACTATAATTGTACCTAAACGAGTTAAAACCCTGCGGTTTTTTTAGGGTGAAATTTCCAAAAATTTTCTTAGGGAGGGCCCCCAGAATAGGTGTACCAATACGAGTTAAAAACCTGTTTATAGACTTAAATTTTCAAAAGTTTTCTGGGGGAGGATACCCAGACCCCCTTATGTAGTTTTAACACGATTATTCATGACCTTTTAATATATTCGTTGATATTATTAATTTTGATCTTGAAAATTCTTACCCGCCCCCAAAACCAAATCCTGGAACCGCCATTGTGCGGATGTCCAAGTGAAGTTCATTGAAAAAAATCTTTCAAAGCCTCATCTCTTGGAGAAATAAATAAGTAAATCTTAGTTTTTAAAGGCTTGATTTTCCAAAATTAAGGGGTAGTAATTTTTTTCCTTATTCAGGTTGACATTTAAAAAGAGATTATGACATTTTCAAAATCATCTTGAAAAGCTTGTCAAAAACGCCCATTTAAATGCTCCCAATTCTTATTTACATATATTTTACTGGCAAAGTGATAGTAATTGGGCATTATTAATAATGCCCGGGCAAAGTGATCAATTCAATGAAATTTATCACTTTGCCCGCTTCCACTCTGGGCATTATTAATAATGCCCAATTAATCACTGCCCGTAACATCTATTTAACTAATAGTTTTAAAGTAAATCATTTGGCAATTCATTTTATCTGTAGTTTAGTAAAGCTACTAAGAATTTAGAGATGCATTACTTTGTAATTTTTATAGGTTTAAATGGTTTATTCTATAAAAAGACAGATTATATACTTATAGAAATAGTAAAACGTAACCATTAATAATTATTTATCAACTTTTTAAACAGTCAGTTTGTTATGGATTTAAAACTAATGATAACGTACTTGAATTTTGAGTAAGCGCCGTAAGAAAATCTTTTATTTCAAAAAAGCTCCCTTGCTTTTTTGTTAAGAGTTAGGGAACCTTTCATCTTTAGTTTTATTTTCGCTCTTAATTCCAGTTTTATCTTTTAAATGTCTTTAGAGGTAATCCTTACTACAAAATTTTTAATGAAATCAAACAGCTAAGATTAATGCACAATGAAATATTTGAAAGTCTCATCCAAATCCCCCCGTCTGTTTTAGTTATGTTTCCTATGTTAATTTGAATCACAAAATTTTGTTGTTTTCTTTCCCTAGATGAAATTCGGAGGTCATGGATATCCCCACATCATCGTGAATGTTGTACCAAAGATGCTTGCTCGAGGATTTTCTGAAGAGGACGTTAAGAAAATCCTTTTTACCAATCCTCAAACCTGGTTGACATTTAATTGATATCTATGTTGTTTTAAATTATTAGTGCCGGCTATAGATGGAGAAAAGCTTGACTTAAAAGTTTTAACTTCTATTTTATTTTAAGTTCTTAAAAAAGTTTCTAGTGATTCTTACTGCAAGAATTTTCTTATGCCGTCTGACTTATTTATAATTACTTTCATTATAACTGGGTTATCCCATTTCTTTATCTCATTGGTTTTAAGTTGTTTACTGTAAGTATCTGAAATAAAGAATCTATTTTAAAACTACAAGAAAAATCTCTTTTGAATGGACTATCATTATTTACTCATTTAAAGTTAAATTTTATTTCCAGTGTGAAGAAAATTTAAAGACATTGTAGAGAAAAATATTATTATTGGAATGGAATGGGTATCATGGGTATATTGCAAAAGCATACTTCCCCTTCCAGCACAACTCATACCAAGTATGACAAGTTTACGTAACTGCTACTAGAAGTAAACGAAATTTGGCCATACATGACAAAAATTGGACAAAATCTTGAACGTTTGTCCTGCGTGGGTTTAGAGTATAAACTATAAATCCGTCAAGTGCTTAGTGATATCTTAAATGGTTTTGACACTAAATCCACCTAATCTAACCTTGAAAAGATGCTGCCGGCCGAACTCTCTATCAATGGTTTTACACAGTTAGCGGATCCAGGGGGTGGCACAGAGGCACGTGCCCCACCCCCAAAAGGATAAAAGATTATGGATAAAATGACTATGAAACATTTATGAAGATAATTTCTTTAAATAATCGTAATTTTGAGGCTTTTAAATGCTTTAAATTTTGTAGCTTTATGGGCAAAAAAGTATATCATCTTTCAATATTTTCAAAAATATCACAGTTTCTGCTACTAGAGATGTTTTAAAAACACTGGTGCCCCCAGAAGTCAAACCTAGATGCTCCCCTGGTTTTACATAATCTACGTTTACATTTAAAACGTTCAAGAACGTTCCTAAACCGTATGAGTTTGCCTAGTTAGTTAGAAAAGTACCATCGCGCAATAAAAATTGAGGGCCTCGAGCAGGGGTGTAGCTAAGGAGGGATTTGGGATATATCCCCAAAAAGTCCGATTTTTTACCATAGAAAATAACTAAAATTACTTCCAATATCCCTCCGAAATGTTTTTTTCTGGCTAAGCCACTGACCTCGAGAAGCTATTAGAAGTAACTAACATTACAGGATTCTATGCATCTATGCTAACATTACAGGAAGTAACTAACATTACAGGATTCTATGCTAACATGAGAGGAAGTAACTAACATTACAGTAAGTCAGCTACGGGAGCAGAGTTCAAAAGTAATTCGTAAATACGAAGAGAGATAAAGACGATTGGTTTGGTTTGGTTATTGTTTTATGGCGGAAGAATCAGAAAAGATCATATTGCGCTAAGAAAGAGAGACGAATAGACCGATATTTTACTTTTTCACAGTAGCATTATAATTTATTTAGTGTTTTACAACACGAAAATAGTGTCACTATAAATTTACTGCATGCTAAATACCCTGGGAAAAATTATAGGCAATATGCTTTTATATTTTGTTATGTTAAAAATAATGATTATTAATTTTTCAGCTTAAATTTTCTGGTAAGGTCCCGATATTGAATGGTTTTCTTAAAATCAGAATTCATAACAAACTATCACAAAGTAGCTGGAATACAACGGGATTAATGTTATACATTTTATATTAAAAATAGCGATTATATCCATCTTTCAGCTTTTAATTCTGTGGTCTATGGTAAACAGGTTTCTTGGAAAAACTATTTATTTATATTCAGATCCACACATAAAATCAGTCAAAATCCCTGGCTTCTATTTTCTAGGCTTGTCCTAGTGAATTAATTATTATACAGGGTGTCCCACGAGAAGTGGCCCAACCCTTTAACTTTTGAACCCCTACAGATATAGTCATGAAAGTGGGGTCTAGGTATAGTAAAGTGACCATGCCCTATCCGATGAGATAACTTTCAACGCCCTTTAGCGGAAAATTTAGGAGTTATAATTTTTATTTTAAAAACTGTGTGAGGTATGTGAAAAAAGTCAATGACTAAGTTGTAGAGCATCATCGATTTAGTAGGAAAAGACACCTTAAGCAGAAAAATATCTTGAATAAAATCCCTAAAACGCACGCTCAAATAGGTTGAATTTACGTAGATTTTACATCTTAAAACGCTCCTCATGAGGCGAAAATGAGAAATTTTCAATTTAATGAACTAAGAATGCTTTTAGTCATTTACTTAAATCATAAAAATAAAAATTTCTCATTTTCACCTCGTGAGGAGCGTCTTAAGACGTAAAAACTACGTGAATTCAACCTAATTGAGCTTGCGTTTTAGGGGTTTTATTCAAGATATTTTTCTGCTTAAGGTGTCTTTTCCTACTAAATCGATGATGCTCTACAACTTAGTCATTGACTTTTTTCACATACCTCACACAGTTTTTAAAATAAAAATTATAACTCCTAAATTTTCCGCTAGAGGGCGTTGAAAGTTATCTCATCGGATAGGGCATGGTCACTTTACTATACCTAGACCCCACTTTCATGACTATATCTGTAGGGGTTCAAAAGTTAAAGGGTTGGGCCACTTCTCGTGGGACACCCTGTATAATTTGTCGCTCTTTTTCAAACCTTAAAATTACTTGACTTAACCTCTGTGTACCACTTATGTGGATAAACCAACCACTGTTTTTTTGTGAATTGAATGGAGACGATTATACCAAAGCATGACATAATCTCTCCCTATCTTATTCCTTGTATTTTTAATGTATCAAGTATCAATGAACATTTATAGGTCAAAGCTGTGGTCCTTATTCTGAACCAATAAAGTTAAAATCTAAAAGGGAAAATTTTTTTGTAATTAAACAAAACATCTGAGGAACGTATTTTACTTCCCAAGATCCGATCGTCCTCACAAAGAAAAAACTAACTTATGTTAGATCCTTGGATCTCAAATTTTTTCCCCCGAAAATATCCCCAAAGAATGAAAATATTTGAGCGGGTACCATCACCATGGTATTACTCGTGCGTATATGTCGTACATAACAAAAAAAAATTTTTCATAGGAGTGTGCTTACCTTTTAAATGCGATGCTTTGACTTGCTTTTATACCATTAAGGATGTGATGCAAGGATGGATGCTGGTGATGGTTAGAAAATAACATCGTCTTCAGGCTGAAGTCGGTTTAGTTCTTTAGATTTTATAGCAGTCAAAGTCAAGATAGAAGAAGCAACAATGCTGACCATACTGCCTTACTCAAGCCTTCGTATTCGTTACCCACATCCTACATTTCCATTCTTGTATATAAGTTCTGTCCATCATAGTTTTAAGTAATTCCTTTTTCCACACATAAAATACTTCTGCAGTACCAATATTGTTTTAACAAAAAATGTTCCAATATCCAGTTTTTCTTGCCACTAATTGTATGAACTTCAGAAAAATATCAGATAGTTTAGTTTTTCAGATTGTATTAAAACAATCAATAATTATTATGCATAATAAAAGATTGAAATCCTTATGTTCAGAAATAAAACTTTTAAATAAGCCTTAAAAAGCTGTAAAATATTTTTTTAAATAGCTTATTTTAAATTTCATTCGATTTTAATGCAACAGTTTTCTCATCAACGATTGTTCTTGGTAGAATAATAATCGATGTTTTTGCGAAAGGAAAGAAAGATTTCCACAAAACAATTGATTCTAGTAAATCTCTAATTATAAATTTAAGGTAATTCTGGAAATTAAATCCATAAATTAAACCTATTAAACGAAGGATTTCGTAAACGCTAAACAAATGTAAAAAGCATTCGAAGTTGCGTCATGATTTGAAATTTGCCTTTCATATAGCTGAGTGTTCATTGGTCCAAAACAAATAGCAGAATACAAACAGACAAAATTTTTCTTACGAAAAAGCTCTTATAGCTAAATAAATTAATAACGATGAAACACTTGAGTAATAGTACCAAAAACTATAATTTTAAATCGAAAAAAACTTGCTTAAATTCCCAGAAAAATTGAAATAAAAAGACTTCTGACAACTGATCTAGTAAGTAAGCCTCTTTCATCATCCCTCTTTGAGTTCTGATTGGCTATAAAACGAGTAGAAAAGCGACTACTACTTCTAACCGAGCAGACGAGATCAAATCTTGCTTTAAAGGACGTTCGGGTAGTTTTGTTATTTCCTTTTAGTGCGTGGACTTAAGTCCTTAACATACCGGGAATTAGACAGTTCATTCCTACTACAAAACATGACTGATAACAGAAAAAAGGTAATTAAATCGTGCTTTTTTAAATTTTACGATATGATGAATAACACGATTGGTGAATTTTTGTCTGCAACCTGATGTAATGTCGGTAAAACCTGCGTTAGTTTCGAAATCTCTTCTTCAGGGATGCGGGATCACAGGTGACATTTCTGAAGTTGATGGAAATTTCTATATACATTAATATCTTTCGAGATGATTTTGATTGAATATTTACCTTTATCCACACGACATTAAGTTTTTTCTCAATTGATTTGCTGATTGGTTTTTTACTAAGTCGTATAAATTTTGAAGTGAAATGATTTGAATTATTAGTAAACATAAACAAATAAGAAAGGCGGCAAGTAGCGTTTTTTGACACTTTTTTATTTGTTAAAATGTTTCTCTTCTAAAATGTTTTCCTAATTAATATGAGACACATGCCGGGAAATTTGGTTTTCTTGAAGTTTGAAGTTAAGCTTTTTAAAATCGGATTAACTTTGATAATGTTGTATTTTAAAGTTTTTAACGAAAGGTATCTAATGAATGTTTCCTACGTAAACTACTAGAATAGTTCAGAGTTAATTTTAATGTGTTACCTTTTTGAATTATTGTGGTTTATTACTGTAGTAAATTAAAGTGATACCTATTTAAATCAATTGTTTATAATATAAGAGACCTAAACCTATTATTTTTATATTAGTGGGGTTTCCCTCTATTTTATAAATTATTTATCCATGTACCATAATTTGGTGTACTTTGTTATGTAAGTAAAATATTTTGGTAAATGAAGCAAATGCGGCCTGTAAGCTGAATGTGGCGATTTTTTTTGTCGCCTAGTGGAAAACCGATGGCATCCAAGCATTGAATTGTTATCGCCAAATTTCGCGCTGCAAATCTTCATTAACCAATATTTTAGTACTAGAGTATAAAGTAGCCTCCAAATAGCATGAAATATTACTTATCCTCTGTTTTGGTCAATTGGATCAAATTATCCTTGCCAACTTCATATTTAATTATCAGGAATATAGTGTATTTATTAGGTAGGCTCCTTAAAATTTGTTTACAAGTTTATCAATCAAATTGTACCTATGGAGAGGGGCCAATTAAAATCTAGAGAAGTGTTTCCCAACGTGGGGCGCAATATGATTTTCTAGGGGGGCAATTTGAAAATTCTCAACCAAATTGCTCCCCTAGAAGGAGCATGGATAACCAGTATCTATTGACTTCCAAGAAGGATTTTTGAGAAAAAAAAAAAGTCGGGGGCATGGACCTTGAGCCTTTGATAGGGCATGGACATACTTGTATAATATACACGAACGCGCGAACGGCGTTCGCAGAAAATTTTGCCCTCTGCAGAAAAACTACAAAAAAAATGTTTTTCATAAATTTTTCTGCAGAATTTATTTTTGATCGATAAATTTTTCTTATGTTTTTCAACAAATGCTTCTATCCGCTGAATCGCGGATAGATTATAACCTGTATATGATTTTAGATTCTAATAATACTTTTAAAAATTCATTTGGCAATAAAAAAACTGAATTATTTTCTTAAGTTGCTTCTCAAGTAGCCTTTCAAAAATTTTGCAACTTACAAAAACCTCATAAGCCAGAAAAACGGAACTTTCGCGAAAAATCGCCATTTTTTTACTTCCGGACTTGTTGGCTTCTAACTACGGTAAAGTTGTCTTCACTTAGCAAAAATTTTATTGGTAAAAAAATTCAGTAATTTAATTATATTTATAGTAATCAATAAATTATCCTAGTATTTAACTGATTTCCTAAATTTTCATCTGATTTTAGTTGCATTTTGGTTATTTTCATGCAAATGAAGATAACGTGAAATATGTATCTTTCTTTGTTTAAAGATATTTTTATCTAGACCAGGGGTTCTCAACCGGTGGGTCGCGACCCCCTGGGGGGTCGCGGGGCATGCCTAGGGGGGTCGCGAGACAAAAATTCAAAACAGTCATATTTGCAGAGTTATTTTTTATACAGACACAACAATTTTCAAAACTTATAGATTTTAACAATTAAACTAATGAGAAATTTGAGCATGTTTGGAATTAATAAGTATTTGTATGTCCGGACTAATGTCAGTAACACATAGGAGGATGTCGTTTTCAAGTGTCAAACGATTTATGATTTCTTGCCTTTAATTTTAAGTGTACAATTTTAGGGAACCCTTGTTCACACCTGTAGGATGTTGCAAATGGTATTAATACCCTTATCGCTGCTTTGAATAGTTCTGGATATTTAACACCTATCCAGAATTTGTCAACACAAGAATGGTTAACATTCAACTTCATACTCTGATCACAAAATAATTCTATTTATATTTAATAGAATTATCTATTAAATTGTTAAATTTAAATAAAAAAAGTTAAACGGCAATATCCAGTGGATATTTCTTTCGTTTCATGCATGAACTATTTTGAATAATATGAGTAACGATTGAAAATGAAATGACAACTAAATGGCAGATAATTATTAATGTCTTTAACATTTTAGGTCTGAGGGGGTCGCCAAAAAACTTTCCCTGAAAAGGGGGTCGCAGAGTCAAAAAGGTTGAGAACCCCTGATCTAGACTATCAATATTAATGACTAGTTTAATGCCAGTTTAAAGTTCTTAAAATCCTCCCGAGTATAACCCAGTTAAATTAAAATTTTTCTTGTTAAAATTATTTGTTTCACACATTAAAAAAATTATACATAACTAAGCTCACATGCTTTTTCCTCTTTTTTCATCTTTAGATAAACTCATCCCTGCAATTTGGGTATTTCAGTAATAATGTTTTCTTTTTAGAGAGAGTGATATTTAAAAATGTGTAAATTCTTGCAGAAAATTTTTTGGAAAAAATTTAAGTTCGCAGAAAGGTTTTTATTTTATACAAGTATGGGCATGGACCGAAAAAGGTTGGAAACACTGATCCAGAATAAACTTATTCAATCTGCAATTTATTAAAAATAAAAATGACCAAAACATTTTAATTTAGAATATAAAGTACTGTAAAGTGGATTGCAAAAACACTTAAAGATCATTGAAAAAAGTTTTTAAAAATTGTTCCGGTATTTTTTTATCATGCATTGTTTTGTATTATTTCGCAGTTGCGATATTGAACAGGAACAAAAATTTTTTGTACTTGCGTATTATACCGTCGACCATTCAGCAGTACAGCTATAGAACAGTCAGTGAGATTTGCAACGTTTTTTGGATTCCATGGCATGGTCAATGGCATAATATGTAAGAACCAAATTTTTTATGAATTTCTGATTTATCCCACTGATGGGATAAATCGGAACAATGCTTAAAATCTTTACTTTTATTACTCAGATTTTAAAATAGGTATCAATATTATGAAGGGTCCAAAAACATTTTATCTTTATTATACTATATATTGCTTATTTTGTTCCAAGTTATATTGTCATGATGGATAAAGCAGGGGTGCAAAATATGTCTGAATGCCCAAACAAGGTTGGGTGGAAATTCAGGCAGCTAAAGGGGCAATTTTCTCAATGTTTATAAGGAAAAACTCATCTAATGGGGTTATGGTTAAAGATTGAATATCCAAAGATCAATGTAAAAAACTTTATTTGGTGAAACCCTTTTTCTTGCATTTAGTTTGATCTGTGTCGGGATCAGTGTAATTTTAAAAAAAATTAATCAGTCAGACTAAAAATTGCTTTCTTGTAAATCTCATCTGTTTTGGACAAATATAGTTTAGTAAATGAGGAGAGTTTTACTTGGTAGTTTAAATTTGGAAAAATTTAAGTCGTATTTTTTAACACAAGGTCTTTTAATCAGAGGTAACATAAATGCAAGAAAGAATAAAATGGGTAAAGATATAGTTTATTAAAAATAAATTTTAAGGATTGTTTGGAAATTATTGAACTTAGCAGAAAAGTAACTAAAAAATGTATTTTGCAACAAAAATATCAATTTAAAAAAACTTTTTATTGATAATGGAAAAGAAGATTGGTTTGCTAACTTTTGAAGATTTCAAGAGTGCTGTAAGGATTAATCAGTGTCCTGATTATCATAATATATATCTTCAATTTTAAGTTTAAGGAGTGATTTTTGGACGGAAGAAATTAGGTTTCTAAGGAAATATCGGCCCTGAAACATTTTCTGCACCCCTGGGAGATGATCACATTGTGTTTACATTCTGCCATAGTCAAAGCATTCCCTACCATGCTAACTTAAACCTTTAAACTACAAAAGTTGAATACTTCTTAAGTAATCCGGCAGCACATTCTGGATTTTTGATCGTTCCAGAATTTGGAGCTCTACATAAAAGGTTCATTTATTATGGTACCAAAAAAATCTTTGAATGGCATTGTGAAACTGAATGTTAATTATGTTTGGCTTTAAATGAAACAACTTTAAGTATATTTTCTGAAACATTTTTTCAGATTAGGTTTCTTGAAATTGGTGCCTTGTAATTATAAATATAATCAGTTCAATTTTTTTTATTTCTTAGGTTGATGAAGTTTTAAAAGACTTTGTCTTGTCTAATGATGTACTTCTTAAAGTATCTGCTCTCTTATTACAAGAATTCAATAATGGCCTGGGGAAAAATACTCACGATACAGCAACAGTTAAAATGTTTCCCACCTTTGTAAGGGATGTACCTGATAGTACAGGTAAGTGATCAGTTTATCAGAAAATTATCATTGGTTTTTCAATATTTTATTGCATGTTAATTTATAGATTGAGTACCTACATAAGTAGAAAATTGGTTTTATATTTTAGTCCTTCAAATGTGCTTTTATTCACATTGTGTGCTGGGCTGTTTCTTTTGGGTTTTTTTCTACTTAGTGTGTATGAAGTTATCCTGGGCTTAATTTAAAATTGATATGCATAATATTGCAAGAGACTTGCCTCCTTACAACAGTTATAAGTTATAAAATAATATACATGGTGTTTCAGAACTGTGTTAAAAATTATAGGCATACTTGTATAAAATGAAAACCTTTCTGCGAACTAAAATTTTTTCCAAAAAATTTTCTGCAAGAATTTACACATTTTTAAATATCTCTCTCAGGGGCATAGCCAGAGGGGGGGATTTGGGGATATATCCCCCCCCCGAAACTCAAGAAATTTCCCTTTTGACCATAGAAAACCACTAAAAATACCCCATATCCCCTCCCGAAATATCAACATCCCCCTCCGAAATTTTTTTCTGGCTACGCCACTTCTCTCTCTCTCAAAAAAAATATTGGGACCATAATCATTTTTATCTCTGCTTATATTGATACTAATTTTCCGTACTAGTGTTTTAAATAATAACATGATTGTATTTTTTATAATAATTGGAGATTCCTAATTACTGCCCTATCCAAAAATGAAAGATGTAATATCTTTGATAGATCGGCAGGATTGAAAAATTTAATCAACTAGCTGATATGCACGGGTAGAGTTATGGCTTTAGAATTTCTTTTTTAAATTTTTCAATATATTTTATACCTTATTTTACCAGGTAAAAGATATTAAAATCCATCCAGATCTGCAGAAAAATTTCTAAAAAAATTTTTTTGGGTAGTTTTATTGCAGAAAAATTTCAGAAAAAATTTTTTTTTGTAGTTTTCCTGCAGAGGGCCAAATTTTCTGCAAACGCCGTTCGCGCGTTCGTGTATATTATACAAGTATGATTATAGGGTGGGGTAGAGGTGACCTTGATTATAAGAGTGTTTTGAATAGGAATTAGAGTGGAGATGTTGCTTTGAAATGCTAGGACTAATGTAGTTCAAAGTCATCCTGAAAGATTTACCCACGGCCTGTTAAACTAAACCAAACATAATGTAAAAATTAAACGTGTACCTAAGGATTGTCAGTATGCATGCTACTTTCACCATTAATGTGTTAGAAATTGGGACACATATTAAACAATGGGATAAGTTATGAAGTGCAATATTGAAGAAACTGTTTTATCATCCAGCTTTTAGTCTCCTGACTTCCTGTTCATGCAGAAATTCCTGTTTGATCACGGGAATACCATCAAACAAAGTACTCCATTCTTTAGTGGAATACTTGATGGTGCATTTTTGTTAGATCCACTGCTTGACAAGTGTTTTGGTTTCCCGAAAACTAATGGTGAAAGTAACTGACATACAGCTAAACTTCATGCAATGGATTTTTACTCTAAACTATGGTTTAGTTTTGTAGGCCCTGGGAAACTCACTTTCTTGATGGGCCCTGATACATCATGCCCTATCACTTCATTGCATCTCTGTCCCCTCATTCATGTTTGAAATAAGCTTGTCTAGGTCCCATTTACCCACCCTATCATTTTTGACTTTGTGTTTAAAATAAATACATTGTATACAAGTTTTCGATGAAGTGTTTCTAAATGTGTCAAATCTTATTTGTTTTTCAGAACAAGGCAAATTTCTAGCCCTGGATCTAGGTGGAACAAATTTTAGAGTACTTTGCATAGATCTAGATGGAAAGCAGTTCAACATGATGAATGAAATCTATGAAATACCACAGTCAATTATGTTGGGTTCTGGTGAGCAAGTATGTACACATTTTTTCTTTATTTTGAAATAACATATTTTTAAGACATCATTGAATACTTTGATTGTTATTTGTATGAAATTCAAAGAACAAATTGGCTGATTAGTAGTTGATAGTTTTATTTTTTATGTACATTAAAATGTTGAATATTAAACCATTGCCCCAAGTACACTCAAGGTGATTAAGAAAATTTCTTTCAGCTCTTTGATCACATTGCTGAATGTCTGTCTCATTATTTGGAACAACTTGGCCTTACCCACCGAACATTACCTCTTGGATTCACTTTTAGCTTTCCATGCAGTCAGAGAGGTTTAACAAGTGCTATTCTGGTTGGGTGGACAAAAGGATTCGACTGTTCAGGAGTTGTGGGAGAGGATGTAGTACAGTTATTACGTGCAGCAGTCAAGCGTCGAAGAGTAATAACCTTCAATTTTTCATTGCATATACCTGAATTTTCTATTTACGTTTCTGGACTGATGAAATTTCCATAAGCAGTTCATTTTGCAATCTATTTGTTGCTTAATAAATAGGCCTTATTATTTATTTGTCGAACTTGTTTATTCAATCAACTTTGGCGTTGAAGTAGTGTAGTTTTCCACTTCATTTGGATTTTAGTTATAAAATTGGTTGATAAAGTGCTGGTTGATTTGTTGATAGCTGGTTAAAATGCTATATCATTGCTCAATTTTACCTAAACTTTGAGTCAAGAATACTTTAACTGAACTAATATGCAGATTTTGATTTCAGAATGTTGATATTGATGTCGTTGCTGTAGTAAATGATACAACTGGAACTTTGATGTCTTGTGCTCACAAAAATAAAGACTGTCGGCTTGGATTAATCGTTGGTAAGTTGGAAATACTTTAAGCCAAATAAGTTTTTTTATTTAATTTGAAAACTGGATATTGTTATAAATCTACACAGTTACATAAATAGTCAGGAAACATAATGTCCAAGGGGTAAAGCATCCATTTTTTCTACACACCAAAAACATTATGTAATGATTTTGAAGATAAGTTAATCTTTTGAGTATACTTTAATTATTGTTAAAATATTTATTTTAATTGTTCGGAAATGTGGTATCTTGGGATAAAACGGTGGTTTTTATAATTAAGCGCACTAAAGAAAAGGAAAATTTATAAGGACTTGTATTTTTATTTACTTATAATTCATTTTTTGAAAATTTTAAAAATTTAATTATAATTAATTGCATTAAATCTACATTTAATAAAATGTGTGGTATTTCCTAATAAAACTAAATAATCAAGAAACACCATGTCCCAGGACGAAACAAAAATCACTTTCAGTTTCAGCCTATCCAAAATAAAAGTTTAATTAGAATAACTCACTAACAGCTCTCAAAAAGTTTCCCCCCAGGCCTTAGTAATTAGCTGCAATAGATTTAGTGAGATATTGGTCTTAAACCACGAAATCCTACCAACTTTTATTTCACTAAACTCGTATGTTGCATGGTTAAAATTAGTACAAAAACTAAAATATTTTAATATTTGTTTTAAAAAGGAACTGGGACAAATGCTTGCTACATGGAAAGACTAGAAAATGTCGAAACCTGGACAGGAAAGAATGACCATCCAGAACAAGTAATCATCAATACTGAGTGGGGTGCATTTGGGGATAATAAATGCTTAGACTTCTTGAGAACCCCTTTTGACCATCAAATCGATGAAAATTCTGTTAACCCTGGAAAACAATTGTAAGAGTAAAAAGATAATTGTTTATTTGAATCGATATAAAAATCTCTTATCGCAAATGAATGTTTTACAGAACATAAATTTATTTTCCAGGTTTGAGAAAATGATATCTGGCATGTACATGGGGGAGGTGGTGAGGCGGATAATGGTCAAACTTGCCAATGATAAAGTCGTATTCAAAGGAAAGCTATCGGAAAAGTTCAAAACTATATATGCTTTTAAAACTAAATATGTCTCAAATGTTGAAAGGTAAGTAAGTTTTGATAACATTAATATTTTCAATTATACTAGAGCAAGCTAAAAAGCAATTTTTATTTTAGTTTGATGCATAAAGGCATCAATTTCTGTAAAACTTGGTTAAACTTGTTAAGCATCTTGCTGTGGTAACTTACAGTGCTCCTTCATTTTTAAAATGGTTGCTTCTTATGTGTGATCTTATCCACACCCTTCTTATAACCCTAAAAAATCTGTTAATGATTTTGGATTGATCTTATCAACCATGCAATTTAGGTTATGCACAGGTGTTAAAATTTTTAACATAGATCTAATTATGACATAGCTTTGATGATGACAGAACTTAAGGAAGTGGATAAAACATCTAGTTCAAAAATATGGAATGATTAAAATGGCAGAATACACGAGGTGTGAAAACAAAACTCAGTTTGACATGAAAAGTACTTCTTAGATCTCTTAAGTTCCTTTTAAACTTCAAATTTAAGGTTTGATTGGATAATGCCTGGATTGCCTATGACCACTTAGATAGCTGGTCACCGTAGAAGTGAAGTTTATAACTCATTAAATATCAGTTGTAATTTCACAGCAATTAACTATGTAAAGAATTATTTTTGTATTCAAAAAGTGATGTTTTTCAATAAGTAATATTCTTATTGTATTATTTTATAGTGACCCCAAAAATAAAATAATTGAAACCATGACTGTACTGGAGAAGATGGGCATTGAAGAAGCCTCTCAGGAAGATTGTGAAATCTTGAAGCTTGTTTGCGCCACAGTCTCCACCAGAGCTGCTCACCTAGTGTCTGCTGGTAATGTTTATGGCTATATTTCCTTCTTACTTGGTTGAATTGAATGTGCAATTGGGATAAGAGACTTATCTTTTTCTGAATTATTTACAGGTGTTGCAACAATACTAAATAAAATGAAAAGAAGTCATACCACAGTTGGAGTAGATGGATCTGTGTACAGGTTTCATCCATATTTCAAAGAGCTTATGGAAAAGAAAATTGATGAATTGACAGACCCAAGTTATAAAGTAAGTTCAGCATGAGAAAAAGTATTAACTCATGCATATCTTTACTCAATGTGTATGAACATAAAATGATAAAACTGCTTAAATCACACACACAGAGGTGAAATGGTGAATACTGCAACTCTTTGCATACTTGCTAACCATTTTTTGTCATTCTCTAATCGCTCACAATTTCCACAATAATGGTAATTGTAAATTGAAAAAAAACTTAACTTTTATGTGTATAATAAGTATATTCACTTGATCTTAATGAAAGACTTTTGCAGAATAAGTTTTCAATTAAAATTTGTTGCTCTAATTAAATCTTGAGTGTACACTGTTCAGAGTTTTTTCAAACGCTGAAATGAGAGTTTTGAAGTCCTTTTAAAAAAGAAAGGTACCTAATTGTAGGGATTAGTTATTAAAGAGTTCTAATTACTGTTCTAAAGGAATCAAGAAACTAGATACAAGTACGGTTAATCTGAATCAATTGGGACTGGATGCCATTGGGATGATAAAAATTTTGATGATTAGATTTTTTCCAAAAAGAGAGAAAGAGGTCTATTTAAATAAGTTACTGTATGCATGTTAAAAATGGGGGAAAAGCCATTTTTAAAGAAAGGGATTTAATTAATCAAATGAATATGCAACATTCAGATAATCGGAGTTGGGACAAATGGAGTTCTACTGTAGTTGTTTTTTTAAATCTGGGAAGTGTTTCAAGCCTTGTCTCATTGTTTTAGTTTGAACTCATGCTGTCGGAAGATGGAAGTGGGCGTGGTGCCGCTTTGGTTGCTGCTGTGGCTGTGAGAATCCACAAATGAACGAAGAGTCCTGGAATAATAGTTTATTATTTATGCCAAATGTTTATGAAGAAGAAATAGTGGTTCCTTTAAAATATTCTCAACTTCTCTAATGAGAAGTCCATATTGTGATATTATTTTCAATTAGATTGATCTTCATGCTGCATATTTTATAAAATGATTGCAGCAATCTAATACTCTGTGGACTTGTGCATTGAATCATGTATTTTTTTGGTTGTGAAATTCTTTTAATTCCATCCATGTCAATTTGTGTATCGGTGTTGTAAAATTGGAAGTGAAAGTAATTTATTTCTCAATCTTGCATTTATGCTGTTTTGGGTGCTTATTACTTGACAGCATTTAAAGCACCTTTTATTGTTAATATTTGTATAGAATCAGTATTTTTTAATTTTGTTTTTTACTCTGTAATGAGGTTTGGCATGAGACTTATTACTAGAGTTGCTGTTTTAGATGTCCAACTTTTTTTAATCTGATGGAATAATTTTATTCTATGGAATCTCATTTTAGCATTTTTGTTATTGAGATGTATCCTTTTTAGTATACTCAGTTTTATGATGTACATAGCTTCAGTAACAAATGTTAGACCATTTTTATAGATATTTGTTGTTGGAGCTTAGTCGTCGTTGAAGATATCTCATTTATGTACCCCCTAATGAACAAATGTGAATTTGAAATGAAGCAAAATTTTATGAATGAATTAAGTTATTTTGAATCACGTTGCCTTAATATCTGTTGTTAAATTTTGATCTTGGTTATGTTTTCACAATTTCAAAGTTTATAAATGTTTATATTTTATTTTACAAAATTTCTTTTTGTTTAGTTTGAAATTTTTAAGTTATTAGAGTGTTGTAGATTATGTATTTATACTCAAAATAGGGGAATGAATTTTCTAATGTAGGTAAGATTTTAAAGTTAAGATATTGGAAATGTATTAGAGCAAATTAAATCTAAAGCAGAATTATCTCTTTCTGTTATCTGATTGTGATATTGATATGTATACATAAGGTGTACGTAAGAAATACAAATAAAGATTGTTTGGAATCGAATTTTTTGCTGTTGCATTTTAATTTTCCTATGGTAAATGAACAATTTACAACAAAGGTTTGCAAATTCATCCAAATTGTACCCTTCTGGTAATTATAACCCTCAAAATAAAATTTTCATAAATTTTAGGGTTCTGCAACTTTTTTGTCTAAATCTGATTGCAATTGGATAAAAAAATTAACTGTTCCTGAAATTTTTGCAGTATCCCTGATATTTGAAAACTGCATCCGATTTAGGAACCTGTGATTAACACCTAATTTTTAGTAAATTGTCTGATGTGAATTAAAACAGATTAATGAATAGAGTGGTGGTGTGAAGTTACAATTTTTTGGGGGTACTGTCCTCCTGGGAGGCTTACAGGTTTTACAATAGGGTGAAAGGAACTGGTAAAAAGTACTCAAAAGGAAAAAGGTTGAAACTTTTTTAAAAATAAAAACAATTTTATGCCCCTCATAATTTTGGATAGAAAGTTGCAGCTATTACATGTTTAAAAGTTGAAAATTTACCTCTGCAGTTTATCTGCCAGAGGGTCTAGAGAGCCTAGAGTGGGAAGAGAGGTGACGGCAGGTTTGTGCGCTTGACTGGTCGCCAAATAGGTTGCCACGGAGTTACACACCATTCCAGCCAACCTTGCTTTCTTGGCGTCACTTGGAAGATATTTTTTTAAATATTTACAACCCTCGAGTGGGATTTTTATACATTTAGCAGTCTGTTTTCTTAACTTATTCAGGGATAAGATAGCAAAGTCTGATAAAAATTTTCTAGTTTTATTGATAGGTTTTAAATGATTTTTTAGTTGTATTTTGGGGGAAATATGACAATATGAAAAATTGGATATGATTCGGGATTCCAAAGAGGGGTTCTCCAGAAAAATGTTTTGAGATTTAACCTAAATTACAGAATTTTATTCGTTTTTGTACATTTATATAGCCTGAATTTTGAGACTTGAGCGCCCACATATACATTAATTAAGTTCACTATAGTTTTACCAAAAATTTTAGGTAGAATCTGGATCTTCATACAGTGGCGGATTTAGGATTTGGTTTTGGGGGGCTAAGAATTTTCATAATCCAATTGAATCGTTAATATGGAAAAAGTAGTGAATTATTCTGTTCCAACTACCAAAAGGGGGGTGTGGGGGTCCTCTCCCAGAAAATTTTTGGAAATTTAAGTCAAAAACCCCACTTTTTCAACTCTTTTTGGTACGCCTCATCGGAATTTCGGATATAGATTTTTGCGGTTTGACACAAACTTAGTAAAATATAGTTGTAATAACAGAGTTACAAGTGCCAAGGGGGTCTTCCCCCAGAAACTTTTTAAAAATTTGACCTTAAAATAACAGGGTTTTAACCCATTTTGGTGCATAAAATGTCATATTATATGGAGTAAAACTTTTCATTTTGGGGGGGGCTTGAGCCCCCTAGCCCCCCCTGGATCCGCTATAGTGTCTTCATAAACTTAATATAAATAAGATTTGAAAAATATAATTCCTGGTAATAAAAGGGGGGTCTTTGGGGCCTCCCCTAGAAAAGTTTTGGAAAATTGATCCTAAAATTCAAGGTTTTAGCTTATTTTGGATCACTTAGTAAAAATTTCAAAATGCTAAAAAATTCTCAGAAAAATCTCATTCCTGCTTATACACAGTGGCAGATCCAGGGGGTGGCACTCTGGAAAGTGCCCCTCTTGGAGACCAGAAAAGGTTCTCAAAATGAGTAAAAACCCAACTTTTATAGGTCTTATTTCAAAAAAATTTCTGGGGGAGGACCTCCATACCCCCATTAGTATCAAAATGGGATCTTCAGTGTTTATTTTTAGGAAATCGCCAAAATTTTGACATTTTGGGTCAAAAAGTAAAGGTAATAGTGTTGAAAAGTGCCCCCCTTAGACTCTTCTCATTCTAGGATGCTTTATATTATGAAACTCACATTCATAATTTTTTAAACACATGCCTCACAAATTCAAAATTTTTAACATATACTTTCTTAAATACATCCTAAAAGGGAAGTTAACTAATGCTAGGTAATACTCATGCATATAGCCAGACATTTTCTTTTTACCATTCACCTTTCTATAGTATTATACCATAAAGAAATACTTTCCCTTCTCTAACTGTGAAAAAGTATATTCAGTGAAACAACAATCAAGTTTTAAAAGTATGACAGCAGATTTTGTGACAAAAATTGGTAATTATATGAACAATCAATTTAAAATACACACTGATTAAAAAAAATTACACACATTTTTTATAACCTTTATTGAATAGTTTATGTAAGTTTGTAAATTTTAAGTCAAATTTTGAACACTCACAAAAATCAGGATCGATAAAACACATAAGGATTAATTTGACGAAATATAAAAATTTCCTCTACTCTCATAAAATCAGGATTAAAAAACACAAGGATTTTGTTGACAAATAAGAAAAATGGCCTCTGTTCTCACATAAAATCAGGCATAACAAATACATAAAGGTCATATTGACAAATAAGAAAAATTAAAAAAAAACACAGAAAAAAACAAGTTTGGAGAAAAACAAGAGATGACAAAATTTTTTTCTGTGACAAGGCACTTACACAAAAATTCATTGTGTTCTTAATGTAGATTTTTCTGTCCGGATTTCAGACGGAAATTTTATTCCCTCTATTCTTCTTTGCAGGGTTCTTGTGGAAGGGAAAGGCAGGTTTGCAGACAACAAAGCGTTGTACCCACTTGTCCCACAAGATAATCTTAGCCCCAATGCAGTTTTGACAGTTTCATTTGACCATTTAGAAACTTTGCATTTCGAGATCACTTTCATCTGATCTTCATTGAATATTTTCTTGTATGCATTTGCACGTTTATTTAACTTTAATTTTAGTGCATATGTTTCCAAAGTTTTTTTGCGTAACCGAAATTTCATTCTTAAATTTTCAGTTTTCAACTTCATGATTTCAGCCTTGGCCTTATTAAGCTCATCTCTTAGGTCAATCTTTGTTGCAGTCTCTTCCTCTGGTGCCGTTAGAACATCATTCCTGATGATTGGGGGTTGTCTTTCCGTGGGCACAGTAGCATAGTCGAAAAGAAGGGGAACTGCATCCTCTTTCAGTTCTTTTTTTATTTCAGCATTGGCCTTATTAAGCTCATCTCTCAGGTCAATCTTTGTTGCAGTCTCTTCCTCTGGTGCCGTTAGAACATCATTCCTGATCATTGGGGGTTTCCTTTCCGTGGGCACAGTAACATGGTCGAAAAGAAGGGGAACTGGATCCTCTTTCAGTTCTTTTTTTATTTCAGCCTGTGCCTTATTAAGCTCATCTCTCAGGTCAATCTTTGTTGCAGTCTCTTCCTCTGGTGCCGTTAGAACATCATTCCAGATCATTGGGGGTTTTCTTTCCGTGGGCACAGTAGCATGGTCGAAAAGAAGGGGAACTGCATCCTTTTTCAGTTTTTTTTTACCGCTTCGTGCTGTCTCCCATTGATTTTTGTCAAAATGTATCTAAAATATGAAAAAATTATCAGAATTTTATATTCATAAATATGAAAATAATATATGTGCTGTTGAGAAAAAACAAATTAGATCACTGTATTACTTATATAAATTTTATTGGCAACATCATAGAAAATCATATTCAATTTGCGTAACCTAAAACAGAAGACTCGATAATGTTAAGGAATAAGATAATTTCCATGTTAATCCAAAACACAATCTAGGTTTTCCTTTCATTCAGTAGAAAATTTTAAATAAAAGTTTTAATTGTGATAAAATTTCAAATTCATTGCTAAAAAAAATTTAACACATTGACAAAGGTTATAGTTCAATTCTGTAAATGCTCCTGCTAAATACCACCATGTTCTTGAGGACACAAAAAAATTAGAATTTTTGTTGGATAATTTCAAAATCATAGATTAAAATGTTAAGATAAATAATTACTACTCAGTTAATCAATAATTAGAAAATTATCTTTTACTGAATATATGGCGTATAAAAGAGCATGGCGGTATTAAGCAGGAACGTTAATGGAATTGAACCAATACTATACTAGCAGGACAGCTCAAAAGAATCGAAAAATTTTGTTAATCAAGTTTTTCACATAATATACAAAATTAATAAATAAAAGGAAATAAAATAAAATAAATAATATCTTCATATTTCAATTGCACTCAGAATGGAAATGACAGGTGTAATGTGATTAGTCAAGTTAAAATTTCAGAGTTGCAATACACCAGTCACAAACAACTATGTTTAATAGAAAAATAGTAAAAACATTACATTTATAATAAACTTAATGCATTCTTCTGAAAGAGAAGCAAATTGGATACAAAATTGAACAAATAAGCAAATTGAAACAAATAAAATAAACACAAACAAGTGGATCACAAACAATTTATAAGGCTTTGTTTTTTCTTCATATTTTAATTAAAACTGAAAACTAATTATGCTTAAAAATTTAATATAATTTATATGAGCATGTAACAAATAAAAATTTTTATGATTTATTTTACACTTT
Source organism: Tetragnatha versicolor (assembly GCA_024610705.1). Lineage (NCBI taxonomy): Eukaryota > Metazoa > Arthropoda > Arachnida > Araneae > Tetragnathidae > Tetragnatha > Tetragnatha versicolor. The sequence continues at coordinate 54,429,926 of JANDEH010000009.1, forward strand.
TTTGTAAATTAAGTGCAAGGTCTAAAAGACAAGATTTTTGATGCCCTTGAGCAGGCAAATAAATCCTAATATTTTTGCTTTACATTTTCATACCTTTTTTAATGCCACTTTTTTCTTAAAAAAAAAGAAAATGTTTTGCAATTTTTGACAAACAGATGTAAATTAGATTTTTTGATGCTCTTGGGCAGTCTGTTTATATTATTCTTTTTTCTTCTAATTTTGAACACCATATTTAATTGCCATTAGACAAAAAGTAAGGGGTTATGTATGTAAAATTTCTAAATTTTTTTGAACAGTCTAATACACAGGTTAACTTGTCTTGTTATAGACAAGGGGTATAACAAACAAGCCCCCATAACCCCCATATACCTCTTTGATTATGGATAGCTTTGATCGTTTTCTATGGTGCAAGAATTAAATGTTTGAAGTTTCGAGAGGTCGTTTGTAGAACCTGAAATTCCCCCTGAGCGTAGCAAGGGGGTATAAAGGCTTTTATAACCTTCATCATGAGGAGGGACAAAATGGAGTATCAAAAAATTATGTAAAATAAACCTCTAAGGAAAATTTAAAAACATTTTTTTGAGGAAGACTTTTTCATATAATATTCAGAACATTAAATATATTCAGTATTCCTATAAGTTGTGTACAAGTAAAAAAATTCATATATCCTCTGGAATTTTTTAAAATACAGTAGTGCATACATATATGTAAACAACCTTCATCCCTCTTTTGCTGGAAAAGTTTCATATTGAAGACTCTCACCGCAAAAAATTATCATCGTTAAAAAGGAGCCAGATTACTTTGCGGCCCGCAACTTGACTTGTATTTTCGATTGCGGCCTTACTTAGTTGGAAACCTCTGTTATAGACGCTCCTTTAAGTATAAATAAACTTACTTCACACAAATAACTATTATCGGTAGGCTCCCAGTCCAAACGTTTAACCTTTGAGGCCCAAAGTTTTCTGCGTTTGGGATCTTTTGGAAACACTTTTAGCTTATAACCCTGCTCAGTTCTATTTGTGCAGCATAATGCACTGCATCCAGGCATTTTCTGGAAAGAAAAATTCTATTAATAAAAATAGAAGAGAAAATTTGAAAAAATCTTTAATAACACTAGTCGACAGTGGTTTTCTAACAACAACCAAATTACTATTTTTGTTGCTAATTCATATAGTTATTCACATATCTGCAAGTAAAAAAGTTCCACCACGTCCTATTTTTGTGTAACAAAAAATTTCGATTTTCTGATTTTTTTCTTAATTTTTGCGTTTTAAGCGCCATTTTTGTCTATTAGAAACCCTGCACTCACGTCCAATTAATTTATTTCCAGTATCTTAGTATGTAGACATTCTCTTAAAAGTGTGTCCATGTTTTTATATTGCAGTTCATTTTGAAAATGACGAGTTTTCGGGGTAGATTTTGCACATTTATGCACAATACGTTTTGCTAAACTTAGTTACGGTTTAAATTACCATTTAAGGGTAATATTTAGCAGAGAAAGTGCAAAAAGGTTTTATTCCACTGATTTGGATCCAAATAGGTGACTGAAATGAAATCTGGGCTCTTCACGTGTGTTGCATAAGTTTTACTTTGGCACTTTTTAAGTGTATATGAGACAATAGTAGTTCTATACAAATTACTATCCCTATTGTGTGGGGAGGACATTCAAATTATCTTGGTTATTGTTATATAAATGACAAATACAGAAAAACATTTCAAAAAGTTTTTTAAATGACTTTTTTGCCATTTAGTGTGAAGACAAACTCAAACTCAGTAAAAACCTATAATTAAAAAAGGATTCATGACCCTTATTTTGAAGAAAAGTTTAATAAAAACGCATTATCAGCTTGGAAATAGTTTTTAGGAGAGTGATAAGATGAATTTTAGAAAATAGGAATGATCAAAATGTTTTATACCCAATAGAAATTTCTCTTTAGTCTTACCAAACCATAGGATGTTGAATATCACTCAAAATTCATATTTTACTTAAACATTTGAATTTTTTTTCCGGGAAATCTCATTGTAGTTAATCATAAACAAGGGTAAATATTACCTTAGGAAATAAATTCGATAGATAGGTCATTGAGAAATAGAGATTTTGGGAGACAGCTCTTGGTTTATTAAAAAAAGAAATTTCACGCCACTTAAGAGAAAAAAAGTGATAAAATTGCATCGTATTTAATGAATGTTTAATGGTTTTTAGTTTTATTTTGTCTGAAACATGTATATAATCTCAATTATGATAGCATTTTATGGTAAAATAATGAGATTTCCAGTTCAAAAGTGAGGAAGCATTGATTACCCGAATCAATGGGGGTATGCAGGTAATTAACATTTCAAAAACCTATTACATCCTAAACATCAGTATTAGTGTTATGAAGAAATATAAAAAACAGTGAATTTTAATTCAAAACTATTTTGTATCCTAAATCTTACTAATTGTGTTCTGATACAAGGAAATTCTTATTTCAGAAGCCCAAAGACTTACTTTAAATTTAAAGATGAAAATTGGTTACTTTAAAAAAGGATTACACGAATGTCAATAATACTGATAATGGGCTTGGAAGGTAGTGGAAAAGTTCACACTCCACGGCACTAGTGGATCTAGGGGGGGCTAGGGGGCTCAAGCCCCCCCCCAAAATGAAAAGTTTTACTCTATATAATATGACATTTTACGCACCAAAATGAGTTAAAACCCTGTTATTTTAAGGTCGAATTTTTTAAAATTTTCTGGGGGAGGACCCCCAGACCCCCTTTTGGTAGCTGGACAAAGATTAATTCACTACCTTTTCCGTATTAACATTAACCAGAAGATTAAATTGGATTATTAAAATTCTTAGCCCCCCCAAAACCAAATCCTAGATCCGCCACTGCTCCATGGTACCCTATTTTAAATTATGTTGCTAAGCATACGGTTATATTCAATGCCCTACTATGATTCAAACTAAATTCCTATATCCTATTAAAGACATATCTCACTAAACCATAGTATAATATAAATATTTGCTAGCATACTATAATATTTTAACAATGATATACAACTTTATAAACAATTTATCACGATGAATTTGATTTACATGTAATATTAAACAAAACCATGAAATATTGGATAAATCATACTTCACTAAAATTATTAGTGTTGAAAATTAATTTAAAATAAATTTTTAGTTTCTGTAAAAGAATTTAATTTAAAAACTAAAAATTCAAAATAGTAATTGGTGTAGCTTTAAAATTTTTAAAAATTATCACGGTCACCGAAATTCGTGAATCGCCGTGCTGTTTGTTTATTTTTGAAGCGGTTCTTATTAAGCTACTACTCCTTGAAACTTTAGGAAACTCTGATTGGTCAAATATTTGCGTTCTGAAATATGATTGGTCTTTTGGATATCACATGATGTTTATTACAGAATGGCTAGCCAATCACTGTTTTTAAAGTTTCGGGGAGTAACAGTTTAGAAATTTCTTTTAAATCTAGTTTTTGTAAACAAAAGCAAACGTTATTTTAAAGAAAAGTTGTTTAATTTTGTTAAAAATGTCTTCCATGTTTATGCTTTTTTTGATGATTACATTTTCCTCAGGTGCGTAGCATAGCGATTTTCAAAAAATAAAGAATTTTTTATCATTTATAGCTAATTTGTCATCTGATTTTTGATAAAACTCTTCTTCTAAAACTGTCAAGTTATTGAAATATGTTTATAACACAGAATAAAGAAATGGAAAACTAAATTCTTACATTAATTACATGCATATAATCCAACACTATTAAATATTTCGTTGAGAAAAACCATAATTTTTTAAACATCAGTCACAGAAACCAACTGTCATTATTCTAACTCAATGCTATAATTGTCCATATATGCCCTAATAAAAACTTAAGTGTTTCAATTTAAAAAACTAGCAATTTCAATGTATTTAAGGGTGTCAGTGCCTTTAAATTAGCCACCTTGCCTTCTTTTTCAACTAATGGCACCTTAAAAATTCATAAAGAAATTTGATGTTAATGTAAAATTGGGGAGGCTTGCTACTTCAGACCTGATGAACTAAGACTGAATTGTAAAATCCCAATCCCTATTGGTTAAAGTTTCATGGGAAAAGCCCATAAAAAGCATTGAGAAGCAGGAGTATTAACAATTGTAGAAAAGTGTCTTCAAAAGGGGTGCATGTCCCCCCTGGCCAACAGCCAGTATGGGTTTGACTTGGGCTGGGATTCCTATGTAATTTTTATTTTACATAATTCAGTCTATTTACATATTTAAGCTACAAATACATATTTGCTTCATAGTCATATAGTTTTCCGGGTTTTCAAGGATAATCACTAGTTTTTCAAATTATTTTCCCAAGCTTCTCTGATGACTTTGAAATTAAATGTTTTAAATATTTTTTGTTTTAAGAATTCCTTAAAAATTACAAAAAATTTTCCTATTTTTAAATACATATTTCGCACTATTTGTAACATTATGTTACATATTTTGAGTTTTTAATTACATGGAAGTCACAGCCCTAACTATCACCATGGGCGTACCTGGCAGGGGGGCAAGCCCCCCTTAGAAAACTGAAATTAATATTCCTTTTTGAGTTAATCAGAGTAAATACTTATAAAATCAGAAAGTTGTGACCCAACCGGTTGCAAATTCCAAGCCTTCTCCATGGGGCTCGGACAACACGATCCCCGCCAGTTGACCACAAACGCTGAGGCTTATTTGCCCATCTTGGTAACTCGACACTCTGTGAATCACTATTTATGGTACAAAAGAAAACGTTACTGAAACTTGCAAGGAAACAGATGGGGTTAGGAAGATGGTTTTAATGTCATTTTTCACAACCAAATTTATGACATTTTGGTTTTAAATTTTTGGTTTAAATCATTGTGTTGTACGATTAACAAGAATATTTTTGCAGAATGTTTGTTCTCGTAATCAACTTTTAGTTAGTAAAACTTTGAGCAATTGATTATATTCTCCTTTTTTATGAGTAAGTTTTATAAATAATTATGATTCAATTTTATTAAGTTCTGAAATGCAGTCATCTGTCTGAGCCAGCACTCTGATTTTCGGACTTTAAAAAGGGTTAACCTTCCCCTGAACCTAATAAATTTGCCCAAACCTTATGCTCCTATTGGAGCTGGCAGGGGCTTCCGCCGAACCAGGTTTGTAGGTTGGGCACTTTTTCCAGGTCCGCTGGTTTTTCTTTAAAAAAAGCAGGTTGTTGCTCACTAGTTTTACTATAATTCTATGTTCTTTTACTATTTGTTAAATAAGTTTTGTTTCTGGTATTCTAGGACTTGCTGCAGATGAAGATAGTATAACAATTGATTTTGAAGTGAGTGAACCAACAAAAATTTTTCATCTTCCCAAGAATATCACAATGGTTATTAAAATCATTGGAATTCCTTCAAGCTGCAGTGTAGTTATGGTTCAAGCTCACTCTCACATAGAATCATTAACTTTGGCTGATCAACCTGTTGCCAGTGTTCATAATAGTGTTTCTGGTCGTAATATTGGGTTGGCTGTAAAAATGAAAAACTCTGAATCTGAGAAGCAAGTATGGCTGACAAATTCCAACCCATCAGTTGTTCAAGTGTTTCTCAAAGTTTCTCCGTTAGATTCTTATGGTAATATTTTGATTTCATTACACAATTTTTCATCTTATTGTTTACTTGAGCTTATATCCACAGGGCATGCAATTTCAGTTCGAAGTCGGACTAAAATTTGCATACCTAAAAGTTTGATTTGAAACACAGTATTTTAAAAGACAAAATTTACTCCCCAGGCTTAACTGTTTACTCACTTATGGTGAGAAGAAATTTTGTACTCCAATATTTTGTACTTGAAATATTTCCTCTTTAATTGTTTGTGAAAAGTGCAACATATGCATTGATAGATTTATGGAGGGGTGTCATAGAGCCCAACCTTTTGGAATAGTCCATTTTTTTATTGGTAAATCTTTTTTCCAGATCCATTAGGGAAAGATTGCCCCCCAAGGTTTCTAGTGTGCCTTCCAAGTTGCCCCACCTACTGTCGAACCAACGATAGTAAAAGGGTCACGTGATTTTGACATACTCGGAGGGGAGAAAGGAAGAAGCTGAGGGGCAGTTGATTGAAAGAGGAAGATACATTTACTCCCTCTAACCTTACTAGTACCCTCTATATACATAAGAAATCAGTATATTTTAAATAAAATAAAAAATACTGAAGCAAAAAATCATGTGACCCCATAGGCGCCGACTCCATAGGGTTTGAGGGGGCTTGAGCCCCCCCAATGTTGGAAGAAGGGGGGCTAAGCCCCCCCAATATTTTTAGTAAAAATCTACCTATTTTCTTTCATGAACTAAAGAAGGCAATGTATTGGACATCGTTCTTTTGGTCCCGTTCACTTGGTCTTGACAAAGGGTCTCAAAATGACTTAAAACACTACTTTCTAGGGTAAAAATTTGAAAAAAATTTGGGGAGGACCCCCAAGCCCCCCTCAAATTTTAAAATATATTATTTACCGTTTTCCCCTGAAAATTCTGTGATTTTTGTGGTGTGATTCTCCTTTTGTGTAACATAAAAAGAGTCTACAAAATGAATTTAAACACTATTTTTAGGGACAAATTTCCAAACATTTTGCTGTTTTATATACTGGGTTTCTTTGAAAATTCTGCTTCTTAAAATGAGCCCTTTGCTCTAAGGGTGGAACCCAAATAGGCTTCAAAAAGAGATAAAACGCTATTTTGTGGTTTAAATTTCCAAATTTTGGGGGGAGGACCCTCAAAATATCGCTTTGTTTGGAATTTTCAATGTTTATAAAATTTTGATATTAATTTCATCAAAATTTTTGTAAAATGTGCAAGTCATCTACAACACTTGAAGTAAAAAAGAACTCGTCAGTAGGTACCTCAAAAAATATTTAAGTCAAAATCCCTCCGGAAACAAAACTCTAGTTACTGCTCTGTGTAGTTGATTTATGTTTGAATTCACCTTCATTCTTCGCGATAGGTATTTAATTTTTTGTGCTAGATTAAATTTTAAAAAATATTGTGCTGCTTTTTATTTGAATTTTTATAGCAGTGGTCCGCGGACCTCCGAGGGTCCTCAGCACCTTCCTAGGGGGTTCGCGAGTTACCTTTTGATAGTTTCAAAATAAATAACACTAGTTTAAGAGACAAATCTCAAAAACATTTCTAGGGGAGGACCCCTAGCCCCTCTTGAAATTTTGACGACTCTAGTTGTAATATTTTCCTTAGAAATTCTATGTTTTACAAGGAACTTCTCTCTGGGGGAACCAAAAATGTCTATAAAGAAAAGCTGTAACACTACTTTTTGAGGCAAATTTTCAAAATTTTTCTGGGGGAACCCCCAGAACCCCTATTATACTTCGAGTAATCGTAAAATTTTAACATAATGTGGAATATGATTTGAGTACTACTTTTAAGGAATCTAAAACTTTATGCATAAATATACTCCTTAGGGGTACTTTAGGAATAAGTCTTTGGATGTTCAAAATCTTGGGGGGGGGCTATGTCTAGCATTAGTGGCGATCGAAAGTTTTTGGACCGCTTTGTTATGGAATAACTAATATCTTTTTTGTCTATAGTACTGGGCCCCCCCAATATTTGATGAAAGTCGGCGCCTATGTGTGACCCTTTTACTATCATTGGTTCAACAGTAAATCTACCCCATATTAACCATCATTGATGGAATTAGTTTTACACACTGGCAAATGTTTATTGGGAAATTGCTGTAAAAATATTCAATTAATTTGATTCCTTAGAATTAAATAATATTCTAATCTAAGTGCATCAAAGGAATGATGAATTTATTTATTCCAGGGCCTGTTCCTGGTGGATGCAATATGGAGTTTCCTGTGGAAATAGCCCCTTTCTTAAAACTAAAAAATGATTCTCTGAAACTTTACCTGGAGTATCAGCATGCAAGCTTTGGTTTTAAACGAGATGAAAAGCACATTAAATGCAGCCTTTCTTCTCCCTACATTTCATATGAAATGTTTGTTCTGTTTTTAGAAGAAAATAACTTTGGGGAATCTGAATACCTTAAAAAAGTTGAATTAATGTCCAATGCAACATCGATTCGCAAATATTCTAATCAAGTATGTTTACATAATTGGCATTATTTAGGTTTATTTGTGTTTTTAGATTTATTTAATTTTAAAACGGTAGTAATTAAATGAAAACATTTGCTAGAGTTAAATATATTTTTTCAACAACCTTAGTAAGCACTATGATTTAAAGAAAACATGAAAATAGCAAGAAAATCCTGATGTTGTTTTTCAAACTTGTGTAAACACTACTTAATGCATGAAAAAAAATTAAATTTATTTTCATTTTGATTGTTTGTAAAACTTAGACTATGGCATACCTTTTTCATTTTTATCTATTCTTATGTTTATAGTAAAATTTTCTCGGATGTCCCCAAAATTCATGAAAAAATATTATTGTGTTAAAAAAAGTTTTTCCATCTTATCTTAATTTTGAATGTTTTTACTGTTCAAAATATTAAGACCTGCTTATTTGGTAAAATTAATTTATAAAATTTTCTTCTCATTATCCTAGGTAACTTCCTACTCTTTACATCCAGACACCAGATATTCGTTTTTCTTGTACCCAAATGTTGGAGTTGTTTATAATGTTATTGCAAAATACACCATCAATAATGAAGTGAAAGAGTCTGCATACATTCCAATTGTAACTTATGGCTGCTCTCCATCTGAATTCACAAAATATGGATGCAATTTCAAGTGTAAGTTTGAATACTATTGTAAGAAATTTTCCTGGAAAATCTTATTACAAGGTCAGTGTAAATAGTATAAAACTCACTTTTAGAAGTGTGTTATGGCGAATGGATACTAAGTTTTGCTGTAAACTTCTTGCTAGGATGTTGAATTAACCTACCTTTTTTTTTGAAAATTATTCTGAGCAGAAAAATCTTCCTCATAAACATAACATAAACTTCCTCATTCCCCATAGATTTAGTTTCAAACTGACTGGGGGTATTTTAAAGATTTCTTATGTTTTAAGGCTGTGATTCCCAAACTTATTTGAGTTGTAACATCCTTTTAGAAAATTTATTTTTCCATAAAACCATGTTGAAAAAAATAAAATAACCTGTAAAAAGTGCATTTTTCATATTTTTATCTTTTAAAGGAAATTAATAACTGATGAGGTGTAAATTGGCTATTTTTTAAAGTTCTTGCACAATATTTGTTCTTTTTAGTAAAACAGCCACAAGAAATTCATTTCTGCTATAAATTAAAAATTAACTTAAATCAGTTTGAACACATCTGAAAAAGTTAAATTCACTAATTTTTAACCCAATCTTACCATTTAAAAAGTATTGATTATTTCATCAAAACTAAAAAAAATGATTTAGTATTATTTTTAAGAAAAAATTATACCTTGCAGCGTAAAGGCCCTGCCATGGCACACAGTTTGAAAATCACTGCTTTAAACTGTTAGAACAAAAGAGGGGTTGTAGGGTCAGATTTTGGCACTTTTAAAATGATTCTTCTTTGGGTTCTGAAATGTGTTTTACCTAGTTCAATCCAAATAGGATTTTTCAAGAGTTAAGTAAAGAATTTTCACATTCTAGCATGTAAAATGACCATTATAAGAATCATTTATTTCATTATTAACATTTTTATTTGTATGTACTATAGGAATGACTTGTTACTCTTATTTACAGATTCCATGATAGGAAAGATATATTTATTTGCTCTTTCCATTTATGGGTTTATCGTGGCCTTCTTCGGTCATTCCATCATTGGATCTGGTAAATATTTGAACTGATGCTTTATTTAGTTTTAAATGTTTTAAAATATTTTTACTGTACAATATTGTTAGTCATTGCTAATTTTTTTCAATGAAAACTCACAATTTATAATTAAACAGTTACCAAATTATATATTAAACACACCATTAATCTAGAAACACTAATTTTAAGAAATGGAGATAGCTTTATTAAAAAATGTAAAGTTTGTTTTCATAGTATTTTTAGAAACTTTTGATTATACAATCTGAGTGTTTTATTTTATTTCACAGTTCTTTTTTGACTATTTGAAAATGTCATTTACATTGCACGCCTTATCCTATTTGTTTTTATTTAAATAACTACATTATATGTAATTTAAGACTATTATGCTCAAATGAGTTGTTTTATATTATTACCATAATACTAAAATCACTAATGTGCTTTTTGGTTCTTGACTGATACTTGTGGTCTCTTAAGTCCACTACTGTAATATTTTCCCAACCTTAATATATTCTGTTCTTAGTTGTATTGTTCTTTGGATTGTTGGTTTGCTGCTTAGTCGGTATCATTCTTATTGGAAGATATTTAGACTTTTCAAAACAAAGTAAGTTTATGTCTTTCCCTTAATGATTATGATATTTTTTTCACATGGAATATAAAATTTTAACAGTTTAAATTTAGGGTAGTCTATAAAATTTTGAAAGCTTTTCTTCTAAAAATTTAGTTTTGTTTCTCCTCAGGGGTAATTGTGTTGGGTGGGTATCAAAATTAAAGTTCATAAGGAGGTGGTGGATTTAACGGGGTGCAACGCACCCCCAATTTTTTGAGAAAATTTCATTTTTATTGGGGAAAATCATGTTTTCAAAGTCATCAAAGACAGCTTGCACCCCCAGGGTTCACCATCTAAATCCGCCCATTGGTGGATATGATGAAAAGTTTGGTAAATCTTAGTTTTATGGGTATAGCTAAAGAGATACGTTTGGGATATATACATTCTTTAGCTGAGGCTTCCAACCTCAAAATAATATTTATAACATGGTTTAATGTAACTATATTGTTTAAAGCTTATAATTTTTGAAGGGGAAATAAATTTTTTAGCTTTATAAAATTTAACATCAAGTATTTCAAATATATTTGATAAGTGTTTTTTATTCATAGAAACTGCAAACTTATCAATGATTGTTGGAGTTGTGGGAGGTCTAGCTGTGTTTTTTCTGTGGTTATATATTAGACATCCACTTGTTTTTCTACTTCTTGATGGACCTGCTTTAGGGTTTTTGCTGACAGCAACTATTTTTTACTCCCCTGTAGGTAAGTTTTGTTTCTTTTTTTCTAAATAATAACATTTTTCAAAAATTTAATTATCCATTATATGTTTAACCGTGATCAATAATATTTATTTATTTAATGTTTTAACTAAGCACAGTGCTTTTTAAGGTTTTATTTTTCCTTATTTACTATTATTTGTGTGAATTAACTAAAAAGACTTCATCACACACTCACACATATGTGTATGAATTTTAAGCATAAAATTTTCATAAATAGAAGTTATAAATATTCTTTACATTTAGGTAACTCTGAAATATTTGTGAATGAAAGGAACTTCTGGTCCGTACTGGGTACTGGAATTTTGTTTATTGCTGTTCTTACTTTGATTCTTCCTAAGCTGGTAAGATAATATCTTTTAACATACACTTAACTTATGAAGCTTTTTTATAACTATTTATGAAAATTATCTTACACAGTGATTCTTAAAATGAGGTACAACCCCCTTATAAGAAAGTTCAAAATAATTTTGAAAGTTTGTGTAATGAAAAACTACTAACTAGATGAAATGTTACTATAGTCTGTGTAATTAGAATCAGCGGTTGAAAAGTCACGTGATTTCCCCAGTCTCCTACCCCTTCCCCTGTGCGTTGCCATGGTTTCCACCAGTCTTATTTTTTTCCCACATCACGCCAAGCCCACAACCGCCCGAGATTGTCATTGAATCTAACGCGTGTCGCAGCAGCCAATGAAATAATCGGAACCCTTTTTTTCGTTATAAAAGAAAAACTAATCAGGGTAGAAGTACAAAATTTTAAACAAATATACAATTATTTTTTCAAAAAGATTATCGTTTCGTTTTTAAAAAAATTCGAATTAGTTTTATAACTATTAAGATTCAAAGTTTCAATTTAATTTCACGCCCTGCCGTAACTGATGTGAAAAAATAAAGCAGAATCGCTTACGTTTTCTCCTTCGTTACCTAGGCGACGAACTTCAACTGATGACGTCCAACCGCCTATATTAATTACACAGACTATAGCATATGAAATATGTACTACAGAAACTGGATTGCTTGAGTACTTTTAGGTGGAAGTTTTCAGAAATATTGCTTTTAGGGAGTTTTGTTGTACCATTGAGTGGTGCAAAAGGTTATTTATCTCCACTTAAAGGAAGTTAAGAAATATTACTTCTAAAAATTGATTCTACCTTTGCAGCTTTACTTTAAAAAAGTAAATAGATTTATTTATTAAAAGTGCTTGAATGCGAAATTCTGAAATAAGGTTATGCTTTAGCCTTTATAAATTTCAGGATTGTCAATGAGTTTGTTAAGTGTTCCATTGAATGTTTTTAAGTAAAAAATATTTTTTCATATGAAGCCCAAATGTTTTTACATGTAATGACTGTTTGAATTGGGTTGATCTCTGAATTAATGTTTTGCAGATGACAATGATCGCATCATCTATAATTGGCAGCTATGTAATGCTTTTGTTCTATGATGACTTTGTTGGTACTCGATTGTCTTTCATTGTATTGAATGTTGTTAAAAGAGCTGTATCTAGGAAACTAGATTTTGCCTCAAATGATTTACCATTTCAAACTAATGGTAAGTGGTGCTTCATTAATTTTTTGTTATTCTTATCTTGTTTTTGCACAGTATTTTTATGGTTCTACAGTAACTTTCATTTATAGAGTAATAGCATTTAAAATTTTACGCTTATTAGTTAGTGTCAATGATACTTATTAGTTGATAGCAATAAGTAAATCTAACAATTGACCCTTTAGATCTGTTTGGAAATTCTCCAAAATGGTTGGGATACAGCATGCTGTGTGACTAAGATACTTTTTCCTGCTCATAGGTTAGAATTATGAAAGAAAAGTGGCTAGGGTGTAAAAGGATAAATATAATTTCTGACTTACAACATTTTAGCTACTCTTTTTATTCTAAATCATTCAATCAACTGAAAAAACGAAACTCAAAGAGGTTTTTCTCATTCAAGTACATTGCAACTTGAAAGCTTTTTACTAGATGTTAATAATTCCAAGTATTTTCTTTGTTCTCTTTATTTTTTAATTGTCTAGGGTTTTTTCACAAAGTAATCATAACCTTTTTTTGTCTTATATACTCTTAAAAATCATCAGTCTTCTTTTCTTGAAGAAAGTAGAGGTCTGTTATTCTTGTTGAGTTTTCAGTTGTCAAATTGTTTTCAGGTAGCATTTCAATATTGTGTGTTTTTCTATTGAACAATTACCATTGCTTTGTAAATCATACATTCACTTCAGACCAACTTTTATCTACTGATTTCTAAATACAGGTCCTTATGTGAAGTGTAAAGTAATATTGTAAAGCATTCAGTATACCAAGAATTAAAGTTAAACATGAAAATTCTTCAATACAAAGTTTCCTTCTAAATTTAATTCTTAACTACATAAACTATACTATAATATTTGTTTTTTACCTTCCTTTTAAAAACTAAAAAAAATCATAATATAATAAAAATTAGACCTGATACAGAAAAATGTAATCATATTAGTATCTTAAATATAGTCATAGTAAAATTTTGAAATCTTTGAATAATCCAGAAAAAAGTTGTGAACTTTTATTATAATTATTCAATCATAAAGATAAATCATTAGTTTACTTCAAGATGATTATGTTTTAATGCTATTTTTTACTATGAAAATAATATGATTTTTTTTGTAGATATAATTATGAGCTCCATTTGGGTCATTCTTTCTATCCTGGCTCTAGTGTCATGGTATAAGAAGCCATTTTCAAGTGTACTGAATAAAAGAAATGCCAGTAATGGCTTAGTTTACAGGTACGGACAACCTAACTCAAGAAATAACATGCTGAGACGGGTGCCTATAGCTTCTGAACAGGGTGTTTCTCAACCTTTCCTGCGGCAAAGCACACATGTCTCATACCAAACATTTTAAATGTTTTAGGAAATTGTAATTGACTTTGATAAAGTCCATTTTAGTCTGCTTCTTACATTAATTTAGTTTCATTCCATTTAGTGAAATTTCAAAGTAAATTTTGATTATGTCTTTACATACAAACTTTGTCAATGAACTTCATAATTATTGCCAAATTTTCCAATGACGCTTTATTGTGGTAGTTAATAATCTATTTAAATTGTTATTTTTTGTTGCTACTCATTTCATGCATTCATTTTCACTTGAATTGATCAACTTCAGGTATAGAAATCCTCACATTCTGAGTAATCTGTTTAATTAAATCGTATGTATGTTTAATATAATTTGCTCTAGTCATCTCTTCAATAATCAAAGTGTTTTTATGTGTACCCTGTTTTATTGAATTTGAATCAATTTAAAAATTGGTTTACTAGTCCTGTGTTTCAACTTGAATCATTGTTATAAGTACACGTATTATAATTCTGACTATAAAAATGTTCTGAAAACCTTTTTAGAATGGTCTTAATTGTACCCTGCATTAATTTGTTTCTTTGTGTAGTGTCATTTTTATTTCTTACAAAAACCAATCAAATTTTTAGTTTTATAATTCTTCATAAATATATTGATTGCAATTTGGGTATTTTTATTGTTGTTTATGAGGCTTAACTATGTATTCTTTTGTACATTTAATTTTGAAAAATTCACTTTTAATACCCTATGTTTATACACTACAATTGTGTTTGGGTACAACTTCACATTTACCAATGGATTTTAACTATTGCTGAATATCATGACTGTGATTATATATTATTAGAAATAAATAAGAATTGAATATTAGAATATGGATTTAGAAACATTTTGAAGATCTTATTTATGTATTTTATGTTTACTGGAAAACAGTAGTGGCTCGTGCAGAGGAGCTGTGAAACTGCAGCACCCCCAACCCAAATTTTTTAATTTCAATCTTTATTACAATAGAATTTTATAAAAAAATACCTCCTTTCCTTTTCTTATTACATGCCTTTTCAACTTATGATTCTTAATATAACTTGCTTGTCTTTATTCCCTCTCCATTTAGAAAAAATCTGTGCAGGAGTCGAAACACATTGCCAAATTATTGTTTGGTAGTACAGAATAGGGTGTAGCAAATTACCAATTTCAATGTTGGATAGCATCAAAAAGTTGCCTATTAGTGCTAATAACAGAGGTGTGAAATTTCATGAACTAACTCCCTTAAGGTAAGCGAGGACCTTAATATTTTCATTACTTTTCCAATAGGTTCTTACCATAAATTGTACTATTACTGTGTGGAGCCCTTAAGATGATCCAGTTATTCCAAATAACAGGACATTTTAACCCAATATTCAGTATGCAAAAATAAATTCTAAGAGCTATCCAAAGTTAAACCCCCAATAATTCTTTTTAGTTTTTTAAACCATGGGGATAGAAAGAAGATTTTTTACTCCATGATTGTAGTGGAAAAAGCACTATGTGTACTAAAATAAAAAAAATTATTTCTTATAAATCATACTGGCTTCAGCTTTTCAGCAATGTTACACAGTTTTCATTTTTAGCTTCTTTGATGAAAGTTAAAAAAACAATAAAGAGTTTTGATTTTTTAGGTCATTTCACATCAAATCAACCAGTCATTCAGCTTGGTTATCTCAGATTTGAATAAAACTTTCAGAAATTGTACTTTCTTATTATATAAATAAGAACTAGGGCGGATTTAGGTGGTGAACCCTGGAGTGCCATATTGGAACCTGGGGGGGCAAGCTGTCTCTTATGGCTTCAGAAAAATGATTTTTCCTTATAAAAATGGAATTTTCTCAAAAAGTTGGGCATTTCCCCCATCCATGCCCCCCCCTTAAATCCACCCATGAATGAGAAAATGTTTTTACACTTTAATTATCTTAGTAATTTTTTTATTTAAAATTGTGGAAAGTTCAATACAGTATACTTAAATTTTTTGGTTGATTTGACATTAAATGACCCTTTTCCCTAATTATTTTGTGTTCATGATTTTAAAACAAATATTTTATTTAGGAATAAATTTTCATTCTCACTTTACAAGTAAATCAAATTGCAGGGTTCCCACGGTCCTTGAAAGTCCTTGAAAAATGTTCTAGGTCCTAGAAAAATGACTTGGGTCCTTGAATTTTCACTCAGCCACTAATCGAACTTAATTTATTCTGATCTTTCTTTGTTTTTTTCTAGAAATTTTCTTTAAAACTACTCTTATGAACATAACTTGCGGCCAGTTTTACAAACTGACAGTGAAGAGCAATTTCTTCTCTCGTTCCGATTGTATGTGGGAAAAATGAGTTGTCTTGAAATACGACTAATTTATATAAATGACTGCGAAAAAGGTCCTTGATTTTCAATGTTTTCAAAGAGTGGGAACCCTGAATTGGTGTCTCATTAAAAGTTATACTGTTATAAAAACAGGTAAGAACCATTTTTTATATGTAATTAAGTGTATAATTATTCTATTTTGCTTCCAGCTCTTCTAATAATTTTTTTAATCAACAACTATGAACTTTCCCCTATAATTATTC
This sequence comes from Tetragnatha versicolor, assembly GCA_024610705.1. NCBI lineage: Eukaryota > Metazoa > Arthropoda > Arachnida > Araneae > Tetragnathidae > Tetragnatha > Tetragnatha versicolor. The sequence goes on from JANDEH010000009.1 coordinate 54,446,415, forward strand.
GGTTTGGCAAATAATTTATTGGAAAGTAGATAATAACTTTTTGGTAAGTAAAAAATAACTGATTTTCTAATCACTAAAAATAAAAGCATGGGCACTAGTAATTTATATATATTTTTTAATTTAAAAATTTTTATTTATTTTTTAAAATTTGTACAAATTCACCTGAAGGTTTGGACCCGTATAAGTAAATTCAACACACACAAGGACAGTAACACTAACATCTATGCCGAACGAGGATTCGAACCCCAGACGTACGGCTTTGCAATCAGATGCTCTAACCACTAGGCCATTACATCGGTATTTATGTGTAATTTTACATAAAAAAATATGTAATAGAGAATTTAAAGTGAATCCATCCCACCCAAACCTCACAAATGAGAAATTTGTAAATTTTACCCCATGGAATATAGAATAAAGAAGTTGGAATAAATAGTGAATGAAGAATTATACTAGCGCCCACGCTTTTATTTTTAGTGATTAGAAAATCAGTTATTTTTTACTTACCAAAAAGTTATTTTCTATTTCCCAATAAATTATTTGTCAAACCGAATAAATTATTTTTGACCTTTTAGAGCACTTCAATAAAAGCGTTTTTTAAAAAATCTTTTTTTTACTTATTTTATTTTTTACTTTTTAGTCATGGTATTTTTTTTAAACAAAAACTAAAAAAATATTTATTTCAACCATATTTAATCTTATGTTCAATCTTATAATTTTAGTTTTCTACTATATGATGGCTTCGCGAGCAACAGTTCAGCGCTGGCGACGACTAAAAAAATGGTCCCGCGACTCAATCCGAACCGATCCCCCAATTTTGTGGGAGGGGTGACACACGAGAAACAACAAAGTTAATTAAAATCTATTTAATATTGCAAGGGGTACCGTTATACTTACAGAGCGTAGCGATTAATCGCGCATCCACTCGCTCACCGATGAAATCCATCCATATCAAAAAGATTCACAAGAAAAAGAAAATGCATTCAATAAAATAAAAATAACCAATCGTAAGCCCAGACAAAAATAAAACTCAGAATTAGTGTATCAAGCAGCAAACAGTATTATCCACTCTTTTCAGTAGTCCATAAATTATAAAAGTAGTAATTTTTCTTCTCTCTCGATTCCTCGGGATGGGCAACCAATTTTCGGCGATTTCTCGCTTCTCTGGCGATCAATTTATTTCTCGCAGTCATTATCTTAAATCGCTAATTATCTTAATTGAAAGGTAGGAAATCACGTTTTGAAGATTGAATATTGTGGTGATATACCTAATATATTATCTTACAGGTTTTGGGAGCCATTGGCTTCACGGAACTGTCTCAAATTTGAATTAAAAGGATAACTAAAAACACTCGTTAATTACCTTAATTACGGAGGTTTTGACTAGTTGATTATTGAATATTGCATCTTCATCGGGTTAACACCATGGTGCAAAGTTTCAGAACTTTATATCGTTTGGAAGTGCCTGAAATTTTAATGTACAAGAATTGTAAAAATCAAAAAGTGATTAATCGTCTATAATTATCGTAATTACTGGGCAATTCTCGTTTTGACTTTTGAATATGATGAAGTTATGCTTTATACACCGTTGTGCACGGTTTAGGGAGAATAGCCCCTTGGGAGAGGTCTCAAATTCTGGTTTTTCTGTTAATTAAAAATACTCGTTAATTAACTTAATCCTTTAGTTGTTTGACTAGATAATGGTTGGATATTGGAGTGTCATGAGGGTTACACCTATGTGTAAAGTTTCGGGGCCCTAACATATCGGGAAGTGCCCGAAAATCGAGTTTTAAAATTCCACCCGTAAAACGCCGCCAAAAGCAAGTAGAATAAAAGCGTTTAAAAAGCCTTTAATGTAGGAGAAACTGACTATTATGGAATCGCAGATTTGGTGCTCTTTGTAGGAGTGTTGTTAAGTCTATGCCAAACCCCCTACATCATTCAAAAGGAGAAAATCATGGTTGAAGGTATTGTGTTGATATCTTGGAGACCTTTATTCACCTTTTGGGGTTCTATTGGTCTTAATTTCTTTTCAATCGATAGAAATCCTTCACTTAATGAGCTCATCAGGTTAGCAATTTTCTTTCAAACGGTAGATATTCGCCATATGGAATAGGCAGCCAGATTTAAAGACTTCCCCACTTTAGAGGAGGTTTGTGGGACTCTATAAAAGGCAATTGCATCTCGCTACCCCCTCCACATACCCTTCAGATCCCCAAAACGGGGTTTCTGAGAAAGTAGGCTTAATGAACAGGAAATTTTATTATCTGCCTTATTCATACTATAAAATAACTCAAGGAAGCATGCATGATAGTGGGAGGGTGTCATACCCCTTATAAACCCACTATTTTGCTCTATTCTGGAACCGCTATTTCATACCTTTCAACTCTGGAGGCTATTACTTTTGCGCATGCATGTATATTACAATTTTTGAATGATTATTTTTTTGTATTATATCAACCTATGTTCATACGAAATTTCATCAAAATCTATCCAGTAGATCTGGAGAAATCGAAAAAATGTGCAAATTCTCTTAATTTTGAACACCAGTGTAGATTTTAGTTCACATCCGCTTGATAATCTTCATCTTCGAAATAATCAGCTAAATATAGGTAAGTGACAGTTTTTGAATGCTTATTAAGTGTAAAATCGAAATTTTATATTGTTCCCATCTTTTCTATTTGATTTTTCCATCCATTTATTAATTCCATCTATTTAATATTATTTGGCATTATATTCCTCAATATACGTTGCCAACTTGGTACCGCCGGAGCAGCACCCCTTATAATTTTACCTTTGAGCCGCCACTGTGTATGGTTTTGGAAGTTCTTGTGGTATTATTTCTTTTCAAAATGGCGGATAAAAAAAGACCGCAAACGTCGAATTTTGTAAATTTCAATTTGAATAAAATTTCTTTATCCACGTTTCCAAAACCAGTTAACTTAAATTCTTCTAAATGTATTGTCACTTTAACCCGTAATGATTAAGAGAACTTAAAGCCCCCTTAGCAATAAATATACCACACTTCTAGGGGGGACAGTAGACACCTAGACAAGTCAGAACCACATAGGATTTGGGGGTCCCAGACCAAATCCCAGGGAGTTAAAAATGGAGCGCCACCCCCAAAAAATCATTGAAAAATTCAATTTGTAGAGGAACTACTATTAGTAAAAATTTAATTGTGGTCTCAAAAATTGTGGTTTAATATGATCTTTAAAATTATTGCAAAAGTCTTCACTTTAAAATTTGTTTTATTATGAAAAAATTTAAAAAATCACAAAAAAATGTGAAAATTCTGCCAAAACCTCAATTTGTATTTCGAAATCCTTTCTTTTGATTTTATAATCTGAAAGATCATAGTTGTAAACCCTTAAGTCCAAAGTTTCACGTAAAAACCATCAATATTAAACGCTTGAGATCCTGTTAAAGTTCGTTTTTTGCGTGCGCAAAGTGGTTTCTTATAGCCGTTTCCGAAACGGCAGTTTGCGGACCCAAAAAACTGACTTAAACCATGCTTTAACAGGCTCTCAATCATTTAATATTGATTGTTTTTACGTGAAACTTTGGACTTAAGGGTTTTCGACTATGATCGTTCAGATTATTAAATCAAAAGAAAGGATTTCGAAATACTAAATAAAGTTTTGGCAGAGTTCTCAAATTTTTTGTGGTTTTTAAACTTTTTTCGTAATTAAATTTTAAAGTGAAAACGATTAAGATAATTTTAAAGATCATATTAAACCACAATTTTCGAGACCATAATGAAATTTTTATCAATAGTAGTTCTTCTACAAATTGAATTTTTCAATAATTTTTTTGGGGTGTCGCTCCATTTTTAACTCCCAGGGATTTGGTCTGGGACCCCCAAATCCTATGTGATTCTGACTCGTCTAGGTGTCTACTATCCCCCCTAGAAGTGTGACCCATTATTTATGGGACACCCTGTATATAGGTTCACCCTATAGCCATTCAATTACTAGGTGATCTTTGTTACTTAAATAACAGTCTTCCAGTTTCACCTATTAATTTGGGATATCCCCAGCCATCCTTAACATATTAGACTCGATTGGTTTGCGATGTATAATTCAATTTGAGTGATGAGGATATTTCGCGTCCAAGAAAGATAAGGTTTGAAGTGGAACAAATTGTAAAAGAAAGTTTGATGGGTGATTCTTATAGGAAATTTTCCGTAGAAAACGATGGTGAAACGTATACCAAAATTAACCGTGTCCTTTAGCCAATATGGCGGATTTTCCAAAATGGCGGTCAATCGTTTTTAACTTATTACTTCCTAAAAATTGTTAATAAATGGTTAGAAATTAGTAGCAAAAACAATGGGAAACTGTTTTTTTCTCTTACGATAAGTCATTTATCCAATATGGCGGAATTTCCCAAAATGGCGTCCACTAATGTTTATAATAAGTAAAATTCTGATGATAAATTGGTAATTTTTTCAGGATATGGTAAGAATTAAGTCATAATAATATTCATATAAGTTTCCTCTTCTCAATGTATCAAATATGGCGGATTTTTCAAAATGGCGGACAATCATGTTTTACTTATTTGCTAAAAATCGTTAATAAAATAAAACTTTTGCAGTAAATTATTAGAATTTATTGCAAAAATAATGTGGAACTGTTTGTTTTCTCTTACGATAAGTCATTTATCCAATATGGCGGATTTTCCAAAATGGCGTCCACCTAATGTTTAAAATACATAAATTATGATAATAAATTCGTAATTTGTACAGGATGGGGTTAGAATTATGTCATAATATTATTGATAAAAGTTTCCGCCCTTCAATGTATCAAATATGGTGGATTTTCCAAAATGACGGTCACTTATTGAGATCCTTTTATTTTTAACGTTTTTACATATAAATAAATTTTATTTTGGCAAAACATGAAAAATTATATTTAAATTACTCTATAAAATGGTACATTAACCAAGATTTTGCGATACATAGAAATAATTTCCAAAAAGGCGGCCGCAATTTAAAACTTAATGGTAAATGGTAATTTTTGAATTTCTATCTACCTTTAGCATTATTCACCCATACATTTTAGTAAAATATAAGTATTCTGATTATATTTTACCTAATAACATTTAATATTTCTAATTATTAAGAAAATACAAATTAAAAATAAAAAGGCTCTAAATAAGTGGCCGCCATTTTGGAAAATCCGTCATATTTGATACATTGAGGAGAAGAAACTTTTTTCAATAATATTATGACTTAATTCTAACCCCATCCTGGACAAATTACGAATTTATTATCATAATTTATGTATTTTAAACATAGGTGGATGCCATTTTGGAAAATCCGCTATATTGGATAAATGACTTATCGTAAGAGAAAAAAACAGTTCCACATTATTTTTGCAACTAAATTCTTTACTGCTAAAGTTTTATTTTATTAACGATTTTTAGCAAATAAGTAAAACACGATTGTCCGCCATTTTGAAAAATCCGCCATATTTGATTCATTGAGGAGAGGTAACTGATATGAATATTATTATGACTTAATTCTTACCATATCCTGAAAAAATTAAAAATTTATCATCAGAATTTTACTTATTATGAACATTAGTGGACGCCATTTTGGAAAATCCGCCATATTGGATAAATGACTTATCGTAAGAGAAAAAAAACAGTTTCCCATTGTTTTTGCTACTAATTTCTAACCATTTACTGCAAAATTTATAATTTATTAACAATTTTTAGGAAGTAATAAGTTAAAAACGATTGACCACCATTTTGGAAAATCCGCCATATTGGCTAAAGGACACGGTTAATTTTGGTACACGTTTCACCATCGTTTTCTACGGAAAATCTCCTATAAGAATCACTCATCAAAATTTCTTATACAATTTGTTCCACTTCAACCCCTTTTTAAACGCTTTTATTCTACTTGCTTTTGGCGGCGTTTTACGGGTGGAATTTTAAAACTCGATTTTCGGGCACTTCCCGATATGTTAGGGCCCCGAAACTTTGCACTATTTATTTTACTCTTTTATTCTTTTCACGCTTTGAATTTTTAACATGCTACTTAAAAAATGCATACCCCACCGAAATCAAAAAATTGTTCTACTCAAATTTGTATTACTAAATAAATGTTTCATTTAGAATGTTTATGTAAAATAAATTTTTTTATTTATAATGTTTAACATTTTTTACTTATATTAACAGATGCTATTATTTTTATAAACCAAAATAGCATCCTCATTTTTTTATTTCAGTTTGTCCATTAAAAAAACGTTTTTATAAAAAAATGTCTCTTTATAATATACAATAGTTCATTCTATTTCCGTATTTCACTCCTATCATAAATGAATTTCACTCCTCCTAAAAAAAGTCAAGGAGTATTTTTACTCTTCTAAAAAAATCCTAAGAATAACACTGGAGGTAATATTTTATTACATGACTTTGGTTTTGTGAATAAACTTATGTATCGCAGTAGTAACTACGGAAATATCTTTATCTACAACTACTGCATATAATTGATTATTTCTACATTGTACAAAATTTAAAAGCTAAGGTAGTCAACCAGGGGCATAGTTACTAAATATGCCTTTTGTTACAAGCATTTATACATTTTATTCAACTCTTAGCATATAACATAAATTTTTATTTTAGATTTTTAAACAATTCTGCTCTAAAAGCTTCAACAAATTATAGTAAATGATTCCACAAATTAAAATTTATTTTAAAACAGGGTTCCCAATCATTTTCGAAGTAAAAATTCCTAATAATGTTTTCAAGAAAATAAGAGGTAATTTTCAAGTATTAAATAATAGGATCCTGGTATCTACTCACCGGAAATTTTTCAGCTTTTTATAAAAAAAAATTCACTCTAACATTTTTAGCAAAATTAAATAACAAAAAGCACCACTATGCAATTTATTTCATTCCAAAAAGTAATTTTGCAAGTAAGTTTACACATTTTAATTAGCTGAGAGAAACATGTTTGACAATTTTAGTTCTTTCGTTTAATTGGCTAAGAATAATTAAATTTTAATTTAAAGTGAATAAAAAAGCCAAATTTGGTAACCTCCTGTTTGCTTGCCACTGCCACTTTTTTTACGGAGCTATACCATCATAATACAAAGTTGCGATATGCCAAATGAGGAAATTCAATCCAAAAACAAAGCACAAAAAATAAGAAAAAAAGATTAAAAGTGAATGAAAATTTAGAGGTTTTAGAAACTTTTTTCAGACAAAATGGTATTGCACATTTAACAAAATCCCTTAATGCAAAGTTGCGAGTGCCAAATGAAGAAACTCAATACTTTCATTACATCGCTTATGGGTTTGCATATTTTTGCCAATCTTTCTTTTCTCCTTTTCTTTAGGAAAACAATGAAAACTCCGCTCGAACAATAATACTGCTATGCGAAATACTTCTTCGATTACTTCTTCGGTCGTCCATGTTGGTTAGGCCACGCCTACGCTGGAGTCGCGAATAGTTTTACAAGATGTTTCAAATGGAGTGTAACAATAAGTTATTCTCTACTAAAATAATAATTTTCTAATACAGGCTACAGGGGCCGGTCTCGAACTGGCGGCCCGCGAAGTTCCCTGAAATTCACCCAAAATATAGCTTCAGAAAACTCTTAAGCATACTAAAATACGAAAATTTTTAGAAGAAGGACCCCCGAACCCCATATTTACCGTTTGGATTTTGGAATAGCTTCGTTTGTTTTCTATGATGAAAAATGAAAAATTTGATATGGGGCCGTTCAAATATTACGTAAGCACTTTTTGGGTCATTTTTAACCCCCCTTCCCCTTGTTAGCAAAGATAAGCAAACCTCAACCCCCCACCATAATTACGTAAACTGACGGACCCTCCCCCCCCCGAAATTTTGCCGTCCCTTTCTTTACTGTTTTTTTCTCCTTGAAAATTAGGCGACTTATACGCAAGGAGCTGTCCTTTTTGAGTGTAACCCTAAGGGTTCAAAAATAACTCGAAACATTAATTTTCGGGGTTAAAATTTCAAAATGTTTGGGGGGTCCATCCCCAGAAAAAAGTGCTTGCGTCCGATTTCCCTATTCAATTTTTTGTTAAATTTATTTTTAGCTTAGTTTTAAAACTATTTAAGCAAGAAACAAGATCAGTCCAATCTCCTAACATACATCCTGTCTCAACTTTATTCGTATCATCATCAATATAAACATAAGAATACTATCTGTATCATAATACATAACTTTATCTCCTAATTGATCAAGCATTTTATATAATCTTATTCTAGCTGAACTTGTCGTAAAAGCAGCAATATAAATATTTGTATTAAAGTTGTCTTGAACATATTCATCCTTCATTTTATAATCCATTTCTACACAATCAGGATTCAAAAATATCATGTTCAGTTCCTTTATATTATCATTCAATATAATTCTGTAAAAATCCTCTAGTTCTATCACATATTCCGTTTGTTTCATATTTTTTCTCTGACTAAACTTACCCCATAGAGAATTTAAACAGATTTGTCGCGTGAAGAGTGATTACCGGAGTCTTCGAATTTTCCCCTAAGTTGGTAAATAAGCCTTCATTGAACAAAAAAAATTTATCATCCTGGAAAACACTCATTTGGCTATACCTAGGAGGGGTGACACCCACCCAATCTTAAAAATTTCGAACGTAGTTTTAAATGTAAATGTAAGAATTTAAGAAGAAATGGAAGTCTAAGAATTGATTTAAATAATTAACAGTTTTTAGGGGTATGTATGAACTGGGTTGTCACCCATCGATCTTATTTAGAGTACTCCGAATGATAAAATTTTCTCGATCGTTTCCACAAAAATGTTTTTATTAAACGAAAAAAAATTATTAAATGGGTTGTCAACCCGTTGTGAGAGGGGTGTCACCCCTTTGTCTAGGGGGGAACTCAAAGTTTTCCGATTAGTTCAACAAAACAAATTCAAAAAACAATTGTTAATTAATTGTATTGAAACATTAAGTACGATTCCTAAGATTGGAAAAACTTTTCTTGTGTTTCATAAACCAGTATCATTTATACTGGTTCCAGTATCATTAATACTGGTTCCAGTATAATTTGATACTGGTTTATGAAACACCAGAAAAAAATTTTCTATAGGGTAATTATCTGTATTAATTAGAAAATTTAGTACGATTCCTAAGATTCGATTCCTGCTGGATTAGATTCCTTGGTATCGATTTCAAGGCATTCGATTCCGGAATCGATTCTTTCCAAAATATTTAGAACCCTGATTTCCAATAGATACGGTCCTTGCAGTGGATACCTTGTGTGGGATGGGGTGTAAGTAAAAGCACCTTAGCCACGGTTTTCCGGTCCGGCACAAGGGCAGCGATTGTGTCGGGAGGAAGTCGTCTGTTGTGAGGAGATGCGGCCACCTGAGTCTGAAAGGGAAGACTCCCCCTTCAATTAATGCGCCGCTAATATCGGGACTCCACCTAGTTCGTTTGCAACAAAGGACTGCCCCTAAAAGTTCTTCCTGTCACATAGAATTCGCATTCAATCGTTGAGGGGCATACGCCTTTAAAAGAACGTTCCTTTAATTACATGAGGATTTTTTTAGCAAAAATTTTCACTGAGTGAATGCTGTGCTGATATTGCGAAATATGTGAACCTTCTCTGAAATGTTTTAGATTTTTAGATGTTCCCCAGAAATATTTTTTTTCTAATAAAAAAAGAGAAAAACAAAAGGTGTGTGTATGTTTCCCCCAAATATTTTTTTTGCAATTCAGCCCTCAGTAAGAATTTCATACATAAAACTTTTAATGGGTTTTCAGTTTTTTCAATTGCATATAAGTTCGAATCCTATTGCTATTGCATATAAGTTCGATATGTGCAGTTCTGTCTCTGTTAGCGACTATGGGGGCATGTAATTAATTACCTTAGGTCCACTGGCGTATATAGAAATTTATTTCGGGAGGGGCCCGAAATTGTTTCCCAGCCCCTCTTATGTATATGTAACTTTTTTTCAGTATATTCTTAGGCAGAATTTGCAACTTAAAGAACTTAATATTAAAATGCTATAATGTATTAAGTTGCAAATACAAAAGGGGGGTCTGGGGGTCCTCCCCCAGAAAATATTTGGAAATTAGACTCTAAAAACCAGGTTTTCAACTAATTTTGGTACCCCTAGTTAGAATTTTGGATATAAATTTTCAGGTAAAATGTGATGAATTTAATGAAAACGTTATAAATAATATAGTTTTAAGTACAGAAGGGGATATATGGGGGTCATCCCCCAGAAAAAGTTTGGAGATTAGATCCTAAAACCAGGATTTCAACTTGGTTTTGATACACTTTCCGAATTTCAGACATACATTCTCAGGTAGGATTTTGAACTTTTTGTAAAAACGTTTTGAATAATAAAATTCCAAGCACTCTAAAGGGGGGTTTGGGGGTCCTCCCCCAGAAATTTTTTCAAAATTTGACCCTAAAAAACAGGGTTTTAACTTGTTTTGGTACACCAAGTCAGAATTTCGGGGGGGGGACAGGGCCCCTTCGGCCCCCCCCCTTATATACGCCACTGCTTAGGTCATATTTTTAAACCTGGATCCGTGTTCTCCCTTTGTGAAGAGAGATGTGAGCCCTCAATTAAGAATTTATCTAAAAAATTAAAATTAGTCCAAGTCCATTTTTTATTGCTTTATGCTACTTAAGTATTGATACCGAAGTCTTCTATGAAATAATAATGGTAGCAGTAGTAGTAAAAATTTAAGTACTTACATATTACCCGTCAACCATGCCGCTAAATCTGAAAAACGTATCGAAGTACGTTAACCATAGTTGTGCAACCGAGTATGACGGTCACAAAACGGTCCACGGGTTGATACGTAAGTACCGAAATTTATTATAAGTTTTTGTTACATTTTATATTTTAATAACCTTTAGGGGAGAGTGTTGTACCTAAGGACGGTTGTACCTTCAGCCACCTCATTTTAAAATTCGGGAAAAATGTAAATTTGAATTTGTGGTCGATTTTGAATGTAAACAGATGCTATCTAGTTGCTAACGTGAAATCAGCTGTTTAAAATATTATTTAAATTTTCTATAATAAAAATACTGTTTTTAGGTGCTCAAAGTTTTTTTTTAGTGCATCACTACATTAATTCTTCTCTTCCCCTATAATTATGATTTGATAAAATGGGATATATGGGATGAATCCCCGAGATTTTGCCTATTTAGTTTGATATTAAAAATTGTCAGATCTCAATTATTTTATGTTTTATAGAATTTTGAATGCAAAAACACCTGGTGTTGTACCTTCGGACACCATAAGTGTTGTACCTACGGACACGTTCTTGTGGGTGTCTGTAACTAATCGGCGTTTTAGAATCAGGTTTCATTTATGTGAATACATTTTAATGCATGTTAAATTAATTGTAAATGGTTATCTATTTGTCGGCGATTATTTTCAAGTGATTTTTAGATGAAAAATCAAATATTTTGTGATCTAAACTACTTTTTAAAATTTTTTATTCTACTTGGCATTTAGTGTAAAATATGGTGCAAAATCTTAAGCACCCTATCGCATTTAAGTATTATGATTACAAAAAACTTAAAATTTCCACTGAAGAAGATTTGCGAAAGTTATTACCACCAAATGCTTGCACAACTAAGTGTCTATCTAATTGTTTTTTGGGGGGGTTTGGATCAGTGAAGTGATCAGATCAATCAGCATGATTGACGAAGCTATTACCTAAAATTTTGATCTGAAAATCCCATGTGATTTATGTGTTTTTGGTAAAAAATCAAGATTTTTATCATTCAACTCCGTTTTAATGATCATTTATGATCTGAAACTACATTACTTTAAAAAATATATTTCCAATTTTAAAAAGGCTTGAAATATGTTATAAAAAGGTAATGCATTGATAAAAATGCTCATTTTTAGCTTTTTTCAACTAAAACTTCCCTTTTTAAGGGTGTCCACAGGTACAACTGGGTCTGTCCATAGGGAGAGCACGTTGTTGTACCTATGGACACAAATTTTTTCAAGTTATTAAAATTAATTAAAAATAAAATTTTCAAGATTTTAGCTTACAAAAAATATCCCCCTACTCACAAAGGTTAGGACTATAGGTTAGGCACTTAAAATGGTCCAATTGTGAATTTACCTGTCTTGGAAAAATCCAAACGTGATTTTTGTCCACAGGTACAACACTCTCCCCTATAGTTAAACATTATACTTACTCTCTGAAATACTTGTTTTCTTTCGAATAAAACAACAGATTTGTCTTTTCTCTACACATTTCTTTTATACTCAAAAATGAAATCGAAGAAAGGAAAAATAAAAATGCATATTCTCTGAATATAAAGCTGGCGTAAGATTTTCCGGCGCTTTAATTTTTAATGAAAATGGGAACAAAATACCACCCTCAGAAAATATTTTTTCTCTTATTCTTTTTCCAACTTTAAGCTATAAATAAATTATCGAAAATGATATTTAAACTTTTAAGCAATGTCTCATGTAGGTTAAATAAATGCGGCTTTTAAAAAATAACCATGAAAAATTAGTATCAACAGAGTCTGATAGATGGCGCCCCAAAAAACTCTGCTTCACCTTTGATCCTTCTTCTCCAAAAATATCACCCCCGCTTTTTAAAAAAAATGTTTTTTGAGGTAGGTATCCATCATATAGGAGCGAATCTAGAGAGAAAGGTTTTTAAATTGCCTTTTGCAATAAAAAGGGCAAAAATTATCAAATTTCAAAGAAATAATAGTTATATGCCATGCTTTTTCAGGCAGGAAACTGCATATTATAGCATTCAACTGCTTCAAGACTAGAATTTATAAAGATTTTTTTAAAGTTCCCCTGCTTGTTCACGCTGGTCTCTTGTGGAGGGGGTATTCAAATTCAACCCTTAAACTTGTCATTCGGCTAAATTTATAATATAATTGTAATATTCAAAATAATTGTTATTATATGTTTAGACTTACCACTCGTTGAAGGTTGTAATTCTGCTTCATAAGCACCTAACGTTGTTCGCGGAAGCAGTGGCGTAGCCAAGGGGGGGGGGGGTCCCCGGGTCCGGCAGGGCCGCCGAGAGCCAAGCCGGGCCCCGGGGACAAAGTCAAAAAGCGGGCCCCCGGTCACATGCACTCATTTTGAGGGAGGGGGCGAAAATTTTCTGAAGTATCACCAGTCATGCATAGACTCAATGTAATTTTCAAAATATTTTCAGACAAGATTTGAATTTTGATGAACTCAATAAATTTCGTTTTCTTGATAATACAATGAAGGATCGTGCCAAACTAGCGGCTTGAAGACGTCAAAACCATAAAAAACTCGTTAAGATGCTTATCAAGAGAGGGGAGAGGGGAGAGTGAGGCTCAATTCCATGCTTTCTCTCCTATCTTGATAAGCAGAACTTTTTGTGGCTTTGGCGTCTTCAAGCCGCTAGTTTGGCACGACCCTAACATCAAGCACCACCAGAAAATATTTAGAAATTCGACCCTAAAAAATAACTTTTTAACTCATATTTTTGGATATTGTTTACAACTGAGTGTCACCCAAGGATGGACTTTGTCTTAGATGAAGTTATAAGCCATTTAATGATTTATCTTATGCATAAAATTTTAGTGAGTTTTTAGTGAATCTCCCCCTCATAATGAATTCCTTTGGGGGTCAGAAAATTTTTGAAAATATGCCCCTAGAAACTGGGAATTTACCATTTGGGTAAACAGATTAATTTCCAAACTATTCAAAATGATATTCATCTAAGTACTCAATATGAAAATCTCTGGAATTTAACCCCTCCCCTCTCGTCAAGCCTCCTTTCATCCATATTAAAAGGTTTAATGTAGCTTTTCAACCCATGTTTTGGTAGAATTTGCGTCCAAGAGAACTTTATATAAGACAAGTTTTTGTAACTAATGGTTCAAGTTTGAAAGGGGGGTCTGGGGGTCCGCCCCCAGAAAATTTTTGGAAATTTGACCCTATGAACAGGGTTTCAAACTGTTTTTTGGGACACGTAAACCAAAATTTGGACTTACATTTTTGGGTAGAATTTTGATTTTAATGAACTTATAAAAAAAGTGTGAACAATAAAGGTTTATATACCGAAGGGGGGCCTGGGGTCCCTCCCCCAGAAAAATTTTGAAAATTTGACTCTAAAAAACTGGGTTTTAACTGGGGGGCTGCCGGGCCCCCTCTTGCCCCGGGCCCCGGGGAAAGTACCCCACTTGCCCCCCCCCTCTCGTCAGGCCTGGGGTCCGGACCCCCCCCATGGGCCCGACCCAAAATGTTTGGACCCCTTTTTAGGCGTTAAATATTCCAGTGGCTACTCAAAAGAGGGCGTCTATAATCAGCGTTCGAAATTGTACTGGATTGCTGGTCCGGGACAACCAAAAAACGGCTCGGACCAGTGGAATCAGAAAATCACTGGTCCGCCGGACCAGTGGTGAAAAAATATCCCACCCTCCAGTTTAAGCCTGCAATTTCTCTTAGCTTGGAATCGGGAGAAAGGCAAAAAAAATAAATTTCATTAAATAAACCAGATTACAACACCTTTTTTATGATGAGTTCGTCAAAATACTCAACTCTTAGCAAATAATAAATTCCTTAAAATATATGTTTGAAATTCGGATTAGGTGTACCAAAACGAGTTGAAAACCTGCTCTTTAGACTTGAATTTCCAAAAAATTTCTGGGGGAGGTCCCCCAAACCCCCGTTACGGTAATGCGAACACGATTATCTTTAAGCTTTTATAATCGTTTAGAAGATTCAATTTGATTTTCAAAATTTTTAACCCCCCAAAACCAAATCCTGGATCAACCACTGCCTCAGAAATTTTGACGTGCTCCTCGGTTATCACCTCATATTGAAGTAAAAAACTCCTTTTAAAAATCAAATTTCCAAAAGTTTTCTGGGGGTGGACCCCCAAACCCCCCTTTTTAATATAGAGCTCGAGCTACTGAAAACTCTTAATTTGATTTTTGATGGTTTCTGTACCTAAAAATTTTATGTGGATGAGAACTTTCAATCGAAGTAATACTAAATCTTGATTATTACACTAATTGCTAATAAATTATTAATTAAAATTGATAAGAAATTAAAAGTTATGTGAAAATTATAACTTTATTTCTCCAATTGTTGAAACTGTTTGATGTCAATAGTAAATTTTTCCCACTGGACCCCCCATAGGAAAATCCTGGCTACGCCACTGCGCGGAAGTAAGCTATAATGTACGAATTGGAGGCCTTTGCAACAACAACGAGCTAACTCCAAAAGCATTACATTGGAGTTAGCTCATTGCTTTAGAGCTTTATTTAATTGATTGTTTGTTATAAATTTTTTGTTACAGTCTATTTTTCTCTTATACCGCAAATGTATTTAGAGTTATAAGAATGAAGGCGAGGAACAAACTCTTAATTTAAACTTAAATATTATTATTTTGGGAAAATAAATTTTTTTTTGAACTAACGCATGATCATGTAAATTTCAAAGTTAACTTTTTATTAAATTCAAAAAACTATCCTGGGTTAAACCTAAAAATTATGGAACAAGGTTTAACGAAACCTCGAAACCTTTTGAACCAAATTTTATTGAATACCAAATATCAAACAAGAGCCCCCCCGGAATTCAGACAAGGAATAGCAAAACGAATTAAAACCCTATTTTTAAGATCAAATTTCCAGGAGGACCTTTTGTACTACGAACTCTTTTATATTCACAATATTTTTTACAGTAAGTTCATCAAGATGCGAACCCTACCTAAAAATATTAGCTTAAGGTTAAGCTTAGCTAAGGGTCATAATTATTTATGTAACTATAGCTTTTAAAAAGAACAAGAAACACGCTCTCTGACCCCTTGAAGGTGAAAGGTTTCAAGGGGTAGATACGTACCCGACACACGGCACCACATGTTACTTCCTTTCACACCCCTTACTTCCGGACTTCTCGGTTCTTGTGTCCGTCTTCTACGAAGGGGAGTGTTGCCCCCTCCTACTGACAACAAATCCCCCAACTTTGACTCCCACAAGATTAGCACTTCCGGTCAATACCGCCTGTGAAGTCCCTCTTGCCTTCAGAAATTCCCATAGGAGAAAAACCTGAAATTTTACTAATAATCTCTCCATTTTAAAGGTCGTCGACCTTTTTTTTAATTATTGTGTGCCTTAGTCTTGAAAACAACCCAAACCGATGGGGTCCCAAACCAAACCAAAGGGTCTCAAAATGAGTTAATACACTACTTTTAAGAAGAAAAATCTTTTTTTTTAAATAATTTATTGATATTTTTAATTTAATTTAAATAAATTATTAAAAATTCGAAACATTTCTGGGGAAAAACCCTCAACCCCTCTCGAAAAGTTTGAAATGTATTTACTGATTTTGTTTGAAGCTTTCTGTGTAACTTATGAGGAGTGATCATCCTTTTGTGTAGTCCAAAAAATGAATTAAAATGCAACTTTCAGGGGCAAATATCCTAAATATTTCTGACGTAGGACCCCTTCACTCTCTAAATTTTACTCGGAATTCACATTGTTAATAAAACTTTGAAATTAAGTTCGCCAAAATCAATATAAAATGCGCAAGTCATTTAAAACGTGACGTAAAGAAGTACTAGAAAAAATGTTTAGTCAAACAAAACCACTCCCGAAACAAAAGTCTAGTTACAGGAGTTACGTTTGTAAACCATCTCTCACTAACTAAAAAATACGTCTGGATGGGGCCACTTTTCGCCGAAGAGGAGTGTTTCCTGCGGCTAAAGCTATCAATCAATGTCCGGCTATCTCGAGTGGACAGAACGTATCATTTGGCGGCAACTCTACTATCTGCTTCTTCTGCCTTGTTTTCTTGTCATCTTCAGTGTGAACGATGGAATGCTCCCAGATATGTTGGCACTCATATGCTCCCATTATTATTTATTTGCCAAAAGTATAGATGGACTCTAGACTCGTTGAGAAATGCAGAAGTCGTCCTTAAAATTAGGGATCCTGAAGAAATCTTTTACTTCATTTTGTACGTCTCTGCATGTTTTGTTTTACCACACTTAACAGTCGTAGCATGGTCGGAAAAAATTTCCGGTACGCACTTTACGTTAAGGAAAAAGGAATATTAATTTCATACTGTTTATATCGAAATCTCCGAATACTCCCCTGTGACTACGCTACATTTCAGCCAGCCAGTGTTTTCATTAATCTTAATTTCTTGATCCCAATTTCTATAGCCGTGATTTTAGAATAAAACAGTAAAGAGAGAGAATGATTATGTGAAAGAGGGAGAGAAGTACTATGAATAGAATTCAAGAGAAAAGCAGAGTGATTGAGAAATAATAAAAGGAGATTCACAGAAAAAGTTTCCAAAGTTGTACCAAGTTCAAATACCCCCCTTCTATTTTAAACACTTTACTTTCACTTAAAAAGCATTGAACGAAATGAACAATTCGTAGCATACCACTGTGTTTGGATCATAAGAAACATTTAAGTCAACCTTTATGCCTAATATTAAAAAATTTTGCGGTAGGAAGTGTGGTTATGGGAACATCTTAATGGCGGTTTTAAAATGATGCGATCAATAACACAAGGGGAAACCGCAAATCCCCGAAAGACCACATCACTGACACAACACAAGGAATTAAAATTAATAACCACCGAGGAATATGTGGGAAAAGGAAGCGGGGAAAAATCCAAGAAACACCGAGGAAATCGGATTATTCATTGCGGATAGAACCGCGCCACATCCGTAGTTGGGAATCATTTGAACGGTTTTAGGCAGATACAGGGGTTTCTGCACTTAAAGATATCAGCGGATATTTTAGCCTCCCTCAAATTGCATTATTCGTGAACCACATTTCATTTGCTACTTGCACAGTTCGTTTACTAACAAGTTGAAATATTTTAAGAAAAGATGTTTCAATTCATAATGATGAACCATTTTTGGCGGTTCGTTATTAAATTCTATATAATATTGTAAAATATTGTCTTAAATAATTCCAATTTTTTATCATAGTCACGTTACTATTTACCACAAAATATCTTAAAGGGCCCTTAATCAGACTTTTGTTTCTGGGGGTGAGTCGACATTTTTCTGAGGTAACTTCTAATGAATACTTTTATACGTTAAGTTTTAGATGCCTTTTACATCTGTATTAAATTTTGGTGCACTAAACTTAAAAATTGTTTACCTACCCTGATGGAAATAAAGGACTCATTTTGAGGAGGACCGCTCCTTGTAAGTAACTTAATTTTCAAGGAAAAAAGCAGCATAAAATTGAGGTCGAAGTATTAGTTTGTATAAAAATGTATCTTTTTTTTAACATATATTTATTTTCTTTTCTTTTTGTGTTTTTTGTTTAAAATCTGCATTTTATTTATCATACATTTTTTTATTATTCGTTTGTGTATTTATATCAATGTAAATAAAAAAAATTAAGGGGGAGGGAGGTGATTCCCTAACCTCCTTTGGTAATTCAATACACATACACAGAGACGGAAATGCTATAAAAATGCAATTTTCAACCTTGAATGAAAAATAATACATGTAAACTAGATATCGATGTTCCACAGGGCTAGAGTCGAGTATTTATGAGCAACAGGGAATTCCACTCACAAACCGAAAATTAATATTAAGCAAAAAGAGAAGGTTCCTGAGCCGATCTCCTTCGCAAGTAAGCGCTGACTCAGTCTCTACTTTTCGTACAGTAAATTCGATTGCATTTCTGTATCAAAATGGCCTAGTTTCCTACTTTTCTCACGGCAGAATCCGTCATTGTTATCAGTGGGGTACGCCTGAGGTGCCAAGATGTCCGAGGGTACGATTGGACTGGTCAGCCCCTTTGTCTAGAGTAGAATGTCCGTAAATTCTACCTGACCACGGGTTTCTGAGAACCATGGGGCAGGATTGATGGAACCGCAATGTATTTTATCGCAGTCAGCCGGCCACTCCTTTTGACAGCAGGGCGTTTTGTAGAATAGGATTCGGTACGGTGTTTACACTAGTGCTTTGCTTCCTTTTGAGGTCCCTTTCAAAAGAAGGAAAACAGACTAACCTTTTCTCACGTGGTATCTTTAAATAATCAAATTTGTATTAGATAAGCTAAGAATTTAGTTGAAACCTATGAAGAAGTCCACTATTGCATTAGGACTTAAATTAGTACTGTAAAGGTAAAGGTTTTAACATGATTAACCGAAAAAACTATCACTACCTGCTAACACTTTTAAAAACATTTCTATTGGAAATAAATGGTTCAGACTTAAAAATTTTTTTGTAATAACGAATCAAAATGCTGAAATCTTGGGCCTGTTTATGTTTATACTAAAGCTGTTGCGAACTTTAAACTATTTACATTGCTTTCCTGATTTTACATGAGAAAATATTGTGTTTAATCTGTCTTGATCCATATATGAAGGGCTCAGAATTAAAATGGACCAAGTCCACTTTTTGTCATCTTTGAGTTAACAACGCTATAACATGCACCAACTATGTAAAATTTCAGTGCAATAATGAACCAAGTCCTAGTTCTGATAATATCTGCTTGGCAGCAGTAAGTTCTATTGCGTTAACATGTAATTTTCCTATGAAGCTTTAACTTTAAACGTCTGTAGCTCATAAGTAGTTAAAGTGGACTTGGTTCACTTCTATTCTGAATCCTCCATACCTCCATATATCTGCTGTGCCAAATCATAAATGGGAATCTTGGGGTTCTCTTCTCCCCCGGAAATTTTTACTATAATCTGACCCTCAAATTTGTGTTTTAACTTATTTTTGATTTCGGACCTTTTGGGAAGATGATCGCCCCACGTATGCCAGGTGTCACATAATTTTCTAGGAAAAACAGCACATAAAGAGTTTTTTAAATTTCAATGGCAGTTTGAACCTGTGGCGTAGAAAAAAAATTTCGGAGGGGGGATATGGAATAGTTTTATTTTTTTCTATGGCCTAAAAAGGAAAATTTTCGAGTTTCGGAAGGGGGGAATATCTCCGAGAATCCCCTCGCTCTTAATTATCTCTTCTAACCCCTTAATATTCTCTATTTGTAAACTCACAACTCTCAAGCGTCGCCTCCAGCCATAGACCGGTTTCGTCCTTGTTAGGACTCATCAGCACGGCATAGGAAGAAAAAAATCAAGGGGGGATGAAGGAGTACCTAGGTTCTGTGGACCTTTAGCATAGGAAGACAACGCAAGAGAGCGGAGGGCAAGTACTAGTCTAGCCGACTATAACGGAAAAAGTGGTGACCATTGAATGCCAAGTCATTCCAGAAGGAGTGGAGGACTAATCAATGGTCACCACTTTTTCCATTATAGTTTGCTAGACTAGTACTTGCCCTCCGCTCTCTTGCGTTGTCTTCCTATGCTAAAGGTCCACCGACCTAGGTACTCCTTCATCCCCCTTGATTTTTTTTCTTCCTATTCCGTGCTGATGAGTCCTAACAAGGAAACCGGTCTATGGCTGGAGGCGACGCTTGAGAGTTCTGAGTTTACACATTTTGTCCGCTAACCAGCGGTAATGGTGAAATACTCCTTTCATTTTCTAATTATCTCTCCTCCTCTTTTTTTAATTTCGTTCCTCCCTGATTGCCTCTCATTCTCAAGAAAAAGAAACTTGTGGAAAGTACACCTTTCCCCTGACACTGATGGAAAAGCGGGAGGTAGGGAGTAGTTTATGAATGGGGGTCGGCGGATCCCCTCGTGAACCCAATGGGAACGGCCATTGTTCTGCGCTGCAGCTCCATTGATCGTTCCAGCCGAGTAAGCAAGTTGAATGGTCAGCCGCGCATTGAAACGAAAGCGCTGCGCACAAAGGGCGCGGACTGCGCTCACCAACCCTTTCCGCCTGCAACCTCAGACACCAAAGCTATCCCGAAAATCGAAACTAGGCTTACCATATTTTCTTGGGTCCAACCCAGGACATGTTTTTGAAGTAATTTAATTTAATTAGTTCCATAGCAATTTAACAAAGATTAAAAACTAAGAAAAAAACAATAAACAAAAATCTTAAAATTTATTTTTTTCGTTGGACATTACTTTTTTCCAAAATTGAACATTTTTGACTTAATTTTATCATAAAATTGCTGGAAAATAAGTTTTGAATTAATGCGGACGTAAGAAGAAGTTAAACAACGCAATTTCAAACATCTTGGGCAGGATTTTTTTAATAAAAATGTCTCGTGCAAATCTTAAATGTATTAAGAATAACCCCCGGACACAAGGATAGCCCCTGGACAGCCCTTAAAACCCCGAACTGTCCGGAGTAACTTAAACAAATGGTAAGCCTATCAAAAACCCAGTAAAGCGAATCCTTAAAATAGTAGGACCAAAGGGGTGAATCTATGAGGGCCCCTAAAATTAAGGAATTTCCTAGATTTTTGCAAAAATTGCTTCTCTAATGTGAATTTTATAGACTTTTTTCCTGAAGAAAAAATGATAGTATATTACTACTTTATTTTTAAGGGGTTAGTTTCGAAAAAAAATTAATTAACCCTTTTACAACCACAGTCAGCCCGCGTAGACGAAAATCCTGATTTTGTAACAAAGGGTTTTGCATAAAATTGTTTAGAAAGACAATAATGTTAAAATAATTTATTTTTACGTAATTTCTTCTCATAGAATTTTGGTCTAAGAAACGAAGAAACATGTGTAGAGTTTGAACTAAGATTCGTCATATGAATGAAATTTTAAAAAAATGCGGATAAAGGAGATTTTACTGTGTAATTGGAAAAAAATACAAAACCTTGGGGCTCCAAAAATGTTGTGCTTTTTATACTTTAGTAGAATAACTTAATACGGTGAAGATGTGAACGTAATTCATTGTGAAAACTTACCGCATGAATTATTTTCACACTGTTATTAATGAAAATTTATCAAACTGTTTTCTGTTAAGGGACTCATGTCTAAAACCTAAAAGGTTTGGGTATCTACATCAGATGACTGAATAGATAAAAATTCAAAATAAATATCAATGAACCAGAAGTAGTTCATTAGCCTCTGGATTAGTTTTGGCTCTGTGCTGAACTGTATATGAATTTGAAATTTAAACACCATACCTTAGGGTTATTGTATGTATCTATAGCTTATTTGATACTAAAAGTGGCATAAAACATGAAGACCCACAAATCGGTGAGGGAGCCTTTTACACATTAATATACGATAATTGCTTGAAGAGCCATAAACATATCCTGAAGCAAAGAAAAGAATCTTTATAGAATCATAAGTAATACATACCTACTTTCTAATAGGGAATAAGTAAGTACACTGTTTCACGCAACTATGGTCTTTTTATGATAGCCATAGTCTCCCTTCTCCATCTTTTTTTAACAAAGCCACGCAATATTCCCATTTTAGATACCCCTCTGTTGCATCTATTGGATCCACCCCCCTCTTGGACTAGGGGAGGATCGCCCTGTGGGGGGTACCATGCACCTCGTGATGGTAGGCACCCCATGAACTCTACTAATTTATGATGGTATCCAAGAGGCATTAATTTTGAGGTAGATGAAAACACAAAGGTCCTATTGGAAAAAAGTCGCAAACCAGACGTTTTGTACAAAAAAGGAACGTTAGAGGCGGATTGCTGATAAGCATGAGTGGAGTGGGGGCAAAAAATTATTCAAAACAGGCATACGTAGTTTCGAAGAGTTCCTTTATATTTTACCTTGATCAACAGAAAATTTAAAAAATGGAAATAAATTTAAATGGCAGTTGCCGTTTGCCCAGTTATTAGTGGCAGAACAATTTTGTATTTGTAGGTGATGACATTTATAAAGTGAAGGGGAGACTAGGGATACTTGATCCCCACTTTGGTTTTTAATTGTTTTCTCAGCTGCAAATCATCACTTTTCAGAAATTTTTGGCATGAACATTGGAAACACTATCCTCTACCCAAAAGATAAAAAAAATTACTAGAAAGTAAACAGATACTTTTAGTAAAATTAGTTTTTAATTTTTTTATAAAGGGATCAAGTATCCCAACACCTAGGGATACTTGGGGGATACTTGATCCCACTTAGAAATTACGTTATTATTCACCATACAAGCAATTTACCTATATATATTTCGTTTACTAAATATTATTTTTAAAAATAACCATAATTTTAATTCATTTTCTTAGGTATTAATAACAATACAAACATGAAAATTGTACACAAATAGAAAGTAGTTTTATTAATGGAGCTAAAACTACAACGAATAATGCAAATACTTTGCAATAAAAATAATAAAATCTTATTTACTTCTTGTAACAATAATTGTATTTGTAGAAAAAAAGTGGTGTATGCAGGTAAAAGCATTACTTGGAAAAAAAGGAATCTTAGCAAATGTTTTCAAAATCAGAAAAGTCAAACACAAACATTAGAGTTGATGCAGTTCTTAAAGTTCCACTCATCCTAACTGGAGGAGGCAACTTAACACAATCATTTTCCTCTACAGCACTTTTGTTCTTTATTTCAGGAAAAATAAATTGGTTGAGTGAGGTACCTTTTCTTTTTAAGAAGTTGACTTCGAATTCTGAAAATCCAACTTTACGTTATACTTGACCAACATAATTGGAAACCCTCCTTTTTGTGGCAAATCTAACTAAACCAAAATCATTTTTATTTAAAGAAGGATCATCTACTTCCGCTTGTTCAACCTCATCATGTAAGATGTAAGAAGGATCCTCAACTGAAGTGCTTTCTTGCAGAATCCTGGGATCATGTATCCCTCGAAAGAACGGGATCAAGTATCCCTAATATGCGATTCATACAAAACATACATTTTTAATAGTAAATAATCAAAGGATGCTCACTAATGAAATTACTTAATTGTCAAAGACAGCCTATACTTTGAAATTACACTTAGTTTAAGTTGCATATTACAGACAATACACAAAATAACATATTTACCAAGAAAAAAGTTTTCCATACAAGATTCAAGCAATCCCTTCTTGCGCTGAAATAAAATGACTGAAAAAGATGTAATGTTGCCAGTTTTTGTGTACAAGTATAATTTAAAAATTGTTGCCAGATTTCAAAGATCTGACATTTTATTTTAGTGCATTTTTTGGCTAGGGATCATGTATCCCTAGGGATCAAGTATCCCTAGTCCAGCGTTTCTCAACCGGGGTTCCGCGGAACCCTGGGGTTCCGCGAAGCTTCCTCAAGGGTTCCGCGAGGGATCCGAAAATCTTTTTTTTGTTCTGGTTTACATTTTAGAATAACCCTAAACAAATTAGCCATCAAGCAGCCGAATGTGAGCAAGTGTTTTTCCCAGTGGCGGATTTCCAAATGCGCCGCCTATAGGCTGAACCAAAATTTGCCGCCTACACAGAGCCGTGGTAAAACGGCGCCCGGGGCGAAGATGGCTCATTGGGATTGGCGCCCCCTTTATTTTTTAAACCACCCCTTTTATGTGGGGAAATTTTAGGGCTACAATAACCAGACTTTTGTTTCGGGGGGGGATTGACTCAACGTTTTTAATGTTAATGTTGTTGTTGTTGCCAATCCCCCCTGGAGTAAATTTAATTAAACCAAGTCCAAAAGATCTCTTCGCAGTAGAAGATTGAATATCTCCTCCCCCTCACTCTAATGTTAATGTACCCCCAACGAGTACCATTATTTATGCGTTAAACTTTTAATCACTTGAAAGAAGCTCTTGAATGTGTTGCACAAATTGTCGAAATTTTATAATGTGAGCTTAAGTAAATCTGGGGGGTCTCCCTCAGAAAAATTTTGAAAAATGTCTCGGAAAAAAGTGTTTTAGTTCATTTTGAGACCTTAAAAATCACCTAATTTTAAAGGAAAATAATCATAAATAGACGTAAAATTTTGGAGGGGAACTAGAAGTTTTCTTTATTTCGACACACTTTTTGGGGAAACACCTAAAGGAGACCTCTTCATTTAGGCATCAGAATTTTTAATGAGAAAAACACTACCTAAAACCAAGGCTAAATTTTGGGGATTGGGGGTTCTCTACCAGAATTTTTTTCCCTTTTTTTTTAAATTTGATCCTCGAAATTAGTGTTTTAACTCAAGAAAACAATTGAAATTATAAAACAGTATGTAAAATTGCATAAAATATAATTAAAAATCTGCAATAGTTTCTAAGAAATAAACAAATATTTTCCTTCATCTATTTTCTAGTAAATGTTTTATAAATTATCACTCGTATCAACTATTACTAAGGGAAATAATATGAAACATTGATTGAAAACAAGTTTCATGCATCGAAAGCATCTTTCAGGGTCTTCGGTTAAGTTGTAAGATAAGCAAACTTACCCGGAGAATGCCCATCAAGACTCAGGAGACTTGCGAGCGAATCCAAGTCTTACAAAGAAGTCTAAAATTAATTTAATAAAAAGACCAAAATTGCGAAAATCAAATGGACAGGGATTAGCAGAGGAATCTGATTTTGAAGTGAAAATAAACCCAATAACCGCAGAAATTTCCGATCCATCAGTAAGACCGTAAACTAAACGAAAATCCTAACATTTTACGGACAAACCTTAAAAGTTGGCAAGTACGAATATCCAATTATTTTTATGAAATTTACAGTAAAATACGAAAAACAAATAGGAACTTACCAGAAAACGATGTTCCAATTTGTATTTTTGAACTTACATTACACAAATTTAGAAGGTCTCTCTCTGTTCAAGGCTACTGCCAATATAGAAGCAAAACAGAGCTTATATGTAAGCGGTCTCGTGAACACATTCAATGAAAGAAAACCAACCCCCGAATACACAGGATTGGGTTTTCGTAAAATGAACCAATAGCTGATGAAGAGCTCAAGAAGCGTTGGGAATTCTTTATCTTCGATTTATTTATGTTATGACCCCTTTGAGCAGGTGGCAATGGAACTAATTGAACGGTCTTTCCATCCCTGAGCACTCAAGATTTTCCTGGAATTCTTTGGTCAAGAAACCTGAAATGTTTGTTATCACAACAGCACCCCCTTTGAAGTAAGCCCCAGGCAGAACAAAACCTTCCTGGTCCGTCTGATCCATAAATCTTTCACACGTCCTTCCCCATTCTCTGTCAATCGTCACCCCTACTGTGTCTTAAAACAACATTGCAACCGAAGACTGGACATCTGGTTTAACAAACAAAAAGCGTGCCGCGCTTTTCTTTCTCATCGCAACTGGAAACGCAAACAGGCGACCCCCATGGCGTCTCTCCCAAAAGGCGTGTGAGTGTCCGTGTTCTATGGTTCTATTCGCTTCCTGAGCCTCAAGTGGAAGGCAAAACGAATCAGGAATACATATAGTAACAACTCATACAAAAAAAACATAGTTCTCAAACATGAATTTGGCGCCCGGGGCGGCCGCCCCCTTAGCACGGCTCTGCACCTACATGCTATAACTATACTTACAAAACTAAACAGGGGCGTCATTTCAGTTTTGGTTTGGGGGAGGCAGTGGCGAATCCAGGATTTTTGTCTGGGGGGGGCTGCTGAGTTTCACAAATAACTTAATTGCTATTATGATTATGGGCTGTTCAAATATTAATGTTAGCAACTGAAAGGGGAGGGGGTTGCCAGTGCCGTAGCTAGACTTTTGTTTATGGGGGTTACTCAACATCTTTTCTGAGGTCTAATCTTAGGAATACTAAGTTGTAGGAGAGTTGACTTCGTAAGGTTTTAATTTTGGTGCACTAAATTTCAAAATTGTGTAAATATGTCAACTCGAAGTAAAAGGGGGTCTGGGGGTTCTCCCCCAGAAAAATTTTGTAAATTTGCCCCTCAAAATAGTGTTTTAGCTTATTTTGAAACCTTTTAGATTCCACCCAAAGATCACCTTTTCATTGTAAGCGGCAGAATTTTCAAGGAAAAAATTTTATGGTATTATGAATTGGAAAATTTCTAAGGGGTTTAGAGGTTCCTATTCCAGAAAATTTTTTTTTAATTTTGCCCCTGAAAGTGGCATTTTAACTCATGTTGAGACACTTTAGCTTACATCAAAAAGGATCACTCCTTGTAAAACCCTTAAGTTTCAAGGGAAATTCCAGAAAATATTTTTGGAAATTCCCCCGAACTTGTGTTTATCTACTTTTCAAACTTTATGGACAGAGCACCAAAAGGGAAAAGTTTCTTGTAGGCGGCGTACTTTTCAAGGGAAAAACACTGTAACAGATAAAAATTTGAGTTTGGAGGTTCTCCCCCGACATTTTTTTGGAAATTGCCAATTAAAGTAGTTTTGGCTCATTTTGAGACCCTTTGGGTAATAAAGAGAACAGTTTCTTGTAAACCACATAATTGATTTTCTGAAAGGACGTTCTCCATCTTTCCAGAGCTTATGTTTAGTGTTTCCTTTCTCTTCTCTTTTTTTTAAGAAAAAAAATTCTGCTGTCGAAAATTTGCCGCCTACTAAAATTTGCCGCCGTAGGCTATAGCCTAGCTAGCCTATTTAGAAATCCGCTACTGGTTTTTCCGTTGAAAATTTTCTTCTGTTCTACAAAGAGTTTGAAAAGAAGACAAACATTAGTTTGAAAGGGAATTACAAAATAAATTTCTGAGGGAGGACCCCTGTCCTCCTTGAAATTTTGGCACTAATTATATTTTCCCCTTGAAAATTCTGTGTTTTACAAGGAACTGTTCTTTTCAGATGTAACCCAAATAGTCTTAAAATACACTGAAACTCTACTTTAGGGGCAAATATCGAAAAATTTCTAAAAAGAACTCACAAACTTCTATCTAAAATTTTGACGTCTGTTATACAGCGATTTTCCCTTGCACATTCTGTTTTTTCAAGAAGCTTTTCTCCTTGTGTGTTTCACTGGAGAAACAGTTTGAAAGGAGATATAACACTAGTTAAAAGGGTAATTTTCAAAATAAATTCTGAGGAAGCAAGAAAAATATTGTTGCATGGCAGTGGCGTTTATAAGAGGGGGACCGGGGGGCTCTGCCCTTCCCCGAAATTCGGACTAGGCATACTAAAACACGTTAAAACCCTGTTATTTATGGTCAAGTTTTCAAAATTTTTCTGGGGGAGGGCCCCCAAACCCCCCTTTAGTACATGAAATTGTATTATTTTAATTTTTTTAAAAAACTTTCATGAAAATTAAAATCCCACCTAAAAATACATATCCGAAATTTGAACTAAATGTACCAAAAACGAGTTAAAACCTAGTTTTAAGGGTCAAATTTATTAAAATTTTCTGGGGGAGGACCCCCAAACCCCCCTCCCAACTTAGAACTTTAGTAATTACAATTTTTATTATATTAAGTTCTTTTGAATGCAAATTTCCCGTAAAAATGCATTAAAAAGCTACGTTAAACCTATTTTAAATATGCATTGGAGGGGCTGAGTAATAATTTTGGTCCCCTTCCGAAATAAACTTCTATACGCCACTGTTGTATGGACGCTAGGGTTCCCCGGAACGTGGACATAATCAAAAGGGTTCCGTGAGAGTAAAAAGGTTGAGAAACGCTGCCCTAGTCTACCCTACATGCTAAGGCTAAGGTGTAGTGTCAAATCTACAATTTTATCTCCTTTCAGACATAATAAAAATAAAACCTCTATAAAATGGAGTGACACTTTCGTCTATCTCCCAGCGATTATCGGTGGCTGCAATTGCCCACTGAGGCGTTGCAGGGAGGACTTTATTGGGGGGACTAGGGTCCATTAATTAAGGAAACGGGGTTGAGATCATTCACTTATTATGCCACACAGTGCCTCTTGTTCCCACATAATAAATTGTCACATTTGAGTTCCCTCCTCCTGGCATTGCTTAATTTAATGATTAAACCTAATTTTAACACGTTTCAAATCTTAATTTTATTTAAAATCAGTAACTCGTGTTAAATCTACAACAAATGAACCGCGATGCGCATCCGATGGTTATGTTTGATCAAGAATATAACGCACGGCTACAAGTAAAATATATTTTGTCCTAATTTTGTATAAGTATAATTTTTGTGTAAGTATTTTGTATAGAAGTAAAGCTCATTTTTCTTTTTTATCTTAGAAAGTCCAAATTTGTTGAACGCATGACTGGAATTAATATGTAATTCACGGTGTCGTGTTGTCAGAAAAAAAATTAGGTGGAGATGTTGGGTAAGTTAAGTTCTTTTCTATTGTGAAAAAAAGAAAATTTCCGGATTTTGATCCGGAATCCCCATCGTAGCTTCTCCCCTATAATAATTCAATATTATTGCTACATGCAATTATAAATTACCGTCAAAATTATTTGGAAATTTTTAACGAAATAGACTCTGATTATCGTGAATTTTAAGGTTTCCTCTGTATAAGGGTTGGCAAAAATCCGGGTTTTTCAATAAAACCCTAAAAAAACATATAAAACTGGATTTTTCAGGGAAAAAGTGTTTTCTTTTTCAAAATTAAGTGGTTTTCAGTAAGTGTAGTAAGTGGGTTTTTTCAAATTTTAGTGAGTTCTTGGTTTAAATTTTGAAAAAAAAACACTTAAATTTTAAAAATATCCTAAACTTTGAAAAAACCCATTCAATAATGAAAGAAATCTATTTAGCTTTGAAAAAAAACACTGAAATTAAAAAAAATCCTCCTTAATTTTTATAAAGTTAAAACTTTAAACGTCCTAATGAAAAAAAAACTTTAGTTTTTGAAACCTGGCTAAAATTTTGAAAAACCCACTCAACTGCAGTTCTTGGAATGCTATTTCCTTGAACTAATTAGCTTGATTATATGCTTGGAATGAATGTTCTTCTCCAATGCCAAAATCTTGATTTTCTTAAAAAACCCAAAAATGGGTCCAAAATTAGGGGGGTTTGAAAAAACACATTGGGTCCAACCCAATTGAGTCGCTCTATTTGAGGATTTTGGTATTTTGGTCTAGCTCTCATCTCGGTGTGCATGTGAACTAACGTTAGAAAAGTCATGGGTTTTGACCCGAGTGTGCTGACTTCTTTCCTACCTCAGAGATAAGACGAGTGGCAGATTATCCTCAAGTGCATTGCAGCACAACTAACATTTCCGTTTCAGGCGATTCTGGCCTTATCAGGAGTGATAACAGCAGTTCCTTGCGGCTACCTCTTTTGCAGTGACTTATTTTTGTCAGCGTCAGGTAAAATGGAAGGTGAGACATTTCTGTAGGATGAATCAAAGTCAAGTAGAATGTACATATTTAAATAATAAATAAATAAGGAGAATCCCCCACTGATCAAATCGAACTCTACTCGATCATGCGTGTCGTTAGAAAGTCCATATTATAACAAAAAAATATTATGATTACAAAAATAACCACCAAAATTATGATAACGAGAAATTTGGATTTTTCACAAAAAAAACCCTCGAGTCACAACAAAATATCAAGTAATGAAATATCTTTGCATTTTATCTTTTTTTTTTAATTTTTCATTGGCATTTTTAAGTAGAACGAATCTAAAAAGGATAAAGTAATTAATGAAATAAAAACAAACAAATTATTTTAAAAAGTATAAAACAATTTTCCCTAATACTCCTTGCAAAACGAAAACACGGGGCGCATGCAACAATTATAATAGGGTCAAAGAGTGGCTAGAGTTATCTATTACATCCGACCCGCGTTTTTTGTTTTACGAGGAGTTCGGATGTTTACTTAAGTTCGTTATGAAAAGTTGTAGTTAAAAGTTATTTCACTTCATAAAAATTTTTCTTTTTAAATTTAAGCACGGTTAAAATGTCCAATTACGAGAAAATGCCGTGACTGTAAAACGTTGCTCATTGATTAACGGGTTGTCATTCACGAAATTTCGATCGTAGTAAAATGCGCTTCATTCATAATCGCCAGGCCGATAGTAGTCGATGGCCATTGATGAGCCCCCATTCAATTAGGGAGCGGAAACAAAGCTCCCCCGGGAGGGAAGGAGCCGGAAGTGGGGAACATATGGCAGGAAACGCGCTCTGCATCTATGCTCTGCATGCTGACGGGGTAGCCTTTTAATGACCAGCTGCCATCCATAGCACCCTGCCTGCATTGCTCCGAGCGATAGTTTATTATTGGGAACTCTCTCTGCTCTTAGTATCTTGTAAAACTTTACATTTTAAGTTTAAACAGGTAGAGACTATCTAATATATTTTATAGTTGATTTTTAAATTTAAAAATATCTGCACTGAAAGACTTGCAAACTTTTTACCGTTACCATTACGCTCGGGCCTAAGGGCCCCACAATTTGGGGCCCCCTATTTTTTAAAAGTAAACAAGAATTTATAGTAGAAATAACTTTTTATGCTTCCCTAGAATGTTTTTTTCACTACTTGTTGACCAAGTAAATCTTAATGTAATGCGAACATGTGATTTTATTACAACACACATTTAATGCATGTAAGTAGACTTTTATACTCTTGTATTAAAACAATCCAAAACCTTCCACATGGTTGCGATAACGCCAATGTACCGCGAAACGTTGGGGCCCTTCCTGCATGTTGGGCCTAGTGTTCCAAATTTTTTAAATCGGGCCCTGATAATATCTCCCCAAATGTTAAAAATATTTTCTTGATTTTTTTCCCGCTCGTTTGTTATTGCGCCCAGTTATTAACTGAAGTTTTCGTTATTTATCTCCTTTGTAATTTTTTAAATTAAATTTTCAAACGCTGGTATGCTGTCGCAATTGCTTCTTGCACGTACGCCCATGAATGACTTTACGAGGTGCTATGTCATGATTTAAGCCGTAATATGGACTCGTGAAATCAATTGTTCATGCGGAGTTACGTGAATTTTTTATTGTACAATGGTTGTAACTCAGCGCTTTGATGAGTGAATTTTTAAATTTTTCTCGATTTTTTTAAAGGTTACCCATTTTTACTGTAGAGAAAACATCTTTAATCTTTTACACCCTAAATTTAAACTATAATGCAAGTATTACTACACTGTTAAAAAATGTCAACCTTTCACCAAAAACGTAGTTCAAATTAGTTGCAATCGAAATGTCGCGAAAAGTTGAACCACATTTTCTGTTTTCAAAAACCAAAAACTTATTTTTGGTGTTTTTTTATCAAGTTTTTGGTGCTTTTATGCACCGAAAACATGGTTCAAATTTTCGCTACATTTCGGTTGCAACTTATTTGAACCACGGTTGTGGTGAAACTTCCCAACCTTTCACCACCACACTGGTAAAAGGTTGAACTCTTTTTTTAACAGTGTATATATTAGATAAGTCTATATTAAGTTTTGTTGATATGCTATTTAAATATTGATGTTAATTTTTAAAAATTCCTTTTATCATAACAAAACCCTTTGATTGTACCTCAAGTACTTGGGTGTGCTTAAAAGAATATTTATAACCATTTTCCAATCAAATCAGGCATCTCCTGAGAATTATAACTGTAGATTGTACTTTAAAGGTTATCGCTTTCCACAGGATAAGGATAAGGTCGTGATTTTTTTTCAAATTCTTTTAGAAGCCCTAGCTTCAGAAAAATTTCCGAAGTCATCAAATTTTACTCAGCAACACTATTCAGTAAGTTACAAAAAAAAACAATCACAATTTCATATTTCCTAATATATATACTACATTATACTTTCGAACATGGAGAGAAAAGTTCATAGGATACGTTTGAACACGGTACAACAGGATCCCAGAAATCGGTACCTGAAGCAACAGGCCGCTCCAGCACCTTTTGTTGAGCGCTGCTCAATGCGCCCAACCATAAACAAAATTACGAGAAACGCCCCTTACTACGTCGAGGGGTGGCGTAGTAAAAAGATCCCCTGCCAGAAGAAAAAAAAGCGAAAGTCAGTCAGCCGCCATTGAGGAGAAGAGAGCCCTCTGCTAGGCGGAGGAAGTCAAGTCGGGAAGTAATTTGAAGGGACTGCTCCCTTCCCTCCCGGCCGGAAATACTTGCCTGCCAAAGCTTTTGTTTACTGACCCTAAACCCCACTTAAATTTCCTCTGCTGCCAGGGGCGAACGGAGGAATTTCTTTCGGAAGGCCCGAAAGCAAACGATTTTGGATCAAATGCAGCTTCCCGAAAACTAGAGATGTAAAGGCGGGAAAAACCGGGTTTAATCCCGGTTTTTTGGGTTTATTCCCGGGAATAAACCCAAAAAAAACAACTGGGAATAAACCCAAAAAACCGGGTTTATTCCCAGGATTAAACCCGGTTTTTTCCCGCCTTTACATCTCTACCGAAAACGTGGAAACAAAAAAAACACCACCTGAAGTTGGCCCCTTTGTTTACATTGTCAGGGGTCAGTCTAGACTTTTTGTGAAGGATTAGGTTTTTTTAAAAATTGTGAAAATCTACTCGTAATTTTGTGGATTTAAAGTTAGCATTAAATTATTTTTTTCAGCCAAGATCCTGTTTTTGTGAATTTGTGAGAAGAAGGTCCCATATTTGTAGTATTATGAAAAATAGTGTCTGTTCAAAGCGCATAGGTGTAAAGGCTTAAACACTTTGTGAAAGGTCAGTTTTCACAATGAAATATTTTGTAAAGGGTCCGAAAACGGACCCAAATTTCTTCTAAACAGACCCCTGATGTAACCGAAGTTGGCCTCTTAGGTCTTATTTGATTCTCCATTGATTTATTTATAGCGTTGAGGGAAGTAATTGAAAACTAGAGATGGGGTTGGGGACCTAAACGTCGTATGATGTATGTCTAATTGTCCAAACCGTACCAGTGGCGGATCCAGGATTTGGTTTTGGGGGGGGCTAAGAATTTTCATAATCCAATTGAATCTTCTTGTTAATGGTAATACGGGAAAGGTAGTGAATTATCCTACTCAAACCACTAAAAGGGGTGTCTGGGGGTACTCCCCCAGAAAATATTTGGAAATTTAAGTCAAAAACCCCACTTTTTTAACTCGTTTTGGTACGCCTTATCCTAATTTCGGATATAGATTTTTTGCGTTTAGACAAACTTTGTAAAATATTAGACGTTTTGGGGGGGGCTTCAGCCCGAAAGCCCCCCCCGTAGATCCGCCACTGAACCGTACTGCAGAGTAGTGCGTTATTATATTTACATCATAATTTCAATAAACCTTTCTTTTTATTTTTTAGTTTATTTGGTGGTTTGATAAAGCTCTTATAAGTTCCCTCTTCATTAAATTTCATCTGTTAATAGTAAAACTTAACAGTCCAAAATATTTGCATTTATTTGGTAAATTCTTCAGCAAATCTTAAGGATTTACACGAAAAAATTTTTAATTCATAATTCGTGAATCTTTTTTAAATTTTGGAATTATTCAAAATTTATTGCTCACCTAAAGAGCTTGCAAACCGCATGTTGTACACTTCTGTTTTAGAGAATACTGAGGTTTGCAAAAAATAAGCGTTTTGTGGTCGGAAAAAATATTTTATAGGATTGTGTGAACAGTATAGGTATACTCAGTTCATTGGAGTACTTAATTGCACTCTGAGTTGATACAATTACTGGATTAGATAGTAAGGACAAACTCCATGCTAAAACTCCTTATGGTATTTCCTTTGATGAGTGATAGTGAACGAAAGAGTGATAAACTTAACTCTTAATTCTTTTTCTACTCGTCTCACCATTTTAAAATATTTTATTTTGAGCTTTGTTGCTTGAAAGTCATTATTATTAACGTCAAATTTACCTCTTAGATACTTTTTTTTATTAATATTAGGTGTTGCAAATACAATAATAAATATGGATGTGTCTGTTCCTGACTCGATTCGATAGAAAAAGACGTGGAATTTACGTTTATTTGGGCACAATTTCGTTTTTATTTTCTAGTTTCTTTCTTTGTTGTATTTCAGAAATATGTTGGTATTAAAATGAAGGAATGCATTACCAAAAATTAACGATTTTAGTTCACCCCTTCGGTTAAGAAACTTCACAAAATTTATTTGAAAATTTTACATATTAAATTTATTCATTGACTTCATTTAATAATTCCGTATAAATTACACTTTTGGCGGCGATTAGGCATAATTCAAGATCTATTCTAAGACAAATTTTTAATGAACAAGAATTATAATTTATATTCAGTTTCATTGAAAATATTTGTTCGTGATGCCAACAAATATACTATATTTCACCTGAGAATTCCTTATGGAAAATAAAAAAAGTTGAACTAGTTTTGAACCTCCAGACGGAATGGAAAAGCCACTAGTTAGAAACTGCGTTGCCAATTTATGAATGGCTTTTCAAAAGCCCGAGTTTCTCATTGTTAAGTTCCTATCTGGCCAACCGCGGAAACGTCAATTGTTTAAAGAACCCCTAAAATAGTTTTCTGCTGATTCAATTCCGGCCCACTAGATGTCGTGCGCCGAGTCGGACGGATATTCTCTGCGCAAATAAAGTCAAGAAAGTCTCCCCCATTGACTACGTTTCGTCCGAGTGTTTCTTCAAACTATTTGTGCGAAAAAGCTCCTTAGGGATCCCGAGAATTTGCAAGTACAACCACAACACCCGGATGAGAAGTCTTATTAAAATAGAGTAAAAACGCTTTTTTACGTTTCGTATTAATGAGGTTGGTTGAGTTTCATTCAGAGGCCATATCATCCATTCATAAAAACGTCAGCAGGCGAGGCGGCTCGCGATTGGCGCGCGAAGCGTAAGCAGCAGGGGCGCTGCTGCAGCGGATCAGTCGAGTCAGAGACGCTGCTCGTGCCACTACGCTCCTCGCGAGTGCTCCCAGACCCTGAGAGATCGCAACCTCCCCCGAGTGCCCCTCGCCATGCGCCCCCCGGCCGCCATACCCCCGAGACGCCGCCGCTAGCTACATGGAACAAGATGGCGCAGAGACTGACACTATCGTGGCCGGCCCGCGCGGCGACTTCATAACCCTCGCGCAGCCGCGGCCGGGCACGGCGCGCAGGCAGAATGAATACGTCGAGACTCCGCTGCGGCCGCCGCTGCCCAAGGCGGTCACGACGCAGCCCGAGAAGGCCTCCCCCGACATGCAACAGCCGGCCGCCCCTGCGATGCTTCACGAGGGCGGCGACTCCATCATCTGCCGGCAGTGCGGCCGCTGTCGCTGCGAGGCGTGCCGCAGTCCGCGGCCGCTGCCCGCGCGCTGGCTGTGCAATAACAAGTGCCTGTGCTCGGCCGCCGCCCTGGCGGACTACTGCTCGTGCGTGTGCTGCGTGCGCGGCCTCTTTTACCACTGGGCCAAGGACTCGGAGATGGACAGCGACGTGTCGTGTGCCGACCAGCCCTGCTCGTGCGCGCCCCACCGCCGCCTGCTGCGCTGGGGCTGCCTCGGGCTGCTGGCGCTGCCCCTGCCCTGCCTCTGCCTGTACTGGCCGCTGCGCGGCTGCGCCGCCGCCGCCGA
Source organism: Tetragnatha versicolor (assembly GCA_024610705.1). Taxonomy (NCBI): domain Eukaryota; kingdom Metazoa; phylum Arthropoda; class Arachnida; order Araneae; family Tetragnathidae; genus Tetragnatha; species Tetragnatha versicolor. The sequence continues at coordinate 54,482,514 of JANDEH010000009.1, forward strand.
CGCAGGCTACGGCCGGCTGACGGCCCGCGGCTGCCGATGCCGGACGCCGCGCCTGCTCGACGCCGCCGACTGCTGACTACCAAAGAGTTGTTGTTTTGCCTCGCACTTGTGCTCCCCAGACATTTCAGAGTGGATTACACCCAAGTGAGCTTTTCATTCATTACCCTAATGGCAGCTCTCCACAGCTAAACACATAATCTGCTGCAATATGTAGTGTGTGCTCCCAACCTCTTCAGTCTCTACCAAGGCCAGATTGTGCCATCTGTTTCAACCTCCTTTACACGTGACACTACTATCCAGTTCTATTTGTGAAGTAGGATATCGAAAGCTAAGTAACCCTCTTAAACCATTTCATTAGGCTGTAAATGATAGTCATTTTTCATTCATCATAAATGAGATCATTTAAGCACCATACCATCGATATACCATCTTTAATCCAGCCATGAATCCCTTAAATTGCGAACATTTTTATATCGTTTTGCTTTGAATCAATTTTATACACTAAGTTTTAACTGTAAATATCTTTCATTTTCTCTTACTATCTATCAGATACTAAAGAAGTCAAATTCTTTGTGTAAATCAGTAAATCCATATTTTTTTCACACCTTAAGTATGACAGGGTTTATCTTGGAAAGTTTCAGAAGCAAGATTTTAACTTTGTCAAACAAATGGTGTGCTCAAAAAGTATTCTAAACGATACTGATAGAAAATAGCTAAAATTCTTCTTTAAACCATATCATAAGAGTTTTTAGAGTCTTAATTAACATACTATAGGTAGTTTAAGCTGTAAAAATAACGAGTATTTTGAAAGTGTAAAGTTTAAATAAACTATTTTTAAGCTTCCTTGGGACTGAAGAGGTTCAACATTTTGTGATAATTTGTTTTCAATGGGCAGCATGTTCAATTAGATACTTAAATGCTTATGATTAGAAAACTAACAGCATTCCAAATGAAGGCAGAGGAAATTTTTAAATAAATTTCAAGTTATTAGCTAATTCTGGAGGCTCAATTCCAACTTTCTATAGTCCACCTATGTCACAAGAGAAATGATGCTCGTTATGGCTAATTTCTAGTTACCATCTGAAGTTTACATGCTGTTAAAGATGGCAAATTGCAATTTAAAATTGACCTTATCTATCTCATTTTGATGCGATTAGTTTAGTTGTAATGTGTTGTAGATGTAAGAGTAATGAAATGTGTTAGGGTGCTATCGCAGGTGTCATTAATATTGCTGGTAGGGAAAAAGGAACCCTGCTTTTAATCTTCCTGTTAAAATCTATTAGTCATTTAAAAAAGTGAGCAATACTATCAGTTCACCTATAGCAAGAGATCTGACAATATTGTAGAGTATTGTAATTTAAGTATAACATATTTTTTTACTTTTAACTACATGAGTTTTTACTGCTAGGGACTATTTAATGATTACTCTTGTTTCTATTTCTAAATTTTAATTCTACACTCATTTTTAAAGCTCTTTTTTCTGCTTAAGGACCACCAAAAGTATAAGATTTAACAATAACTATCTTTAATTCCTTTCGCTTTGAGACAACACTCTTTCCATTTAGAGATAAATTTGTTGGAACAAACAACGCACAACACATCTTTTAAAAACCTGAAAACCTTTTTTACAGATCTGCTGATATTATTCAACTTGTTTTTTAAGAACTTTTAAATTTGTAAATGTGTTAGGAAAATTCTTAATAAACTTTGTATTTATTAGTATAGTTATGTAAACTGGAAAGAAAATATGGGAATGTTTTGAGGGAATTTTCTTGGAATATTGGACACTAAAACATTTTCTGCTCCCCTGTTTGTGTTTTAACAACCTTGGCAAGGTACGAAATTTAGCAAATTGTATTTTGGTGAGAAAAAATGTAAATGTGATAAACAAAATGGTGGAATTGGGCTCAAAATACATAAAAACGTAAGGGTTTTCAATTTGCCATCAAAATTTTTTCTGTTCTCAAAATTTGTATTCCTTGTTAAGCCCGCTTTACTATGTACGCAACAATATTTGTTAGGGTGAAGATGTAAACGTACACTTTCTATTTGGGAAAGTGTTTAAATCACGGGCAAAACTAATTTTTAATTTCCATCTTTGTGTATTCTAAACTTTGATATGACAGTGATGAGCAAATCGTTTTAATCTACTACACTGACATTTAACAAAATTGGAATAATGTTTACTGTATCCTTCAATTTTTATTTATTTTAATAGCTTTCATTAATTATATATTTCTTTCCGGACTATAACTGCTGTACATTATATTATAGGTGTTGTTACGAAAAGGAAACTAGTATTAGATTTTCTTTTAAACTAAGTTTTAAAGAGATAAATTCGATCTGTTTAATTTGCAATATGAGAATAACTTATTTATTTTTATAAGTAGAAATGACTCAGATGGTGCTTAACCCATTTTAGTTTGTAAAAGTCCCTGTTGCTTTTGAAATCATAGCACTGATAAAATATATTCATTTAAATTTTCAGCAAGCAGTGAATTAAACATTAAACTATGTATTTAATAATATACCTATAGTTAAAATTACATAATTCTCAATATACGTATACATTGCATAGTTTATATCTAGTATTAACAGTTTTGTTGACGGTGTAGAGACCTGACAGTAGGATTACCTTGAATTAAGGTTTTGTTTACATTTGATTGATATGGCCTTTTTATAGATTTTGAATGAGATCTATGGAATTTCTCAAAGAATTCAAATTTTTAAATACTTTTCATACTTTTTTCTTCTATATTTGCCTTGTTTTTTTAAAAGTATTCTTTTAGAAAACAGTGTGACTTTTTAAAGATATCTTTGGCAATGTTACTCCTATCGGTGAAACATTTTGACTTTATACTACACTTAAAAAAATATCTAAGGCTGGATATGTGAGAAATTTTATAATAGTCCTGGTTAAAATATTTGTGAAAAATACTTCTACTTTCATACAGTAAAAAATTGAAACCTAATTAATTTTACTGGTACCAAAATTTAAGTAATGGTTTATTTAATTCCAACTTCTATTCAAATTTGAATCATAAGCCAAATTTAAAATATTACTCCCCTCATAATTTAAAATAAAACCAAAACGTAGTGTTTTGTTGCTCACTCTAAAATATTCTCATTATTACTGTTTTTCGGTTCATTCATTTCTCATTTAAATAAAATTACATTGTTATCTTTGATTTGTTTATACCTTTAATTGATTTTTGTAATCTAAATCTAGTAGAGTGAAAGGAGTATATAACCTAATTTAAAATATCTCTCATTATCATTGTTTTTTTATAATTTTTATTTAATTTATAACTTTTCTTTTTTTAAATAAAAATGAGTAATACTGTTATTTCTGTGAAAAGTGCTTTAAACCATTAGTTTTTTTGAAAAACAAAACTTGTTTCCCTAAACTCATGTGTAGCGACCAGGTTCAGATCCATTGCATACTTTCGTTCTAGCAGTATTGTCCTTGTTCAATTTGTTTTTTGACTGTTTTTCCCCTCATTTTTTTAAAGAGTGTTTTTCACGAGTAGGGTACGTTTAAGTATATTTTATAAAATTAAAATTTCATGAAAGTATGAGGGTTAAGTATTCTAAACACACCTCAGTATATTAATCAGGTATTTCAAAAGCATGGTTTTGGGGCCAAAACTAGTAATTCCTTCCGGGGACTAATGCAGGCCAATCTAGGTACCGTTTATCGGCACCTTCACAAAAAATTACTCCCAAAAACGGCACCTTCACAAAAATTCTAAAATTATTTTTTAATGATAGATCAATAGTTAATGGTTAAATTAGTCTTTAAATTGCTATTAAACTGTAGCAATAAGTAATTTAATGCTGTTTTCATTAATTTTATAGTTCCCCTTGTGAAAACTTCTAAAAAATTTCACATTAATTAAGAATCTTTTACAATTTTTCACAAAAATTAAAAGGATGTGTAAGTTTTTCACAAAAATGGGGGTTAAGTTTAAAATCCTGGATTAGTCCCTGCCTTCCTTCTAAGAGTGGCTACTGTTGTTTACTGTATTTCCCTTTATCTGACTTTTTTTACTGAATTAACTTAACAGCAGGCTTTCATGTATAAATGTTAGGGATATAAGTAGTACATCCAATGTAAAAGAAAATTGTAAAATTCAAAATATTTCATTCAATTTAGTGTCATTATTATTGAAATAATTAAATTTTAAGCTTGGGACACTCTAAAAAAAACAACTTAAAATAAAAAAGTCCTTGTGAATATATTATTAGTAAACAACTAAACCCTTTTGTATTTATAATGAGCTAACTGTCTTGGTTAAAAGAGGTCTAATGTGGGCTGAAGTAGTAGTTTATTTGGTCCCCAAAACAGTCTGCTAAATATTGACCTAACAATTCTAAAGTGACGTCATTTCAGTCGTCTGAACATACTCATTATCCCCATAAGAGGCTATTTCTGCGTGAATTATTCTAAAATGTATTTTTAAAAACTTTTTAAATAAATTCAACTTCAAAATTTATAAAAAAGTTCAATAAACTATATTAGTAGTAAAATTATCCAAAAAAATGTTTTTCTTGTTTTTTGTGACTTTTTCTTAAATTTTGTTATAAAACCTATCTTGAGTAATTGTGTGAGCAAGAGCATTGAATGTCATGAGCATTTTATGTACTGAGGCCTAATGCGTCAGCATTAATTTGGAAAAAATTGAGGTTCTGTGGGAGTATAAACTTATATAACATTGAAGTTATAAATTCAATATTTAATTCCCTTTCATTCTTTAAATTGATAATCAAAATTTTTTTAAATACTGCTGCTACTACTCATCAATAATAAATGTTGATGATTCCAAATATAAAGAAACACTTCTAAATATAAAATGTGGTGGTGCAGAGTGAGATGATCTTATGGATATTGAGTTGATTGACCTTAAATGTATATTTTTTGGGGGAAGATTCTCATACTCCATTTGAAAATCAACTTTTTAAGATTATGTTCAATAACTACTAAAACTGGTCCAAAAATAATTTTATGTGAAAGATCCCTTTAAATATCAGCTCTCTAAGTACTTTGTTTCAACTACAGCAGTGAAGTTATCCAATAATTTAGGTTAAATGCTTAATGACTTTAATCCCATATCATTACAAAACTATCTAATGACACAAACTTTCTTATTTTCATCTAATATTATTTATTAACTACCAATTTCGTTTAGTGTAACTATTTATCCAGTGACCCCAACAACCGTTATTGGCGATTTAATTTCAAAATGAAAATCCTTCTCATCCCTCATTTTTCTGATATCTTTTTATGCAGTAAAGTATATTGCAGTGGTTCTCTCACAAACGCCAGTTCTCTCGCTGCGAAACTAGGCCACCGAAGTTCTTTGAATCGACAAAAATGCGGAGGTGCACGTAAGCATTTAGGTGGTCCGCCATCGTAGCTGATTTTCGGCCTAGTCTTTTTTTTCGTAACGCCTTTTAAAACACCCAGCAATCCAAATCCCACGCCAAACAAAATTCACATCCGCTGGCCTAAGATGGTTTTCGCAACCATTGCCAAAATCAGCTCAGCTCGCGCGTATGCGCTTCCATTCCAATAGTTCAAAACACTAACCCTTTCTATTAAGACCCGAAAATTAAATTGTCAGTTGTAGTTGATAGAAGACAAATATAAGGCGCGGATATATCCTCGATGGGTTTTTAAAAACATTTTCCCTTTGGATGTTGTTAACCGAAAAGCCTTTTTACCTCCAAGTTCCTATTCACAGCGTTTGTAAAGTAAAACCCCAAGTTTTGTCTTGAGATTTAAAAAAGATATTTTTATAAAACCTCTCCAAATAGAAAAAAATATTAACCTCGCAGAATCTCATTCTTTAATAAATAAAGAACCTCTTACATTTTATCTCTTTTAAAGAGCCGAGTTAACAGTTTCTAAAGATCTTTATTCATATCATGGGTCTCAATCGTTCGTCTATTTGGGGGTTCTACTTAATTTTCGATCCTTTTAGTGTGATTTCTTACCTTTATTTTAATTCTATCGCACTCAGTACTATCCTAACTACCGTTACAATGACCTGTCAAAATTATTTTTTACATGCTTGTAAAACATGCCTGTGGACTATGGGTAGGGAGTTAAAAGTTTCTGACCACTACAGCTGTCTGCCCATGACCTCGCGTACCCATCCAAATCAGAATCGAAGCTTATCTCTGGGATCTTCTGCCGGAAGGCCAACTTCCTGCGGCCGATACCCTTCGATTCGAGACTTTATCCAATCGGGACTGACCCTCCTTTTTATCTCCTGTTTTTATTTGTCGAGAGGAATCGCTTGGTGTCGTGCAGATTCCCACGTGCGGTTTTGAGTGCCGCAGTTTGGGAGTTATTTTGGCACTGCCTATCAATAGAGTTGCGGGAAAAAATCTCTAGTGAAAGAATAAATATCACTTGTTTTCGGTGTTAGTAAAGAATAACAAAATATTAATGACTGTTGCAATGTTTGTCCTGCTTCGCTGAAGAACATAAATATATTCCCTTATTCCATTTGTGCTTTTACTTCAGACATCTTATTTGAAAAATAATTTGATATTATAAATCTTTTAAAGTAAGAGTAAGACTTACTTAATCATTTTACTGTGGGTTGTTTTTAGGACTTAATATTTTTAATTTGGGTATCTTCTGTTTGTCTACTATGAAAGCTAACCCTACATTTTCTAAATCCTACACGATTTGGTCTATCACTGTCATATATCATAATTAGTAATGGGCAAAACCATGATACATTTAGATACCACACTATTTCTTATTAATATATTACTTTTAGGCCTTTAGCTATTTATGTTCAATTTTTAATGTTTTTAATTACCTAACATTCTTTGTTTCATACATCTCTTAAGCTTATGATGGAATAAAAATAATGAAGAGGGGAAAAAAGCAAAAATTAACTCTTCCAGTGTTTGATTTCAAATAATTTAAAAGTATGGTTTAAAAAGTAAACTAATACTTAACTTAATAATAAATAATGTTCTAAATACCTAACTAATAACGTGTGTCTGAAGTATAAAAATGAGAGAGACAGGCTTTCACCTGTTGAGGTGGTTTATACAGCATGAACTCCTGTTTCATGAAGTTGCCACTAAATTCTGTGCAATAACGTATTGTCTCATTTTTTATAGTTTATAGATTCCTGTAATATTAATAAGCCCATACCCAGCTAACTTTAAATAATTCCTTTTCTCTTTCAAAAATGCAAATTGATGTTATGTGATATGCACCCAGTTTTCTTCTGACATTTGCTTAAGTGAACTAATATTTTTTTGGGAGGAGAAAATTTGCCAAATGTGGGATTTACTTTCATTTAGCAATTTTTTCTCGCGATATTGAGACTCTCATTTTGTAATTATCTGTTAGTGATTTTATGCTTTGGATGACTCCCAAGTCATTTCAACTGACTAGTCAAATTAACAAGTGATTTTATGTGTATGTAATTAATTCACTTACGCATTATTGTGTGTCGTCCTTTTGTGATTTTGTTCCTTAAGAAAATCGCATCAAAACTAGGGCTAGAGTTCTATTTGCGTCTTTTTTTTGCCTTGTGTAAATATTTTTTATCGACTCATATTTTCGAGCTTAAATAATCGAAAAAGTAATTCATTGCAATAAATGCAGCCTCTCCCAGCACGTGCTCAACTATTTAAATGTTTACCTTGACCATGCCATTCAGTATGTGGTGTGTTGTAACAGTCAGTAAAAATTAAAAACTTACACCACAAATTGAATATTTGATTAAGCCCAAGCATGGTACGGTCACATGGTTCGGAGGCTCTTATGTGCTTCCACCTAACCTCAAACACTGATCTGACGGACCCTTCCGATTTAACCATAACTGATCAGACCTTCAAGGCAAAACCCTCCATCCATATTTCGATAATTATTCCACTAGAAACTTTCACTTGTGACAGAAATGGACTATAGGCTTTTCTTTCGTTAGTCGCTTTGAAAGGTAGTCATCTAATTTTGCATTTTTGCCCATGCATTCTGACGAACGAAACTAACGACGCGATCAAGTGTCGTCGTTTAGTTTTTTCTCAGAAACCTGACCTGTGTAGTCCTCCTACTGAAATTACTTCGTACTTTTTGAGTTCCCAAGATGCTGGTTTCGAATGTCTTATTTCATTCCAGTTGTCATCTGTACAAACGCTACTAAATAACTTTGGTCAGGTGTCCAGCTATTCTTGTAGATATTTTCCAACTACTATATACTGAGCTTGTGAAGTCTTGATTGAAGTATGAGTATTGTCATTATACTAGTGCCCGAAATTATCATGTGGATATCATTACCATTAGTCATTTGTTCGCTTCTCATCTCATGGTCATGTATACTCACTAATCAATCGATCATTCATTTTGAATGTGGAACCTCATAAGCAGCTAACTTGTGTTTGAGTAACGCATGATTCAAATCAAAATACGGTGAGAGTTGATTATGTGTAGATCTAATAGTCATGCCAAAATTGTTGCAATTCAAAAGTACCCCATTTGTATGTGTGGAATGATATAACTGACTACTTACCTCTCTCAGTTTCTAAGTAAGGATGTGATGTCGTGGCCAGCAAGACCCTCCTTTGTACTATACGATATTTAAAGTGTGCCATTATCATGGTCAGCTCTGATAGCTAAAGTAGTTGCAACATCTTTGACTAATGTCTAAAAGCAGCCCAGAAGTGCATTATTAAGTAAATTTATTTATTATTTTGGCCAGCAAGTGTGTGGATCCTCTGTCGGGCGTGTGTGAGGCCGGTATGGTAATCAAAATGTCATTGTGCCACTTCCGCATCAATGAAAGAACGATAGCTGCTGGAAAGAGCTATTTTGAAATGTAGTCAAATGCTTGTGTTAAATAAAAAGATTATTTAATTGTACATAATATCGAAATTGAATTATATTTTTATAGAGTGTAATTTTCTCAAAATATTTCTATTTTGTGAACATTGTAATTATTTATTACCAAGTTGAGTTTTCAAAAGAATATTTTTAGTCAAAAGCAATATAATCCTAAAATAATCTCAACATGAACCGCTTTATTTGACAATTAGTTGAATGCTGCACCACTTTCGATAAAGGCTGTATATTTGTAATGATCATCTGTCTGTAGCCCCATAGCCTGTTTCAAGATGGCTATTTGCATCCAATGTACACTTCTCATTTCAAAAACTAACTCTTTAACTGACTGCACACAGAAATTTGTATATATGTTACCAGGAGCAGAAACATCTTGTCAAAAGATATTTATTGTGTAATATTTGCGCTATAATGCAGAACTATTTTATATAAGAAAATGTTATATTTATTTTCCAGTCGGTACAAATGTTGCCTTGAGAAACAGGCTGAACTGTCAATAAAATCCACTGTAGTCTTAACTAAGCAGTCTTATTTCTGTGTCTTTCCATTGAAGACTTTCTTCAATGCAGTAAACCCTCCATTATATGCGCGTCTAATGAATTGTTTGCACCGAACTTAACTTGGGATGTTTTCTAATACAGCCTTGGGTTTCAAAATTTCGGGTTTTATCGGTGCCTGCATTAAAAGTTCGGCGTGAATAATAGGGTGTTTACTGTAATGGGATTTTGGCCTAATTGAAGCTCGAGAGTTTGGATGACTAGATTTTTCAAAAGAACGACAATCTACCCTACAAAACGAAATTCAACCATAAGTGTTTACTGTGGATGTAGTTAGCAATAATATCCTCATCATCAGCTTTTGCGTGAAAATACCACTAACCGCCAGCTCACAAGTTTATCTGCAAATGTCATGGTTACCAAAACTTAGCATTTACGATTTACGACGAGCAGTCAGCCTAAGCTTTAAAAATTTCCCTATTCCCTTTGTAATACTTTAAGTTTTAGAGTTAAAATAATTTAGTTAGGAATGAACAAATTATCTACAGTTAGCGTAAATATCTTACTCCATGAATCGTTAGAATAATAAGTGGGGCCTATTTCTTAGTAGTCTCTTGTAATATATGGATTTTGAGTGGATCATTGAGAGATAGATTTTAACAATTGTTTTCTGGTCTTTTTAAGAATTATGAAAAAAATTTTGAAATAGTTAAAAGGTTTCTAAGTCTTAGTTCTGTAGAAAAGTCAGTATACAAACGAAGGTAAGCTCATTGTTTCCTTTCAAGTCAGTTCTTGAAGTCTACATTTGTAAGTAAGGTTTTTACAGTCAAGTCATATAAAATAGTCATGGCAATATTATTAAATTTTATTTGTTTTGTGTGCTTAATTGATAGTTTTTAGTTAATTTTTAAACTTGTAAATTAAGTTACATTTAAGAAGGGTGGCTCAAACCAACTTTTTTATTTACTCAAAATAGGGTAACGTTTAAAAAGAAAATTTGCCATAAAATTGGCTGTTCATGTGTTAAACCAAAATTGTTCAATTATCTAGTGCCTTTGAAGGTAATAGGCAGTTAATGTTCTTCGTAAAAATGCTTTAAAGGAGGTAAGTAAAAAATAAGGCGGTCAATTTGCAAAAATTAAGTCTTAAACAAGACGGATATCAAATTATTCAATTAGATAAGTTTGAAACTTATAACGCCTTTAATATTACCTTTTACATAAACAAGATATAAAATTTGCAGCTCACCACTCAACACTTGGATTACTAATTTCATATCGTAAGTTTTATTTCCATTGAATTTATTTTATTACTTAGACCTAGTCCTAAAGACGTGCTATCTGCTCTTGAGACCGATGAAGTAAAGTGGAACATGAAATATCGGTAAGTATATTTTCTTATTCAATTCTTTCTGGGAACAAAAATTTCATTTTTTTCCACATTTTAACACTTGTGACGCCTTTTTCTTTTTGAAAAGCAGCCTCAGTAATTGTACTTGTGCAACTTGTATGGTTCTCCGAAAGTTGCTTCAAAACTAGCCCGAGTAGAAGCGTTGTTGACCTCTTAACTATTCAATGTTGACTCTAACCATAGTTTTAGCCAAATTTAACCCCTTCTCCATTCTTTTGCGACCAAACCCCGTGATTTGGAGCAAACCCTCTTTCGAAGCCCCCAGCGACGCTAGCTGAACAGCTGGCCGATTCGTGCGTAAGTAGGTGTATGGCACAGGAAGTTCTGCAATTAGCTTGCCAGTGGAGCCTGCTCTCACGCCAATATGGCCTAGACGTGGGTTGCGGGGGTCGCGGCAAATCTTAGATTATATCTTCTGTCGTCAATTATAAATTGAGATTTCCTTTTGTACTTTCGCTGACCTCTTGTTCTCATCCAGTCCTTTCTCTGTTTTGGTGTGCTTGTCCTGTCTTCTTTTTGTTTCGAGGCACCTTTTCAATGGTAAGTTCCTGCTTTTGTTTTAAGCTCTATTGGGAATTCGCGTAACATTTTCTTATTTATTACATAACGATTCATCGAGTGGTTTATACGTTGTTTATTTTCTGAAACTATCAATTTTTTTCGTCCCCTATTGCGAGTTCATTCAACTCAACGTATTCGAAGCCCGTTTTTTTTACTATGGAATAACCCCCTTTCTTGAGGGTATTTTCCCCATTAGTTTCGAGTGGTATAAATATTCAAAGAGTGATAAATCGGGGTATTTACCTGCAATGAGGGTATTTGGTCCTTGGCTTTTTAACATCTGAGCACAAAAGGCAAGTTGAGTCGAGTGTTTATGATCCGTGTTGGCTTAGGAATGGGGTTGGATGCGCGGAATTCTTGGAAGGTTTTAAAATACAGTCGAGGCTTTTATTTTCTTTCTATTCTTACGCACATTCTTTTTGCCGAGTGAATACCTAACATACCTGAATAACTGTAAGTGCAAAATTTTTCGTAGCAAAACCTTTTGTAAAGTGTAAACATAAGTAGCAACTTTTTTTTTCTTAGATTTCGTTAATGCTGATATTGGTGCTTATATACACGAGTGGCTTTTGCATGAAGTAAACCATTTTCTAAGAAATTAGAATGGTGTCCATGAATCGCGTGCTTCCGACTCAATTCTCTCTTGTGAGGGGCGGTTGGAAGATTTTTCAAACTGGGCTGAGCTTTTGAGTACAAATCAAAGGAATTGTGTTTCTGATGTAGTCTAGTCGCTTTTGTGTGTGTGCATAAATGTGATGTGCGTGCACGAGTGTGTATCTTAATATATTGACGTTTCTTGGCAAACTCCATCAACTTTAATACTTAATCAGTGCAATAACTTCCTATTAACGTCTCAGTATTTTTTAAAATTTAATTTTTCTGTTTGTCTATTTAATCCTCAAAACTTAACAGGGCATCTATCCCACTACACTCTTTGGCAGCACTTCATCATATTCATTGTAAGATTCCTTGAAAAAAGTGTATAGTAAAATATTGTTGAATGCAATGATACTTCTTTTAGGGACCAAGTTCTCTGGCTTTTAAATCGAAATTTTGTCTTAAGCTAGGCTATTTTCCTATTTTAACTTGACACAACTCTTACAGCCATATTCACAACCATCAGTGTCGGGTTAACCAGCAGCTAAAGAAAGAAAAGTTAGCTTTTCGCCGACTGATTGGTGGAATCCTTTTTTGGATTTAACCCTGACGCTGAGGGCTGTGAATATGCCAGTTAATGTTTCATTCCCAAAATTATTTAACCATTTAGAACTTAGTCTCTATGAAAGTTTTATTGCTGCTCTATTTATTTATATGATCTTTAAGAGTTATTAAATTTTAAAAGATGTGTGTGATACCTTTGTAAATATGTAGAAAAAATGTATAAGGTTTGTGTAAATAATCTTGCTCTTTTTGTACATAAGTCATATTATGTGGCAAAATGCCATGTATGAAGAAACATGTGTGCCTGAGCACGATCATAAGTTTTCATTCGATGATAAATAATTTAAGATAAATAAACTTATTTTCCACTGTATGATTTATCTTTTTGTACTGCAGTCTAAAAATGTTTTTTATTTTTTTTTCGTAACAGCTAGGTTTTTGTTTTTTTAGGTCAACAGCAGGTCTCATATTAAGTTTGTTATTTTTCTCTCAAGAGTTAATATTATTTCACACCTTCCCTTCAAAACTTAGGGAGTAACCCCCTTTTTGTTCATAAAGCAAAAATTCCTGCCAATTTCGAACTTAAGCATGTATTGTAAATTACTTTAAGGGAGTTTTCCAAGACAATAGTGGGCCGACGATTATCGTCATAAAATAAACAAAATTTAACTTAAAAACAACCCACAAAAACCTTGGAAATTTGCCCCTTAAAGTAGTGTTAGCTCATTTTGATTCCTTTTAAAAAACACCCAAATGGAACCGCTGATTGTAAACAGCAGAATGATCAAGAAAAAAACAGTGTTTACTGTATAATAACTGGAAAACCTTCAAAGGGGGTTTGGGGTTCCTACTCCAGAAACATTTCGACTCTAAAAGGGGTGTTTTAACTCATTGTCCCACTATTTAGTATCATCAAAGAGGACTACTCCTTGTAAATGAAAAAATTTCAAGGAAAACTCCCGCACATAACAGATTTCAAAATTTGAGGGTACTCCTCAAGAAAATTTTTAGAATTTTTAACCTTTAAAAGTAAAGTTCTGACTTTAAAGAGGACCGTTCCTTGTAAGTCATAATTTTCAAGGAAAAAAAACATTATAAAAATTGATGACAAAATTTCGGGGGGGGATGTTGAACGCATACCCCCCTTGGATAGAGCCTTGTAGGGGGACGATGCATTGATTAGTTTAGCCTAATCGATCTAATCCCAATTAATCCCGTGCTTTTAATTAATTGAGCGTACTAAATGCAGGCAGCAGGAAAGTAGTGGTGGCCCGGCTGAAACAGAATCTTCGCGTAATGTATTCGTGGCAGTCCGCGCTGAAAAAGCAGTATCATCTTTGTCGTGACCTTGGGAAGGAGGCATAATTTCCATCTGGTAGTTCCTGGTGTCTCCGGATGTGGATTTATCCTTGGTTTTAGTGAAGATGTCGCTTCGCGGAGATCCGATTTCTATAGGGCCTCGCCGATGTCGAATTTCATATTTCAGCTTGCCTGGTAAAGTTTCTCTCCTTCCAAGTTACTTTGCATGAGGGATATTTCTTTAAAAAATGGCTTTGCTTAGATGATATCTGTTTTAAAATGTTTTGTCTTTAGCTTCTTAATAGTTTAATTTAGTGTAACATAATTTTCGAAGCCAGAGCTATTTTTTGCTGTAAGATTGGATAAATACTTAGGTAAACGCGCTTTCTAAATTTAGTAGAATGCAGAAATTCCTTTTTGAGAGGTGTGAAAGTAATATCTATACTTATATAATAATATTTATGAAAAATATTTTAAAATAAACAATCAAAACGTCATTTTTGTGGCTATGAAAATCTTAAGTTACACTTCTTATTTTTAGTTTCAACATTTTGTATCAACTTGATTTATGGTATACATATGCAGCATGTGGTTTTGACAGGTTTAATTAAATTACTGATGAAATGAGAATCAGTATTCCAGAAAAAAAACTACTTTATTATTTTTCTAATTTGTTCAGTTTTAGTAGGGTTGGATTTCATATTTTATGTTATGCCCAATGACACTAAAAACTTGTTAACTTCGTTACGTCTTGAATTTTAACTCTGGAGGCAAAATTCAGCTGAATTTTAACTCTGAATGAATCTCATCATACTTGAGTTCCATAGAATGCTTACAGTTGTAAATTTCTGTAGCTGTATTATAGCTTTAATTTCGAAATAATTCTTTTTCTTTAAATACCCAACACCTGTGTAACCTTTATCCCAATAACTAGTTTGCGCAATTAGAGTTTTATTGAAAACTTGAAAATCTAATCAAAATTTAAAAATGTATTCCATAAATTTATTTTTTAATGTAAAAAAACATGAATGGAAACAATGAAATCTGACGTCACGATTCCAGATACTCGTTCGTATTTATCATTGCATCCCTTCTCGTTTTAGAGTGTGTTTTACAACAAAAATTCATTTTCATTATGAATTAATTACCAATCCAAAAACATGACGGTAGTTAAACGGAAAAAATCAATCGATGTTTCGTTTGTTTACAAATATTAAACCGTGACGTCACGATGTTTATCTTTGAGCGCTATTTTTAATTGAAGTAGGAATTTCTGAAAATTTTACACGATGTTCTAATACTATTTTGTAGGTTCAAAACATCGCTGTCCGAGGGAGGAACAATCTGAACTGTGGGGGAGGCAGGATCCTTTTTGTGTCGACTTCCCCTCTGCCAGAGCAGAAAAAAACCTCCGCGACTAAAATTAACTCTGACGTCTTCGTAGCCCATATTCTTTTGGCGATTCCTTCGGAGCCGCGTCATGGGCAAATATTGGACGGAGGGCGCTTTCTGCTTGCTCAAACACACTCTTGTGATTCACCCATTATTATTTTAATTCCGCGCCTAACGAATTTTTTTTGCTCGGTGCGATGGCCTTTGCTCAGCATTGCTTAATTGCCTTCATATCGTTCGCCAAAATAATTGTCTTATTTTGCTGACTTTACTCAAATGTGCGAGCGAGGTGAGTGACCGAGCAGTGTGTATTTGGCCTCTCCTCTCATGCCCTTGCTTCTCTCTCCTCCGATGGGGACCGTCCATAAATGTTTGGAGAAAAAATGAATTAAGTCCGAAAAGTGGCAACCAAGCTTAAACATGAGTAGAAGGAAGGAAAAAATAACTAGCCCTATGGGCAGATATTATAGCCCCTTGAATTTGGTAAAAGTAATGTCCATTCGTTGTGTTTTTTTATTTAATATGAAAGTTAATAAGTCTTTTCTTCTTCTGTGTGGACTAACCCAAAACAAAATTTATTTTAATTTAAAAGTTTTTTCTTACCTTTTTTCCAGTGAATTTTGACTCCATTGATATTCATTAAACTGCCTTAATGACTCAGTTTCATAATACTGTTGACTTTTACTTATCTTAGTTAGACTTTTACTTATCACAGGAAATAAAGTAGAAAATATATTATATTTTCTACTTTATTTCCTGTGAACACTTTCCTCGCAATCCCCTCCCTCTCCTATGTCACTTTTTCACATGACCGCAACAAATTACTAAGTTAGCAAGATATTGGGGTTACACCTTTTTTTACAAGCTGAAATGAACCCTCAACTTATTATTTCATAATGGGTTCTCAATGTGTGTATGATACCGTTTATACCTCTATATATAAAGCTAAATGTCCCCAAAAATTATTTCTTTTTGCGTTTTTGTTGATTTCCAGTATGTGATGTCACAATTCCTGTACTCCCCCTTGCCATAAAGTGTCATAGGTTAATGACCCTCCTTACCCTCTTAAGTGTGACTTTATTTGTTGAAAGTCCCATACACATCCAGTAGTCAAAATTAAAACTATCTATTTGTAGATGGGTGTAAGGCACGGGCCTTGCCGCCCCATAGTTTAAAAATTATCAAAAGGTGTTTTAAAATCCCTGAGTTTAGATTTTTATTTTGCATTTTGGAAGAGAGAAAAAGTATGAAATGCTTTGCAGAAAGTACGAAAAGTTATTTTTGTTTTAAGTATTCAGATACTATTGAGGTTTTGGGGGCCCTTAAATTATAGGGTCCTTAGGCCCGGGCGTCGCCCATCTTATGGTAATTTGAAGAAGTTGTATGAAATGTATCCTGAAGGACTGCTGCATGCGATTTTAAAATAAACTGAAAAAAGATTATGGATATTGAGTAAAACAGGGACTTGAAATGATGTGCATCAACTAGTGATAAATAATACTGTAAGTTTATAAGGCGCGAATTAAGTTTGGTATCAATCTCCAAACAATTGTAAGGCGTTTTAAATTTTATTTTTGCATCAAAAGTTATTTGCTTGGTAATTTTGGCGAATTGAATATTCTATTGAAAACGAAGTTCAATCACTTGTTTAAAAAGTTTTGGTCAGTTGAACTGTCTCATGGGACATATTCATTGATCAGCAGCAGGGAGGGAGGGAGACTGACCATTGTGAGCCGCCGCAAGTGAGAGAGGTCAACTGCGACTTCCTGTCCAGAGCGGCAAGGTCGCCTTTTTTGCACTTGGACCATTGTTAGGAGCTCGCTTGACGACATTTGTTTTAGCAGCGACTGCGCTGCATTGTGCTCTCTCTGGCGAGCATTCTTCAAATCGCTTTCCTTTTCCTCGCAAATTACCGCCGGACACATTGTTTCTTTGTTGCACAGGGAAAACGGGGGCCCAGGGGAGCCTTTTCCTCCCTCCCTCCCATTCATAAGTTACGTAAGGGGGCGTTCATATATTACATGAGTGTATTCAAATAAATCTGGATCCCCTTCAGCGAGATGTGGTGAATTTATATTTTCCCCATGCAATTAATCTCCCCACAATGAGGTATTTGCATGAGTGAGGGATTTGCTTGATTTTATACTTTTTCGATACATTATGGTCTAAAACTCCCAAATTTCTGATTTTTAAGTTCAAAAATGTGTTTTAAATAATTAAAAATTCAATTTTATTTTTGCCAAATCGTCAGAAAAGTCACGTTATCAGAAAACGGGCTTCTATTGGATATGACGTCACAGCGCATGAAAACCATTGTGTTTTCTGTTTTCACGTGATCAGAAAACGGGCTTCTATTGGATGTGACCTCACAGCGCATGATTTGTGATTCGAAAATGTTTTCGCGCCAAAACAAAAATTGAAATTTCAAAAATTTATATCTCTGAAACTATGCTACGAAAATACATGATGTAAACGTCATTCTTCATGGTTTTTTATCTACTATTGTAATAAAATTTAATCCCAAAACGTGAGAATACCTCAATTATACCCCCGTCCCCGAGGGGGGGGTTGGAAAAATCTCTACATACCCTCACTTGGGAGGTAGGGGGGCAAACGCAATCTTATGCAAGATTTTTCAAGTTAATATAAACAAATTCCAATTATTCTAATCAAATTACTATTGAATAACCCCAGAAAAACTTTAAAATGCTGACGATCTCGGTATATTTTCGAAGCTTTAATTTTTAAAAAATGAAGGTATATTATATGTATCTTTAAATCTTTGGTTTACGTCAAACTGAGAGTTTTAGTGTAACTGATCCTTTTCTAACTTTTTATTATTTTTAAAAACGAAATGGAATCTTATGTAAGAATAGGGGGGAGGGGTTTGAAAAATCTTATGTACCCTTACATGGGGGTAGGGGGGTCAAAAATTGCCAAAATCATCCTTACGTAATTAATGAATGGCCCCATTCTTTTTTTTAAAAGTGTAACTTAATACTTCTGTAAATTTTGTGGAATTTTGGCGTTAATAGAACTTTTTTTTGACAACAAATAACTTTAAAAAAATCATTTAAATAAATTCAATTCGTTGGGTATTATTTTATGACTTTTCTATTTATTTTATTTTAAGTTATTCGAGGCTGTGTTACAGGTTACATTGTTTGTGGCTATTAAAACATATGTTATTATAAGCGGGGAAAAATTGTTTCAATGTTAGCAAACTGTTTCCATATTTTGATAATCCGCCGCCGAACGCGAATCATGCATTGCCACATAGTTAGCTCATTGAGCAATCCCTTTCGATTTTCCAACGTTCTTTCCAAAAAAAACATTGATCCATTTCCTTCGAATGAATTCGAAGCGAATAGTTAATAGCCGTGGCGCGAGTGAATGAGCAGCGTAGTAAAAAGTGGAAACATTTTGAGCAGACAGCTGATATAGATGAATATTGCAATTAAAGGCGAAAATGTGCAGCGAGAGAAACCGGCGGCCTTGAAAGGTAGGCTGACCAGGAGATATACTCGATGCGATTTGCCAACCTGACTTTGCAGTCGCTCACTCAACCACTATTTCATTCTCGTAGAAGCAGGTGGAATAAGGCCGCTCTGGAATAATAACGTGGCTCGGAGCAATGCGAGTTTCCTGCCTCGACTTTCCATGAAGCGTATTTCAATAACTTTTCCTATTTCTGAGAGCTCTTACTGGACTCGGATAAAAGAAAAAACTTTCTGCGCACAAAATTTTCTTCATATATTTTCTGCTGATTAAATAAGTGCCCAAGTCCTTTAAATTTTGACTCGATGCACATTTACAGACATTGCACACTACATTATATTATTTGCCTAGGTACTGTATTATGGTAATGCTTCTTAAGCTACAACAGTCAGAAAATTAATCAATTTATTTAAACATTTTATTGCATCTTTATTATCCAAGGCTGTTAGAATTTATTCCACGCTTCCCCCCGAACTTCACAAATTAAATGCGAGTCTCCCATATTTTATTAAAAGTCAGGATGTTCTTTTTAAAAAAATTGCAAACTCTGGAACATTTTATGGGAGAGAATATCTATTGTACTGGACAGTAAATTCTATAACACCTTTTCGACTTAATAAATCATCCACTTTTATCTCTAACCCAGTACTGTTTCGTTTCCAAATAGTTCAAATCCCCCCCTGAAAATTTGATGACTATTTACGTGCGTCATTTTTCCTTAAAAATTTTGCATCGAGCTATCCTCTTTGGGTTTCACCTAAAAATGCTAAATATCGAAACACGAGTTAAAACCTTTTAAATGGAGGAATCTCCCAAACTCCCCTATTTTCCATGCAAGTCAGTATTATCCCTAACGTTAAATAGGAAACTAAGATTTAAATTCTATTTGTAATCGCAGGGGCGTAAGTAACGGAGGATTTTTATCCCCGAAACGAAACTCAGAAATTTCCCTTTTGTGATCATAAAAAACGACTAATATTACCTCATTATATCCACCCTCAAAAGCCTATCTTCCTCTTCGTATTTACCGGCTACGCCACTGTGTAAATGTTGTAAAAAGCTACATTTATCATACAGTGGGTGCGGGGGGGGTTTGAAATAATATCTAGCTATTCCCCCGATACAAAAGTCTAGTTACGGGCCTGCTGGCTGGCTCACAATATTTACGACGCGATCTGTGGGTGTCTTTTTCCCAAGGAAACCTTCCTTACCCAGTTATTTCTTTCTTTGCGAGATGTCTCAATAGAGCGTATTTGTAAAAAGCGATCTCACCTGGCACCTGGCAATATTTTAAGAACAAACAACACGGCATCCGTTGTTATTTCAAGCGAACGGGAAACACGCGCTGTAGCAGTGAAAAACGAAACTCGCTTGCTTCTTTCTCTCGAGAGACGCGACAAAAACTACCTTTCTGCGAATCTGTCAAAAGCCCTTTTTTCTTTCTTTCCTTTCCAGAGAAAGCCGCGACTTACTTAATGGTTTTTAAAACTCCGGCTTTGTCAATTGCTTACGAAATGCTGTGTCTTGAATCGGGATTTTTGGATGGCGGGGAAAAGAAGACCTTGATTTCTGTGTTCATTCATTAGTTTGACTCGCCGTATATGGCGTCTGCAATTTGGGTCGTTGGCCGGAGTGACACATTTCGGGATCTCGCTCTGTCTCGAATTGTCCTTTTAACTACATCCTGTTAACGTGACTCTCTCAGCATTGGGCCAGAGTGCGCAGATAGCTTAAACTGGACCAGCGGTGACCGTTTCCTCGTTAGCCGATTTCATTAACGGTGACGAGCCAGCTGACATTTGGAATGCGGGGTGCGTTGGTCAAACTGTGTGGGAGGACCTCCTGGGGCTAAAAGGTGACACCTGTGCTTCGATTCCTCTGGAATGTGAGCACTTTTCTTTGCTTTTTCGGTCTGGCTGGATTCTGTCGGTTTTATCCACTTAAATACCGCGTGTTTTCTTACTCACATTGATGAAAACTACCTGTTTAATGACTAATATTAAGTGAAAGTGGAGCATATGGAGGTGCCGTCGATGTATGAAAAAATAACAAGGTCGTTTGAGGCGCCACATCACTTAGGTATTTCTACTCTCGGGAGCGTAACAGCTGTGACTGTCTTTACGTTTTATGAGAACAAGTGTTTCAAACCGATGCTCTTCTATACTGTTTAACAGATTAGATTCGAATGTCTATATGCTCCAATGAGGTATTTGCATGAGTGAGGGATTTGCTTGATTTTATACTTTTTCGATACATTATGGTCTAAAACTCCCAAATTTCTGATTTTTAAGTTCAAAAATGTGTTTTAAATAATTTAAAATTCAATTTTATTTTTGCCAAAACGTCAGAAAAGTCACGTTATCAGAAAACGGGCTTCTATTGGATGTGACGTCACAGCGCATGAAAACCATTGTGTTTTCGGTTTTCACGTGATCAGAAAACGGGCTCCTATTGGATGTGACCTCACAGCGCATGATTTGTGATTCGAAAGTGTTTTCGCGCCAAAACAAAAAACGAAATTTAAAAAATTTATATCTCAGAAACTAGGCTACGAAAATACATGATGTAAACGTCATTCTTCATGTTTTTTTATCTACTATTTTAATAAAATTTAATCCCAAAACGCGAGAATACCTCATTACTAAATTCTGTAAAACTTCGTTTCTGCTTGGCTTACGGGGTACAATAGACGTTTAAAATCGCTTTTAATTTTTTCTTTTCATTTTGAAGCTATTGCTCTGAAATTTTTACAGCTTTATAGCCCAAACAACATAACAAAATTTTCAGAAAAATCCATTGATAGCTTTTTAATTAAAAAAAAATACAAATATTAAAATGTTCCAGGCGAACTAAAAATTATTATAACAAAATTTTTCCTTGAGTTTTAAATAGATATTTTAGTGCCATTCAATATTTTGCATGTTTGATTATCATTTGCTAACTATTTTTTCTAAAAAATATTTGTTGATCGTATTTATTCCCAACTTTCTCTTTATTCTGAAAAATAGTTTTGTAAACTTTCAATTACTGGTCCAAATAATAAACTTGTGTTGTAAAAATGTACAGTATCTGTTGAAGATTTGCAATTAGATCTTAGATTTTTATACTATCTCCTAATTTTAAGATAGTATTTGAATAATTTTCAAATTATAGATACAGTTGAAGTGATAGCAAGTATTATCAATTTCATCAGTAAGTTTAATTTTAGTACTTTTTTCATAAATTTTTAGTACTATTTTAATTTTTTTACTGTGTTTTTATCTTTATTTTTCACTGTTTGCTATCCCACATTTTTTACATCTCAGCGCCCTCCTAAATGAATGAAAGTTCTTGAAATAATTAAATAATTTTTCTCATCAAATCTAAACCATACTTACCATAGCTTTATCCCTTAAACCCATATTAGTAAATATGGTTTTAAAGCTCCTTGTGACGAAAAATAATGTTAAAATACAAATTTTTAGCTCGGTGAGTTCTATTTCAAACTAAAGTAATTTGTGCTAATCGTTTTTTATTGTTCGAAGCAACAGGACAGGATGTAATAGACATGAACTGGATACATCCTCACTTTAAGGTTAATCATATTTTTGTTTTTATCTAATCAGCTTTTGGAGCTGCTATTTTCTGTTTTAAGTTAAAATATCTGTGAACTGGAAAGAAATTTTCAAATAATTGACTTTCTTAAGAGTTATTGTTGTTATCCAGGGGTTCATCTAGAGTCCAATTCCCAAAAATGGATTCTTTACAAAAGTCGTAAGATCAGAAGTGTTTTGAAAGATGTTTTCAAATTGTGTTTCTAACAGGGTTGGCCGGTTTAAACCATGGTTTTAACCACGGCTTACTAGATACTACTATCTAGGAGTATATACTAGTATCTAGTAAGCCGTGTTTTAACCATGGTTTAAACCAAATGTTTTTTTACCAAAAAATCTTTTGATTTAATGGTTTTAATTATTGAATTATCTCTATCTAAACTTAACCGAAAATGCTTAAGTTAAATTTATTATATGTTGCAAGAGATTCAAGTTCACTATTATTATTAGATAGTCAAATTGGGATATTTTAAAAACAAAAATTATTTTTAAAACAAATTAATTTAATTTTAATTAACTAATTAAATTAATTAATTGAAATATACAAATCATTTTTCAATTATAAACAACCCCTAAAATAAATGTCTCATTTACAACTCAATTTCTAACATCACTGCTAAAATAACTTATTCTGGAAAAAAATTCTAAAAAAACTTCGTTTAAACCAAATAAACCCGTTTTTTTTGTTAAAAAAAAACAGGTTTTTTGCCAACCCTGGTTTCTAATGGTGGATTTCCATGCGGTCGGCAAGAGAGGCAAATACGGCAAAAGCTGCGGTTTTCTTTCCTATTTTTCGTGCTGTACGTTAGAACCAGTTAGAACCAATCAAAAGCCTCGAATCTTTCCCGGCGGAAATACGCTCTCGCCGCAAAGTGGTCACGTGACACGATCTTCCCGAGCTGCCGGCCCGATGGATATTCGCTGATCAAAACAAACCTGAAGTAAGTGAAATTTAATAAAATTAGTGTAAAATTCATATTATCTTTACCTTCTTACTTCTATTTTTATTAGTTTTTGTTTAAAGATGCTTAATACTGGTCTTAGATTTTTGATTACGCATGTAAACTTTCGATGGTAAAAATGAGTTCAAAATTGATTACTACGTTAGCTATTTTATGTTAAAATTCGCGGTTTGTTAAATAAAACAACTTTAATATTTGTTGCCTTTACTTCTTGTTAGATTTTGATTTGATATGGTTTTTCTCGTTTCGAAATTATTGATTAGTCATATAAACATAAACTTTCTAATGTTGAAAACAAAAGTTTAAAGTTTCATTATTACTTTAAAGTTTTGTGTCCTCAGTAAGGTTTAAGGAACTTCTTTTTCAGACTCAAGTTGTTGATTTTAATTCCTTGTAGTGTTTTAGTTGTATCAAGGCAATCAAGTATACTTAATGCTAGGCTCCAAATCTTTCCATACTAAACTAATATAAACACACACAGAGTTAAGATATAACTAAGAGTTCTTATAGGTTTACATGTTTTTGTGCTATTCTAATATTAAGTAAATTTTCATTGCAGATGTCTGGAATGTTAGCCACATGACATCTGCAGCGGACGGTGAAGGTGAAGACTTCACGAGTTATAAACAAGAACCGGTCGGTTACTCCACTGAGACGTAAACAACGATTGCACTGCACCAGCTGATATGAACGTAAGTAGTACTTATGGTTTTTTCATTCCTATACACACATTGGTATAATACAACCTCAATCACTGGTTCAATTAGGTTAACGATCCAGCTAAATACCATTAAGCTCTTTTGAACACCATAAATTTAAATATCGACAATTTTTTTGGTTATTTTTGAAATAATTGAATGGTTAATTTTAACAATCCGGGCCTTAGCAAAAGTTAGATGATAAATGGTTCTTCCAACTTCACGATGCAACCCTGAATTCTAATACGATGTTCGTTCCGCGAAGTGCTTGGCAAGCATTGTCGAGAAAGCATTTTGCAAGTCGCCAGGGCCCGGATTCTTAAAATTTACCAATTGAATAGTAATTAGCATAACCAAACATCTTAATCTAAATTTGTGTGTGCCAAAAGAGCTTGACAGTATTTAGCCAGCCTGTTAATAATAGAATTGTACCTTTTCAATTACTTGACTTTGAACATGTCTCGCCAATCTATATATATAACTCCATCAACTACATTTTAGTACTTTATGATTAGCCGGGTGCCAGCTAAGGGTAGGTGGATGATAAAAAACTATCAAAATGTTAACACATAATATCTAATTTTGTAGTGTTATTGATTTTTACTTTGTGTAATGAGTTAAAATATCGGCCTATTGGCAAGTTTAGTGGCCGGCTAATCATAAAGCACCCAACATCATACATGTATAACAAAATAATATTGTTAAAAGCAACACAGTTAAGTGTTTTGATTAATTTTTTTAAATATTGGCTTCAATTCCGTTAAAGGTCCCGCTAAATACCACTATGCTCTTTTGGTCACCAATAGCAGGGGGGATTAGGGGATATAATCCCCCCCGAAACTCAGGAAATTTCCTCTTTGACCAGAGAAAACCACTAAAAATACCCCATATCCCCTCCCGAAATATCAACATCCCCCTCCTAAATTTTTTTTCTGGCTACGCCACTGACCATTAGGTAGAAATATTGCTTAATAATTTCAAACTTATAGATTAAAATGTTTAGTTAGATCAATAACTGTTCAGTTTATCAATAATAATCTGAAAAATTTGTTGATATTTGAATATTTGGTGTTCATAAAAACATGGTGATAGTTTAACCTTTAACGGAATTGAACCAAATATTGCTGTTGTTCTTTTGGTGATTTATTTAAAAAAAATTAGGCTCTTGTACCTGGCTAATATGAGTAATGAATACATTAAATTATCTGGTATTTCTTAATTTCACTGGGAACAAGTGCCATGCAGTATTTGAAATCGGGGAAAAATCAATTATTAAAATATCATGACTAGCAGTGTCTGCATTTAGCTTTTCAAATATTGTTTGTTTGTGCTGTGGTGATGTTATTTATCATAGCTTACTAAGCCCAATTATCTAAATTTATACCTGGCTAATATGCCTATGATGTCAATGATAGTCCTCCTGCAATTTTGTCATTTTGCCTTACGATTGCAGTTATGCTGTAACGACAAAATTGACGATTGCAGCAATTTGAGTCTTTTTTGGCAAAACCGTTTGTGTCAGGTGATCCAGGGTCAAAATTTCTATATAGATTGATGTATAACTCGAAATGGCCAAATTGTCAGTATCATATTGCGACAATCTCTATAGAGAGACTAAGGTTTGGCAAGTAATGTTACCTGGGTTACAAATAATTTTGAAAATTCTTATTCTGGTCTAAAGAAAAAATATTACTACTTTTAAATTCTTATCTTCAGAAACACATTTTTGCATTTATATAATTTGAGTACACAATCTCCTTAATTTAATTTTCTTAACTTTCCACAAATCTGTTTTTAATTATTAGCATTAAAACCATTTCACATCACCTCTGCGCTATTTAAAAAGTAAAATTACCTATAAAAAATGTTGATATAGTTTAAAGAGATTGTCAGCATAGGATTGAATGTTTACAGGGATGAGTAGGGAATTTGGGATTCCTCCCCAGAAGGATTTATAAATGCCTGATTTATTTAACTAAAAAGAAATACGCCTTTTACATTTCAGCTCCCACTTTTTAGATATTCATAAACTAGTGAATTCATTTGTTTTGTAAATTATTATTAGTTTCATTCATTATTAAAAAGGGTTCTGAGGGTTTCTGTATAAGTTTTTGCAATTTTGACTCTTAAAAATCAGGTGTAACTTTCTTTTGTTGTGCTTGCATTTTTTGTTGTCAATTTAAATTATATAATAAATAATAAAAAAAATAGGGGTTTTTTTCAATGGGCTTGTTGGTTAAAGACTTGTGTGCATCTTACAATATGCATTCCTTGTTAAACTCAGATTGGTTTCAACAAGTTCTTTTTTTATTTATTTTTTAGGGTTATTTGATATTTCTAATTTTTATTATTTATTTTTCAGGACCTATTGCATTAGCAGCTATATCTATTCTATCAGATGACATTTCTTGGTTATGCTGCAATTGTTTTTCGGAGTACTTGGTCCTGTACATTGACTACATGAAACATGTGTACATAGACTCAATTTACCATTTTCATACTTAGTAAATTTTAAACTGCAAATTTAAGGTTAATAAGAGAATTTATATTAGCTTATTCAGTTAAACTTCTGTGTTTACAAAAAAATATAAATAAGTTCTTATTCATATACTTGATGCAAGTGAAATGTTTTTTTGTCATTTGTAACTCTTACTAAGTATTTATAATGCTAAAATTAGTTTACCTATGCTTTCTCATAATATTTAATGAACTATAATTTATGAATATATGAGAGTTACCATTTCAATGTAATTTGATTATATGTAATTAATAAAATTCTTGAGTGCACTTCTGTTTATATTGTTTCCTTCTTTTAGCACAGCACACTTTTTTATTTAAACAATAAAATAATGAATATTTTTAATGAATGAATGAATATTTTGTATAGATTTTTAAAAAGCAGATACAGTAAAGCACCGTTTATACGTCTTTCAAGAGACCAACGTAAACCGGAGCATAAATGAAAAGACGTATAATTGAAAACAATTTTGATTATTTGAATGAATTGGGACTTAGCGAAAACGACGTATAAATGAGAGACTTATAAACGGTGCTTTACTGTATTGTATATATAAACTGGCAAATATTAAATTTTAAAAAATCTTATTTTCTGAATACATATTTAATCATTTATAATATTTGTAGTAAATTGCTTTAAGGGTTCCTATTGAATTGTTTTTGTAAATATTAGCATGGTATATAATAAAAAAAGTTCTAACTCAATGAGTAAATATCGTTTCACAGCTTTTTTTTCAAAATGTTAATATAATAATTCAGGTATTCATATTCTAATAAAAAATAGGAAGTAACTGAAGCTAGCAATTAAATTTAAGAGTAAAATTAAAAACTCTACACATTTTTCAGCTGAGATTTCTTTCAATTATGGGGAGTAGGCTTAGTTTTTAGCCCTAGCATCCCCAAATTTAATAAAAGTGACAGTAAGTGAATGAATCATTTTGCTAAACTTAGTAATCCAGACAAAATGTTTTAACTTTCAGCAACTCAAATTAGTAGACAAAACCTCCCCAAATCAATTCTGGAATTAGAAATTTTTATGAATGGATATAATGAAAGAAAAAACTAGGAAGATTGTGAGATACCTAGATTATACAATTTTATAACCAAATTTTGAAAATATGGAATTTGAGTGATTATAGTATTAATAATGAACAAGTAAAAAATGTATAAAGGCAAGGCAGCATATAAATTAATAATCACACCAGATTATGATTATGTGCCCAATGTAAAACTATTTCCTTAAAAAATAATTTTGGAGAGAAAAATACTATGAAATCGTTTATTAACAAAATTAGCAGATATTTTAGTTTTTAATTGACTATCTTATCTAAACAAGCATTGTATTTTCCTCATCAGCTGAAAATGAAAATTTAAAACATTCCAGCTTAATATTATTTTGTTTAGTCAAAAAAAATTAAATTTCTATCTCATTTGGTTTTGAAAACTTAATTAAATTGCGTGCGATACTTTCGACCACTTCAGCTGTATACAAAAACCAAAACCAATCGCGCCGGAATCGCCGCCCAAGTAGAATCGCACGGACGAACGCAATCAGACGCGGCAAACGCGTTCACTGTAAAGTTGGCGACTCGCAGGAAAAAATCCCCCGCCGCCGACGCACTGGCCTCTCTTGCCGACCGCATGGAAATCGGCCATAACATTTTAAAATGGAGCTTGCTAGGTTTTACGCCCATTTTAAACTGTAACTGTGGTTGTACTACCACACTCCTAAAACGAGTCTCAAAACTGAGTAAAAAGTACTCAAACTGGCTCCGATCCTAATGTACTCAAATTTGAGAACATGAATATACTCATTTCTGAAAATGTGTATACTCAAAAATGAAACATCATGAGCTTATTTTTGAGTATTTTCAGAAATGAGTATATTCATGTTTTCAAATTTGAGTACATTTGGATCGGAGCCAGTTAGAGTACTACAGGGCTCACACGCCTGCGCCATTTGCGCCAAACTGTGCCAAAACCAAATTTTGATACATACTGATACAAATTGCCTATTTTACCAGCTCCTGCGCCAAAACTGCGCCATTTTCAGAGACTACTACTACGGATTCTCCGTAGTTTCTACGGATGCCGTCGTTAAACTACGGACTACGGATAACATCGAAAAAGCTACGGAAAATCGGAAATCTATCATAAAAAGCACTTAGAAGCGCAAGTTTTTTCCCAATTATGCTCTATTTTTAGGATATTTTTTCTTGGACGGCCGGCAGGCGCCAAGTTGAAGTTGGCTTCTTGCGTTGTTAGTGCGATCAAGAAAAAACAACTTTATAGTGGTTAGAAGCCGTCGTGCGGTGTTTAGGATCGCATTCTGCGGAAAAGTCGAAAAAATAGCGATTTTTCGCGCAAGTACCGTTTTTCCCGCACGAAGTTGAAGATGGCTTCTTTTCACATAGCTGCCAAGTTTTACGGATTGTCCGTAAAATTTAAGGATTTGCACCAAATTTACGGTTTTACGGAGCGACCCGAAATTTTTACGGAATTTACGATTTTTTGCATTTTTCCTCAGTGAAAACGTAAACAAATCTTGTTGCGCCAAATTAAAGTCTAGTCTGCCTTTTCTAGGCGTTTGGAAACGGGTAAATCGCAGAAAAAGCCGCGAATTTTCGCGAAAGTTTCGTTTTCTGCGCGCGTGTTCCGTTCCTTCCGCAACTATTTTCGACGGCCGCGGACGCCAAGTTGAAGTCGGCTTCATCTCGTGTCAGTATTAGAATGCAGGAAAAACTACTTTAACGTGGTCAAAGCCAACATGTCCGATAGTTAGAATCACGATCTTGAAAAGCCGAAAAATAGCGATTTTTCGTGAAAGTTCCGTTTTATCCGCGATTGATTCCTACCGGCGCGGCGCGGCGCCTAATTGAAGGTGGCTTCCTTTCACTAGTGTAGAAAAAACAACTTTACTATGGTCAGAACTAATTACTTGGGAGGTGAATTATCACTAGACCTAATAACCTCAAGTAAATAAAAATTGATAAGGTGTAAAAATTGGATAAGAGCTGATAAATTAATAGAGCTTTAAGTTAAGTATTTATGAATTAAATCTATACGCACATTATTTGTCGTAATCAAAATTATGGTTTTCATGTCGTACGAAAAGTTTTACAGATGCAAGTTTAAAATATAATGAAGGGGAAGCTTTTGTAATTTTAAATTACAAAAGCTTCCCTTCAATCAAATTGCTACAAAAGACTTTTTTTAAGCTACAAAACTTGGTTTTACCTGCTACAAAAGACATTTTTTGTGATACAAAACTTGGTTTTACCTGATACAAAAGACATTTTTTGTGATACAAAACTTGGTTTTACCTGATACAAAAGACATTTTTTGTGATACAAAACTTGGTTTTACCTGATACAAAAATTGATACAAATATTTTAAAGTGAGTGTGAGCCCTGGTACTATTTTACTCAGTTCTTGTCGTTTTAAGAGTGCAAGCCCTTCGACAATTCCATTTGATTTTTCCCAAAATTCCATTGAACTTTTCACACTATTCTTAAAACAGGACCCTGGTAGAAAAACCTATAGCTATTAGCATGCTTTTTTAAGTCTGTATTTCAAATCTTAAACGCTCGCAGTTCTGTAGGCCATAGTGATGACAAGTATGAAAGGAGAGAAATAAATTTAATTCTGGAAGTCAGAAAAGAGATATTTTTTTGAGTGATTTTTGCTCGCTCCGCACGAAATTCGAAGCGAATGACCTTCGACTGCAAGATGCCCTTCCCAAGTGTACACTCGTCCTGCCATACTCCGCTCAGCGATAATTTCGGTTGTAAAGCATCTCCCTTTGTTCTCAAAACTTTTATTTCCTTCTCTCTTGTTTGGATAGTGTGGGTCCAGTGACACACAAAAATTAGGGTGTTTTAGGAATAAATAACCTCCTCTAAAAGAAAAAGCGCATCTTAAAAACTGAAAAAAAAACCCATAAGTAACGTTCAAAAATTATGTAACATTTCCTTGTTTTTATATTTTTGGAACTTATTTAAATTTTTTTATATATAATTCCATATTGTGGGCACAATATTTAACAATTGAGTCGTCAGTTTGAAAAGATGAATGTCCAAAAACCAAATCAAGAGAAAATTATAAAAAAACTATATATTGTTTTTACTGTAAATATAAAGAAAAGTTTTTCTCTGGTAGTTTAGAATTATCTTCAAGAGAACAGATTTGAGAAAAAAAATGTATTTTCAAAAATTTTGTGGATAAGGATGGCTATAGATTTATCCCTTTTTAAATTGGGAATGGAACTTTTATAATGGGAAAAATCTTAAGCATTTAAATTTAAGTTTTAAATGTCATAAGAGAGAGCTTACAATCACCCGATATTGGTTTTTGAATGGTCGAAAATATATGTGTAATACTATAAGGGTATTACACTGTGGTTAGAGTTAAGGCTATTAAAATCGCCAAACGAGAGGAAAATTAATTTTATATTAATTTATGGGTTTTTTTCAGAGATAAGCATTAAAATTGCATATATATTACATACATCTTTGTCTAATTATATCTAACATAAATCATAACTTTTTTTGCCAGTTCCCCTTTTTATGAGAAAACTTGATATAAAGAAACAGTAGTTTGGGTTAAAAAAGGGGTAGAAAAGTAATCAGGATTCATATCAACGATTTATATTAACAATAAGCTTTTATGACTTTTAAAACTTAAATTTGACTTCCCATTTGCGCTAGACAAAAAGTCATATTTTTCAAAATATAGGACCATTATAACACACTTCTGAATTATTCTGAATTCTTACCCTTATATCGTGCTTAAAAAATAGAAAATTTTATCAATTTCAAGTCCATGGAAGTTCTTCAACTGTTATTTGACTTTCTAAAATTATAAACTGAATCATCTATGGTTTGAAAATACGTAGAGCTAAAATTTGCAGGAATTATGATAACCGTTTCTGGTGTAAAATTTGATGAAATTTCGCCGTGATTGTGGAACTCAATTTTTGAATTTTGCCTCTTCCCACTACAGGCGTATTCAATTTCCGAAATGGTTCGTTTGGTTTGGGAACAGGTAACGGTGCAGTGGCCTCTCTCCCTTATCTATAGGTAAGAGCATACGAGTTTACAGCTTGCTGCATTTTATCTGCAATCGCGCGACTCTTGAAAATAACCTTCGTGTGGACGAGCTCAAGGATTTATTCCTGCCAAAGAGACACGGCTATCGGTTGGTGTTCCCTGCGCCAAGGGAACGCTTCGTCTCACGTTTGCTTGGAACCAAGGTCTATTATCACTTTTGGACCCCTCGTGAATTTTTAAGAGGTTTCAAGAATTAATGAAATTTTGAAGTTAATCCCCTCTTGAATAGGGTCATGGGTTTTATGAATATTTGATGTTACTATACAGAATCAAATCAAAATTTATTTTTACTAATATATATATATATATTACGGACAATGTGATAAATCGGGCATTATTAGTAATGCCTGAAGTGGAGGAGGGCAATGTGATAAATTCAATGGCATTTATCAATGAAATTTATCACTTTGCCCGTAACATATATACAAATACATAGTTGAGGTCAAATAAAAATATATAAGGGAAAAACGACAAAAATATACATATGAGGCACCAAGGAGTCAAATTGACTCTTACAGGTGACCGGAAATTAAACATGAATGGGTTAGAAAAAGAAAAAGATAGAAAAAATAGGAAAAAAGATAGAAAAAGAAAGATAGATTTTTGAGAAGAAAATAGGGCTCATCCCAAATTTAAAGTGAACCTTTTTTATGCTGGGTGATAGGAATAACATCAAAAAATAAATATGCGACTACCCCATAAAAACTTAAACACCCATATCCCAGTTTTGAAGATATTGAGATAGAATTTTGATATTGGATTTAACGTATAAATGCAAAAAATGCAGATAGTATGCATTTCTCTTAAGAACAATCTTCATTTGTTAGTGAGAAGAACCCCAGGTTTTATATACCAACTAAAGCTATGTTGTTTTATCCATAGATAATTTTTTTTACCATTTTCCTTATTAATCATCAAAATTTTGATGAATTAAATTTTCATAGTACTACCTAGTTAAATACATTTTTACAACTTTTTAGTTAGACTGAAAAGATCATAACAAATCGACAGCACTTTTTTCATAAAGCAAAATGTAGACTTGACTGCCAAGTGTATTACGTGTTAGGAATTGAGTTTAGTAAAATACGTATAACTAACTTTCTATTTTTTAACCATTTGAACTAGATCCTCGGCTCATATGCTATTGTGGCGTTTAGTATCAGTAGAGTTTCGGGAACAATGAATTTCGTTTTCAACACAAACATTTCCTAAATAGCAATTGTATGGGAGAAATCCAAGCTCTGTCAATATTATGTTTCTTCAATTAATTCGTCGAATCGGCTCCTTTCTGATGAATCGTTCTTTTATTGCATAATAAGGGATCGACTTGGACATGCTAGTTTGTCTCACGCATTGTAAGCAAGCCTGTATGTGTATGAAAGGTGTTTCAAAAGCCTCTTTCAAGGCTTTTATTTGGAACCAACGTCTTCTAGGGTCATTGAAGAAAGGAGTAAAGGTTTTGACCCCAAGGAAATTACTTACAATGCCCCTAGCGGCGAAGTAAGAAAGTTAAAAACTAATGGATATAGAAAAATAAAAGAATCGTACTTTGTTTTCTGATTAATACAGCTAATTATGAACAAATTTTTTCACTGGTTAATTAGTATTTTGGTTATTAATTAATATTTTTCTGGTTATTAATTAAGTTAATAATAATTACTAATTATCTTTGATTTGTGATTGTAAAAGATAAGTTCAATTCTACTTTTTCGATACTGGCTCTAAGAAATCGATTCCAGGTTGGAATCGATTCTGGAATCGAGAATCAAAATATTTTTTAGATCCCTAATTCATTAATTACGTAAGGGTGATTTTGGCAATTTTTGACCCCTCCTAGTCCTACCCCCATGTAAGGGATTTTTCAAACCCCTCCCCCCTATTCTTACGTAAGATTCCATTTCGTTTTTCAAAATAATAAAATGTTAGAAAAGGATCAGTTACACTACAACTCTCAGTTTGACGTAAATCAAAGATTTTTATTTTTATCTTAACTTAATGCTACCTAAAATACCTTCATTTTTTAAAAAAAATTAAAGTATGGAAAATATACCGAGATCGTCAGCATTTTTAAGTTTTTCTGGGATTGGAATTTGTTTACATTAACTTGGAAAATTTACGTAAGAATGGGTTTGACCCCCACCCCCTAAGTAAGGGTATGTAGATATTTTTCCAACCCCCTCGGGACACTTACGTAATTAATGAATGGCCCCTAAGTAGGGGTACTAAAGAGAGTAAGTTCCTTTGTTTATAAATGGCTTTTTTGCTTTACTATGTTAGTCCATGAAAAACTTAAAATGAGTCCTTGAAAAGAACTAAATTTTTTTTCCCGATAGTGAGAACTACGCAATTTAGAACTTTCAAGGAATTAAATACCCAAAAACACTCAGAGGAGACTCCCGAAAGTACATGCCTCTTATCTCACACCACCCTTAACGAAGAGTTTTCTCCTTATCACACTCATTTGATTCCTATTGATTGAATTACGCGAACTAGTAAGGATTGGATTACGATAACCCAAACCTAACATCACGTACTCCACCATTTCATATCTATCTCTCTGATACCGCTCGAGTTGACTAAAAATACGATGGTTACTCCGGATCCTGATAGGCCTTGTTGTACTACCATTGACGCTCAAATGGGATTATCACAACCACAACTTTTACGTTAGATCGATATGCTTTTCTATTTATTGATAATGGGCTTTCGTATCGCTGCAGAGAATGAAGAATTTAGTAACTAAAAATATATATATCAGTGGTTGTGTGTACGGTTTAGTGATAGCTCACCGTTTACTACATCGATTTTCCCATGATTATCGCGATGTAGTTGGGAATTAAACAATGAGATAAGATTACGTCAGATTAAAACCGATTCTGTAGATAGAGTATAATAGATGCGTTTCGAGACTGATAAATTGGAGTAACATTGCTATTAATTTGTCAAAATCTTCTCGATAGACTTCTTTTAACCGCAGCGCGATTCGAATTATTTAATTAGCATCTGTTAATTAATTTGGATAGCTCAATTGGTAGTCGTTTTTCTAGAGGTCAAACCGTCACATTTGAGCAAAAAAATATGCGTTTCTTCTCACATAGGAGAACAAAAGATGTGACTCTAAATAAGATATGTTAACGAGTCTATTATGGGCAAGCGCGGATTCAGGGGGTGGCACTCTGGATTGTGCCCCCCCCCCCTCTTGGGGACCCAAAAAGGTAAAAAAACCCTACTTTTACAGGTCAATTTTCAAAATTTTTTCTGGGGGCTGACCCCCATACCCCCCATTAGTACCGCAAGGGAATCTTGCGTAATACTTTGTAGGAAATCCCCAATATTTTGACATTTTGGAATGAAAATTAAAGTTAATTGTCCGGAAAAGTGCCCCCTCCCTTGAAGCCCTTCTGGATCCGCTCAATTGATCTGATTCGGATAATTGGAGTTCTACTGTAGTACTGTTGATAATTCGTTGTTCTACTGAAAATCAGTTTCGGATATATCTAAAAATAATAGTACGTTGAGGGAATTTCCCGACAGGGCCGGATGTCTTACCATGTGGCACTCCAATTATTTATGAAAGTGTTATGATGGTAAAATGGCTGTTGATTCAACTAAATTACTAATAAACGAACGATTTGAGGTGGCTCTCGAAATAGCAGCCGCAGTTCCCCGAAAATAGCCGAGCAGCGAAATCCTCCTCGCGAAAGGAACTGGCTGTCCAGATTTTTCTTGCTCCGCTTCCGGTGCCTTGATTTATTAGAGAAAAGCAAATATACTTTGCCTGGCTTTATGCGAAAATAAACGGAGTGTTTCGGCGAGCCATTGCTGGGATCAGGGGACACCTTCAATTTAGAAACGCTTGAGAAGTTGTTTATCCGAAAAGTGCATTCCTATTTTTGCGGCACCTCAAATTGTCTACGGCGGGTGGGAACCAAAGGATCTGTAACTTTCATTCGTTATTTTCCCCCTCTATTATTTTTTGGAAAGGTTTTACCGGAAAGTTTAATTCTGTGGATCTCAGTAAAGAAAAACAGTCCTTTTTTATATTTTTTATTATTTTCACCATCTGGTAAATTAGTATCTAAACACTTTGCCCCACATGAATGCTCAGAATAGTCAAACTATAGAAGAGCCGTTTCAGAAGGGTCTCTAAGCCCTCCCCCTCGATACTTCAATTATTATTTATTTACTTTTTTCTTTGAAAATTTTGTGGCCTGCAAGGAGAGATCCCCCTTCGATTGTCACTAAGTATCCCAGATGTCCAAAAATGAGTTGAAACACCATTTTAACTTTCGAATTTCCAAAACCTATACATGAAGGCAGGTCCCAAAATCTCCCTATTTTGGAAAAAAAACACAGGTTTACCTATAACATCTTAAAATTACAAGGTTATCAAAAGTCTATAATGAATCGTCAGTTTGAAGAAGGGAATAAGTCCAAAAATCAAGTTTTGAGAAAATCGAAAAAAAGTAATGGAATTTTCATTGTATGGATATCGATTTCACAACTTCAAGGGGCGATATCTCCCTATAGGGGTTAGTTATTTCCCCCCCTCTTTTCACCCATGTGTAGGGCAAAGCTTGGAGATTGTTTTGAGCACAAAAAGTCAATTTGTCATTTTTTGGACTTAAACCCTTCTTCAAACTGACGATTCAATTGCGGTCATACGAGTCCCCTTGAAAAAAAGGAATACATTTTACTTCTATTAAGTCAAATTTTTATGATTAGTTTTAAGCAAAGGAGTGTTGAGAAGCTGTTTCCCCTCTCCTCAACTCAAAAGTTTAGGTTCTCCCAGATCACAAATATCCTGCTCCCGCCCTTCACACTACATGTCGTTTTGAACAATTCCAGTGAAAAATGTAAAGCCTTTGTAATAAATTAAATAGTAAAAGACTATCGAGAAAGAGCAAGGTTGAGAAAACGCTGGATCTCCACTACCTTTGGTTCTTTCTCACTCTACGAGTCGACTTGCCAAGTTTATCCCTTTCTCGTATAGTATTTATTAATCGATAGGTCGTTCAGTGACGTTTAAGCGATGAAAAAGCCTAACCGGTTTTCGTATTCACTCTTCTCAATGCACTTCTTTCTATCAACCTCCCTTTGAAGAAGACACCCATTCCTTATTGCAGCAGCAGCAGCAGACCATTGATAAACTGCCTTCGTCTAGTGGCGCGCTTTGCAGCCACATTTCATCTGCTTCTTTCTTAGGAAATACGTGTCATAGGGATGGAACTTTTTTGGTTGATTCAAATGAAATGGGGAATACAACGATTTTTCAAATTTAATTTATTTCAATAGAACTTTAAAAAATATTTTAGAATTTTTTATTGAGATCTGATCATTAGTTAATTTTTAAAAATTAAATACTACAATGCGCAGAAGGGTTCGGGGTTTGGCGCATGACGTCACTTCTGTCTTCGGTACGACACACTTGTACAAAAGCGTATTCGGCAAAGGTTAAATCCTTTCCTTTCATAGTTTTGATTGGTTGAAGATTCGGGCAAAAGCAGAAGTAGAGATGGCAAATTTCCGGAAATTTTGGGAAGGCGAAAAAAACAGAAAAAAACCCAGTTTTTTCCGGAAAAGTCGGAAAAATTTACCCATTTTGCATAGAAAAGAGCAGTTTTTGTATACATATTTTTTGGAAACTAAATAATCATTCCTTGTATAATAAATAAATCATTAGTAAAATAAAATATATTATAAATTAATCATTAAAAATTATTTTATAATACTTCCAAAATTAAATTTCAATTTTTCAAGTAAAAATAAACCCATTTCATAAAAACGTGGGTTATATTACATGGTTCAAATTTTATTTTTAAAGTACTGGATTTAATAATTGTTTTTAAAATTATCAAATTTGTGATAATTGTGCATTGTGCAACTGTTCTGTGTTCATTAATATAATTTTGAATGCACATTTTGTTTATGTAGAAAAATAGCAAGTAATACCCTTGTTGTACATTAAAATTAGTTAATCACTAGCAACTTACATTTTTTTAGTTAAATGTTTTCATGTGTGACATTAAATATCTAAAGAAAAAGCATTGCAAAGTAACTGTAATATGTTTCTGAAAATATTTTTTATTACACTAGGGTACTCTGCCCCCTGCACGCTATCGCTCACCAACCCCCGAAATTCGATTATTTCATCTCAACTATCTTGGAGAAAAAAACACGCCATTATTAAAACTTTTAAATTTATAAAATGCACTTGTGTATGTAGTAAATCGTCGGATATAAAAAAAAATCAGACTCGTACAAATCGGCTGTTTCTCTAGTGAACGACCAGAAAGAGAAGAAACGCCAAACTTTTTATAAAAAATATTTGTATGTGTGTTTTAAATATCATAGTTCTACTGAAATTTGAAATACCTTTCTGCTATTTCAATACCTTTTAAGCTATTCAAAATAGTAAAAGACAAAACCTACATTACACTCAATGTTTACAAACAATTGGTTTTGGTGTGTGAAATTCTATATATAAATAGTATTGTAAGTTTCTGGAAAACTCTTATCAGTCTTTTAAAGATATTTTATTTAGAAAGTATTTTGAAGGGCATTTTTAAAGCTTGAAAGGAATTATTTTCATAAAAAAATATGGCGTAGATTGGTCGTTGTGATTGGAGGGATAGTAAATTGTACGACAGTTTCTTGCTGTTAACTGCAACCTTATCTGTAATCCAGAAAAATGGAAATATTTTAGAATTGGGAATTTTTTTAGAAATTCTAAAAGCTTATTGCACATCCTCAAAAGAATCCGAACAGTTTGATACCAAAAACATGTTATACGGATCAGTAATTAAAAAGCCTTTCTCTGGAAACCATTTAACAAAAACTTTTTTTAGAATAGAGAGAAACTTAAAAAATTTCAGTTTTTCTCGAGTGGAATCCAACTTTTTTGGGAAAAAAAATGCTTAACATATGGCTGAAACTTCATTTTTAAGTATTGTATCGGAATATCGTCTAAAACATTTTTAATTGATATCGGTGAAATAATTCTGTAAAAAGTTTTTTCCGGAAAGAAATAAACTCTTCGGAAAAAACCTGAAAAAAAACCCTGTTTTCCCCCGAAGTTTCCGGGGTTTTTTTCGGCCATTCCCATCTCTAAGTGACGTCACGTAGGCCACACCTCCAATTCTAGCGAGCGTAATTTTTGAAAATTAATTTAAAGAAACTAACGATAAATTTGAAGAAAACGATTAGCAAGAATATCAATTAGCAACTATTATTCTGATGAAGCAACGATTGGTTGGCTTCATCTTCAATCCTCTTAGGCACGAAGTATAATTTTATCATCTCTTGAAAAAAAAAGGCTTTTCTCTTACCTTAAAAATTTCCTTTAATTAAAGAATTTTGAAAAGTATTTGTCTAGTAGGTAATTATTGGAAAAGTTTCCAGAGTCACACCAATACAACGAGGCAAAGAAGGCGAAATTCCACGGGGTAATTCGTCCCTAGGAAAAGGATGGTTCCAAATAAAAGCCGTGAACACCCTGTAACATCCTTTTTGCAACACCCTGTATAAGAAATTAAGCAAGCGACCCATCGCAATTTCAAAACGGGGAATCCCTCATTCCCTTTTGATATGAACTAGCGCTCGGATTATAAAATTGGAGTTGTAAAAACCATTGGGATGAAAGTATGATATACTATCTCTTGAGCGGAAATCGATAATTTGGCTGGTAGCCGTATCGCGCCACCCGATCCGTGGGCTCTCACAAGGCCGTCTGTCGCGTGGCCTCCCTCGGAGATCCCGCCACAGGAAGCGAGGAAAGGGTCGCACAAAAAAAACCGTAAAAATAAGAGCTAGGCATGGAGCTCTGGGAGAGGCATGTTGTCCATGATTTTTAAAGGATTTTCCACAAAACCCATAGTTAGGAGAGGGTTTAATAGATCAGCGGTTCAACATCGCGACCAACTTTTTGTAAACAACATTTAATGGGATCATCCTCAGTTAATTTCCCGATGCCCCTACAAGAGTTTTGCTTCGTTCGTGTGAGATTTGGTCGCCATTGTTACAGTAATAATGCATGTGTTAGAGATTAAATGAATTTTACACGATTTCCTGATTCTATTTCATACATATTAGAATAAATAATACTCAAGCTTAAACTATCCTTCCATGGTCCTACGACATAAACTCCATATTAAAAGTTTGATTGATTAAAAGATTAATTGCGCAACTTTTTTGCACTTGAACGTGCACAAATTAAATGAAGCTATATAAAACGTCGTATAAAATTATTAACTTTTCTTTAGATACTCTTTACAATATTGATTTTTCTTAGTAGAATTCGTCACCTTAGAATCAAAAACTACTATCTCCATTCGGGAATCCCGATTCTTGGCGTTTAGATCGTTGTAGAAAATAATTTGATTGGTTTTGATCTTTTCTACTCGATCATGTCAGCTCTTACAAAACAAAAAACGAGCTTCTCCACCGATCTGGTCGCCAAGGATCGGGATTTCCGAAGGTTGCCGAATGGAGATAGTAGTTTTTGATTCTAAGGTGACGAATTGAACTATAATTTTGATTTCCTGTATAGGTAAGATTTTTATTTAATTATATAAAAATCAGTTGACACCCCCCCCCCAAAAAAAAATTGATACCTTGACTTATTATTCAAGCTTAACGAAATGACAGTAAATTTATCGAGTTTCCTCGTATAAAATTGCAACCTTTGAGTAAGAATGGGGGATTTAATGGAAGTTAATTATCGGTAGTTTTCACGTACTTCAGAATGACCCCAGTTGGTTTTATTCGCTATGAGGAGACGGTGATAAAGACATAACCGAAGACCGGTCCAGTCCAAAACAGTTTACTATCACGCTATACTCTGATGATCAGCTCTTAGGGCTCTTTTATAGTGGATCTGGATTTTGGCTGTGCTGGAAAACTATAAATCACCCGAACCTTGACCTGTTCGGCACGCGCCCCCCCCTCTAAGCGTTCGTTATACAAAAAAGGGGGTGGAAGTGTCCGAGGGGAGATGTGTTTACGTTTCTGACAGGGAAGATCATTAACGCTATCTCCCCCGTTTTTGTATTGCCAAGCTTGTGACGGAACCACGTGCGGGAGATCGAATTACTCCAGCCGGGATTTTGTGCTGGGAGTATGTAGAGGCCCTTATTCAGTTCGAAGAACCTTTTTTCCTGGATAAAAGCCATATTTCGGCCACTCTATAATTATCGACAAATGTAGATTATCTACCTTTACTTTGATCCTTTGTTTGTCCTGCGGCTATTTCGAATTGAATCCACCGGTCATATGAATCTTCGAAATGTATGTAATTTCCTCTCTTTTTTCATCCGAGCTGTTTTAAAACTCGGATTTTGGCGCTGCTTGTAATTTCGCGGTCGTTTAGAAAAAGTCTGCATAAAGACGTACGGAAATTGTTAGGTTGTTTGAAAATGAAATCGTTTTCCGCAGCATGTTTTTCAACACTTAATATCGCTTCTATTTCGCATAGATCCGACCGCTTCGGAAACCGGTCTCTAGTGTTTTGTCAAATTACGAAGAGGTTTATTTAAGGTCTTCTTATCGGGTGTTGGAAATAATTGAGCCGCTATGGAAAGAAGATGTCCCGTCGGGAAATGGTGATGGTAATACGTAGGGCGGTGCACTGCGATTCCTTAAATTATACACGTGGCCTATACAAAATAAATGAGTATTTATTCATCTTTTGATGATGCTGGAGGGAATGAATATGAAAAAGGACAGGTCACATTGAACTGATGAAGTCAGTCTGTTGTCTTTAGATGTGACTAAGAGAATCAGTACCAAAATAATATCAGACACTGTACGAGGTAATTTCTGTTTGTATATAAACATACAATAAATTCTTGATATTTGATTTCATACGAAAAATTCAATAATTTCCACTCTGAAATGAATGTCTAATTAGGTAAATGTGAAGCTTCCAAATATGAGGTAAAATTAGGTTATTATACCTTTTAATGAATTTTAATGCTTTTTTACATAATTTAAAATTTTGAAACATTACTTTGATAAATGTACCTTGTTTGCAAATTTACTCTGTTTAAGGAATAATTGCAAGGAAAATAACACGGCTAATACTATGCTAAAGGGTCAGTAACGAAAAAAAAAGATTAAGTTAGAAAATTATTTCACAATATAAATTTTCCGTACATAACCAGCTACTGCATTGAGTTGGAAATTGAGCTTCTCAGAATGACTGTTACCTAAACAACTTAGTTTCTAGTATAAAAAGTGAAGGTTTTCTATTCCCATATGGAGTGGGAATTTTCAGGACTGTTCTTAATCGGCTAATAATTGAATCGTCCGTTTGAAAAAGGAAATAAGTTCATGAACCAAGTTCTGAGGAAATCGAAAAAAAAGCTATCAGTAATGGAAATTTCCTTGTATAACCGCTACATTTTACTGAAAATTCAGAACCCTATTCATAAAATAGAGCAATCATCGAACCAATTATAAATACATTCAAAAATATTTTACAGTTGAAAAAGAGTTGATGGACTAATTCCCTTATTCAACCTTATGAAATTTTAACTAAAGAAAAATCTTAAAAACCAGTTAAATTGGCATTTACATTATGTTTCTGCTTAGTTCAAAGCATAAAAGAGAGAAATAGAAAGACTAAGACAAATAAAATTCAAAGTTATTATGAAACTGAGTCATTAAAGCAGTATCAATGGAGTAAGTAAATATGAATGGGAGTCAAATATCCCCTGGATGAAAAAATTAAAACACTTTTAAATTAAAAGCAAATTTTGTTTTGGCTTGGTTTACACCCGCAAAGAATAAGAATAGAAAGACGAATTAACTTTAATTCCAAATGGATTTTAAAAATGTATTGAATGGCCATTGATTTCGCAACGCCTATGGGGGGAAGTTATTTTCCCACTCATTTATTGTATTTTATTAATTACTGCCAAATAGAAAAAAAAGTTCCAATTACATGGCAGAGGAAAAAGAAAAAGTTACACACAAAGAGTTACAATACAACATATAAATACAAAATACACACAAAGAGTTACAATACAACATATAAATACAAAATACACACAAAGAGTTACAATACAACATATAAATACAAAATACACACAAAGAGTTACAAAACAACATATAAATACAAAATACACACAAAGAGTT
The DNA here is from genome assembly GCA_024610705.1 of Tetragnatha versicolor. Classification (NCBI taxonomy): domain Eukaryota; kingdom Metazoa; phylum Arthropoda; class Arachnida; order Araneae; family Tetragnathidae; genus Tetragnatha; species Tetragnatha versicolor. The sequence continues at coordinate 54,525,218 of JANDEH010000009.1, forward strand.
ACAATACAACATATAAATACAAAATACACACAAAGAGTTACAATACAACATATAAATACAAAATACACACAAAGAAAATAAATACTAAAAATACAAATCAAATCTTAAAACAAGGTGCCGGATCACTATTGATTGACATATTGTTTACTAATTTAAAAAATGCATATATTGACTGGTTTAAGATATACTTTTTAGTACAAAAAGGGATTTTAAAGACAATTTTATTTCCGAGTCGAATATTGTGGAACATGGAAATTAAATTCTTTAAGTTCATGTGTAGAGCAGAAGCTTGAAGATATTTTTGAGCATAAAACGTCAATTTTTCAAACTGGCGATTCCATCGTTTTTGAACTCTCGGACCTCTGAAGAGCCAGCGGACCTGTGCTAGTGTTTTCGTGCGTGGGAGATACCTTGTTGCGTCTTCCGCGGAAATGTGCAGAAACAGGAACTATGCATGAGTAGGTCTCGCGTCCGCTGAGAACGCAGTCTCTCTCTACTTGGCCCCAACGACTCGCTTTCCTCTATTGATTTGGCCGCCGATAGCTATCGTTTATTTACGAATCGGCATGTGTTGGCGTCACCCATTCAAAACTGCTGCTTCAGATTTGGTGGTGAATGAAAGGGGATCGTATCGTACCTGTCATTTTGGTGCCACTTTCTTCTCTTGTTATGCTGTCTGTCTAATTCAGTGGTTCCCAAAGTGGGCGCTACCACCCCTTGGGGGGTGTTGAAGAGTTCTAGCGGGCGGTGATGAGTTGAAAGGAAATTGGAGGGGGGTATTAGAGTAAAATGGGCGTTCATCACTTTTAAATTATCGATTTATGTCAATTTTATGTTCCAAAAGTTGTGTTGGTCCCAAAAAGTTTGAAAACCTATGGTCTAATTTAATACAGCAAAAAGAGTACGAATTATTGTAAAATAAAAATTTCTTCCTTTCATAACATCTTGAGGCATCCAAGGTCACATGTTTGCACCATCAAATTATTAATAATTTTTTTAATTAAGGTATATTTCATGTTTCCCAATAACAAACTTTTTTGAAGGTCTTAAAAACTTCTGTAAAACTTATATTATTTATTGCTACAAGTACAATTATTCTGCTTTTCACCTGGAGTGAGATTTGAAAAATATTTTATCACAAAATATGGAAAATTTATTTTGAAAATTTACCATTTATAAGCATTTCTGTGACGTGGGGGAAAATGGGTAATCGAATAGGTTTATTCTAAAATCCTCTCAAATAAATTTATAAAAATTAAGTAAAATATTTTTTTTGGTAAAATAAACACGAATTTATCCCTATTTTATGTTTTGAAATAAATTTTGTGCTTTATAGTAATATTAAAAAGAAAAATTATGCCAGGATTTGAGATAATTTTGAGTGTGTGAATCGGTTTATAACTACCTATTTATAATACTCAAATTACATAAATATATTTGTAAAGAAAATAAAAATTTTTTTTCTTTTCTAGGTACCCATAGATGTGGAAGTTCCTATACTCCTGAAAAGGCACAACATTGCTGATGCATTGATTGCGCGGGCGGGGCAAACTGTACATAAGAAGAGCAATTGTATGGTGCTATGTAAATATAGTTAGTTTTTAGTTTTTAAAATAAATTTATTTTTGTTTCGAGAAAAATAAACCTGTGTGATTTTTTCAGAAGTTAATAGTTTGTTCTACAAAGCATTAGATAAAAGCATAACTCTAAAAGACGAGTTTCTATTAACAATTAAAAATATCTAAGTAACTTTATTTTGATTCTAATAAGTGGGTAGTGTATTTTATTCTTTTTTGTTTACTGGATAAAACTGTTTAAAAATGCAATTTTTTTGTGCTTGAGAAAATTGTGTTTTAGATTTCAACTAAAAGATGTGTTTACTCGCTATTGAAAAAGTCAACCCTTTGATGAAATTGGAGTTGGAAATATGCTATAACAGTGTCTTTTTAAGTCTTATAGCGAATCTTTTCAAGAGTGATTACTTAAGTGCTTAAGTGTTTGCTCTGCTGTCACATTTGATTCAGTACCCTATATTTTCAATGGGAACTATTTCTACTAAAAAATTAAATTGATAATCTTTTAAAATTCGCAAAAAAATTGAATAACTTAGTAGAAGTTGTTAAATTTGCCAGGCCACGCTTCATATGTTTTTCTTCACTTTTGAAACTTAAAGAACAAACTTAGTAAAAATTTGATACGAATCGATGCTTAGATCGGAGTATAAAAAAGTTAAATGGATCCAATTTTCCTACTCCTCTAATTGGTAATTAAAACATTATAAAAGTAAACTAAAAAAATATCTGATGCATATATTTCTTTTTTTAATAATTAAGTATTTTTATCTCCTTTTTACTTCATTAACTAAAGGGTATAAAATCAATGCTTCAAATACTGCAAACTGAATTTGTAACGAATTAGGTCTGAATTGTCTGACGTGACACCATGTTTTCAGTTAGCCTTCTTGCTCCCTTGCATTGATGAAACAATGATCTCTTTAAAGCGATTGAATCCTCAACAAGTGTCGCATACTTCCAGATTCGACATTGAATAAACCGATGCATTGATTGTGTCTTGGAAGTGAACAACTTCCTTTAGGTGTGAAAAGTCACGCCTAATAAAAAGTACAACTCTCCCGAGATGTAAGACATTTCCGTAGTCTGGTTGATATCCTTTCGCCTAGTAACGAAGTATCCTTGCGTGCGACTCTCAATAGCCTGCTGCTGCGAGGATGACTTCACAAGGCGTAATTAGAGTGATAAATACGACTTTCACTCGGAAATGGTAAACGACTTTCGCCTATCATGCTCTCAGCTGAATAAGGGGCAGCACTAGAGCTCATTATCATAGGCATCTAGGAATCAGATTTTTCATTCAAAGCCGTCAATCGCACTTAAATGTTACTTCGGTAGCTTTTAAATATTGGAAAAATATAAAATGAAAATGAAAAAAAAATAAATCCATCATTGAAAAGAGATTAGTCGTAAAGAACAGCTAATTTATAATTTCATTACTAGAAGAAAATTAGTTTAGGTATCAAAATACAACCTAAGTATTTATAATGTTATTTTTTGTAGGATTCTTGTAAAATTTCTTCTGATAAAAAATTCTTTGCTAAAAAATAAACTGTTATCTGTTGTTTTGTTGTTAATATAGTTCTATTTTGTTAAAATATCTAAAAAAATCTTCGCAAGTTAAAAAATTTTTTTTATGAAAGGAGAAAAAGGATGTAAAATGGTGAAGAAAGACAAAAAAATTTGGTAAATTACTTTTTGGGTTCTAAGGAAGGGAGTAAATCCTTAATTTTATTTCTTCTTATAAACACCATAACTAAGATTTTTCAAAGTTGGGAAAACTTTAACTTAGCATCACTCCATCTTTATATTTTTGTATTTGCACTGAGAGCTAAGCGAACATATCGAATCAGTTGATTTTTTTAATTGATTGGTACAACAATAAAACAAATTTGATCTAATTTCATTGTTGATAGCTTATTTCTTATATTTTACTTGATGGCTTGATGCTATTTCTCTTTGCTGCTGAGTATAACAATGACGGCTTATTTAATTGCCATCTAGTTTATTATTAACTACAGAATTACAATAAATCAATTGTCACTTGTTAATTGTTGCCAGTAATAAAATTGAACCAAACAAGGGTTTTGTGTCCATCATCACTATTTCACCTATCTTGTCCAACATCTGACATTCCGCCTGAGAAAAGGTTGGTCATTGCTGGTCCGATCTCTTATCTCAGGTAAAGTGTCGTCCCCCCTTATCTGTCTGAACTCGGAGGCGCCCACGAACGGTAAAAGTCTGGCGCCTATAGGTACAGTAGGGTGGATAGGTAATCTGAAAGGCGAGATAACAGTTGTTTGACCTAAAATCCAAGATAGGGCCGGCTGTTCGTGTCCGATATAATGGGCAAGGATTTACACGTACCATACATGGGACCGGTGATAATTTTTACTTAGATCCATTTTGGGGACACGAGTGGGGCTTGGCCATGCTAATTTAGGCCCCCAAAGCACTCTAGATCTATCCTGTATCACTAATGCGGAGGATTAATCTGCGGACTTCAAGGAAAAACAGTCTCGTGGGAAGGAATGTGATGGTACATCCGGCGTTAAGAATAGCCATAAAATGCAGGTTGATAGTCCGAAATTCCCTTTTTTATAGATAGAATAGCAACAAGCGTCTCTATCTACTACCACTTAGTAATTAAGTAAAGAGGATCTAATCAGTGTTTATGTTACCGCTAAAGTTGATAATTAGTTAATCTGAAGAATACCTAGGTAAACTTAAGATTAACTGATTTCTGTCGTTAATGTGCGGATTTTTGAGTTTTTCGCATTTTACCTAGGGAATCTACACTATAACGGCCTCTTGATAGTTAAAGTTCAAAATAGTTTGTTTCGTTCAATACTTTCTGTTAAAATGTTGAGGTGCTTACTGCGCTATGCGCTTACCCCTGCGCAGTTGGGTTTCAATACGTAGTTTGTTGTCATATTTGGTGTTTTGATTTCAAATTTAGAGCGTAGCACTGGTAGTTGTCATGTTGAATGTTAAAACAAAATAATACAAGCAAGTAAGTACTGTAAATTTACATGATTAAGTACAGTATATTACTACTAAAACGGGTATTTTGAAACAATTGTGTTGAAGCTCCGACTTCAGAGTGACAGAGATTTCTTTTAACGAAAGCAAATGTCCCAGCTGTTGAAATATCTTTTCAACAAACGTTAATTCAACAATCGCTGGAACCTGGGCAAGGGTTTAACATATGTAATCGATCGCGAATCCTAGCAATAGTTCAGTGCAGGCTGCCAGCCGATTACACCGCGCTTTCATTAAAATTTGCTAGTTTAAGTGCTCATTGAAATACGCTGTCAAATCGAGATCGAAAACCACAATTGATACAAATCTCAGTTGGTACTTTAATATTCTATTATTATTGTTTTTATATTCTAGTTTTAAAATTGCTATTTCATTACTATTTTTGTGGGATTTGCGTGTTTTGTGTAATATGAAAAAAGTACCGATCCCCCTTTTTTGATTCGTCATTGTTACTGTTTACCCCCAAAACGAGTTTGGTTATAGTTAGGGCAGGGGGGTTTGGGGGGGCGGCAGCCCCCCCAACCTCCTTAAACTTTTTATAAAATAAAATAAAATTTTGTACTTTAACGGATCACCCTCGTTAATATGTAAAATAACTGATTACAGGTAGTATGCAGATTAACGAGTGTCTAGTCGGTAGGGTGCAGAATACCTAGGTAATTTCAAGATTACCTAGGTAATCTTAGAAATTGAAAAAAAATTCGCTCTTTAACGGATCACCCTCGTTAATCTGCAAATTACCTAGGTTATCTGTAAATTAACTGATTTCCGGACTTTAACTGTAACATTTACACAAATAGATAAATACAGGAGATTTTTGAAGTAAAATATCTCTTCAGCCTAGCTACGTTACTATTACGGTAAATTCTTCTGGTAAATTATTATGTGGTAATTCGGGAATAAATTGTAAAGTCAACTGAACTACTCTCGACCCAAAAAAAGTGTTGTATTTTAATATCCGCACTTTTTGAGTTGATTAGAAACTATTTGAAATAAAAGACTAAATAATTTTACAGATGTAATAACCATACTTTTTGTATTCCAAATTTTTTTATTAAGTTTGCGAGTTGTTGGCTTCAAGAATCCCAGTTTAATTTACTGGATAAATGATAAGTATCGTCCTAATTTTAAGGTATCTTCTGCAAGTTTGTAAAAGATAAATGTTTTCGCTTATTCATACAAAACTCAGTTTGACTTTTGTCCCCATCGTAACGAGCCAACAACAACGGTAACGATATATCATAGACGCGTGTTATCCTTCCAGCGGTCTGCTACATATTTTACGTAACGGACGTAATTTAAGTTATGGTAGTTATAATGGAGAGACTGCCAGCCAGCTGAGCATATATCCATAATGGCAGGTTTTTAAACAAACTTTTGTCTCTATTTAGGGGAGCATAAAGTGGAGAAGGAGAAAGAAAATCATATTTATTTATCCATAACCCGCCAATGGGTGAAATTAAATTCGTTTAATGGTAATGATCGGGGAAGATTATATTCATTTTAAGCCAACGTTTGCATAACTTTTTTTATAATAATAAGGGATGAGGAATTCATCCAATTTTGGAGATCGATCAATTAAAAAAAATTAAAACTCATTTACTATATTTTTTAGAGTAAACTATAGTTTTAGTGGCGCAAGTTCAGAGTTGCGTATGCTTGGCGAAATTTGGCTGTTTAGCGGCACATTTAGAAGCCAACTAATTAATTTAACATGAGTTAGGGTTACCATATTAGTCATCTTTAACGCTAAAAACTTGGCGCATACGCAAGTCTGAACTTGCGCCGTTTTAGTTATATATATTTAAGAATAAATTTATATATAGAAACGTTTTAAAGTTATAAATGTCTCTTATCTGTGAAAAATGGCTATAAAGATATCTTAAACGTATCAAAATTATAATTTTGTGATGAATATAGCAATTAAAAGTAAGGAATTTTTAGATGGCGTTTATTAATCTTTTTAAGGTGTTTATTTAATCTTTAAGTAACTTACAATATAAGAAAATTTATAAAATTGAAGATGAAATTTAGGGAATTTGGGGGGGCATGTAGACTGGCATATAGATTAAGATTAGCTTTCGGATAAAAGTGATTTATTAAATTTTCGAACTTTTTCTTTCGTGAAAGAAAGTGACTGAGTTATAAGCTGAAAATTTGTGAAAAGATTTAAGTAATTTTATACTGGCTATTGAATAGCTGACTTAGCGTATATTCAGGATTTATTTTTGTAAACTTACAAAACTTGTGGCAACCTCGATTATGTTTGTAAATAGTAAAGTTTGCTGCCTTTTTTCCCTAGCTAACGAGCAAAATTAAAAATCCTTTTATAATTACGTGTTTACTCGAGTGTTATTTCCTAAAAGTCTCTTTAGATGCTTGAATTGAGAGTCTGTCGGCTTAGCCAGCAATTTGAATTGAGGTTAGTACTTTTACATTGTTTGCAAGATTTGTATTGTACAGCCATTTTTATGACTATTTTAGAAGCTAATACGAGAGTAGATTTTGAATTGTAAACACATTTTGTCCTTTAAAAACAAAACAAGATGGGAACTCGTTTACTTATTTCGTTATGTTGAATTCAGCTTTACTTTTACCATTTAAGAGTATACTCCAAAGTTTTATTAAAGTATAAAAGTTTTACCTTGTGTAAAAAGTTCTTGAAATAATCGAAAGTTTTGTGTATAACTCACGATGAGATTATGATCAATCGTTATTAATTATTTATCAATTTGGTAATTTGTTAGATTGAAAACGAGATTTTAGATGCCAAAGTGTGTGAATATTTGCAAAGTTTAAAAAGAGGGCTTTTTAAGAGGAAGGTTTTGACAATATCGATAAGATAAATGCAATTTGGTTGGTTGATTGTTTTATGAATGACGCTTGGTCTGTAAGATAAAAGTAATTGAAATCCCTAAGATTGAAACAGATTATGATAAAAGAGTAATGGATAATTTCGCCCTCATAATGCCAAAAAACATCTTGTTTGGTTAAAATAGTAATGAGGTACTATTGTAGTTAATTTCCGTTGATTTTAAGATGGTATGAATAAGTACATGAATGAGTGAAATAGCTGTTGATTAAGATCAATAAGTAAGTTGATAAGTTGGGTAAGTCGAGCTCTGATTTTTCGGACCACTTTAATGGGATCTCCATCTCACGGACCATCGCTTGGGCACCACTGGTTTAGAAAAAGCGTTTAAGCGTATAATTTATCCTCTCGCTAAGTGAAAAAACTACAGGTTGAACAACTTAATGACGAATGCTCGTACGAGATGAACTATCGGGTTGATTGCCACAGACATTAAATTTTACAGGATAATGCCCGATGCGAACATTTAAAACAGCGCCAGGAACACATTAATGGTTTCACGGACACTTCTGGGCGCCACATAAATATGTCAAATGAGACACGGAAAATTTCGGGTCCATTTTTTATTTGTGAAACGCAATAAATCGTTTGCGATTCTCGACTTCAGGGAAGAGTTAGTTCGCAGACATCTTAATCTGCTTCTTTCTTCGATTAATTTATTAAGCTATCTTCATTTTTTTCTTTTGTCGCTGCATTTAAAAAGGTAGAATGTTCGTTAACGTTGAAAATATGCTTAGAAAGCTGATTGGGTGTAGATTGACTTATACTTAATGCACTGAATTTTCCCATTGTTGTTTTCTACCTACTTATTTTTTATTTTTAATGTTATTTTAATAAGAAAAAAATACTTGGGTTACGACTCTCTTTAAAATTTATTGAATTTGAAACTGCTTAGAACAGTTTAGTATCAGATTTTGGTGATTGATTTAATAGATTTTTATGCCTTCATGAGTAATTTTCTTATACCTGCATTAGTTTTTTATGCATTACAAAAGTAATGAAACAAAATATAATCGATGTGAGAAAATTAAAATGGACTTCCCTCATGATTTTAAGGAAATTATTATATATTTGACCATAGTATTGTAAGTAGTATAATGTTTCTTTGATTTAGGAATCCTTTTTAACTAACCTTAATCTTCTCTTAAAACGTTAATAAATAAAACTAGGTACTTTATGAAAACAGCATTTATTTTGCTTTAAGGATAAAAAGCGTTGCTCATTTCAATCCGAATTGGAATACTGACAAAGTTGATCTTGAAATAGTACAGAAATGTTGTTGGAACACGGATGGTATATACAGTGAAGCACCGTTTATACGTCTCTCATTTATACGTCTTTTACATTTATACGTCGTTTTCGCTAAGTCCCAATTCATTCAAATAATCAAAATTGTTTTCAATTATACGTCTTTTCATTTATGCGCCGTTTTACTTCGGTCCCTTGAAAGACGTATAAACGGTGCTTTACTGTATATTAGTTTTGACTGGTTTGAAAATGGTAGTTAACATGGATATTGATATTGCCAAACAACAAATGCCAAGTAACAAAAATGAAAACTATGTAAATATTATTGAAATTAAGTGGGGTGACACGAATCTCCCGTACAGATTTTGTGCGGCATTCGAAAAGGCGTGCTCGATAAGGTAAGAAGACCCCGGGAAGGCCCTATTTGTAGTTATCGTTTGCAAGGGGATCCCTATCGCGGCTCACCTTGGTCCCCCAGCTTCGTAAACACGGGAGATAAACGTGACAAATGCACAGAGGACACAGGTAATGAGATAAATGTTTACGAAACACTCTCGTGTATATATTACGATTACGAGGGTCGGGAGATAGGGAAGAGGCTGACCTTGCTCAAGACGACGAAAAGGCGGGAAACATTATATTGGGGGGGTTACCCCCCTCCAGGTTAGGGGGGTTTACTCCCTAACGAGTACTTGTATACGTTAAGTTCGACAATGGGCGGATTTAGGGGGGTCATGGGGGCAAACCCCTCCCCCCAAATTTTTTTTTGAAAAATTTCAATATTTAGTAGTAATTCATGCTTTTAAAGCCATCAGAGACAGCTTGCCCCCTGGATCTCCAACATAAGAGCCAAGACACATTAGGGGCGCGCCACACTACAAGCGTCTCGAAACGCCCGAATCGTAAATCAGATAGGGGAGAAAGCATGGTGTTCAGCCTGACACTCCCCCTATCTTGACAGGAATCTTGATTCCTGTCAAGATAGGGGACTAGGCTTTCCCATGCTTTTTTTATGGTGATTAATGGGTCGCGCGGTCATAAGACGCTAGGTCTGCCTTGACGCTTACGAGCGACACTAGTCGCGAGAACGATCAATCTCCATAAAAAAGCATGGAGAAAGCCTAGTTCCCAGAAAAGTTTTGAAAATTCGGCTTAAAAAGTGGTTTTTCAGCTCATTTGAGACCCATGCGAAGAAGTTGATCCTTGTACTAAGTGGTAGAATTTTCCTGGGAAAAACAGATCGAAAATTGATGTCAAAAATTCTGGGGGGGGGCAGTGAACACTCAACCCCCCACTCCAGAGAACCCCTGATGAGGAGGTTTTTGGATGCAAAAAAGATGTGAGGTACCCTGTTGAACTGACAAAATATGAGTTACTTAGGGTCAATTTTCCTAAAAGTTTCTGGGGGCTAGACCCCCTTTATAACTTCGTATGTGTTGCATATCGTTTGAATCAATTAAAGTCGGTTCATATTGATGAACTTAAATCCAATGCGAATCAATAGTGTCGTAAGTCAACCAAATTAAGCTATCGAGTAAATGGAGTTATTCTATAACGGTCCATGTGTTGTTTGTTCCTCTAAATCTAAATAAAGCCTCTAAGAAAATACTCATCTTGTTTCCAATTTATAATTATTTATTGACTTACACCTCCGTTAGTGAGAGTAGCTTATAATGCGTGCCTCTCTGGGAAACCCTCGCTTAGCCCTGTAGGCTTAAGGGTGCATCTAAAGTTTTATTACCCCGACGACCGTCAGTCAGCGAACAAAAGAGTTCCAGCGATTGTTCATCTCCCCCGAATGCTCACACAAAGAGATGGGGGAACTATCTTTTGTTCGCTGACTGACGGTCGTCGGGGTAATAAAACTTTAGATGCACCCTAAAAGTCTGCATACACAGAGAAGACAGTATCAGAAGCTGCAGATAAATCTGAACGAAATAAAAAGGAACCTCCGATTGATTTCTCTCTCGAAAGATAATGAGTCTCGTCCAAAGTCTCCGTGGGCTATCAGCCCAAATGTTCGAGATGATGGGGGAGAGGCCCCCTGAGCAGCGGGCACAGCAGACTTCAATGACAAAGTAAAGCGAAGAAGAAGACAACAATCTCATTTATTCCGCAGCACTCGCTGATAAGGGGTTTTATCAGATTACGCGCTGAGCACACTTGTCCGCCAAGATAAGGGACACCGGCACTCGAGACGACTTCCTTCTGAAGGTGCCTCGGCTTCTAATTACATAAGGCGAGGAGTTCATCCAAAGAGCAATTTTGAGACGCGCCCTCTTGGGTAGTCCCTGAAATCAAAGTTGGACACTATAAAAATTATTCCCCAACACAAATATGTTTAAAACGTTAATTTCAACAGTCTCATTCAATGTATTTAATTTTTTCGGTTACTTGGACGGGATTGTTTCCTCTTGGTAACGAATATTAGCGTGCATCTAGAGTTTTATGATGGCCTCGACGACGATCCTTCGGGCATCGAGGGGAGATTGGAATCTCCCCCATCTCTTTGTGTGGTTTGGGGTTTTCCCTTATCTTCTTCGGAGGAGGGGAACTCTTTTGTTCGCTCATTGACCTCCCCTAACCACACAAAGAGATGGGAGAGATTCCAATCTCCCTTCAATACCCAAAGGATCATCGTTTAGGCCATCATAGGCTGCAGCTAGAGATCGTTTTCTGGCTGCTTGTCAACACGAAAGATTTATGTGCAGGGGGCCCGCTAATTGGCCTAAGCTAACCACACAAAGGGACCAGGCTCCTTCGGGCATTCGGGGGGAGATTCGGAGCATTGATAATATCACCTTCCCATTGTGTGGTTAGCTGAGGTCTATTAGCGGGCCCCCTGCACATAAATCTTTCGTGTTGACAAGCAGCCAGAAAACGATCTCTAGCTGCAGCCATAAGGTGCATCTAAAGTTTTATTATCCCGACGATCGTCAATCAGCGAACAAAAGATAGTTCCCCCATTTCTTTGTTTGAGTATTCCGGGGAGATGGCAATCGCTGGAACTCTTTTGTTCGCCGATTGATGGTCGTCGGGGTAATAAAACTTAAGATGCACCTAAAATAATAGATGCATGCTTTTTTTATTTTTTGTTTTGTGTATTTCATAGGGTGAGCAAAATAAAGATTATTATTATTATTATTATTCATTTTTTTGAATCAATTGCAATTCATTTAATTTTTGGTGCTGTTGATCTCCGTAATACTACATGCACACATGAGAAAGTTAAACTAGGTGAACTTAAGCGAGAACTTCAGATATTTTAACGTAAACTTTCTTATTTTTATGCGTTCACACTGCAGCTTCTTTTAAACTGGCTTAAATAGTTTAATCGATGGTGAGAGAGTCCTCCAGCTAGCTGCCATGTTTACCCACCACAGCTCAAATGATGACTGTCAACCATAGAGATATAATAACTAATATTATTATAATTAGATCATAAAGTAATAGTTATTAGTAGATAATTATTTTAGGATCTAATAATAATAATGAAATTAATGATTATATCGCTATTGTTGTCAGTCATCATATGAGCTGTGGGTAAACATGGCGACTGAATTTTGATTGTACAGTGTTCCCTCGTTATTTGCGGTAATTACGTTCCAAAACACACCGCGAAATCCGCGAATAACGAACCCTGTTTTAAAACGCGCATATATGATAATATAACAAATATAATGGTTCGATTCCTTCATTTATTACATAAAACTAATAAAACTGGTTCATATAAAAGTAGTATTAACTGTAAATTACTGTAAATAATTTTTTAATAACTGTAAATAACTTGTAGTAAATACCAAAAGGGTTACTAGTTAGAAAATTTGCTTAGTAGAAGTCACATTTTTCAAAATGGTTTTACATAATAAATATCGGAAACGAACAATTATATCTTTATCGCCAAATATGCAAGTTTCATTGATAAAAAACTTTGAGATCGAAATCCGCAAATATGCGGGGGTAACATAGCTCAACCGCGAACATTGAACATTGCTGAACTGCGAATACTGAACAGCGAATATGCGAGGGCCCACTGTATTGATATTTCGGGAGGGGATAAGGGCGAATTTTAGCGTTTTTCTATGGTCAAAAAAAGATATTTACATGGTTTCCCCCCTCTGGCTACTCCCCTGCATGACGTCATACGTCCAATTCGAAGACGTCATTTCGACGTGAATTGGACGTCATATGTGACGTGATTTTATGACGTTTTTTATACGAGGTTAAACGACGTGATTTTCATGACGTGAATTATTAGCGATTGACTAAATGTGTCATTTCTTAAGAACTGGTTATTTTTAAATAATGCGTAAAATTGCCAACTTTATTCAAATGATTAATTTTATAGATATATATTGTCTAATCCATGGATCAAGTTAGCATATTTAAACATTATTTTTAATAACCAGTACATAGAATATAGCACATTATATTCAATCACGAATAAATACTGTTTCTTAAATCTAAAATGAATTTCTTATGTATATAACAGATTTTTTTATTACTGTGAACCATTTCTTCTTCTCTTAAGACATACAACACCATAAATAGAGCAATTCTATATTCAAAATGATTTTTGTTGTTCTACAAAAATAAAGAACCACCTATAAACCATATTAAACACTAAATACTTATTCAAAAATATAAATTATTCGAAAAAGGAAAGATTGTTTTTTTCTTAGGTGAAAAGATTGGAAGAAACATTAGAAAGATTTTCGGTACTTACGTATTACAAAAAACACAAATACTAAAACAAGAACAGTTTATTGACCAGATATTTACACAAATTTTACAAATAGGGTTTCTAGTATCCCAGAAATCAGTTGAAGCGATGTATACTAAAATATAACACAAATCAAAAATACAACTGAGGTACAACAATAAAATGATACAACTGAGGTACAGTTTTTAGAGATTTCTGGCGTGTAACATATTAGAAACTACGGCATTACCTTATTCTTAAAAAGTAATCAAATAACGAGAAGGAAATTACTTGTATTCCTTGATTTCAGAGTGTGATCGGGTAAATCCCTACTGTTTAGCACTTGATGCAAAGTTTGAATGGCCGTCGGGATCTGTTGTTTGTTGATACATGCTCCAGAGAGACCGCTAGGTGGCATTGCGATAGAAATCAATTTAAGTCAGTTTGGGAAACTCGTTTTGGGTTAACGTGGTATTATTGCGCTCAACTAATTTAAATCTAAGACAGTCTGTTCACACATGCTCGACTTAAGTTAAAGAGCACTTAACCTAGCTCAACTTTTCCTGTGTGAACGTTGCCGTTTAAGGTTAAGGTAGTTTTATTTTGGTAAATCTGTTTAAATCTAAGAGAGTCCGTTCACACTTTCTCGACTTAAGCAAGGTTAGCACTTAAACTAAATTAATTTTTCATGTGTGCATGTAGTATTACTGTACGATGTCATTTTAACCCTTCAATGCATGATTTTTTAAATTCACTTGAAAATCATTTATTTGACTTCTATTATGGTGTAAATTAGTTAAAAAATACTAAAAAAATGAATTTAATTTTTTTCTACATTTAATTGACAAAAAACTTTGTCCTTGTGGAAATTAATTGTGAAGTGAAATAAAACCAAATGCTCTAAAAATATAAAAAACAACTTATCTTTTCAAAACATTTTTTTTCAAGCTGAAATTTTTTTTTAATTTTAATTTATATGGTCCTCTTATTTTGGCGTTTTCTGTGTCTTGACTTTCTTCTCACTAGCTACTAAGAAATGTCTCAAAATAGTACCCCTGCTGCGATCTAATGGCAATCTAAAGTGTGAATACAATGAAATGTTATATTTATTGTACTTATTGCATGGTGTTGCCGTTTGGAAATGGAAGTTCGAGTAGGAAATGGGGAAAAATGTCGTGTTGCCAAATGGCAACAGTATGCACTGTAGGATTAACGGTATACTCGTTAATGAGTTCAGGACTCCCAAGAGTTCCTAAAATTCCATTTAGTTTAAAGTTTTCCAAAAATTACAAGTGTTCCGCAACTAGTGGACGAAAGTTGTTTGCTACCAACTTAGTCTAGGAACTCGTTGCCGAGGATTAATAATGATTTTAGGAATTTTAGGAAAAGAATTTTTTAGGAACATACACTGTAAGGTTTGGAATTGGTTGATTTAGTACTCATTTGATACTAAAAAGAACTTCATTTCATACAAATTCAGGTTCGTTTAAAGGGCCCGCCTCCTCTATAAAATTGACCAAGAATTTTTCTGGAAATAAAAGTATTGCCTGATAATTTTATTAGAGTTCTGTTAAGAAACAAAACTGACCAATAACTATCTGTCAAACGTGGACAAAGGTTAATTTTGTTCCAATGTTGCCCTAGAAAGCTAAGGTAGTACATTGGGCAGCTGGATTGCCCATTTTTTCCCAAGTAATGTTCCTTCAAAATAACGGAAACGTTAAGGTAAAAATTTAATAACATAACGTTCCTGTAAAATACCAACTATAGGTAAAGTCTGAGGGACGTTTTTAAATTTCCAACGTAACGTTCTTGTTATTTTTCAGGAACATTACTCGGCAAAGTAAAGAAACCCAGCTGTCCTGTTTTTCCCAGGAAAGTGCATGTATTGTTTTACACAGTGTAGGGGACATCCCTGCTTTTGAAAGTGAAACTCACTCCCAGCAGCACTAGCGGATCCAGGGGGGCTTTTGCCCCCAAATGAGAAGTTTTACACACTATATAATACGACATTTAATGCACCAAAACGAGTTAAAACCCTGTTATTCTAGACTAAATTTCCAGAAATTTTCTGGAGGATCCCCAGAGCCCCCTTTGTTACTAACTTTTTTATGATAAGTTCGTCAAAATATAAATCCTACCAAAAATATCATTAATTCTTCAAAATGCATGTCCAAAATTCGCATTAAATGTACCCAGAACGAGTTAAAAACCTGTTCTTTAGACTTAAATATCAAAAATATTTCTGGGGGAAGACCCCCAGAACACTTTTGGTAGTTGGAGCACGATTATTTACAACCTTTTTCATCTTAGTATGTTCATCAAGAAGATTCAATTTGATGTTGAAAATTCCCTCAACCCCCCTCCAAATTTTGTGGATTCGCCACTGCCCAGCAGTACATTAGCATAAAAATATTCTGCCAGGGGACAGCCCCCTCGCTTGCGTGTTTTCGAAGCAAGCAGACGCTAATAAATTATCGTGATCACTCGGAAAAGATAGTTTAGCCCAAAGGAGGCACTAAATCAGAAGATAAGGCACGTCTGCTTTCCACGATAGAATATTAGTCTGCTGATAATTGTTCGCGATGGCATAAACTCTAGCATAAACACGGCTTACGAGCACGCTCCGAACAGACGGAACCCCCCCACCCCTCATCCCTTCGTTCGAAATAAATCACATTGATTTAATATTCTGGATGAACCCTGTTCTAGTGAACCATCAAGGACCGCAAAAAATTATCTAAAGCTGATTGCGTTAAAATTATAAATTATTTTGGGGTATTTTAAAGGTGGGGTTCTTTATTTGGTGAGAGGGGGGGTCCTTATCATAGGACAGAGTTAGAGTACAACCGCCCATGAAATTTATAAATTTTTGACATTCTGAGATTATGTTTCCACCTAGAAAATGCTGCTTACGTGAAGCGGTCGCTTTAGGTATCACTCTAAGGGTGCATCTAGAGATTTCCCCCCGTTGATTGTCAAAAGCGAAAGATTTATGAGGAGGGGAGCATCTTTTGTTCGCTAATTGACCTCGGCTAGCCACACAAAACGACCAGGCTCCTTCGGCATTCGGGGGAGATTATAGGAGTATTGATAATATCCCCTTCCTTTTGTGTGGTTAGCTGAGGTCAAGTAGAGGACAAAAGATGCTCCCCTCCTCATAAATCTTTCGCTTTTGACAATCGACGGGGGAAAATCTCTAGATGCACCCTAAGGGTCAGCGCAAACTTTTATGATACCAACGACCGTCAATCAGCGAACAAAAGAGTTCTCCTCCTAAACAGCGATTGTCATCTCCCCCGAATGCTTACACAAAGAGATGTGGGAGATATCCACTGCCCGTTGATTGACGGTCGTTGGTATCATAAAAGTTTCGCTGACCCTAAGAGATCTAAGTGCCCAAAATTGAGCTAAGGGTCACATTTCAATGAATTTTCTTGGTTAGGAACCCTTTAAATTTCTATTTTGGTTTTACCCTATGCATTTTACGCAAAATATTAAAGAGATCTGATTAACTTCTCATTGCCTCTGAAGACACAATAGACTCTCTGACACAATAGACAACTCTGACATTGAAAGACTGGGAATAGAGCTATTTAAAAGTTCTTCAAACTTCGACGTATTATCCACATTAAAAATTCAAAAGTTTAGTTGCAAATTGTTTACCCCTCGAATTTACTACTGGGTGACACTAATTCCCTGCCAAGCGACTTTTCCCTCAGACGAGTTCGATAATCTTGCGGGAGGGAGAAAGGGCCGTATTCAGAAACTTTAACACGAGATGGGAACGAGACGGTAACGATGAAGATTCGACGGCCACTCCGAAGGTACCGTTCCCGTCTCGTTTCGAGATCTCGAGTGATCATGCTGCCATCTGTCGAAAAACGTCACAAGTAATTATACACTGATAATACAAATTTTTACAGGCACTAGATGTCCATTACTTTCATAATATATTAATGTCTGAAGACTTATTTTGGTAATAAATAGTAGCTGTTTTGGATTTTTTGGAACTATTAAACGGGCCACAAAAAGTGTAAAAGCAATCGGAATGCGCTTCGAAACTCAGAACAATATGGCGGACGACAGATGTGGAGTAGAAATATCTCGTTCTCGTTTCCATCTCGTGTTAAAGTTTCTGAATACGGCCAGTGAGGATGAGGGGCTGAGACCAGGGAACGGCAGGAAGTTGGTCTTGGGCTTCCTTCCGCACAGGAGGGAAGAATCTACCTTCACAATGACTGTTTTCCAGAGCCTCTGTTCGGCAAGGTCAACAACTGGCGCGATTCATTTTTTATGTCACTCGCTGACTCCTGATCAGCGCGAATCCAAGGGGGGCACTCTGGACTAGGGTCAAAGCAAACTTTTATGACACCAGCGACGAGTACAGCTTCAGGCATTCGGGGGAGATGCCAATCTCTGTCTAGGAGGGGAACTCTTTTGTTCGCTAATTGACCTCATCTAAACACACAAAGAGATGGGGGAGATATCCACTGCCCGATAAGCGTAGTCGAGGCCATCATAAAAGTCTAGATGCACGCAAAAAGGTTCTAAGTATGAGTTAAAACCCTACTTTTACAGGTCAAATTTCAAAACTCTTTCTGGGGGAGGACCCCCATACACATTTGAGGGGTTTGGTGAGAGGGGGCATGTTTGGACAGAGTAGATTTTTAACTATTTTTCCTTGGTAAGTTCACAGCTTTTGTCTGAAATTTTGGTGTCCTTTTAAGATAAATTTATCAAGAATTTCGAATTTGAATAATCATTTTATAATTTGAGAAATTCTGTTCAAATGTGCCCCAATGGAGGGGCACATTTGAATGCCATATAAGTTATATAAAATCCATTTTAGAAGCTACCAAAATAGTGAAATCGTCGGTATCAGAAAAAAAATGGTGATATGAAGATTTTCAATTATAAATGTTCCAACAAATATATTAGAAGAAAATGAAAAAACATCTATGAATCCAACAACGGAAGCAAAGTAAAATTAATTATTCAGAGATGTTTGAATGAATGAGGGTTGCAGGCCCGACGAAAGCTTTTGTATGTCAATCCTATTTCGTTTCATTTTCCAATTTCGATCTTGAAGTTACCACGCTTCAAAAATTTTCACAGGTTCTTCGTAAAACAATGGAAAAACAAATTGAATTCACTCGAATGTTTTTGGGGATTTCAATTTAAAAGAATACTGGAAGAATCATTAAATTTAGTTCGCAGGAGTTGTTTTTTTTCTCTTGATCTTTCTGATTTGAATTTGTGATATTCCCAACAACATTTGACAAAAAATTTAAACCATAGAAAAACAGTTATAGAGGAAGAGAATGGGGTGAAGAGAAATAAAGAGACCGGTAATGAAGGAAAAAAGTGAACAAAAAGAAAAGATGGGAGAAGAGAGAGTAAAAAATATAAGTTAAAAAAAGAGAATGGTGTGTGAGAATTATATTACATGCGGATTTGGGGATTAAAAAGACAGAAAGAAGAAAAGAGGGGAGTGAAAAAGTTCTGAAAAAACTGACTCATAGTTTCTTCCCCCAGTTGTACCTACAATACACTAAACTTGCTCAACATTAATTTGAGTCAATCATAATTTGAGTTTTGACATTAATGTTGAATCAACATTATATTTGAGGTTCCTCCTTATGAGTATTTTATACGTTAATAATTAGATAGCGCACATAGAATTGTAATTATGGTGCACTTAATTTAGAGATTTTGTGAACAAAGTGAATATGTACCAGGTAAAATTAAGGGGTCTGGAGGTTCACACCCAGAAAAAGTTTTGAAAATTTCCCCTCCAAGTAAAGTTTTAGCTCATTTTCAGACCCTTTCGATTGCAAACAAAAAACACCGATCATTGTAAGCGGAAGAATTTTCAAGGAAAAACAGTAAAGTATAATAAATGGCTAAATTTCGAGGGGTGTTTAGGGTCTAACTTGAGAAAAAATTTGAAAATTTTCCGCTTTAAGTAGAGTTTTGACTTAATTTGGGGCCCAGGAGACAATTAAACTTAATATTCAAATTTTGGGGGAGGGTTAACCCCTGAACCCCGCTGCTTTGAGTATACTGCAGTAGGTACTAACCCTCTTTGCAGGTATGGGATTGGCGGGTGAACCGTTCGAATTCTTCCCGCCAAAGTTGCTTCAACTGTTTGTTTTAGCAGCTGAGCGCGATCACTCGTTTTGACATCGCCTGCGAAGTCCTGTGTCCAAGGTGCTCGAATTCTTCTACTTCATGACTCAACGCCACTGAGATTTCGCTGCGATTCAGGTGAGCGCGCCAGTCTCAACCGCTTTGCAGGAATTTGTGCGCTTTTACGCAAGGTGGTAGAAGGTGGAAACGCGCCCAATTCTTCTCATTCATTCCCACTTTCTTTCTCTCAATACTCATTCGCTCCTTTTCTTTCATTTATTCCTCATTCTCATTTGCACCTTCACTTACATTGATTCTCCTACGCATCCTTTACATCTGCTTCTCGAAAAAAAAATTCTTAACAAAATAACGAAGCATTTGACAAAATTATCTATTTTTCTAAACTTATATTCACTCCTCTTAAATCCTTCCTCTCATTCACTCATTATTTTCCTTACTCAATTTGTTCCTTCCCTAGCATTCTCTTTCTTTCTCTATTATTTTCTCTCTTGCTCATTCTCTCCCAATCTTAACCTCTCTTTCTCTCTCCTTATCTCTTTTTCTCTATAATCTCCTCCTTACATTCTGTTGCTATCTTACGGCTGTTTCTCTTTTAATTAGACTGTCATTCATTCCTCTTCACTCATTCTATCTAAGGAATGAGAGAAAGGAAGCAGAGAAGCTATCAGCGATGGAAACGTTAGTATATCCTTGAATCATAAAATAGAGAATAAGAATCTTCAAAAGAACACTAAGAACCTGAAAAATATTTTTTTCACAAGTAAAATGAGAAAACATTATGTAATTCATGTTTCTTTGGAACATTCGTGTAGAAAACCAATTATCAAGTCAAACGAGAAATTTTTAGTTAAAAACCACGTACGTATTTTGAATTTCTGAAAAAATTTGTTTTAAGTTGTACTTTAATGAAATTGTAAAAGTCCGAAGTTAATGAACATTGTTCAAATGTAGCAATTAAGATACTTCATTTGGATAAAAAAATAAACTTGTAAGACAGTTCAATGTATATTTGAAGGAAATAAGTTAAAAACATTGTTTTTACTTAATACAGAATATATTTTGGAAGTTAGTAAACCCTGTTTTTTCGACAACGCCATTTACCGTTCAAATAAAATATTTTTCAGTTCTTAAATTCATGAATCTAAATTTTTGACAGTCTGAAAATGTTGCCAACAGGTAAAAGATTATAATACAAAAAAATGAGCGACAAAAATTCAATTTAAATTTAACTTATATCGAGTTAATTAAAACTGACCCATTTTACCCCAAGACCCATTTTACCCCAACCCACCCTATACGCCTGAAACAGGATCAAAAACGCCTAATAACGCTCATCACGCAACTTCAGTGACCGATTCTTTTACAGTATTTAACTACTTCTGTTTAGGCTGCCTTGTCATTGCACAAGAAAAATGTTTCGATGATAATCACAATAGTAACGGCTTCTAATACATTACGTCCAGCCGCCTATTCTAAATGAACAGAGTATACTATAGTTTGGGCGTCTCTTTAAAATGTGGATGAATTAAGTTACTCGAATGCCCCTTCCCTTCCATAAATATTTTCATCGTGTGTGCAATTTTTTTCTAATTTCCAAAGTTAAAGGGTCAATTTTGTTCTAGTATAGCTCAAACTGTTGCAAAAACGCCAGTTTAGCGTTTTGAGCTAATTTAACGGCCTCCATTTGGAAGAAAATTACGGAGTTTGTTGAAAAAGAGACAGAAACACCTGTATTTGTAGCTACCTGGCCAATTTTAGGAAAAAGGAATATGAAAAGAAAATAAGCCTAAAAGCTATGTGCTTGAGTGACTTCCTTCTCTCCATTATCTTATTAAAACACACACACACGAGTTTATCCTTTTACTCTTACAATGAACTTGTAGGACTGACTTTAAACAGTGGTTGCGAGTGAGTAGTTTTGCACCAACATTTACTGTTATATTTTTATATCAATAGCTGTTATTGTTTCTGCTTTTGCATAAAACAAAGGGCACATGAATGGTCCAATGGTTGTTGAGTAAATTGAGGTATTTTACGCGAGTCTGTCTTGGTCGTTTCGACACAATGTGTAATGTGCAATTGGGGTTACTTCAAAATCTAATTATCTGGCGATCATTTACTATTACGTTAAGGAGAGCACGTTATTTTTTAACGTTTAAGACGAAGCAGGATTATACAAGGTGTTTCAAAAGTCCTTTTCAGTGCTTTTATTGGGAACCAACGTCTCCTAGAGTCTTAAAAATCAGGTGTACCCCTAGGACCATGGGGAATCCATTGAGATGACTTACAGCGCTCCTACCAGAAAAATAAGAAAGTTAAGAAAAAACAGATTGACAAAATTGTTGGCATTATCATAAAAAACGCCCAGAAAACAATGGGGAACACAACGATTTTTCAAATTAAATTTATTTCGATAAAGCTTCTTTAAAAAATAATTTTAATATTTTTTTTGAAACCTGATCATTAGTTAATTTTTTAAAATTAGCGCAGAAGGGTTCTTGTGGTTTGGTGCATGACGTTACTTCTGTCTTCGGCCCGACACACTTGGCGTATTTGGCAATGGTTAAATCCTTTCCTTTGGAAGTATTGATTGTTGAAGATTCGAGAGAAAGCAGAAGTGACGTCACGTAGGACACACCGCCAATTCTAGTGAGCGTAATTTTTGAAAATTAATTTAATAAAAACTAATGTTCGAAAGAATCTAAAAATTTGAAGAAGTGCATTTATAACCCAATCAATGATTTGTATTTGATCAATTGTATTCCCTATTTCACGCAAATATCTTCAATGTTCAAATATCTTCAATAAACCTTTCATTTACCTTGCCTTTCGGGAATTAAATCTGTTTTAGGAATGCCAAGTCATTCCAGCAGATGAGTGGAGGACTAATCAATATACACCACTTTTTCCGTTATAGTCGGCTAGACTAGTACTTGCCCTCCGCGCTCTTGCGTTGCCTACCTATGCCACCTATGCCGTGCTGATGAGTCCTAACAAGGACGAAACCGGTCCATGGCTGGATGCGACGCTTAAGAGTTGTGAGTTTACATTCGAGGAGATGTTAGCAAGTGAAAATAGCACTCATAGTCTCATTGTTGTTGTAAGCACCTCAATTATGTCATTGAACTTTTTGTTCCAACTCCTTTATTTTTTAAACTTTGTTATTTCACTGCTAGGGGTGCTGTAAGTCATCTCAATAAATTCTCCATGATCACTTTCTTAGGGGTTCGGTACATCTTACTTCCATGACCCTAATACACTACATTCACAACATGAAAAGTTAATCTAGTTTAAGCTAGATTAGCACTTAAACTAGATTAACTTTTCGTGTGTGAATGTAGTATAAGAGAGGTTGGATACAAACAGTAGAGTGACAATGATCGAGATTTGAACCTTATAATTGTCTAGCATTTTTTTCAGACAGGGGGTCCTTCCCCCCAAAAGTATAGCGATTTTGACCCTTAATAGCTTATTTTTGATCTGCATAAGCGCTTGATGAGCGAAAAGGTTTGAACATTCTGAGGAAACTGACCCTCTGGCAAAGAAAGGGGACCAAGAAGGGAAAAGAAAGAAAAGGGTAAAAAGAAAAAAGTTTATTTTTTTATTGATCGAAAATTTTCGGCCTTTTAGAATCTACTTTCTTCTTACTCTTTTTTAGGATTTTTTCTCTTTTTTTCCTTCCTTCTTCCCTTTCTCAGCCCAAGGAGGGGGGTCACTTTCCGGAGTGCACCCCATGGATCCGCACATGAGGGGCTGTGACTTCGGACTGATGATGTTGCACTGATTGGGGGCGACTTTCAATCCGAGCGAAAAACAACGAAATAAATAAAAAGCCGAACGACTTCCGCATTGAGAAACTGTGAATTAAGTGATATGTTTCTTCCTCTTCGGAGCAGCTAATCGAGACTTCCTGTGGCACGGCTTTTTTCTTGACAACTCTCTTTTTTTCGGCATCAGATTCAAATAAAATAGCTGCATAATTGTTACGATGAATGTCCACCAGAATCGCGCTCGTGTTGCCAAGTGCTTTCCGATTTGCTGCAGATCGGCTCAGGGTTATTTCTATGCCCCTACAACAGTGTTTTCAAAGCTTTTCTAGCTCACTGAAGTTCCACATTGCAATAGCAAGGGGTATGTGTTGCTTATTGGTTAGGTTCACTCTTGGGATGTGTATCGTTCCAATACTCGTACCGTGTGTGATCCTCAGGGGCGTATATATGGGGGGCGACTGAAATTCGGACTTGGTGTACCAAAGTTAAAACCTTATGTTTTTGGGTCAAATTTCCACAAATTTTCTGCGGGAAGACACCCAAACTCCCCTTTTGTACCTTTTCTCCCGAATTTAATTATTCAAAACTTTTTTCATTAAGTTCATCGAAATGTAAAACCTGGCTAAAAATGTAAATCCAAAATTCGGACTAGGTGTACAAAAACTAGTAAAAATTATGTTTTTTAGTGCCAAATTTTCAAAAAAAAATTTGGGGGTGGGGGCAGACCACACTTTGGAACTTTATTTCTCATGACTTCTCACATTAAAGTGTACCTAAAAATGCATTAAAAGGCTACATTGGACATATCCAGTATGCACGGGAGGGGCTGAGGAATAATTTTGGGCCCCTCCCGAAATAAATTTCTATACACGTCACTGGTGATTCTTCAAATATTCTTAACCAATCCTTATTTACAACTGTCTGAAAATTATTGCGTTTTCACCGTAAACAACACAAATAGTGAATATCATCACTGTTCTCCAGTTTCTGGCAAATTACACTAAACCAAACTTTACTCACTGGTGGAAACATTCGCGAAAATTATTGCGATATTTTCGATTTTTCCCCCATACATTAACATGGGAAAACTACTTTTGAAGGGCGCGTGGGTTCAAAAATTGGACTAGAGACGTGAAAATTCGCTGATAATGTTTCACAAACTGTAACAACATGAGAGGGAGATTCCAAAAAAATTATTTGCAACGCCATACCGGGGTGTATATAAGGGGGGCTAACTAAATCCACTGCTCGTACGTTTATTTCTACAGAAGAAAGGCATATAAGTGAGGGGAAGTAATCGAAGGCAGGCAGATAATTTTGACTTATTGTCTTGTGTGATTGCATCTGTGTTTATCAGCTCTTCTTTCGCAACCTCCGTTGAACTTTGGCGAGATAAACAAAGCGGGTCACGCCGCTGAGCGAACAGTTTAGCGCCGGGCATAAATACTTGAGAATCGCTTATCTCGAGTGACAGTTTGGTTGGTTGGTTGCGTGTCGCTCGCTCGCTCTCAAGTGGACGACTGCAAACGGTGGGCCTTAATATTTGGCGTAAATACAGAAATCGTTTAGTTCAGAAACTGTCCAACACCAATTTTGTTGTTGTTTTGAGAAAAACGATAATAGCTGTTTAGAAACTATCTATATTTTTGTGAAGTGTTTTGTGTTTTTTTTTCTTGTAGTTATTTGAGTATTTTGTAGGCAAAAAATGTTTTGAGCTTTTTCTTTTTGCGAAGTAAAGGATTTAAGTTTTTGTTCTTGAGTGGATTATGCACTAAACCAGTGTTTGCCAACGTGGGGCGCACGCCCCCTGGGTAGCAATATCATTTTCTAGGGGGGCAATTTGAAAATTTTGAACCAAATTGCCACCAGGTGGGGCCAATCCAGGGGGAAAAATTAAAAAAAAACCTTTTTAAAAAGAAATTTATCAAAATCTGATCCTATTATTCTATCTGAGAATGTATGTCTGAAATCTGGACCAGTCTGTATCAAAACCAAGTTGAAACCCTGTTTTTAGTCTAATTTCCAAACTATTTTTGGGAGATGACCCAAGATATCTTTGTTTTTAGAACGCTTATATTTGAAACTTTTTTACATTAGGTTCATCAAAATGCAAATCTTACCTAAAAATTTATATCCAAAATTTCCCAACTATAGGGGTGCCAAACTAGTTAAAAACCTGCTTCCTAGAGTCAAATTTCCGAAAATTTGCTGGGGGAAGACCCCCAGACCCCCCTTGGTACTTAGAACTTAATTCCTCATAACTTGATTTGGTTCTTTAGCATGCAAATTCTACCTAAAAATGTTCTGAAAAAACTTCATTAGACTTATTAAATATACATAGGAGGGAGGGGCTAAGAAATAATTTTGGCTCCTCAAAATATATTTATTTATATCCCACTAAGACCGGGGGGGGCATGGGAAATTTAGAAAGGCTTTGATGGGGCATGGGCCGAAAAAGGTTGGGAAACACTGCACTAAACCGAGTGCTCCAGCCTATTTTTATAGGTTGACTCTCAATTTTTAAGGATTTGCTAATGGAATTAATTTAAAAATGTTTCCTTACCAAAAACTAACCATTTTGCGTGTGTATAATGTAGTTGTAGATGAACAGTACAATTACAAATAGTTGACACTTGACGGATTGAACTTTGAAAATTATAGAAGTGGTTAAAAACAGTAAAACCGAGATTAAAAAAATAGAACTAATTATTAAAGTTATTTAGTTCTTCTTTTACCTGTTTCGGATAACGGAGAGAAAATATAAATTTAGAGATAACTAATTGTTTTCATAAAATAATTCATTTGTTCATTCAATAGTGGTAAGCTAATTAAAAAGGATAGTTTAGAAACCTTCATAGTCAATTAGATATTGCTTAGTAACTTCATGAACTGTAAAACTATTTTTTGCTTTAAACCTTCAAAATTTGTTAAATATCTGGAGTGGAGATTCCATCAACCATTTTCATAAATTGAATCATATTCAGCTAATAAATGACCACCAAACATGGAATTAGTGAATAATTACCAATAAAACATCTTTTTGTCACAGATATTCATACAAAATCTTCAAAAACCATATGGTTTTTAGTTTAGCTCTATGGCTGTACATGAAAAATTAACTTTTCTAATGTCAGATAGTATATGCTTTTGTGAAAAATAATAAAAATACGCGATGCAAACAAGCACCAGATGCACAATGCACATCCCTAAATGAGCAAAATTCCCTGCTGTTTTGTTTAAGTACAGAAATTTAAAAGGTTGTTTTTCAAACTTAAATAAAAAGAACGCTATTTTAATTGTTTCTGTACAAAAATATGAATTTACTTCAAAAGAATCAGAAGCCGCCAGCATTCAGTTTTGAAAAATGGTGTTTGGCATTTTCTTGAAATAAACAGTCCAGATCCCTACAGGGTTTAAAAAAAGAACATCTTTCCTACTATTGTACTAATTACAGAAACATACTTCAGGTTTTCAACAAAACCCTTGGTCACACGGAAATCAATACATAGGGTAGGTGGGGGTAAAAACCCGCACGAGGCAAAACCACGCACCGCGATTTTTAATTGTTCATGATCGATTCAAAAGTTGAAAACCAGGTGGTTGGTTTGTCTTACTGTGACCTATTGTTCTGCGAAAGTTCGTCCTTCTAAGTCACTCATGAGTTTAAAAAATGCTGTAAGTTTGTTTTTCATCATTTTGATGTAATTTTTCTGATATTTTACTTAAACATTACATAAAATAGGGCTTGAGGAGAAATACAAACAAATAGCCCAATGATAAGATAGAAATTCAACTTCAGTTTCATTTTGAAAGAATTGCCTCAACATGTCTCTAAAAATAATAAGGCTTGTTTTTCAAAATAAAGTAAAACGGGGCAAATCCACGCAGGTGTTTTGGGGCAAATCCACGCAGCTTAAGAAGCTCAGAAATTCGTCCCAAAAGGATAATGGGACTACTTGATCTCTAAGAAGGTTAATAAAGGTGTCCGAGATGCCAACCCTCTACCTGAAACCATCCTTTCTCCCTTTTGAAAGATATCTGGGCAATCTGAAATGAATTGCTACAGCAGATTGACAATTTTCATTAAAACTGATCATATTTGTATTTAATATTGTTGGTTGGCTTAGAAATATTAAAACAACATTAAGAGCATTATTTTTAGTGTTTTTATAATGAAAAATTCTGTTTATCACTGTTTATTTCATTTGGGCACCAAGATTTGCAAGTGCGGGTCTTTGCCCCATTTTGCGAGGCAAAGCCCCGCGAATTTTTTTTCTACTAAATTGTAAATTTCTCCTAAAATACCATCGAAAAGAGTTTAAACTTGGATGGGTTTTGTAGGTAGGATCTCAATCTAACATCTCCAATTGAAATTTCGGGATTATCTACCCCCTTTCGATGACAATGTTAAAAATACTGAAAATTGCGTGGCTTTGCCCCCACCTACCCTATATCCCTCCAGACTCTTGTGCTCTAGGGAGCATCTAGAAATCTTTTACCGTTGATTGTCAAGAGTGAGAGATTTATGAGGAGGGGAGCATCTTTTGTCCGTTAATTGACCTCATTGCCTTAGAATCCAGGGGGTTCATTTTTGGGGAACACAAGTTCATCTTAAAATGCATAAAACCTCTACTTTTAAGGTTCAAAACCTTTTTTGGGGACTTACAAGGAGTGGTCCTCTTCCGGTTGCCGAAAAAAAGGGAAAAGTTACTCCAAAACAAGTTAAAATCCTGTTTTTAGGGTCAAATTTTCAGAAATTTTCTGGGGGAGGACCCCTAGACCCCCCTTTGGAACTCTATTATTTCATCTTTTTTGTAAACAGTTCGTCAAAATGCAAAAATACAACGAAATGGAAATTTAATTCCTGTTAATATGTCCGAAATCCAGATTAGGTGTACCAAAACGAGTTGATAATCTACTTTTTAGACTTAAATTTCCAAAAATTTTCTGGGGGAGGACCCCAAGACCCCCTTTAGGACATTATACGATTAAGGAGATTTTGATATTAAAATTCTTAGCCACCTACAAAAACTAAAACCTAACTTTAAAAAAATATAAATTTAATTTAAAGCTACTTAATAATTGTAAAATATGTTGAGTGGTTATCTGATGTAACCCCCCATGAGTCAACTCTAGTTACGCCACTGCAGGTAATACATCGTTACATTTTAGAATGAACATTTCATATACTAAACTCAGTAAGAAAAATAGCCCAATATCTAGTGTTCGGCAACTAGTGGTCAAAAAATAGTTAACTATTAACAACTAACTAGTCTAGAAAAATCTAGTTGAAACTAATAGTTAACTAATTTTTCTTGGGACTGGTTGCAACTAGTATTTAATTATTTCCAAAAGTAGTTAATTGGTCTATTTAATTCCATAATCTTTTTATGCCCAAATATTTCATAAATCTTTTCTTACCTAAATTATAAAAAACGCATATGCTTGAGCTAAAGAGGGTCTTTATTTTTTTATTACACACATATAAGGTTACATCGAAACAAAAGAAAGACAAAGAAACAACACTTCTAGTCACCAGGGATCACTTGATCCATATTGGTGACCTTTGAAAAAATTAATGTACATTTTTCGATAAACAACAAATTGAAAAAACAACTCATAAAAAATATATGCAATCAGGTGTGGCAAACAGGGTGTCTTTTTAAATAGATAGAAATTTCAGTACATAAAATAAATATATATATAAATGAATAATTAACAATATGGTGATTAGATGCTGTAGAGATTTTAAATACTGCTAAAGAAAAAACTGTTCCACTGTATCAATTGAAAATAAATATTCTTTAAGTTTCTTTTTTATTTCTTCATAAAGACAACAATCAGGTTTAATGAAATTTATAATTTTAAACACGAAATATATTTAAAGTGGTTGAAAATTTGAAAGTAGCTTTAACTAGTAGTTGTTAAAAAATAGTTTAACTAATAGTTGAACTTGTATAAACCAAAAATAGTTGAACTACTAGTTGCCAACTAGTTCTAGTTAACTTGTGCCAATATCGATGCGCCTTCGTTATCGACTTGCACCAAAAGCCTCGTCTGGATTTTTTGATGGAAGCTTCGAAAAGGAATATGCGTAAAATGATGGTTCTTCAGCGGACCACTCCCTCTTCGGAATTTATTCCTGGCAAGTTCAAGAACGGGTGACACTCCCCCTGGAACTGGTTTCTCTTCCTTATAAAGCAGCACGAACGAAGAGAGGAGCGAGATACGCCACCATACGTGAGCGACAAGATGGTTCCCAAACATTGGGAATCCGCACAAAAACTATTCCTGCCTGGCTCTTTTTTCTTGGCCAGGCCGGTCATCCAGGTCCAAATAGACCGAGCGAGAGCTGCAACCCCGCAATGTGAAAGGCCAGTACAATTCAGGCGGCACTGGACAGTGCCTCTCCTTGGATCCGAAAAAGTTCTCAAAATGAGTTAAAATCGGGGATTTTTGGTGATACTTTTTAGAAAGTCCCCAACAGTTTGACAATTTTTGTCAAAGGGGAAGGGGATGGACCCAAAAAAGTTCTCAAAATGACTTAAAACCCTACTTTTACCAGTCAAATTTTAAAAAAGTTTATGGGGAACGCCCCCCAAACGCCTCAGCTGTGCCCCAAGCGGATTTTTCGTGGTACTCTTTAGAAAATGCCCGCCCAACATTTTGTTTCTAAAGTAAAGGGGATGGTTTGGAAAAGTGACCCCTATTGGAGCCGTGCTGGATCTGCGCCTAGTACAAGTCCCATGGACGAATGGAAGAACTTCGCTGTTGTCAACGATTTAAAAACATTGCAGTCTTGAAATGAACCACTTCAAATGATGTTTTTATTATTTATGGGCATATTATTCAGTGGTAATGCTTCCCATATGCAGGCGTGGATCCAGCACGGCTCCAAGGACCTTTTTTCCACTTTCCAAACCTTTACCTTTTGTCCTTTTGACACAAAATGTCAAAATGCTGGAATTATCTAAAAAGTATCAAGCAAGTTTCTCCTGTGGTACCACTGGGGGATATGGGGAATCCTTCCTCAGAAAACATTTTGAAATTTGACTTGTAAAAGTAGGGTTTTAGCTCATTTTGAGAACATTTATGGGTCCAAGGGAGGCACTGTAAAAAAGTTAAAGCAGAAAAGTTTATTAGACGTTTATTGGACCAGAAATTTGATTGAACCCTAAATCTTCATAAACCCTTTTGGGACATAAATAATATCACGATTGGAGGGAAGGGAGAGGTACATCGATCTGTGACAAGGGAGAGAAAGGGGGTACCCTTACAACATGTAGCTCACATAAAAGTATAAAGGACATCATTATAAATATTTGGTTACATTTTCAGCTGAAATATAAAAATGCCGGACCCCAAGCAGCATAAACGTCTCAAAACTTGTCCAATTTTCGTCATGTATGGCCAAATTTCGTTTACTTTTAGTTGCAGTGATATAAGGTGGAGGTCAATTATGTGTGTGACAGGTATTATATCAATCACTTTATATTAAGTTAAAGTTCGCGTAACAGAACAGATACCAAATTTAAAAATGAATCAACATCGTGGGCCGTAGGTTGGGCACCACTGAATCACTGGCCTAGCAAACGCTTGGTAAATGTAATAATAACCGCAAAATGCCTCAGTAGAGATTCAGGTTATGGATGTTGGCATCGCGCGACGGGGATAGGAGCTGGATGCACAGGCTGTTCCCGACTGTCCCTACGCGGCCGTAGCTCTGGGCGACGCGAATTGTGGAGGCGGCCGGTCGAGATAGTTCGCGAGGCCTTCTTATATATGAAGAGGGAAATATCTAACTTTTCTCGCTGCTTTTCCCTCGTAAATAATGCCCTCTTATCTTATGTCATTGCCGCACGAA
The DNA here is from genome assembly GCA_024610705.1 of Tetragnatha versicolor. Taxonomy (NCBI): domain Eukaryota; kingdom Metazoa; phylum Arthropoda; class Arachnida; order Araneae; family Tetragnathidae; genus Tetragnatha; species Tetragnatha versicolor. Next base: position 54,556,440 of record JANDEH010000009.1, read on the forward strand.
GACATTTGTTAGCCGTGTATGAGATTCTTGAGGAATAGATGTCGACCAATTACTAATTCAGAGTGTGCCGCAGCCTGCGTGGTCGGGGCTAATTTTGTACACCAATTTGGCGGACGTGCCGGCGATTCGGAGGTCTTAAATTCGCGCTGGCTTTATGGACCAAACTATCGGGACACGTTACATCAGTTGGTGCGGAAATGCTCAGGAATCTCAGTCTTTATTACGTTTATGGTAGATAAACAGGGCCGGACTGGGAAGAAATTTCAGCCCGGGCATTTTAAGTCTGAATCGGCCCACCGCATAATTTTCATGGAAAATGTAACTTCATAGAAATAAAAATTTCGGGGGGGGGTTATGGTACCTCCCCAAGAAATTCTTTTGAAAATTACCCCTAAGAAACAGTCTAAAATCCACCTTGAAGTCCCTAATTGGATAGGTAATAAACTCACTGTAGACTTTCAATTCTTTGTGGTAAATTCAGAGGGTAGAAAGAATTTCCATCATGACGAACTTAATATTAAAAGAAATTGTGAATAATGTAGCTCAAAATAGAAAGGGGGTCTGGGGGTCCTCCCCCAGAAAATTTTTGGCAATTTTACTCTTAAAAGTATTGTTTTAACTCATTTGGAACCCTTATTTTGGGTGACATCCGAAAAGGTTCGCTCCTTTTATGCCGTAGAATTTTTAAAGATGAAACCAGGAAAATTCGTTCATAAAAATATTTTTTAATTTTGAATTCAGTAATTTATGCCATTATTAATGAATTTAATTGCTGGTAAATTAATGGTTTGGTGGCCGCACAAAAAGAATTCGTGGGCCGCTAGTTATAAATTCTTGCGAAGTGTGGATACATTTTTACAGGATCTTTTTCATTCATACCACTGTAAAATATTTTGGTTGTAGGCGGCCCTCGATGAGTAGCGGCCCACCGGGCATTTGCCCAAATGCCCGCATGGCCAGTCCGAGCCTGTAGATAAAGATTCCTCTTCGAGCGTGCGTGGTGGTTTAAAAGCCCAAATACGTAAGGTGAGTCTGATATTTTGCTTGCAGTGGTACAGATAGGCCCGTGGGATCTGTAAACGAGGGAAGTACAGCCTCTTTTGGGGTAATGGACAATATCCGTCTGACGTCACATTTTCTCCATCATGTGACCTACTGAGCTTGCAATTGGTTACCACAGAGATAGTTTGTAGTGAGATATTTGATAGTGAGTTTGTTTTTCTTGATCACGAGGTTAATATGGGCGTGGCAGAATATAGTCCATTGATTGTGTTTCTTCAGGTGATTTCTCTGTCCTCGAAGGAAAACTTCATTCAGAGCAGTACTACACCTATATAGTGACAGGGTCATATCCATATCTAAATGTGATGGGTTAGGCAGTGGCGGATCCAGGATTTGGTTTTGGGGGGCTAAGAATTTTCATAATCCAATTGAATCTTCTCATTAATATTTACGGAAAAGGTAGTGATTTATCCTGCTCCAACTACCAAAAGGGGGGGTCTGGGGTCCCCCCCAGAAAATTTTTGGAAATTTAAGTCAAAAACCTCACTTTTTCAACTCGTTTTGGTACGCCTCATCCGTAGGCTTACCATACGTCTGGGATTACCCCGGACAGTCCGGGGTTTTTAGAGCTGTCTGGGGAAATGTCCTGGGTCGCTAAAATGATCATACATTTAAGATTTGCCAGTTTTTAAGAAAAAATCATAACCAATCTATTTAAAATTGCGTTTTTTTACGTTTTCTAACGTCTTTATTATACTTCAGAAAACTTACTTTCAGTGAATTTTGTGATAAAAATTAAGTCAATCAAACAATTTTTGAAAAAGTAATGTTAATATTAAATAAAAAAATAAAATTCGATATTTTTGTTTAATGTTTATTAGTTTGGATAGTTTTTTCTTAGGTAGATAGTTTTTCTTAGGTTAGTTTCTTCTTTGGTAATTTGATACGGCACTTATAAAGAAATTTCAAAAATATGTCCTGGGTTGGCCTCGAAAAATATGGTAAGCCTACTCATTTGAATTTCGGATATAGATTTTTTGCGCTTTGACAAACTTAGTAAAATATAGTTGTAATGACAGAGTTACAAGTGCCAAGGGGGTCTGGTGGTCCTCCCCCAGAAAATTTAAAATTTGACCCTAAAATAACTGGGTTTTAACTCATTTTGGTGCATAAAATGTCATATTATATAGAGTAAACTTTTCATTTTGGGGGGGGCTAGGGGGCTCAAGACCCCCCCCTGGATCCGCTAGTGGGGTTAGGGGTTTCAAACCCCTCCCTAAGTAAAATTTTCACGACTACTTCTACTTATATACTTCCTTCCTTTCCTTTGCAGTGAGAGTGTTCGAGTGTTACATAAAGGTACAGATGTTCAATAATGAGTAAAAACGAGCTACTTTTAGGGGTCACGTGAATATTAGTGATATTGTTTCTTATGTAACAATTTGCTTCGAGTTATTGCTCGCTTAAACTTTGGTGAGGGAACTGATATTTTTTGTGAGATTTGACTGACATTTGTGTGAACAACTAATTTATAATAACTTAAAACCTTTTTACAATCCTTAAGTAACAATACTATTTATTAAAAATATTTTAAATTTTTACATTTAATTACGAATTAAACTTTTTATGTTACATAGTTAAAAGGAGTAAAAGAATAAAGTAACTTTTTAAGGACAAATCCTATAGAAATAATTGCTGAGTATAGTTAAGCATTTAATGAACAAGCTAAGAGCCTCAAAAATCATTGATACATGCCGTGCTTTATCTCGGCTATTAACGTGAAGAGCGATTTCAGCGGGCACTGCACGTGCGTTATCGAATTTATCAGAAGAGCGCCTGGTTGGCCTTTTTTGAAGCAGTTTCCCTGATAACTATCGTTTACGATTCCCCATTTTGGACGTCACCATGGGGTCACTTGGGGTTGACCATGAAAGCCATGTCTCAATGATAAGTTTTCACTGAAACAATTCATTTTACTAAGGAAACTTGTGACACTGTGTATTTCATCCGAGCAAAATAGCAACCTCTCCACAATATGCTTTCAAACTATTCAAAAACAGTCTACTACAATAGTTCTATGAATCATTTATACTAGACAGCAACTTAAGTTGGACCTACTACGTCGCTAACAAACAAAGTAGTTCCCATCGCGGTGTCTGAATTTCGAGTGAAACAAAGAACGTCAATTTTAAAATATGATTATTTCGTTAAACCCATGTATAGATAGTGTCTTTTTATCACAATTCCCGTATCGAAATTCCTCCTATCAACCCAACAGGATTTGTGTTCACTCACTTTCTCCTTCCGCGTAGTGACGTACTGGGTACAGGAAACATTGCTGTGAATAAGTTCATTTGAAAAGCAAGCAATTAAATACATGATGAGGCTGAATAAATCTCATCAGTGAATTCTAAGTTTCTTTAAAAGAAGGCTTATATCCATGGAATAAGAAATAAACTAAGATTTTTTACATATGTCCCAGGCACACTACTCTTGAAACCAAGGTACACTACTCTTGAAACCAAGGTACACTACTCTTGAAACCAAAGTACACTACTCTTGAAACCAAAGTACACTACTCTTGAAACCAAAGTACACTACTCTTGAAACCAAAGTACACTACTCTTGAAACCAAAGTACACTACTCTTGAAACCAAGGTACACTACTCTTGAAACCAAAGTACACTACTCTTGAAACCAAAGTACACTACTCTTGAAACCAAGGTACACTACTCTTGAAACCAAAGTACACTACTCTTGAAACCAAGGTACACTACTCTTGAAACCAAAGTACACTACTCTTGAAATCAAGGTACACTACCAGTGTTGTACTTTAGACCTATTTAAATCATTGATCGAAACGCTAATTTTGTACTGAAATAATTCGATTAAAACCCCGAAAAAATATATGATGTGTATGTGTATAAAAGGCTAAAGTGGAAGTTGTTTCATCAGTATTTTCAAGAAATAAAAAAATACAGGGCAAAAAAGTGGAAATAGGTCCGAGGTACACGACCTTCCCCTACTATCTTCAACTCAGGTAAAAACGCCAACAAGATCGTAGCTGTGCAGGCCTTGTCACCTTGAACTCCCATCGGACGTGCTCAGAGACAAAATGTGGGGAAATCGGTCCCATTTCCACGAGTTTTCCGTTCGCCCGAGGGATTGCCTTTATTTTATTAGTACCCAAAGCACACTTGGTGGTAGAACGGGCGGAACCACGGTTGAGTTTGAGAAACATCTTCAAAAGGAAGTATTGAAAGATGGTAGTATCATGAAAACACTGCTTATAAAAACATTTCCCGAATTCACACAAAAATTTCACGTTTGAAAAAAGGAATGTTCAAAAAATGACAAATTGACTTTTTGTGCTTAAAAATATCTCCAACCTTTGCTCTAAGGATGAGTATAGAAAGAGGAAAAAATAGCCAACTACCAACCTAGAGAATAACTACCAACTATATAGGCAGATGTGCAGACCCTTGAATTTGCGAAATCGATAGTCATTCATTGCCTTTTTAAAATCCATTTGGAATGGAAGATAATTTGTTTTTCTTTTTTTTCTTTGTGCTGTAAACTAAGCCAAAATAAAATTTACTTTTAATTTAAAAGTGTTTTAAACTTTATTTTATAACAAAGCGTTTGATGAAAGAAAAGGTTTGAACAGTCTGGGGAGGGTAACTCACTGGCTCTTAGGGTAGTAAAAGGGGGTCAAGAATGGAAAAGGAAGAGAAAAGGGGTAGAAAGAAGAAAAAAGGAAATTTTTTCCTAATCTTCTTTCTGCTTCTTTACGATTTTCTCTTTTTTTTTTCAGCCCAAGGAGGGGGCACTTTCCGGAGTGTGCCCTCCTCTTGAAACCTTGTTGAAACCTGGAAACCTTGTGTGCCTGCTTGTATACGGTTCAGCTTGTGTATATACAGGGTGTTTCAGATAAGTGTTTCATAACTTCTAGGAGGGCACACCTATACGACTCAGAATCACCTAGAAAAGGAGGGTCGAAAATGCGCCCCTAACGAGCTAGGGGTTTTTATAAACGGGTAAAGGAAGTTGTAAAATTCCCTGTAAAAATTGACACATAACCTTTTAAGATCGAATTAAAACCATCGATTCAGGGATTCATTCCATAAACCAATTAAAGAACTGAAATTTCTGCTTCTAAATTGGTTTTTATGTAACAAATGCCGGAATTGAATGATTTTGCTGGTTTTAATCCACTGTGGATTATACATTAGGGTGGAGCGAAAAAAACTTTTTTTCGAAATTCAAAAAGATACCTATGGCAAAAGTGGTCCTATGTAATAAGATGAAAAACCGTGCAAAAATTTTTGAAATCGGTTAATATCTCAGTTTGCGCATTGAGCTCAAAGTTTATAAAAATGCTTAAAAATGAACATTTTCCGAAATTTTTAAGATAATATTTAAATAAAAGTTATAGAAATATTCTCGCTTGTAACCTCTTCATAAAAGCTCAAAGAAGTTAAAAAAATAAATTTAATGTTTATTTTTACAATATTTGGGTGCGCAATTTTGCTTGAAAAATGCGAAATTTTCGAATAATTGATAAGTTTGTTTCACTGTGCAGCTCTTCGCCCGTTTTGTAAGAACAGCCCAGAACTCACTACGGGGAGGTGACTGCACGTCGAGTTGCACCCACCCCCTACCCAACCAACCATAGTTTTTGTGATTTTTTAAAAATTAAATTTTAAACAGGAATAAATTTAAATTCCGTTTTTTTAATCTGGCATTACTGATCTTGAACAAAAAGTTGATTTTATGAAGCCATCTCTTGCTTTTTGACCACACACTTTTGTTGATTCTTCAGTTTTAAGCTTAACGCACCTCTTTACCGCTTGAGTGTGGCAGGGGAACTTCATTATGTATGTAGTGAGCTCTGTGTTAGAATGCACTAATGATTTCAAATCTTCAACACTTACGTCTTTTAAAATTGATGGAGGATAGATTGTGCATGATTTCCAGTCAATAATATCAGTATACTCCGTTGCATTGAAATTTAATTTTGGGAAAATTTCTAATCCTTTCTACCCCCAAGACAGATTCTCTCGCTTTCAAGATTCTTTCAACTGCGATCTGTCGAACAGAGACACTTTCATTGACAATCATTGACAACAATAAGTTTTCCGGGTGTGCGAAGAATGCATTGCGTTCAACAACTCTATCAACTATTTGAAGTAGATCCTCAGATAGATAAAGAGTTGTTTGAACTGCATGAAAAACGTGTTTGGGCCCATCTGTGAAAGAACTATTCTTTTTTAATTTTAAACCACACAGGCATGTATGACTTTAAGATAAATTTTGAAATCTCTTTTAAGCTTTCAGAAGGGCTGAGGACACTTACGTACAATCTCAACACTCTATTAGCAGCAGTGATCCATCTAGAACAGTGGTTCCCAACTCAAATATGTCTGCGGACCACTTTACTTAAATTTGAACCTCTGCGGGCCATCTCTATCCCTAACTGTATCTTCAAAATGTAACTTTTTTTCAGTGTATTTATTTCTCATAGAGCGTCACTTTTTTCTGAAATAAGGAAAACCGAGTCTTACAATGTTTCTAAATGGAACACTTAGAAAACCAAATAATCTATTAAACTTAAAAGAAAAATTAGCATTACATTACTTTCATATCTAATTATTTAAAAATGTAGAGTGGGAGGTGACACATGGCCAATATAAGAGGATCCTCTGGCTCTTGAATTAGAGAATAGTGATCCTCTTTAACTTTTCTACGGTATTGTTTATTATTTACTTTTCTAAGCATAGGGTATCTTTTCGCCCGTCAAAATAAAGTCCATTAATTTCCATATTTTCTGAAAACTTTAAAACACTTCCAATATGCTTCTTTCCCCTTCTTATTTTGGATCTGTCAATTAGATGGGAAGAATCTGCGTCTGTAATCACTCCTATATCTTGTAAGACACTAGATGCTATTGCAACCGTTGCTCTATCTAAGATACCATATCTACTACTATTTAATGCAGTTGCCGTTCAATTTAACTCTCATCTGAGAATGGGATTTTGATGAGAGTGATGGTTTTCGATTTTAAGATTAAAATTAAGATGATTTTCGAATGTAAAGTAATTCCATAATTATTTTTAGAATAAAACTAACAAGGGTGTGAAGTGCTGCACAATGAAACAAACTTACCAATTATTCGAAAATTTCGCATTTTTCAAGCAAAATTGCCCACCCAAATATTGTAAAAATAAACATTAAATTTATTTTTTTACTTTTTTGAGCTTTTATAAAGAGGTTACAAGCGAGAATATTTCTATAAATTTTATTCAAATATTATCTTAAAAATTTCGAAAAATGTTCATTTTTAAGCATTTTTATAAACTTTGAGCTCAATGCGCGAACTGAGATATTAACCGATTTCAAAAATTTTTGCGCGGTTTTTCATCTTATTTCATAAGACCACTTTTGCCATAGGTATCTTTTTGAATTTCGAAAAAAAAATTTTTTCGCTCCACCCTATTATACATCCTCCTTTGCCGGCTTATAAAAACTTCTAGGTCGCTATCCAACCTCCCATACCTAGGTGATTCTGAGTCGTCTAGGTCAGGTGTGCCTACCTCTCCTATAGAAGTTATGAAACACCCTGTATAAGAATATTTAAGGATGCCTTCAAATCGAAAACCTCAGCTAAATATCTATTAGCAGATAGATACCTTATGTAATGATTTTGGTCATCGCCAGTTGGCAGCAGTGATAAGCAGCCAAATCCAGCTTTACTGCCGTCACGCACGCCATGGCGGCGGGATATTCTTTTTTTATTCTTACTATTATTTCCCTTCTTTTTTCCTCGATTCGTCTCTAATGAAAGTTGCGAGAATGAGTGACAGCTCTTGGGCCATTGTTTACCGAAGAGGGTAGGCATCGACCTTGGAAGGTCAGCTGGGGACATTCCCGCCCTTTGGGTTGGGAAACTACAGCTGCTAAAAATAATGAAGTTGCCGGCCGTCCACTTATCCAGAGCAAAGCTGTCCTGAGACAAATGGATTGGGCTCTTTAAAAACGAGTTGAGAGACTGTCCTAGCATCGACTCGTTAATGAATAATACCTTCCTCTAACACTGGTATATACTAACACTGACCATTCTTTTTTAAAAATTGTCTCAACTGCTTATTTCGCACTGAAAATTATTCTAGATGCTTCGATTCCTTTTTCGGTTGTTATTAAAACTAAAATATCATTGTTGTTAAAAAAAAGTAATAACTTGGTACGGATAGTGCCCTTCCTTTTGGCTAGGCTGGATGCACCCCTGTTTCTCCCCTACTTAATTCTAAAAAATACCTTGCGAGGTCAGGTAGATTTGATCACATGCTATACGTAGACCTCAAGCAAACGTTTTCATTCAAACACTGACATTGTTTTAACACTGACATTGAGTATCAATTTAACTGATTGACAGGATTTTTCTCTGATAATATTGAACATTCGTTTTAATATATTGAAAAATATAATAACGTTCAAAAGCGCCCTAAAGACCCATTTAATTGTCCTTAGTGGCAGATCTACGGGCGGGATCGGGGTGATCACCCCCTAATCCAAATCCCTAGTCCCACACCTAGTCCAATGAGGTATTTGCATGAGTGAGGGATTTGCTTGATTTTATACTTTTTCGATACATTGTGGTCTAAAACTCCCAAATTTCTGATTTTTAAGTTCAAAATGTGTTTTAAATAATTTAGAATTAAATTTTATTTTCGCCAAAACGTCAGAAAAGTCACGTTATCAGAAAACGGGCTTCTATTGGATGTGACGTCACAGCGCATGGAAACCATTGTGTTTTCTGTTTTCACGTGATCAGAAAACGGGCTTCTATTGAATGTGACCTCACAGTGCATGATTTGTGATTCGAAAGTGTTTTCAAGCCCAAACAAAAAACGAAATTTCAAAAATTTATATCTCAGAAACTAGGCTACTGAAATACTTGATGTAAACGTCATTCTTCATGGTTTTTTATCTACTATTTTAATAAAATTTAATCTCAAAACGTGAGAATACCTCATTGAAGAGGTTCTTTCGCAACCTACTTTTAGAGCCGCGTCACACTACGGGTCTTATAGACGCTTCTGCAATCAATCTCCATAAAAAAAGCATGGAGAAAGCCTAGTCCCCTATCTTGACAGGAATGAAGATTCCTGTCAAGATAGGGGGAGTCTCAGGCTGAACTCCATGCTTTTTCCCCTCTTTGATTAATTGAATCGCTTATTTCAGAAACGTGTTAAACCCCATAGGATTAACATTGCGTTTAACACGTTTCTGAAATAAGCGATTCAATTGCAGTAGCGTCTTATAGACTCTAGGTCTGACTTGGGCATTATACTTCCTGGACGTCCATGGACTCATGGATTTGAACTGATCTATCATTTCGGGGGATCAGTAACATAACGTAACACACACCTAGTCTAAATTTAGGGGGGCTGGGCTACCTCGGCCCCCCTTTTATGAGACGCGGATCCAGCACGGCTCTGAGGATGGGCACTTTTCCAGACTAGATGCCCTTGTGGTACCATTGGAGGTATAGAAGTCCTCCCCCAGAAATTTTTTTGAAATTTGGCGTGTAAAAAATAGGGTTTTTACTCATTTTGAGCACCTTTTTGGGTCCCAAGGGGGGCACTGTCCAGAATGCCCCCCTCTGGATCCGCGCCTGCCTTTTATACGTATACGCCCCTGCATGGGGGTAAGAGAGGGTCCAGAAAGTGTAGAAGAGAGATACACTCAATAATACAGGTTTGAGCGTATCTGCAGCAATGAGTGGTGTCCATTAATTGAAAAGCCGCTCATCCGCCCAGCAAAAACAGCCGAATCCTGTCCTTGACGAGATTTCAGCTCAGCGCTGTGAAGCGGAATTTCCGCTTTCCGCAAAACGGCGTCTTACAGAAGAGCGCCTTTTTCTCACACAAACAAATGTACCATCGCACGACTTTTGTTTTTGGCTTCATTATACGCCAGCCTTCCGAGGAAGGATTCACACGAGTGCGCGCCAGCACAAGATGGAATCGCCCGTCCTCGCACGATCTACCACCCTTCTACCCCACACCCCCCGACCACTCGATCAATTTGGAGGGGGCCTTCCTTTTGACTCATGGTTAATTTAAACAGTTTAGTTTAAGGTTTTAATTATTGCTTTATGGCGCATGAATCCAATATATGACCACATTGCGCCAAGACAGATAACCAGATAGGTACCTTCTCTTTGCATTGTCATAGGGTTTTAAGAACAATGTTTGACGAAAAGCCATTCTACATTACAATATTATGGTTTGCGTGGCAAGATCGCAGAAAAAAATGACAAAAACCCCCTCTAAAAACCCGATACTTAAGTTTCTAATATTATTTTAAGGTTTTTCGTGTAAGGTTACTGCTAAACCTTATAGGCGTGAAAAAAGTAGAAATTTGATCAATAAAAGTAGTTTTTTAAGAGCATCTTTGTTTAGTGTATTTGTCATCTTTTTACTTTCTATTATCTCTTATTTGTTTGTCATGATTCAATCGCCTCCCCTGTGGATCCGCCCCTGACCCAGTCAGCAAGCCACTTGTCTGGCCAAGACGCCAAGCCACTTTAATAGTTCCCCCCTTATAACTTTCTTCATTTTGTGGTGAAGACAGAAAGGGTGCATCTAAAGTTTTATCACCCTGACGACCGTCAATCAGCGAAGAAAAGATAGTTCCCCCGTGAGCATTCGGGGGAGATGGCAATCTCTGGAACTCTTTTGTTCGCTGATTGACGGTCGTCGGGGTAATAAAACTTTAGATGCACCCAAAAGGGCTCTTCTCAGATCAGGACAAACTAGTATTGCCAGATATACCGCTTTTAAGTTAAAGGTGTAGGTAGTTATCAATATCAGTGTATGGCTAATCTAGATTTGACTCTTGGGGATTTTAAACTTCTCTCGCAATGCAAAATCTGCCATATTTCTGAAAACAATAAAGGTTTATAGGTATATACTCTCCTTTAGCCATATAGCAAAGAACTGATTTCCTTTTAAGAATTTCTTTTCAGATGTCATTTTATCCCATGATGAATTTTTACTCATTTGGAGGGGCATGTAACCTCATCCCTAGATCCACCCAGGTGTTTTGCTCTGTCCAATAAGGCTACTTAAGGCATCAGAAGGAGCATTCACATGTTAAGGTCCCTGATAACATTTTTGTTTTTTTTGTAAGAACATATCGGCATTCAGTAAACATGTTATTACATAATTCTAATACTATACTGGAACACAAAAGTACCAACCTTTTGATCTAAAGAAAACAAAACACGATTTTTTAAGATCATTTAATGTTTTATTGTATATTTTGATATTTCATCACAATACAAGCAATAATTTCGTTTATCAAATATTAATGTCATCGACAGTTTAGGAGAACGTTATTGATCAATAGATTCATTAGAAATTATTATAAATGAAAAACAAATAGTTAAAATATCAGTAAATAATGTTAAAAATGAACTGCAAACATTGATTCAGAGAAAATATCTATATATATGTTACGGGCAATGTGATAAATCGGGCATTATTAATAATACCCGAAGTGGAAGAGGGCAGTGTGATAAATTCAATGGCATTTATCATTGAAATTTATCCTTTTGCCCGCCTCCACTCTGGGCATCATTAATAATGCCCAATTAATCACTTTGCCCGTAACATATACAATACATGGCATTCTTCACTGCTCCGTATTTTTATTAAAAATTCGCATTCTCTTTACATTTGCTTTCCACAACTTTTCATTCACTAATGCTAAATATAATTATGTGTGAAATTCATTGTGAAAGATGAATTGATTTTGACCACGCCTGAAATTAATACGAAATATTGCTTTCGTAATAAGCCATTCTATTAAACCTGCCATCATTTTAAGTAGTTCTCAGGGAGTTAAAAAAGTTCTCAGGGAGTGCACTGTTATATTTGAATAAAAGTTTTAAGATGGCGGCTTACTCTTTATCTTAATGCTTGATTTGAAAGAAAGAATCAAGAAGATGAATTATTTGTGGTGTGCATTTTAAAGGTTACTATGCATTAGAACTTGAGCATCGTTTCGCTATTCAATGAAAAAGGTATTACTTGGCTGATTCGTGAAAACAGGGAAATAAGTACAAACAATAAAAATTCCTGTACATGGAAAGTTGTTTAATAACAAAATATTTTATTTGACAATGTAATTTCCAGCCTTTTAAGTTGAAGGTATTTAAAAAATAATAAATTGAAGGTAACAAGATATAACTCTTATAGCATAAGCTAATACAGAAGAAATGAAGTAGAATAAAATTATTTTATTCGTTGTTTGGTAGTTTTAAGTTTGAAAAAGAAGAAAATAGTAGCATCATTCTTTTATTATAATGTATCATTTTAATTATTAAAAGTAAAATTTACGAACCAGAAGAGAAACATCGCCAGTTTGTTTTATAAAGTACAAATTAAATAATTAAAAATTAGCGACTGTATCAACCACTGATGGGGCACCTTCCTAAATATATTAATATTTTAAACTTAATAATAATCTAATTTTTACCTCCAATAAGGATAAAAATTTTTACAACTTTAGACCTTTTTGTGTCCTGTGTTTGTATGCCGGATGAATTACCAACTTACCAGTTTAATAACTTAAACTGCAAGAGTTATACTGTCAAATTACTTGAATACTCTATAACAAATTGGTGAATATCTTTCTTAATACTAACTTTTTAACCAACATTTGGTTATACGTTTGTGGGATTTTCTTCAAAAGACGTTTGCCTTCTTGAACTCGTTGAAAGAAATCGGAATTCTGAAAACTTAAGGTTCAAAAGGTGCCTGTAAATATTTCCTAACACAAAACACTAACTTTTCACCTCGCACACAATATAAAAAACACCTTTCACCGTCTGTGTTAGCAAATCAATCTCTTTTCTTACTGCAATACAGAAAGGATTCTTTTACAAATTAAGTCGCTTTTTTAGTGAACTTAAGGTCAGTTGCTAGATTTGTTACCAGGTAGTGTCAGAGGTCATTCAAACGTAGAGTTAAAAGCTGACCATAGTCATTCCGAAGTTAAAGTCATGTTCATTTTGTTAAGAATTGTTCCCTTCATTAATTCTTCCATTTCGGATTTCTTCGAATTTGATGTATCCAAAAGTAATAATACAAATTTTGTTCGGCTAATTTAAGTCAGACATCAATCTATATTCAAAATTTGCAGTTTTGCAAACAGTTTTAAAAAAATTAAAATATCAGCTCTATTGCCATTTTTTATCTATAATACATCCATGTTTACGATAAGAAGGGATAGTTTTTTTTGTTTCCTCAAAAGCTGGAAATAGTGAGTTACATAATGATGCATCTCAGCGGGCAAATTCAACTCTCGTGGATAAAATAATTTCTCTTCACAGTAAAACCTCGTTTATCCTTTGATTTAAGTCTTTCAATTTTTAAACTTTTTTTAAAGAATTTTACTGTAAAATTAGCTTGATATTCAGCATTAGCACTTAAGTTTAACCTATAATTATGTATCACAAGTCTATACAATATAAAGTTATATTAGTTAAAAAAATTGAAATGATTTTAACCCTTCATCTATTGACGGTACTTACCTACATGTCCCATCACTCCTCATAAATCACAGAATTTTCAGGGAAAATCAGGAAACATATTTAAAATTTTTTGAGGAGGGTTTGGGGATCCTCCCCTAGAAAATGTTTGCTCTCAAATCAAAAGTCGCACCTTGTGATCACAACATTTTTTGAGGTAAAAACAGTGCTGTAAAATTTTTTGTCCGAATTTCGGGAGGGATTTGAACCCCAAAAACCAGAACCACCCCCTTGGACCTTGGATACGGTCCTGATAAAAATTGCTGTCTGGGGGATACGGCCCTACTGCGCAGTCGCACACTGCCCCCCGCCAGAAGTATCTGAATGGCCGCGCGTGTCATGAATGGAATCCGGATTGATCGAGAAGGTCGGTTCTCGGAATCGCATCGCTAATTAGCCGCATCGAGTGATTCGCGGAACAGATCGATTCTCCCACATTTTCATTCATTCGCTTCTCTGGCGCTAAACACAGGACCACGGGGTGGTTTCACACAATAGGGAGTACAATGATTTTTCAAATTTAATTTATTTCCATACAGCTTCTAAATTTTTTTATTCGAAATCTGATCATTAGTTTTTTTTAATTAAGAAGGCTTTGGAAACTTGATTTTCCCTTATAAAACGGAGTTTTCTGAAAAAGTTGGGTTTTCTTCTCTTTATATAATTTTCCTTTTCCTTCTACTCTTTCACCATCTCATTTCCCTTCTTGATATTCATTCACTTTCTCATCTTTTTCATTTTCACCTTCATGCTGCCCCCTCTCTCTCCCCCATCCCATTTCTCCACTTATTCTTTTAACTTTCTGTCTCATCATTTCTCCTCTTATTCTTTTAACTTTCTGTCTCATCATTTCTCCTCTTATTCTTTTAACTTTCTGTCTCATCATTTCTCCTCTTATTCTTTTAACTTTCTGTCTCATCATTTCTCCTCTTATTCTTTTAACTTTCTGTCTCATCATTTCTCCTCTTATTCTTTTAACTTTCTGTCTCATCATTTCTCCTCTTATTCTTTTAACTTTCTGTCTCATCATTTCTCCTCTTATTCTTTTAACTTTCTGTCTCATCATTTCTCCTCTTATTCTTTTAACTTTCTGTCTCATCATTTCTCCTCTTATTCTTTTAACTTTCTGTCTCATCATTTCTCCTCTTAATCTTTTAACTTTCTGTCTCATCATTTCTCCTCTTATTCTTTTAACTTTCTGTCTCATCATTTCTCCTCTTATTCTTTTAACTTTCTGTCTCATCATTTCTCCTCTTATTCTTTTAACTTTCTGTCTCATCATTTCTCCTCTTTCTCTTTTTTTACTTCCAGCCTCTATGGGTGCAACTAAAGTTTTATTATCCTGACGACCGTCAATAAGCGTACAAAAGATATCTCTTTATGTGAGCATTAGGGGGAGATAGCAATCGCTGGAACTCTTTTGTTCGCTGATTGACGGTCGTCGGGGTAGTAAAACTTTAGATGCACCCCATAGGCTGCAGCTAGAGATCGTTTTCTGGCTGATTGTCAAAACGAAAGATTTATGTGCAGGAGGCCCGCTAATAGACCTCAGCTAACCACACAAAGGGAAGGTGATATTATCAATGCTCCGAATCTTCCCCCGAATGCCCGAAGGAGCCTGGTCCTTTTGTGTGGTTAGCTTAGGTCAATTAGCGGACCAAAGATGTTCCCCTGCACATAAATCTTTCGTGTTGACAATCAGCGAGAAAACGATCTCTAGCTGCAGCCATATGTTTTGTTGTTCTTATGGGTGCATCTAGAGATCTTTTCCCGTTGATTGTCAAGAGTGAAATATTTATGAGGAGGGGAGCATCTTTTGTCCGCTAATTGACCTCAGCTAACCACACAAAACGACCAGGCTCCTTCGGGCATTCGGGGGAGATAGGGAGTATTGATAATATCGCCTTCCTTTTGTGTGGTTAGCTGAGGAAAATTAGCGGACAAAAGATGCTCCCCTTCTCATAAATCTTTCACTCTTGACAATCAACGGGAAAAGATCTCTTGATGCACCCTATTTCTCCTTTTTTTCTTCCTCACTTTGTTTTTTCTCTATCTATCTCCATCTTATTCTGTCCCTTCTCTTATCCTCATATCTATCTCATTCTCCCCACTCTCTATCAGACTTTCTTTCAAGTCTTTCAATCTTCCTTTCCTTCTCTTTCTAATTTTCCTTTTTCTTATTTTCTTTCCCTCTCACCTTTGTAAATTCCGTAGGCGTAGTCATTGGGGCATAGTGAAAGGTGAAAGGTTTGATCAGGACATAATATTAGTTTTGAACATTCATTAGAAAAGATAGGACGTATTCCTCATTTTTATAACACATTTTAGTAAGTTCTTCGTATTAATTGAATCGTAAATTTAAAAAGTAAAAAATAACTTAAAAGTTTTAGAAAACCGAAAAAAATCAGGCATAAATACCATAGTAATTATCAGGCTAATTTTTTATTTTAAACCACCAAATTATGTATTTATGAGGAAATTTTGAATCGTTAAAAACATAAAAATTCTATTAAACATTTTTTAAGAGGTTAAAATTTCTTTCATTGTTTTTTTTTATTTTTTCTGTTCAAGAAAGTTAATGAATTTATTTTCTTTCCTCAAACTCTTACGGAGTTTCGACTGGGTTATAATGGTAAACAATTTTTAAATTTAAATTGGAATGAACTTTTTACTTATTTTAAGGCATAAATGAGAAAAATGGATAAAATAAGAGGAATTAATTTTTAAATATGAATGAAAAAGAGTCATTTAGTACGTTTAATGAATGTTAATGATCCACTGGATAGAAAATAAGAATTTAAATAAATTTTTGCCTTTATGAAAATAGAAAAATAAAAATAAATCAAATTCAAAATGAAAATGAAGTTCAAATTTTCACTTCCAATGCATCATAAAAATGTGTGAAAAATTTTTTTTTAGGCATTCCCTTCTAGGTATGATGTCTTAATATTTAGGGAGTTATTATTATGCAATTCATAAAAAAAAATTTATGAGTATGAAGGAAGTCCTCGGCAAAGTTAATTCTTTCCAAGAAAAGTTTGAGAATCCCTGGGCCATACAATTTCTGAATTTCTATTGTTTTGTGGTGATGAAAATGAGTTCAAAATAAGTGTAATCTCTTTCTCTCTCCCCATCAAGATTACTCTGCAGTGGTTCAAAACAGTCCTCTCACAGAATTGAATCTCACAAGACACAGGGGTGTTTTAAGATCGGGAAAAGCTATTTTTAGAAACTAGGAAGGAGATTGAACAATTTTATTAAGGATCCTTACTTTCAATTCTGGCCGAATCTTGTCTCTGACGTCACGATTACGTCTTATCTGGTTTTGGATCAAATTTGCTTGAAAGGGTTCATTCCGATTCCAATTGTTATCTAAATCTCAGAAGCTGATCATTTTCTCTTTTTTGACTGCTCAATTTTTACCTTGAAAAACGAGAACATTTGGGGAATCTTCGAGTTTCTATTGGATTAACTTTTTTAAATAAATAAAATTGAGCACTTGGGTATGTACTTGATTTCAAAATTATTGGAGAAAAAGGAAATCACAAATGAATCTTATAAAAAGTATTAATTTTCACTCTATCTTTGATCTGAGAGAAAATTAAACGGGCCAATTAAAAGAAAAGACACACTAGATAAAAAACAATATGATCAAATATTAAAGACCCATAATCTGGGCTTTTATTGCAGCATTTACATTTTATTGCAGTATTTATCATTCTTTCCTATTTCTTTTAATCGCCTAATTTACAAATAATGTACAATATGCTATGGTGAAAAATGACAGAAAAAGTACCTTCCACATTTGTGCTGTGAACTAAGTAGAAATATAAATTAATAGTCATTTTAAGTGGTTTTAATACTTTTTTAAACCTTCTACATCAAGTTTTTCCCTACTGAACAATATTTTTGAATACATTAATTTCTTTTCGAAGACAGTTCTGTATTCTAAAAAGGGTCCTCAATTTCCAGTAAAAAATTTTAAGGTGCCTGGCCTACCTAAAAAAGCCGTTTCGGACCAAAAATTCCAAAAATTATTATTATCTTATTTCAAAAAACACATCTTTAGCTTTCCAAATCAATTTAAATTTTGTCTTTATCTTTCCTAGAACCAAAGTTACAGAAATTTTTTCTTAAAACTAAATAGGCATTTTATTAAGGAAAAACTAAAGAAATTCGCGTTTTTCTCAGAATCACATTTTTGCTATTTTCCTTCTCCGCAAAACTGCATAACTCAAAATATTATGAATGAATTTCTATAAAACTTGGGCACAGTACTTGACATAATATGATTTAGGTAGGAGTCCTACTATTTTTTTTGGCTGTGGGTGTAATATTTTTTATTTTATGAATAGTATAACTTCAAACTTTACTGAACTTTGGTGTTTTTTTTTAAATTTTTCAAGTTTAGTGCTATAACTTTTGATATTAAAATAATTCAGACATAAGTATAGTAGGCATCCTAAAATATGCGTTTATACACGAGGATAATAAAGTTTACAAAACAAAAATATCTTCATATAAATTTGAGTTATGATGTTTTGCGGAAAGGCTGTTTGTTGTGATTTTTATGCATAAATTCTTCAATAAGATATGGAAATTTAAATTAAAATTTAATTATTCATAGTTTTGAGATGCATTTAATTGTATAAATCACAAATTAGGTCAATATTTTAATTATTAAAAAAAGCCTCCATAGGTAGGCAACCACCTTAAATTGTATTACTCACGCAGTTTATTTTTTTGATTTACTCAAAAAATTTGGGTTTTGGACTTGGACCATTAATTGAATCATCTGTTTGAGAAAGAAGTATTTTATTTTCTGAAAGAAATGATATTTTTTAAAAGCGTCAAAACTGAAGAAAGTATGGATGTACAGTGCAAAATCATTTGCGGACTGTTGAAACACTGAAAAAGAGTGTGTTCCATCATGCCTGACAGTAAACATCATTCCTTTGGGAGACTCATTAACTGAGGTGACATTTTAAGAGCTATTACAGTGAGACAAGTTTGGGTCCTAGAGTGAGTGGCAGAATGTTTGAAAAGTTTTTATGATAGACTGCCGAACAAATATAGGATCTGAATGAAAACTGCATTTTTTGGAAAGCTAAAGGATGTTTTTAATTTAAAAAAGTGAGCTTAAATTATGTGTCATTAGTTTTAGTAGAACTATGAATTGAATTGAATCGTCAGTGCGGAAAAGGGAATAAGTCCAAAAACTAAATTTTGATAAAATCCAAATAACTAAACTGCATAAGCAATGGAATTTTCTACTTACTACTGTATAGGTATAGATAGATACACATAATCCCTAAAAAATTCTTTTTCGCAGATCTTTCACCACAACACAAAATTTGTGTGGTGCAAGTTAATATCTTGTAAACATCAAATATCTATTGTAAACTAAAACATCAAAAATATCAGTAAACCACCGTTTATACGTCTCATTTATACGTCGTTTTCACTAAGTCCCAATTCATTCAAATTATCAAAATTGTTTTCAATTATACGTCTTTTCATTTATACGTCGTGTTACGTCGGTCCCTTGAAAGACGTATAAACAGTGCTTTACAATAAATTTTGGTATGAATCCCATCGGTAATTTTTTTATGTACAAAAGCTTAAAAATTTACAAGATTGCAAAACGTTCCATATCACGATACTACGATATCATGACAACCATTTTTTACCCGTTCGCTCTAGCATTGTTTATTAATAGGTTTTCTCCTACATGATGAAATTTTATATATCCTGCGGTAAAAGCTAAAACAGTAGTAAATTTGAAGGTTCCTCGTCCCCTGAAGTTAAAATAGAGAAAGAGATTTTCCGGAGCTCCATATTCCGGATCTTTCCGGTTCTTTAAAAGGAGCGGGATCAGAGGGAGGTGGGGAGGGGGCTTCCGGGGGAGGGGGGGGGCAGGTGTGGAGGGAGGAAGCGCGGCGCCACTGTCCCGCCGGAAGCGCTGGGAGGAAGCAGCTGCCGACCTCACCTGGAGTAGTAGAGACAGCAACTCTTTCGCTGCTCCTCCTTGTTTACGTCCGGCCCTCCCCCCGTTTGTTTACCTCTCCGTCATATCCTCTCGTTTCGAACAGAAAATTCTATTACCAGGCAATACAGGGCTTGTGGGTTTATAGCAGTGTTCCCCAACCTTTTTACCACCACAGACCGGTCAACGTTTGATAATTTTACCGCGGCCCGCTGGGGGGGGCGTTGATGATTTGATGGGATTCACGGGGACACTCTGGACAGTGTCCCCCTTGGACCCAAAGATTCTTAAAATGAGTTTAAACCCTACTTTAATAGGTCAAATTTCAAAAGATTTTCTAGGGGAGGACCCCCTGCATAGGCTTACCATATTTTCTCGGGTCCAACCCTGGACATGTTTTTGAAATTTCTTAATAAGTGCTATATAAAGCTACTGAAGATTAAAAACTAAGAAAAAACTATTCAAACTAATAAACCTTAAACAGAAATGTAAAATTTTATATTTTCATTTAACATTACTTTTTCAAAAATTGTTTGATTTGCTTAATTTTTATCACAGAATTCACTAAAAATAAGTTTTCTGAACTGAAGTAATACAGTCGTTAAAAAAGTAAAAAAGCGCAATTTTTAACAGCTTGGTCGGGATTTTTTTTTCTGAAAATGTCTGGAAAGATATATCCTCCCGAAAGATGTATAAATTTCGGACCCATCCTGCAATAGAGGGGGGGGAGAGCTCCCTGTTGAAAGGAGTCAACTTTTTAAGATATTCCCATGTAGAGTTTAGGGGGTGGGGTTGAGAATCATCTTCCTCAAAAGTTCTCTTTCTGACCAACGAAAACAGCTAATAATAAATAATACCCTATAAGTATATACTTTCCCCTTTTCGATATTTTTTGAACTGGCCTAATGGTATAGTGGTTTGTTTTTCATGATTTTGTACATTACTTCAGAAAATTTACGAAATTTATTCCCTTTTGAGACAAGTGCTATGAATTTACCATGGCATTTTGAGTATTTTGGCACTTAATTCATCTTTTTAAATTCGCGAATAATCAAAACTAAAATATAATTATTATTTTGAAAAAATTATCACTAATTTTTATTAATAAACTGTTTACCTAACTAACTTTTATTTTTGAACTCTCCATTGATAAACTTTAAAAGTCTTAAAAAGTTTTTGATACACACAAAAAGAAGGAAGTTTCTAAAACCTTGGTTTGAACTCCTAACTCGCACGAAGTAGTAGTAAGCAGCGTAGTACAGCATGACCCCTCTCTAGATGAGACTGGTGTTCTTTGCAAATATGGGGCCCATTTGTGAATTGTGTTTTAAATGAGGTCAATGAAAATGAGTTTCGTCTTCTTGGTTTCGTCGGTAATGCTTTTTTTGCAACTCTAACCCTTGAGTAAGCCCAGTGTAAGAGATCACTCGCTCGAAGCCCATCTCGAAAAGCAGCTGCTTACAGCCATCTAATTTAGTGGGTCAAGCAGTAAGAGGGTATAGGAGCACTAGCAGAATTCTCACCCGTTTTTTATGCCCTTAAAATACGCTTAATGACATGTGAAAGTGTTGCCCACCATCATCACGCCTCTATTAATAGGATAACGGTGATTTTTAGTAGGATTTTCTCTCACTATATTATTTTTCTCTTTTATTTGCGTTTCGATTTTTCTATTAATTACCTTTTTCTCTCTCACTAATGTTCTCTCTTATTTAATCTGATTTTGTCTCTCCAGAGCCGCAATGAGGTATTCTCACGTTTTGAGATTAAATTTTATTAAAATAGTAGATAAAAAAACATGAAGAATAACGTTTACATCAAGGCTTTCCGTAGCCTAGTTTCCGAGATATAAATTTTTGAAATTTCGTTTTTTGTTTGGGCACGAAAACACTTTCGAATCCCAAATCATGCGCTGTGAGGTCACATCCAATAGAAGCCCGTTTTCTGGTCACGTGAAAACAGAAAACACAATGGTTTCCGTGCGCTGTGACGTCACATCCAATAGAAGCCCGTTTTCGGATAACGTGACTTTTCTGACGATTTGGCAAAAATAAAATTGAATTTTAAGTTATTTAAAACACATTTTTGAACTTAAAAATCAGAAATTTGGGGGTTTTAGACCATAATGTATCGAAAAAGTATAAAATCAAGCAAATCCCTCACTCATGCAAATACCTCATTGCTATCCCTGATGGCAATGTCAGGTCTACCAGAAAGTTTTGTCACTTTTGGGAGCGTCTGATTGTAATGCATTTTTAGCTCATTTCTATTAGGCGGGACTAATATACCGTCATTATAAGTTTCTCGTTTGTACTATTTTTCCATTTATACGCAGTTTACGTGAAGTCCCAATTCATTCCTATTAATTTTAATGAAAAAATTCTTCATTCATATGACATGCAATATCGGTAAGGGGCCGTCCATAAATGACGTCACGCTCAGAGGGGGGGGGGAGGGGGTTAATAAATTTGTGACAGTTTGTGACAAGGGGGAGGGAGGGGGGTTTGAAATTTGTGACATCACATCCCACAGCTGAAAATCAACGAAAAACACCTTGGTTCCGGGCACTTTCAAATTAGTGTATTAGACATATTGTTGGTTTTAGAGCGTGACATGTGACAGAGGGGGGGAGGGGGTATGTTGAAGTGTGACAGTTTGTGACAAAGGGGGGGAGGGGGTCAAAAATGGGCAAAAAAAGTGTGACATCATTTATGGATGGCCCCTAATACGTCGTTTCCCATAGTCTTAATGAAGGATTTTTCCAAAAAAAGTGTAATATAATGAATGTTTGATATATTCATTATTGTACAAAACAATGTATTCGGATGTGGTGTTTATAGGATGTGCAATAAGAATAAGATATGAAAAAAAAAACTCAATGTATGAAAATAAATGTATATTAAGGATAAACTATAAAGGTATGGTTTGTTTCATTTTTATATTGAAAGTTTTAATATATTTTAAAATTTAATTATTATTTTCTGTTTAAAAACTGTTTTGAAGTATTTTTTTCTTTAGAAAAACTTCAAATTTCATGTATTTATTGTATTATGGAGCATTAGAAACTTAATAATCATGTTTTCAATTATGTCTTTTCATTTATACGTCATTTTACATCGGTTCCTTGAAAGACTTATAAACGGTACTTTACTGTACTCTACTTCTATTTACAGCCAAGTTTGCGATTTTGGCCTGTTTTTATGATGATTCGATTATGCCTGATTTTAAGATGCCTGATTATGATGACCCAACATATCAGCGTTCCTATAATCTACGATTAATTGCTATTTCGTTTCATTTCAGATTAATCAAAGAGGGATAAAAAGTGTGACGTCATCCTCTGTCGCGCGTCACAATTTCCAGATTATCTGATATTATGTGTCTAGTTGGCCATAGCGGTGGGTTAAACAGTAAAACAATTTGCATAATAACCGAAAATTTTGAAATTTTTTTAGTTTTTGCTTGAAATATAATTTTTCCTAAAACCTTATAAATTGAGAATACATCATCCAATAAATTCTTTCGAGGTAAGAATAAGCATTATTTTTTTAAACTGAGACCATCCTTTCTCCCCTTACAAAGACGTTTTGAACGACATCTGTTGTACTCCAATTCACCAACATCTGTGGCGAACTAAAAATATACGAGGAGTGATCGAGAACACGTCCTTCTTAAATAGCGTAGAATAACACCCGGACGCTGAACTAAACGGTCACGGAAACATTACAGCCAACTAAAACCGGCTGAAAATTGCGTAAATTTCCAAATAGCGTAAGCACCGGGGACAATAAATTAGGGAACGGTAGTTTTCAAATTTACATTAGCAATTCCTACTCTGTATGTTAGGCAGCGATATTTCATTTCGGTGTTATTGCTAGTTGTTAGCATAGCATTGGAGTTGAACGATGGAAAACTTGCTGGATTGAAAATACTCATTTCAATAACGGTTTTTTTTATAGCAGGATGTAAATTAGACTAAAAATGCCCCATGCTTGACCGAATGTAACTGAACTATATTTCTTACCTTTTAAAATTAGATAAATTGAACTTGAGCGTTTTAGACTATATTTTAAAAATCAGTAATGAAATTGCAAACAAAATGCATTATTTTCCCCTGGTTTCCCTTTATAAGTCGTATCCTCTTGGAGGGAAGATAAAAAAAATCCTTTCAGTTAAATACGGTTTAGAAAACAGTTGCATATCTGTGTGGAACAAAGAGAGAGAGAAAACGAATTGATTGTAATATCTGTTCTTGGCCATTTGTTCCAATAACGCACCAACCATTATGGAATTATTATTATGGACAGATCTATGGGGGGTCACTAGGGGCAATGCTTCCCCCCTTTTTTTAAGAAATTAAATTTTTATTGGTAAAATGGTATACTGTATTTCCAGAACCTACATGTACACCTTGCTCCCTCCCTCAAGGTTTCTGGTTTCACCTAAATCACCCCATGTTGCATATGTAAATATTAAAAATTTTCTATTTTACTTTAGTTAAATTTTATTTAGAATATTGCAGCAGCATCTGGAATCCTTACTACAATAATAAAAATACATAAGTATTGAAAGAATTCAAAATAATTTTTTACGTATTCTTTATTTTAAGAAATTATCCTTGTGGTATTTCTGTTAGTTCTTTATGTAATATATTTGACAGTCCCGGAGAAATTCGTCTTGTTTATTATTTTTTACTAGCGCTGACGCGCTAGACCCGGGTTTCGCCCGGGTTTCAGTTTTTTAATAAATATCACCTGGTGGGTTACAGATGGGCTTCGCCAGTCCATATTAAAAAAAATTATTCTGGTGTGTTACAGATGGGCTTCGCCAGTCCAAATGTGGAAATAGTTGAATAAAGGAGCCATTTTTATGTTTATGCTACAACAATGGATGTCAAACTACAACAATCGATTTCAATCTACAACAATCGATAATATGCCTACAACAATTAAAGTTACATCTTCTTTTATTATATTTACAACAATGGGGGTTTCCATGAAGTTAGGCATGAAATACGGGTTTTTAAGTATAAAATGGACCAAAAAAGTTGTTAGGACGCTTCGATTTTAAATTATTTTTATTCAGAAACCTTCCCTGGAGCGAGTAGATCAACGTGGTATAGTTTAATAGTTAATGTAGGTTCGAAAAGTTTAAAACTATAAAGGACATACATACAGACATACAAACATTCATTTTTATATATATATAGATGAAGTTCTAAATAACTTGATTGATTGTTCAGATATTTTGATTATGATCCAGTTTTCTGTTAAAACTTATAATTTACTTATTAATAATCTATTTGTAATCCCATACTGCAAATACAATTATCTGATTAATTTTCCTTGTACAGATTTTTTCAGATTTTTAATTTTTATTGTAAGGATCACGACATTTTTAACCCTTTATTTACCGACGGTACTTGTGAGTACCACTAGCTCAAGTTTAGAACTGCTGATGGTTGGTGAGTTTTGGTTATTTGGCGCCATATTTAGAAGCCACATAATTCACTTAACATTAGTTGGGGTAACAATATAGTGATTTTTATCGCTAAAAACTTGTCGCATCACCAGTACTAAACTAGCGCCGAAAATAATTTGGTAAATAAAGGGTTAACATGTCGTTTTTAAAAAATTATGTGATAGTGTTTTATCGTCCAGTCCTTCGCTTTGCCTCCACCACTGTAATTGGATTTTTCTGTAATGAATGTTTTTAAATAAATAAAATGTCCATGTATTAGTTGAAATTTTCAAGCAATTGAGGTGTTTGCGGCAACAATGCTTAACTTGAACAGCTTTTAATTGGAGTTAGCTCATTGTTGCTTCAGGGTCCTCATCAATTATGATTTCCGAAGAAGCGAAACATCTTCTCGCGTCAGGAGATGTTGGATTAGATCTCCGTCCATCAGCAGAGACTGATCAAAGGTCACCCAATCCAGGTTGACACTCCTGAGAATCACTCTCGATTGTTTAGTGGGCTGCACCCCTGCCGGTAAACATCCCCTGCGACAAATTTACCCTAAAAGATTCGAGGACACAAAGACCTCGACAAAAAAGGCAATAAAGATGGATGCTGAATGAAGGCACACCTTCCCCGCAAGCCATAGATCATGGGCCGTGTATTTAGTACGGAGGGGGCTGCAGCACCGCCCCAGAGTTGCACAATACACTTCCTGCCCACTTCGGCAATCACGCCTGTGGTGAGGGGCGACTTCTTCAGCCGGGAAATCAAAGGGCTCTTCTTCCTCAAATGCAATCGGAAGTTGAGTATATCTCGAAGTCGAAGGGGCCCAAAAATAAATTCGGGATATCGAGTTATTGGGATAGATAATAGATATATAAATTCGGGATATCGAGTTATTGGGATAGATAATAGATATATAAATTCGGGATATCGAGTATTTGGGATAGATAATAGATATATAAATTCGGGATATCGAGTTGTTGGGGTAGATAATAGATATATAAATTCGGGATATCGAGTATTTGGGATAGATAATAGATATATAAATTCGGGATATCGAGTTATTGGGATAGATAATAGATATATAAATTTAAGTAGTACTTTATTTTAAGGGGGGAATATTTTTTTCGAGATCTGCTATACAATAATAGGAAGTACAGTATAATCGAGATATCTCGAAATCGAAGGGGGGCCCGAAAATAAATTCGGGATATTGAGATAACAAGGTTATTTACTCCAAATTATTTCAAAGGGGAAAATACTTTTTTGAGGTATTAAAGTTCGAATTAACCAGGGTAAACAGTACGTCACTACGAATTAAAATATGTAACTTACTCTATTGATAAACATAGAAGCTCAGTGGCCTAGTGGAAGTGCATCTCTATGCCATCGCTCTCGGGATGTGCAAGGCATATTCACTATTAGGCCTTTCATCCCTCCAAAGTCGATAAAATGAGGACTGAGTTTACTTGGGGAAACAAGGATGCCTTAGCTGACTGTGACTTTCAATCACACCTTCTGTAAAAGCTCTACCCATGGCCAAATCCAGTGAGGCTGGTTTTACTAAAGTTTGAAGGGTGACCTGGGGTCAGAAATATTTTTTGGAATTTTGACCCTTTAAAACAAGATTTAAACAAGTTTTATATGTATATAATCACTTAGTCCCAATTTAATGGATACGCTACTGAAGGAATGTTTTGCACTGAATCAAAAGTTTTACAGCTTTCAACAAAACGGGGCTTTGGGGGACTTCCCCCAGAAAAATTTTGCCTCTTGAAAGTTATGTTGTAACCCCTCTACCCTCTACACCTGGGAATTTTGTGGAACCCCACAATATACGCCCATTGGGTCTGTTAAGGGGGTCGCCCCCCGTGTATCCACCACTGTTATTCTTTGATTTCTTCATCTGTTGGTCTGTTTTTCTGACCGCAAACGCATGGTAGGCCTACAGAAACGTTCCTCGAACCTCTGGTTTCCTTCGCTCTCTCAACACCTTGCAGGAGATTAGACAGTTTATTCTGGCTATGCTTTCGTCTAATTATGTTTGATTCGTGCTATCGTTTCCTCTGGGGGAGTTTATCAGGGGAGATAAGATGTGTAAACACCAGGGGTGGGCTGTGGAATCGGTTCAGGATGGCACCCATTGGAAAAAAAGCTTCCGCCGCTGGGAGATCATTAACCAGAGTTTTGGAAATAAACTATGGAAATAGGGGATGACTCATGTCGTATCAGTAGTAAACACTATGCTGGGAAAATAAGTTTTTTAAGCCAGATTATCCAATGGAAAGATGGGATAGATTAAGAGGATCTCAGTCTTTGCATCATATAGTATATAGAAACATTTGATAGTTAGAAATATTTCATTAAAAGGGAATAAAATGATTCAGGTACTCCAAAATATCTCATTGAAATACATTTCAACAATTAGTAAAAAATATATCTCTATTTCTAAATTAAAATAAAAGGGATACTGGTCCATAAATTTTAAAGTTTGGGAGATGTTCTCCATAAAATAGAGAAGATAAATAATTAAAATCATGAACCTTAGAAATTCTATTAAAAACCAAGATACGCGGTGGCATTGATAAAATCATATTTGTGAACCAAGTGTAACAAGCATCCTTGTTTAAAAATAATATTTTATCTCATTAAACGTTTTGTAATTACTTTGTGATATTAATAAAATATTATGAAGGGAGTTTTAAAATTGAATTAACTGTTTCAGTTATGAACCTAACACGATTTTTAAACATATTGAAGTTAAATAATTGTCAATAAATGTTTGAAAAGACCTTGAACTATTCTTAATCTTTAGTGAAGTGATGGAAAAGCCATGACTAGACTTTAGTATTTTGAGGGATGGTAAAAAAGTACTTTTTGACATTAATTCTGTGCACCTGTAATGTTTAAACATATGTTACGGGCAATGCGATAAATCGGGCATTATTAATAATGCCCGAAGTGGAGGAGGGCAATATTAAAAATTCAATGGCATGTATCAATAAAATTTATCACTTTACCCGCCTCCCCTGTGGGCATTAATAATAATGCCCAATTAATCACTTTGCCCGTAACATATGTAGCAACCAGAAAACTTTCGAAACATGTGACTTATTAGAGTTTCAAATATCTGTTTCGTAGTATTTGGACATAACTCTAACTAGTACATAAGTAATCATTTTTAGGGGGTGAGGGTTGAACTTTCAAACATTTTTGAATACGGACCTGGGTGGTGACCTCCTTATAACGATTTTTCTTGCAAGATAATAAAAAAAAGAATCTTGGAGAAGATTTTTTTTGAAATAATTTTGCAGATTGCTTAGATAAGAGGTCGATAAAAGCTTGGCAAAATTGTCGGGCCAAGAAATCGGGATTGTGCCTACTCAAGTGAATCGTTTCCGCTTCCTTCCAAAGCGTTTTATCGGTTGGCCAGCTTTTGTGGGGGAGAGGACGCGAGCGCCATCTTTTGGCAGCCGAACGACACGCGTCCGCTCAAAGAGTTGGAGATGCTCACAGGTGGCCGGAACGGTATTTATAAAAAAGTTAATGCAATATTATATCTAGTGTTTGACACTGTTAACTAGAGCTAGTTGCAACCCCAGTAGTTAAATACCAATCAACTAGTAGTTCGACTATTTTTGGTTTATTTATACACATACTAGTTCAACTATTAGGTATTAACTACTTTTTCTAACAACTACTAGTTAAAATTACTTTCAAATTTTCAATTACTTTAAAAATAATCCGTGTTTAAAATTAAGAAATATGCATTTAAAATTTTCATGAAAACTAATTGTTGTCTTTAGGAAGAAATAAGAAGGCCCTTTTTAGCACCAAAGCATTTGCATTTTTTTACAATTTAGATAAGAAAATATTTATTAAATATTTAAGCAAAAATAGTTCATGGAATTAAATCGACTTTTTAAATATTTTTGGAAATATTTAACTACTAGTTGTAACTAGTCCCAGGAATTAATAGTTAACTATTAATTGAAAAGAGAATTTCACCATTTATAATAGGACAATAGGTGTAAAAACCTATTGTCCTCTTAACCAGCAATAAATTGTGAAATTCTCCTTTCAATTATTTCAGTTCTCCTTGCCTTTCTGGAATTAAATCTGTCCTAGGATTCCTAGGAATGCCATTGTCATTCCAGCAGATGAGTGGAGGACTAATCAATGGTCACCACTTTTTCAGTTATAGTCGGCTAGACTAGTACTTGCCCTCCTTTCTCTTGCGTTACCATCCTATACCGTGCTGATGAGTCCTAACAAGGACGAAACCGGTCCACGGTTGGAGGTGACGCTTGAGAGTTGAGTTT
Organism: Tetragnatha versicolor; assembly: GCA_024610705.1. NCBI lineage: Eukaryota > Metazoa > Arthropoda > Arachnida > Araneae > Tetragnathidae > Tetragnatha > Tetragnatha versicolor. The sequence goes on from JANDEH010000009.1 coordinate 54,585,811, forward strand.
ACACCTAGTTAACTATTAGTTTCAACTAAATTTTCCCAGTAGTAGGTAATTATTTCTGCAGTATAATATTGACTAAAATATTGAATTTTGAAGACACCTTAAATTTCAGGATGCATTAATAGCCCCTGCAATTCCTATTGAAATGTCTGTAAAAAGAGAAATAGGGGGTTGAAAGGTTTCCATTTTTATTTTCCACTCTCTTATTATCTTTCTTACTTATATCTTATTCTCTCTCACTCCCATTTTATAGGCTTGAATATGTAGACGAAGAGGTGTAGTTAGAAAAGAATGGGAAAGTTTACCTCTCTCAGCTTATTTCATTTTTTATTTGTTTGGTCAAAAAAACACTTATTTTGGGGAAGAGGATATTCCCGAGAACGGCGTATCACCGTGTCACTCATTAATCACAGCACAAGCAAATACGCCAATTACTAATTAACTGTGTTTTGGATGTTAAATTAGTGCTGTAGAATTCGCATTGAATATCCTCGAATATAATATCGAATATCCCGGTTTTAGCAAATAAATTAGAAACAAATGTAACTGGATAACTTATTTTTCAACTCATATTTTCTTATTGCCTAAAATTTCTTTTTTACTATGAGAGTACTTTTTTACTTACAGAGAAATAACCTCCTAATTTGAAGGTGTTTTGCAAAATATTGAATTGAAATTAAAACTAAAAAAAGGCGATATTCTTTGCTAATTACCAGCAGAATGTAATGAAATTTGTGATTTACAGGGTTTTTTGGAGATGCTTTCTCTAACTATGCAATACTAAAGCTTTCCGTACAATAAAAAGTTAAACGTTGCCCCTTCGTCGACGAACATTGTCCTCTAGCTCTATCCGACGCAGTTTACATTTGCGGAGTTTACATTTCCTATGAATCTTGTTTGTCATGGCATTGACAGACCTGCATGTTGAGTTTGAAACAAACCATTTTGAAACAACCTGATGGATATCAGGGACGTCTATAGAAACTTATTTCGGGAGGGGCCCAAAATTATTTCTTAGCCCCTCCCATGCATGTTACGGGCAAAGTGAGTAATTGGGCATTATTAATAATGCCCAGAGTGGAGGCGGGCAAAGTGATAAATTTCATTGATAAATGCCATTGAATTTATCACATTGCCCTCATTCACTTTGGGCTTTATTAATAATGCTTAGGTCCTAATAGGTCCAATTTAGCTTTTTAGTGCATTTATATAGGCAGAATTTGTGCCTTAAACAACTTAATATAAAAAAAGGTTGTGAGTAATTAAGTTCTATAACTACGAAAGTATGGGGGCTCTCCCCCGAAAATTTTTTGGAAATTCGACTCTAAAAAACAGGTTTTAACTAGTTTGGGTATAAATTTTTAGGTAAGATTTTCATTTTGATGAACTTTATGTAAAAAAGTAGTAAATTATAGTTTTAAGTACAAAAGGGGATCTGGGGGACATCCGCAAGAAAAGTTTTGGAAATTTGACCCTAAATACAGGGTTCCAGAAAATGTTCCCCTAAAAAACAAGGTTTTAACTCGCTTTGGTACACAAAGTCTGAATTTCGGGGAGGGGGACTTCGCCCTCCCCTTATATAATTATGTCACTGTTGTGTATGCGCGTATTCAAAAATCTTTCGGCTGAGATATAACGGGGAGTGCGGATGATGTGCTGGCTCCGTCCCATCGGCAAGTCGCAGCCGTATTTCCTGTCCGTATTTCTGGCTTGTTTGTTTACTCTCTTCCTAATCAGCTGATCGCGTCGTAATTGGGGCGGACAGACTTCCGCCCCATCCCAATTAAACAGGCCCGGTGGATCTCTTTATTTTTTTACGAATTGTGGGGGAAAAACTTTTTTTATTACAAATTGTGAATAACCTTCAAAAATGTTCCCCGAAAGTTTTCGCTCATCGATTAAGCATTTTGCGCAGCCCATTAAACGAGGTTCTAGCTCAGCACCAGCCCCTGATTTGCCATTAAGAGTGAGATGCCCTTGCTAAGGGGCCCCATAGTTTAGAAGAGGCCCCTAAAATCTCAAAGATATGTAAAAATACTAAAACAAACATGACGTATTATAAGCATTCCCCTCCAACAAAAGTACAAAATAAAAACCTAAATTCAATGTTTAAACAAACTTTTTCTGACACAGCAGTGGCGTATATAGAAATTTATTTCGGGAGGGACCCAAAATAATTTTTCACCACCTCCCAAGCAAATTTATTATGTCCAATGTAGCGTTTTACGTATTTTTTATTAGAATTTACATCTAATAGAACTTAATATAAAAATGTGAGTAATTTAGTTCCAAATACAAAGGAGGTGCTGTTTCAAAATATATGCTTTTTGATTAAAAAACGCGAACAAACTGAGTCCCCCAAAAGAATATTTTTTCTAACTATAGCATCGGATATTACACACATTCATTAAAAATAAATGAGTCCAGTATTATAATAAGAGCATTTAAAAAAGGTCGTAATATTAAGTGTATATTTTATCATATTCCACACATTTTCTGATAAATCTTTGTTTAATCTCCTTAAATTTTTTATGTAATATTTAACTTCCTTTTTTTTCGACCTTAGAAAGACTGTAAGCCAGTAAAAGAGAAACTACGACAACTTATTAAAGGAAGAAATTCTCCAATAAATGCTAAATTTTATTAAAATATTTTAGCTATGGATCGAAAATCAGATTTTTAATGAGTAAAATTTCACTTTTAATGACAGACCAATATAAAAGACAAATATTTTCAAAAACGTTAGCCCACAAACGCAAAAACTGACCTTAAACCTTGAAAATAAAAAAATTAATCCCTGATCAACCTCCTTCATCCGCTGGATTTTCGCTAAAATTTCTTCAACACTTCATGAAGGTTTTTAAAAATATGTTTCACCCTCTTCATCATATACACCCAAATTTATCCATACTTTCGAGTCGATTTTCACAAGATGCTTCATCATTAGCTATCTTCCAATACCCACCGCTAGAGAAAAAAAACACCGCCGGTGATTTAGAGAGAGACAATGGCCGAGCTCACCGACAAGTCATTGTTTGAAAGGCCCTCCCCCCTGCTAACGAATCCCCGCTCTGCGAGGGACCGGCGGCGGCATTCCATTTGAGTGAGGCCCCCACATTTCATAGCTAAGCTCTATAAAGAAGAGAATTATCTGCTGCTCGTGGCATTTAAAACCTACCTACCGCACGCTTCGAAAACATCGTAAACTTCGGGGGCCGGAGCTAAATTTAAATGTGACAGATTCGCCTCCCCTCCCTCCCTCTTACTTCCTGCGTTTGAAATCGATCATTTTTGTGATAAGGAGAATTATGCGGTGCTTTTATAAACCATTAATGATTTCTTGGTACAGCTTTAGAATGGGTCCTCCAGCCGCCATGTTTACCCACAGCTCAAATGATGACAGACAACCATGTAGATCCATTATTATTAGATCCTAAGATAATAATATTTAGTATATTATTATTTTAGGACATAATAATGATATTAATAATTAGATCTCTATGGTTACACATGGGGACTGGAGGACTCTTTCTAAAGCTGTTCCGATTACTTTTATGGAGAGGTGTTTATTTTTAATAAAAGGAAATGAAAAAAAAATATAATTATTGAACAAAACTTTTTGGATCAACAATAGGGGAGAGTGTTGTACCTACGGACGGTTGTACCTTCAGCCACCTCATTTTAAAATTCGGGAAAAATGTAAATTTGAATTTGGGGTCAATTTTGAATGTAAACAGATGCTATCTAGTAGTTGCTAACGTGAAATCAGCTGTTTAAAATATTATTTAAATTTTCTATAGTAAAAATACTGTTTTTAGGTGCTCAAAGTTTTTTTTAGTGCATCACTACATTAATTATTTTCTTCCTCTATGATTATAATATGATAAAATGGGATATATGGGGGGAATCCCCGAGATTTTGACTTTTTAGTTTTGATATTAGAAATCGTCAGATCTCAATTCTTTTATCTTTTATAGAACTTTGAATGCAAAAACACCTGATGCTGTACCTTCGGACACCATACGTGTTGTACCTACGGACACGTTCTTGCGGGTGTCTGTAGCTAATCGGCGTTTTAGAATCAGGTTTCATTTAACTGAATACATTTTAATAAATGTTAAATTAATTATAAATGGTAATCTATTTGTCAGCGATTATTTTCAAGTGAATTTTAGATGAAAAATCAAATATTTTGTGATCTAAACTACTTTTTAAATTTATGATTCTACTTGGAATTTAATGTAAAATATGGTGTAAAACCCTAAGCACCCTATCGCATTTAAGTATGATGATTAAAAAAACTTAAAATTTCCACTGAAGAAGATTAACCACCAAATTATTATTGTTATTACCACCAAATGCTTGCACAACTAAGTGTCGATCGAATTGGGTTTTTTGGATCAGTGAAGTTGTCAGATCAATCAGCATGATTGATGAAACTATTACCTTAAATTCTGATCTGAAAATACCATGTGATTTTTGTGTTTTTGGTAAAAAATGGGATATAGGGATTTCTGGATGAACCATATTTTCCTATATCCAAAATAAAGCAAAATACATGTATGCATTTAATGGCATCTTCCTAGACATTGACCTCCCATTTTGTTTCAACACCAGCTCCATTGAAATATGCTTTTAAAATTGTGTATTTCTACTTTAATTCCTGCGCGTGGGAAAATCACTTGAATTACAGAGCGCCACTCGATTGTATTAGAGTGGGCCAGAAGAACGGACAAAAATATGTAATTATAACTTGCCGAGTGGGAAAAATGTTCTGTAAATTTATTACACGGGCCGAAAGATCAATTTAATTTTTTTATTTTTTGGTGATATTGGAAGAAATTATAAAATTTAATAATTAAGAATCACGATCCCCTAATTGTGTTTTTTGAAACATACTGCGAGTGAGTGCATTCCATCTTCACATATAATTATTTGCATTTGTTAACCCCTTTTTTAGTCTTAGAGGTCATGTTCCTCAAATTGTTCAAAATTTCTCGTTCATCAAGTGCCTGTGCCGATAAAAAAAAATGGGAGAGATCATGCATAATAAGAGAATAAGTTTTGAGAAAATCGAAAAAAATTGTGTATAATGTAATTTTCGCTGTTTGTATATAACTGTATATAATGAAATTCAGGACCCTATTTTGAAAAAAGGCAATAATCGAAACAAGTATAAGTACATTCAAAAGTATTTTGCAGTTGAAAAACGTTGATGGACTTATTCCCTTTTTCAACCTCATGAAATTTCAAGTGAAGAAAAAATCTTAAAAACCACTTAAATTGACGTTTAAATTATATTTATGGTTAGTTCACAACACAAAAAAGAGAAGTAGAAAGATTAAGACAGTTTAATTTAATAATATTTATGAAACTGGGTCTTTACAGCAGTATCAATGGAGAAAATGAATATGAATGGAGTCAAACATTCCCTGGAAAAAAATAGTTACAAACACTTTTAAATTAAAAGCAAATTTTAATTTAGCCTAGTATACCCCCAAAAAAATAAGAACAGAAAGGCAAATTAACTTTGATTCCTAATTAATTGAAATAATACAATGAATGGACATCGATTTCGCAACTTCAAGGGGCTTATGTCCCTATGGGGGTAGTTATTTTCCCTCTCTTTCCACTCATGAGTAGAGCAAAGGTTGAAGATTAGTCTGAGCACAAAAAGTCAATTTGTCATTTTTGGACTTATTCCCTTTTTCAAACTGGCGATTTAATTTGTCAATTCGAGGATTTTCTGCTGAAAATCCTTAAATATTAACAAAGAATGAGTTTTTTACTAAATTTCTTCACTTAATTTAATTTTTTGAATTATTCAAGACTTATCTGGCAAAAAGAGGGCACGTGGGCCGTTTGTTGCGCAGGGCGGCTAAAGAGGAAAAGAAAACTCCCCATGCCCGAACTACCATGAATATTTGTATGCGAATTGCCCCCATGGACTCGCTATCTGATATGTTAAAAGATCCATTTCTATTTACTTTAGTTTTGATCTGACCTGGGTTTGTTTGCCAACGTTGTTTCGGATGTTGATTCTCTGCAACAGCAACACTGATTCCGTAACCAGGTGGGTTTCCTGTTTGATCTAGTGGAGTATTTGTTTGAAGTGCAATTCAGGGTGCGGGAAAGACAATCAGTAATTGACATTTTCGAAACGGTGATCCGTAGAGATAAGTTCGATCGGTAAACTTGTGTCAGATATATGTGTCTACTTACTCTAACGAACATTCAAATTCGAGCACTTATGCGACGTGGTGGAGGGTCACATTATAACTAGCTTACTGATATCCTTTAGAGTGGCTTCGATAGGGCGCTTGTTATCAACGTAAATGCAACGCAACGAAGAGGCGATACGTAAATTCTTCGTAGTTATAAACAGTTGGGCCCCACTATCACGAACCTGGACTAGATAATGCTAATACTTCTATAGTGAACTTCTCCATCACTCCTGACTGTTGAGGGGAGTTGTATTTGCAATTTTTTACATTTTTGAACGGGATTTACAATTTTGAAACAACTTAAATACACCGACATATTTCTCTGTTATCATATTATGTATGTTACCGACAATGTGATAAAGCCGGGCATTATTAATAATGTCTATACGTATTTCGGGTGAAGGGATAAATAGTCATTGAAAAATGACATTGAATTTATTCAAAAATACTCATGGCAAAAATTGTGTTATGTAGTGAGAAGTAAAACCTACAAGAATTTTTTAAATCGGTTAATACCTTAAATTTGCACATCGAGCTTAAAATTTCAAAAATTTCTTAAAAATGAGCATTTTTTTAGGAATTTTATTAAATGCTACTTTGGGTACTAAAATTGGCACCATATGACTCGAAATGTCTTATGTGTAATAAAAATAAGCTATATTGATTTTTAAAAGTTTTCGTTTGCAAATTTTCGTCTCATTTGATAACTTAAAAAAAATACAAATTTTCTACGCCTGTAAAGTTGTTCTTCTGCAGATAATTTTAGCCATTAGCCAAAATCTCCAAAAATATCAAATATTTAGATTTTTCACGGTAGGAGGGATCAGAGATAAGACTGGGGGGCCCCACAGGAAATTTTTTGAATTTTAACATGTTAAAAAGGGATTTTAAGTTACTTTTACCTGAATTTTTTTTAATGTTTTTCTCCCATAAAAATGACATTAAGCAATAGTTTAAAAGTAATCAACGCCCTCATTTACTCTAATAACGTCCCCCAATTTCATCTTCCATTGCCCCTAGTGGGCGGTACCGCCCACTTTGGGAACCAGTGCGGTTGAGGATGAAAGTAAGAGGGATAATGGAGAAAGGGATTGAGATGTTTTTTGGAAGGGTCCAGTCAGTCTAAATCGGCGCGTATGTTTAGTTCCGGAAATTTAGTTGAATCGCCAGTTTTAAAAAGGGAATAAGTCCAAAAAATGACATTGACTTTTTATTTTCAAAACAATTTCCAAGCTTTGCTCTAAACATCAAAAGGGAAAATAACTACCCCCTGTAGAGAGATAATTTTTAAATTTTAATTGTTTTAGTCTTTCCATTTCTCACTTTTATGCTGTGAAATAAACATAAATATATAATTAAAACTTTTCTTCACTTGAAATTTTACAAGGTTGAAAAAGGGAATAAGTCCATCAACTTTTTTCAACTGTAAAATACTTTTGAATGTACTTATTTTTGCTTTGACGATCACTTTTTTTACTAAATAGGGTCCTTAATTCCCAGTAAAAATTTGGTGGAAATACAACGAAAATTCCATTATTCATACTGCAGTTTTTTTTTCGATTTTCACAAAATTTCTGGTTTTGGACTTATCCCCTTTTTCAAACTGACGATTCAATCCCCATTCGTCTCTGTTCGCTTCTCGGAAAAGCCAGCGCGCGCATCTGCGTTTCGACGAACTCTCTCACCTTGCACCGCCGCACCAAATAAGTCGACAGGTCGAATGCTTCCGATTTCAATTAAGCGACCGATTCTCGACGAGCACGTGGGCCCGCCTGCCCCCGATGGGCCCGCTGCTGCTGTGATTATATTTTGATGATTCGCGTACTCAAGGCAAAATTTATGAATGAACGAGCGCGCCGAGTGAATGAATGAGGTTCTTTAGAAAAAGCGCGCGGTAGCAGTAGGACGGATGTCCCTTCGCAGCGCCCATTGGCTGCGGGAAGCGAAAAAAAAGCATAACAGGAAATGCGCGGGCGCGCCGAGTCGTGCAGTAACACTAGAGCTAGAGCTACCGTCGGCCTCGCGTCTACTGCGGTGCAATGTGTGAGCATGGGCGGATATATGGGGGGTCATAGGGGCAATGACCCGAAATTTTACAGAATTTTACAGTTTTCTAACGGTAAGTGATGTTTTCAAAGCATTCAAGCCCATGCCCCCCAAAGTTTCTAGCAGTTTGCCCCCCCCAAGGTCTCTTCCAAAATCACCCCATATGTGTCCCGTGGACGGAAAATTCGATACTAAATACTTCCCTGGGCGGATTCACGGAGTGCCAGGGAAAGCAATGCTTCTCAACTTTTGTAGGATGCTACTCCTTTTTTAAAGGTAGCAATCGGGTTCAATGTAGTTAATGAAATCATGCCCCCCCCCAATATCTACCTCTCACCCGAGAGGGTATCTCTGCTAAATGCATCCATGGATACTTTACTACACTGAAAAACGATCGGAAAAGAAAATTTACGGAAGAGATGAATACAATTCACCGTGTATATGCGGAGTACGTGCTCGTTAAATCTGTGGGCCAGAAAATCCTGTGGTCGGTCATGGCGCAGTTTACTATGGGTCCACGTGCGTGGAGACTATTCCCCTCCCCTTCAGAGACATGGCTAAATGGTTGAGGAGGCGATATATGGTGGCCGCATATATCATTTCAAGAGGCTGCAGTGACTCAGCCAGAAACTTCCTCTAGGGGGGTCCAAAGGTGTTTCTAGGGTTTTAGAAAGGGGAATGGAAAATTTGCCTTACTTCCATTTATTTATTTAATAAGTTTAGATTTTTTTCCCGATAATTCGAGTTTTCGATAGCTTCAGATTAGACTGGTCCTTGCAGGCCAGAGACCAGGTCTTTGTATAGTGGGAGGGTGTTGACACGACATTATTTCTAAGGTTTACCTGTACCACCCCCTTACGAGAATATTTTATACGTCGAGTTTTAGAACCCTCACTGGTAAAATTTTAATCTTGATGCACTTAATGTCAGTAATTTGTGTACATTGTGAGCTCCAATTAAGGATAGAGGGGGATATATGCCCCTTTATAGCAGCGTAACTCATTTTAACTCAATTTGAGTCCTTTTGGGTTACATTCTAAGAGAATAGAGCGAACCGCAGATTTTGAACCCTTTCAGTTCCAGACCGCCCTAGATTTCTATCAAATTTGGGGCGGTTAGAGCTGAAAGAGTCAAAGGAAATGACACTGTAAAAATAGACGGCGAACTTTCGGGGTGGTGTGAACTCCGCCTCTTTGATACGGCTCTATTTAATAAATGGCCTTCAAAATATCCTGGTGGGGTTTTGGGGGTTCAAATTAAAAACCGTAAATACAAAGCATACAATCGTACAGCTGATTCCTCTTAAACAGGTGTGCGGACGAAGAAGAGGTTCGATGTGCTCTCTAGTTCTTCGACCCACTCTCTTTTTGCGGCTCTTAACTAATGTCAACCGCCGGATAGTTAACTTCCCACGTTAATGGGCCGGACAGGTTAACAGCATCTGTGAAGACCGACTCTTGCTTGACACATAAGGGGCCATTCATTATTACGTAAGGGTCCCGAGGGGGAGGGGGGTTGGAAAAATATCTACATACGCTTACGTAAGATTTTCCAAATTAATGTAAACGAATTCTAGATAATAGAGATAATAATATATTGGTAATATGTAGTTGACAGCAAGATATTACTCATCTGTTGAAAAATAAAAAACCTTTGATTCACGTTAAACTGAGAGTTTTAGTGTAACTGATCCTTTTCTAACATTTTATTATTTTGAAAAACGAAATGGAATCTTACGTAAGAATAGGGGTGGAGGGGTTTGAAAAATCTTACGTATCCTTACATGGGGGTAGGGGGGGTCAAAAATTGCCAAAATCATCCTTACGTAATTAATGAATGGCCCCTACGACGCTCTTCGTCGGGATTATTGTTGATTAGGGTGTATCGAAAAAACTTTTTTTCGATTTTGATGACGCATTAGTGCGGAAAATTTGTCTAAGGTGCCAGAGAGTACCTGTGAATTTTTTCAGAATTTTTGGATAATTTCTTAAGGTGCCACATTGGCCCTGAAGTTCCCCATGTTAATCCTATGAGGTGCGCAGCCAAAAAGGCCGAAAATTCGTTTTTCGCCCCTCATTTCTGCCCTAATCAACCGAGGAATGTCTTGTCTCGAGTTATGGACTCTATATCAGTGGTTCTCAACCGGGGGTACGCGTACCCCTAGGGGTACGCCAAGAGCTTTTAAGGGGTACGCCACGAAATATATATTTTTCAACTTTCATTGATTTTTCAAGGGTTTTTTGTAGCGTTTTCTTCCAAACAACAAAATCCGAACATTTTTAAAAATTAAAATCTTAAAATATTTTTCCATTGAAGAACGAAGGGAATGAATCGAAAATTCCCCATTAGGCTTGGAGAGGAGCAATAAATTTCCATCATTTTTGGTTCACTACTAGTTAGTTCTAGTGGAGGTTCAGTATTAAAAATAATTTTTCAACGGAATTTTAAAAGTGTCCAAAACTGTCGAATTTTTGCAATTCCTGCCACAAAATCCTTTATAATTCAAGAATTTAGGTAGAAAGTTAATTCATATCTCATTTTAAAGGTGTTTTTATGGCCTTTTATTTTGTTTATGCCTTGTTTTTATGGAGCTTTTAAAAATTTTAATTGATCTCCTGAAAAACATCTCCCTTCGATTTTTTGAAGAAAAAATATATGAAAATATATGTTATTCTTTGACTTATTAGCTTCAAGTATGCAAAATTTCAAGATGGGGAAAGGATAGTTTTCGGAGCTATGAATTTTTGAATAAGTGTAACGCATAAAAATTCCCGAAAATGATGCAGAAAATGAACAATTTTACTAATTTTTTAAAATTTTTTATGCAAGTCTGGAAGAAAGGTCATTTATTTTCATTTAGTGCAAAAACCCTACCAAAAAATATATTAAATTCTTGAAAATGTATTGGGTTGTCCCATAAGTTCTGTTACTTTTTTCGAAGTTTTGTCTTTGAAATTTTTTTATGAAAAACTGGTAATAGGTGGAGATTTCAAACAAAAGGGATTTTGATGTATGTATATTTATGAACATAATGTGTGATTTTGGTAGTTCTCGGGATATTATTTCTTTTCAAAATGGCGGTTTGAAAAAAAGACCAAAAACGACGATTTTCGCGTAATTTTTTTCTTTTGTTTAAAAAACTAGGAAGAACGCATAATTCATGGCTAAAAAAAGTTTTACTGTATATTTGAAATGTTTAGATTACGATGTCATAGTTTCAAGATGATTCGATAAGTTTAAGGTTGAAAATTTTGGCTTTAAACTTCCATATATTGGTAATTTCACGTGTGTTTTAAAGCACACCTATTGTTTTTCTAAGCAGCTGGTATGAAGTAATTAAAGGCAGGTGTTTTTTGAATCATAATGCTTGTTAATGCATTGAATTGATGCCATTAATGCATTGAAAGTATCTTTTCATAATATCATTCCATTGATTTATTTCTAATTGCCAAGGAGTTGTTTTTATTGTAATTTTTTCGTATGAAGCAAAGAAAATTGCTTTGTTCGCTGAGCGTAAGTTCAGCAAGTGTACCTGTGATAAGCTGAAACGTTGCGCGCTTGCATTGTGCGCACTATTTTCTGAACTTAGTTCAGATATAATTTAATATACTGTATATTTTGAATATTTGGGTCTTTCCTAAGCTTTTTTATTGATTTTGATGCTTTTTTTGTAAAAATTTCTTTGAAATGACTAGCATTATTGAGGTAAGTTTTTTGCAATAGATGTTATGTTTGGGACCGAAATTTCCTAAGTTAAACTTATCGAATTATCTTGAAACTATGACATCTTAAACTAAACATTTCAAACATATAGTAAAACTTTTTTTAGCCCTGAATTATGCGTTCTTCCTAGTTTTTTAAACAAAAGAAAAAAATTACGCGAAAATCGTCATTTGTGGTCTTTTTTCAAATCACCATTTTGAAAAGAAATAATATCACGAGAACTACCAAAATACCACATTATGTTCATAAATATACATATATCAAAATCCCTTTTGTTTGAAATCTCAACCTATTACCAGTTTTTCATAAAAAATTTTCAAACACGAAACTTTGTAAAAAATAACAGAACTTATGGGACAACCCAATACTTCCAAAATTCAGATTAGGAGTACCAAAACGAGTGGAAAACCTGCTTTTTAGACTTAAATTCCCAAAAATTTTCTGGGGGTGAACCCCCAGACCCCCTTTAAAGAAGTTACATCACCATTATTCATATTCTTTTAATATTATGGCTACTAAGATTATTACATTTTTGATTTTGAGAATTCTTCGTACTCCCCAAAAAGCGAAATCCTGAATCCACCAATTTACGTAATATATTTAAACGAAGGTGATATTTCAACTTCTAGCTACATCTGCATGCAAGGGGTACGCAGGGAATTGTAATTTTCCTTTCGGGGTACAAACGTGAAAAAGGTTGAGAACCACTGCTCTATATGATGTTTGCTACCCGAAAAAGCTTGAATAATAGCCTAAATATCTATATTACGTTTTTTTGTATGCTCAAATTTCGTCGAAAATCGCGTATTTCCTAGTTCAAATCAGAGCCCACAATCAACATAATATAAAGATTTAAGTTATTATTCAAGTTTTGTCGGGTAGCATATATCATATAGAGTCCATAACTCGAGACAAGACATTCGTCGTGTGATTAGGGTAGAAATGAGGGGCGAAAAACCGATTTTGGGCCTTTTTGGCTGTGCGCCTCATAGGATTAACATGGGGAACTTCAGGGCCAATGAGGCACCTTAAGAAATTATCCAAAAATTCTGAAAAAATACACAGGTACTCTCTGGCACCTTAGACAACTTTTCCACACTAATGCGTCATCGAAATCGAAAAAAGTTTTTTTTCGATACACCCTATTGTTGATACATTAGGATAAGGGCCCGTCCGAAATGCGGACTTGGTGTACCAAAACAAATTAAAAACATTTTTTGGGGTCAAATTTCCAAAATTTTACTGGTGGAGGACCCCAAAATACCCTTTTTGTACCGCAAACTTTATTATTCACAACTTTTTAATACGTAATAAGTTTCATCAAAGTCCAAATCATACCTAAAAGTTAAAGACCGAAATTCGGACTAGGTGTAACGAAACCAAGTTAAAACCATAGTTTTAGGGCAGGGGTCGGCAACCTTTTGAAACGGAAGAGCCAAAAGTAACAGTTTACGAAATTTCCCAGTTTATAAAGAGCCACTAATTTTTTTGCCTCAATGTTATAGTATATGCTTAAAACATATTGTATTTTAGATTGGGAGGGTGATTTTAGTTGGGGAGCATTTTTACAAAAAATTTTTCTGTTGGGTAAAAATGCTCCCAACTAAAATCACCGGACCTGGAAAAAGTTGTAACCTTCCCCCGAACCTAATCAAATTTACCCAAACCTTGTGCATTGCTCCTATGGATCTGGCATGGGCTCCCCCCGAACCAGGTTCGTAGGTTCGGGCACTTTTTCCAGGTCCGAAAATCACTATACATCAAGTTTTAGATGACTTACGTACACATTGTAAATTAATTTTAGTGAACCTAATTTCCAAATTTTGTGTGAATGATGTGAATTTCTGGAATAATAAGAGGGTCTGGGGGTACTCCCCCAGAAATTTTTTTGAAATTTCCCCTTCGAAATTGCGTTTTAGCTCATTTTTGCCTTTTTCGGTTGCACCCTAAGAGCACCTCTCATTATTTAAGTGACAGAATTTTCAAGGAAAAATAGTATAGTAACAGCAAAATTTCGAGGGGGTGTGGATCCCGCTTCAGAAAAATTTTGGAAATTTGCCCCTAAAAATAGTGCTTTAATTAGTTTTTAGAACCTCTATAACGACCAAATAAGGACCACTAAGTCACAGAATTTTCTAGGAAAATCAGCACATATTCCAAAATTTTTAGGAGTGTTAAGGAATTCTCCCCCAGAAATGATATGGAATTCTTATCTTTAAAAGTACAGTTTTGATTTTAACTCATCTTAAGAACTCTTAAAGTTTTGATTAGTAAATTATTAATTTTTTCGTATGGAACTGTAGAGCCGCAACTTTACATCGAAAGAGCCGCATGCGGCTCGCGAGCCGCAGGTTGCCGACCCCTGTTTTAGGGTAAAATTTCAAAAAAATTTCTGTGTGGGAGATGACTCCCAGATTCCTCTATTATTTACAACTTTTATTTATATTATAACCAAAACTAGTTAAAAACCTGTTTTTTAGTGTCGAATTTCAAAGTTTTCCGGAAGAGGTCCCTAGACCCCCCCTTTGGTACTTTATTGCTCACAACGTTTCTTAAATCATTTAAATGTATTAGAAAGCTACATTGGACATATTGTACTCATGGGAGGCGCTAAGGAACAATTTCCCCCTTAACGAAATAAATTTCTATAAACGCCACTGCTTGAAACTTTACAGTTATCTGTAAATCTTTCTCTCTCTAGCTATCTCTCTTTCTAACTCTTGGTCTCCCTCTTTCTTTTTCTCCTTTTTTCTTTAATCCTATATTTCTAGCTATTAGCTATTACTACATTCAAACCTCTTTTTTGTGCGATTATTTATTTGTGCCTTCTTTTTCTGCGATTTTTTTGTGTGGTTTATAAACATCGCAAATTTTTTAATAACAAAATATTACTAGGGGACCTTGTACCACCATCAGTCAAATTTTCTAGATCTGCTACTGGTCTCCATAGTAGAAAGACACACAATCCATTGGGTAGAAAACCCTCAATATTGCAGCAACTACTTTTTTAGATGCATAAAACAAAATTAACTGAACTGAATCCAACTGAAAAACCCTGAGAAAAACACCTTTGTTTAATTAAACGTGTAGATTGAAACGGGGATTCAGTTTCGGTTGTTTTTAAGAAACAATCGAACATTTTCCCACCATTAACTTTGGTTTGAGATATCTTTCATGTAATGTTTCGCGAAATTGTTTTTACGAATTGCCCATTTCAATTTCCCATGCCTTTTCGACAATAGATCCGACGGGGAGGGGGGAACTGACTCCCTCCCTCTTTTCGAATTGCAATTATTTATTTTCGAATGTTTTTGATGCCGGTAGCTTGTCTATGCCACCCCCCCTGAACAAGCAAAAGATCACAATAGAACCGAACTGCCCTTTTTCACACAGCCATTGTACGAAAATAAAAATCGGTGCCTTCTAATTTCTTCGGGCTTTAGTTTTTCAAAAGAAAAACACCATCAAACTCTGAAAGCCATCGCACCATATTTCAAGGTTTTGGGAACTTTTCGCGGAGTGGTATATTTTTCTAATGGTCAGGGAATCCTTTGATCTCCGCCGCGAGTCAAAGACTGCCAAAGATGACCCCTCTCGCGTTGAAAGATATTGCTCAGTATCACTCGCCCGGATGTTAGATAAAAAGTCCAGATGTCCGGTGTCTAATTGGTGCATAGTTCAAAAGTAAATTACAGAAATCAATAAGGGCATTATCAATTATTTACGTATCGAAAGACGAAAGTAATGATTTTGTGTATGGAAACGGAAATGTTGATTGATTTTTGGGGAAGTGAATGGTGTTTTTGAACAGATTCGGGCGTGGAAAAAATTACTGGGACTATCAAACATTTTAATCTCATCTGGACAAAATGAATGCGTCTGTGATAATCTCTACAAAGGGCTTTCATGATTTTGTTTGGCATGGAATTCTTACAGACTCTTTCGTTTAGAATTCAACTGTTCATTTTTAGTTTATTAGTCGATTCCTCATTAAATTCGTGGGATTTTATCAGTCAATCATATTATATAAGCAAAAGGTTTCCCATCATTTTTTCTGGAATAACTTTCACTGGTTACTAGACTTTTTGAACCATTTTCGTCGTTCAATAAAGATTTTTTAGCAAGATATTATCCAAAAATTTACCAACAATAATTGCATACCACGCTTCTTTTTTACAAAGATATGAATATACTTTCTTAAAACTTCACTTAATTTTCTCTGAATTCATTGATTTTTTACCTACACATACCTCAAATCAAAAATTTTTATGGTGTTACAGATGTATTTGAATTGAAGACTTCATCAACATCTTTTGGAGTCTGGTGGAAATTGAAGTCAACGAAGAAAAGCAGTTTTACAAACGTAAGTATTGAAATTATGTTTTGCTTTATATTTTTTAAAAGCACTGCTGATATATGATTTTAAATTCGCGATTCGGGTGTACAGCACTAACTAACGACGATTCTTTGTTTCTTCCCACATGAATCCATATGATCCATGTTATTATTTATCTTCTAAAATTTTGATGACAAATGGTTCATAATTTCTTTCATAAATACCTGAATGCCCCCATTGAACAAAAACGAATCCATTATTTTCGTGACAATTTTAATTCAAATATAGTTTTCTTTTTTTATTAATGATGAATATAGTTTTTATTTTGATTAACCGAATTTACAAAGTCACTAAGTCATTAGATAAACGTATTAACGTAGTCATCATAGATAAGCGTCATAGTATAAACTATTCCCCTAAAATCTGAGGCTGATGGAGGAAAACGGGGTCAGATTCGGGGGATACAGGGGATCATTTTACATAAGAATCTGCTTAAATTGTTTCTGTGGTAATTTTACCTTTTTTGTCTACAATAGTTATTAAGGGGAGCATTTATTTAGGAGTTATTTTATAAACTTTTAGAGATGTATTTTTTAATGTTTTATTTCGGTTTTTTAATTTCTTTAGTTTGCAATCGGAATATATTGACTATAATTAACCTATATTGAATTTACCATTGCCCATAAACGCGTAATTTGTAAAGCAATTTCCTAGAGTTCATGCCCTAACTCTCCCTCTATATCTTAAGGGGAGTCGGTACCTTTTATTCCGACAATGTTAAATTTAAAACTTTTATGTGCCTTTTTTTAGACTCTATTAGACAAAAAAGCTTGACATTTTTTAACACAATCAATACACATTAGTCTTCAAACAGACATGAGCTTATATCAATATAACGTTTAGATATTTAAAAAAATAATGTGAGTGAGTCACTTAAAAGTTCTTGAAAATCGTCATAGTCTACAAAAACTCCTCTAAAACATGTTAAACCAAAAATATTGAAAATACTCATGCAGTGATATTTTTAACGCCTCTGAGAGCGTATTTCAAGCATTGAAAATAGGAAATACTCTTTTAAAAACTAGCCAGGCGTATTTTCACGCTTTGAATTTTGGTTTTGCTTAAAAAATGCATGGCACCCCACCGAAATCAAAAAAAAATTTCTACTCAAATTTGTAATATTAAATAAATATTTCATTTAGAATGTTTAATGTAAAATAAATTATTTCATTCATAATTTTTAATATTTTCTACTTATATTAACAGATGCTATAATTGTTAAAAGCCAAAATAGCATCCTAATTTTTCTGAGAAAAATGCATTTCAATGTTAGAATCTTCCCATATGAAATTGACTTTTACTTTTGTGTTTTCAAAAGGCAATTCTACTTTTTATAAAGGAGCCATCGTTGTTAAGGTTTTTAGATGTAGAATCTGAAACACTCAAAATCCCCAAATCGAGTTTTTGAAGGTACCCTCTCCCCTTAAAAACCCCTAATTGCCCCTTAGTAGTAGGTTGTGAGGGGAAGCAGCCCTGATCATCGGAGCGGGCGGGCGGGGACGATTGTTTCGACGGGCGGGCGGGATAACAGGAAAACCCTTTACAGAGGATGATTTCCTTCTGTTATGATTTCGGGGTCACACGGCTGCTGAGTCGCTTGGCGTCACATCGCAGCAAAACAAACCCCCCGCTTCCTGTGAGAGAGATTTCCAGCCAACAAAAGGGTGGAGAAAACGGACCATTTCGATAGGTTTTTGGTTTGGGGCACTTTTCAGTTAGAAACAGTCCCAGTAATTTCTCCCTGTTAATTTTTTTATTCCCGCTCTCTCATTTCTATACCCTCTTTTTCCACATCATTTTCTCAGTATGGCTCTTTTACCATTCCTTACCATCTCCTCCTTTCTTTACACCAGTGGTTCCCAAAATGGGCGGTACCGCCCCCCTGGGGGTGTTCAAGAATTCTAGAGTGCGGTGATGAGTTGATAAGAAATTGGGGGCGTTATTAGAGTAAAAGGGCGTTGACTACTTTTAAACTATTGCTTAATGTCATTTTATGGGTAAAAAACATTTATTTAAAAAATCCAGGTAAAAGTAGCTTAAAATCCTTTTTTAACAGGTTAAAGTTCAAAAATTTTCCTGGGGGAGAACCCCCAGAAACCCGCTTTCATCTATGGATTGAGGTATCGATACTTTGATAGCTTTTAAGATGAATACAGGAAATATCAGTTGGATATACAGAAATCCCTTTGGATGTAGATAGATTTCAGTTCATTCAGAATAAGGAAAAGATTTTTTAAATCAAAGCTTTTAAAAAAGGTAGTATTATAATAGGTAGAATTATTACTTAATTATTTCAAATTAAATTTTATAAGGCTCATAGAAAACTTACATCTTGAATATTGTCTGTATATTAGGTCATCCCGAAAGTTTTGTCGCTCTTGGGAGCATCTGTTTATAGTTTATAAGATATTTTTGACACTTTTCCATTATGTGATACCAATATAAACTGTAACTTTATCCACCGTCAACTTGGCATCTTGGCTTGATTTTGGGGACTGATCGACAACTGAGCTTTCCTTAAATCTGTGATAACATGTTACTTCATTTCTTTTCTGCTCAAAATTTTGCATTTTTCCTAAAGTTAAGATTTTTAAATTAAAATTAACTGGCTACTTCCATAAAACAATTAAAGTTTTAAGTATTTTTAACAAGTGTGGAAAATTTAACTTAGATTTAAATTTTTTCTGGGGCATCCGGAGAGTTTGATCACAATCCCCCATATTAAATTGCTGGAAATCCAGATCGCTGGAAATTCTACTCCCGCTCTTCAAAAGTAGTATAAAATGAGTTTCAATTTATGAAATAAATAAGATCTTCCGTACAATCTTAATTATGACTTTAAATTACAATTAAATTCCTTTGAATTTTAATTTTGAAAGTTTTCAATTAATGGCAATTTGAAGTAAACAAAATCTTATTAATCGTAGAAGCTAGGAAAGCTGGAAAAGTAAGCCAGCAAAAAAGGAGCCAAAATTCGCCAAATTGGCTTTAGATAGAAGTAGAAGTACTTTACTGATTTACCGTAATGGATAAGTACCAAAAAATACATTATATTCAGATGCTCCCACGAGCGACAAAACTTTCGGGATGACCTAATACTAGCTTTTAAATTTCTTATTTTGTTTGATTATAAATTAAGGTCTTTTTATTAAAAAATGCTTGTACTATTATATAAATTTTTGAAATTTCGTTTTTTGTTTGGGCGCGAAAACACTTTCAAATCCGAAATCATGCGCTGTGACGTCCCATCCAATAGAAGCCCGTTTTCTGATCACGTGAAAACAGAAAACACAATGGTTTTTATGCGCTGTGACGTCACATCCAATAGAAGCCCGTTTTCTGATAACGCGACTTTTCTGACGTTTTGGCAAAAATAAAATTGAATTTTAAATGATTTAAAACACATTTTTGAACTTAAAAATCAGAAATTTGGGAGTTTTAGACCATAATGTATCAAAAAAGTTTAAAATCAAGCAAATCCCTCACTCATGCAAATACCTCATTAGAGGCAAATATTTGTAAGATGGCGGTTGAAAACTTTCTTCTTGAAAAGGAGGCGGTAGTCCCAAAAAGTTTGGGAATCTATGCTTAATACTTTATACCAGGGGTTTCCAACTTCTGGGATATACTCGCGGGCCGCAATCGAAAACACAAGTCCAGTGGCGGGCCGCAAAGTAATCTGGCCCCTTTTTAACGATGATAATTTTTTTGGGGTGAGAGTCATCAGTTTGAAACTTTTCCAGCAAAAGAGGGACGAAGGTTGTTTACATATACTATGTATGCACTACTGTATTTTCCAAAATTCCAGAGGATATATGAATTTTTTACTCTTATACAACTCGTAGGAATACTGAAACTGAATATATTTAATATTCTGAATATTATACTTAAATGAAAAGGTCTTCCTCAAGAAAATGTTAGTAAATTTTCCTTAGAAGTTTATTTTACCTAATTTTTTGATACTCCATTTTGTCCCTCCTCATGATAAAGGTTATATAAAAGCCTTCACACCCCCTTGCTACTCTCAGGGGAAATTTCAGGTTTCACAAACCACCTCTCGAAACTTCAAACTTTTAATTCTTGCACCTTGCACCATAGAAAACGATCGAAGCTATCCATAATCAAAGAGGTATAAAGGGGGGGTCGGGGGTTCTCCCCCCAAAAAATTTTGAATTTTAGTGTGCTAAAAAGTGTTTTGAAGCTACTTTTTGGAGGGTTTTCAGAGAGCTTCGCGGGCCGCCAGTTGGAAACCCCTGCTTTATACCAAAGCCTACAAATATTCTCATCCCCTTTCCTTATCTCTCTTTCTCTCTATATTTTTTTCCTTCTTTACATCAAGCCCCCCCACTGTAGTTCATGACCTATTCAAGACAACATGACTTTAGCGAGTTCTGGTGGGTTGCAGCAGATGTCGAAACGAGGAGTATAAAATGCAATTATATATCGAGTCCTATAAAATAAGGTTCAACAACAGTTAAAAGATCTATATCAACCTGTAAGCACAGACCCTTTACTGCCCGTGGTAGCAAACAAGCTACCATACGATAAGCTTCAAGAAAGCAGCAATAACTGCACCTTCAGTTGCTATAATTTATGAAGTTTAGGTTCTGTCCCCAGTTTCAAAATTCATAACTTTTGATATTAATTAAAGAGGTACAGTTAATTGGGATTTACAATGGGAAAATAATTATTGCAATAAATCTGCAGAAATTTAAAATATAATATTGCATAAATCAAGAACACTGTGTATATGAGTGGCTTTTTTCATATCCTACCATCAATTTCATGTACTATTAAAATATTTATGTACTGTTTTTCTTTCAACAAAATTTGCATATATTGTAAACAAAAACACAACTATCGATAATTGTCATTGTCACCCTTTCCGCAAATCAAATCAAATTTATTAGAAAGAACAAAAAATATACAAATAATCTCATATGGATAAAATTATACGTTATATGCATAAAAACACATGACAGGAAAAAAAAATAATCACACATTGATCATATAAAAATTCATCTCAAAGGATCAACTGTTCGTCCATTGGGTAACGGGTTAAATAAAAATAAATACATGATAAAAAACAATGGAAGAGTAAAGGGAAGTTTTTTTAAGAAAGAAAAGGAAAAAAAAAACAAAAGAAAGGATGGGGGCTGTCAAAATTTTGAATGCAAAGAGAGATTAGTACTGTAAAAATAAGTATGTAACATGACAGATTAAAATAGTGCCTCGATATTATTTTAATCGAAAATAAAGAAAATGCAAAGCTTTTTAAGGTAATTAATATTACTTTAAAAAATATAAATAAATTAGAGCAGAGTTTCTCAAACTGTGGGTCGCGACCCACTGGTGGGTCGCCAGTCAGTTTTTGGTGGGTCGCGAAAAGATTTTTAATTTTTCACAAACGGTGTTATTGACTTTTGAATTATCAAACTATTAGTTGAACTTTTGAAATTATCAAATTACCATTCTATAGTAAAAAGAATTAAAATTTGAGGAAAAACTACACTACTTGGAGTGGAACGGAAAAGGCAATTAATGTAAATACGTACTATGTGTGTCACTTTAATGTGCCAATAATGCAAATCTGGTTGGTTATTCAAATAAGATTTGAAAAAAAATTTAGTGTTTCTCCCCATCCACACTGGGGGGGTCAATGCAAATTTTAAGAATTTTCTTGGGAAATGATGTAATTTATCCCATATTGCTAAAAAACAAGTTAAAACTATGTTTTTAAGGGTCAAATTTTAAAATTTTCTCTGGGGGAGTACCCACAGACCCCCTTTTTACTGTAGGGGTCATTGTTAGACCACAGTTAAACTATTTCATACCCTTGTAACTAAAAAATTGGTGAACACCCCCCAGTCAGAGAATTTAAAATTCTGTGGGGAGGGGGCATGAGATAATTATCTCAGTTCAGTTAATTATAAATAACTGAAGTCTGTGGGTCGCCTTAGATTTTGTTTCTCAAAAGTGGGTCGCGATGTTAAAAAGTTTGAGAACCCCTGAATTAGAGGCAAATATTTGTAAGGCGTCTGTGGAAAACTTAAACGTTTGGGAACCTATGCTTTACTTTACACCAATTAATCGAAAATCAAGGAAATGCAAAGCTTTTTAAAGTAATTAATATTAGATTTAGTCTGTATATGGCTTGGTAATTTATTAAAAAAGGTAACCGATAGGTATTTTTTTTATTAGAAACACCAGCAAACTCCTCGTGCAACATTTCTTTCGAGGGGTAGGCGCGAGGTAGTAATTTTGTCTGCGGATATTGTAAACTCTGTTAGTTAATCGTGGCCCATGATGGAATTTAAAAAAAGACAAGACTATTTATACAGTCACTGACGTACACTCAAAAGATTACTAGCAGGAAAATAACATAAAAAGTTTCTTTAAAATTCTTTTTCTCCTATTTTGACAGTCACTGACACATCCACTCCACAGCAGAATGTCACCCCAGAGACTCACGAATGCGAAATTAAGATCCGCTACAATGAATTTCTATAATTCTTATTGAACGATAAATTATTCCGTGGCCTCAGTTCGGAAACCTCTCCATTCTTACACGGTCTGTCAATCTCCGAAGCACATCGTAAAAGGTATGGGTGACATACTTCTCAACGAGCGACACAGATGCACAGTTAGAGGAAAGGATATCCTAATATGTAAACGCAGGCTGACTCATCTGTCACTGATCGAGCGCTCATCTTCAGGAAAAGTCAATCGCTGCTGCAGCCGGGCTTAATGTCTGTCGGCTGATGGGCCTTTTCTTTGTAAGAGGAGATTTTAGGCAGACTTTTGTTTCGGGGTTGGTTTTGACCCAACGTTTTTTCTGAGGTAGTACCTCCTCCTTATGAGTACTTTTATACGAAACATTTTGGACAGGATTTTAATTGAATCGCCAGTTTGAAAAAGGGAATATGTCCAAAAATTGACTTTTTGTGCTCAAAATAATCTCTAACCTATGCTCTAGACATGAGTGGAAAAAAGGGGAAAGTAACTACCTCCTATAGGGAGATATAGCCCCTTGAAGTAGCGAAATCGATGTCCATTCATTGTATTAATTTGTCCTTCTTTTCTGTTCTTATTGTTTGTAGTGTAAACTAGGCCAAAATAAAATTTGCTTTTAATTTAAAACTGTTTTTAACTTTTTTATCCAGGGAATATTTGACTCCATATGTTTTATAACATAGTTTATTCAGGGGTTCATCTAGAGAGAAATTGGGTCATTTAAATGACCCTTCACGAAATTCTAATTAACAAAAACGGACTCTTCACTAAAGTTCAAAAACCAAAAGTGCTTTGAAAATTCATTGCGGTTCAAAATATAAAGAAAACTTGAGATTTTGGGACTACTCGAAAGTTCTGAACCTTTTGGGAACGTTTGTATTTGGGAACGTCTGTTGCATTTTTTCGATACTTTTCTGTTACACGGAAACTAATATTAACTACAACTTCGATCGACATTTTTGGCTAGTTTTTGAGATAACTTACATAAATTATTGGGTTCTTTACTATCATTGTAGAAGAATACTCCAACTACTAAGAAGATTTGAAAAAATTGATCCTTTATAAAGAAGTGTAACTCTTATTATGTGTGCACTCTGGACCTGAAACCCTGAACCTTTTAAAAAAGTGGAATGATCATAATTCTGCCAGGAGTACACGTAAGAGGTCAAAGTACCATGGAAGTAATGAGGTGGAGTTTAATGAATAATCCCAAAAAGTTTGAACCCACTCCAGCATCTCTAAGCTAAATTAAACAAGGACAGACTATGAATATGGATTCAAAAAATACTCAGTGATCTACAACCTCTAATTCGGATCTTCCAAAAAGCAAATCCGATGCGTCATTGGCCCCTTTTTCCTGTTTTTGCTGGATGGCTGAATGCAAATGTGGTCATCTATCCTTCAAAGTCGTAGGGATTCCTTGTGTGGTGGCACCATGGTCGACCTCCAGGGTTGCCCAGGGCAACGGCCGGGGTCATCCCGGGAGCCCTGGGCAGTGTCCCAGCCGGCCAATTAAGCAAAAAGTTTCCGCGAAAAGTGATCAGTTACTCCTATACGGTCTCCTTAACAGCCCGCTTCAAAAGTATGAATAAATGCGCTCATTAAAGCGCGATAATCTTTCCCAAATTACAATATTGAATGTACCAATTTGGAGAAATTGATCCGTATCAATCATGGTATTGACGGTGGAATATTTTAAGCAAATGGGAAATGGCGCTTTACTATTTTAAAATGCTGGATGTGTGTGTTGCTCTTTCGATGATACCTTTTACGTGGGAAAAGTTTGGATTCACTCCCATAAAAACTCTCGGCTTAAAAAAATAGATGCCTCTAGATTGATAGATCGATTTTAGGTACCAGATTTAATTTTTGTGCAATGGTTTTAAGTGAGGTCAATGATCGGCAAATTTAAGGAAATGAACTAATATTTAGCAGTAAAATAAAAGATAAATTGTTTTGCAGCATTGTTATCATACTACAGTTCTCTTTTAACCACTTGAAACCTCAGTACTCAGCAAATTTTGGTTTTCTCCAAATTATCTTTAGCTATATTATTACATCTCGTCTTGAGACATAATCAAGGAAATTTAAAAGAGTATTAGGCAATGCCTTACAGATGCGTGAAAGATGCAACATTTAAAAGTAAGGCGCCTTCGACTTTAAAGACATGAAACACTATGTGATAAAAGCAGTCTCGGTGGCCATGAAACGTCCCCTCCCCAAGACCTTAAAAAATTGAAACTGAAAATGTTTAAGAAACTGCTCGAGACAATGATTCCTGAGACTATGCCCCCCATATCCTTGAGATGTGGAGAATAACCGTTATCAGTTTTAACAAAAGATAAGAGGATAAGACAGGGTAAAATCTGCTACTATTTCTGCATGCATTACGACTCATGTCAAGGACTATTCTCTCCTCAGAGCTGCCATATCTACTCTAAATTCCGGCGAATCCGTATGAAGAACGTCAAATGACTTGTTTCTAGCTAAATTGGAATTTTCAGACGTGGTTTCAGTGATAGAATATAGTGGAGTCTCCAATGTAAATTTGTAAAAAATTTTTGTTAATTTATGGTACCAAGGTTATTTTGGTTCTTTAGGGTATGGAGAGTCAGAAAATCTTTGGTACCAATTTTTCTATTCACTTTCCTGGTGTAGAGGTCAAATCAAAGGTCAAATTATGCACTTCCATATTTTGACGATTAAGAAGGTATAATTCAGTTGAAAAACCTTTTAAATTATTGGAAATTGGTGGCAATAAAGTAAAAAAGTTTATAAGTTTAAAAAGCATCAAATATGAATTAAATTAAATTAATTAATTAATTAAAATGGGAAAATATCATTTTTGCTGTTTGGTTTCCTAAGAAAGTTTAATTTTGTAAGAATACTACCATTTGTCTATAAAATTGTGTTTGATAGTCTATGTTTAAAAAAAATGGTTATAGTTAATGTTTTCTTTGAGGTGAGGTTGACCAAAAAGCGCGCGCAGCACGAAGCAAACCAACAGGCGCTCTCCTGACGGTGTCCACTAGTGGAGTCTCTAATGTAAATTTGTAAAATATTTTTGTAAATTTATGGTACCAAGGTTATTTTGGTTCTTTAGGGTATGGAGAGTCAGAAAATCTTTGATACCAATTTTTCTATTCACTTTCCTGGAGTAGAGGTCAATATCAAGGGTCAAATTATACACTTCCATATTTGGAGATTAAAGCTATAGTAATAGATGGCATGATTTTAGTTCGGCAAATTAGCGAAAATGTCAACTCATGTAAGGGTCTTCTTCATCAATATCTGATTATACTAAGCAGTGATTATAAAAACTAAACTCTAAAACAAAAGCAAGCCTAATCGAATATCTTTCAATAAAAATACTATCATTACAAAATCATTACAAAGGATTAGAGAAAGAGTTAATTGTATCTACTGAAACCATAGTTCAATCAAATACCAAGATTTACGATAATTTGAAAACAAATTATGAAGAAGCAGACACCATAACAATATACCATGCTATTTATGCTACTACTATGGGATACACTGAACACATCTTGTCACCAGATACAAATATTTTCATTCTGGCCCTGAGACGGTAACCCCTTTTAGGCCCTGTGTCATAACTGGAATAGGGGCCGGAACAAAAATTGTTTCTCTCAAACCTATTTATGATCGTTTAGAAGTAGAACTAATTGATGCCATTCCAGGCTTTCATAGTTTTACTGGCTGTGACACAACCGGGAGGTTCAATGGAAAAGGAAAATTAACATGTTGGAAAGCTTTTATAGAAGTTCAACCTCATGTCATTGAAGCATTTGCAACTCTTGGAAAAGCGCAAAAAATATTAGATAAAAATTTCATTGCTCTTAAAGAGTTCGTTTGTAGGTTATACAAATGCCCTAAAGACATAAAGAACACTAAAGATCTTCGTTGGTACCTCTTCAAGAGATTGGAAACTGAATCGAAGAGCCTACCTCTAACCCAAGCCGCTCTTGTCTTACACACCATACACTTAGAGTGCATTATCAAGCTCTAGTATGGACCAAAGATGTTGAACAAACCCCATCCTTTCCTTCACCTGAGTTTGATGGTTGGAAAAAAGAAAATAAAACCTTTGTTCCAATTATAACTGATTTGCCACCTGCTCCTGAAGCTTTAGTAGTTGAACTTACTGTTTGGTTGTAGCGAAAATAAATGCACTAATGGGGGATGTTATTGTGTTGCTGCTTAGTTACCATACACAGAAATGTGCAAATGTGAAGGGGATGAAAAAAAATGCAAGAACTCTTTTATGTGGACTGTGGATGCATCAGACAGCGACTCCTCAAACTGTGATAGTTAATAATTTTCTTTTTATTATTATCCCACACTTTTAAGATGAACTACTTCTGTGATGATTTAGGTGCAAAATTATGCAATCAACGAAATATTTTTCTTAAATTTATTATTATAACAAATAAAACTTGACGGGATGTTGGATCTTGGCAAAAGTGAGTTAGAAAAAACTCTTGACTTTGAAGACCTCGGGATATTTTAAGAAATTCCTTTAAAAGTTCATTAAGAAAAGAAATTATTTTAAAGGTAATTATAAAATGTTTTACATTTACCTGAGTAACTATAATTCGAGATATACTTCGTATTAATATTTATTTTCTTGCCAGAAATATACATTTTAATCAGTAAGTTTAAGTGCTTAGGTATTTTTAATTGAATCTCATTAATTAACCATTAATTAAAATCTTCAATCCATCAAAAAGTTAACTGAAGAGGTGCTTTTAAATAATAAGTTGGAAAATTACAAAAAAGTACAAAAATTTCAACTGCAAAGTAAAAATTTTGAAATTTTGAAAAAATTAATATTTTTTAATTAATTAAAATTCTAATTATTTTTTTTCAAAAATTGAAAACATATTTAGAGTATCTACTCAGTATTTCGTCTATATTAAAAATTTCATATTTGTAAGGTAATAAATAAGCTCATTATGTTAAAAGATCCATCATATTTTAAAAGTTATTACTTGACCTTGTAATTAGTTTAATTAGTCTTAAAAGTTGATTGAAAAATTGGTACCAAACTTTTTTATGTTCCTTATACTATAAGTAATCCAAAAAACATTAGTGTACAAAATTAACAAGAACTTTTTACGAAGCCCTTTTTTTCGACATTGGGTACTCCACTAATAAGCGAAAATCTGTTTTATGGGGGGTTTCTTTATAGGACATATGGATTTTGTGTCTGAATGTTTATACTTACCAAACTCAGAGATAAAAATTAAATCAATTTTGATAAATAATATTCATTGTTATCATTATTGTAGTTTATTGATTTTAAGGATTTAAAATCTTTGATGCTTCTATATGCAACATTATACAGGGTGTATCTGAAATGGTGCAACAAACTTTCAGGGATGAAAGTACTCATCAAGACGAACAAGAATCGGTATAGAAAGGGGGGTCCCAGACCAAATCCCAGGGAGTTAAAAATGGAGCGACACTCCAAAAAAATCATTGAAAAATTCAATTTGTAGAAAAACTACTATTGGTAAAAACTTAATAATGGTCTCAGAAATTGTGTTTTAATATGATTTATGATCTTTAAAATTACCTCAAAAGTCTTCGCTTTAAAATTTGTTTTATTATGGAAAAAGTTAAAAAACACAAAAATGTGAAAAATCTGCTAAAACCTTATTTTATACTTCGAAATCCTTTCTTTTGATTTGATAATCTGAGAGATCATAGTTGAAAACCCTTAAGTCCAAAGTTTCACGGAAATATAATCAATATTAAACGCTTGAGATCCTGTTAAAGTTCGTTTTTTGCGTGCGCTAACAGCTGTTTTGGAAACAGCTCTAGAAAACAGCTTGCGCACCCAAAAAACAAACTTTAACAGAATCTCAAGCGTTTAATATTGATTGTATTTACGTGAAACTTTGGACTTAAGGGTTTTCAACTATGATCTTTCAGATTATCAAATCAAAAGAAAGGATTTCGAAATACAAAATAAGGTTTTGGCAGAGTTTTCACATTTTTTGTGTTTTTTAACTTTTTTCATAATAAAACAAATTTTAAAGTGAAGACTTTTGAGGTAATTTTAAAGATCATATTAAACTACAATTTTTGAGACCATAATTAAGTTTTTACCAATCGTAGTTCTTCTACAAATTGAATTTTTCAATGATTTTTTGGGGTGTCGCTCCATTTTTAACTCCCTGGGATTTTGTCTGGGACCCCCTTTCTATACCGATTCTTGTTCGTCTTGATGAGTACTATCATCCCTCAAAGTTTGTTGCACCATTTCAGATACACCCTGTATACCTAATGGTTTATCTATTTTTCTAATGACTCAAAAATTAATTTTTCGTTTATTTGCCAAGTGGGGTGTAGGTCAAAAACAGAGTTTTTTGTATCATTCTAAAATTTTTATGCGTTTTATTGAAGTCCTTCAGCTTGAAATCAACCCTAACGACAAACAGATTTTAAAGAAACAGATTTTTGTTGCAGAATTTAAATGAAATAACTTTTTTGTTCATTATCCAATTTTAGGGTGCCTAGCAGAAGGAATTTTAGTGTCATGCTTAAATTTTAAAAATTTATGACCAAAAATCTGCATTTTTTTAAAAAAGAAAAGTGTTTTTTAGCCCCCCCCCAATGAATATAATCATTTATAAAATTCTTCACAAAAATCTGAGGGTACATATTCCTTTTCGTTAGTTTCACAAGCTGCCATCATTTCATAATTTCTTTTCTCTGTCCCCTGTTGCCGTGTCTCAATGGTTATTGGATGGTTGATTATTTCCTTCATCCCGAAACTTAACGTTTCTACCAGATATTTTGAATTTTTTAATACGATCTAGTATCCGTCTGAAGTCTACTAAATAAAAAAAGAAAAGTGAATTAACTACTTGTTTAAACCTGACGTAGTAAAAATGAATCGTCGCGTCGGTTTGAAAAAGGGAATAAGTCCAAAAACTATGTGTTGAGAAATCGGAAAAAAAAACTGTATAACTAATAGAATTTTCGAAGGGATAAACACCAAATTTTTACTGTAAATTCAGGACCCTATTAAGGAGAAAGGGCACTGATTGAAACAAATATAAGTACATTCAAAAGTGTTGAAAAAAGTGGATGAACTTATTCCCTTTTTCAACCTTATGAAATTTCAAGTGAAGAAAAATCTCAAAAACCACTTAAAGTGATGTTTAAATTATATTTCCACTTAGTTCGCACACAAAAGTGAGAAACAGTAAGATTAAAAGACACATAAAATTTGAGAATTATTATGGAACTGATTCATAAAAGCAGTAGGGAGGGAGTAAGTGAATATAAATGGAGTCAAACATTCCCTGGATAAAAAATGTCAAACCCACTTAAAGTGATGTTTAAATTATATTTCCACTTAGTTCGCAACACAAAAGGGAGAAACAGTAAGATTAAAAGACACATAAAATTTGAGAATTATTATGGAACTGATTCATAAAAGCAGTAGGGAGGGAGTAAGTGAATATAAATGGAGTCAAACATTCCCTGGATAAAAAATGTCAAATCCACTTTTACCAAATTTTATTTTGGCCTTGTTTACACAATAAGGAATAAGAACAGACAGAAAAATTAACTTAAATTCCAAATTGACTGAAAAAATACTATGAATGAATATTGATTTCGCAACTTCCAGGGGCTATATCTGCCGATAGGGGGTAGTTACTTTTCCCTCTTTACACTCCTGTGTAGAGCAAAGGTTGGAGATTGTTTTGAGCACAAAAAGTCAATTTGTCATTTTTTGGACATCCCTTATTCAAAGTGACGATTGAAATAACATTTATCTTCTGATAAATTTATTCGACCTAGGGATGAAAAATAACAGTATTTTCCCACTCTGTATAAAATGCTAAAGTAGCACGTTCCTAAACATGGCCTACTGTTCCTTTGTAGCATGTCCAAACCATTGGTGGCAGGTAATCAGTCGGATTTTTATGTAAACATTACATAGGTTTCAGATTTATGACATTGCAACTTCGATGTTATGTAATACTTTATCAGCTCCCTAAACAAATATTTAAGTCGTTTCGTAAGTAAAACCAACTACACAGCTGAGCATCCTTTGGAATTTAGAAATGCTGGAAAAGGATCAATGCTGTCGATTTGGAATGCTTCAGAATACTGCTTCTCTCGACGTTCTCGAGATTTTCCCTTTAACCCTTTCCTTTATCTACGGCACTATGATTATCTGCAATTTTTTTCGTGCAAATACTTTTTTTTGAGTCATTAAATTGAAAATAAAGTACAATAATCATATTTGGAAAATTTAATCCGCTAAAGCCAATTAATTTAATGGATACTTTTGACAACTGTCAGTACACAAAGTGCTAAAATTTTCGCAAAATACAAAAAACATGGCTTTTTATCGCAGTTAAAAAATAATACACTTTACTTTTGACTTTAACGTTTTTTTTGCGGGAACAAAAATGACAATTATGGCAATCCGATCGAAATGGCACTGAAAGCACAACTTCAATTAAAGCTATTCGCTTTTCCCACTTAAATACTCATCATAGAACCTTTGCTGCTTTTTATCCTGGAAGAGGAACACTGAAAGAGTGTTCCCGCAAAATATCGTCAGTATATTCGTAAGGATGGTTATTCCATGTAATTTTAAAGTTGGTGGGACTTTTAAGAACCGGCAGTAGATAAAGGGTTAAATTTTTTACCGTCCGTCACGTCAGTTCGTATCATCAATGTGTTTAAAAATTCGGAAAATTTAAGGAGCGGAATTTTTTCTATAAATTTACACATTCTCTATACCAAGTCATTTAAATATTGTCTTTATGCAGCTGTATAAATGAATATATTTTTTCGATGTGGTTCAATTTACGAAAGAGTAGATGTGGGTGCAAAGGTGTAAAAGGTTATCCTTTATAGTTTTTTTTTCAAAATTTTCGAAAGACGGGAATTTTTAATTTAATAATTTTAGGCGTTGTTTATAGTTTGGATAGTTGGCCAAAATGTTTCCAGTGGATATTGCGATCGGAATAACACCCTAAGAGAAATCCAATATTTCTGAGATTAATTCTTGCGACCTTTTCCCCCATGTCTTGAGGCAAAGTTCAAAACGCAGGAAAAGGTCTCCAAATAAAATCTAAGGAAGAATTTATCGAATACTATTTTAATGTGAATAAATAAGAGGTGAGTAATCGTAAATCTAGAAAACATTTATTTCGAATCTAGTAAAATCTAGTAATCTGCAAAAAAAATCACATTTAAATACATGATTTGAAATCTTAAATACAATTTTTTTTTCATTCTAGTTGGAATACTTTTAAAATGTTTTGTACTTAAAAAGTTTACGGAAAAATGCTAGAATCTGGGTCTCTATTTTTTTGTCTCAAAGACAATTTGAACATTTGCCTTAAAATTTATTTTTCCTCTAATATATGAGCCATGGGTTCAGCATGATCAGGTGTACCTTAATTCAATGAACCTAAGATAGTTTTGAAACGCCCTGTATACCAGGGTTTCCAACTGGCACCCCGTGGGCCGCGAAGCTCCTTGAACTCCCCCCCCAAATAGCTTTAAAATATTTTTAGCATACTAAAATTTTGCTGGAAAAGTTCAATATTAAAGACTCTCCTCCAAAAAATTTATCATGTAATAAAAAGGAGCCAAATAACTTTGCGGCCCGCCACTTGACTTGTGATTTCAATTGCGGCCCTCGAGTACTTAAAAGTTAGAAACCCCTGCTATATACCAATCCAGTGCCCTTTTTTATTAGTGTTTCATTATTATATTCTTAAACAGATTTTCTTCAATTTTTATTTGTTACATTCAACAACCCAATAACGAAACATTCACAATGCAAACAAATCGAAACAAGTGACATTTAAGAAATCCACAATAAAGATTCGTGGAACACTTTTTAAGCTGGGCTGCAGAAGCCATTTCATTTCGTATATCAACATTCAACTAGAGTATTGTCATAAAATTGAAAAAAAAATTCCACTGCTGGAAAGTCATCATCTGTTTGCAGGAGCCCTGAATCTAAGTGCCTGGAGCAGAGTGACTAACCAACTCGGTGTCACATACCTTGAGGCTTTTTATGAAGACTTTCGAATGAGATGAAGCTGACTCACGGTCGTCTTACTCACAGAGGAAATGCTTCTCTACTGAGGGAGGTGGTTCTTCAAATTCTTCAATAGAGACAAAGGTGAGTCACGGTGGGCCTTTTAGAAAGATCCCCTGTTTCAAGGGCTTCCGTACCTGATTTTAAAAACCCACTTGACACAGCCGTGAAACGAGACTTTCGCTTAGAGGGAAGGGTGTTGGCTAAATATTATTTTTAGATAATGATTCACATAATAATAGGTTAATTGTAGTTTTCTGGGACGTTAATAGTAAAGATTTGAACCTATTTAGGAGGGGCACTGATTTTTTGCCAAGAGATCAGGGCAGAAAGCCTTTTTACCTTTCTCTTCCCCCTTTTTTTTGAAATTTGACTCTTAAATGTAGTTTTTCATTCGTTATTTTATAAATGGGACATTTTTGGGACACCTCGTGGATGGCTACTCAAACAAAATAGGCTTAATTTAAAAGTAATGGTTGATTTGATCTTCTTTT
This sequence comes from Tetragnatha versicolor, assembly GCA_024610705.1. Taxonomy (NCBI): domain Eukaryota; kingdom Metazoa; phylum Arthropoda; class Arachnida; order Araneae; family Tetragnathidae; genus Tetragnatha; species Tetragnatha versicolor. Next base: position 54,619,312 of record JANDEH010000009.1, read on the forward strand.
ACGTTAGGGTTGATGTATGAGTTAAATTTTCCTTTTTTTTTGGACCACTTGAAATGAATCCTATAGTGATAGGTTGGACCCATAGTGATAATCTAAAACATTCTGCGATGGTTTTTACTTAAAAATGTCTTTAAAAATATTACATATTTTCTTTCTCTTTTTTCTTAATCTCCTAAGATCTTATGGTAATCTTGATGATTTAGTGGGAAAATATTTATCAGATCATGCATTCCAGTTTAGAGATCTCGGTTTAAAATGGATACTATATTTTTTATCAATGCTAACTTTCTTGCTTCTTTTCTTCCTTTTTTCTTTTAAATATGAGAGAGAGAGTGGAAGAAAAAGTAATTACATTGAAAATAAAAGGAAGAAAAATGAAGCAAATTTTGAAAAAAAAGGAGAAAAATGAGTAAATTAAAAGGGAAATTAAGAGAGTAAAAAAAGAACACGAGTGGAAATCATAAAAAGAGAGAAATATTTAGGAAAGGATCATTCCCATCTAACGAAACGGGTAACAATGTAAGAGTAATATTTCAAAAGATGTATTTAGCTTTCAGCGAAACCACTGCAAAATATCAGAGTAGCTTGTACTATATATAAATATGGATTTTTATATAATAAAAAAATGCGCGTCAGATTTCAGTAACTGATACGGCAGAGAGGTAACTGAGTGATGCTTGAACAGGATAATCCTTTTCTTGAAAGGGTTATACGCCGATAATTTGTCATCTGATAATAGGTGTAATGCTTTGGTATCTGTATGTGATTAACAAGTGTTTACATGAAAATTTTCCTTGTTTGTTTAGAGTACAATGAAACTTGTGCGTTTGTTTATTGTTTGGAAAGATAAAGTTATAAAAATAGCTATCGGTAAATTTCAACTACGTTTATAAATTGTTTGGAAATGTTTCATTCATATTGAAGTCCGTTTTAACTTAAAATGGGGGGGGTGATCGCTCCTGTATGGATCATAGAGGTATAAGAATAATAGAGACGGCATGGACGGCAACCCTGTGTTCCAAAGATCAATGCTAGGCAAAAAGAATTCTTTAACATTGGAGCTCCCATAGACGCGTCGATTTCGAAGGTGAAAAATCGTAATAACTCATAGAAAAATGATCGGAAAAAGAAAAAAACACCTGTTTATGATGTAGAAGGAAAAGACTAATTATTCTGAGCTTAAAAATTTAAAATATCTCCGAAACATTTTTATGAATGGGATTTTAAAAAACTTCGCGCCGAGTTCGTTCGACTTTCACGAGCTATATTCGATTAAATTTGACAGAATTTCAGTTAAATTACTTCTAGTATTATAAAATGAAGATTTGTGATTAGATTGGATGTGTTTTTGAGTCATTTAAATCAATATTTCTGGTTGAAAATTGTTTTTTACGAAGTTAAGTCCTGAAATGAGCTTTTGCGGCCGTTGGCGATCGAGCTTGGCGCTTGTTTTGTGTTGGTGCGGGTTTAATTTTAGAGCGTTATTATTTTTTATTTTGCCTCCTTCTCAAGAATTCGAGAAAATAATTTCCAATAATTATTAAGGAATAATATAAATGCATATTCCAATTATTGAGATGCAGTTTCTAAATAATTGTGATTTTTTAAAGTTTCTGTGGATTTTTTTTTGCCATATTGTTAAGACTATTTTTAGATTGCTGCTACATTAATGCTAAATGTATATCAAAATAAGTTACCAATATTTACATTTATGTAATTTTTGTAGCAATATTGTTAATATTATTATGGATATTTGTACAAGATTTGGGTACTTCTTTTAGAATTTTAATACCTCAATAAAATAATGTAATAATAATTAATGTCTCCATCACTGGGGCTGTTTAAAAAAATTTCGCTTTGATATCCTTGAAATTTCATAACACAAAACCTAATCAGTAGAATGTAATCTTATTAATTTAATTTACTGGTTCAAAAACCATCAAATGTTTAATTCGAAAATATTTTTTCAGTTGCGAGTTTGCCATTAAAAAACTGTAATCAGCAGATTGGTTGGTTGGGGTTTTATGGCATAAGACCCCCTATTTTCAGAAAAATATTATTTTGAAGCCACATACTCTTATGAATGAAGATTACCGTCACTCTTTTTCCTATTAGTTTTTGGGTATTTAAATTTTGAAGTTTCAAGCTTTTCGGTGCCTTTTCGGTTTTTGCAACATTGTTTGCTAAGATCGCGAAGTGATAAGTAGAGGGGGTTAACAAGCTTCAGGGGCGTCATTTCAGTTTTTCGTTGGGGGGGCAAGAAATCTTTTTTAAATGGGTCTGGCCCTTGCTGTAACTAGGTTTTTTTGGCGAGGGTTGCCTCAACTTCATTTTTAAGGTAATATCATGTCAAAATTTGACAACGTGAACTCGAAGGAAAAATGGGGGGTTTGGGGGTTCACCCCCAGGAAAATTTCGAAAATTTGGATCTTAGAGTAGTGTTTTAGCTCGTTTTGAGACCCTTTGGGCTGCATTCAAAGAGAACAGTTTCTTGTAAACTATTGTAAACCACATAATATTCTAGGGAAAAGAGTTATAAATAAACGTCAAAATTTTAAGGGGGCTAGGGGTCCTCCCCCTTTAAACTAGTGTTTTATCTCTTTTTCAAACTCTTTGGGGAGCTTCTGAAGAGAAAAGCTTCTTGTAAGAGGAATAGTTTTCAAGGGGGAAAACACTAAATAAGAGACGTGAAAATTTTAGAGGGGGGCTGGGGGTCCTCCCCCAGAAATTTTTTGAAATTGAACCCTCAAAAGTTATGTTTTAACTCCTTTTGGGACATTTTGAGTTGCACCCAAAGCTCCTTGTGGAAGTTACAGAATTTTCAAGGGACTTGCAGCAATTTTTCATATTACAGTGGAAACCTTGGGGGGGGCGGTTGCCCCCCCCTGCCCCCCCCTAAATGACGCCCCTGACAAGCTTTAATGAGAAAGGGGAAGAGTCTCCAAGTTAAATAAAGTAAAAAGTAGACCATCAAATTTCAAAGTGATAATTCACTTCACATATCCATAAACTTCTTCCCTGTATGTTTTCGGATGTAATTCGCTATTCAAATTACACAATTTATGCACTTCTATATAAAAGCAAAATTAATTAACTATTTTTTAAATCTTACTAACCACTTAAAGTAACAGTTTACTTTAATTTTTGTATTCATCAATTTAAAATTGCTTTCCTTTACCTTTAAATATTGCGTGTGCTTTATCGTTGTGAATTGGAATAGGATATAGAGTAGTGTTAATTTCATTTATGTTTCAGATAACAGATACTGGAATTAAAATTACTTAAATAAAATGTAACCTTTAAAAACAGAAGCTATCACTAATTTATATTTTAACTGTAAAAAATACGATAGCATTGATACAAAAATACGAAACTTATAAGGCAACAAAAAAATATATATTCTGAGCGCCGCGCCGTGCCAAACAGCGCGATAACCTCGCCAAATAGCGTGAAATCTCGTAACTCATAACTTTGACATGCTAGGCAGTCATGGGTTCGCTCGCTTCCGTTGAAATCGGACCCGATTCCTCCTCTATTCTTCTTTCCTAACTCTATGGTATGGATCCGTTACTGATATCAAGGTTCCTTGATAGGAGACAATGAAATTGACTTGATTGAATGACTTGATAGGAGGCAATTAAATTTTTCAAATTTGATTTATTTCGGAAGAGCATTTCGGTTAGTCGCATGGCGTCACTTCTGTCTTCGGTACGACACACTGAAACTTCTACGAAAGCGTATTCGGCAATGGCTAAGTCCTTTCCTTTGAAAGTATTGATTGGTTGAAGATTCGGGCGAAAGCAGAAGTGACGTCACGTAGGCCACACCTCCAATTCTAGCGGGCGTAATGTTTGAAAATTGGTTAAAATAAACTAATGACCGAAAAAATCTAAACATTTGAAGAATTGCTTTTACAATCCCGTCAATGATTTCCAGTAGTCGAAATCTTGAATTTCCAAAAGTGTTGTATTCCCTACTCGAAAGGGTCGTCAATAGGAGATAATTTCTATCAGGGGGTTCGAAACGGAAACCTGTAAGCTGCGGATGCGATTATGTGAGGACAGACGGAGCAGGAATCGCTGATGAGGGGTGCTCGTCCCCGGAAGGACGTTGCGCATGCCAGGCACGAGCATCGGCGAGGCAATCGCGGGGCCATCGGCGTGGGAACGCTCGCACCCATATGTCGCCCGCCGACAGGATATGCGCCGAAAAAAGCACCCCAAGCTGCATTTTTATGACACCTCCTCGGCTGCTTCTTAGGTGTGTTGCCTCTAGTAGCACCAAATGGGTAGAGTTTACGTTACTGCAGCTAGAAGTAAACTAAATTTTGGACGAATCTTGAACGTGTTTGCTGTTGGAGTATCGCCGGGCCTCTCAGAAGTGACCCGAGGTTGGTCAGGGGAGTTATAATTTTGCCCCCAAGCAGCACAAACGTTCAATATTCGTCCAATTTTTGTCATGAAAGGCCAAATTTCGTCTTATTTTAGTTGCAGTTACGTAAAGTTGACATATTTGGTATGATCTGTGCTACTAGGGCTAGGGCCGCCTATCTGGTGAACAAGAGGTGCAGAATATGTCCGAACGCCAGAACGATGTTCGGGGGAAATTCAAGCAGCTGTGGGGAAATTTTCTCCTAATATAGAAAGAAAAACGAAAAATATCCAACATCATTAACTGAAAAACAGATATTTTGTTCTGTGACTGCATCGTAACCTCCAATTTCTAAGTTCTTAACCTGGATGTTGGCTTTTCCTTGCTTTCCGATTGGTATACAGAAAAAACAATCTATCCGTGGTAGAATGGGCAATTTTCACTATCAATAGCGTTCTTGTGTAATCACATCGATGTTCTTAATTAAAATGTTGAGTTCATTAAGGAGAAATTTACAGGTAGCTCAAATTTGAGAAAAGTAGAAAATTTTTGATATTTTAGGGAAAGGGGCATTTTTTTAGCAGATTATAAGTGTGTAAGAAAGACTTAAAATGAGTATTAAGATCATAAAAATTTAAATTTATGGATTGTGTGAAAATTATTGAATTTGAAAGAAGTTTAAGAACTGAATAAACTGTTTTTTAATGAAATTTCATTTCGGGGGAAATTTTAGAGAAAAAAAATGTGTTCTGGGGAAATTTTCGATGCTGGAACATTTTCTGCACTCCTGTAGCCAAATCGCTGCCTGTGTCATAATCATTAACGGAAAAGAAACATATGCAGAATGAACGCATGGATCAAACTTTATAATAAGGTGGCCAAAACTTAAAAGATGAAATAAGTAAGGAAAAAGTTATTTAAAACTAAGGTTCTCCTAATTTCTGATTCGATATTAGATACTAAACTAGGGCTCTCAAATCAGACACTTAAGAAAAAATATAACTATCCCTAAGAAAGTATACAATTTTGTCGAGCAAAGGGATAGGATTGGATTGGATTTGGTGACTTATTTTCCAGTTTGTGTGCTTGATCTGAAGGATCCGCTAATAAACCTTCAAGTAATACAGACACAAAAAGAAAATTTTTACTATAACACAGAGAGAAAATACACCCAGGGCGAGGTCGGGAATTGAACCCAGCGACCGATACAGCGCTCAGGGGATAGTTATAATTTATTTTTTCTTAAGTGAGTGAGTGTGTTTGATAAGATATACAGTGGCTAGAAGGGGATAGTGTGTCGTTCGAAGATGAAAACTGAAAAAAAAATTACTCCTCCGCTTGGTGTCGCTGCTGTTAGACGTGCATATAGGCGCCTGCGCATTGCGACTCTCATTCTCAGCGGCTATGTTATTGTTTACGCCGTGTAAACGATAATTTTTACGTTTGGCCGGCTTGGTGCTGAAAGTCGCAATGCGCAGGCGCCTATATGCACGTCTAACAGCAGCGACACCAAGCGGAGGAGTGAAACGAGGAGAAAAATTTTAGCATTGCTGGTATTGGCGAACGACACACTATCCCCTTCTAGCCACTGTAATAAGATAGTTTAAATAAACATTTACTTTCTAGACTTCTGGGGATGTTTCGAAATTCAAGTCAAAAATTTAACACGTTCACTGCCAGCACCCAAAACAAAAATTGGTGGCAGTACCAGCGCAGGGTTCACAGACGGTTTGCAGCGTCTGTGTGCATCATGCATTTCTTCCTACTCTTCTATTACACAGTACTAACAAATACTACCGCCAATTTGGCGTGTTTTTACGATGTGCCTCGTATGAGATTTCCTGTCAAAGCCATCACTGATTACTTCATTTCTTTTCAGGTACAATCTAGTTATATTTTCCGGAATTTTATTTCTGAGATCGAAATGTCTATATCCACGAAAGTTGACCCATGCTAAAGTATTAGTGAAATCCGTTAGAGTTGCGTTGTTACTTTCGTGGATCTAGACAGTGCATCTTGGATATCAACCCAGGCAGCACATACGTTCAAGATTCGTCCAATTTTTGTCATGTTGGGCGGGATTTCGTTTACTTGTAGTAGCAGTTATATAAACTTGACATGCTTGGTATGAGCTGTGCAGCTAGGGAAACTGTTCTTTGAAATAATTAAAAGTTTTGGTGTGTGTGTGTGTGTGTGTGTGTGTGTGTGTGTGTGTGTGTGTGTTACTCATAAAAAAATTAGTAAGCATACTAAAAGAGAATAGTTATCTTTAAATTTTATTCTGAGACAGCCAGATAGTTTCATTTTCCGAGAAAAAAAATCCCTACGTAATTGGGGTCAATGCGCTTTTTAATTATCTCGTGTTAAGTATGACATGGAACACCTAACCTAACGGTGCTTCGATTTCAATACCCTTGTCTCTACGAATGTAAAAATTCTCCCAGGGCTAACCCGAGATCTAAAGTCTTTGGTCCTCCTCTCCAGTCTAACATTTACATGATTTTTTTAAGATAAGTTTATTTTTAGGACTCCATAAAAATACTCCAGTTAATGAAATACCCTCAAAATAAAATATTGTGTGTATTAGATGCTTCCTTAGTAGCACAGCTCATACCAAATATGTCGAGCTTATATAACTTCAACTAGAAGTAAACGAAATTCGACCATACATGACAAAATTTGGACGAATCTTGAAAGTTTGTGCTGCTTGGGTTAAATCAATATTAAGAATTTGAAGAAAAAAACACAATTGCGCAAATTAGATGCAGAATGTAAATATTTTATTTTAGTTTCAAGAAACTTTCTAGGTCTATGTGTGGCAACAAGAAAAACACGAAATCTAATCGCAGAAATATGAGGAAAGCGGTTTTATGATTCTTCGCCAAAAGACCCCAAATTGGCTGTAGATCGAAGTGTAACGCAAAAGTATGATAAATGCGTTATATACAGATGCTCCCAAAAAGTGATAACATTTTAAAGTAGACATCAGCGCTCGTTTCTCCAGGACGCGCCAGCGCGTCCTTGGCAGTGAACGTGTTAAGCAATTTAATTAACGAAGTGTCTAAATCCACGAAAGTTGACCCATGCTAAAGTATTATTATTAGCGAAATTCGTTAGAGATGAGTTGTTACTTTCGTGGATTTAGACAATGCCTTTAATTTATTTATTAATTTTTATGACCCTGTATTAAGCAGGTGGTATAGAACACTTAAACTTGTAAGAGCTGTCGGAACTCTACCTTTATTGCAATTCTGATGCATCTGTAAAACAAGCAATCAATCGACCCGATGCCTTTTGCCTCGTGGAGCATTTAGTGAAATCTAGTCGAGATTCCGGATTCCGCCATTTTCTCCTAGAAGGGTTTTTTTATCTTAGCCAGGCTAGAAAGGCTGCCAAGAACTTCGTTGAATTGTGAGGGAACCTGAAATTACAAAAGGGTATTGCAACGAGTGAAGCTATTTATCTTCTGTTCAACTTGCGAATGAATTTGTGTGCATTTTATAACAGTTCACTAACTTATTCTACTTAAGCCTACCGAAGACGGCGACTCCCTTGAATGATATGCCATTTTTTGCCTGGTGCGATGTGTTTGTTAGGGTACAGCCAACAGCTTGTGCGGTTTCTTATTAATGTATCGGAAGATAGCAGAGCCTGGAGCCAGAAGTTTCATTGAAAAATTATCCTGAGGGAGAAGTCGGACAAAAATTTGTCCCGGAGCACTTTTCAGTCCTGATCCTGGTGAAGTATTAAGTTTTGGGAGTGCAGTTTAGAAGCTAACATCCGATAATTTGAGCATAAAATCGTACGCGTGTGTTGTGTTTTAACGATTACCCTGATGTCATCTCCCGGCTTTAGTGAATGCTGCTATTCAACCTTCATAAATTTGAATTGGGTTAACCACCAAATTACCAGGAGATTGAGACTATATAGCAGTTTATGTTAGAATTTGAATCGTGTTCCCGACACATCGTGTATGAATGTTTTCCTTTTGATCAGCCTGGTCTAAATTGTATGCAATGTAGCCTGATATTTCATAAAGTTTTAATATTGAGCGAACTTTGTGAGTTACAATCTTTGAGTGACTAGTTTTAGCTTGGCATTGCCACACAATGGAATCGAATTGCTTCTGCTATCAAGAATTAGTCGGAGAACCTGGAGTTCTAGTTGCCTTCTTAATTTTCGCCCGACACAGGGTGTGATCTTTTCAAATCATCTTTTGAGAAAAGTAAGTATGTTTTGAGCTTTTTCGAAGTTTGAAGACTTTTTGACGTGGTAAAACTTATTGCGTGCGTTAAAATGCGTGTTTAAAGATATGTAATGAAATCTGGAGATTCACGATATTTCTTTCCCGACGATTATTTATTTAGTTAACACTAAAACTAGGTTTAGATTATCAAGGTCATTTAAAAGATAACTTTGGAGTTTAATTGTAATTGGTTAAAGTTATTATATTTGACCTTTCCAGGACAATTGTTACTATATTTAGTTTCCCAACTTATTTAAAAACGGATCTTTACGTTTGAAATGTTGGTCTAGCTTTAGAAAGTCCTCCACCCGCCATGGTCACCCACACAGGTCAAATCATGACTGACAACCATGAATATATAACAATTATTAATGTTATTACATCCTAAAATAATTAGTAAATCATTATTATAGATCTAATAGCCCTAATAGATCTCTATGATTACAACACTTAATCATGTTGCTGTGAGTTGTGGTTAAACACAACTTGAGGACTCTTTCTAAAGCTGTTCCGAAATGGCATTCTTTCATGTGAGAAATGAATTAGTATTTTGAATTGACACTTAATATATTTTTCAAACGTTCTAGATTTCTGAACCTGGACATTTGAGAAGGAAACTTCAAGTGGTCCCGACCGTTCGGTTCATGAGGGTGTCCTTTTTGCGTCGATATCGCCTTACTGTCGCTGAGTGGAAAAAGAAGTGTTCACCATCGAATTAGTTCGCTTATACAATTTAGGGTAAGTTCAGATTGTAGATTCTTTTTTGTAAGGGACTGTCATAGGGTTATTTCGAGAAAGGGTAGTTTTGCCTTGTTCTTTTTCGGGTTGAAAATTGACTTAAATTTAATCTTTATTAACTGATTAAATAAACATATCCTTGTAAATTTAATTTAAATTCAAAAAGTAACTTTTATAAAATGTTTTGTAAGGTTTTTATACACTTATTTTATTCCATTTTAAGATGGGACAATTTGTATTCCACTTTAGGTTACGCAAAAAGGGGCTGTGTCTGTTTTGTGCAATATGTTCTAGGTCGGGGGGCTTTACTGGCCTAGTAAAACCAGGGTTGGCAAAAACCTTTTTTCAATAAAAGCTTGAAAAAACCATATAGAACTGGTTTTTTTCTGAAAAAGGGTGGGTTTTTTCAAAATCAGGTGGTTTTCTCCTATGTAGTTAGTGGGTTTTTTCAAATTTTAGTGAGTTCTTTCTATGTTAAATGTGTTCTGTCAAAATAATGTCAGTTTTTCCATAGTAAAGTGGGTTTTTTCAAAGCTTAAACTTTTTATACTTAAAAAAATCCACTAAAATTTAAAAAATATCCTAAACTTTGAAAAAACCCCATTCAATAATAAAAAAACCACTGAATAATAAAAGAACCTATTAGACTTTTAAAAAACTCCACTGAAACTGAAAAATCGCAATTTAATTTTTGAAACCTAATTTAAATTTTGAAAAAACCCATTAAGTTTAAAAAAATATCCTAAACTTTGAAAAAAACCATTAAATTTTGAAAGAAATCTATTTAATTTTTAAAAAAATACTGAAATCTAAAAAATCTTCCTTAATTTTGTATAACTTGTTTGAACTTTAAACGTCTTAAATTTTGAAAAAATCCCATTCAATAATAAAAAAGAAAAAAATCCAAATTAAAAAACCCACTTAATTTTAAAAAATTCCTAAGCAATGAAAAAACCCATTCACAATATTGAAAGAAATCTATTTAACTTGGAAAAAACACTGAATTTTTAAAAAGTCCTCAATTTTTTTCTAAAGTTTAAACTTTGAACTTTAAACGTCCTAAATTTTGAAAAAACCTATTCAATAATGAAAAAAACCTTAACTATTGAAACCTGGTTATAAAATTTTGAAAAAACCACTCAACTGCAGTTCTTGGTATGTTATTTCGTTAAATATTTTTCTTCAAAATTAAAACTGCCAAAATCTTGATTTTTCTTGAAAAAACTCAAAAATGGGTCTAAAATGAGGGTTTTTTCACTTGTTTTTTTTTAAAACCCATTGGGTCCAATCCAGCCAACCCCAAGTAAAACTCACTGGTCCTGCGGACCAGTACCTTTGCCAATCGTATTGGTCCTCAACCAACGTGACTGGTCTGGCAAATTAAAAAGGACAAGTTTCAGTTTTTTAAAGTAATTATTGCACTTACAAGTACCGACAATGTTAGTTTTTTTAATTAATAGGTATTCAAAAAATTATGAAGTTTACAAAACATAAATATAAAATTTATATCAAGTAATATATTTATGACATAAAAAAATTGCTGGCACAGCTTCGATAAGAGTCGACTAGCCGCCATGTTTACTCACAGCTCAAATGATGACACACAACCATATATATCTAATTTGAGCTGTGGGTAAACATGGCGTCTGGTCGACTCTTATTATCGAAGCTGTGCCAAATTACTAAATAAACAAATAAGTTTGAAAATAACTTATTCGATGCTTTTTTGAATGTTGTTTTGCAATTGACACAAAACGTCTATTAATTAGTTTCGCAGCAAAAAAACTCTCGGATTGAACTAGTGATAATTTTTTCGCCATTGTCCGACGGACAATGATTTTCTGATCATAGTAAGTGGTCCGAGCCGTTTTTCAGTGGTCTTTGGATCAGCGGACCACCGCCAATTTTTGAACGCTGACGACTCGCGGGCTTCAAAGGTTTTCATTCGGTCTACGACTTCCCCCGTGTTATTTTTCTTAAAACATTATAAAAAGTTAGTTGAGTTTCTAAAACTAAAAGACTGCATTTAGCGATTCTAAACCCAGTAAGTTTTCTTATGGAATTTTGTAGTAGGAAAAAATACAGATATTAAGTAGTTTTTAACTTTGTTTTTCCATTTAAGCCCAAGATTCTATTAATCTCTCCTGGGATAATTTGATTAAGTAATATTAATTGTTGTAGATGACAAGGCTGTAAACTACTTTTGTTTTATTTTTGAAAAGTTTTTTTATAAAAAATTCCAATAACATTTCCTAGGTTGATCCAATTTAGTATAAAGTATTGTTTGAGTAAAAAATGACAATTCTTTATCGTCAAGATTTGAGATTTAAGTATTTTATTAAAATTATTTGCGAGTTTTCTTTCCGTTTTATCATTGTTTATCAATAGTTTTTTTGGAAAATTTTCAGTTATTTTATGTATAAATTTACTTACTACTATTTACTTACTTACTAGACTTACATTGGTATTTTTTAAATAAACATGCAGATATAGAGATTTCATTATTCACTTAAAAATATCATTGTAAACTTTCAATCCAATATCTGAAAAAAGTTTATCAGTTTGATTTCATGCAATTTTACAATCCAAAATTGATAATTTTATTTTGGGAGGGAAACTCGTAGGGGAGAGAGGGACTGGCTTTTTTAATACTTAATTTTTTTAAAATTATACTCAGTTGCACTTTTTTCATTCAATGAGCTTCAAAAGTAAAATGTGAAATTTATTTTAAAATTTGAATTAGACAAACTTTTAATTTCTGTATGGTTTTTAGTATATTTCATTGAAAAATTGTTTCTGTTTCTAAAAAAATGTCACACTGAAATTTCCATTTTTTTGCGTGAATGAGGAGTTTTTAACATACAATGCTTATAGTTGACTGTTCCATTTTTTTACCTAATTTGAATGATAAAAACCTATATCAGTATTTTTTATAGTGCATTACTGGAAAAAGAGCTAAAAATTGGTATAAGATTACTGTATTAAAAAATATTTTTTAAGGCAAAGGTTAGGGCAGGCGTTCTCAAACTTTTTCAGTCGCGGCACCCCTAGCAAGCTAAAAAAAGATTCGGGGCACCCCCCAAAAAAAATTTTAAAATTTTTTTTTGGGGAAAGGTGTCCACCTTTGGAAGTAGTCAGCACTGTATTATGAAATTTATTTCAGGAGAGGCCCAAAATTAGCCCTCAACCCTTCCATGTATTTAGGTCTGATGTCTTTTCTTTTCTTTTTTTGGGGGGGGGAAGAAGTTGTGTTATAAAATAGTTTTATATGAGGAAGGTTGTAAAAAAGCTCGAAGTATCAAAGGGGGGTCTGGGGGTCCTCCCCAGAAAATGTTTTGATAGTTGACTGTAAAAGATAGGTTTTAAAGTAGTTTTAGCAAGCACACTTATTCCAAAATTTAGATTTACATTTTTGGCAGGATTCTCATTTTGTTGATGTTGATATAATACAAAAAAGTTGTGAATAATAAAGTTCCAGTAAAAAAGGGATGTGGAGGTCATCTCCCCCAAAAATTTTTGGAAAATTCAAACTTAAAAACAGGGCTTACCTTGGTTTTGGTGTACACCTACTCCGAATTTCGGGTATATATTTTTTGGTATTATTTTGATTTTGATGATATAAGATTTTGAATAGTAAAGTTTTGAGTACGAAAGGGGGTTTAATGGGTTCTTCCCCAGAAATTGATGCTAATAATCAGGGTTTTAACTTGTCTTGGTAGACCTTTCCAATGTGCCCCTCTTTCTGTGAAAAGCGGTGTTTTTGATTGTTTATTTTGTGTATGTTAAAAAAAAGATATTTGGCATTCTACGAACCCAAGGAAAAAAGAGGGGAAAAGTTGGATAATATCCACTGTTTTCACTCCCCCATAAATAGTTAAGAAGATTTGTTCCATGTTTAAAATTTCGTAATTTTTTGCAACTTTTCTTGGTTGTTGTCACGGCACCCCTGGAATACTCTCGCGGCACACAGTTTGAGAACCTCTGGGTTAGGGCATAACTAATATGATTCGCGCAATTAAGATTTTTTTGCATTTATTATAAACATAAATTTAAATAAATCCATATTTTAGAACTAATTATAAACTCCTAAAATTTAAAATAAATTAAGAAATAAATTTTTCGGTAAATTCTTTAAAAAACAGTTAATTTAAATTGTCATTAGACAACTTTAAAGAACTTTTAAATCCGAAAGATAAAAGAAAATAACAGATATGTAATAAACACAACTTACCTAAAGAAACGGAAATATTTCTAAATTTGCAAATGTGTTTTAATTTTTATTTCCTTTAAATTTATAAAATGACTTTATTATTCAATGTACATTTCAATAAAACAATATTATAATCAAACTACTGTTGCACCTTTGAACAAAAACTTTTTTAAACACATTTCTGGACACTTTAATTTTATTAAGATCTTTGGAAAAATTACCCAAAATTAAGCCCATAAGAGTATAGTTAGTAAATATTCAATTATGCATGAATTTGGTCAAAAAAAATAAAAAAACTGAAATTTATTTAAAGTCCCCCACCCTACCTTACTAAAGATCCCCCAAAACAAATTTTCTCCCTTAAAAAATTTCAAATTATATCGTAAAAAAAGCAACTTTATAAAAGCAAGGTTTAAGGTGGGGCAATATAAGTTTCCCCTATTTTCAGTTACTTAAAAAAGGACTGTAATTGTTGGTACAAAATATGGCCTAGTCCAGGGGTCGGCAACATGCGGCTCGCGAGCCGCATGTGGATCTTTTGATATAAAATTGCGGCTCTCCAGTTCCATACGAAAAAATTTATAATTTATTAACAAAACCCTTAAAAAATTTGAAAATTTATTTTTAAGTACCTAATCAAATCGATGTGACTCACAAGAATCGATGTATTCTAAAGTTCTCCAGATGAGTCAAAACACTACTTTTAAAGGTAAAAACTCCAAAAAATTTCTGGGGAAGAATCCCCAAACACCCTTCAAAATTTTGAATATATGTGATGTTTATTAGCTTGAAAATTCTGTGACTTATGAGGAATGAGGAGTGATCATTATATATTATTATAGTAGAATTCTAAAAATGAATAAAAACACTACTTTTTTAGGGACAAATTTCCAAAATTTTTCTGAAGTTGGTCCTCCCCACCCCCCTCGAAATTTTACTGTTATTATACTAGTTTTCCTTGAAAATTCTGTCCCTTAAATAATTAGCGGTGCTAAGTAAGTCGTCTAAAACTTAGTGTAGAAAAGTATAGTGCTGTCCTTTAAAAAACCCACTTTTTCATATTTTTTCATTAAAAGCTTAAAAAATATGATAATTAAATCTAACAAAATTGTGTTGTAACGGCTCACCCTCCACTACATTTTAGTGCTTAGTATTTTTAATTCCAACTCTCCGTTACAAATTGGCAAACGATTAAGTAAGAATAAAAAAAATTTCCTAAAAAAACCATGTACCCTAAAAAAACCCACACCTGAAAATACACAAAAATTAAGAAAAAATATGATTGAAAGGTTTATTTTGATAGAAAAGAGAATAGTTAAGATAATTAAAACCAAGTTTATTACAAATTATTTTTAAAATTAAATTGTGATAAGTTTTTCTATTCAAGAATTTTGCTTTCAAAACACTACGACAATAACGTTTTTATTGTTGTATTTTATTTTGATGAAAACGACCTATTTAATACAAATAATAAACATAACTTTTATAAAAAAGCTTAAAAAACGGTAACTGGCACTGATATTTTATTTTAAACCCACAACTATTAACTCTAAACCCATTTTCGAGTAAAACTCGGTAAAATGCTATATTTTCATGAAAAATGGCTGTTTTTGGTATCATTGAGTTTTTATCAAAAATGCTGAAAAAAAGTCGAGAATTACTGAAACAACTATTCTGTTTGCATAATTAGTTGTATATCATGAATAATAAATATTTTGCATAATTTTTTATTTATTTTATCAGGAAAAGTGGGTTTTTTTCACCCCTCATTTCAAAGACTACCGTAATGTCCCTAATCGGCGGACTGAACTGAAATTTTATTATTTTATTCTCATAATAACGGGATAACACAAAACCACGTGAAAAATGCTGTAAAGTTTTCTTAACATATATTTTTACAGCATCAAAATCTGCATAACTAAATCATATTTTTAGCCCAAAATCAACATTTTCTATTTATTCAAAAAACTAAGTAAATAAACGGTTCTTTGACTTGCTTGTACGTTTCTGTCACTCGTAATAGCATACAAAGACAGGGCACATGAGAATTTAAAATTATTTTAATTATTTATAATTACTTATTTAAAATATCTCGATGGGTTTTAGGGTACAATTTGGAGTGGGTTTTTTAAAGGACCAGCACTATACCTGATAGGAGTTACCTCAGAAAAAATGTAGGGTGTGTAAACCTCCCCAACTGAAATCACCCTCCCAATATAAAATCAAGTATATGTAAGCAATACTATATAAAATTGAAAAAAAAAATTTGTGGCTCTTTATAAACTGGGAAATTTTGTAAGATGTAACTTTTGGATCTTTCGTTTCAAAAGGTTGCCGACCCCTGGCCTAGTCGGGTCTTTTAACCGTAAACCCATGTTGTCACAAACTACGACTCGCGGGCTTAAAATTCTTTCATTTGGCCTACGACTTTCCTGTTTTTTCTAGAAACATTATTAAATTTGAACAGCGAAATGTTTTATTAGTGTTAATATTAAATGTTTCGTCACTAAAAAGTATGCAGAAAAACAATTGACTAAATAAACTTATATTTTCTTTATTATAATAACTCTAATAACTTTATTTTATATAACTAATTTAAAGTAAAGCTAATAAGGGGCAGATTTTTCCAGCCTGAAGAGGCCACACTCTTTCTCTTTGCCCTTGAAATCATCTTTAATTTCTATTACAAAAAACAAAAGAAATATTACCTATGGGAGATTAAATACAGGGTGTCCCATAAATAATAGGTCACACTTCTAGGGGGGATAGTAAACACCTAGACGAGTCAGAATCACACAGAATCGCATCGTTTATTCCCTTGGATTGTTTTTTAAACCCTTGCATTAAAAAGTTTAATAAATATATTTTGTTTATCGTCATTTAAAATTTTTTTTCAGATTGCATTGTTCAGATGGAGTTCATAATAGCTATTGCAAATACACTCGAAGTTTTCTTGAGGATTTTTCGTAAAAACCAAAAGGTTTGTATAGAAAGTGTACTTTTGTTTTTATAAAACTAAAAACATCCTTATTTGCACAATATTTCCTTCCATTTAATATTTTTGATTATTAATCGAAGAAACTGAAATGTCTTTGCTCGTACTTAATGCATAACAATTTGTGCAGGGTGTAACGAATCAAAACCTTTATTTTCAAGATTTGAGATTTTAGCATTTTATTGAAATGATTTGCCAATTGTTTTCCCGTTTGTATTTTTTGAATAAATGCGAAAATTTCATTATACCCTTAAAATATCATAGTTAACTTCCAAAATATAATATATCTTATAAGCTTATCAATTTGATTTCATGCAATTTTACAATCCAAAATTGATAGTTTTATTTTGTGAGTTAAGAGTAGGGGAGAGGGGGACAGGCTTTCAAGTTTAAAAAAAAATTCTACTTTAATGTTGAACTTTTATAAGAATGTAAAAACACCAGCCCCCATTTAATAAATTACAATTTCTTCGTTTAGCATTTTTTCAATAAGCCGAAAAAGTTAATTGTGAAATTCATTTAAAAATTTAAATTAAGACTAACTTTTAATTAATTTATTGATGTTATTTTTGTACATTTTACTGAATAATTTCTTCTGTTTCTACAAAATCAATTTCGCACTGAAATTTCCATTTTGGGGGTTCTCTAGTATAAATTTTGTATTCCATTGTTTTTGATAAAATTAAGGAATGATAAAAACTTATATCTGTATTTTTATTATAGTTTAGTTTACTTTGATAAAGAGATTAATTGCTGTGTTAAAGATATGTTTTTTTAAGGCTAAACAAGGCAAATGTTAAGACAAACCAAACACGATTCGAAATTAAATTTTTTTTGCACTCATTATAAACATAAATTCAAATAAATCTATATTTTAGTACAATAATAACCTAACAAAATTTAAAATTAAAGGTGATTAAAAAATGTCGGTACATTATTTACAAAATCAGTTGAATTAAAAGTTGTGAAGAAAAAACTTTAAAGAACTTTTAAATAGAAAAAGTAAAAGAAAATTTCTGATTTGTATAAAAACAACTTACCTAAATCAACAGAAAAATACAAAATTTTTAACTGTAGCTTTTTATTTACTTTAAATTTGTAAAATAACTTTATTGCCCTCAATGTATATTTCAGTAACACAATATTAAAATTAACCCACTGTTGCAACTTCGGTCAATTTTTTAAAATTATATTTTCCTAGGAGTTATTTTTGTAATTCTTAGTGTGTCGTTATTAAGTTGGGGAAAGTTGGGGGTCGTTATTAACAGGGAAAAGTGTTTTTATACGCCCCTCGGGCTGAATATTTTTTACGAGCTTCAACTACTTAGTCAGTTCATTTAGAATAGGCGGCTGAGACATAATGTATTAGAAGCAGTTACTATTATAATTATCATAAAAAAACTTTCTTGTGCAATTACTAGGCAGTCTAAACAGAAGTAGTTAAAATACTGTAAAAGAATCGGTCACTGAGGTTGCTTGATGAGCGTTATTGAACACTTTTGATCCTGTTTCTTCCCCCAATTTTAATGAACAATTTGGCCATTACAATCAAAAATCCGAAAAATAGTCCTGCAAAAGAACCTTGAAATCGAGTCTTCCCATAACTTCACGAGTTTGAACTCATTACAAAGCTTGAATTCCTGTCTAAGCTACTTTAGAGCCTTCTTGGTGATTTTTCTGAAGATAAACCTCAAATGTTTTGGTAGAGAAACTGCAAGTAGACTTTTCCCCCTTGATATTCGATTGACCTGCTGAGGAAACTCATTCTGCCCGTTCGAAATGTCGCTGAGAACAATGGATGCAACGAAAAAATCTACAGGAACGGATCTAAGGAGAATCGGTAGGGAATTCTGCACTTAATTTCGTGATGTTCTTTTGTCCCATGAATGACTGAACGGCAAACTCAGCAGAATGGAATAGCGTTAACAGGCACTCTTATTTAGATGTATGTTGGAACAAAATGTTCTAGAATAGAATCTTCGTGCAAATTTCGAGATGTTTGTATGTCAATCAATAGCGAAAGTCCATACAAGGGATACAAAGACGCAAAACTACTACAAAACAGTTACCTTGCTAGATACCAATACCTAAACTTGCCCAAATTTCCAATGGGTTTTTTTCCAACTTGTTTCCTTAGCGTCTTTCATGTTCTTGTGTAGAAAATCTGGAGTGCCCTGTAGAATTCAACTGATAGCATTTCATATAATTTTACTTTTCTAGGTAATTCAAAAAGGATCTAGATCTAGCAAAGCTCAAGACCACAAGAAATTTTTACCTGTTTTGAACTGGCGTTCCTTTAGTCAAAGATCGTGCTAGTGAAATTTTATTAGAAGATTCCTAATCAACTCTGTTTCAGCTATGATTGGACATTGGGCAATCAATAACGACATCATCTTGCGTAACAGAAGACCAACCAAATAGAAATCTCCCCAATACAGGTAAATGCAATGTACCATATTTTTTCTTTTGTAGAATAAAAGTATTGCTTTTTTACATGGTTCTTAATATTTTTTCTCTTTCAGACGCTGAAAAATAACTGACTGAAAATTCTTGCTTGACCGGAGAGGACTCACAAAGGCAGTCCAAAAAGTAGTCTCAGAATTAAGACTAACAGAAGCCTACAAAGTTTCGAGGAATTCCAAGATATCTTTTTCCAGTTCCCGATTTAAATCGTTATGCTCTGCTGAAGAAACTGGTGAGTACAATATTCTTACCATTGCAACGAAATGCGAAACCTCACTAACAGTCAAAGTATCTATTTGGTCATGAGTATTCTAAGTCAATTTTCTCTTCTAGGTCGCTTCTTTGCTGTACACGCAGTCTCGCTTTTGGTTCTGCAATATCAAGTCTTGTTACCAGAAGGTTTTTGTTTGCCCGATATTCTAAGAGCAAGATGGCCACTCCATGTCGCTATGTGTTGAAGATTCTTGTGAGTGTAAACTATCTACTTTGTCCATTTTGCAATGAAATGTAAAACAATTTAGCAGGTAAATAAAGATAGATGTCAACTAACACATTGTATTTATTGAACTCATTTGCCCATTTTTTAAATTTTGCTACTTGGTCCACGCCGCTCAGAATGAGCATGCGCGTGGACTTAGTATATATAGGGCGCGCAGGTAGGCTTAGAGCGCATGCGCGAACCAGGGAGAGGATAGGAGTTTCAGCCAACAAGGTAGCCAAGCTAAGTTGAAAAGGCTAGCCAAGGAGTAAGGATTACTAGGGGAAAGGTAGAAGTAGCAACCAAGGCAGGAAAGCAAAGTCCAAAAGCTAAGTTAGGACTTGGTTGGAAAGATCGAGTTAGAAGTTGAGCTTGGTTGAC
This sequence comes from Tetragnatha versicolor, assembly GCA_024610705.1. Lineage (NCBI taxonomy): Eukaryota > Metazoa > Arthropoda > Arachnida > Araneae > Tetragnathidae > Tetragnatha > Tetragnatha versicolor. The sequence goes on from JANDEH010000009.1 coordinate 54,639,194, forward strand.
AAGTCAAAGTAGGCTTTGAATTTTCCAAGTCCAAGAATGGAATAGGAACTTGGAAATTTTGAAGCTTAAGAATTTTTGAGTCTTGAAAAATATTTTGCTTAAGTTCTAATTTAGACTTAAGCAAAATACATCTTAAGACTCAAAAATTTTTAAGCTTCAAAATCTCCAAGTTCCTATTCCATTCTTGGACTTGCAAAATTCAAAGCTTACTTTGACTTGTCAACCAAGCTCAACTTCTAACTCGATCTTTCCAACCAAGTCCTAACTTAGCTTTTGGACTTTGCTTTCCTGCCTTGGTTGCTACTTCTACCTTTCCCCTAGTAACCCTTACTCCTTGGCTAGCCTTTTCAACTTAGCTTGGCTACCTTGTTGGCTGAAACTCCTATCCTCTCCCTGGTTCGCGCATGCGCTCTAAGCCTACCTGCGCGCCCTATATATACTAAGTCCACGCGCATTCTCATTCTGAGCGGCGTGGACCAAGTAGCAAGTGTTGCGCATTTGAAATAAAATACACATATACAGAAAAATATAACTTTATTAAGAAACCTACGATGGGTTACAAGATATCTAGTTTTACATCAAATTGTATATAATGCTGGAACATACCATCAGCGAGCATCAACCCATGATCTAGCTTGAGGAATTGTTTTCCAGGAAATATATGTAGATGTACAAACTTCTGCAAGACAACGAAGCATTTTAAGAATAGGTATAAGCATAACACATACGGTAGTAGGGAAAACTGAATGCATGAATCAAGATAATTTTAAGTTTCCTGTAACAGATTCTGCATTCAGAACTTCTAATTGGTAGTTGAAGAGGGAAAGAAGCTTAATTTCAAGTTATCTTTAGTTAAATTATTGGTGAATACAGCTGTTTAGGGACTCTTACTCTATATGTAGATTAACACAGCTCCAGTAATAAGGATTATATTAACAGAATTTACACACTAGGATGAAAAAACTGGCTGAACAAATTTACAATTTGAACAAATACCGTGTAATTCCTTTACACGTCAAAGGGTGTCATGTAAACAATTTAACAGAGAACAAACGACAGGCATCCGTGATGGGGATTTGTGGTTTCTACCTCATTAATGAGGCTCAGATGAAATTTCAAGTTAGTGACCTCTCGACAGCCAACAAAACGTAGAAACACTGCTTCAGGTCGTTATCCGTCTGTTACAACCATCGACCTTGAAATAGTGATAGACGGAGCTAGTGGGCGTTGCCAACATGTTCGGGAGTATCCCAACATCAGCTGATCACTGTTTTCAGTCGCTTGTTTTGTTTATACAAGGACGATCGCCTCAGAATTTTGCACCAGGACCTAAAGTTTTTAGCAGTTACCCGATTTCATGGCTACAAGATATGATTTAAGACCCGAGTCAATATTAAAAACTTAGATTGTTGAAGATTGAGAAAGCTTTCTATCAATCAAGTGGAAAACTTATGAATGAAATCAGAATCGGTCTTAAAATCTAGTACTTGAAATTTCGGTGAGGATGGTATATGCTTACCTAATCTTACTAACGCTTGAAAATCGCTGTTATGTTTCACGAATTTTTAAGCATTCGTTTAGAGTATGAGCAAAAAACACTACAGAAAACGACAACGGTGATCAGCTGATATTGGGATACACATTCTTTTCGAGTTGAGATGCTGGATACAAACAAAACGGCTTACCACCTGGGGATGCGCACTCATGCTCCGTCTATTATATTCCAAGATCTATGGTCCCAACGGATTGACTCCATGCTAGTGAACCCAATCTTCCAGAGTTCTACATCACGCCGGTGAAATGCCTAGCGTAATGAGCTGGGATGCCCAGGACGATATTCGATACGAAAAGTGGACAATCTAAAGAGCCACCAATGCATCAGAGAAGTTCCGGGAAGTCAAACCCTACCTTCTATACTCAGTTGCAACTTGAGCCTGTAGAAATATGATGAGAGCAACCAAAGAAAGTGGTTCCCCGCGCGGTGTCCGAATTTTGAGTGAAATTTAGAGCTTCAATTTTGAATAATGATTAGTTTCTTAAATCCACGTATATTAAGCATCTTTTCATCCCGATATGATATGCATAAAATGTTCAGTATTATTTTTTAAAGTGGCATAGCGCGTAGTAGTATAACTCGCTCTCAAACTCGCCAGCCAATAAGAGCTTCTAGCAACACAGCAGGCTTTCTGTTTACTCAGATTTTCTTCCGCGTGGCCATGACGTCAGGATCAACTTAAGTTGCAATCGAGTATAACTTATTTGATTTATAAATCATTAGGGTCAAAGTTCTCAGGAAGTTGTCAACTTTAACGGTAACAATCTCCTCAATTATTCAGCCAAGGGAGCTTAAGTGGAATTTCGCTGCAAGTTATCCTTGGTGTCGTAATTTCTATGAATAAGATTTTATTTTGCATACTTAAACAGTTTCGATTAAGGAGAAATTTTTCCCTCATCTTGGGGTGAAATGGGCAGCTGCTTAAAATCCAATTTTCTTGCCAATAATAATAAACACAGATAATGTCCTCAAACATTACCAAAATTATGTCGTCTGTTTTGATAAAAATTGATCATTTTACAGAAGTTTAGTTTAATGTAAAGCTGATATCAGATTAATCTTTTTTTTTCGAAATCTCCTAATTTGGCATTATTAATTTTAACTGCAACATTTTGTAAAAACTATTTAGTAAAATGCTTAATTTTCAAATAGAAATAAAATACATTAAAATTTTCTTTTGTTTAAATTTAAAAAAAAATTCTTACCATGCTTAATTTATTTAGGTTAGAATTAAATATAACTTTTTTTATTATGTTTATTACATTTGTTAAACGCATTGCCTTCATCCATCAACCTTTTACCATACATTTTAAAATTTTCACGAATTAATATGTTTTTAAATAGGCATTTCGTTAAGTTCTTGATCAAACACACTTTAATTTGATGTCTTTTCTTTATAATTATATGTAAAGCTTAATTTAATTTTCGAAAACAAAAGGGGATAAGAGCATAACGTTTGGTTCAGTGAAATTCCATTTTACTTTGTTTTTACGTTTAATGTTTAGTAATTTAATAATAAATTACAAGGATTAACGTCTACCCATTTAACATTATTGCTTTCACCTTATTTAACGTGCATTTTACCTTATTTAAAATGAAATTAATATTTCGAAGGCGAAAGCACGTTACCCTGAATACCATAAGATGTACTAGTTAAAAAATAACTTAATAATGTGGTCTCTTGTTAATTACACATCTTACTTCGTCTGGATTTATTAAGTAAATTTAAAACCATTGTTTAGTAAAATAAACTAAGATACTCCTTAATAATTTATTGGATATACTATATATATAAGTGAATCTTACATTTTATTTTACCAAGTTTTTTTCCTCCCAGCAAGTCAGATGGCTCTTATATTTGTAGTCATCTTGTAGAACTTCTCACTCCACACTCTTTGAGTACCTTGACTGGTTTAGAAACCTTAAGACAGTAAGCAAAGATCCCTATTAACAGAAAAAATCTTAATTAAAACGAGCACAACTTCATTAAACAATGAAACTTCTTTGATATAAACTTTATAATTGTTATTTAAAAATTTAAATGAAATTATGTATTTGAATAAATCGGAAGTTTGTATATTCCTTACCCAACTGAACTTAATAAAACATATTGAAGATTTTGAAACTTTACTGGGCCCTTCCCATTTCTTAAGATTTGGAGATTTTATCGATCTCGTCTTCCCTATTTTTAGCTCACTGAATTAATGGACGCTCTTGTCTTTATGGGCATGCAAAATTCAGTCGAGTGAAAACCAGTTCATTTCAAACCCAATTGATGTTATTGATTAAAAATACCAATAATAAATTAAAAATTAAGGGGTGTAATTTACCAAACAAAAAATAATAGAAATTGATAACGGTAGTTGGGAAATTCCTTTACAATGGTCTTTTGGACATTCTAATTTTTTTCCTTTAAAACTATGTATTCAAAAGACCCAATAAACAATTTTTCATAATAAAAATTTTTGTTGTTCCGTTTCCTTCTTATTTATACATAAAAATTTGGATTAATACCTAAAGAGTAATTGTACATTAATTTCAAAAGGAGGGATTCAAAATTTCTCATTACTAGAAATTTAATTAACGCTTTTGAACTAGGAACAGAAACATAGCAAATCGGTAAATTGCCTTTGACTACTTTGTTTTTAAATCATTTAAACCACAGTATTTTCAAATAAAGATCTGAACTAATCTCAGTGCATTTACTTTAAAGATAATAAATACTAAATGATAACTAATAAAATTTCGGTTTTTTGCAGATTCCGTTCACTTTTATTGGAGGGAAAAATAAAATGGAAATATTATAAAGCTATTACAGCAAATGTCAATTGGCTTCGATAACGTTTTGGGATTCAGCGGCAAGGTATAAATACGGCGGCCAACTTTTTTTATCACGATTTTTCATTATCAATTAAAAAAATATTTTAAAATAATTCCTAATAAGCATGCTTCAGAAATGTCTAAAAATCTGAAAATAAAAACAATTCTTTTACCCATAAGATTGTATATTTAACATTGTATTTAAATTAAAACGTAAACACCAAGAGTGTGTGATTGCTGATTAAATTTTTAGAAAACCTTGATAGAACAGTAGGTTGTCACTAGGTTGTGTATAAATCAAAATATTTTATACGAATCTAAATAAATCTACTAAATTATTAATATTTTTTAAAAAGCTTGTGAGATAATATAATTGAGAACTTTTACTTACAAATTTTAAAAATTTATGCTAAATATATACAAAGCCAATAGGAAACTATTCAAAATACAATTTGAAACGAAAATAACAATTTAAAATTTTATGGGTAATTTTATAATTTCTTATAACCCAGACAAATTAATTTTATACACAAGTCAAAATTCTATTTAAAAGGGTATTTTAATATAGTTTTATTTGTTTTCATAAAATAATTATTGTTCTTAACAAGTTAATAAAGAAAAATAAAATTTATCGATTGAAATCGTCATTTTTACTATCAAGTTAAAAGACTCTAGTAAATTTACACATTATTCAAAATGAAGTTATTTTAAAATGAAGCTATTTTAATTAAATATCTAGATGCTGCCCGAAAAAATCCTGAACATGAAATATTAAACTTTCTATTTTTCAAAATTTGTAACAAAAATTTGTCTTGCCTAATTCTGTACATAATTACTTGCAGATTTAAATTTTTAAAAACATTTTATTGAAATTTTTACTTTGATTATGATGCTCATAACATATAGAAAATATAAAATTACAAATAAGATGTCCTAATTTCATATCTTACGTTTAAAAGTTCCAAGAGTATTAGCAGTTTAAAAACTGCAAGAAAATTTTTTAATTTCTATCAAAAGAGGGCGGAAAAAATTGAAAACTTGAACAATTATGCATCTAAATAGTACTTCATCGTTGAAAAATCATGATTACTTTTTGTCTAGTTTTTTTAATTGCTCTTAGCTAGGAACTTTGATACTTTTGCAGGTGGGTGTAAAAAAAGGTGAAAGAATTCATACTATATTCACACAAAACTTTTTCCAACCTCGAACTTTTCATTTTTCTATCAAATTAACACTAAAATAAACTATGAAAAAGGTTTTACTATTAAAACTATTGATTTAATTGTATCATTGTATCAGATAACAAAGCTATAGAATAGATGGTATGAAAAATGCGTTGACAAAAGGTTCATCTAAATAAAATTGAAAGCTAATTTTTTTTGTTGAAAATTTACTAGTAATTGAAGTATCAAGTTAACTTCTAGGTAAACAAATAATATTGTTTTTCAGTTTTCTGACCGTACATTATGATAAAATTTGAAAGAAAAGTATACGAGTCATCTGGGGTGTTAGAAACCATTTAGATGACCAAAAAATTTACCCGACAGTAAAATGACAAAAATGAAGATATTGATGATAAAAACATAAGTGATAAAGAAACAAGAAAACAGTAATAAAATACAAAATATGTAGAACACAAACGTACAATAAAAAAGAGAAATTGAAAAGAAAAATAGGCACAGCACTTGGGCATCATAAAAAGTACTCTTTTTTTGCTCCTACAATTTAAAAAAATCATCTCAATAATCGATTTAAAGAAAAAAGTTAAATAATATAAGTTCTTAAAATTTAGCTTAAGTGGGATATTTTGTAAACCTAAAGGTAAGGAATTTAATAACTTAGGAGCCAGATAGTAAAAATGTTTGCTGAAAATTTCTTTTATAAACGGGGGATTTGATATATTTCGTTTGGTTTTCTATTGGAAATTGCATTTTCATGTACACAGATATTTTTATTATTGTATATAAAGAGAATCGTGCGAAAAAAAGCGATATGACGTAAAGGTAGAAAATTTTAAATCTTGAGAATTATAAGGGAGTTGAGATTTTAAATTTAGTATTTTAAAGGGCATTTTTGAAGAGAAATAATGGATTTAAAATATTTTTGTATTCACCACCCCAAGTTATAACTCCGTAATTCAGCAAAGGATAAAACCTTTTTTTTTCCAATGGGCGGGTACTACTGGACATTATCCTTTACCACTGAAATGCCCTAAGAAGTACCAGCCGTACGCTAAGTAACGCTAAGTAGGCAACGGATAAAACCAGGAATATTAATGTACTTAAAAATGAGCCATTTATCTTGTTCTTTAAATATTGAAATCGAATTAAAATAAAACAAAGTTTTTCATAATTTACTATTATGACTTTTTCATTTTAAATTGAAATCTATGCGAATTCCTTCATATTTAATGGTATTTTTTCGTTCTAAAGCGTAGCATTTACAATTCTGAATAGAGTTGCAGGTATAGGAAGGAAATTTAATACTTGAATTAACTTGAACATAAATACATATTTAAACAACCGTTTAGGTTTCTTATAGCACTTCTAAACATTAAATATGCCAAATGATACCAGAAAAAATATAAAAATAAAAAATATAGTAAAAGGAAAATGTTTTAGAACGTTTACTTTATTATATTGAAAGTATTTAAGAGAAGATAATTGCCCTTGTGTTTATTAATTTCTATGCTAGTATTCTCTAAGGAATTTTTAATTTTATGAAAACTTGTTTTATTCAAGAATTAATTATGTTGTAGAAATTATCTCAAAAATGCCGTACTTATAAAATTGAATAAAAGCAAAATAATTAAGGGGGTCCGGGACACCAATTTTCTAAAAACTTAACTAATTAACTTAGAGTTATGAAATTTTTTATACTGATCAACCATCTAACAACTAAGCAAAATCACATCAGAAAAGTATTCAAAAAGTTTTTAAAAAAATTAAAAATTGAAATTTCCTTAAAAAAGTGGGGTCCTTTAAAATTGATATAACTCAAAATATTATTGATAAAATTTCAAAATTTTTTCACTTAATCAAACAGAAACACATAATCTTTATTTTTGTCGAGGCATTTTAAGAAATATTGATTTTTTGAAAAAATATGAACAATTAAGTAAAAAATTCTTGAAATTTTTATACAACTTTTTATTAAAAATTCATATTTTAAAAAGCATATAAAATTTTTTAATTTCCCTTGACCAAATTAAAGTAAAATGTTTAAAAAGTATGTATTTCAAATTTCAACTCTTTACCTTGAACGGTTCTTGACTTGTATCAATTTAAAGATGAGAAACAGTGAAAAAACACATAATAGAGAAAACCGGATTTGAATGTTGAAAATATAATGCTTGATTACCAAAGCACCCGGCAACAAATGATTGTATCTCCGGTTCTATTTATGATAGAACCATAATTAAAACATCATTTTGAGCAGAAAAAACAGGGTTCCTCTTTGAAAGCAAAAATTTTTTTTGAAAATCTTACGATTTTTGTGTCCTAGACCCCCTTAAGTCACTTTTTAAATCTAAAAAGTTCAAAGACGAGATAGTAGAGACGAGACTGTTACAATGGTTATAATTTTTTAAAGTCGTATTTTATATTTAAGAAGTTATGATACATAATGATAATTATGATGTTATAACTATGCAATAGAAACACGTTTTCAGAAATTTAGTGTATATCCCTACCAGATAGAAAAAATTCCAAAACATAAATGATAAGTGGAAAATATACATCCCCGAAAAAGTAACTGAAAATGAATTAGCAAGTAAAACCCCCGAAATCAACAGAATGCTACTTACAGAATAAAAAGATCTCCAGTTTCCTAGGGGGCTTTTAAAAACTTCTGATCTGCACAGTTAAATCTTTCGTTGTTTTAAAATCTCCGCAGATTTTTCCAAGACCCTTTTCTAGAAACTGACATCAGAGATCAGCAACATTCATCGGTTCTCGAAAACTATTTCCTGAAATTAAAATTGCAATTTAATTTGCTGCAATTATGGTAACTGAAACGAGAAACTATTGAGCTAGTATAAATTTGCGATTTCAATTAACATTCTTTGTGAAATTTTCAACCAAAGGTTAGCTACTTGTAATTGTAGTCACAAGTTAACTTACTTCGAATTCAACGGAAACAATTACCTTTTTAAAGCAAATATTAAGGTTTATAACAAAACTTTAAAACTTACAAAAAATATACGTAAGGAAATATGAAGAAATTTTAATTTAGAACATATTCTACTTAAAATACAAGATAATAGTTTTTAAGACAATGTCCCGTTTCTTCCTTGCTATCTATAATTCGTTAGCTAGGAAATGCCAAAAAAAATTTTAAAGTTTCAAATATACGAGTTTGATTAGCATTAAATTAAAAAATATTGAATTTTGTTGGATCGGAAAATTGAGATTAATAATTTTTTATAAAATTGAAATAAAAAATATTTTCATTTGAATTACTTTCTGAAAAATCCGGACATTAATACTATATGATAAGATTTAATCACTATAAGATAAGTTTCCAAGCAAGATCTTTTAAAAATTATGAAATTTACTAGCGCTGACGCGCTAGACCCGGGCTTCGCCCGGGTTTCCGTTTTTTAATAAATATCATCAGGTGCGTTACAGATGGGCTTCGCCAGTCCATTAAAAAACTATTCTGGTGTGCTACAGATGGGCTTCGCCAGCCCAAATGGGGAAATAGTTAAATAAAGGTTCTATTTTTATGTTTATGCTACAACAATGGATTTTAAACTACAACAATCGATTTCAATCTACAACAATCAAAGTTACATCTTCTCTTATTGTATTTACAACAATGTGGGTTGGACATGAAGTTAGGCATGAAATATGGGTTTTTAAGCATAAAATTGACCAAAAAAGTTGTTGGAACGCTTCCATTTTAAATTATTTTTATTCAGAAACCTTCCCTGGAGCGAGTAGATCAACGTGGTATAGTTTAATAGTTAATGTAGGTTCGAAAAGTTTAAAACTATAAAGGACATACATACATACATACATACATACATACAAACAAACATACAGACAGACACAGACATTGATTTTTATATATATAGATAATACCCCCCATTATCTATTTACTAGAAATTTACGTTATCAAAAATTTAGGAGTCTTTATACATATGAAAATAAAAAAAATTAAGTCTAACTTTATAATAGCTTTTAATGATTTTTTTAAACATGCACTAACAAAATAGTGGCACAGCTTTGATAAGAGTCGACCAGCCACCATGTTTACCCACAGCTCAAGTTAGATCTATGTGGTTGTGTGTCATCATTTGAGCTGTGGGTAAACATGGCGGCTGGTCGACTCTTATCGAAGCTGTGCGAATAATTTTTTCAAAACGTGCATTACCAAAACAGTAACTATAAAAAATAAACTCTCTAACATTAAAAATTTCTTAAAATTAACAGTGTTACTTATCTTTTCAGTCCTGTCTATACTGTACACAACCAAATCTTCTATATAATAGATATAAGAGTGATCTCTGACGACTTTGCCAAGGACTTGGGGATCAAAATTGTACACCAAGATGCCAAGAACGGATGACATTACAGGGATATCCTTCTTTAGTTTCTTAAAATTGTTTTCTGAAACCAAAAATGTAATTTAAAAAGTTTTGTTTTAAAACTTAAAATATACAAAGAAAATACTGAAGATAAACTCCTATAGTCTGTTCATTTTGAACTGGCGCTTGAAAATATTACCTTCCCCCACCACCGATCGGTAACCATAGCAACTATCTTCGTCAAAGTGACGAAGAAGGCTTAAGATTGGCTGCTCGAAGATAGTAACTATGGTTACGCTTCTAGCGTGGGGGAAAGCACTATTTCTCAAGCACCAATTCTAAATGAATAGAGTATAAATGATCCTCCTAATTCTAGAAGTATAGTAACACACATGAAGAAATTATCAAAAACTTCAACCAATTTTTATTTTTGAGGAATCACAGGTAGATGAAGACTGATTCACAGTCATAATTTAAACAGTACCAAACTTCATTTATAAAGGCTCCCACTGAAGATCAACTTTGTTGTAAAACTGGTCGTCAACAGGCGATATTATCAATCGATTTGACGATTTTGACAATTTGGTCCTCGACTACAAATTCTTGGTTGGTGGATTTTAATTTCGGAATATATTGTAAAAAACTAAGAATTAAAAATAAAAAATAATTTTAGCATTGAAAAAAACTATATTTTATATTTAAAATGCATAAAAATAATTAATATATTCATTTATCTAAGTATGATTGCAATTTGGTTATCTAGTCTTCAAACTGGTTGAAAACCAGCTTGATAACCAAGTTGATCGTTTATGGGAGCCTTAAGTCAGAGTGGTTTCTTTTCTCATTGAGAAGGAATCATTTCAATCATTTAATTTTTTGCAGCATTCGAATCTAGATCCATTTGCAATCTACAGGTATTTTTCATGTTGAAATCATTGTTATTCTTGCCCTCGCACAATACGCAGTGACTTATGCTAAGATATTAAGATGGCACAGCTACCATCCGCCATGTTTACCCACAGCTCAAATGATGACTGACCTGACCCAACCATAGAAATTTAACTATTAATATCATTATTAGATCCTAAAATAATAATCTATTAAATATTAGTATCTTAGGATCCAATAATAATGGCATTAGTGGTTAGATCTATAAGGTTGTTTCATCATTTGAGCTATGGGTAAACATGGCAGCTGCGGCTGGTACTTATCGAAGCTGTGCTTAAGTTTGTTTCATGTTGGCCTAAACGCATTTTTTGCAATGCAATTGATTGTAATTATCAGCCAGGAAATCCTTATTTTGGCCCCCCAGATGGGCACAACTTCGATAAGAGTCTACCAGCCGCCATGTTTTCTCACAGCTCAAATGATGACTGACCCAACCATAGAGATTTGACTATTAATATCATTATTAGATCCTTAAATAATCAAATATTATCTATCAAATATTATCTTAGGATCCAATAATGATATTAATAGTTATATCTATGGTTGTCAGTCATCTTTTGAGCTCTGGATAAATATGGCAGCTGGTAGACTCTTATTGAAGCTGTGCCGGATTAATTTCACGCAATAAGAGGGTTCTGGAGCCATAATATTTTCCAGTAAATTAATCAATATGGTTAACCACAGTTGCGAAAAAAAATTACATTAAATGAGTTCCAATTTTCAACTACAGTTAGGTTACTGTTTACCACAGAAACTGTTCTGGAATGCTCCAGAGTATAATATTTACGAGTTTTGGTGAACTACGAACGGATACTAATATCTTACACCGAAAATAACTTCTAGGCTAAGTTCTAGAGCAAATTTAGACCAAATTACTATCAATATATCAGTAGAATACATTAATTCAATGAATACTTACCCCCTAAAATCAATTGAAGTAAACAGGAATCCAGCCTAATTTATCGGACGAACGTTCAGCGGCAAATAGATCTTAAAATGGCTATCATGATTCAAGCGGTGTATATTCAGAATCAACCACCTACTGAAAATTCTTTCGAAGAATGAAGATGAGTTGAGATGTTAGGTCACTCGAAACAAATATCATAGCCTTCAGACTTGCCAGATCTTAACTTTTTCTTAACTTTAGGAAAAAAATTTGTTACTCCACCTTCAAACACTTAACCCTTGAAAACTGGACTTAAATCCAGAAAATATGCTCGATTGCGACATTTATTGCATTAAACTAATTGAAGAAAGAGCAGAAACTAATTAACTTCCAAGCCCAATCGTAATTTCCCAATCTTATAAAAATTTAAAATCATCATGGCTCATTTTAAGCCTCATAACTGAAAAAATACCATACGATTCGGTAAATTGACTGAAATTTATATTTACCCTCCAATTGGTTTGATGTAAGAAATGCTGGAATCGAACGATTTTGTTAGTTTTGTTTGTTTGTTTGTTTGTTTGGGGACATACATTTTCAGGTCTGTGTGCTTGATCTCAAGGATCCGCTTATAAACCCTCGTCAATTAAGACAACACAAATAGAATTTTACTGACACATAGAGAGAGAAAATACACCCAGGGCTAGGCCGGAATCGAACCGAAGACGGTACAGCGCGCAGGCTGCTAGCGTGGTGGGCAGCGAGTAAACCAACCAGGCTAATCCGTCCCCATTTTGTTAGTTTTAATCCCTTTTATCTTTGACGGTACCCAAGCAGCAGAAATGTTGAAGATTCGACCAATTTTTGTCGTGTATGGCCAAATTTCGTTTACTTCTGGTTGCAGTTACGTAAACTTGACATATTAAGTATGAGTTGTGCTATTAAGGTAACTAAATTAATATTTTTTTACCTGACTTTTTAATTAAGGTCAATGCTGCAGAAAAAGGTACTTGCAACCATACTTGGATTTGTAGGCGCACACGCGCACGACGAGCGCGTAGAGTTTTGGGATTTTGCAGAGAATTTCCCCTCAAAATTTTCCGCACATTTCTCTTTTGAAAAAAGCTTTCTCCAAGTGAAAAAGATCGATCTGATCAGCTTGGCTGCGGGATTTGAAAACGAGAGCAATCAGAAACTTTCTGCAGTGAGTTAGAGTTCCAACGGAATATAGTGAATACCACCAGTCCTCATCATTGAGAT